>OW026413.1:13770000-15020000 GCA_932274075.1 Diarsia rubi
AAAGTATGTCAAATCTTTACTAAGTGACGGCTTAAGTAATCATTAAATACATCTTGAGTGCCGCAGTTAGGTAGTTAAGATATTTTTTTTTTTAATCTTATTTACAAAAATTGTATGCACAAGTAAAAACTGTACAAAGGTGAACTTAATACTTTCTGTATTTTCCACAAAGTAGAGACAATACACAACAGGTGCAAAAACATGTGTTTTACGCAAATAAAAATACTATTATTCAGTAAGTATAGCCTCCTATTTTTATAGAAATCGATTAAAAATACTAAATACGATCATACATCATTTCAAAATAATTACTTTTGAGAATAATTATATGACAATTAACTCACTATACATATAAGTTAGAATTTTATTTTTGCCTAACTTCTAGGTGGGGTGTATGATCAGTAATGATCTCTCTGAATAAAGAAGAAAAGAATATAACTGTGAGACTATTTCCGAGAGATTGGTACACCAACCATCCCCACGCATGCAAAACTGAGGGGTAACTAATTAGTATTAGTAACGCTTCTAAATATAGCTCCCTTTCTAAACGAATGTTCTCAGCTAGTGCAACGCCTTGGCTGCAAATAGACTGCCCTGCATTTGTTCGGTGTCGTATTATCAGTATATTATCAGTAGAGGAAGCGCGGTTTTTGAAATATGACTACAGCTTCCGATAGTGTATGAACTAAAAAAAATAAGACTACAAACCGCGGTCTGAAAAGTAGAAAACAAGAAAATAATTCTTGTATGATATTCATATATTAAATTTGTATATTTCAATCTAAATTTAATGAAATTATTATAGAGGACCGCGGTAGTCGCATGCCACTGATACCTGATCCTCCTTCATGGCGTTTTCATTGATACAGAAGTCAGCTGCTGTTGCCGTTAGCAAGGTGGCATGCGACTACGACTGACCTCTCACCCGGGCTATTCCTACGAATCTATTCACACCCCATTTATCAAAATACGTTCAGTACTCTAGGAGCTACGGTGGAACATACAAACATACATAGACTGCCAAAATCATTACCCTTCCTTTTGGCTTCGCCGTAGTCAGGTAAAAAGGGTAGAATTTATGTTGGTTTTGATGGATCTTTCTTCTTCATCGTGTGGCTAGTGCCTAACTTGCTGTCCGAGTTTTTATGCCCACAGAGGTCTGCCTTCGAGAAATATCTCTTAGGCATGCTGGTTTGGGCTGCTTTTTAGTCAGTAGAAGTCTGACACTCCCTTTCGCTCTGCCCAAGAGCGGGAGGGGTTATTATATATATTATATAATATTTCATGGAGACATGACAAACCGCAGATGACATCGAGTTTCTTCTTAATTCAGTCGCTTATTTATGTGCCTGCACGGATGGGGTCTTCACAATTCAGCTTTTTTTCAATCCGTGACACATTCTTCTAGTTAATTCGATTATTTTGGCTCAGATAAGTCGGCTACGTTGATATCGGTTTAAATAGCAATATTTTCGTCTTCAAACGTGCTCAAAGTAAGTTTGAAAGTAGCAACAGAAAAATTGAAAGGAATTCGGCCATCTTGGTAAGGATATGTAATGAGGAGCGATGAAACGCATGTGACTCAAAAAATAATGGATATTAATGTTGATGAATGCCAAAGAAAAGATGAATGGTGTGAGGAATGATATACAGGGTGTAAATGAATCCTTCACACATACGTCAACCAAGCATTCTGTTCATCAAACTAAGTACTTACTTGCTGGGAAACGACTTATTTTTTTGGAGTCAAAAATTTCATTTTACGGTAAAACTTAATGTAGCACTCTTAAAACATTGTGCTAGTGGATACTTTGAATAGTAAAATGGTCATGGAGGTAATTTAAGTAAAGTTACAACCTGAAAAACTAGTGTATTCACAAAAACAGCTGGGCAAAATTTGGAACTTTGACCCCCAATATCTCCGTAACTAGGGGGTTCCCAGGTATGGTCTAGAACAAAATAAAAAATCGCAGTGGTGAGGAGAACAAGTGGCCTTCGTTTGCGTTAAGGGTACTTTTACACCCTTTATAAGAGAAACACAGGGGACAGGGGAGAATGAAACATGAAAACCGATCTCTAAGTAGAATAGGGGATCGGACTGAGTCAAAAAAATATGATTCTAATTAGTCCGTCAGTTAGATTACCGTATAATATTGGATACGTTTTTTTTTGTTTTATCAAATAAATAAAAATTGTCGAAGGTAAGACGCGTCAAAGATCATGAGTGGGGGGTTGTGGCGACATTTGTAGGTAAAAAATGTACTAACATGTGACGTTTTCGAGGAGTTCACGAGTTTTCGATGCACTGTATCGTCTTAATTTTTTGTTTATGTGAAAAAAGAAAAAATACGTGCCTAATATTTTTTGGAAATCTATCTGACGGACTAATTAGTTTTTTTTTGTCCGATTCCTTATTGGACAAGGGCAGATAAATGATGCGTTCTCAAATTTGCAGAAGTTCGCACACTTTGGACACACTAACAAGTGGGTAATCGTCTATTGACTTTGTTAGCACCACATTCGTACTTAGTGTCGTAATACCAGTTGTCTTCACCGTTTAGAGGCGCTAACCAGTTTTCTAAGAATTTTATTCTAAATGGACTCATTTTAGACTCTGCACTGGCTTTTGTGTTGCACACATCTGTAATCTTCTAGTTTCGGACGCCGAAATTTAAAGGAATCTAGTCATAATGCTTGAGTTTTTATGATGATACCCATTTAACAAATGTCAGGAAATCCAGTTTTAAAATGGTAGAATTTTAGTGTGAGAAGTTCTTATAACCACTATAAAAGTCTGTGAAATAAACATTTGAAAAGGAAACCAATAACAAAATATATTTTTGTTACTCCCGATTGCATCGATGCGAAAAGTTTTAATGAGTTATCAGCCGTGGACGCCATTTTTGTTATATTTTAGTCGAACTAAAGATAGTAAAATAGTGTTGCTCCATTCCATAGTAATCCGATCCGTTAATAACTGAATCTAAAATAGCTAAAGTCAAAAGACTTTAGACCTGCTACTAATTGATAAGATAGACTTCTGAAAGGTTTTTGTAAAGATGACAAACTGCACGCTGCACGCTGTAACACATTGCACATTACTATAATTGTTTACAAACACTTAATCATAGGATATATAAAGTCAAACACAAAGTGAATCCACCATTTAGACAGATATATGAAAGGGATCATAGCATAATATAACACCTCACCTGTAATCCCCAAAGGGTTAGGCAGACACTTCGCCAGTTTAGTGTAACTCTCATACTATAGAAGGTGAGGCTACTAATGAAAAAATTCAGAAAAATTCCAATAACAAAGGATAAGCATCCCAAGACTAATTTAATTTAATTTGACTGGCCTGTTGGTCTAGTGGTTAGTGACCCTAACTGCTATGCCGGAGGTCGTGGGTTCGATTCCCACCCAGGACAAATGTTTGTGTGATGAGCACGATCATTTGTTCTGTGTCTGGGTGTAATTTATCTATAATATGTATGTATTTAGAAATATATAAGTATGTTTATCAGTTGTCTAGTACCCAAAACACAAGCTCTGCTTAGCTTGGGACTAGATGGCGTTGTGTGATAGTTGTGGAATATTATTATTATTATTACTAATTAATTACCAACAGCTTAATACTGCTTTTTATTAAACTATAGGACGAACAAAAATCAGGATTATAGTGTGAGGAAAAGGGGGAAGTGAGGGACCAACTAAATACGACGAAGATTTTAGGACCAATAAAAGATCAACGGTTTAATCAGACGCTGAATAAACAGACGTCACGGTCCTTAAAAGTTCGGGAACAATGAAGTAGGAAGAATATCCAAGGACCAATTAAGGACTAACAGCTTTAAGTAGACACTGAACGAACAGAAAATCCAAATCACCGTTTCAATTTAAGACATGAAAGAAACCAAAAATTAACTTATCAAATCACCTTTAAATTCAACGTCAATGTTAATTCCGTATTCTGTAAACCCCTCTGTAAATCATTGGACCATGATGGTTATAGAGTTATTATCTAACAAACTAAAAGGAAGTTGGTAGTGGAAGCAAAGAGTACCTACTGGTACTTTGCTGGCAGTTTCCACACCGGTAATCACTGACTCAGCCGCGTAGATTTAAATTCAGAGATGTGCCCTTACTGTACTAAGGTCAAAATAAAAAGTATTGAGACTAATAAGAGTGTGCTCGCACATTCCGCGTCACCCGCACGATAGTTAGACTACAGTATGAATGAGCGTGACAACAACATCGTTCTCCTGCACTTCTCTCAATTTAGTTGGGGTCTTCTTCTCCGTACATCTCTATTACTTGTTTTTGTATCAGGCACATTTTTAGTTCCGTAGCCGAATGGCAAAAAACGATCTCGGATACATGGAACTGAAACAAAAAAATACATTTTTCATCAAATCTATTCGTGTGGGGTGTCTATATATCTAAAGACCTATCGGTCTTTCAAAATGACGTTGAAGTTCCTAAAACCAAAGTCATTTAATTATGAAAGTGAAAAATCCGAAGAAATTATATTCTGTAGAACACAATGAAAACTTTCTACCAAAATAAGTTTGAATGATATATAGTAAATAAGTTTTGAGATATAGCACATTTGAAAAACCGCATTCATACAAACACTATGAAAAAGCAACTTATCACAAAATAAGTTTTTCTATAACACAAATTAAAGGGGGCTTCCCAACTACGTTGGTACGGAACCCTTCATGTGTAAGTCCGACTTGCACTTGGCCAGTTTTTTTTCTATTTGTTATTATGAGTGAGAGAGACAATAGGTAGTATTTCTATCTCATTGTCAACTGAACCGAAACGTGTACCCACATTGGCGCGGTATCGCGAATCTAAAATTTTAAATCTATTCTCAGACATGATTACCGTTCATCCTTTGGTGCACACGATATTTAGCCTAGCATTACGTGTTTATGGCATTTGGCTCGAGCAATGACTTCAGTCTAGGTAAGTACTGTGGGATTAATGATGGTATTAACCTGTCAGGCATAATGTTAACAATCTCCAAGCAATCGTTGGATCGTGCCATCATTTATGTTAGTTTTGTGCGTACCTGCTGAAGTTTAATGATGTCTCATACCATCTCCTCATCCATCTCCCACGAGACTTCAAAAATACTATCATCGATTAATGATTCCAGCTCAAAATAACAGTAACACAAATAACTACCCCCAACCAATTGCATTATTCGGAATGTAATATCACAGGTAGTATCAAGACTAATTAAGAGTCACACAAACAATATAAACTTCATAACAATTTCTGCTGCCTCAATAAGTGATACAAACGTTGCTAACAATAATGAAAAACAGATAGGCCACACATCAATTGCAATGAAACATGGTGGTATCTTATTCGATTGCAACTCCGTACTGCGTTGGACCAGCTCACCATCACTGACATGCGATCTACTATACCTACT
Organism: Diarsia rubi; assembly: GCA_932274075.1. Lineage (NCBI taxonomy): Eukaryota > Metazoa > Arthropoda > Insecta > Lepidoptera > Noctuidae > Diarsia > Diarsia rubi. The sequence goes on from OW026413.1 coordinate 13,775,450, forward strand.
CACAGCAGAAACAAAACTAACAACTGATCGAGTATAGTCTGTAAGAGCAACTAAACATGATGCACCGTCATACCGACAGTCAATTATTTCATAATTACCCCACGTGATTTGGGGTCATTATTGTCCAATGTCTGTGAGTACACAATGAAAACCATTTCGTCACATTTGGCAGAAGATGCTTGTTCAATAATCCTTACAGAGTTACTACTGCAAGTTGCGACAGCAGAAACATTTATCGGCAAAGAATTGATTGCGAGTAAAATCTCTTAATTACCCTCTGTTTCTATTGAAGGTCAATAAGAAAACTAGGTTATAAAAACTATAGTGGTATACATTCTAAAATGCTCTGAGTGAAGTTGGGAAATATAGCTTATGCTCAATGAAACGTATCATTTGAGACAAGACAATCAATACTATGAAGATCTTTATGTGCTCTGTACCAACGTTTCAAAAGTGTTTTGTCTTTATTATGTTACAGTTGGTCATTATTGAAGGTTCATAAGTTATTTGGTCTGGACAGACTAGGTAGATGTAGATAAGTAAGGTCGAGGAGCGCAAATTGTAGTGCAGATTGGGAGAGGTCTAATTTAAGTACTGAGGACAAAGTTAAGTGGCAATTGCTAGCTGCCAAAGCATTTCATATGTCTGCAAAGGCCTCCAATAGCATTGCGGTGTACGTACGTACGTACTTTGTTAATTGTCTAAGAACTCTGCTATAGGCTGTTTTGATTAACTTGATATCTATCAGCGGTACCTCTCTACCTTTCGAATTTCTTATTGATAACCATATCACTCTCGCCATCTCTTCCACGACCTCCCAAGTACATGTAAAAATTACATTATACCTTACTCAATGTCAATCAACACATCATTGAAATAAAATGTTTCCGTAAAATATTTTCCATCAATAACAATAACATCTTTCCTTTAAGGTTTACCTTGTTCTTACACGACCTTCAGTTCTTCATCATAATGTAGCATCAAAGGTTATTGGTAATTTCCTTATAATAAAACAAACGATAAAATACAAATTACCCAACTACAGACAAGGTTGGGGTAACAGAAAAAACATGGCCGGATCATCTTTCAGAATTCAATAGAAGCGTTTAATTTTAAACTTTGTGCTGTTTCTGCTAAACGTTCGAAGATGACAGAAACGAACCTAAGTTTAAATAAAATATGTCTTATGCTAAACCGTATTTAGTGTGATGTAATCGGGCCTTAGGGCAAATCACTCATAATTACCGGTATCATTTATGATAACTGAGTGAGCAAAAAAGTGACCAGCTTAGAAAATGTCACGATCCTAACTGACAACACAAATAAAACATTCAACCATGCTAAGTATTAAATACCATATTTATTGAGTCTTGACAGGTTAAAAATACACGGTGCGTCATAATATATAAACGTGATGCTGCATTTTTTCTTATTTATTAATTCATTCATTCACGTGTACGGGAAGCATCTTGGTTCTAGCTTAAGCAGATTTTATGAGTTTCAAGTTTCTTCGACGACTTTGACATTAAGAAAGACATCTTCATTAACATACATTACTAGGAATTCTGCGTTATTATCATATAATATGGACGAAGTTCTCAATGAACATATTATTTTCTTGATTATAACCAGGTAGTTTGCTTCTTTTTTTATTCTTCATTCATTGACCCCCTGCATGCATGCATCTTCAATACCTAGACCCTCCTCTTCCATGTTATTCAAAGCATAACATATTCTTTGACATGGGTCTCAAGGAATATTACAAAATAATTATTGTACTGAACGATGTCTCAACACAATTTTTAAGTTAGTTCTCTTTCACCAAGATCATAACGTTCTTTGGCGAAAACAATAAAATTTATTTATACCATAAACCAGTTTCCTTCTACATATTTTCCCAGACAGTACGATCCCATTGTGCTCAAGCAATGTCAAAAAACTAGACCGTTATTTTCATCACTTACGTGTCTGAATACTGTTTACCCACGAGTGAGAAGTATTGCATTGACTACTATTGCTTCATAAACAAGGTCTAAATTAAAAGAGGTTGGTTTCAAATCGAATTTTGCACTAAAATTAGCAAATAACATTTTTGTAATTTAGCTGTCATTTGTTTCTGGTCTAATGATTTGCAGCCGTGGATTTTATGCTAATTTTGTTAAATTTATACGTCAGCAAAAGACATAAATTAAAAAAAAATAGTTTCTTTTTTGTAAATTTATAAAAGTCGCGTCGCTTTACCTTTTGGAAATAACCAATTACTTTCGAAAGTCACATCTCAACTATTGTAAGAAGACAGTAAATTGTTTACTAGAGGTTAAAGTTATTAATTTCCGAAGTAGGTACCTTGGCTTTTTTACATCATCATCCACTTAGTTACCAACAATTGCAAAAACCAATTTTCTCGCAGATTATTTACCCTTTTTAGGTAACTCAAGTCTGAAACTACCGCATAAATTGATTCCAACATTACAAAATGTCTTGGAACCGTGTTCCGCCGATGTCCGTACTTTAGACCAGCACCAAACAAGATCAATTTCAACTGTCCTTTCACTATCACGCTCTGGCTTGCTCAATATTTTTGCGTCGAGGGCATTATTAGTACAATCACATTTTTATTTGCAAGTTATTATATAAATAAGTGCTCTTGTATTATCAGTGGTGTAGAATGTATTTGTTTTGTTCTAGTTATCTATTACTGTGTGTTGCATGGTTCGCTGGTTTTCCGTTGTGTGAGTCCGGAACTGGTGTTGATATTTTATGTTTGCGTTTGCCTGGTTAGTTTTTCTCAAGATCCTCATATGTTTCTTCTCAATTATCTCCATACGCTCAAGTATTTGCTCTATATTCTTCATAATCTGTATTGTTATGCAAAGATGTATTAGTACAGCCTTATTACGCCCGTTCTGTTTTATGTCCCGCTGTTGACAGTGAGTCTATTTTTACCACAGTGTCACCAACTGGACACAAATCTCCGGCTTGCTGAATTCTCAAATCAAACGACTAAATAGTACCACCAAATCAGCGTCGAAACCAAAGCCGACATACTCAGGGACCAATAATGCAGTTCAGGTAATTTCGTAGCGAAAACTTATGTTAGAGACAAGGATCTATACATGCGGATATTGTAAACAAAAAGAAACATTCATAAGTACGTGTTGTATCCGCTTCTTTGACATTTTTGTTGTATGTCAGCTACTTTGTTAAATGCTTGTATAAATTCACAGCACATGACTTATACATGTAATTATTGTAAATTTAACGCGTGCCTTTAAATTATATTGAGTTTACTAACACCTCGACTTGTTCCCATTAATCGTTTTCATTACTTTATTAACCCTAGTTTTACTAAGGTCGGTATAGGAAATTGTGATTTAATTCAAGACTAGCTGTTGGCAGCGGCTTTGCCCGCTACAACTCGAAAATTATCCCAAAAGAAGATAAAATCGGGATATTCTATCCTGTGTTAATCCACGTTGTAAAATATCTGTGTACCAAATTTTAGTATATTATTATAGCAGTAGTTTTGGCGTGAAAGAGTAACAAAAAGCCATACTTACAAACTTTCGCGTTTATAATATTAGAGATAAAAAGGACATTGATGTTGTTGGTTTTCTATGCTTCAACTATTTTAATGATATCTATTGACAATTTAGAACCCCAAAGCTCACAAAATCAACAGCAACTCGCAATTACAAACCCAAAGATCAAAACAGGTGCACCAATGAAGCCGATAGATTTATCAGAATTACGAAGCACAGTACAAGAGTGAACAATCGTGAGAATTAACATGTAACCCATTGTGTTATGAACTACTTTTTATCGCTATGCATCTGTGCGACCTTTTTTTCATACTGTTTGAAATAATATGTGAGCTGTTATAATATAGGTCATTTGTTTTGATTGTTACAACGAGGATGCTTGTGTATTGTTTGCCTCGTGCTGCGGCGCGTGGCGAGGTGACTCGAACTGCTTCAATTGTCATATTTCACATGTTATTGGCTTATTAGATTATGGGCTATCGTCATCATAATATGCCTTGTCTTCTCATAACTATGTGGGAGTCGACGGCTAGGTTAAAAGGATGCAGCTGAATACCAGTAGGTCCCTCTAGGTCCCTCGACAACACAGTCAGTCCAGGAAAATACGAGAAGTACTTATTGACTACCTGTTACGACTACAAAGTTTGACGCACTAAATTCTTCACGCAAAAACTACTGAACGGGTTTGGATAAAATTTGGTACACAGATAAGTACCTGGATTACCACATAGGATAGGTTTTATCTCAATTTTATTTTATATATTTTTAATTACTTAATTACTTTCGAGTTGTAGCGGGAGAAGCCGCTGGCAACACATAGTACTTTATATATGGCTGCAGGGACCAACGGCTTCACATGCTTCCTTAAGCACGGAGGAAACTTAGAGTGTAATCAAAATCAAAAAATCTAAAACAAAAAATCAAAATCAAATAAATAAAATCAAAATCAAAACAAAAAATTAAAATAAAAAAAATAACAAAAAAATCAAAACGTAGTATCAAAATGGGTGGTCACCTAACTACGGATTATCCTAGGCAAGCACGGCTGAACCTTATGATTGACCCCACCTGCAGATATTATTACGCTATGAGTGCCTCCTGTACATGGACTATCTGCAGTATAATAAAAATTGTTAAACTCAAATGTGCACAGTCTTGTTTTAGGATGGATGAATTTTGGATGCATGAGTTTGATAAGATGCCAAGGTGTCTGGTCAGACTGTCATGCAAATATCAACCATAGGCTTCAGGAAGAGAAGACACAGAAATTCAAACGTGCACACATCTCAACACACATATGGGTTTGCTGGGGTCTCTTGCGGTATTTATTCTTGATGGTTAAAGAGTGGCGCTTAAGAAAACTGCCATATGAAATTTGAAGTTCGAAAAGTGCTCATTTTTAGCCTAATTTTAATTGCTTTTATCGTTTTTTCTTTAGAGAAATAAGAAAAGTTACTGGATATTCTTACAAATTAAATAGCTGCTGTCAAACTAAAAGAAAATCACACCTCGATTCGCTTTGCAATTTTTTAATCATTGCAAACTAAGTTTGCAATGATTAAAAAATTGCAAAGCGAATCTCGCGAGCTCTATCAGATGCAAATGATCTTACAATTAGCACAATCTTGGTTCATCTTAATTTATATTAGCTGGCACAAGGTTAAGTGAACCTATTTAACTTATTAATTGTTGTTCAAGTGATTATTATCATATTATTTGTAATGGTATTCTCACAGCTATTGGTTACATTATCATAGGTAAGTGATTGATACGGTACCTATGCAAGTTAGTATTAACATTAGCAGAGCGGCGGTGGCCTAGTGTTGGCGGCCCCGACTTACGAACAGTAGGTCGTGGGTTCGAACCTAGACAGGCACATTACTTTGTGTAATTTATTTAATTACTCTCAAAACGGTGAAGGAAAACATCGTGAGGAAACCGGCATGTCTTAGAACCAAAAAATTCAAAGACATGTGACATCTACCAATCCGCACTGGGCCCGCGTGGTGGATTATAGCCCATCCCTCTCCTAGAGAGGAGGCCTGAGACCCTGCAGTGGGAACATTATAGGCTGATGATGAAACAATACTCACCATTGGCATTGAAAGTTTTAGAGAGCATAAATAAGTGTGTTTTGGGACACAAGTGCATTCTCTCTTCCCTTGAGAAAGTATCATACAGGTTCCTGCTCCTCCTCCCATATTCCGGGCAGCTACTGAGAGACACCTATGGAAAAAATGAATGACATTTAAGCAATGACGTATTATATATAGACACGTCATGAACTAACATGGCGGCGCTTCAAAACGGTGAAAATATTATATAACTACTTTAACGCGTAAAGAAGGGGAAAGAAAATATGACACCGTACAGCGGGATGCCTGTTGTCTTTATGTTTCGCGCAGGTTTACACACACGATTTAAATTAAGAACAAACGTAGCATCGCGCGAGAGGTTGGTTGCTTAACTAAGCGCGATGTGGCCAATTAGCTTCATTTCATGTTGTCATTTTTGAGGGCGTACAACGTATCTATAGTTTTAATTTATCATTTGCATTTAAGACCTAAATTAGTTGGGTACCTTGAACCGCGACAGATTTGCTCAGTCGTAAAATTGTTTCTGCAATTTCATATTTACCTTCCCAAAGGTAAGAGCAGAGAGCTCTCAAAACGGAAAATTATAGGGAACTATATTTTCTATCACCAAAATTTATATTTGTCATCAAGTTGTATCACCTAATAAATAGATCTATCGCCACGAAATATTTTCGTTCTCAGATAAACAAAAATTGTTCCCAGGTATGAATTATCAAATTAATGTTAATATAATTATGTGTAAAATAAGAGCAACAAAAAGGTAGTGCATTAGATGAATATAAACTTCGTTCTTATAATAATAGTTTTATTACATAAACAATAGTTTTGTGCCCAGAATGGTAGATCTGTCACCAAATAATGCTGAAAGAAACCCTAACCCTAGAGGGTCGACGTCAAGGTCACCCCGAGGTTCGGTTAGTTAGGTTCCTTTAATCCCTGCAGACAGACCACTGAACTATTATAATACATACAAAAACATTTATTTGCTACTAGAGCCTATATCTCAGGATTTTAGGTGATTTATTGTGGAACTGATTTTGCATTGTTTGGTGACTACATTTTGGTGACAGATCTACTATTTTGAGGACAAACCCTATTATTTAAGAAACACAAAACTAATTAAATTGGTGATAGCTTAAATGATACCCAAAATTATACGATTATTGCTCTCCAAGTGCCAATTGTGTAATAACTCCAAAATTGTAGGTACAGAAATTTTCCCAATCGATTTAAAAACCTAATTCACCTCATTATCTACCGGATATTTTTATGTTATTACATCCTTGATCCAGTCTAATTCGTGATAATTATTGATATAATATTTACATAAATCCAACAAGTACACACGGAAACACGTCAGGCTATACCCATTTCCAGAATAACATGGCCTCGCTTTCTATAGATATCCCGTAAAATGAGAGATCCGCGTCAACTGGTTTGTATAGGTTGATTGGTCGTTATGCGTACAAAGAAACGTGACAAAAGATTGTCCATAACCACGATAAATTCTCCACTTCCTTTTACAATATTTGTTGATCGTATTTGTATTGAATTCAAGGTTATTACTAAAGTATTTGCCAATGGAGCAGGACATAATAAAAACAGATTATTATGAAATCTAAAAAACAAGATCCGCATAAAAAAAGCAGATGATTTTTGAGATTTTAAAGTTTGGTTTGGTGATGATATAATTGGTGATGCTGCAGATCTGGTAGCAAAAACGGCTGAAAGTGTTTCCAAAAAGCATATATACGAGAGATGATCGTATAGTGCTGAATTGTGATACTGAACCAACCCATACAGGTCTGATAACCAGTCCTACCAAGGGGTATTATATTACTCAATACTAATTGGGTTTTAGAGGTCAGAAAGAGTGTCGCTCCATTTAAAATTCTGGTATTCAGCTGCAGCCGGTTAGACTGGAAGATGACCCCAACATAGTTATGTCTCGTGCATTCGTTGTTGCGGTATGCGTCGCTGCGTGCTTTCGTGCTCTCAGTATTCGTTGTTGCGGGCATTCGGTGACGTGTGGTTCGGCGTGGTGGCTTTCGGGATGACATATTGCACTCGTAGTTTTGTTTTATGAATTGTTCTTCTGACATTCAAAGGTGCCTGTAATAGCCTAACTTAAATAAATGCTTTGGTTTTGAGTTTGTCTTTTGAGTTGGTAAAAGACAGAAATGATGGCTAATTAAATATACTCGTACCTTAAATTATTGCATGGCAGAAACTAGATCTAACTCATCAGTAATAGGGATGTTAACTGACTTAAAAAAATATTATTCTAATTAGTCCGTCTGTTAGATTATCGAAAAATATTGGATACGTATTTTTTGTTTTATCAAATCAGTAAAAATTTACGAAGATAACACTAGTCAAAGATTTGAGTGAGGGTTTGTGACGTCAAGGTCCGGTAAAAAATGCCATACTAATGTCTTAGAATGTGACGTCACACGAGTTTTGAAAGCACTGTTTCGTCTTCATTGTTTGTTTACGTGGAAAAAGAAAAAATACGTAGGTATCCAATATTTTTTGGAAATCTATCAGACGGACTATTTTTTTTTTGTGAACTACCCTTTTGCTTTGGTTTGCTTTTATGTTGTCAATCAGACAAGTCCTAGTGAACTCTAGTCCAAACTGCACCTTTTTTACAGTTATACAGAAGAATGATAAACCAACAATTCTTACATTATCATCCCTTTGTTCAAATCTGTATTTATAAACAATAACAAAACTTAAATTCTAATTCTAAGTTCTACGGAATTCACAAATGCCACTGTCGTTATACCGGCCGCCGCAACTATACAAATGTCAAGAGCACGTGACGAACCGCCAGGTTGCGCGTGCGCATGTACAGTCGCGAAAAAAAATGTTTTACACCTAGGACATTTTATTAACACTTTTCAAAAGCGATTTTGTCGTTGAATAACGGTTGTAACTTTGAGGTAAGACCAATCTAGGGTCTCCCATTTCATGATGAGGTTAGATTCCTAGAGGTCCTAGATTGTTTCTCAGCTAGCTGATACACGCAAAATTTGATAGCCGTCAGATTTCAGATCTGAACAAAGAATAATATAGGGATGTTAAGCCTTGTTGATTTTCATTTCATCCAGGGAACTCGGTTTAGCGAAAATAATGGCAAATAATCTTCTGCCATAATGCCATGGATTCAAAACACTATGTTCGTAACAACATTGCAATGAATGAGGAAATCTGTTTCAAAAGTTGCTCTTACCATAAAGTCTTAAAGCAGTACAGTGACGACACAGTTGGCGCAGTGACTCAAGCAATGGACTGCTGCACTGCGTGTCGCGGATTGGATTCCCGCACGGAACAAATATTTGTATGACCTACAAATAGTTGTTCCGGGTCTGGGTATTTGTGTATGTGAGTTTAAATGTTTGTGAACGCACCCACGATACAGGAGAAATTCCTAGTGTGGGGCAACATTTTTAAAAAAAAAAAAAAACGTTTTTTTTTAATCTCCAAGCTGGAGAAGATATGGGGATGGACGACCTGTGTAGCTCCATCCCTATAAAATGGCAGCCGTGCTTAGCGGTTTATATTGGTTAATAAATAAAACGAAAAAATGTCGATAGTGCTGCTCGCGATTGTACACACGCGAACACAAAGGTCATCTTTGTTCGATGATATTTTAGCGAGATTTGGCTCGACTCGAAGTGATTATGTTTAAGGTCGGATTTAGATGGGTTTGAGAACGAAAGTAGAGTAGAGCGGTTTAGTAGAGCTAAGTAGTTACAAGGTTAAGAATCTTGGGATATGTTAGTAGGTTGCAAAATATTTATTTGTATATTAATAGAGGATCTTCCGTTCTAGATCCGTCTGTCTGACTTTCATACGACTGCATATTATTTATTTTATTAAATAAGAAAAAATCATAAAAACACGTAGAAGTACAAAGGCACAGCTTATTTAAAAATAAATAAGATAATTATACCCTATTAGTCTAGATAGGGGTATGAATGAAATCATAGCAAAGAATCAACTGGCGTAATATGAATTAACTAGCTTTTGTCTGCGACTGCGCCCTCGTATAAATGTCGAAAACAACAAAAAATACGATTTCCATACAAACTTTCATGCCTAAAGAATTTATCGAAGTTCAACCCCAACAAATTGGATTTCGATAAATTCTTCTTTATTCCTTGTTTTCATTATAAAGGGAACCTCTGTGTAAAATTTCAGCTTTCTAGGTCCAATTGATGAGTCTGATTGACAAAGAAAGAACTAACTGTAAGTAAGGACTTTTCTCTTTATTTATCTAGATAGATAATAATGTGAAACACAAATAAATATGACAACGTTGCATTTTCTTAGCTTTAAATATTAATGATTGGTTTGAATGAAAATTATTTACTTTACTAGTCATCAATTAAACTTAGATACCTACAAACACCACATACCTATTCTTTTCATTTATTTTTGTATATTTTTACTTATAGAAAACAACACACGTTGTATAGTTGTGTGGTTGTAGTGATACTTATAATATGTTACTCTGAAATTCAGTATGTAGTGGTCACCCGTCCACGGACCAACCTAGACAAGTGCGGCTTAACTGGAAGATCGACCCGAGCGACTGTTTTTATTTAACAATGAGCTTCTCTACCTATTTCTACTGAGAATATCCTGATAGTTAAAGCCTATAACACTTTACCCAGCCTGAGCATCGAACTCTATATTACTGATTATCATAATTTTTGTGATGTAAGTTGTTGTTGTTGTTAGTTGTTTTGTGATGTTTTTTTTTGTTTTTTTGTTGTAGATTTTTTTAATAAATACTATAACTGACTGCATCATGAGTAGTCTCTAACACATAGGTTAGGTCATGAACTGAAATATTAGCTAATTAATTTTGCTATATACTTTCAAGAAAATCAAAAATAATTACTGTTTTCACAAAACGCCAAAAACCGGTCTCAAGAAAAACAAACTGCTTTAATTTGTCTATCTTACTGCTTGAAACATCTCGCATCCGATGGACTAATCAAAGTAGGTAACCATACTCGTAATTATCATATTTGAGACATGTTTAACGTAAGAAAAATATGGAAGACATCATCATCTGCCTAGCCTTTTCCCAACTATGTTGGGGTCGGCTTCCAGTCTAACCAGATGCTGCTAAATACCAGTATTTTAAATAAAGCGACTGCCTATCTGACCTCCACAACTCAGTCAATACTTGGTCATTCGTCTTACCCGTTGGTAAGACTGGTTGTCAGAAATTCAGGTCACTGATTACCTGTAACTGTATCCTACTAATATTATAAACGCGCAAGTTTGTAAGTATGTATGGTATGGATGGATTAGATGGATGAATGTTTGTTTTACTCTTTCACGCAAAAACGACTGAACGGATTTGGATAAAATTTGACACACATTTAGTTTATAACCTGGATTAACACATAGGATAGTTTTTATCCCGATTTTATGTCCCCGTGGAATAAATAATAATTTGCGAGTTGTAGCGTACGAAGCCACTGGCAACAGGTAGAATAATAATATGGCTGCCGGGACCAACAGCTTAAAGTGCTTTCCGAGACGTTTCATTTATAAGTAAGTATTACACTGACTGGTCAATCGTCGAATCCGACTCGGCTGGGCAGCGTTTGGGAAGCTGAGTAGTATCTTCTCGTCCAACTTACCACAGTGTCTCAAGACGAAAGTCTATGACCAGTGTGTGTTGCCAGTGATTACATACGGGACCGAAACGTGGTCGCTCACAATGGGCCTCATCAGAAAGCTCAAAGTCACCCAAAGGGCAATGGAGAGAGCTATGCTCGGAGTTACTTTGCGTGATAGAATCAAAAATGAGGACATCCGCATGAGAACCAAGGTTACCGACATAGCCCGAAGAATTGCGAAACTTAAGTGGCAGTGGCCAGGGCACATTGCTCGCAGAACGGATGGCCGATGGGGTCGAAAAGTTCTGGAGTGGCGACCGCGAACTGGAAGACGTTGCGTTGGAAGGCCTCCCACTAGGTGGAACGATGACCTGGTGAAGGTTGCGGGGATCCGCTGGATGCGAGACGCACGGGACCGGTCAATGTGGCGACACTTAGGGGAGGCCTATGTCCAGCAGTGGACGTCTTTCGGCTGAAATGATGATGATGATGGTGATTACACTGACAGTTTACGTGAAATTATTTTAATATATTGACTTCTCTACTAACTTAATATTTGACAAAAGTGTTTGTTATAAACATCATACTTTATTATTTTCATTCACTGTACAGTGTTGCTAAATGTCTCGGCTCAATGAACGCAAAAATAAAATTGTGCTAACAAACTCGATTCATGGCAGAAATTGTCAATGTGGCGTACGAAAACATTGTTTTTCTTTTGTTTTGATGTGGTCGCAAGTGTGACCGCGGCCTTAAACTACATAAAAGAAAGACAATGCACCCAAATTAGCCGTACAATAAAGTATACTTTACATTGAACTATATTTAGTTCGTTGATCAAGTTTAAAAGATTAACTAAATTGTTTATTTTTATTGAAGAGTTATTAAGTATTTATCATTAACACTGAAAACGGGATATTTACAATGTTTATTTAGTATTCGTTTTGAAAGAAACAGACTGCTCTCAATCACTGTATATAATTTATTTTCTGGTTAACAATTATTATGATGTAACTCGAGACAACCTTCGACGTCTGTATTCGCCCAAGTAATGACCGTTGCAAACAATATTTTTTTACAACTGTCATAACGGTGTTGCCACCTTAAAATGAACGAATGATTTACTAAATTATTAAGTATTCGATTATTGTCTATGATGTTATGGTATTAATGAATCGATAATTAGCTATGCTAACAGTTTTGAGCTCCCGATATTTTAGCGCTTTTGCAAGAATCATGAATGATCACGGATAAAATGAAGTTCGCTATACCCTATTTCTTGATAGTTATTTTTGCTCTCAAAACGGTGAAGGAAAACATCGTGACGAGGCATGTCTTAGTACCAAAAAAATCGAAGACATAGACAGCTACCAATGCGCACTGGGCCCGCGTGGCCCATCTCTCTCCTAGAGAGGAGGCCTGAGTCCTTGCAGTGGGAACATTATAGGCTGATGATGATGATGATGATATTTTGCGTCCGATACAACGAGTAGTACTAACGTCACTCACAACTCGATTCTGTTACCGACACTTTAACCGAAAACTTACATTTATTTTTCTTTTGATTTTTTTTTACTTGCCTGTCTGACCTCTACTACCCAGTTATTACTGGGTACTACGATACGATTCTCTTAAACCAGGAGCAAACAAAAAAAATAGTCCGCCAGATAGATTTTCAAACAAATATTGCCACGTATTTTTTATTTTTTCACGTAAACAAACAATAAAGACGATACAGTGCTTTGAAAGCTCGTGTGACGTCATATTCTAAGACATTAGTATGACATTTTTTAACCGGTGAGTGACGTCACAAACCCCCATAAAAATCTTTGACGCGTTTTATCTTCGTCAATTTTTATTGATTTGATAAAACAAAAAATACATATCCAATATTTTTTAATAATCTAACAGACGGACTAATTAGAATAAAAAAAAATCTAGTCAGTAAACATCCCTATTTTAAAAGCTAACTTACCTAGAGCATAAACTTCGTAACAAAAACCATTAAAAGAAATCAGCTGTTCGCCATTTAACAGACCATGAATTCAATGGCACAACCTTCAATTTTAGGGAAAAGTTCACCATACTCTTGACACGGGTGGCCAACCTTCGGACGATACCATGTAACATGTAAATTGCGTGTCTTCTCCACGGCTCAGTCAAAACAATGAGTATGTAGTGGAACTAATATGGTAATAGTGTAAAATTATATGTTTATTCATGTACATGTGTGTATGATATTGTAAGTCTGACTCGTTTGTGTAGTGGTCGCAAGCACGACTGCTGAGCATGTGGTCCTGGGTTCGATTCCTGGGCAAAGTGGTATTGGGTTTTTTCCTTTTTTTTTGGCGGGTGGAAAATCATCAAAAACCCATCTCTTACAACATCCCGCAGCCCCGACGGGCATCGGCCCTTACGGGCCCCTCCCATGTTGCTGACATCTCATTGAGGCGCGCGTGGAACACGAACGCGCCGTCGACACGGCCTGTCGTCGTCATAAGACGGACGGACGGCGAGCTAGCCCATCGCTCACCGTCCACAGTTTTTCTCTCAGAAAACCGTGACCAGTCGATGTTAATAGGCTCGCCAGCATGTTACATGGAACTATAAACATGTAACTGGCGAAATGTTTATGTACTACTAGCGGTTGGCGGCGGCTTCGCCCGCTACAACTCTAAAATTATCCCACGGGAAGTTAAAATCGGGATAAAAACTATCCTAGTTAATCCAGGTCTGTGTACCAAATTTTATCCAAATCCGTTCTGTAGTTTTTGCGTGAAAGAGTAACAAACATACACACTCACAAACTTTCGCCTTTATAATAATTAGTGTGAAGTGTGATTAGGTACAACTCTTCGGGGATTACAGATGTGATGTTATATTATTGTTGTCTACACCTGAAATTTATTCATGGTCTTCGCTATGTTTTACTTTTAGGCTAAAGCTATCTGCCTCAGTTTCGTGCCGGTCAGTGTAAATCGACTGATTAGTCAATAAAATTAACAGTAATTGCGTTCATTTGCAATCCTGAATATGCATTAGGATTTCCATTTGACTAAATACTCGTACCTACCCTGTTTATTTATTTATTACCTATCAAGTATACCTACCTAACTAGAAGTGTTATATACTTGATATATATTTTTCAAACCAATCAGCACTTTTCGAACGTCAAAATTTACTTTACTTTACTTATTTACAAGAGATAAAAATAGATAGGTACAAATGTATTCACTAACGAATCACGCACACACTATTTATAGGCACTGTAGACAAAAAATAAATTGGAGTATCAGTCTGTTTGAAACTTCAAAATAACCGCTTTTTACTTAATGCAATTATAAGTTTACTAGCTTTTGCTCGCGACTTCGTCTGCGTAGAAGTCGAAAATGGTTCTAATAGGATTTTTTATTTGTTTTTTACGTTTTACATTTTGTTCAACCATATACATTATTTTGTTAAATTGTTTGAATTCTTTAAAAAATATAACAATCTTTATTATAATTTAAAGGTCCTTCCCAAGCCTTCACTACTTGACACCACTTTGGTAGGTACTAACACGAAACAAAAAAAAATTTTTTTGTTTTCAATTTGTCGGTTTGTATGTCTGTTGGTTCTAGCTTTTTTTTTGTGTGGGAAATCATCAAATGACTCCTACTACATATTAATGAGCTCTAATGACGGGTAGCTGATGTTATAAGGTCTAACATAGGCTTCTTTTACTTTAGAAAAATAATAAGGGGTTCGTACAAAATGATGTCAAATAATTTATATTTTTTCAAATATCTAGGTTTTTACAAACACTTTCACACGTCACTTTTTTAAAATAAAAGGGACCAGTTTTGTACCTGACTACTATGAGAAAAAACATCCGAAACAAACTCAGAGGTCAAAGCAATAATATATATTTATATTTATAATATTAAGCCTCTTTTAAGGTCCAGACATAATCTTGGTAAGTATAGACAAACAAAGACCATGAAAAAAAATAAAACCTGCATTATTAGGAAAGGGAAGTCATGTTATCTACACTAATATTATAAAGAGGAAAGATTTGTTTGTTTGTAACGAATAGGCTCCGAAACTACTGGACTGATTTGAAAAATTCACCGTTGGGAAGCTACACTATCCCCGGGTGACATAGTATACATTTATCATAGTATACTTTTTATCCCTGTATTCCCACGGGAACGGGAACTACGCGGGTGAAACCGCGTGACGTCCGCTAGTTTTAAAATAATTTCACGCGAACGAAGGTCGCGGGGCACAGATAGTATTCAATAAAATCGATGTAATCATGTTTTATTAATAATACTTGTAGTTTGAAATAATGTATTGCCTTCGCTCTTATTGTTGTTTGTGAAACTTACATGGCTATTATGATGAAATATAATAAATTTTGTGAAACAAGATTCATGTTGATTTCTACAAGATTTTTAATAATCATACTGTAACCATGTTTTGGTCTTGACCCGGATAATCTTGATATGGGAAGTGATCAACAACTGCTTAAAATAAAATACTTAATAATAAAGTACAACGTCACCCTTCCCCATTTATGAAGAAAGGTTAACATGGCTTATTTTAAACTTTCGTTTAAATCTATTGTCTTCAATAGGACCTCTATCTTGCTTTAAATTCACTCAGATTGTATTAGAATATCGGTACAAAACAAACAAAATTAAGTATAACTTTAGTATAACTAATAACTTCAAGTCCTTCACAGTGTCACTTCATAATAAAATACTGCTCATTAGTACCCATTACTTCAAGTTTTCCTGCTACTAACAACAATTGCCTCGTAAAGCTTCGCAACTTAGCATGTATTAAGATTTGTCCGTCTTAAACCCAGTAACTTGGTTACACTACCGACCTTGCCAGTGCATACGAGACGAAGTGCGCATCTTTATTTATGTATATTGCATGCTTGCAACACTGCCGGTCGAGGGAAAATATTCAGGGGTCAGAATTTAAAAGGTTGAATTTAAACATGTATGAGTAGAGAATAATAGAATGTGATGGATGAGTTGTTTGTTGTTTTATGTTCATAGATTGTTGATTGATTTATTGTATTTTTGGTTCATGGAAGAAACTACCATTGTTTGTTTGAGTTTTAGACGTGCGTCGTGTAGCTAGTTTGGTCGAGTTCATCTTGAGGTCCTTTGTTCTATTCGGGTTTTTAGGGTTCCGTAGCCGAATGGCATAAAACAGAACCCTTATAGATTCGTCATGTCTGTCTGTCCGTCCGTCCGTCTGTTCGTCCGTATGTCACAGCCACTTAATTGGGAAACTATTAAGACTAATCAGTTGAAACTTGGTACGTAGATGTATTCTGTTAACTGCTTTTCGATTTTCGTACAAAAATAAAAATTAAATGAAGATTAAGGGGGTCTCCCCATACATGAAACTGAAACTGAAAAAAAACTTTTTTCATCAAACCTATACGTATGGGGTGTCTTAGAGACAGATAGACAGGTCTTAAAAAAAATTATTGAGGTTCCTTATACCATTTTTTCTCTAAGTTAATAATTAGAAAGAATATACCTACACTTAAAAAGTGGTAAAATGTGTGTGTTCTACACTTAACTTCTCACACACACTAACTTTAACTTTTGACTATTCTTAAATAACTAATATAACTTTACTCTACCTAAAAAACTATGAAAAACAAACTTAACACAAAATATGTTTTTTCTGTTGCTGCCTTCCCTAATACGTTGGTACGGAACCCTTCCTACGCAAGCCCGACTTGCACTTGGCCAGTTTTTTTTTATTTTGAAATTCAATAGTAGCACGGAGTTATGCGCTTAAACGATCTCTGAGATCGCTATTAGGCAAACGACAGTGGGATCGGTCTCAATAAGAACACGCTATTCATTCGCTTCTGGAAAAAAGTTCGATAAGATAAAGTTCTGAATAACTTTGCGAGATAAAATGCACGTCCTGAAATAATTATTGGTTGGTATGTTGAATTCTGGAGGCTAAAACGCCAAAAAGCAAACTCCATGTTAAACTGTTCTTACTAAATATAATCACCACTACGAGGACGTAGTGGTGATACTTGACTGGCCTGTTGGTCTAGTGTTTAGTGACCCTAACTGCTATGCCGGAGGTCGTGGGTTCGATTCCCACCCAGGACAAATGTTTGTGTGATGAGCACGATTATTTGTTCTGTGTCTGGGTGTAATTTATCTATAATATGTATGTATTTAGAAATATATAAGTATGTTTATCAGTTGCCTAGTACCCATAACACAAGCTCTGCTTAGCTTGGGACTAGATGGCGTTGTGTGATAGTTGTGGAATATTATTATTATTATTATTATTATTATTATACTGTTTTTTTGGGTCAGTTGATATTTCCGTTTGTAGAGGACTACAAACGGAAATATCAACTGACCCAAAAAAACAGTCCTTCAAAAATGTCCTTATAAAAACACCATTACACAATGACGTTACATAACTGCCTACCCAACTCAGAATTATTCAACCAAGGCACCATGTTGAGTCAAACATCGAACATTATAGGGTACGGGCCGGGAATATTAATGTAAGGTACAGGATATCGGCGATCAGGCTCAATGTACCGGCCAATGACCCGATGTAGCCCAGTCGAGTATATGATGGTGATAATTGACTGGATATTGGCATGATTTTGCGGATGAACATAAAGGATGTTGGGAATGTTGGGTTTGGTAATGAAAAGGGTTTGTTTTACTATCCGTCTAAGAATCGAGAAAAAAAAAGTGGAAATTTTTGTTTTTCCTACTCCTCCGCTATTCTTTTCTGATTAATTTCGTCGCGGGATCCAAGACAGTCAAATCATTTCTCTGGGACTTTGTCGAGCTTCATTGTTCGGCGCTTTTCTTGTGGTCGCCACTGTTGATTCTGGCTTACAGGAGTTACAGTGGTTTGGAAATATGAGGCGGGCTTGTCCAAATAAATATATTAAAAAAAACATAAAATGGGTACCTACTGCTATCGAATAGCATTGAAATCTGACGTTCACAGAGAACGAAGAAAGTAAAAACAATAGAAAATTATCGAAAACTCCTCCAAAAATGAAGAATCTTTAAAAAAAATACCGCTATAGAGGTAACTTAAAGCCGTTCTCGTAACTGTAATCCATAACTTCAAAAGTAACCAGTGCCTTAGAAAAAAAAAGGCGATCTAAATATTGAGTACACAATAAAACCAAATGCTGACATTTTTGCACCATATTAAATCTGTGATAATCAGTTTTATACGGTTCAAAGTAAATTTAATTTCGATTCGTTCCTAGATTTTGCAATGATCCAGTAAGCTTTAAATTACAATCAAATAGAAAACAACAACGTGTCTAATCTATTTTAATTTTTGTTTTCAGGTAAGCCAACCACATACTGTAGTTAGGTGCATGGCATGCAAAAGAGCGACATTTTGTTTACATACGTGAGTATCATATCATTCTTGATAGATTTAACTTTTTGGTTTATTATCTTTAGTTACGTCTCATCCCCCATAGAAAGGGCAGGATCTTCCGACTGTCCTCAGGACGAGCTCGAGGTTAAGGTAAGCCCATTTAAAATACAGTAGAACCCCGATTAACCGGAACAATTAAAACCAGGGATCAGTATACCGGATAATCTAAAATCTGGATAATCGATTACTAAATAAAATCAAACAATATTTTTAAGTTTTAATTACATATAGTGTAGTTTTAGTTACATAAGTCATTTAGACAAAAAGATATAGAAATACGGTAATTAGATCTGTGAACAATGAGTCCGGATAATCGAATATCCGGATAATCGAGGTACTAGTAATCGGGATTCTACTGTATTTAAAAAAGTACAAAAATAATTATTGGAACACCAATTTCCACAACATTATAAAGACTTAAATTACATTGTCCGTCCACACACAAGTATGTAGGAAAATATTTCAAACGTTACGATGTTTTGTAACGTATCACTTTACTATCAGATCGCGTGACAATCTTAGTCACAACATTGTCACCTTGTAGCAGGTTGTTTTGATAACTTCTTCCCGAATCCTGCTTATCTTACTTTGTGTATAAACATTGAGCAATATGACAGGCTGTTTCCCATGGGAACTGGTCCTCTGATAAGGGAAACTGGTAAAAAAAAACTCCTCTCTTACAAGATGTTGTGAAAAAACATTGTACGAATAAACAAGCTAAGTTTCGTTTGTTTAAGTGGAAAAAAAATCCCGTCGGGGCTGCGGGTTGTTCACAAGTTACCGCGGCCTCGACATTTAGGGCTAAGAAGGAACATGGGTGGTTTTTAGTCAGTAGAAGTCTGATACTATCTTTCGCTCTGCCCAAGAGCGAGCGAGCAATAACGAGCTTATTTGATGATTTTCCACCCGCCATAAAAAAAACTAAAGGAAAAATTTAAAGGTAATGAACAACAGCGTTGTGTTTTACGAAGAACAGGTTGTAAAGTTCTTCATCCCAAATATAAAAGGGAGGATCTTCCGACCAAACGGGTTTTGAGTCTGGTGGGCTACTAAATACCCAATAATAATTATTGTCAGGTTTCTGCCGCACTCAGAGAGCCCTAATGAGTACTTAAGCCGTCACTTAGTAAAGGTTTTGACAGTTTTGTCATGTAAAAGTATGTCAAACCTTTACTAAGTGACGGCGGAAAGCTTTCTGAGTGCGGCAGTTTGACCTATATGGTCATAAGCCGTGGATAACTTTAACGCGATATCTTGATCAACTTGTGTGTTCTTAATTGTGACGCCGCGCCGTGTACAAGGAAAAACGAATTAACACAAACATGAAATGTCACAGAAGAGTTATACTAGGATATTTCACCAAAAAAATCGAATTAGTCCGTCTGTTAGATTATCGAAAAATATTGGATACGTGTTTTTTGTTTTATCAAATTAATAGAAATTGATGAAAACAAAACGTGTAAAAGATCATGAGTGGGGGCTTTTGACGTCACTTTGTGGGTAGAAAAGTACTAACCTTGTGACGTCACACGACTTTTTTTTTGGCGGGTGGAAAATCATCAACCCCTCCCGCTCTTGGGCAGAGCGAAAGGGAGTGTCAGACTTCTACAGACTAAAAACCACCCATGTTCCTTCTTAGCCCTATATGTCGACGCTGCGGTAACTTGTGAACAACCAGCAGCCCCGAAGGGCAACTATATCGTCTTCATCTTTTGTTTAAGTGAAAAAAGAAAAAATACGTGTCCATTATTTTTTGAAAATCTATCTGACGGACTAATTAGATTTTTTTGGTGAAATTCTCTATTACTCCAAGAATAGACTGATCATTATTTACATACTGTTTTAAGATGCCAATAGAGTCAAAATGTTTTCATTTATAAGTATGACAAAATCATATTACAACAGCATTCGTGAATCGCGAAGGGTTAGGTAGATATGTACCTAATAGGGTACCCAGGTTTCCCCAGTTATCTCTATAAATATCGAATCGCCATCAACTCGGCACAAATTCGGAGTCCATGGCTACTAAATACTACTGTTTCGCAAAATAGTTTTCTTTATTTCCTTTGGCTTTTCACCTGTTTTTAAAATAAACTTTGCCTCCTGTATCGTGGGTGCGCTTACAAACATTTAAACTCACATACGCAAACACACCCAGACCAGAAACAACTATCTGTAGGCCATACAAATTTTTGTTCCGTGCGAGAATCGAACGCGCGACACGCAGCGCAGCAGTCCAATCGCTCAGCCACTGCGCCAACCTTTGTTTCACTAGGTTATGTAGAATAGGCTGACAGTAGACTAACTGCCGCACTCAGAGAGCTTTAATGATTACTTAGGCCATCACTTAGTAAAGGTTTTGACAGTTTTGTCATACAAAAGTATGTCAAATCTTTATTTAGTGACGGCTGTAATCATTAAATATCTCTGAGTGTAAGACCAATGTAAGATATTATAATTTAAATGTGAATTCGTTAAACGATCAAAATTGGCCCCGACCTTTACTAAAATAGCATGCCAGCTAGATGCATAATATTGTGCAATCATTATCTTCTTGTTTTGGATAATAGAAGATAAAACTAAAGGTTAATACCTATTTCTTAATACCTGACATTGAATTTTAAATAAACGACCCTCTTTTAAACTGCCTATCACGAGATGGCATTTTTAAACTAGTTCTAACCAGCCTTGACAATATTAAAAATGCTTGGACCCAAGGGATGGCTTTTACCCTAGCTGACCAAGGTAAAAGCTATCCCTTGGGTCACGGCCCAGATTTAGCTTTGCCATACAAAGTGACATCGCTGCCAGTTTCTTGAGGACATCACCTGTTGACAGCGTTGACGTCATTTTTAGGGCTCCGTACCCAAAGGGTAAAAACGGGACCCTATTACTAAGACTTCGCCGTCCGTCCGTCCGTCTGTCCGTCTGTCTGTCACCAGGCTGTATCTCAAGAACTGCGATAACTAGACAGATGAAATTTTCACTAATTATGTATTGCTGTTGCCGCTATTACAAAAAATACCAAAAATTAAATTAATATTTAAGGGAAACTCCCATACAAAAAACGCGATTTTTATAGAAAATGGTACGGAACTTGGGCTTTACACTTGGCCGGTTTTTTAGTATTGTTACGAGCTGGGTATGGGATAAATAAAAGCACTACCAATTGAACACACGAAATAACTTTATTACTCGCAAAACACTTATAAACAATCGCAAATCACAACTGAACACTTTAGCGCACTTGATATCTCTTCGAACCTTCCGTTGTCTCGCTTAAAAGTAGACTGCCTCGCTGCGTCCTCTCTCGGTCCTTTTATACCCCAAACACACAATAGATATCGAGAAAGTTCGCTATTATTCCATAAAGCATCCAGAAAAACATAAACAAAAAAATAAACTTAAAGATAAAATAACCAACAAAGAAGAAGTTGCTTTACGCCGTAGGTATACGGTGGAAATTAAAATGCAAGTAGGTACCGCTAAAGCCGGGCGCCGTAGTTACCTACAGAATGGAAATAGGTAACTACTAGAATTCACGCGTACTTCTCAGTTATTAGCGAGGTTTCTCGAAGATTCTAGATGACCGACGTAACAGTATTTTGACAGCATAGAAAGAAAGGAAAAATATTTATTTGTCGCAGAAACTTGACGAGGCATAGAACTCTGAGACCACGTAAATCACTAAATGCAATAAAAAAAACTGTCACGTTGATCTCCTGAGTATGAATAGGGCTCGATTACCGGTTCAGACAAATTATTGTCATTGGGTTCATCATCAGGAATTTTTCAGTAGCAGCAACAGCATCTTGTGCCCAGTTGATGGCAATAGGCTAACCCCTTTTTACATGGATCTTAAACAAAACTGGCGAAGTTTGGGTTAATCTAACCCTTCGGGAATTACAAGGTGTGAATCGTATGTTATGCTTTGAAAGTCTTCAAGACTTGAACTGTAATGACTTTAAACAGTAACCCACGTAAAATTGTATATTTTCTACCTAATTTCTCAAGCTTTCATAATAAAGGAAGGCTCAGTTTACCACAGTGATAATTACGTCGAGATAGGCAACGTAAACTTTGTGAGGCAATTTTGGTTAGTTAATTCATGACAAGACACAACTGACAGGCCACTGTTTATTTATAAGATTGAGGGAAAGTTTCGTTTAAACGGATGACGGAGACACAAACAGAAGCCAGAATATCATTTCCCATCTACGAGTGTTTGGAAAATGTCTCGTTTTCTAATTTTTTCACAAGTTATTGTTTTCAGCAGCATAAGGTTAAAAATATAAATATATTCGAGACAGTTGAAAGAGACACCGCGGCCCCGAACACAAAGGGCTACTTAGCCCTAACAGCAGATTGCAGATTTCTACTGACTAAAAACCACCCATGTTCCTACATGGGTGGTTTTTAGTCAGTAGAAGAGCTGGAGGAACCATTTGATAATTTCTCAACTTGCAAAACTAAAAAGCATAAGTACTTGTCAAATAGTAGGCTACCCTTAACTGTCAAAACGTCCCAATAAACCTTGAACCTGAAGCTTTAGTGATATAGTTGAAAATCTATTAAAGTTTGATAGCTCAATGTAGGCCACTCAGTTCAGAAACCATATTTTGTATAACAAAAGAATCAACTTCCATCGGGAAATATGCAAAATCCTTTTAGTTTTTTGGAGGTTAGGAAATCATCAAATGACTCTGGGCAGAGCGGTGTCAGACGTCTACTGACTAAAAACCACCCATGTTCCTGCTCAACCTTTTGTGCCTAAACTGCGGTATCTTTTTCGAACAACCTGCAGCGACGGGATCTGCAAAACCCTCAGACCTAAAAATTCTCAAACTCCTTCAATATTTGATACTTCCCACATAAAATAAAATAACAAATGAGAACAGCAGTACAGATACTTGGTCTTACCTATTTGGTTCATAGAATTTCAAGCCCAGTCCAAATGGCAGGTACTAAATTATACCACCATGAATTCCAACACAGCTGCCATTCCTCCATGACATTTACAGGCATTCAAAGAGCTTTGAACCATTACTAACGTTCCTAAATCAAGCAACAATGCGCATGCGCAATGCATAAACAGCGCATTTAATCCCAAGTTTATAAGATGCCCATTACTTAAACAGGAAAGTACCAATGACCCAGGCCGGATAAACATAAGGAGTAGTTAGAAAATGGAGTGTTGATCGGACTAACCCTTGTCTTTTGAGTCGCATCTTATGAATGAATGATGAAGAACTACATGATGTAATATTATTTCTGTAAATGGTTCAAAACTAAATGTAGTCGGTTTGTCCTAACCGACGATTTTCATAAAACAACTAAAAATAAAATTAATCATTATAGGTATAATCACACATGGCAAATGGATAAGCGATCACTGAATGTTCTATCCATCCTAAAAAGCAAGTTGCAACCCGTAAACCCCCTTTACCGGGAGCATAAGCTTATAATCTGACAATTCAGATTCACTTATTTTCGAAACCGAATCTTGGATTACCCGGTGAGAGAGCGCCTTAAAGATAATCTCTGTGACACGTCAAAAGTACAGCAAAAGATATGTGATAATTATGGCATTTAAATATAAAATTAAATAGGCCCAGAATTGCATCACAATTTTTCTAAGAACATCTTCTGTTTCAAAACAGACAAATTCTAAAGACTGAGATATATATCTCATTCTTCAGATTTTGATCGTTCCGTTCCCCGCACATTAGAACTCCATTCGCCAGATGCGCCGTGGTTTAACAGGAAACCGTATGAGTCATTCTTCGAGATTCCAAATTGTATTCAATCCTTTTATATCCTGGCATTGTAATAGCGGGAACGGACCTTATGAGAATCAGAATTAGAATAATTTATTTGCCAATAATCTACAGACAGATAATAATTTGATGGTTTTTTGGTAAGCGTTCCGAAACGTTTTGTCTTCATCATCATCATCAGCCTATAATGTAGCAGGGACTCTCCACCACGAGTGCCCAGTGGGTTGGTAGATGCGGTAGATGTCACATGTCTTCGATTTTTTTGGTTCTAAAACAGTACCTCACGATGTTTTCCTTCACCATTTTGAAAGCAGTGGTGAGGAAATAAATTACACAAAGTAAATGCCTTACGGCATGCAAAATTATTTCACATACGTATTACGTTCACTAAACAAGCAGAGAGAAATAACATTGTGTTGATTGTGTTTACAAAATAACAAGATACAATGACTTGTTACTCATTGCTTCTTAAATGGTGATAGAGTCGTGCAAATAATTATATTAGTGACACAGATCTAGGACTCCGAGAGAGATTTTCTTTTGATTTAATGTTTGCGTAATGATAATGACTGGTCGCGCTTAATCTTTGTTGGTGAAATTAGGCTTTTATTTATATTCATATAAGAACTGGTGTGCGTGCAAACAGCCTTAGGTTAGTTGTAGACTTTGAAAATATAAAAAACCGGCCAACTGCGAGTCGGAATCGCGCATGTAGGGTTCCGTACCATGGTGGTAGAAAAGCTCCATTTATTTTTCATTATTTGTTGCTATAGTGGCAAAAGTAATAAACATCCGATGTTTTTTTTTACTTTCTACCTATTACGGATCCTGAGATACAGCTCGCTGACAGACAGACGGACGGACGGACGAGCGGACAGCGGAGGCTTATTAGTAGTGGTAATAGGGTCCTGATTACCCTTGCGGTACGAAACCCTAATATACAAAGACAGTTGTATGCAGACCTGGGGTTCTAAAATGGCTACTTTAACAGATTTCCACTTAACGAATTTTAACGCAATTCATATTATGATCCTATTATGATCTGCTAAAATTGCCATTTTTGACCCCCAGACTGTGAAATAAAGCAATTTCAAATATAACTGTAACTGAAATTGTTATTTAGAAACTGCATTAAACCTTATCATTGCAAACTAATACACAAATTATGCACCATTAATTTAATGATAATGCCAAGGATACAATTATTATTGCGTTACGGATTGCCGTTTTCATTTCCTTCGTTGTTTAATCCCAGACAACATAACATCACGCTTATAATCCCCGTAGGGTTAGGCAGAGGAGTACCCACAATGCCAGTTATGTGGGTGCCAGCCTATTGTATCCAGCCACACAAGACTGCTACTGACATCCCTGATGAAAAAAATACCAGCCCGACCCAGAACATCATCCACAGCTCAGCTGCTACTAGACGAGGTAGTCAAGTTTAATCCAACATGATCATCTGTATTCGCAGTAGTTCTTACCAAAACCAGTTTAATTATAGTGATATTTTCTTCGCATTCTTGGTATGATGTTAACTTTGCATACATCTGTAGTTTGCGTGGCTTTTCATGGTAAGAGCAAATACATTTAGTTGTTAATTTTATGTCGGTCGGGATATTTCTAGAAAATAGTGTTTGTCCATCGTGTGTTTCGGCTTCATGTGAATATATAATAATATTGTTGAAAATTACCAAAACATGCTTGCATGAATATGGGTCCACGCTACCGTTGTTATATAAAAGACGTGCCAAATAATATATTAACCCTTAACTACGTTTGTTCAAAGGTTTACGCAAAAGGTTTATTTTTAACCGCCTTTAAAAGCAGTGAAGGTTCTCATTTCGGTTTTATTTTTATTTCGTTATAACTCCGTCATTTATGAACAAAATCTCCGACTTCTAAAAGTAAAGTTATTTTAGACATTATTAGTGTTTATTGAAAGTCGGTTTTTTCATGCATAAAGTTTTTATTTAAGTACTGCATTTTCAATTAACGTTAGTCAAGATGATTATGATATGATTTAAAAACAAAATATATAAGTACCTTACTTAATCTTAAAACAAAAGCTAGTGTGAAATAAAACCCCACCTTCAATACGGCACACTAATTAACTGCATAAAGCACGCAAAACTAATCACACAGCCGTGGAACTTATCTCAAAAACATTTATTATATCACCACGCCTTGATTACTCATGCTTATTGTATTATATTATTTGAATACATAAAACATATTACTCGTACAATGTCACATTCCTGCACTTGGACTAAAAATATGGACCAAAAATACCTACATAATCATCACCATCATTGTCATAACTGCGTCTGAAGTCGTCGTCGGGGGTTCGATTCACATGGGACGCATTCTTTGTAAAATTG
The DNA here is from genome assembly GCA_932274075.1 of Diarsia rubi. Lineage (NCBI taxonomy): Eukaryota > Metazoa > Arthropoda > Insecta > Lepidoptera > Noctuidae > Diarsia > Diarsia rubi. The sequence goes on from OW026413.1 coordinate 13,802,352, forward strand.
TTTCCATTTTTGCTAGGACATGGCAAGCTTGAATCACCTGATTGTCTAATAAAAAGATAATTCCGTGCTTCGGAAGGCACGTGTAAGCCGGTGGTCCATGCTGCCAAATGGCGGTCGTCAAAACGATGTCAGAGGGTTTTGAGGCGGTTTACAAATTTTGACACTAGGTTGGGTGGGGTCGTTAGACCTTACTGCCCACACGTTAAGAGGAGAAGATCATCATTTTGTGAGAACTGTTTATGGTGAAGACTCTGCCATGGAGTAAAGGTATGCGATTGTACCAAAAACCCTGGGATTCCCCTGTTAACCCTGTTATTTACACATCACAGGAGCTGAAAGACGCTACTGAAAGTGCCAAAAACGTCGACAATTTTTTTATTAATTTAGATTGCCATCGATCCTATAAAAAGGTTTAAAATCTAGGTTTAACCTTTTTACCATTTTTAATGAATATCGCATTCCAGCTACGGTTATGAACATAGGACAAATTCTGACGCTAAAACAGTCAACTTATCGATTTTCCTAGATGACTAATTAAAAACACCTGCGTTAACAATAACTTTAATGCAATAAAATGTTAACTATTACTAATCCCATGGAATCTAGTGACTAGGTGCCATATTTGGAAGTTGTAACGTGTTATAAGCTTATCTTAAATAGTCTATCTTGTTAGTGCGTATGGTTATGGGATGTCAGTAAAACATTTAAAAAGATTAATTGCTATAATGTTTTTACTGCCGGGACAAGTCATCTTTGTGAGACGGAGATCTCAGGAGCGTAGTCTACCACTCAGGCCCAGTGCGGTCTGGTGGATATATTATGTCAATGGTCTTCGATGTTATTTTATTTTTAAAATCGCAAGCCTATGTCGTATAAAAGGGGGTTTTATTACTAGATATTAAGATTTATTAATAAACCGGCATGTCTTAGAACCAAAAATTCGCACACATATTATGTGACATCTACCAACACGTAGGTACTAGGGCCGCGTGGTGGATAAGGCCCCCTTCTCATAGAGAGGCGTCCTCATGGGCATAATCAGCTAAGCTAGGAAGCCAATCCGGGTTTAAACCTACAATCTTATAAGTTACGGCCGTTTCCAATGAGTTGCCCTAAGAAAGCAGCATATACGGTTTGTGAATTATAGGTTTTACCTTTAACCCTTTAAGTATCTAAGCATACCCTAGAAAACCCTAGAAGTGTGGTTCACCGCTAACCACAACACTTACCCTAAAATTATGGCTAATCCTGGCATTGTTCAGTAGTTAGTTGACAAAGGTTACACTGTGGTCTCATTATGTAATTGTTATAATAATTTGGTATTGTCTCACTGCAGGGTGAAAGGCAGCTTGAAAGCACTAATTAAGAAGTTCGAGTGTCGTCGACGAGACTAGCTAGCTCATTGCATTGGCCAACAATGATAAGACAACTTTATAGCCAACACTTATTCATATTTCAACCGTTGATGACTTTAAATTTAATCTCGTTGCCACACGTGGCATAGACCACTTTTGGGCCTTGAGATGGTATATCAGGTCCAAGATCCAACAGTCTCTTTATTGCCTTTCAGATAAATCTTAAGGCTAAACTAATATCTGCTTGATATTTCATTCTAATCCACCCCATGCTTCAATGCGAAATATCCTGTATTTACAAACACGTCCTCGTACAAGTGTACCGTTAAAGATAAGCATGTTTACACGGGATCAATTAGGATTCAACTACTAACGCGTTAAATCCGGCTTGGCTTGCAGTAACGATAGCAAGGAAACCCTTAACTAATGCAAATAAGTTAAGGTAATTTAATATTAATGTATTCTTGCTTTTCAATAATCGTGAAGTGTGAAACAAAATTCATAAATTAAAAATGACTTCGACAACTTCGAAACAGTACTAAATTTATAAAATAAAAACGTCTTCTTGTGTAGTTTCTGTAACACTTTAAACACTTATTTACAATCGACTTCTACCCACTAAAAAGAGGAAAATAACATTACTTTCGGAAGTTGAGCGTTGTTCTTTGTTACAATACAAAACTATATATAAGTTTTACTATTCTTGTATCATTAACTATATAGTAATAAATGAATACTGTAATACATAACGGTAATTAATATTACACAACGTATAACTTTAAGGTAACGTAGACCTTATAATAAATGCGTAGAAAGTGTCCGCGATCTATTATGTTAAGATACTGGACCAGTAATGGTAACTCGGTTAAGCAATTCTTACCTACTGGGTCAGATAAATGGTATTACAACTGCTGGTAGTACTTCCTGTACAATAAGTTTTGTGATTATGTATGTACTAGCTGTGGCCAGCGGCATCGCCCGCTACAACTCGAAAATTATCCCACGGAAAGATAAAATTGGGATAAAAACTATCCTATGTGTTAATCCAGGTTATAAAATACCTGTGTACCAAATTTTATCCAAATCCGTTAAGTCGTTTTTGCGTGAAGAAGTAACAAACATACACAATCACACACTCACAAACTTTCGCCTTTATAATATTAGTGTGAAGTGTGATTATAGCGTGAAGTGTGATGTGATTAGTAGGACCTATGCTAATTATGGCCCTTTGTAAGAGGCTTTCTTAATAAAGGATGTAAATGCCGAGTTAACGAAGCCGAGAGGCACTTGTTCCACCCGTCCTCTGGTTACAGAGATATTGGACGCAAAACTTCTATAAACGTAACAGGTGAAATATGGGTGTACTAAGAAATACATCTCTACCTAACCCTTTGCGGTTACAGGCGTGATGTTATTTTTATTAAATGTGGTACCTATGAATATTCAGAGATAAGAAAATCGTTTCGCATTTTTTTAATGTAGGTACTATATATATATTATTATTATATTATTATTATTATTACTATTTATACTTTTTATTTGGTCTGAGCTCATAAGGCACTCAATTTACAACGATAAATTATTTTAGCCAATGTCGAATCTCAAATCAACCTCGAAATGAGAATCTATAAAACGGAGATACCTATATAACTTAAGAGATGAAAAAAATGTGTAATGTTATGACAACATAAACACCTACTTATTCATTAATATCAACATAAATACTGAGAGTAATAAATCAGTAGGTACTTAATTGCTGTACTATCTGTACGCAGATGCGCACGAGTTGCGTTTGTTGTCGTATTCCGGCTATAAATACTCGCTCAGCAGGAATGATAAGTTTACCCGACTGTGTATTTGTACGGGGTAGTTCTATTTGTGTTATGTACTTTATGCTAAGTTAGTTTTTCAATGTGGATACGCGATTAACTTTGTCATTGCGATAAAAAAAACAACCACAGAACATGGGCTATAAACAGCACTATACTCACCACTCGCTACTCTACTGCATTTTGCGGCTCTATAGCACCTCACCTGCGGCTCGGATGTGAATTTCGCCTCGAATGAATGTGTCCCTGGTATCAACTCAGTAAGAAATAGGTTAAATCTAGATTTGAGGATGAATTAAAATATGACTGCCATGTATCATGAATTCATGAGCGATGAAATGAAATGTTAACCAAAGTAAATGGCCATTCTAACATACTTTAATTAAAATTGCATAGTAGGTACAACATTCTCCGAAACAAATGCAAATGCAACAACTAGACCAATAAAATTATCATTAGCTTCATCTGCATCTAACACAATAATTACTATTCGTACTAATAATAAAGATACTTTTCGAAAACTTGCTTCGTTAGTCTTGACTATAGTCAGGTGCTACGGCTGAACATCATGATAATTATGTGCTGTGTTCGATTCCCTCTCAGGCTCAGCAAGTGTTTTTTAAGCGGTTTTTTTATCAGGAATTTCCGATCAGTCCGAATTTATTTTTAAGCGGGTTTTCATCAGGAATTTCTTACCAGTCCGAATTAATTCCCGGTGTATAGGAATGCACTGGACCCCTTTTTGGGTTAACTATAGTGTATCTGTTCTCTGTTCTCTTGTTTGACCACCCAATGCTATGCGTAGGACTCTTCTTAACCTTCCCATCTTAGTCTCATTGATCAAAGTTTTGAAACTGTTCACTTCACCATCTCAGGGCCAGTTGAAAACCAGCGTCGGGCACTAGTTGCTCGGCAGTTTGCTGAACTGGTCCAATTTGTCGCAGCCGTGAGATGCACACACTGTCTTTTTCAGTTTAGTTTTTTTATTGTTTGTTGTGTGCACTTTGTGGTAATGTTGATAAATATGTTTTCTTTCTTCTTTCTTTCTATATCCAGTTTCTTCCAGTCATTTTGATGAGATCGTCTGCGAACTAGTCGCTCGCCTACCCGCATTCCTCCGCCCCGTCCATGGTCTCCACTCCAGCAGTTTCTTTCCCATCTCTTTTCATTTGGTCCACGGCATATAATGACTCACCCACTTCCACTCTCTTTTTGCTATCAGTTCTCGTATGTATGTTAGTCTCGTGCATCGTATTTAAGTGTTTTTCACCCGGTCATAGCGGGAGAAGCCTAACATGGATCGTTCCTCTCTGTCTGACTGACTTGCATGCCTCTCTGTATTATAATCATCATGTCAGACCAGAATCTTTATCCCTGCCTTATCCCCTTCCAAGATTACAAGCCCGATGTTATGTTTCGCAAAACCTCTACATATTATGCTAATAACATCAAATTCCAGCAGCATTTATTTCAGTCTAAATCCGTGCATCTTATTTGAATTGCAACATTACAGTTTCAAGAGCTATTCAGAATCAAGTGCTCTTGAGATTTGGTAAATGGGTTAATGAAAGCATTAAGATTCTGATTGCAGTTTTAATAATGTTAAGTTAATCTATGTTTAGATGTAGTAAGATGTTTTCGTTTGAGCTGATTGAAATACCACAGCATACAATAGCCGCGACGTCCGCGCCATGTAGAACCATTATAAACGGTACTATAAAGTTTCTGGTGGCGAAAAAACACTGAGTAGATGGACCGCCAATTTTAAAGGAATATTTTGATTTAAAAGTGTCCATGCAGTTTCAGTGAACCCAGCCAGGCGCATTACTTTTTGTAATTTATTACATCACCACATGCTCTTAAAACGGTGGAGGAAAACATCGTGAGGAAACCGGCATATCTTAGAACCAAAAATTCGCAATTCATTGTCTCGGCGCTTTTCTTGTGATCGCCACTGTTGATTCTGGCTTACAGGAGTTACAGTGGTTTGGGAATAGTGTGGCGGGCTTGTCCCATAAAAAAAAAAAAACCTATGATAAGATATGTGACATCTACCAATCCGCACTGGGCCCGCGTGGTGGATTACAGCCCATCCCTCTCCTAGACAGGAGGCCTGAGTCCCTGCAGTGGGAACAATATAGGCTGATGATGATGAAGATGCATTTTCTTGCCCATTCTTCTCCATAGACAGCACTTTCACAAGTCATTATGTCTTGTGACTGTGACCATAGCTTATTTTTTTTTTGTTTTTGCAATTCAAAGGTTCCAGTACCTAACCTAACCTAGTGAAAGTTTGAGTTTGAATAAGCCCACAGCTTCTTTAAGTTATTTCTGTAATAAAATAGTAATAAATAATAAACGGTCACATCCTAGATTGATTAAAATAGTTATAAATAATAAACGGTCACATCCTAGATTGATATAGATAGTGTTGAAATAATAAATTAACTATGAAGTAAGTTTCTCAAGGAATCAAAAGGTACCTATAGTTTAGCTTTATATTTGCACATACAAAGCAGTAGGTACAGGTAAACGGTAAATATTCAGTGTAAACAATTTTTTCAATACATAAGGTGTTAAACAAATTGTTTACTTACCAGGGAAACACAAGTACTTAAATAATAAAGGACATTGTAATGAGTACGTAAACAGGTATTTCCAGTGTTTTAGATGTTGAACTATGAACTAACATCACATTCATAAACGTGAATAATGTAATATTACAAGCAGGTTACTTTACCAAACATTTCAGAGGTACAGTTTTGGATTTAGCTACTTCTACTTCGGATGTATATAAAATATTATGCAATTTGGCAGATGTGTACTCAATAGTACACCCACATTTGGCCAGTTAAGTTTTAAATCTCGTCATAGGGATGTTTACTGACTAAAAAAAATGTGATTCTAATAACCCTCCTTTTGGGCTTCGCCGCAGTCGGGTAATTAGCCCGTCTATTAGATTATCGAAAAATATTGGATACGTATTTTTTGTTTTATCAAATTAATAAAAATTTACGATCGATATAAAACTCGTCAAAGATTTGAGTGGGGGGTTGTGACGTCACTAACCGCTAAGAAATGCCATACTAATGGCTTAGAATATGACGTCACACGATTTTTCAAAGCATTGTATCGTCTTTATTGTTGGTTTACGTGAAAAAATAAAAATACGTGTCCAATATTTTTTGGAAATCTATCTGACGGAGTAATTAGATCTTTTTTGTTAACTACCCTATTAGGGGTGAGCCTATTGCCATTAACCGGGCACAAGTCCATGACAGCTAGTCAGAAATTCCTGCCGACCCGGGAATCGAACACAGCACCTCAAGATCAGCAGTGGCGCTGCTTGCGACCACTTGACCAACCAGGCAGTCAAAAAATAAACCCTATGAAGACCGCGAAAAGTCCAAATTAAATGTCCGATCTCCATTAAAGCCAAAAAAGGACATAAGTGCACATCTAGATAGCACATTTAATTCAATTTACATTGACACTCATTCAGCGGGCCAACTACGGGGCAAGGCCAAATCTAATGGACGCACGGCTTTACGATTCTACTCGATAAAAACTTGATTTCTTTACGCAAGTGGTTTGTTATAATGTTCTGAATTAGGTATATCAGCATTGTTAGACGAATATATTGTTGCATGGCTGTAAAATAAATTAAGTTTACAATGCGCCTGAGTCTTTTTTCAAAATTTCACTGCCTGTCTTGACGAGCAGAATAAGAATAAATTTATTAAGTCATTGTTACAATAATTTCTTAATTAATAACTTAGCACTAATAACTAATAATAAACGTAACAAGTTAAATTTTACCATCGTTACAAAACAGAGCACCCCAAACTAGGCTGTGCCTGTATCTTGGGGGCCGGATTTGCGTTAACTTAAAATTAATAGTTACGAGTATCATTGAACAAAAATAAAATGATATTACAATGTGGTAGAACCTAAGAAGACGTCTGTATTTGCTCGAAGGTTAAGGCAACAGAGTTTCAATATTTCATCCACATTGCGTCAGTAATATTTAAGTCCCGTATAATAGGAGGTGATTCGGACTCCGAACTGCTACTGAGAAATCCCTAAAAACAAAACAAAAATTAGGGCAAACATAACGGTAGCCTACGGTGTATAAGTTTCACGCCGAAGAGGCACTGGTCATGGCGACCATACAATATGTATATAATCAAAATAGAACAACAATTCAAAAATAGAATCTCCAATAAATACAATTAGTCCAATCACAGTTGCTTCATGCTTACCGTGAAGCACGAAATGGCCAAGCAACAGTACCTACCTAGTTTGTTACATAATGAAGTCTACAATTAATAAGTTACATAAATCAATAGCACAATAGCACGCCATGATACAATTGACACGTTTCCAATTATAATACCTTCGTGTTGCAGAGCCATCACGGCATCCAAATATTCTGATATCCCATTTGATGCAGCTGTTGGTACCTGAAGATTCAACCATACTGTAGTCAATCGACAGTCTATTTTGATCTGCATATTTCTTTACTACCTCGCCAATCGATGAAGGTTTGTCTTCGTCATCTTCTTGTCCCATTATATTTAAGGTTCATTTCCATTCTCCCTTGTCAGACGTCACAGCATCATTTACTCGTTTATCTTTCATATCATTCCTCACACAACCTATCACGGAGGTTTATCTTCAATTCCGACTATTTCTTCTTGCATTTTGCGAGGTGGAGCAACTCAGCAGCATTTGTGACTCCAATCCATTCTATATTTATTGCCTCAAATTCTGTAACCTATTTACCTGATTCGATTCCTGTATCGATGTACGATCTCATGATCATCATCACCAACAATATATTAATGTTCTCACTGCTGGGACACAGGCCTTCTCTCTTTGTACGATCTACTACGCTACACTGAAGACAGTCACCATCTACTATGTGTAATCCGAGTGCCTTGTTCCACATTAGTTCATCCTGAACGACTACACCCGTCTGGTTGCACCTTAATCCAATCAACGTAATTTAGCTGTTCCCGTCATCCATGTCAAGGGCTAAGCTACTGTAACCGTTTCAAACGGTCTTAACTTTGGTTAGGATAACAGGTTTTAGAGTAAAATGTTGTGTGTAAACATATTATACAGGATTATCTTTATAGCGGGTATTTTTTTCTGGTTGCACATTTTGCGTTTTCATTATGTTTGTCAACTTCTATATTGAGTGATACTAGTGTGATATTGTTTTATGTTCATTCTGTGTGATGATGAGGTCACTTTATCAGAATTGAAATATGATCTACTGTTGTTCTGTTAAAGTGATACTGTATTGAATCTAGATCATGTTGTTAAATTGTTTTATTAGCATGTATCTATACGGATTTTTGTAGTTGCTGAGACTCCTAGGCTAGAGCAAAGCAGGTCTATGAGAGAATAGAGCTACCAGACAGGATACGCATTAGAATAAAGAAACAGATGGGATATTCGGAACTGCTGAAATCTAGATCGTCTCGCCACATCTTTCTGGGCTGGCCTCGGCGGCGCTGTCCGCGATCCGGCACCATTTATCGACTTTTGATAAAAGTCTAACAATTTGTACAGTTTACTCTAGTGGTCTAGTAAATATAAAATACAGCAAACTTCAATGATAAAATTAATTATTAATTTAAATATATGACTCAGAAAATGACACTTTGAACCCGAGGCCAAAATTAAAATAATTTAAAGTTAAGTCTTCAAGAGTAATTTATAGTTCTTAGATCATTATCGATGTCTTGAAGGCAACAAATCTAAACTAGCAGCAAGGTCTTTGCGCCAATGACTGACTCTCACCTTAATAATTTTAATTTGTGCCGCGACTAATCTATTTAGTTCCCATTTTACTTGCCTGTGTTCCAATTTAGAAACTTTGATTGTAAAACTGTTATGGTAGAATTGAGTGGTTGTACCCTATATCTTTTTGTCTTCATAATCTAATTCCATTTTAGCATCTTAATCCAAATCGATAGCATTTTTATTGCATTTTTAGTGCAAAAAAATCTTTATCACGATTTCTTGTGTAACGATGTTCAAACAAGACTTCGAATAATGCCTATCGCATGTTAATCCAAAGAATGATTAGACATCTATTACCTACAGTTACTGCCTAAACTTGTGTCCTCTGACTTGGCTTTACATGCCGTTGAGAAATATCTCTTACTGCCGCACTCAGAGAACTTTAATGATTACTTAGGCCATCACTTAGAAATGGTTTTGACAGTTTTGTTATACAAAAGTATGTCAAAGCTTTACTAAGTGACGGCTTAACTAATCATTAAATACCCTAAGTACCGCAGTGAGACATACTGATTACGATGTTACCTTAACCGAAGCAAGTGATAATAATTATAAAAAAACGTACATGATTCCGAAAAATCAGAGGTGCGTACTGGGTTCGTACTCGAGACCTGTGACTAAAGTTTTATTGTTATTTTATACAGTGTGAGTCTTTATAATGTGCACATACCGAAATGAGAGAATCTATGCTTAATTTTATCGATGGAAAAAATATTTAAAAAATTTAAATATTTTTTTTTATATTTTTTATGGAATTTTTAAAAATTTTGTCCGCTACTGTGACCCCAGTGTAAACAAAACGGTGTAACTTTTAAACTGAATTATCTATCGCGATGAAACAAACTCCATAATGATTGCAAGTAATTAAGCTTCCTAATAAAATGAATGTCGCTTCGTCCATCCATAGTATCGACGGTAAAAAGGAAGTATAAATGGCGCGTTCGGAGTGCCATCTTTTAACATTTGATATAAAATGTTATGTTTGAGTTATAAACATGCCATTTTTACTATTAGGTAGCTAATACGATGAAAAATACGTAAAAGTAATAAAAAAGGTAGGTAATGGGGGCGTCTTATTGAGAAATTTTACAATTATTGTAAAAATTGATGACAAAAAAACAGATTTTTGCCAAAAAAAGATGTTTATTTTCAATTGAGGGTAGTTTTTTTCCAAATTTTTAATTTTATTAGGAAGCTTAATTACTTGCAATCATTATGGAGTTTGTTTCATCGCGATAGATAATTCAGTTTAAAAGTTACACCGTTTTGTTTACACTGGGGTCACAGTAGTGGACAAAATTTTTAAAAATTCCATAAAAAATATTAAAAAAAATATTTAAATTTTTTAAATATTTTTTCCATCGATAAAATTAAGCATAGATTCTCTCATTTCGGTATGTGCACATTATAAAGACTCACACTGTATATATTTACTTTGTTACAATGCTCGTGTCATCGTCTGTTGTGACTTTGCAGAATAAGCAGTTTATCAATCTAGTTTTCAGCAGAGTATGTAGTACAGTGGTCTATGTTACAACTCACGTTGAATAAATACAATTAAGTAGTCTAAAAACAAATAAAAACTCCACTGAGACTCGTAATCTTGACTGACGTTGATTGATGACGAAGATTTTAGCTCGGGTATGTTAACTTAAAATCTTGTTCTTCAAGCCTGTCCTATTCGTCTTCCGATTAGTTCCGCACGCATGTTACTATGGAACGGATTGATGAATTTTTCATATAAGGGTATATTTTTATTAACAACAGTTTCTTAATTTAAATTTAGTGCCCTTATTGCAAGTTAAAAGTTTGTCCTACATTCAATTTCAATAGCATCAAGATAAATGAATACATCTAAAAGCAGTGGTACATCTGCCATGCCAAAACTCCTTTATTCTGTATCTTTTATATTCTGCATGTGTTAACCTAATGACTTTTAAACCGATATAAAAATGTATAACAGAGACTGAAATTGCTGCAGTGACTTCCATACTAATGACCTAATGTTTTAATTGCAAAAATAGGTAACTCTGGTCTGTCAACAGATAAAATAAGAAGGAATAGGATCAGATGTCTTTAGCATTTGGTCAAAATCAAAAGTCATTTATTCAAACTAGGTTGATAATCGGCACTTTTCGAACGTCATTTATTAACACATTTTTTAACAGTCGCCCAAAACGTACACCCTTCGACACTTCCTAGTGTTTTAGCTGAGAAGAAGATGTGGCGAAATAAACTTGTGGTGCTATACGTTCCCGTGTAATAATTTTCAAGCTATAAGCGGGTAAAGTCACAGTTGCTACAACTTCTACATTTATAAAACTGAGAGAGAACTTTCTCTTCCTTATTATTTGCTTTATTATTGAAACCTCAACTTTGTTAAGCAACTAACATAATTTTCAGTCCATTTCCTACTATAATTCGTTTAATAATTATCTACGTTTCTAGTTAAATTGACGTTAAAACGCGTTACTTTATTACAATCGCCCCAGTTCAATCAAAAATGCGGAAAATTACCAGTACCTAACGTTCATTGTTTGTCAATATTGCAAGTGTTAGTAGGATGTGTAACAATAAAAACTCTATTAAACAACAGTTTATCTGGGTACTAATTTTCTTTATCTGCTCACATTAAGATGTGAAATAACCTTCTTTTTCACGCTGTTGGAGCATTTTCAGACCTAAGATGGTACCCATCTCATCATCATCAGCCCGAATCCACTCACTGCTGCTATTCTATAATCCTATTCGGATTATAAAATAAAATAATCTTTTCTTATGGAACTATGCCAGAAGGTACCTACCTAATAATACAGTTGTATTTTATCTGTCTTTGCAAAGGACCGAATTGATTTAGGTACACTTCTATTTTTTTTGTATAATGCAATTGTTGACGATCTTTGCCACCAGACGGCGCTTTTTTAGTATCAGTAGGTACAAATTGAAGTTTCGGTTCCGACACTGTAAATTTTTCCCAACCAGCCTTTTTTTTTTTTTGGTACGTGTAAAATCATCGAATAACCCCTCCCGCTCTTGGGCAGAGCGAAAGGGAGTGTCAGACTTCTACTGACTAAAAACCACCCATGTTCCTTCTTCGCCCTCTATGTCGAGGCCGCGATAACCGTTGGACTACCCGCGGCCCCGACAGGCGTCGGCCCTTTCGGGCCCCTGCCATGTTGCTGACATCTCTTTGAGGCGCGCGTGGAACACGAACGCGCCGTCGACACGGCCTGTTTTCGTCGTGAGACGGACGGACGGCGAGTTAGCCCATCACTCACCGTCCACAGGCCCGCGTCTACGGTGGCCGGAGGTCATCGCGGGACCCCCGACGCCCGGAGCGCCTCCCGCGGCGGCTGGGACGAGAGGTTCTCTCCCTCTCGCGTTCCGCCACCTCCTTCGCTAGCATCACTGCTTCGCAGAAGGAGGCGACGGCGTCCCATTCCTCCTCGCCCCGGACCATGGCTTGCACCAGGGCCGGGCGCGAGAGGTCGCCGCCGCCGATCGCCGCTACGAGAACACGGCGGCGGCGGGGCTCCGCCCAAGCGGGGCACACCTCCACTGTGTGTTCCACCGTGTCCTCCGGCCGATCCTCACAATGGTGGCATCCGGGCGTTTCCTCCCGCCTGATTCGGTGCAGGTACCTCCCGAAACAACCGTGTCCGGTGAGGACCTGCGTCAGACGGAAGGTGAGGGCGCCGTGGCGCCTCTCAAGCCACTCCTCAAAGAGGGGACTTACCGCCACTATCGTGGCGTGCCCTTTCCCAATCACCCTCAAACCTAGTTCTTTAGAGAGAAAATCCATTAAATAAACTTGCAAAACGTAGCGCACATTTAAACGCTAGGTAGGTATAGGCTTGGTATATAGGTTTTGTCTCTGACAAAAGTCATAACAGGCCTACAAATTCATGTGATTCTATTTTAATCACACCGAAAGTAATCTCGACTCGTCATTGTTACTGATTTCAGTTGATTGATTTTTATTCTCACTCTTTTTGTTTCGCCTTATATCCTAAACGTGTTTCATTTCGTCAAAACAATTATTAATTGTGTGAGTGCCTTATCTACCCACCTTACTAGATTATCGCTATAACATCACGTAATTAGGGTAATGTCATGGTTGAACGCAGCTCCACCTACCTCATAGAATTAGAACCTATTGTCATCTTAAAATGCCCATTCAAGAATGATGTAATTAAGAATGATCTTACCTTGATCATCCACAAAATATATTATCGAAAATCATAGTCAATGCGTTACGTACGAAAGCAAACATTATCATTTTATAAAATATCACTAACTTTATTTTTAGCTCATCAGTTTACCGTAGCGCCATCTGTTATCGACACGTGAAAACTTTTTGTTCGTTAACGCGAACGCTTATTTCGACACTCATCGTATGTGTCAGGATGGCCGAGCGGTCTAAGGCGCCAGACTCAAGGTTTCCTTGCCTGTCAAACAGGTCCGAGTTGTTCTGGTCCTCTCTGAGGGCGTGGGTTCGAATCCCACTTCTGACAAAAACTTTTTGCATTTTAATACAACTTTTATTTTTGTTTTCCGTGATAAATAATGCATTTATATGCTGCCGTGTTATAAAATCAGTGTCGATTATATAATAAAATCTGAATTTTAAATACGGATTCTGGTTTAGTTACATAATTTACAAGTTAGTGGGTTAACTGTTCGTCAAAAGGGCCAACAAGATACATTTTTAAAGCTAAACCAACATAATATTATCATGCACAACTTCTTTTAAGTGCGTCGCTAGTGGTCGCAAGCGAAACTGGTCCTGGGGTCAAAGTGTTATTGGGTTTATTCCATCATGAATTTCGCAGTAGCACCAACAGAATTTGTACTTGTGCCCCGTTGATGGCAATAGGTTAACCTCTTATAGGAGATCGGACTGAGTCAAATAAATATGTTTCTAATTAGTCCGTCAGTTAGATTATCGAAAAATATTGGATACGTGTTTTTTGTTTTAAGAAGATAAAACGCGTCTAAGATCATGAGTGGTTGTGACGTCATGTGTAAGAAAAAAAATGTACTGACATGTGACGTTTTCGAGGAGTTCACGAGTTTTCGAAGCACTGTATCGTCTTCATTTTTTATTTATGTGAAAAAAAGAAAAAATATGTGTTCAATATTTTTTGGAAATCTATCTGACGGACTTATTTTTTTTTTGTCCGATCCCCCTATCAACACGTATATTGCCCGTGGTCCACCCGCCTACTCCACCTGGTTGTACTACGGGAAATTATTTTTGCCCGTGGTTCATTACTAGCCTAACCTAACCCTTCGAGTATTACATGCGTAATGATATGTAACTTCTTTTATGTATTTGCAAAATAACAGCTACTTAATTATACAGAACAAAGCCACATTAAAACTGTAGTTTCCAATACAGATGGGTCAATATTGTAATATCCACACCTTTAGCAACCACCAACCTGTCTTACTCGTATTATGCAAAGTCGTGAGTTCGTGACCTTAACCTCTCCGTGCCTATTGAAGTATTGAAACAGCAACACGTGTCTTCGAAGGTGTGCCAATGCACGATTACCATTGTCATCGATGTATTTATTTATTGTAACTGTGTATAATAAACGGTGCAATACCCTGCTTTGAATCTTGCAAACTTGCTGCTAAATGCATGTCTTAATGTAGGGTAAAAGAATATTGATAGAAGAACCGGTGATAGTGATATTTTTGCTGGCAAGATTTCTTGTCATAACATCAAGTTTGTAATCGCCGAGGCCTAGGCAGAGGTGTACCGCTATCGTATAGTATAACCACATTTCGCCATTGGGCAAGCCTATTGCCAGTGGCTCGGTGGCTGCTACTACAGAAATTTGTGATGGAAACACACTTTGGCCGACGCCAGGATTCGAACCTAAGAATGAGCGAGCATTCTCGATTCAGCGCTTGTTACCACTAGACCAGCGTGGCAGTCAATGTTTGTAGGTAGGTACTTCCTATTTTAAGCATCTTAGCAGGCTAACTGGAAATAAGAAGTTTCTGTTTGCTGTTTCGAAAGATATCCACTGGACATAGGCCCTTCCTCAACTGTCGCCCTGTCAACAAGTCCTGTAATATGGTAGTTAACCAACAAAATCTGATTAGTCCGTCAGATAGATTTCCAAAAACAAAAAATTGAAGACGATAAGTATACCTAGTGCTTTGGAAACTCGTGTGATGTCATATTAAAATACATTAGTATGACACTTTTACCGGTGAGTGACGTCACAAGCTCCCACTCTAATCTTTATGGCGTTTAATCTTCGTAAATTTTGATAGATTTGACAAAACAAAAAATACGTATCCAATATTTTTCGATAATCTAACAGACGGACTAATTAGAATCATATTTTTGTAAATCAGGAAACATCCCTATTACCGTGGTCTTCGTCAGGACTCTCGTCCATGCTTAGTCATGCCAAAAACTAAAATACTTTTCAGAGTGTTTAGTGTAATGTGTGTAGCCTCGGCGAATAAAGCGAATTCTGGAAATAAGCCAAAATATTATGCTGTAGACCAAACTTAGATTACAAACAGTGGTCTAGTTTAGACTCACCATGTCATTGTTCACTGATTTTGTGTGCGTCACCCCAGCAAAATGTTGTGTTTTAGAGAACTGAGACTAAGTATATCAAATAATTTGTGTGTCATGGGTAGCAATTTGTAGGTATATTAGGTAATAGAAAAAACTGTGTGAGTTTTAAACACATTTCGCTGGGCAACGTTTTAGATGATAAATTGCTCCTCATGAAGTCATGACACACTCATTATTGACACTGATTTCTTCGTCATGTCATAAAGTGCCACTCCTATTTTTTCAGACGATGAGTTAACCAATTAGGTGATTGAGGAACACAATATATACGCTTTCGAAGGAGACTGTCTTGTAAAATTTTAACCCTATTTATGAAATACTGGATTTTGTTGCAAAAAATCTCTATTCACTTTGAAGACTATAAATGCGGAAACCAAATCAATTATTTAGAACATACAAGGATTCCGACCTCAAATGACTGTTGATTCGAGCCTCATAATAGCATCATCACATCATCATCATAATCCACAGCCCGGATTCACCCACTGTCGGGTATAAATAGACCTCTCTTTTCTGGTGCCAATCGCCACGCTCTTGTGCCAGTCTCATCCATCTCAGCTACCTTTTTTTTTTTCGGGGGTGTGAAATCATCAAATAAGGGGTTATTTGGGGGCCCGCTCTTTGGCAGAGCGAAAGGGAGTGTCAGCCTTCTACTGACTAAAACCACACATGTTCCTTCTTAGCCCTTTATGTCAAGGCCGCGGTAGCTCTTACTCTTACTCTCCCGCGGCGGCTGGGACGAGAGGTTCTCCCTGGACCCTCTCACGTTCCGCCTTCTTACGCCGCCGCCGAGCTACCTACATTTATTTTCCTCTTTTTTTATGGGACAAGCCCGCCACACTATTGCCAAACCACTGTAACTCCTGTAACCAGAATCAACAGTGGCGACCACAAGAAAAGCGCCGAGACAATGAAGCTTGACGAAGTCCCAGAGAAACGATTTAACTCTTGGATTCTTCTTTTTGTCCTCTTACTAACTATAATGGTTGTTTATTTTCCAGGTGGTCAGTGCGTGTGTGATGGTGCGCCTGCACTTGGTGCTGCTGTTGGCGGTAGCACTGTGCGGCGCCGCCACCACACTCGACTCCGAGTTGGGACTGGGGAAGGCCATCAATATATTTATGAGGTGGGTGATGCTTCTTCTTTTTTGAGTGAGAGTTTTAAGGGCCTGTGACCTGGCTATACAGTTTACATGCTGTCGAGAAATATCTCTCAGGCATGCTTGTTTGGGCCTGCGGTTCTGTTCGAAAGAGATACTGTGGCCCCGAAACACAAAAGGGTTTAGAAAGAACATGGGTGGGTTTTAGTCAGTAAAAGTCTGACATTCCCTGCTGCTCCACCCAGAGCGGGAGGGGTCATTTGATTAGAGTTCAGACCCTACAAAAACAATGCATGTTAGTTTCCTTACGATGTTTTATAATAATAATAATTTTATTTCACTAAAAAAAAACAAACAAAACATAGCACTTTGCACTGTATACGTAGACTCTATCTTTTAAACTAGGGCTAGCCTGTATCTTAAAAGATAGGGTTCAGCCAAAAGGATTAAGTTAATTTTACAATCAAAACAAGTGAAAACAGTGTCATGGATTTTGTACTATCAGTGTAACACAAAATAAAATAAGAAAAAAGAAAACTAATCCTAAGTAATGAAAAAAAAAAAATAGTAATAATTATTGTGAATGATAGCAGTGATGTATGTGTATGTATATATGTTAGGATGTGTGTGGAGGTGTGCGTGGAGCTGTGTGTAAGGGGTGTGTGTAGCGGTCTAACTCACCGTCCGTCCGTCTTACGACGAAAACAGGCCGTATCGACCGACGGCGCGTTCGTGTTCCACGCGCGCCTCAAAGAGATGTCAGCAACATGGGAGGGGCCCGAAAGGGCCGACGCCCGTCGGGGCCGCGGGTTGTACACTGGTAATCGCGGCCTCGACATAGAGGGCGAAGAAGGAACATGGGTGGTTTTTAGTCAGTAGAAGTCTGACACTCCCTTTCGCTCTGCCCAAGAGCGGAAGGGGTTATTCGATGATTTTACACCCGCCAAAAAAAAAAAAAAATGGTTGTGTGTAGCGGTGTGTGTAGGCGGTGCGTGCAGAGGGTGTAGGGGGGCAAGTGATTCAGAACGTAAATAGGTGTGTACCTGTAGGTGTGACTGTGTTGTGTTGGATATAAAGTGTGTGATGTGATCTTTGAGTATGTATGTAATATTCTATTAAGAGATGTAAGCTAGCAGCTGTTCTGTAGCCACGTAGTCCTGTCGTAGTAGCCACTGGGTTATCGTTTTCTTTAACATATTTCTATTTAAATCCAGTATGTTCAGTTTTTTATGCAGATTTTAAAAAACGAGTTTACTTAATACGTAAAATTGGTGTTTGGCAAAAGAGGTTTTTTGTTTAACACCTGTCGGAATATTTGTACGTTTTTTAGGGTTTGACTTGGGCATGGATCTTTTTTTTTTTGGGACAAGCCCGCCACACTATTCCCAACCCCATCCCGTACACCATCCTCAGCGTGCCCATATCAGCGGATTCTCGTAGAGATTTGAAAACGTAAATGAGTCGCATTATTCTTGTTGTCATCATATCGAGCTGTTTGTCTTATCTCAGGCATTCGACGATTTGCAAACCTAGATATTTCACACTATCGCATCAGTCCAGTGGCGGGCATGTACATAAAGATGTTGAAATCGCCCTGTCCTGTGGGGCAGTAGGTGGTATATCAAGTCCCAGTACTCGAGTTTCTGTTGACAACATCCGATCGTCTGTGGCAGCCGTAGCTCCGCCCTCAGAAACCACTGCTGACGATTATTCACTGTGAGTCTCCGGAACTCTTTGTGTGAGCAATTACTGAAAAATGTTTGGGGGGCATAGTATTTCTTCGGATTGCAAAAGGAATGTAACAAGTTTTGTCTAAGTTAAGAGTTAGTAGGCTATGGTGAAACCAGCCCATAATATGAGTTAGGGCGTTTTCTGCCATTGTTTTAACCACATCCCACGTAGGTCCATAAATGACGATTGCTGTGTCGTCTGCATACGTGTTTTGATGATATTATACAATATATGCATATTAATCCGATAAAGAAGTGATGCGTGTCTATGACTTGGCAGACCGACGGTCACACCACTAGGCTAGGCTGATATAGGTTTTTGTAAATCAACTACTTCCGTGCAATGAGCTAAAATGAATTGAATTTTGGATAACTACGATGATTTCAACAGAAATGATAATGTTGTTCAGTCTTAATTGTTTCCTACCTTTATTTATCCTAAACTCTCCAACTTACTTCTTCTATCACATTCCAGGTATGGCTACCTCAGCATCTGCATGCGGGTGGTCCCTCGCAACGACACCGAAGGCTGGGTCTTCCGGGAGCCTACAGTCTCGGTGTTTAGAGAAGTGGAGCAGTTATCCATCGCGCCAACTCCAAGACACGCCAAGACTCTGTTTGATGGAGACTTCCACATGGAGTTCTGCGATAACTTGAAGCAGCTTCTCCAAGCTTACTTTAGGGATTTTACTTTTGAGAGGTAAGGTTGGTTGCCATGGAATTTCAACCTCGGTATTAGGAACTCAAGCACGTCTTGGTAATACGATGCCATTGCAGAGTGCAGTAGAAATTTCAGACATTCGAGATATTATGTCATTCTAACCTAACCTTTGATTGAGTATTTCTTTCAAAAGCATGTCCTTAAAGGCCTGGAACGCGAAAGCATCACATTTGGCTACCAAAAAGTGCTTAACATGGATTCAGCGAAGTATTGAGTATTGAGGCATCTAATTTCTTGCTCGAGTCTGCAAGAGAGATCATTACCTATCCACAGTCCTCGTTGATAGATCGTTCAGATGCAACTATGGTTATACCTTTTTAACAGATGCAATACCTAGTACGAGAAGTTTAGCAGCAGATATCTCGGTTAAGATGGTATCGTAAGTACACATTCAATCATCATCACCATAAAAGAAAGAAAACATATTTATTTATCTATCATCATCATCCACTGCTGGAAATAAGGTTCTTCAATCTCAGCATCTCTCATCCAGTTGCTACCAGCCTCCATGCGAAGGTGCGAAGGCTCCATGGTTCGAAGTCACAAATGGGCAAATTGAATAGTCTTTTTTATTCAAAAAGTGATCAAGGAACAACAGATTTTATATTTATTAATTTTCGATCGATTTACCTAAGCGAGTCTATAACACTATTTTCTTAACATTTCAGACTAGAGCGTCCATGGCGGGCGTTCACCGCCGGCTGGCCGACGGACATCATGGCGAGAAACCTCGGAATCAACTCCTCATTCATCAACGGAGACCACTGCTATGTCCTCGTCAGAGTATCTAGGTAACCACTATAGTTTTAGGCACGTTTAAACCTATAACAACAAGGGACTTTCTCTGGGAATCACAACATAAGTAATGTTGAATATATCGCGAGGTAAATAGTAAACAAATTGGAGGTGGAATAGTTTTGGGCCTATTCCTCCTAGACTAAAAGTAAGCTTTTCTTGTGGTCGCCACTGTTGATTCTGGCTTTCAGAAGTTACAGTGGTTTGGGAAAAGTGTGGCAAGCTTGTCCCAAAAAAAAAAAGACTAAAAGTAACAGGTTTTAATTTTACCTCAAACCAACTCAAACATGTGTTTGTCACTTGCTAAAAAGTGTCAATCGGCAATCGGACGTTACACGTAGCACCATCTCGTGCACAATCTCGTGGCATAGTTTGAAACAAGGTACATAATGAGAGCTAAGTATAACTAAGTAATAAGTATGCAAGGTATCTCGGTGCATGTAGCTCGAAAGTTCAACTTTTGCTCTACATGTTCTTGAAAGTCATAAAAAACCATTGGACTTTGTGGAAATGGTCATGGTCTGAGAAACCACGTGAGATGTCTAGCATTTATTTTGTAACGCCTTGTTTAAGGGTCGTAGCAAGTGGCGTTCTATAGTTTATGCCTACCATGGAGAAAAGGCGTGACTCTTTGTGCACGTATGAAATTTTTTAAACACTAAATAACGCAATTACTACCTCATTCCAGATTCCGCGAGACAGCTAAACTAAAAGACTTGCCAGGCAACATAGGAGTAGAGGACGTGGTATACGAAGCGATACAAGAGTCGACGTTAGGCGATACAGCGTCAATAGCTGACTTCATTAGGAAGTACGGATCGCACTATATCGCGTCTTATATAACTGGGAACTCGTTGTATCAGGTGGGATATCTTTATTTAGTTGTACATGATGTTCATTTCACAGATACTACAATAGTTTGCACAATAGTTACAGTGATGATGTCCGATAGAAAACGCTTGTTTACAACTCTTACAAGCTGACGGAATAATTTTAACAATTTTATTGTTTGTTTTCAAAACAAATTCTTAAATACTGCTCAAACTGAGCAAAAAATTAAGGCAAGCCTGGTTGCCAGAAGGACGTTGGGTAGTGGTCGCACACGTCCCGGATTCGATTCCCGATCGAGCAGTGTTACTTGGTTTTTCCATGAGGAATGTCTCAGTAGCAGCCACGGACTCTGGATTTGGTCCCGCTTGATGGCAATAGGCTTACTCACTTTTACACTCAGATTTACATAAGTGGCCAAGTAATGGTGGGTGTTCACTTTTCGCCGCACTACAAAAACTTGTGTCCAGCAGTGATTTATTGTCCACCGAGTCGATATAAACTGCCAATATATTCCAAATCTTCACGATATATCGATAATATTAAATGACTCGTATCTCTATCTATAGTTTAATTACTTATACCTATTTAACTTTAGCAAATTAACGCTTGTAGAGACGCCAGCACATCAAGATACTACAACCTGTCAAATTTCATTAATAGATTTTCACCTTTTTCGCTAAAGCATTAGTCCAAGGTTGATTGAAAAGTTTGACAGTTTCAGGTAGTTTTATGTGCTGCAAACACACCAGCTAACAATATTGTATCCAACTTCAGGTATTTGTATTTTCTCGTGGCGTGTACTCCCGGATAAAGGAGCGCGTCAAATCGCGCGGTATCTCTGACATACCGGTCACTGAGATGAACAACTTCTTCTCTCCGTTGTTTGCCGAACATGTTGGCGCTGTCAAGGTTTGGACTGTGTGTCACTTGGAGCCTGATTCTACATATTTTAAGCTTGTATTTGTCTGTGCCACAGCAGACAGGGGTCGTTTTTTAAAAGTATGAAAAAATAACATCCTGTTAATGGTATACAGGTGTGGTCATACCGACCGGACCGGACAACGGACATGCTGTGACTTTGTCAAATATTTTGATATATAGTCTTAAGTTCGGTGTCCGCCGTCCTGTCCGGAGTCCAGTCCGCTCGTTCTGACTGCACCTTACACTGACATATCAAAATCTCAGAAAGAAACAATAAAATAAAGACCCATTATGGATTTATTAAAGAGTGTCCGGTACTGTTTAAGAAAATCATTTAATACATTTTGATGATTTCAAGAGGATGTAGAATCAGGCTAAATAATGCATGAAACGAACCACACGTCATCATTTCGATCACATGGATGGCATTATGCATTACTTCTCCATCAGAAAACTTCTTTTCATTCATATTATTATCATTCAATAAAAATCATTGTGTTT
This sequence comes from Diarsia rubi, assembly GCA_932274075.1. Lineage (NCBI taxonomy): Eukaryota > Metazoa > Arthropoda > Insecta > Lepidoptera > Noctuidae > Diarsia > Diarsia rubi. The sequence goes on from OW026413.1 coordinate 13,824,555, forward strand.
TTGCATGACCATAAATTGTCAAACATCTACTTTTCATACAATTCTCTCTCTTTCTCTATTCTCTGATCATCATTTTTCATCTCCATCATTCTTACAAATCTATTGCTTAATGTAATAGCACGTGTCGATGATGTGCACTATGCGCAAGAGCTTTCAAATCTTTTCAATCGTCTCACTAAATTAAAATAAACACTCATTTATATTCTTCCTAATATCTTAAATCTTTATTGAATAAATACTTACTACCCAAATAACAAATAAAAATAAAGAGTATTTTCATGACACAAACATGAACGAAAAACGTTAAAAAAAAGCAGTTCAATGATGATAAAAAGACAATCCAACCTTTACAGCATAATGTAACGGATACCTACCAAATATTAGAATAGGAAATGAGTCAACAATATAATTACGAAAGAGAGAGAATAAATATAACAAAACAACAAACAAAACATATGCAAAGAAGTTTCGAACACCAGTCTAAACTTACTGACAAAACCCTGGAGTACACACCGTACAATTTTAAAATTAGAATAAAAACATGAATCTTGTCTCTGCCCTCACTCCAGGTGTTTGTGTTCTCTAGAACGGCTTACTCTATGATCAAAGAGAGGTTAAAGAGTAAAGGAGTAGCAGATATTACGGCTAAGGAGCTGGAAGGCTACTTCTCACCATGGCATGCCAAACATATAGGCCAGATTAAGGTAAACATTTTAACACGTTGTTTCAAAGACACAGGTTTTTGAAAAAAACATTACCCTTTCCTTGCGGTGGGGTAAAAATAGAGTCAAATAGACACGGGGTGCAGAAAAATAATTGAGAATATCAACAGGACTAAAATTTATTTCTTCTTGAGATAACTCATTTTTTTAGGAAATTTGTGCATCATGTCATTCACTTTCAAAATGTCGTAATGAGGCTCAATTCATTTTTGGCCTCTAAAAGCCGGTTTCTAGCTTTAGACATTAAACATATTTGTATGATAAGACTGTTTTCATTTTAACTACAGCTCATCTAAAAATGCTTCTTATCATGATTCCAACATTCAGTCACTTCATTTCATAAAATATGATTTTGCAAAAAAAAACAATAATATCTACAATCATTGCATTGCATGAATCATGATTTACTTAATCACTAGTATCTTGAGAGTATTGGCTATACTAAAACATTTTTTTTCTATATTCAGGTGGCCAGTGGAAACAAGACCGTAGAAAACTGGGCGACGAAACGCCTAAGAGTCCATTACTATATATTCTCATACCCTAGCTTATTAAAACTACATGGAGAACCGTCTCTCCTAAGAAGTCTAGACACATTACTAGGAAATGAAGCCTTATTACAATTAGAATTAAAGACATTGTCCCCTGCATTCAAGGATGTGAAGAAGAAGAAATGGTTCGAAGAAGTCATAGACAATTATTTAAAGCTGTGGGAAAGTAACATGTGACGTAATATAGTTAATTGTTTAGGTAAATAGATATTTTTGTGATGTAACTAAATGAACATCTCTTCAGGCCCGCTTGTACCAAATATTGTTAAACGTGTTTAATGCTAAGCGGACGACGTTTTAACTACTGGACATAGGCCTCTTCAATAACACGCCCACCAGCTAGGCCACTTAGCTCGGTTCTCGGCGAATCTCATGAGACATACAGTTACTACCAGCAGTACCAGCCACCCTGCAGAGATCGTCTCTCCACCGAGCCTGAAGGCGTCTCTCCTGATGCTTGCCAATTAGCGGTCTACACTCAAGAACACGTCTACCCCAACAGTCATTGCTTCTACGGCTAATATGACCTGCCCATTGGCATTTCAGCTAATACGTATTCTGCGACAACTTTGGTTCTTTCTCTAATCACCTCGTTCCAGGATACGATCTCTCAAAGTTTTAATCACGATTAGCAGTGAATGTGTTTAGCGATTTATGGTGCAAACGGGCCTTAGCTAGATTAGCCGGTCATAGTCAACATGATTTTGTTCAAAATGTTGGACACGGCCAAATCAAGAAATCTCATAATGAAACAATGCATAAAAGTGACATTTTAGCTACTTTTAAAATACAACGAACATATTTATTTTATTGTGAAATTTGAATAAAAATATAGTTTTAAGTACAATAAAATGGAAATGAATTTATTAATAAAAAGTGACTACTTAATAGTTGGAATAGTTTAATGTAAATGTCGTCGAATAACAATTGATTTTAATTGAAGAATTAAATGAATCAACTTTTGAATGGTTTCGTATAAAAAGCTATATTTTTGTACATAGTATATTTTTTAAAAGTGCCTTTTATTCTTCCAAGATTAATTGATAAGATCATTAAAGAGTTAAACATGTCATGTCATTGTAAGAAATTATACAATATGATTCCACAATAGACTATGAGAGAGGTTTGATTAGTAATAACTTCTAGAAATAACATGTTTCGACAATAGTTCTTAGCAATGCATAAAGATCACAACTTGAAATATGTACGAATACTTAAATAATAACGTTAGGTTTTAAATAGAAATACGATTCATAACCACAAACGCACATCTTTTGTCGACTTGTCTAAAGTTCTAAAAAGGTACTATTTTGGAATTCTACTTCTTATCAGATATTTATTCTGGAGAATGGGAATGTTTCTTCTTCATAAACTGTAAAATATTCAAGTTAACAGTCGTCTATGCCATGCAACTGCTTGTTTTAAACCATTTTGCCGCGATTACGCAAAACCACCGATAGAGGCGCTTGTGTAGATTTTTATCTCCACTCAAAATGAGCCAATTTCATAGTCTACAATGGAATTATTGTCACAAGATTATCATACTAGGCAATTTGAATTCTGTCCATTAATATAGATAACTTTTGACTATTTTAAATGACAATAAAATATAGTTGTAACGTGCAATAAGCGGTTTCGTGAAGAAAACGGGATCAAACACTGTATGCATTTAGTTTCGAATAAGTAGTTAAATTATAAGTTAAAACAATAAGGTGGTGTAAATATTACTATTTTGATAAAAATAAAGTTATTTTGTGACTGATATTGTGGTTTCATTTTACAGCCGTAGCTATCTATGTATTATACCCTTGCCTAAGGCCTAGCCCTAACCACAGAAATCGTCGTAGTTCGGCGAACTCGAACGTGTGGTCGCACCGATAGAGGGCGCAAGAGCGAATAGCATTCATTAAACTAAACGCAATCAGCAAGAGCTGGTTTCATAATTGCTTTAAAATATTGAGATTGCCGTTTAAAGCTTAAACTTTTTGGGGCTGCGGGATGTTGTAAGAGATACCGCAGCCTCGACATAAAGGACTAAGAAGGAACATGGGTGGGGGTTTTTAGTCAGTAGAAGTCTGACACTCTCTTTTGCTCTGCCCAAGAGCGGGAGGGGTTATTTGATGATTACCCAACCTCCAAAAAAAAAGGCTTAAACCTCATCTATCAGCACGCAGTCGCATTTCTTAGAAACTGAGTATGCTGCCGTCATGCGATAGCACTGCAGCGTCTGCAGCTCTAGCAAATGATGGTTTCGGTCGACGGAAAAGGATCGGAGCATGTAAAAGGGTCTACTCTCCGTCAAGGAAGATACGGGCCCGTCGAAACATCGAAATCTTCTTCTTTACGTGTCGATGATCTCAAATTGTGTTAGACCAGTATGTAGCCACTATCGTTTGCGTCGAGTAAATCCTGAAAGGTGTAAGTGGTTGTGCAGGATGGGCAGGACAGGAGGTGGCGCATATCTTGCAGAGGGGCACAACACTGGTAATTTGTTCGGGATGGATCCAGGATTGATTATTTTATTTGATTTGGCCAGATTTTTTCTACAGCGGCCAACCTGGGCTTCCAATTGGTTTAGAGATTTTCAAATTGGCCACTGCAGTTCGTTTCCGGGTGGTAAATGTTCTTTTGTGTTGATGAAATGTGGAGGGATATAATGTTTCTTTTGCCACAGTGCGCATCTATCATCCGAAGCAGCGTCTTCTAAGGAGATTGTATGTCTTAAGAAGCTTTTACGGCTCTTTAAGCGTGAAGGTGGTAGTTGATGCCCGCACAGGGGGTGGCGGTTGCCTCGTTCCTGTTTTCCCTTTTCGATACCTACGACTTGCTATTTCGCGTCGTACGTCTGGTGGAGCTATACCTGCAAGCGGATATACAACATCGCGGGGGGTAGGTCTTAAGCACCCCGTTACAATGCGACAGGTATCGTTAAGCGATACTACCTCTTTCGCATGTGCAGAGCGATGCCACACTGGGCATGCGAACTCCCCAGCAGAAATGAATAGACATAGGCTGGTTGTGCGGAGGACCTGTGGCGATGCTCCCCAGCTGGTGGATGTAAGGCGACGAAGGTTATTATTCCTAGTACTGACTTTCTGCTTTGTTTTCTGGCAGCGATATTTGTATGTCATATCGGCCTAGTACTTCAGGTGTGTTTTCAAAACTTGCGATTCACAAGTTTGAAAACACACCTGAAGTACCTACTTAATTTTTTTTTTAAGTTTGGGCTTCTAAGTAAACTTATGATCGTAAATGATTGACTACTTTAGGCGAAACTACAGGATTCGTGCTTTGAGTAGACCTCCAGTTTCATGGTGAGATCCGTTCATTAGTGACACACGAAAGGGAAATCAAATCAAATCAAATCAAATCATCTTTATTTGTGAACACAGGTATAAAGGTCTTAGCATACATTTTAATTGAACTCCATGTCCTACCAATGAATTTGGTGTACAAATATTCGTTTTTTAAATGGATTGAATTAGAATTCAATGTATTATTATTAGGTATTATAAATCATTATTGAATCAATTATAATTTATTTTTCATGCATGTCAGCTGTAAATTAAATATAAAAGGATAGAAAAGTCAAATTTGGTTAGATTGTAAAAAAAAAAAAAAAAAGAAATGTCAAATAAATGGTTGTATCAAACAAATAAATGACCATGGCGACCATGGCCATGGCGTATGGCGTATTCGCGCAGTCAACAGATCTTCGAGAAAAACAGACGCAAAGTTATGTTAGTAACAAAATTCTGTTATCTTTAAAAAAAATGGGGTCATTTGATAATAGGGATAAACCTGCTTGATGTTACTTACATTTTTGTTCAAGCTGACTTTTAGCTACAAAGTACTCACTTCGCGAGGGCAAAGACCTAGCGCTATCTGATAACAGTTCATATTAAGTTGTGAATGGGCTATTTAATACTAGTAATTGGTACATAAATGTAACTTGTGTTTGGACACTGGATCTGAAAACGGATGAACCTAATGGAAATATAAAGGAGACTCCCAATGTCTAGCAGAAAACTGCTATAGGCTTGGTTTATTTATGAGCTGATTTGTTCCTACTTATTTTTTTTAGTCCTACTGGTAACATTGGACAGACCGACTAGATTTACAGATTCGTGTTTTGCAGATTCAATCTGGCTTGATTAAATCCCATAATCGCTCCCTCTTCAACACAAGTACAGTACAAGTAAAGTTAGATCACATCACACTAATATTATAAAGGCGAAAGTTTGTGAGTGTGTATGTTTGTTACTTCTTTATGCAAAAACAACGGATTTGGATAAAATTTGGTACTCAGATAGTTTATAACCTGGATTAACACATAGAATAGTTTTTATCCCGATTTTATCTTCCCATGGGATAATTTTCGAGTTGTAGCGGGTGAAGCCGCTGGCAACAACTAGTTATTAAAAAACGCAGATAGGTACTTCAGACAAATCGTTTTTTATGACCTTCTGGGGATACACCTCTAGACTCGAATATAAAAGTTTTTTTCCTAAAATGAAATAGGACTCAAAATTGCCAGATCACTAGACGTTTATGTGACTCGCGTCAATTACACTAACGTTTCATTGAATTCAATAATAACCAACCTTAAGCCAAAGTACAAAGTCTGTCATTCAGCTAATTACGTCATTTGAAAACCAAAAACAAAAATCAAAGTTATAATAAAAATAAACGCAAATAAACTCATGATGAATAAAGACTATTATTAACACAACGGTCGAATTCACAAGTGTTCACGAGATAAGGGTTAATTCACACAAGAGAGGTGAGCTGGGGTTATCGCGTCGCGTGAATGGAACCGTCTGTACCAACCTTGATTTTTAGTTGGTTGACCAATTTTATTTAGAACGTGTAAGAACTTTTATAATTGAAATTTCATTGTATGTAAGATTTTGAGATATAAGAGTGTCCATGGAGTTTCATGCCCATTCTTCCCCATGAAGATCAACGCTTTGGAATAGACAAGGACAACAACAGTACGTTCACAATTTCTAGGCCTTGTTACTGTAACTAGCTTTTTTTTCTGACACTCAAAAGTGACTGATTCTAATGGTCTAATTGAAATAAATGCTTTGAGTTTGTAGAAAAGTTCTTCGAGCCAAAAAATAACAGGAAATGCGTAATTGGAACTACACAGAAGCGGAGACGAGACGACCACCTATAGAATTTGGTTATTGACACTTCTCGTCTCTCGCAGAGATGAAAGAAAACCAGACACTTTCATAATAATTAATAATTTTTCACATTTTTGATAATAATAACATCACGCATGTAATCCTCGAAGGGTTAAGCAGAGGTGTATCCATTCGTCCACCCACATTTTGCCAGTTATGCCCATCTAATATAGGTAATGGGCGTGTCTATTGCCATCATCATTTCAGCCCGGAATCACCCACTGTTGGGTAAAGGCCTCCCCTTTTTTCTGCCACTCCTTTTTGATCTGTGCGTCCCTCATCCATCCGCTTCCCGCGGTCCTGACAATATCGTCGACCCAACGCGCTTTTGGACGGCCCTGCTTTCTCTGGCCCTACCTTGGCTACCATTCGGTCAGAAATCTGCTCCATCGGCCATCTCCGCGTCTAGCCAGATGTCCTGCCCAACTCCACTTTTGGTCCAGCACTTTCGTACGACGACGGATTTTAGTTTTTGCACACGATCTAGTAGAGTTATGCCGATTGCCAAGCATAGCTCGCTCCATGGCCCTTTGTGCAACTCGTATTCGGTGTAGTCTCCTTGTCTTTTGCCATCAACCGGTCAGAAATCCGGACTCCGTGACTGCTACCGAGAAAATTAAACCTACAGCCTCTTGCACACCAGACACACTTGCAACCTGTACCTAACGAAGTAGTAGGACCTACAGTGTTGTTTATACTTACATTAAGATACAAAGTAAAAAAACGTGGTCACACTTTCAGAAACCGATGACGAAATGAACTGTTAATTGATAGGCATAGCAAGGATGTGCTAATTACCGGTTCTTATTTACCAACTGTGATTGTTTATGTACAAGCTTGATCTTTCAACTCGAACACGTGGTTCCTCAGTAGGTACTGATGCAATTAATTTCTATGTACCTACTGGTTATATACACCCGGAAGATTTACAAGGAATGTTTTTGATTGTCTAACAGCTACTATCGTTATCTGCTCAGCCTTTTCCCAACTACATTTGGGGCGGCTTAAAGTCTAACTGGATGGAGTTAAATACCCTTAGTTTACATGGAGTGACTGCCTATCTGAGCACTAAAACTCAGTTACTCTTACTGGGTAGCTACGTGGGTGTGCATCTAATCAAGTTTTGATAAATGGGAATGAGAATGTAAAGTATCCATTTTTTTTTTTTTTAAACGTTGCCCCACACTAGTAATTTCTCCTGTATCGTGGGTGCGTTCACAAACATTTAAACTCACATACACAAATACCCAGACCCGAAACAACTATGTGTGGGCCTAACAAATATTTGTTCCGTACGGGGATCGAACCCGCGACACGCAGCGCAGCAGTCCATTGCTTAAGCCATTGCTCTAACCGTGCCGTCAAATCATTATGGAGAGACTACTCAAGACTACTATTAAGAGCAAGAGATCTTTTACCCACGCTTGTCTAACTTGTTGCGTGGATGAGTGACCAGCGGGTCTAAAATGGCCGCTTTATCAGAATCCACGCAGAATCTTAGTATGAAACACGTTAAAAATTTCAAATTCTTAAAATGAACTTTATGTCTATAACTATAAAGTCCATTTTAGGATTTTTTATTTTTTAACAGGATTTATATTACGATTCTGCTAAAGCGGCCTTTTTAGACACCCTGGTGACCACCCATTACATACCAAGTCTCCGTGCCTCGGAAAGCAAGTACTACTTTGATAGTTGTTACAGGTTATCAGTGTCCCAAATGTCTGACAATCAGTCATAATCTTACCAATATTACCCTGTATTAACTGAGTTGTGGAGGTCACATATAGGCTCGCTCCATGTAAAATTCTGGTATTCAGTCATCCGCGGTTAGGCTGGAAGCCAACCCCAAAATAGTTAAGAAAAGGCAGATGATGTCTATTTCGATTAGGTACCCATAAACCAAGTTTTTTTTTGTAATTAAAAAAGTAAATCGCCTCATCAAATGTAATTTAGTACTCCTAGGTACTAAAACACAACATTTGTCCTACTACTTAAGTACCTACCTACCTATTAAAAATTAGTCACGAGCCAGACGGGATTTTACAATCCCGTCTGTGTCATACGAATTGTCTTAGGTAAAGTACATCGGGTTTTCTGTTCTGAGAAAACTACTCAATAACAGCTGTTGTAACACTACTACACCTTCACTATTAAAAAAGGACTCAATTTGTGATAAAAGAACAGATGCAAACGGGAAAAATGGTAGACAAAATAGTGAAAGGCAAATAATTTTTCCTTACACAACGTCACGCTATTTATCCCCGAAGGTACTGGCAGAAATTGACCTAATAGTAAATCCACATTTCACTAGCTGTGTTTAAGTCCCAAGTAATATGGCGAGCCCTGCCACGAACCGGTCACAAATTCTGCCTGCTCACGGTACTTGGGGTCGGTGCAAACCATTTTTATTTCCTTTCATTCTCCCCTGCCAACCGTCACGCTATCATTTACTCTTTAATGGACAATAGATTCAACCATTAGAAGAAATTGCCACATTTCTATTTTCTAACTAATAACAAAATAAATCGATATGTCGCTCTGACAACTAACGATAAATTAATTGAATCCAATTAGATACAATTTATCAAATATATCCATGACCCATTATACTAATTTTTTCTTACATCATTATTGAGATGAAGATAGAAGTAACGTTATAAAAGTTGTACTGGGATTTTTCCATTGAAATATAAACTTTAGGGTGTTCAAATAAAGGTGTAATTAGTTAGTGCAGTGTTAGAACCAAACGGCTTGGTGCGTGACGATGCGAAGAGACCAGATGGCATGACGTTGGTGGCTTGAAAGGTGGGTAGTCCTTTGGTGTGGAATGCAACCATGTCGTCACCCTTGCGCCATCTGCAGGCACGGCGGGCTGTACGAGCGCTGCTGCTGCAGCTGTTAAGAACCTCAAGGGGCGTAAATACTGCAACCTCGTTCGTATCTACAGTTTTGAGCCGTTTGGGGTCGAAACGCTCGGGTCCCATACATAGGTACTTAGTTGCGACCGGTTGGACTAGGAGCCGACCCCAACAAAGTTGGAAAAAGGCTAAAGGCAATAACAAGTTAAGTTCTTAAAACTAGAGACCAACACAACCCAAGTATTATCTAGAAAACGTGACAATATTTGATTGAAGACACGCCACTCAAATAGAATTCCAAAAATCCAGACTGACGCATGTAGGTACTCGTACAATGCAGACACAATTTATCTTAAATTCTGTACTCGGAAGACAGAACATTGTTGCTCACTATAAAGTGCTGTAAAGCTCGGCAAACAGGAAATGCATGCCAATCTCTTGCAGCAAGCGAGAAGCGACCTGTGATATGTATCAGAGATGTTCAACTGTTGGAAGGAGCTAAAAAAGCACCAAAGAATGGTACTACAAGTCAGTTTATATCTGAAGCAATGCCCTGAATTGATATTGATGTAGAAAATATTAGAAAACACGGTATGTTTTACTATATTTACTCATTTATCGTTCATAATTTTCTTACTCTTTCTTTACTTAGGGTGCCGACCCCACATCACGTTTATTTTTCATTCTTCTCTGCCAACCGTCACTCTATCATTTACTGCTTTTTCTCCGTTTCCTTACGTTTATTCTTCATTCCTTGACAACCGATCATATTTACAACTTTTCAGTCACCAATGTCACTTTGAGACACCCTGTAACCACATCACCTTTTTTATTACTTATTTTATCATTAATTTGAGTTACACAACACTTTCCTCTTAACGAATTATAAATTCTTTATAGCAAAAGTAATTCTCTAACAAAAGAAATTCATCAACCCACATTTTCCTCACACACAGCTCATGTTTACAAAAAGGTTTGTCACCCCTGCTCCACTGATAAGTACCAACCAACTAATCTGTTAGGTCAAGTTCATAAGCTGTTTACTTTGTAGAGTTATTAGCAAAATGTGAAAAAAAAATCAGTTTATTAGCCGCGCTGCCGCGGTATATAGCTTTTAGTATGTATTTGAATATGTTTCCGACTTATTTTGTAGTTTTATTCAGTGCTGTGCAATGTTACAGTGAAGAAGACCTAGGCTACAGTTTGAATATTGGAAATGCTATTGATGTGTTTGCGAAGTAAGTTTTGATTTGTAATATTGCGTTGTAAAGTATGCTAATCTTATTTTGTTGTAATATTGTGTGTGTAAATTACAATTTACTGTGTTTAAGGAAAATAATTAGTGAAGCTTAAGTGTGTTTAGTTGGTACTGTTATTGTAAGTATTTGTAAAATAAATGGTAGATGAAAATATTTTCAACATTTCGAAAGAGTCTAGCAAGGATCTAGCAAAGGCCTGTTATGTTTTAAATTTAGTCTGAAAATAAAAGTACATGCTTAATTGCTTATCACAAAAACGTCAAAGCCATTATTAATGAATTTTGTTTAGTCTATTGTTTTGAAGTCAAATTATAATGTAAGTAATAAATCTTTTAATTTATGTCCAATTTTCTTATCAGACAAACCAGTGTGTTAACCCCTAAACGTAGAACAGATACGAATTATTAGATTAATTTATTGGACTCGTCGATTAAATATACGTATGCTAACAAGAAATAAAGGAAAAAATAGATGGTCTTTATAAATACAGTACCTATTTTCACGAATCATCATCAACATCTTCCTGACCTTCTCCTATTCTATATCGGGGTCGGCGCAACATGGTTTGTTATTCCATGCTCCATCTCAGTTGTCATGGCATTACTTACTTATTTCTCTTCCATATCATTTTCCACACAATCTTCTCCCTATGCATCCATCCCCTTTTTAGACACATGCGTTTCATTCCTCCTCACTCTCTCTCTGTCCACACATGCCCATATCAAGATAGACGACTTCCTTTCACAAATTGACATTGTGCTATTCGACAAAATATCACTCAATAACAACCAATTTTTAAATTGAGAATTCAAATTTGAGAACTTCTCAAATCTATTAACTGTATGTAGTTCATCAGACGCCAGTACATCAAACTACTACTAACTGTGAAATAACTCTAAAGATTTTCAACTTTATCGCTAAAGCATTAAGTTCAAGTTTGATTGGGAACATTTTATAGTCTTCTTCTTTTCGAGTCGCATGACTAAATTTTATCCCACCTACGTAGTACGTACGTAGCAACTTGGAAATCTCTGTAGTTTGCTTCATACAAGGCTTTGAGCGTGCAGTTAGTCGAGCACAACGGGCACGAGAGACGTGGCGTATCCTGTGTTGGGGTACCACACTCACACTCTGTCAGAGATGGGTCGATTATACTTCATCTGGCCAAATTGGCAGCGGCCAACTTGAGCACGCAACCTGTATATCACTTCTATATCGGCCACTACAGTTGTATGAAGATCTTACAAGTTCTCAAGGCAATGTCACAAATGTTTACAATGTCCATTTGTCAATTTCATTCAAGAGTCTCTAAAGAGTCATGTGACGTACATAGCCCGCGAAATTCAAAAACCTCGCAACGTTTTGCAGAAGCAATTTCGGATATCACAGGTGACTCGCAAAGAATAATCACCATAATATTTTGCTTCAAAATATCTAGAATTCGTGCTGCAAAATCAGCTGCATTGCTGCTAAATAAAGGTGAGATAAGATTTTAATCTGATGTGGCGCCTCAATCCTTACGGACATTAAGTTCTCAACTTTAAACTCTCAATTCAAAAACCGGATGAAAATTGTCCAAAAAACATCGGCAAATCATCATCATCCCCTCAGCCTTTTCCCAACTATGTTGGGGTCGGCTTCCAATCTAACCGGCTGCAACTGAATACCAGTATTTTACATGGAGCGACTTTTCATGACTCATGGAGCGATCTGACATCCACAAACCAGTTACTACTGGGTAAAATGATACCCTTTGCCCGACCACCAAAAAAGCTACAGTAACTAATATCATATCTCCCTACAGTTACGGCGACCTATCCCAAGTAACGCAAGTAATATCAGCAGACTACGAAGGTGAAGAAGGCGACGACGAACCTATAGTTCCCTTCAGCGAGAAGAACATACGAGTATTCTCCAATGTCACCAGTAAAGAGACCAAGGGTGATGCCGATGGGATCACGAATATGGAACTGTTGCTATGTGAGACGTTCGAAGATCTTCTCGACGCGTACTTTAAGAATTTTCAGATACAAGGGTAAGTAAAGATGATGCAGATTTGGAATATAAAAGTATCCACAATACAGCGTAGCTACCTGAAAGATATGTCTTCATGTCATGTAAAGTCAAGTCAGGAGCCGTTGGGCCACACGAAAACGAAGAACGTAGCATAAATGCGTTACCTAGCAAAATATAAATGATCTGTAAAAATGGCGAAAATATGATTTAGTCGCGTGAACGACTACTTTAGATTGCAAGTCTTAGCGTATATTCGCTAATACGAGTAGTTATTTGAATCAGCTGTAACCACCACGTGATCCCAGATAAGTGTGTGTGATTTACAACTTGGCAATATTTATAATGCGGGTTAAAACTAGAACAACTGTGAACATAGTGTTGTGATAACAAAAAAAACTCATACTTAAGTTAGTACTAATAGATGTGTAACTAAACAGATCGTCTAAAATGGCCACTTTAGCAGATCATAATAATATACTGCGTTAAAAAGCGGAAAATGGACCTTCCATAATAGTAACTGTGCTTTTTAACGCAATTCATATTATAAACTGCTAAAGTGGCCGTTTTAGCCACTCAGTTCTTGTGTGGCGAAAGAAGACAGTGCCCTTATACACCGCACATCAAGAATCATCAACTTTCCAGACATAAAATAAAAACCCCTTTTCTTTTTACAGAACAAACAAACCGTGGAAAGCGTTCATGGGAGACTGGATACACGATGAGATAATGCGAACTTTCGGTATAGAATATGATCCTAAACCTGACTGCTGCTTCGTACTAGTCAAACTAACCAAGGTCCACAAGACTGTAGAACTAGGCAATCTAGATGGAGTGGCTGTCAAGGACTATGTCCAGAGAGCCATTGAAGATCTGAATGTAACCGACACAGCAGAAGTAAGGAAGTTTATGAAGAGCTATGGGACGCATTATATAGATTCTTATGTGACGGGGAATATTATTTATCAGGTATGTACTGAATTTAAAATTATAAGTTACCTGAAGAAAGATTGTAAAATTATAAACAAACCGATCTAGTCAGTGATTCGATAGTATTGTCCGATTTTTGTTTGAAAAAATGGTATGTTTTAACAATTTCTTAAAAAAAGGTTAAATAGCTATGATGTTACTAACTTTACAAAACGTAATGTTTTCCAGGTGTTCAAATACAAAAGACGTGGGTTCGATATGCTACGTTCATACATCGCAATGAGCAATGCCAGACGGTCAGGTGCTGCTAACCTTCGCTTCTACTTCTCTTCATATTTCCTCAAGCAAGTCGGTGATATTAGGGTAAGTTTAAACGGAATTCTTATGACATCAGTATTAAAATAAGAACTCTGCAAAACAAAACGTAGAATAAAGGTACTGTCATTATTTCTAGATGTAACAAAAGCATTTGATTGACTTTAGCTAATATAAAAAAGATAAATATTGGCGTTACAGAGGTACCTTTGAAATCTTAGCAGCAGTTTACACTACCGTCACCAAAATCAAACGACATACAAAAGCAGTATATGAGGATTTCAACTGCCAATTTACAATGGAAAGTGGAACTACACCCCCACCACAGGGCAGCATACTTGGTCCTTTACTAATCCTGCTATTCACAAATGACTTGCCAGTCACAACTTATACCTCCAATAACCAAGTTTAAATTGGCATCCACAGATAGCCAGCGGCAACAAAACAATAGAATCTTGGGCACGAATGAATCTCCGAGACGGACAATACCTATACTCAAGACCAAGCCTTCTACGATTGAACTACAACGCAGTTTTAGTCAGCAAGTTAAACAGTTTAATGGACAAAGGAGCCTTAATAGGCCTTAACTTGAAGACTTTAAGGCCTTTATTTAAAAACGAGCATAAAGCATTCAGTTTTGCAGAAGTTGTAGAAAATGATTTGCAATTATGGGAAGTGAATGCTTAGTTTATTTTTTGAAGACTTTGAGGTGTTTTGTAAAAACTGTGTTAATATAAGTTTAGATTCTTTAATTGGATGAGTTGTGTTAGTTGCTACTCAAATTAGATATAGTTATGTGTGATGTCATCATTTGATTTTAGAGTACCGCTTAGGTAATTACAGTCAAGCGCACGTCGTCGGTGGTAACTCTTTGATACTGAGCTAGCCTAGCATAAAGAGTTTCGTTAAAAATAATAAGCCAATTTATACTGGTTTCGTTACCACTGATTTGCGCTCTCCTGTACTTTAGAATACACATAAGGTCAGCACCAGTCGGTCGGCACCTTACTGAGCTACTTTATGTAGTCAAATCACTTAAATACATACTAGACATATCACTAAAAATAAAAATAAAACAGAAATAATTTTAAAATCTACCTGAACGCTGTAAATACCAGTATTTCAATTAAAATAACAATAAAACAATTTTAACTAGTAAGTTTGTTTCAATTTTATTTATTCAAAACATTATTAATAGGTACCTAGTTTACAGACAGCACATTGTCACATAATTATTATTAAATATAAAGCTTGACTTCAAATATTACTAAGCTTACCATAAAATAAAAGTGACCATAGCACAAATTAATTATTACTTTTCATAAATATTTACATTCAAAAGAAAATATAAAATTTAGAGATCTTAAAAGCTTGCTAATACTCATCTAAACTGTTAAAAAATAGAAGTGCCAAGGTAGCCTGCGAAATATGTTTTTTATACATTTCATGAAATAGTCATTTAATGATTATAATATGAAAAAAGAGGACCTTACTGAGGATTTAAATGATTATAATTATGTTAATACATACGTGTTACGGTCGCGAATAAAATATTGTTCAACATACAACCTGACACTGCAAATTGCAAAAAAAAAATACAAACAAAAAAATTATATCATGGGCTACCCTGACCCTTCAACCTTAAGGTCTTTCATTCTCTCTGCATTTCAACTCGTTCTTTAAAAACTAAATCGTATTACTCAATCTTAATATCTTTAAATCAGTTTAAAGGGAAATTTTATGGTGCAACCATTTGAATGCTCATAATCATACTAAAATTTCAAAAATTTAAACCATTGAATTCACCTTACCAAGTCAAAAAACATTACGTTTCTAGTTTGTTGACAATGGCATTTGAATTGTACTGCTTGGCTCAATCATACCGTTTACGTGAGAAGTACGAGCTCATTCTTTTCAATGTATTTTATTTTCGTGCGGTGAATCTAACGATTTAAATGTTTGCAAATACATTTTAATATAGTTCTGTTCAAACATTATGGCGGCAGATACATAAAATTATTTTCTGCGCAGCTTTACGTAAGACGTTCCGAACCGCCATATAGTTTGAACAGAAGTACATATATACGCTTTTTAACACTACATTCTTGCGCTGTGCGCAATCCAAGACAACATAGCTCAGTTCTTTAACGCATTGAATGTTTTCGACCATAAGTGAGACTTTGGACTGTGTGACCAAAACCAGCACGACTATTGCGTATTTTTTTAAATGTCAGTGACTGTCATAGTCTCCATCGATTAACTGTCAAATGGTTATGGTTTGGTACAAAATAGAACCATTTGACAGTTAATTGATGGACACTATGATAGCCACTGATATTTAAAAAGATACGCAATAGCCCTGCGGGTCACACAGTCCAAAGTCTCACTTATGCTCGCCTTTACCACCGCCTCCATTAGTCTTAATAAACTAGGTAACATCCATACATAATGTATATATATGATACAGTCAAAACTACTTTTGACTGGTGTCAGTCAAAACCCTAATGAATTTTAATTTATCGATGTAATAAAATAAAAAAAAAACATCTAATAAGGTTGCGTAAATGTTTAATAGTTTTGACTGAATAACAGTTTTGACTGTTACATGTTCAATTGGTATTTTTCCCAGCAATGTTAAAAGCGTCCCCGTATACTTCATTGCTCCAATTTAATTTACCTTCCGAAACTACAGAGCAACAGTTATTCCATAGGAAAGAGATCTTTTATATTTTTATATACACTTCTGGACACATCTATTGGCCCACCTTGTATTTTCAGTTTCGTTTGGTCCTAGCTAAAATTTTATATTAGGTCGAGCAAAAAGTTTTTATGCAGTTTTGAACCTGGCACATTCACAATTTCATTCAATAGTCTTTTTTTGAATTTCGAACACAGAATTTAAAGAAACAAAAGACAATTTGGAGCCTGTTTGTTGATATCAAACAATCGAATACTAAGAAAACTTGGTTTTATTGGTTTACTTGGATTTAATTCTTGAAAAAGTGATTGATATCTTTGGTTTTGCAACAAACATTACTTATTCTTAACATTAAGGTGAGGTTCTATCAATAATCTATGGATACTTCACCTGAAGTCGCCGCCCAAGCTGTGGCACTTATTCAGGCCGGACACAGCCAAAGAAACGTGAGTGCTCAACTTAATTTAAGTCGATCTGCGGTCCGAAATGTTTATCGGAGGTACCTAGAGACTGGCGGCTTTGTTCGTCGCCAAGGAAGGCCACGATCTCGGGTCACAACTGAAAGGCAGGATCGATTCATCGTGACGACCAGCTTGAGAAATCGTCACCTTACCTCCATTAAGATACAAAACCAACTTCGCGACTTCCACGGAGTATCTGTGAGCGCTCGAACTGTTCGGAGAAGGTTAAAAGAACGCGATATGGTACCACACAAGCCAGCTAATGGGCCCAAACTAACGCGAGCCCACCGAACAGCGCGCCTTCATTTCGCACGCAGTCATTTAAATTGGACACAGCAAGATTGGAGCCGTGTACTCTTTTCTGATGAGTCTAAAATTGTGTTACATGGCAATGATGGAAGGAAGAAGGTCTACCGACGTAAGGGAGAGCGTTTCGCACAATGCTGCTTTGAAGAGAGGGTTGCTTATGGCGGTGGCTCATGGACTGTCTGGGGCGGTATATCCGCGAGCGGCAAAACTCAACTTGAGGTTGTTACAGGACCACGGCTGCCAACATTAAATGCTGAAAGGTACATTCGTGAGGGCTTAGAACCTCACGTGATACCATACGCGGACTATGTGGGCCCAAATTTCCTTTTTATGCATGACAATGCAAGAGCCCATGCGGCCGGCATCGTCAGGGAATATCTTCGGGATGTGAACATCACAGTTATGGACTGGCCAGCCAGAAGCCCAGACATGAACCCCATTGAGCACATGTGGGACGAGCTAAAAAGACGTGTTAGGGCTCGTCAGCCAGTTGCCCAGACGATGCAGGAGTTGAAAACTGCCATAGAAGAGGAATGGGAGATGATCCCTCAAAATTTCATAGAGCGGTTGATAAACTCTATGCCTAATCGTATGAGAGCTGTGGTAGATGCCCATGGAGGCAACACGCGTTATTAAATTAAACTTTTATTTGATAAAACATGTTTTTTATTCAAAAATCAATTGCCTTTAACAAGGCGCATATCCGACTTGTTAGGCGTAGCTCCATGTCGTATGGTATTCTGAATTCAAATTTAAAACAATACGATCGAAAAAGATGGTAAAATGTATCAGGTTTAAAACTGCATCAACAGTTTTTGTTCAATCTAGCAATCATATTTCGGTAGGGGCCATCGAAACCTAAACTCTAAGGTGGGCCAATAGATGTGTCCAGAAGTGTACATATTCAGGTACACACCAATTTTTGGTTTGATATTTGATATAATATCTCAAATAAGGCATTGCATGAGCATTAATTGATAAAATGACTGTCAATCCATTGACAGTAATTTGATTTTATGAAAAGGCATTTAAAAAAATGACTTTGCAAGGATTTTTTTTTTGACACCTGCATGACTTCTTTTGTTTCATTTACTTCATATGCGAACACACATTCCTAAATTAAAAACACCAATTTTCTGCATTAGGCCAAAACATATCTAACTAAGGATACAACAGAAAATATCATAACATTTATGAATTATAATAGCATTGCGCAACGATATAAACTTGCAATAAATTATTAGAACGCACTTATTATATTGATTATGAGATTACAAGGTGTACTATTAAATTTATTAAAATTTAAAATCCGTTTATAAAAGTGCACAATTATCATTAAGCGTTATTTAAAAATATTTACGATAGTAAATGTTTTAGATGAATGGTCCTACATTGTTTAATATTTTATTTTGAATTAATAACTGTTCACTTTTATACAAAGACCTACTCTGACGTAATTCTAATATTATTCTCTTGATTAAACATGTTTTTTTAATTATAATTACTTGGTTCCGATTATATCGAATCGATAGAGAACCGTGGACAACCGGCTTTTTTTTAAATACAAAACAACCAAAGCACTCGGCTTTGGTTGTTTTGTATTTAAAAAAAAGCCGGTTGCAATTATTTTTGAAGAAATATATTCAAATTCGTCAGTCATATATTATTATGTGTGGAAGTATTATTCCAGTCGAAAGCTCGACATTTATATATATTAAGTGGAGTCCACTTAAACGATATTCTACAGATATCCGTTAGTCTTATTTTTATCACCGCGTGCCAAATAAAGTCAGAGAAATTAGTTGTTCAGTTGATTGCTTCCTAGCCCTAGATACCTTAACTTCGTCGAATCGAAAACTACGCGATAGTAAATTCATTGTCTCTTTTGAACGCAACGATCGAATTACGTATCGCATATTCGTCGATGCGACGAAGGTTAGGTGTGTAGGGTGTCATTCTTGGACAGTTAAATTAATGGACTCCACACCACAAATAAGTGAGTCAATTTGATAAACAATTGCTTCCACTTACTGTTCATCACTACAATTTCATTTAGTATCCCATGGTTTAGTTAACCATTTCAAATCGCGTCAGTTGCTGACTGTTTACCCTAATATTTAAGGTTGTTATAATTTGGCACGTCCAAAGTCGCAACCCAACTATTCCGTCCAATATTATCCCCAATTCACATTTTATCCCCGGGAGCTTGAGAATATTAAATTGCGGCACTCGTTCGGCGTATTTGTGAAAATATTTGCGTTACTTGTGAAATACAAAATACAGAGTTAAATTCGCTAGTGGAACTCTTTAGACTTGTTGGGTATTGATATAACATTTAAACAAAATTTAATTTAATATAATATTATTAACAAAAAAAAAACAATGTAATTATTTTCAATAGTTTGAGAAGAACATTTGAGATTACAGTCACTTCACATGGCATTATAAATTTGAAAGGACTGTTGTTAACGCAACTAAACAGACCCAAGAAGACTAACTGCGGTACTCAGAGATATTTAATGATTACTTAAGCCGTCACTTAGTAAAGGTTTGACATTATTTTGTATGACAAAACTGTCAAAAGCTTTACTAAGTGATGGCCTAACTAATCATTAAAGCTCTCTGAGTGCGGCAGATAGAAACATTTTTTATTGTTTGTTTAAATATCCGATACCCTTCACGTCTGTAGAATTTTGCTATTATATAATATTATATATTTATTTTCACCTTGTATGAGTTTACTGTCTTATACTGTTGGATAGGGTTATCCAGTATTATAGGACAGTAGTAGTATGTCATTATTATACCATGTCATTATTAAAATAAGGTTCACTTTGCAAAACGCATAAACATCCACAAACACGCCAACTGTAAACCATCAACTAATGTCGATACTTTAGTTGTCCCATACCTGCAGCTCTCGGGTCCTCTCCACGGGGCTTGGACGTCTTCGTCTGATCTCAGTGAATCTCATAAGTACTCGTGACGCGAGTGCACGCGTACTGGTTGCGGGAAACACGCTTGCCATTCAGTAGGAGGAGTAGGGGGTTGTTTATGCGGACCGATTTGAAATCGTATGCCTGGAATTGAAGGTTGGTTTTGGTTAGAATTTGGTTTGGTAGTCACGTGTGTTAGGTTTTATTAGAAACTAACTTGTTGCTCGCGACTTTCATCTGTGAAATTTTTATAAATATTTTACTTCTCTATTTGAAATGGACACAAATGATTAATATTGCATCAGCAACACATCATCATCACCAGCAATGCTTATAACATGAGCTTAAAAAGTCTTGTGAAAATCGGTTCCGCGGTTTCAAAGAATAGCCGGAGCAAACACACAACAAAAAATAAAAAAACAATGTTTTACCGTACAGATAGAGAAGGACAAGTAGACAAGGCCGCGGTATCTCTTACCACATCCCGCAGCCCCGACGGGCAAATGGAATGAAGAAATATGTTGCGAGACATGTCCTCCAACAACTACGTGAAGTGTCTCGAGACAATTGTCGCGGAACATTTTGCCGGCCACACTAGTCAGTGTTCATAGGAATGTCGCCCAAGGTGGTTGTGGCTGGGCTGCGGGATGTTGTAAGAGATACCGCGGCCTTGACATATAGGGTTAAGAAGGAACATGGGTGGTTTTTAGTCAGTAGAAGTCTGACACTCCCTTTCGCTCTGCCCAAGAGCGGGAGGGGTTATTTGATGATTTCCCACCCCCAAAAAAAAAGGAGGTTGTGAGAGATACCGCGGCCTTGACATATAGGGTTAAGAAGGAACATGGGTGGTTTTTAGTCAGTAGAAGTCTGACACTCCCCTTCGCTCTGCCCAAGAGCGGGAGGGGTTACTTGATGATTTTCCACCCCCAAAAAAAAGGAGGTTTTGGCTATTAGTGCTGCGTACATAGTAATTATATCGAGTGTGTTGAAACGTAAGAGAAAGAGAAGGTGATCGATGCGGAATTTATGTGATCTCCGAATTTCTAACGGAACACTGACGCACTCGCTCTCGAGGCGAGAGCAAGCAATATGAACCGCGTCACGTACAATGTTGCGGGGCATGCGGGACACTATACAACGTTGCAGCGTCACGTAGATTTAGTGTTCCGCGTCATGTTGAGGGACAAACTGTCCTAGTGTATCCCGGGCTTTAAAATAACAAAAAAACAGTTACCTTTCGTGAATCATCTCTCATAACAAGGACAAGATGCAGGCTAACAGTACCAGTATTAAGGGTGCGTTTACAATTTGGACGAAATTATGCTGTTTTTCTTCAGTACATTTTCTACTGAATAACTGAAACTTATAACTAACAAAAAGTAGATTGGTTCTTTATCTTCAAATGCAAGAAACGTTTTTCTTGAAAATATGTAATAGTTTTTGTGTTGTGTTTAGGTACATTTTTTGTTCTACTAATAACATATTTTATGATTTTTTTTAATACTATAAGCAAATATAGTCTATTCTAAATCTAAGAAAAAAAAAAAGAAATATTATTAACAAAACGAGCCCAAATTTGGCACATCAAGTTCGATCGAGGAGTTCCAGTAGTAGTCACCGAAGTAGACCTTCAGGTCACTCCATCAAGTTCGCAGGTTAGGTTTCATCTTAGCTAATAAGTAGGACGTAATTACATAAAAAAAAAAAAAAAAATCGACGTATCCAAGTTAGTTCACTTGACTATTTATTCCCGCAGCTAACAAGCCAACGCTTGTGTGTGTGACTCGTGTCTATGTAGTAGTTCAATGCTATGCCTATCATTTTTGCAAATACGTCCTTTATCCCATTCAACGGACAATACTTCCCTTTAAAATAGCCCACACACCTACACTCTAAAACAGACAGTTATTAACATACCACTTCATCCGCCTCATGCTTATGTCTCCGCATCAGTGGTTCGGGTATGGCCACACAGTCACCGATGATCGCGCCGCGTCCATCCGCCCAGTTGTATACTGTAACCAGTACGCACTCCATGCTTTCATCCACCAACGCGAATGTGCTGGAATTTTGAAATATTAAGGTAGAGTTTTGCTGAAGAAATATTTTTTTAGAGTTATAATTTTTGCATGCCTGTTTATTTTATGCCAATGATCAAAATTAATTTATTTAAAAATATGTTTAATATGTGTTTTAAAACTAACAACCCGAATATTTAAAAAAACCTAGTTTTATACAAGCTTCCGACCGCGTCGTTGTTCTAGCAGAAATGTCGAACAATTGATAAAAAATGGATGCTTAAGTGTAAATGGCTCGATTTACACCTATCGATAGGAATGAATTGCTTCATATTACTTGAAAGTTGATGGACTAGACTAACGTAACAAGATTCGCCTGCCGAAAAGGCTTTGCACTACAAAAATAGTTCCATCAGATTTTGTATTGATTTTGGATGGCATACTGAATGTATTATAAGTAAGCCAGTTACAGGCACTTTTGAATTGTCGAAACAACAACAATAAAATGTAGTTACAGTCCCAGTCACAAGGTATAAAAACTGCGAAAGTACTGTAGTTGCTCATTCCAAAGCGTAGCTCTATGGACTAGGAACGGGCAAGAAACTCCATGGACAAACTTTTAAATCAGAATATTGTTCTTTTCAATCAATCTGTCGGATGCACCGTTTTATAAATGTGTATGAGAACGTAAGACGTAGTAAATACCCTTGGCCAGAAGGTTAATTTAATGCAATTTGAACCTTAAAGCCCCGTATTCATTGGAAACAAAGTTGAGGAAAAGTTGCGCAACATCATTTATGTAATATCAATTGTTACTGATTAAAAAGATGAGCAACTTATGTTTACCATGAATACGGAACATTAGTATGTTGCCAAAACATTGCAACATGTTGTCAGCATTTCGAAAACATGTTATACAACTTTGTTTCTCAATGAACATGTGGCTTTAGTGACACATACCACACAAATGATCGTTCTACGGCTCCTTCTTCAAAGTAGCTGTCGATGACAGGTCGGGCAGTGTTCCAAGCAGTTAAACTAAGTGTCCATTTTCAAGGGGCAAGCATTTGAACAAGAAAACATACGTGCGTTTATAAAACAGAAACTTACAAATGAGTGCTTTTGAAAGAGAGTGGAATATGCTCGTATTTAAAGCTTGTTTAGTTGACAGTGTTTGTTTTCTTAGTAGACTACTAGATACAATTCACCCTAGAATTATTTTGTAGTCAACTTAACTTTGAAATTGGTCACATAAGCACATAACTTAGCATGTAGCCAGATCATTTATAGGTTGTTGTAAACCGTAAATACAATTGTTGTGTCCTGAGTAGCAATGCTTTTTTTTCAGAATCGTTCCCTGGGGCGTATAGAACAATTTCGTTCGAGCCAATGGTTGTAGGTACCGTACATTAGCACTTGGTTGGTTTTGGCATACACAGAAAGAACCACATGTAGAGTTTAAAGATATTTTAAAATAAAAAGGTAAATAAGTTAAAAGTAATAGCGATTGTTTCTCTTGTAAAGTAGTTAGCGCCATTGTAAACTTCTGTTTTACAAATCTAGCAAACCTACTTGGCTATTTGACTACTGTTAAAAATTCACGAAAATTTTATGTTATTTCAAAGAACTAACAGAAATAACACGATGTGTGAAAAAAACGAATAAAATCGATCAAAAAAGGCTTAGTTATAACTGATTTGAAATGATGACAGCGCGACAGAAATGTGACGTCATATTTCATACCGCCATAGTTATGTAGTACAAATGGCCATTTCGCGCGACAAGGATAGAAAAACTTCTAAAGCATATGCTTACGCTTATCCTACTCCATTTTTTTATCGATTTTATTTCTTTTTTCACACGTTGTCTTATTTCTGTAAGTTCTTTGATATAAGATTTTCATGAATTTTTAAGTTGTCAAGTAGCCAATTACTCTGTAGAAGTTTTTCACGAGCCATTGATCTGATTTAGTGTATTTATGCTATATGTTAAAGGTGGTAGGTATAGGTACATGTGGCAAATATGTGTTGATAAAGCTAGCAAACGTACAGCATTAGCATAGTTTTTTTAAATTGCAAAATGAGCCAGCTTTTGACCTCAATCACGCTTGATGGAAAGCGATGGTTGAGGTCTATGATGGAACGAGCGTTCCCAGAAGATGCCTGTTCACTCTTGCTTTGCTCTGTAGGCAGACGGATTAAATGTGGGAGGGAACACATAATAATATGGTCGGCAGAGAGCCGCCACAAACGTTTTGTAATACGCTAAATAGATGTGTAAATTACTGTATTCAGAACAATTTTTATTAAATGATAAATTATGTTTATTTTTCAAATAGGTACCTATAACAACTTTGCTACATCTTGCACCATAAACTTTAAAATTATCAACTAATGAAATCGAATAAGATCATGAATGAATCAATGGAATGATTAGTATAAAACTAGCAGAAGCTACAAATATACAAAAAACCTTAGTGAAGATGATTCATTTTCATTAATGAATTCTGAAAGCGCCAGATTAAAACGCGAAATTGAAAGTTTGGTATGTATTTGCATTTTTCAGTTCTGTGCCAGGTTGGAATTTGATGAAAATATGATACGCGTCCGTAACGCATATAAAAAATCGCAATCAACCAATCGCAATCGCCGACTTTTTTTGTTCTTGACCATGCCTTGGAACCTTCATGAAAGTCATTCAATGGACTCGTCACTTAGATGATTTAATCATAATTTACAAAACGTTCGAAATTTTGAATTTCGCGGGCTACCCTGACTTTCCCACCGTAAAGGTCTTCAAAACCCTACCAAAACCGCCAAAATCACCATAGAGGAACAGATACTTACAAAGGTACAGCATTCTCATTGTGTATGGAGCCGACGACTTTGCCCAAGATGACCTTGCCTTCATTAGGTCCGTCTTGTAAGGCGTCGATTCGGATGTGTTCTAGCGGTATCTCGCAGCGGTCGGCAAAAGCGTGGAGATTGCCCTCGCCATAGAGGCCCAGCATCTTCTTGTCTATGGACTGGGGACGGAGGTTGATTAGTTAATGATCTTCGTCCATGACCAGTGTCTAGTTCTTTATACCATTGCTTGCGAGCACCAACTAAACAGTGGTTACAACAATTCATTCAAATAATGCACTAAAGTAGAGTTTCTCTGTCTACTATAAATTATTATTACTTCAAATCTTGAAGATAGAAGTGAGCTAAGTAAGTCTATATAACCGGACAATACTGTGGATGCCTCGAATCATGTAAGACTTCCTGTCTGGGCGTAAAACTTGTAGGATAGCTGACAGCTCGCTAAGGGCATAGGGCGTAGCTGTGGAGGGCAGCAAAGGGACAGCCTAGATCTGCGAGATTATTTAGGGGCTGGATTATTACTACTGCCTCAGCATCGCGGGCTGGCACGAGCAATGTTCGAGGGGAGCAAAAAGCGAGCAGAGCTAGCAAGTAAAAATAATAGGGTTGTTTCTTAACTAAAAAAATATGATTCTCTTTAGACTTTAGTCCGTCTGTTAGATTATCGAAAAAATATATTGAATACGTGTTTTTTGTTTTATTTAATAAAAAATGACGAAATTAAAACGTGTCAAAGATCATGAGCGGGGGCTTGTGAAATCACTTTCTGGTAAAAAATTGTGACGTCACACGAATTTGGATTTTCTGTCACAATTTGTGACAATAGTGTCACGGGCGTGTCGCACAAAAGCGTTACGGCCGCTTGGGAGGTAGATATCTCAGGAACTATTGGTAAGAATTGAATAATTATTTTTGTGTTTGATAGTGCATTTATCGAGGAAGGATAAAAGCTATATAATATCACGCTGGAACCAAAAGGAGCGGCATTATTGAAAATGTTGTAAAAACGGGAAAAAAAATATTTTTTTGAGAGTTTCCGTTGCGTGCGCTGCGTAAACAGTTTAAGTTACGCAAATATAATGTATGACGGAATTGTTTCTCTTTAAAAGTTCTAAATAAAAGTCCGCGACAGCATATGTTTATCAGCGATGGATAACTCGCAATCAATTAATTTAAAATGTAAGTACATTTTCATTAAAATGTTGTGTTTTAATTTCTTGCGATTCGTTTTTCCACTTGTCCGTTGAAGTTTCACTTCTACTATGTGTCCCAGCACACATTTAGATTTTTGTTAATGTGAAGAAAAAAATGAGTCTAATATTTTTTGGAAATCTATCGGACGGACTATTAGTTTTTTTTTATCGTCAACTACCCTAGTATGTTTGTGAGACGAAAGACATACTAACCGACACCATATTAGCCAGTCGCTTGCCCTTAAGTTTTCCTCGCGTCTTGATGAGCGCATGCGCTGAACTGACGAAGGTCTTCAGCCGAGAATACTCCTGTTTCGGCGGCTCCCATGGCGGGTCCAGGCGGCTGGCATATTGGAAGTTCTGGAGCGCTTCGTCGTAGAACTCTGAGTATTTTAGTGCCTGGAAGGTGTGTTAGCTGTTAGTTTGTAGTTTAGCTTTTCAGAGTTAGAATGCTGGTGGGTGCCAAACAGTGGCAAAACTGACTATTCTAGTTAGGTTGTAACCACCACAATTACACTTGAAGTTAATTTTACTGAGAGCAAAACTGTACGTTTTATTGAAAACAACATAGCTCTTAGTAGCGTTGGATTAATAAAATTTAGTTAGCGTCATTTCATAACAGTGTATTTCTTTGTTAATTTATATGACAGTAACTGTAATTTTTTCGATCTATACAAAAACTGGAATCAAAAACAATTGCAGATAGCGTGAAAAGACCATGGGTGGTTTTAGTCAGTAGAAGTCTGACAAACCCCTCTCTGAGCGGGGGGGGGGGTCATTTAGGAGTTCGGTGGATTCTGCCTACCCTCATGGAAAAAAGTCGTCAGTTTATGTATGTATTTGCAGCAAAGCAAGCGCCATAGTCTGCAACGCTCATTTTCAATATTTTACCAAAATAAATCAACTTACTATTCCTTTATTGTAGTACAAATCCGGTTGTCCCTTAGCAATAGGATCGGACGCTGCATGCCTATAAGCTTTCATAGACTGCTTCAACGTATCCGGGTCTTGGGCCACCATGAAGAACTGGCACAAGTAAGCATTGCCCAGCACAGTCCAAGATACGCCATCTTTAATATCTTGAGCTACAGCTTCTCTGGCCAGCTCTACGCTTTTCAATATGGCTGGATGTGCTTCTGAGCGCTCCTTGTCGCCACTCTCTTGGCGTAAGATGATTGATAGGCAACGAAGAGATAGGCGGTTGCGTTCCTAGAGAAAAGATCAGTAAGATAAAACTCGCTTTATTTTTTGTGATATGATTTTATCATAAAATAATTTTGAATCGGTAATTGAGTGATAAGATGGCCGATGGCTCTGATGGGGAGTTTCTTCCGCCACTTCTTCTTTACAACTAAAACACTAGGAAGTGTCGAAGGGTGGGCGTTTTAGGGGACTGTCTCTTGTAAATAAGTAAATTTTGACATTCGAAAAGTGCTGATTATCAGCTAAATTTGAATAAATGAGTTTTGATTTTGAATTTTGGTGGAGCAAACAATTGGGCATGCCTAATTTTTTTTTTCAAGCGCTGTCTTAAAACCATTTCGAGGGTTAGCTTAGGTGAATTCATGCCTGTTACCAGATTTGAAAAATACATACTATTTCAAAAGTTATAGGTGTTTTAACGAATGACTTTCATTTGACCTTTCAGACCCTCCAACAATATAACATTAGGCATAATAGAACATTCCTTTGTCATTCTATCATTCTTGAAAAAAAAAACATTCGGTTGCGAGGCTGTCAATGTCAACATTTTGTAAGTTATGTTTAGCCAGCTTTGTTGAAGTTTGTTTTTGTGAAATATTGTGAATTGTTGTAATGGCTTCTTTAAATTATACTAAGGCGGATTCCCGTAACATACCTACGGTCAATAATGCTATGATGGTTGAGTATATGATGTTGTCCACTCAACACAATATAGCGGAAATACGAGGAGCAAAGGCTCTAATGTAAGTATTCTATATCATTGTTTTGATTTATATAAGATTGGTTTATCTCTTGTCATCAATGAACTTATTATATACTAGCGACCCGCCCCGGCTTCGCACAGGTGTTTTTCTCTACTATATTATGCATGTATTATACTTAAAAACCTTCCTCTTGAATCACTGTATCAATCTCAACTGTCAAGGATATGTCACTGGATTTAGATTGACATTGTATTCTTTTTTAATTTGTCTGTGGCACAACACCGCACTACATACAGCCTCATAGTGATATTGAGAGCACCTCGAATTTAAAAAATCCTAAAAAAATGTACAACCCCTAAAAAAATAAAATAAGCAAATTAGTTCCTTGAAATGGTCTATATTTTGTTAAAAAAATATAAAAAAAATATTAAAAAAATCAAGTCATGGCCAATTGCTATAGTGGAGACTAAAATATGAAGTTGGGTCAGACTGAATGTGGACTTGCCGGGGCCGGATCGTAGAAGGCGCACTAGGTCCCAAGATCCTTGGTGCAAGTGTGAGTAGGAACACTAGCTTGGTTTTAGTCGGTTAGACCTCTCTGCTGGCTCCAGGGCAGTGGATTTTTATTACAAATCAAACTTGAAAAACGAATACGATAGAGATAGACTATCCATGAACTTCCATTCCAGAACAAAAAAAAACTGAATGCAATGTCGGAGTACAGGATACCGAGGTGAAGTTTGGGAGAGGACTATGTGTAGCAATGGAACGATCCATATAGACTAAATTGATAACTAAAATATGTGATTTAAAAACAAGTGATGATTCAATATTCAGCTCAGCAATTAAAGAACAGTACCATATTGTTTGTCACTACTAGGCTAACAGTAGTATCTTCCTTATTGCAGCTGCAGCAAATACTGTAAAACACAACTTAGACTTACATGTTTCAATGCCCCTTCAAAGCTTGCCTTCGCCTCCTTAACATTCATATTCTTCCAATAGCATTCTCCGAGTTCATTCCATGCATCAATCAGATGAGGATTTAACTTGACCGCCTTGCTGAGGCACTGAGTTGCTCTCGCATCGTATGTAGGGCATATGTTGTAGCAGCGACCCTTCATGCACAGGAACTTGGCACGGTGTGCAAACGGGATCTGGGAGTCCACTAAAATTTATTTTGATATTACTAAAAGGCAATTGCAGGTGGCTGAGATGAGAATGCTAACGGGGAAGTGTGGTGTAACTTAAATGGATAAAATAAAGAATGAGTACATACAAAGAAAGGAAGTCAGAGAGTTCTGTGTTGCTGAGTAAGTTGTGGTAATTGGATATCATAGTATGGACATGTGGTATGGAGTAATGAACAAAATGTTGAGTATGAATGTAGATAAGTCTAAGGCTGGTAGCAGCTGGATGAGAGTTGCCGAGGACAGAGAAAAGTGGCGTGCAATTGGAGAGGCCTATGTCCAGCAGTGGACTGCTATAGGCTGATGATGATGATGGAAGAAGATGCTACAATTTAAATTGCCCAAAAAAGCTTTTTGATCTTGTCAGCCATACTTGTGCCAGTTAAACTACCAGTCACTAACTTATTTCCTTAACCTTTTGAACACCAGACTGTAAACGCATTGCGCCTCTTCCCTTGCCAAGGTACAAGAATCTACAAAATCATTATTTTATATTTTTTGACACTACTTTGAATTAAACAGCAGTTACAATGTTTTAAAAATTACGGTTTTTCATTGGCTATAGACGGTGGTGGCGAGCTGGGCACGTCTTCTTTTGTCGGCTATACATAACCGTGGCATTCAAAAGGTTAATAGATTCAATATTAACAATACCTTACCATCAATTGACTCAAATTTCTCAATCAGTACATCTTTCTTTTCTTCAACACGTTTGTACTTTTCTGTAGCCAATTCAATGGGATGGTTTTCAAAAAATAAATCCCTGAATGCATAAAGATCTTGAAGCTCCTTCTGAAAAATAAAGAAACAATTGTATTTTTTTTGGTTTGCACTAAAGTTTCACTCTTTTTTTAAATGCTAGGTTTGTGTTCAGATCTGGCCTGCCCAGTCCCATTTTAGCCTCTCTGTTTTTATCTACATTGGCAATAGGCATGACGAAAGATTTTGAAATCCCCTTCCGTAATGTCGGTACATCTTTTTTATTTACGTAAAAACCTTTATTTCAGTAATAAAGTAAAGTTTAACGAAGATATAAGCCATTTATGAAAAAAAAAATAAATAGAGCGCGAAAACAGCTCGCAGTGTCATGGCGTCGGGTCTGACGTCACGCATATGTAAACATGGAAATGTCAAAGCGCAGCTAGAGGAAACTAAAACAAACATTACCATAATTCGTGTGTTAAAAATGAATAACAAAGTTTATAAGTGGTGTGCGGTGCCTCAGTGTAAAAACACATCAATAGCAATAGTTTTAGCATTACATAATTGAATGTCAAAAATGTTGTCCTCTGGACCTGCATAGCTGACCCGGTGATTATGATAGTAGGTTGTTACTATGAGAAAAGATACTAGTACATGCTTTGTAGTTACAGAAATTTACTCCTTTTGTTGGTTATTAACTCAGTAGCAAACTTTTATTACAAGTTGCGAAGGAGCTAACCTCAAAAATAAACTGACAAGTTTATTGTAAAAATAACCGAAAGTGAAAATAAACTAAACTCCTACAAGCTCAAAACGAGTTTGTTGTATTTTTATAGTGTTAGATACTTACAAAATTTACTTACATCCCGAGGTTTTCACATTTCGGAACTCTGACGAGCAAAATTCTTTATTTGACCCAAGGAAATCGCCCAACATCAGTAACTCTATCCTGGGCAAATTTGAACTGTTTGCTTTTATAAAGCCTGATTCCATTGCTAAAGATGTTCACAAAGTATATTGTAGTAACAAAAAAAATATCCAAATGCGTAATCGGCAACAAAACAACACAGTGAGCTAGTGACAGCTAGTGATGTTTACATTGGCGTGACGTAGTGCGCTATGATTGGTGTTTCAATCAAAATGGCCGATATCAGTATTTTAATCTTTTATTTTATTAAAAATCTTACTAATCTTAATTTTTTAAATAAAACTAAATCAGTGTTTTAAATCCTTCTCGCATGTAATTTCCCCTAATATCATTAAATCATTGATTCTTTGACTATGTCGTCACGCCTATTTGCTTTCTAAAGTGAAGTGAGATGTTTCTTATCTGGTCAGTAATTTTACTATCCAGTAGGCTATGCTTTAATGCTCGTTGGCTAACCTTGAGCTTCAACTTCAGAATATTGATTGCTGGTCAACCACCAACGAAGTGTAGTTATTTCAACCTCGGCTCAACAAGGCACTGTCTCTGTTCGCAAGCATCGTCATTGTCAATACTTCTTCTACTAGGGTACTAGTAAATAGCTTCGGAGAGCAAATCACCATGTTTTACTTTCTTCAAGATTCTGCTGAATTGTGGACCTGTTCATTCTAATTTTATAGCGACACTATTGCTGATGTAGATCTTAAAAAGGCGTATTTAAGTAGATTCTACATTTTGTTTGTTAAGAGCGTCAAAGACGGCAGAGTGCGCTATACTATCGAATTCTTTTGAGTAGTCTACAAATGCACGGTAAAAAACGAAAGACACAAAAAGTGAAAAAGGGATAATCAATTCTAGGATTTTTTCTATTACTTATCTATTTAATAAACATTACGATTTATTTATGACATTATCTGATTGACGGTATTCGGTGGCTGCTGTATGTATTATTGATTTAAAAATAAAAATCGTTTTAGTTGTAGTACGTAACTGCAGAAATGAGAGCAAAGCGGTAAATAAATGATCAACATGTTTCCTTTCTTACCCACAAGTTGTCTATTAATTCTTCTACATCCTCCACAATATCTGCATCAGCATCTGGGTCTAGAGACATCTTTATATTTCTGATTTCACACCTGAATTAATTCAATAACCAGTCGAGATTTTAATTTAATAAATCCCGGAATGCCGATACCTTTCAAGATCATAAAAAACCAACACAGACAAACAAAAAGGTTTTCAAAGGCTGTCAAGCTGTCATATCATATGTCATTCATTCATTGGCGACAAAGACAGCAATATAATTTTTAAGTTACTGAAGTTACTCGTGAACGTGAAACAAAAGTATTTTTATCATGCTTAGAATACCAGTTTAGAAAAGTTCGAAACGCTTTGACTGTCTATGATACGTTTAGTTGATTTAATTTGACCAATTGAAAAATAAGTAAAAAATTATTATCAAGAAAAATCTGAACTAAATAATTCCTTTTTATCTCAGATTATTTCTAGAATACAGTTAAATGATTTCATTGTATTCAATTCAAGGTGGTTTGCAAAACTTGGTAACACCATAATTTGTGCAATATTTTGGTAAAATAAATTCAAGAACCAATTACGTGTGTTTGTCACTGAACTCCTCCTAAACGACTGGACCGATTGCGATGAAATTTTTCGTGTGTGATCCAGTTAATTCGAGAATGGTTTAAATTCATTAGTGGACTCGGTAGTTGGCGCTGCTGTCCGGGCAGAAATCAGGACGACACGGCGACGTCTGCCATGTCCGCAGTTTGGATAGTTATACATACATTGTATAAGGGGTTGTTGAAGCAAAGAGGTTTTGCTGAAATATATAATACCGTCGAGTATACTCCTCAGATGAACCCATGCGCGGAGAGAGCGAACAGGACAATTTGCCAGAAAAGCCGGAGTATGTTGCAGGAAGCAGGTTTGGATGAGCGCTTCTGGGCGGAGGCCGTCAGACATGCAGTTTATCTGAAGAACCGCTCACCAACGATCGCTGTCCATAACATGACGCCAGAAGATACGGGGGATTTACGCAATATTAATGTTCCATAATTTTGATTAATAAGTAACATATTTGAATTTGAATTATAGAAAATTAGTTCTGGTATGCACCATACTGAAATACTGTTAAATTATTTAGTATAAAAAAACTTATTTGTTTGCTGTGATTTTTAACCAAAAACTATGTCCTTGTAATTAATTTAAGAAATACCTAACGACTCGACTTCGACTTTAAATCGTATTCAGTAACTTGAGAGTTTTAAGAAAAATAATGTTACCCGTTTTCGTTACAAGTTATTAAATTTAAAATAAAAAGTTTGCCTGTACATTGCCTGTACATTATTGATGTTCATTTAATTTCGTTAATTCTTACACTAACTCGCTACTTATCTATTTTTTTTTAATCATAATCTGGTCCCTTCAACTGACAAGTTGTTATTGAATACCATTAAAAGTCGAACTAATAATGATTATTAAACATTTTACGTAAAGTACCTATGTTTTTTTTTTTTTTTTTTTTGCATTTAATCTCGTAATGTAATTGCATGTAAACCATGCTTTACAATTTGTCGCGTTACCATCCGTAACCGTCAGTAACCATCCGTAACCGTCCGTAACCGCGATACCGGCAAACTTACTCGGCCTCACCCATTTATAAGGGAAAATTAAGAAACTTGTGCGCTAAATATGGAAGTTTTAATGGCGTTGTCGTATGAGCTTTTCATTCAGCTCTTTTAATTATCGCACACTCATTATAATTTGATAATCAGAATATTTGATATTATAATAGAAGAAGATCAAGCGTGCAGAGGTTCTTGTCTTGAGCTCTTGATTGATGAATTTAGATATTATTATTTATGAATTATTTATTTTTTTAAACATTATGCATTTTTGGTTGGTTTAAAGGCCTTTGATTTTTTTACTAACGTTATTCTTAAATGTTGTCATATTAAAATATTCATCCATCATCGATCTTCTGTCAAAGTAGAAAAAAACTTAAAAGTATCCCCCCTGTCAAACTGTCAATTCAATACCAAAAAATTTCGCGAAATTTCAAGTTACTCATTAAAAACCGTAATCCGCTGCTAAAATAAATCGTTACTAGTGTAATTAACGTAACAATTTTAATAAGTTAAAATGAAAACGGGTTTGTTATATGGGATAGTCGCCTGCTCAAAGACGCGAGTACGTTGCGTATTTTGCGGTGTTTATATTCCGAAGGCGAATAAATGCATCGAACAACACACAAACGGTGCAAAACACAAGGAAAACATCGAGTTGATGAACGAGAACGGCATATATTTGAGTAACGACATACTTCACTGCAAACCATGCAACTGCAACCTGCCGGAAGATGAGTCGGTCACGAAGCACATCGAGAGTGATGACCATGCGAACTGGATGGCGGCGATGGACGACCTCGTCGACGGTGAGTTTATCACTCTAGACGCATACCTATCCTGCGAAAAAGATGAGGTGTTCTGTGAGGTGTGCAACAGCACCGTCAATTGCTCCCTACAGAGCATCGAGGAGCACGTCAACCACATCAACCACCGAGCTAACATTACCATGCGTCTAAAACCCCTCAACGGCATATTCCCAGTAGACAATGAAGATGAGGTCTGGTGCAAAGTTTGTGATGCATACATTGATAACACAGTTCAGAGTATTCTCAGTCACATTGACGATGATGAGCAGCATATGGAGTGGTTCTCTGAGATTGAAGATCTGATTGAGAACCAGGAGGTGTCTATTGAGTCTTACTTGGCAAATGAGCATGAGAACTTTGCGTACTGCAGCAAATGCACGGTAGAAGTGACTTGCAACTCTCAGAGTATTGAAAGCCATGTGCATAGCGAAGCACACTTGAATCAGTTTGGATTATAGAATAAAGCCCCCCTCCCTACCGTTGTGGCTATTTGAGTTCAATGAGTATTATTTTCAGTTCTGTTTTTTTCCTTGTCATAATTTTATTATCATCATTTTTTAATCGCTAATTTGAAAACTGAACATTATTACTATTTCCTTTGTTATTACTATTAGCCTATATTGTCCCACTGCAGGGCAAAGGCCTCCCTTCCCTCTTACCATTTTTTGCGATCTAGTGCCATTATAGGCCAACCCTTTGAAAGGGAATCCAGCTCATCCCACCTTCTAGTGGTAATTTTCTTTTAATTTAAATTTATATTTTGTTTTATTAAATGACTATAATTTAGGTCTGGACGGAACTGAATGGGAAGTCTAAATTAAAATAGATAATTATACTCACCTACTAAAGAACCCTGTATGTCATACCAACATTTTTTTCTGCTGTTTGCTTGCAACTAAAATTTTAGTTTATAGCTTCAAAAATATAACCATTATGTTGATTATGCCCATAGTGACCAGTGCTTGTATTTACTCATTAGATATAATAATCAAAATATGTATATACAGCAGATGTTCTTGTTCTTTGCAGCTTCCTTTTGATGTGTTAATATTTAGAGGTACTGATTTATAAACCACTAGCTATATTGACAAAAAAAGGTCCATATCATGGTTCCTTTTTCACTATTTTACACAACTGCCCAGAGTTATAGGGAATGGTTTATTTTTATTTATTTCTTTATATTTAAGTCACTTTCATGTAGCTCATCATATTTTATGGAAATGGGCAAATTATGTACTAAAGTAGCTACTGCTATTTGGAACATGCAAGTAGCCTTATCCCACAGAACTAAACTAAGGGCCTGTTTCACCAGCTACGATTAAGTTCCCATTAACTTACTTGGCAGATCATTTCATACAAATGAGGTTCCATTTTTGTATTAATTTGGGAAGTTGGGCTACATGACTACTGTTAAAAATTCACGAAAATGTTATGGTATTTCTAAGAATTAACAGAAATAACACAAAATGTGAAAAAAGTACTAGTTCTTTAAAATAACATAACATTTTCGTGAATTTTTAAAAGTAGTCAAGTAGCCAATAGGACATCGTGAAATAGGCCCTGAGTGATTAATTGTAACAAATTAATATTAAAATTGTTTCAACTGATAGCAGATGCTTCACTATTCGCTAATTTGGCATCTTCCATGCCCAGTGATAGATCTCAAATAAAAAATGTTTGTCTAAATTTTTTTCAAATCTTGCATCTTTAAATGTTTTATGAACATAGACCTTCTACTTGAGTCAAACATCTGATTTTGGCTCTGCACACACTTATAGATAATAGATTTAAGAAATTTTAAGCTTTTTACCGCCCTTCTAGTCTCCTACGCAATATTATTTTTTGACATTTTTACAAAAGGGTAATGAACATAGGAAATGTTCAAGTAAAAAGCAAAAACACGTTCTCAAATTTCTATTATAAATAAGTATTTTTATAAATATTTTGACTGTCCTTTAGAAGTAGATTTGCCTTCATATTTTGTGTTAAATTTTATGTGAAGTTCAATAAGTATTTATTTATTTTAAATTGTGCCTAATATTTGCACGATTTTGTGTTCAATTTGATCATTGTAAATGTTATTTCGCACCTGTTTAACAATAGGTACATTAAATTAAACAATAACATTATAATTATATTTTATTCATAAATAATATTCAATCTACAAATAAACATGGAAATATGGATCTATGCTATAAAAATAGAACTCTACATTTGATTAAATTCATCATAATATAATAGTTATATGTTATAATAGTTTTATCAATAATATTATATGCATGTAAAAAAAAATCACTATGTTTTTATTTTTCAATTGTAGTCAATTATAATTAAGTATAACAAAAGTTTGGAGTCCCGAATACTGTAAAATTGAGTACTATTATTATACATAGTTAAAGTAAATTTTAAGTTATTTTATTTAGAATTGCACCTAATTATAGCTGTGTTTGGTAACATGTAAATTCTGTAATAATTTATCTTAATAGGCATTCGTTTTATCATATTGAGAGTTAGGGACTATACAATTTTCAGCATTTGTGATAATACCTACTGTTTAAATAAGTTTGTCGTTCTTTTTTTGGAAATAAACATGATAATAAAAGAGTTCATGTTTTATATCTAGAAACAATATGCCATTATCAAAATAACTAAATTACATTATTCATTGCTAAAAACAAAACATTGAATTTTATTATTTTTTACCCGACTGCGGCGAAGCCCCAAAGGAGGAGTTACGTGTTTGGCGTGTATGTATGTATGTATGTCCGTTTCTTTGTTCCCTCATAACTCCTAAACGGATTAAGGGATTTGAATAAAAAAATACGTCGTTAGATTCGTCTTGATGACTACATTAAAATTAAAAAAAAACGAAGAAATTTGTGACTGGCTACATTAAAAATAAAAAAAAAAACGAAGAAATTTGCGGATTTTGGGGGCCATATCGCGGATTAAAAAAATCTTTTTCAATTATCATCGAGTAGGGTATCAAAATGAAGGGTTTTAAAAGGAGATGTCAAAAATATATGACATTTACTTAAATGTTTAAAAGTAATTCAAAGTCACAAATCCTATAAACAAACACAAAAGTTAAATCATCTGCGAAGAATTTTACGCGACCAATAAAAGAACAAACAAAAGAACTAAAAAGTTAGAAAAAAAAAAAGTAGTTAAAAAACTAAAAAAACCCCACTGAAAGCAAAAAACAAGCACATTTTAAACAAAGCTTGGAAGCAGGCAATTTTGGATGAAAATAGAATGGAGTTTTTGACCCACAGAATGATGTGTGCACTAAATAATTGTTATTTTATCTATCTTACAGTTACATACAATACACTCATTCGTAACGTAAGTAGGCTATCCGACCGTTATTTGCTCACGCGAAATTATAAATTAATGACGGATGAAATTCTTCGTAAATCTAGAGCACTTCGCATTAAAGCCATTTGAAATTCCATGTGAAGTCACATGGAATTGTTATATTTTAGATGTACACTGCTGTTTGCTAAACATGTGTATTTAATATTTTATACAATCAGAGATAGGTACCAACTTCATTTTGGAACTTCTAAAAAATACGATGATTTTGACCTCAAGAAATTAATGGTCCAAAGGGTAAGGTTCATCTTCATCGTCATCCTCTCTTTCGTCCTCTTCCTTGATTGCATGTAACTCATCTTGGCATGGGTGCTTCGATGGCAGTTCTTGAGTTTGGCATGGTCCAGCGTAATTGCAAGGAGCTGGAGGTGGTTGCGGTATTGTTGTGGAAGGTTCTCCGAGTCTTAAGGTGATTCTTTCATCGTCTAAACGAACGACGCGAAGGAGGTCTGCCGCACAGGAGTCGATGCGAATCAAGCTGTCTTCCACAAGGTTCAGCAATTGGCTGAAAGGGGAATAAAGTCAAAGTGGCGGTGAAGTTTCTTTTGGAGAGTTTTGATGTGGTAACGGGACCTTGTGGTGTCTAGATTACCTCTACAGTCTATACTACCCGGACCATTTTGGACTAAACAGTATACCTACTTATTTTTCCATTTTCCTTCATAGGCCTATAATGCCGCGGTAACTTGTGAACAACCCGCAGCCCCGACGGGCGTCGGCCCTTGCCCCTCCCATGTTGCTGACATCTCTTTGAGCCGCGCAACACGAACGCGCCGTCGACACGGCCTGTCGTCGTCACCCGCGGCGGCTGGGACGAGAGGTTCTCTCCCTCTCACGATCCGCCACCTCCTTCGCTAGCATCACTGCTTCGCAGAAGGAGACGACAGTGTCCCATTCCTCCTCGCCCCGGAACATGGCCTGCACCAGGGTCGGACGCGAGAAGTCGCCGCCGCCGATCGCCGCTACGAGGACACGGCGACTATCGTGGCGTGCCCACTAACACTAAACAGTCTACTAAATGCTGGATTGAAGTAAAGCTGAACCTACTTTAGCCTAAATGCGAAATGCAGGTGTACTTATGGTACGTACCTCATTTATCTTAGCTACATCTTCGGGGAAATACAGGTATGACGTTTAGTAATTCATTTTATCTTATCACTTTAAAAAACAAAAAAAAAGTGCCTTCCCTAAACTGAACCACTTACGAGATGCTCTCATGATTGTCCCTTAAGTGCTTGCTGAAGTTCCTCAACCTCGCGAGCTCGTCCCTGAGTTGCCTATCCACTTGATCCTTGGTGTGTTCCCCGTTGGGTCTCAGGGAACGATCGGCTAGCCTGGCCTCAATGACACGGTCTTGTTCCAGCGTCTCCTCAATATTCTGCTCCGTCGCTGTTAATTCTTCCTGCAAGTTTTGGTAGTCTCGCATAGTCTGTGGAAGAATCGAGAATGTCATTTCATGTCCGTCCCGTGATAACAGTTAGGTACTGATAACAGGCACTTGTTTCGAAAACTGATTCCTGAAATCAGACTGATGATTCGAGTTAAATGATGAAGGAGTTGCAATGTAAGGTCTCATCAATATTTCAACGAATATATCGACCGCATACTTCAATACGAGGTCGTATTGATTTAAGCGGTCGATATATAGACCTCATATTGACCTATGCGGTCGATATAATAGAAACCCGCCTATGCCAGCCACAGCTCCCATCTGTGTGCTTTCCAGATAGGCAACACTATAATATAATGCATGAAGGTTATTTGATGAAGGGAAATACATTATATTTCTGTACCTATATCGGATAATAAACGCAGTTCAAAGATATTGTGAAAGTCTGGCTAAAATTTTGTTGGAAGGTGTCAAAAGGTCTCGTTTAATAAAAGCTTTGTAGAGGTATATACGAGTACCTACCTACGGGCATTAGCCTGGATGCATGACAGGAATAAGTCGGCTGCCTGTAACCAGGTATACATTATTATAAGCTGTAGCGAGTCATCTGCTTGGGATTGGTTGCTTTCTATCGTTCTTCGCAGTACTCTTAATCTAGCACTTTAACCTACAGTGCGTAAAATTTATAATAAGTACATCTAGGCAACCGTTTAAGGTGGGGTACCCCCACCCCAATAACAAAAACTCTCTCTGTTTTCCTTACTTCTTCTTTCTGCCAGTAAATATCCTGTAATTTGACCTTGTTCGTGTTCAAACGTCTCCTCAGTGCCGAGTCCACTCTTGAAGCGTAGGCTTGTGCGGCTATTGAAAGGTGGACTCTGGCTCCCCGCACCTGACGTCGAACATTTGATTAATAAACTCAAATTCTAGTCCTTCAACCTATAATGTAAAATGTCTGCTAATCACATAAAGTCTAGGTCCTTTTCTTATGCAAATTCAATTACAGCCAATACGTCGATTTGTTTCATATTACCCATATTTTTGAACCCTCGACCAAAAATAATGGTTTATGGTCTACAAACAAATACACACTTTTCACTCGTCTGACTGTCTATGGCATCATAGCTCCTGAACGGATGAACCTATTTTGATAAGTTGTGTAAGTGTAAGTTTTTTTGGAGGGTATTATAACGGCTCGTGCACAGTAAAACTAGCACGGGTCAATGGGTATTGTGTTACCCATTCCCAAGCAACCACTCCGCATTCAATTATCAGATTTGGTTTTTAAAATACCTAGGTATTAGTCATTAGTTTTCAGCTACGCTTCGGTTGGTTAAACTGCAAGCCGACCTTAAAATATACATGGAAAAGGGTAAGAACAGGATGATTTATAAAATGGTCAATTTACCTCTTGTCGGGTCACGATCGCAATTCTAAGCGCTCGCAATCCAGCTGTCTTCAATCTTACGCAGCGATTCTCCCAGCGAGTTACTGAAAACGCTCTGGATAAAAACAATTTAGAATGTTTTTTTTACAAAAAAAGCATATATAAGTTTCATGGGTGGGTGAGTGGGTTTCGTGTATTCATCTCTTGTTTTGAACAGTCGTAATATTAATGTGATCAGAATAGACAATTGGGAGAGTTTAAGTAGATAATATGTGTATTTATGAAGACAAGTTATCTTTCCACGTATAAAGGTTGTAAAAGTACCCTTCACGCAAACGAAAGGCACTTGTTCTCCCCACCACTGCAATATTTTTTTTTGTTTTAGACCATACCTGGGAACCCCTTAGTTGCGGAGATATTGGGGGTCAAAGTTCCAAATTTTGCACAGCTGTTTTTTGTAAATACTAGTTTTTCAGGTTATAACTTTACTTAAATTATCTCCGTGACCCTTTTACTATTCAAAGCATTCACTATCACAATGTTTTAAGAGTGCTACATTGAGTTTTACCGTAAAACTTAATTTTTGACCCCCAAAAAAAGAAAAGTCGTTCCCCATCAAAATTTTTTGCCTAGGGGTACTTAGTTTGATGTACAGAATGCTTGCATTCTGTACATGAAAACCAACCAAGGTTGACGCCTATGTGTAAAGGAATAATTTACACCCTGTATGCATAGGGTAGTCCAAATTTATTTTCCTGATGGGCATGACTAATATTTTTTTTATGATGGTATTATTTAAAAACACCTAGTGCAAAAACCAATCTAACAGTAACTGAAGAGTCTCAACCGATCTCAGTCTACCGCTGCTCTTTAGCGTGTCCTAAGCTGCGGCACAACCCTGCTCTCCGACTTCCGCGTCAAGTCCATTCCAGCCCCTTTTGTTATGGATACAAACTTAACAAATATAGCAGCAAAAAAAGCACACTTTTACTTTTTTTTAATCAGTGTCCGCCCACATGTCCTTGTGCATTGTGCGCTCGTGGTGATTTTCGCACATCCCTCTTCAACATTTAGAGCTCGATCTTTTTTAAAAATATCTGATGCTATCTTTTCCTTGGTGTTCTCAATGGTTTTTGTCTGCCTCTCTAGAGCCAGTACCAGTCTTTCAAATTTCTTCTTTTGATCACGTAGAAATTCGTATTCCTGGAACACGATACACAGAAGTGTTGTCGTATATTTTGACGTCATCATCTGCTTAGCCTTTCCCAACTACTTACTTGGTTGGCTTCCAGGCTAACCGGATGCAGCTGAATAATAGTATTTTACATGGAGCGACTGCTTATTTCCTTGGTTTTGATTTGTAGGTTGAGCAATCAGTTCTTTTTTACTGGGACATACCCGCCTCACTATTCCCAAACCACTGTAACTCCTGTAAGCCAGAATCAACAGTGGCGACCACAAGAAAAGCGCCCAGACATTGAAGCTCGACGAAGTTCCAGAGAAATGATTTTACTGTCTGGGATCCCGCAACGAAAAATCTGTTGTTGAGCTTTTACATCAAGATTTTTTCAGTGACAATCACGATGTCTGGCTTTGTGCTCGGTTGAAGGCAATAGGCTCGCCCTTATTACATGCTACTTAATAATCATACCTACTGGCGAAATCTGGGTTTACTAGTATACTCGTATATCTCAGACAAACCTTTCGCTGATTACAGACGTAGGTAATATACCTAATCATTAAATACGTTTACTGAGTGTTATATTTGTGAAAACTCAGAGATAAACTACATCGACGGGAAACAGGTGTATATCGACTAAATTAACATTAAAATAAAAATTTCATAGATAACCTGCAAAATAGCCTCTTCCACACTATCAGATAGAGGACTCAGCGCACCAGGTTTAGACGCGTCACGAGAATGCCCATCTATCTCTTTCTGGACCCTCCCGATGACCACACGAAGAGCGTTGTTCTCGTAGTCAAGAGCACCTGCCGCATCAGTCAGGCGTTTTGTCAGATCTTCAAGCACCCAGCGCCAGGAGGCAATGTCGGACATTCTGGGAAGATGCCAAAGTTTAGACGAGATTTTTTTATGGTGTAGTTTGAATTTGAATCCCGGAGGCGGGCTGCGCTGGATGGGTCGCGAATGTCATGCGTAGCCGATCTCGTGGCCCATCCGGCAAGGTTACAGGTAATACAGGTTACAACTGTGGGCGGATTCGACAGATTAATAAATACACTAGCATTTATTATTACTTCAAAACTGATTGTTGTATATGGTTGCGTTACTCCGTCATCATCATTTAAGTATTAGGTACATCGATCAACGATCATCTCAACATATTGCGATAAACTGCTGGATACGGTCTCTTCCAAGGTGCACCACAAGTACCACAACACCCTGTTCGCTGGGACCTTCGGGGTTGCGGGTCCCGTCGGGGCTGCGGGTTGTTGTAAGAGATGCCACGAAAAAAAAAGCCAGCCTACAGCAGTCCATTGCTGGACATAGGCCTCCTCAATTGCGATTCTCAGCAACTCTCATCGAGCTACTATTATTACCAGTCACCCTGCGAAGATCATCGCTTCATCGAGCCTGAGGGTGTCCCTCATGCTTACCAATTCAGCTTATTTATTCTGTGAGCTATGCAAATTTTTGTAGGGTTTTTCCATCAGGATTTTTTTAGTAGCAACAACAATTTTTTTAGTGCGTCATGCTCGTGAACGGGTGCTGTCAGTTGTGACTGGTCACCTCTTAGCTGCCACGGCTTGTTTGTTTTTTTTGTTTGACTAGCCTGCTCTGTCCCACTCCAGGGCAAAGGCCTCCCTCCACTCTTTCCACTTCTCTTGAACCCGCGCGTCCTCCTTCCAGTTTTGACGGAACCGATCTAGTTCATCCCGCCATCTCTTTCGTGGCCTGCCACGACACCGTCTCACTGTGTCAGGGCACCAGTTTCCTGCTATTTTGGCCCACAGATTGTCCGGCATGCGGCAGACATGTAATGCCCAGTCCCATTTGAGTTGAGCAGCCTTTTGGGCCACGTTAGCTATTTTTGTTTTGGAATTATTATATTATTTTTGAATCGTTTTGGCTTTACTGTGGACACTTATCGTGCACATTTTACTACATCGTTCTCACATAATAATATACCATTTCAATATGAATGATGTAACCAAAGTTTTGTAACAATAAATTATGATTTAAAAGAGTGTCCATGAAGTTTCTTGCCATTCTTCTCATGAGACCAACGCTTAGGAATCGGCAACTACAGTACACTCACAGTTATTATGCCTTGTGAGTGGGACTGTAGCTTAGTTTATTAGCTTATTCAAATTTAGTGTTGTTCGACTATTCAA
The DNA here is from genome assembly GCA_932274075.1 of Diarsia rubi. Lineage (NCBI taxonomy): Eukaryota > Metazoa > Arthropoda > Insecta > Lepidoptera > Noctuidae > Diarsia > Diarsia rubi. The sequence goes on from OW026413.1 coordinate 13,868,564, forward strand.
AAGAGCCTGTAACTGGCCTACTTGAGATAAATGTTTTTGATTTTGATTTGATTTTGCAACCGAGTCTGGATTTGTGCCCGGCTGATGGCAATACTAATGGCTCGCCCTCTTTTATTTGGAATTTAAATATAACTGGCGAAATTTGGGTGTACTTAGGGGGGTACACCTCTGCTTAACCCTACGGGGATTACAGGCGTGATGTAATGTTACTCGTAGACCTCTCTTACCTGTCTTGTAAACATCTCTTGAACTGGTACTCATTGCTCTCATGAGCGAAGTTGTTGAGCATCACCAATTCCTGCGTATCATTCACTTGCTCCACTACCTTCGCGTTCAGTTGGTCGTTCAGGGCCCTGATGCGGTCGATGTCGCAGGACCCTAGGTAGCAGGTCTCGGAGAACATTGTTTAAATTTTGATTTCTGTTGTTACCTATTATAAAAGTTTGTCTTGTGTGTAGGTTATGTTTTGAATGTCAGTTCGTCGTGGTTTATCATGACATTTTCTTTTAATCTGTCGTGTTGTCAGAGTTGTTACAACTTGTTGTTAATACTTTTTGTCTATAGTTTATTTAGAATCCACATTATTTTCATTTAACCCACCATTTGCATCATGAGAGGTTTAATACTTTCTAACATTCACGTCCCTAGGACGAGACAAGTCTCATTTCTGTGAGAAGGAATGCTGCACTAGTGCGAGCGCAAGCTTCCAGCACTGGCACCAGCATTTACTTGCAGCACAGCTCACAGGCACGATCATTTGATTGCAGTATTAGTGCGCACTACTACACTGCCAACTGGCACGAATGGCTAAATGAATCTTTCTTACAACTATTGCAAATGTGAAAATTTGTGAGGATGGTTACTTAAGGCCGTACCCTGACCAATTAACCTTGAGCATTCGTTCCCTCTGTACTGTACAGTAGTGAATACGCCCATATTTTAGAATAAAATCTATATAAAATAAAATTTTGGTCTTTTGGAATTTTTATTTGTGTCAAAATGTTCATTATTAAATTGTCTATCCATTAGTGTCAGTAGCAAAATTAAATAATGTTTACGTTACGAGGAGATGCGTGTTATTAATCACTATTTCTCATTTCGGGGGTTGTGTTGGAAGGAGATTTATTAAAGATATACTCAATAAAAAATAAAAATAAATCTGCAATTATGGAATCAAGATTATGTAGAAATTTAATATGTTTTTTATTAGTTGATATTTCTTTTAAATAACAAGTAGATAGCTCCAAAAAACTGCACAAAAACGGTTTGCGTGGCGTTTTGGTCGGGGAGGCGCCTTAAACGTTTGTTACTCTCTTATGCAAAACTACTGGATGGATTTGGATGAATGATATTTTTTGCCACACAGAAAGTTTATAACCCGAATTAACTCAGGATACTGTTACCACTGTTGTTACTGTTGAGAGTAGTGGTGGCTCAGTGGTAGCGGCTCTGATTTACGAACAGTGAGTCGTGGGTTCGAACCTAGTCAGGCGCGTTACTTTGTGTAATTTATTTTATCACCACTGCTCTCAATACGGTGAAGGAAAAAATCGTGAGTAAACCGGCTTGTCTTAAAACCAAAAAGAAATCCACACTGGGCCCGCACAATCCCTCTCCTAGAGGCCTGAGTCCCTGCTGTAGGATATAATGTTGGCTGATGATGATGACTGTTACCAGCTGAGTATGAGATAAATTAAAACACAACCTATTAAACACCAAGTATCTTTATTAATCATAAAACACTAAAATTGAATCACAAATACACTATTATTTTATCGCACTTCACACTTCAGCACTGCTCCCGCAAGTACAATGGCTATTTTCAGACCGATCTTTGAGAAAGTTCCATAACTTTCTGGAACCTTCTTCACAGTAAGTAGTAGAACATTCTAGGATTCCTCTCGAATCTTCTAAACATTTCAATAGTGGGAAATTCTAGACTCGAAAGTAATCTATAATGTTTATTTATTTATTTAGTAGGTACTTCACGTGGGCTAAGCCGGCCATAAGCTAGTTTGAGTAGTTAGTTACAAAACATGTCCCAGAGCGTTATTCATTATTTAGTACTTAGATAATTATAAATCCGCCTACGCACTAAACTATGTCTACACGATGTCTACCCACCATCCAAGACCGACTAGGTACACCGTGATGTTTTCCAGGACGCTCCCAAAGCACCAAAAGATTTTTTCTTCTCTTTATGACTTGTTTATCACTTACGAAAGCTTCAAATGGATTGCAATGGGATACATTGAATTATTAATGTCATAATTACGTAAAAACAAGAGATAATTGCTAGATCTCCGCTGGGAGTATGCCGGATCTCTACACGAGTGTAATCCAGGCAGAGATAGTGTTGTTTTATTTTTATTTGCCTGTTCTCTCGTTGTTGTTTGCATAATAACATCATGACTGTAATTCCCGAAGGGTTAGGCAGAGAAATACTAATTAGTACACCCACATTTTGCTAAAGTTCTGTGAAAGCCACATGTCAACCGGGCACAAATTCAGACTCCGTTTAAGCCACCATTGGTCACAACCGTCATTTGTATATCATTGTCAGTCGTAATAGGTAGTCAATGACCCGAACGTCTGACAACCAGTCTAAGAATGCCTGTCTACTGAAGGGGAGCGAGGCTGCGGAGGGGAGAAACGGAGAAATATTTGAAAGAAGAAAGAAAGAAAAGAAAAGAAAGAAAACCTTACCAAAGTGTATCGTATTAACAAGTACTTTGTATCGACTGTGAATGTAAGAAGGGCAGTTGCCTCATGAAGCTAGGCAGATTTTCTTTATTTGTCTATCTTTTCACGTCTTGAACGATCATGACATAGAATACCTATGATTTGTTTATGATATGCATGTGCCTACTATAAGTTGAATTAGTAATAGTACTACTTCCTATATTATGTGGCGCAATACTACTCACTCACACGACTTATCACATGTCTATATTTTTAAGGTGGGTAGGTAGTAGGTTCGTAGGTAGGAAAAAGGGCATTGCAACTCATGCTGGGTACAGTATATATATGTATAAAGATAAGTCATGGAGAAATGAGGCAGGGTAGGAAGGATAATTAAAACACAAAATCAAACTTGTTTTAAGAAAGCTTGCTTTTAGCCATAACTGTTTTAATTGATTCAGAAAATGCTTTAAAACTAAATAGTGACTGCTGTGTATGCCCGTTTTGGCAGTCCCAAGGTTAAAGTGCGCTGTTGCATTTCCATTGCTCGGCTAAGGGACGAGAGTTGAAATTCCATCTACACATTGCGAATATTTAGACACACATTTCTACTCTACAATACCTAATAGCGTAAAATGAGATTTTTGACCCCAAAAAAAAAGGCGTTTCTCGACAGAAATTTTTGATGTACAGAATGCTTGGTTGACGTAGATGTGAAGGGTTAATTTACATCCTGTATACCTAGTTATATTGTGAAACAAAATATTTGTCAGATTGATAGCTTTATGTGCTGGCGTCCGTACGATACGTAGGTAATACAAAACTATCAAAGCTTTTATGGCTGATTAACTTCAATAAATATGGCGTAAACGGGTTTGAGCAGGACAAAGTAGATCAGTTCTGCCACGCTGATGATGCTGAACCCGAGGAACAAGCTGAGAAGACCACCAATTGCACCTGTAACAGAAAATAAAATGAAAGAAGGGAAGGGAAAAGAAAAAGAGAGTGAGACAGAGTGAGTGTTAGACAATCTGAAACCTGGCAAAGGTTGCTGATAACCACGAAAAGGGAGGAGCTTGATTTGGAAGGTTGGTAATATAGTTCGTCGAGAAACTATTCATCCAAAGAATTACCAACTATTTAGGTACTACTGCATGCATACTGCACGCTGCTGCATGCTGCTGCGTGCATTATTTATATTTTTTTCTTTTTTAATTTCCCTGCTTGTTGTATTTTACTTTTTTTTTTGTGTATTGTTTTATTTCCTGTATGCATGTATGTTTCTGTGACAAATAAACATTTTTTCTTTCTTTTCTTTCTTTCTTTCTTTCTTACTGTGACTATTTCTGTCGGTAAGTAGCATAATTGTTTTTCGGTTTGAAATGTACCTATATATAGTTAATATGCATAGTATTATAGATCCTGGTATATTTACATGTGGGTTCATGAATAATATTTATTGATAGAACCAATGTTTCGCATAGCTGAATAATTGGAGTATAAACAATTTGAACTCACCGATAAAGTAATAATCATCGTACTGTGCGTGCCGGTGTTGCCCCAAGAACATGTCGTCGTAAAAGTGAACGTTGATCTGAGTTATCTCACCCCTGAAGAAAAAGGAGTCGACATAACAATCTTTACAACTGAATAAATTAGATTGAGAAACCCTAAAAGAAAGAGTAGTTCAGTCATGGAAGATGTATAATAATAATAATAATAATAATAATAAATTTTATTTCAGAAACTATAAAACTTCTACAATATACAATCATACATAGAGGCCTCCTTTTAAGTATAAAAAATACCTGTGTTAGGAGACCCCGCTCTTCTAAAACAAAAACAATTTTAATGTAGGAGTGTACATAAAAACGAAATTTAACTTATATCTAAGAAGGTGTGCGCATGCTAGGTGCGTGGGTGTGTGTGATTGATTGTATGTGTGTTTGTGTGTGTGTGATTGTGTGTGTATGTGTGTGTCGTTTTTCATAAAATTATCGCAAGATACTTTGTAAAAGAGCTTCAATGTCGTCATAGCTCTTGCTTTTTAACCAGTCTGTTAAAGTTTTTTTACAATCTCCATAAGTCATGGGGTAAATATTTAAACATTTATTCAATTGGTTGTAGATGGAAGCGGATTGTCTAATGTACTGCCTATTAGCATATGAAGTTTTGACCGGGACTTCTGGAGCAACAAGATACTTTCTTCTTTTTTTATTTAGGCTAGAATCATAAGGAAGGGATCTATGTAGTTTCAAAACCGCATGGAGAACATATAATTTTCTGACTGTAAGAAGGCCAGTCAGTGAGTAAAGGTTATCAGTAGAGAATCCATACGATTTAAAATACATGACCTTTAATAGAGACCTTTGCGCTCTTTCTAGCTCTAAGAATTTGATTTTAGTGGCCCCGCCCCAAACCGGTATACAGTACCCTAGAACTGACTGGGCCAAAGACAAGTAGATTTGGTTTAAAAGGGTCTTTGATGTAATATGTCTGAGAGTTTTGAAAATCCAAATGAGTTTTCTAGTTCGAGACATGACCATATCCGTGTGTAAGTGCCAAGATAATCGTTGATCGACCATAATACCTAAATATTTTATATGCGTCACTTTTGATATTTCATTGCATGAACAATTTGTGCTAGTAGGGTTATCACAGCTATGTATTTTAAGGGTATGATTAGGTCCAGGTTGACTGTTATTATAGTTTGTAAAAGCTATATATTTAGTTTTAGTGGTATTTAGTGTTAGTAAGAAGTAATTTAACCATTTAGTAACTTGTGTGAGTCCCTTTTCAGCATATCTATAAGCAGATTGCCATGCATCACCAGTAAAAACAATAGCTGTGTCATCCGCATAGGAAAATACACGTCCGTTCTCAAGCTTCATGTCGCAGAGGCTATTAATATAAATTAAGAAAAGCGTGGGCCCCAAGACACTGCCTTGAGGGACGCCAAAACTCACTTTTAACTCATCACTTACGTAGGTTCCTATTTTTACACGTTGCTTTCTATCCTGGAGATAATTTGTTAGCAAGGCCAGAGGCACTCCTCTTATGCCTATGTTTTCTAGACTTTGCACAAGGATAGGAACAGAGACGGTATCGAAAGCTTTTTTTAGATCCAGGAAAATAGTGAGACACTTCTTTCCTGAATCCACTTTTTCAATAATATGAGAAGTTAATCCTGAAATAGCGTCTTCTGTCGATAAACCTTGCCTAAATCCGTATTGAGAGTCCGATATTATGTTATATTTGTTTATGTAATTGATTAAACGAGTGTTAATTAGCTTTTCTATTATTTTTGAGATTGCACATAATACTGAGATGGGTCTGAAATTGCTCACATCGTCTCTGTCACCACCCTTGTGCACAGGTGTAATAATGGCTTGTTTCAAAGTGGGTGGAAAAATACCTTGTGTGAAACACAGATTAGCAAGATGTGTAATAATAGGCACCACTACGTCACGGGCAGATTTAAGAAACTTGGTAGATATATTGTCCCATCCAGGTGCACTCTCTGTTTTAAGACCCATTAGTACGCCATGGACTTCTTCAGGATCAGTTTCTAAGAGCACAAAAGATGTGGCCTGTGAATCCGTGAAGTTATAAATCGCACGATTTTGTGATAGATTGGAGGATATGATTTCCTCAGCCAAAGTCTTACCTATGTTAGAGAAATAGTTATTAACGTAGTTCACCGACTCATGAGAGGTTGCCTTTATCTCTAATAAGTTTAGATTTGGAGTTTTGGTTTGTTTGCGATGCGTGATGTTATTAATGGCTTTCCACATTTTTTTTGTGTCTTTATTTGCTTTGTGTATCTGTTCCCTGTCATATCTTCTTTTAAGTTTTTTAATAAGGTTATTGCAGTGATTTCGATACCTTCTGTATGTTATTTTTAGGATATCGTTATTTGGATCTACACGTAGTTTTCTCTGCATATTGTTCCTGTTTTGGATACAACGTAAGATTCCTATACTAATCCAAGGTTTAATTATGCGGTTATTTCTCGGGATTAAGTTTGTAACGGTATTTTGTAGAAGACAAGATCTGAGTTGGTCAATTAATCGTTCAGCAAGTTCAACAGGGTCGTTAATTTGTATCAGTTCAAAAATATTACTTTCTTTTAAGGTGATCATCGCTTTCTCAAAATCAACAACTGATTTAATTTTAGGGCATTCATGAGTTTTAGTGACATTTGATAATTTTAAGAATATCATTAAATGGTCCGTCACCGTAGTATCTAACACTGCAATAGAGGCAGTATTTTTGTTTTTGTCCATTTTCAAGATAAAATGGTCCAGACAGTTTTCACCTCTAGTAGGTAATGAGTGGCCTGGTAGTAGGCAGTGCATTGCCAACATGTTTAGATAGCTATGTCGATTTGTACGCTCATTTGATTTTTCATTTGCCTTGTGTATAATATTTATATTTATATCGCCTGTTATTATAATATTTTTACATGATTCTAGAGAGTTCAGATGTTCATTAAGGGAAGTTATAAAGTAGTCAGCATTGGCGTTTGATGGTGAGCGATAGATACCCAGGACAGTAAGATTGGGCAGACTTATTTGCAGGCATGACGCGTGAGTCAGTATTACTTCTTTGACACTTACTTTGTGCGTATTTTTTACGTATACTACTACGCCGTCGCATCGGTTTATGTGATTAGTAGTAGAAAAAGACTGATAGTTTATAATATCGGGGATGGATTTGTTCGCATCCAGTCTGCATTCACTTAAAATGATTAGATCAACATCAAACTTAAAGTGGGTTAAAGTAACTTGTAAATCATCTAAATTACTATAAATACTTCGAATATTTTGTGAGACAATCGTGAAATCTAAATTTTGTACTTTAAACTGTTTAGAAAGGTCCTCAATTTTTATTAGAGTAGATTGTGCCATAACTACATCGTCTATTTCCTGCATAATTGTGTGTGTACTATTCATTTAGACGATCGTTCAACGGACTGTGGTTCAGTAACATACAGGTGACACAGAAATGGTTGTAATTTTTGAGAATTAAATCATGGTTAATACTAATACTGTAAATAAATGTGTTATTCTTTACATACATCATTTGTACAGTATCTTTTTCATTTTTGTAATGTAAATAAATACCTTGAATGAGTGTGAATGTAAGAGTGGATGCACGTTTGCCTTTCTTGTAGAGAACATGGTGTGAAAATACTTTGAATGTGTATTGAGTGTGTAAATGAGCTAAAACTATTACATTATTTATTTTATTTAACAAACAATAGATTATTTCTACAATATCCCTTTCATTTCTGTAAAGTAAATAAATGCCTTGAATGTGTGTGTATGAATGAGTGGATGCACGTTTGCCTTTCTTATAGAGAACATGGTGTGAAAGTACTTTGAATGTGTTTTGAGTGTGTAAATGAGCTAAAACTATTACATTATTAATATTATTTATCAAACAGATTGGTTTCAATAGAGTATACAAAATTCTTAAGACTATTACAATATGATCTTGTGCCGAATTGGGTAGCATAGGTAAGGATTTAGACATATAGTACTGGCATCCAGCCTCGAGTCATATCTCTTGCATTAAAGCTTGTATTTGGGATTCAGTTTTAATTATGTAAGTCGGGGATTCTTCTTGTTTTTTAACGTACACTTTACCGTAGGCGGTCCAGCAATATTTGTATCCTTTAGACTTAGCAAGATCCCGTGCGAGGAAGTGTAGTCGTGCACCTTTAGCGGTAAGTTGCTCAGAGACGAAAATAGGGGTGTCAGAACTAGTCTTTATGCCTAGGTGGTTAGCACAGAGCTTACCTTTATACTTGGTGTTGTAGGCTTTACACATCTTTATGATGTCCGTCTTTAATAGAGTAGACGAGATTTCCACTATAATAGGGGTGTTCGGCGTTCCTTGTTTCTTTCCCTTGACTCTGTATATATCTTTGATGTCCGGTTTCGTTATTTCACAGTTTATATTTTTAGTCAAACAAAGTACCATGTTAATTAAATCCTCTTTGGTCTCTTTTTGTTGCTTGGGAACGTTTTTTATTTCTATGTTTGACTTACGACAACCTCGTTGCAGGTCTTCCACTTTATCCTCAAGAATGGTTATGTACTCTTTGTCTCTTTTAGCTTGTATCTCCATTTGCTCTATCTTCTTTTTAAACTCTTCGTTCTGCGCAGTAAGATAGGCCACAGAGCTTTCTATGTTTGAATTAGTCTGCTTTATTTCCATAAGCGTTGGTGTAATTTTTTTGAGTTCATTTTCTTGTACTAATAGCATCGATTTAATCATATTGATCATGTCTTCTTTAAGCACTACAAGATCATCCTCTCTCCTCCTCTTACCTCGTTGGGAGACAAAATTTGGAGGAGTAACGAGAGTTACGTCCGAGCCTGTTCCAGTTAAATTTGATTCCGATAGTGATTTATCCATTTTTGGCAATTTAAAAGGGCTAAGCTATCAAGCCGACTGTATTTATAGGTGAGCAAAACAAGCAGAAGCACTCACCGGCCGTATGTTCAGTCCGTGATTCGTTTGCTTGTTGTTGTTGTGAGTCCACTTGTATCATGCGTCGATGGCGTGCGGCGAGAGTGACGAAATCACACGGCTAGCGAGCGTGAGCAGCGGCGCAGGAGCGGGATGGCAGCTATACAACGTACGGTAAGGTACCTCTCTTTTCCTCGAGGGTCGCGGGTGCGCGGGCGCACCTCCACTGCGCGCTTGGCGGTGTACGCGATATTGGGAATTAAAAACAGAGAGATATGCACTAGTATCGGTTGAAGTTTGTAACTTATTAATGCGGAGCGAACAACGACACGTCTGTTCTCAATGCGTGTTTGGACGAAAGAGGCAGATGTATGAACTTGGAGAAACAAAAAAATGTGTAAGTAGGTTTGTAAATATTGTAATGCCCCGTTCATGACCTCAGTGCATGCGGCTTACGTCTAGGGCCTAGTGCGTTTAAAAAAATTAAAGATAATTGCACTCACATTCTCAGCTGTGCCCATTTGTGCGAAGTATTCTCCATATCCTTGTTGAGATCTGAGTAGAACACCTGGCTGGCATAGATGACGTCATTACATGATGGGTGGCAAGACTGCGACTGATCCAGACTGGTTCCTCCCTCGTCCTCGCTTTCTGCGTAGTACGCGTAAATTAGCTTCTCTTCTACTTTGGCTGGGAAATAAATTATTACGATACTGTTTAACTCTAAATATAGTCGTTTATATTTCAATTTTATAAATTCTGTCAGTAATTAAATTGTTCCTGAACGCTTGATAATGCATGATAAAACTAAGTTCAATACAACATTCTACATGTAATATGGTGGATCCCCAAACATGGCGGACTAGTTCATTTGTATGCATTCCCATATTGGGTATCGAAATGAAAAGGTTTGCTGGTGTGTGGTTTTAAACAATTTTTTTTTCAAAGTGTAATCTAAATATATTGCTCTAAATCGTTTTGGGGAGCCTGTAATACCACATCAGGTGGGTCCGTAGTAGATGTCGAAAAGATCGTGACATACTTCGATGTCGTGGTTCTAAAACATGCCCTTTTCTCCAAGATGTATTCCTTCACTGTGTTGAGCAGTGATTAATGTGATAATGCACAAAATGCCTAACTGGGTTTGAAATTGAACCTACGACAGCGATTCGTATGCCCTAACTGTTTCCACCGAGCAACTGCTGCTCAGCGGTGACCCCACTGCTTCATTTTATTTGTTATCAATATTTTAATTATCATACTGGGTTCGAAATAAAAACTACGAAAGCGACACATATGCCACGACTGTTTCCACTGAGCCATCGCTGCTCAGCTGCATCCCCACTGCATCAAGTATTCAAACAATGAAAAGTATCCACTATTTTAATAAGCTTATACCATCAAATTAGTCTACATAAATACCTTCAACTTTGCTAATGCAAGCGAAGTCATACTTCGTAGTACAGACCGGCTCCCAGATGAATTTTCCTGAAATATTAACATTGCTTTATTCCTCGCATAGTTGGGTTAAATCTTTTATAACAAAGATTTTGCTGTCAGACGTTGAACCCAGGGTCCCACAGGAGTGAACGGGTTTAAAAAAAAAGTTTGCCAATTCTATTCTAAGTGCTCGATTTACCCACATCGAAATCCCGTAATTGCTATTCATAATTTAATTAGACAAATGAGGTGATCAGGTGCCTGACGTAGCTCTTTGTCATTTCAGGTGGTCAGTATCCCGTATTACCCAGTGCTAACTCAGTTGTGGAAGTCAGATAACCAGTAGCTCCATGTTAAATACTGGTTTAAAACTACGTCAGGTTAGACTGCAAGCTGATCCCAACACATTTGGGAAAAGGCTGTTGCCTGGGGTAGCTTTGGGGATCGGGGGGAGTGTTGTTCGTCTATCAGTCGACGAATGGCTGAATCCTCGAGACAATTCTTCACGCCATTCACCTCACAGAAACCTCAGGCACCGTCTTAGAACGTTACCGTCCATGTTAAGCATGAAACCTGCAACGTGGATATACACAGTAATTGCGCTGAGAGATTTCGGGTAAATTTTGATTACTACAACTAAATGCTGCCAAGCGTTTTGTCATAACGAGTTTTACTGAATATTGACACTGATAGCACTTGATAGCGGTTTATCTGTGCTGATAGCATTCTACTTAATTGATGAAACGCCCTAACATTCCGTATGACATCATGAGATAACTTGCAACTTACTTGGCCAATTAAAAAGCACACAATTACACATTTTCCTGGCTTCCTGAACCAACAGATCATGTTTACAGTTGCTGTCAGTATAAAACTCATAGTACTGTAGCTGCTTCTCACTCTGGAAGAAGCACTGTCTTCTGTAAGGGGAGAGGGCGCGGAGAGAGAAGTCTGTCCTGTAAGTAAGGGGGGTGACTTCGATCGTGGTCATACGGTCCATCGGGAGACGTAGCACGGTGCTCGTGTAGACGTGGTCGGTTGGCGAGCTGATTAGGATCTGCGAAGAAAGTTTAATGAGGATAAGGTATCGTCTTCCTATTAACACATGTCGATGGCAATTTTAATTGAGTTGGCCCAAAAGTTGGCGACTAGTTTTGCACTGTGATCCATATCACAGTGCAAAACTAGTCGCCAACATGACAGGCAGAACACGTTATCAAGTGTCGCATGGTTTGTGGGGCAATACCACATTCACACTCAAGGACAGAGTAATTCTATGAATCCCCCACCTGAACAGGTTTTCCTTACGGGACAACCTGTGTCCGGAGCCTATTCAAAGACTTTTAAGTTAGCCATGGTAATTCCTGTCCAGGTGGAAGATTTTCTAACGTAATTTGGGTCTAAGGCAAAACATGAAGTTTTGGTGAAGTCTCATACATATAATGAGGAGTTTTCTCTGAAGCCGAGTCATCGATTTTGAGATTTTTTAAATGATGACCAGCCAATTCAAATTTTCAATTCAAAGATGGACCACTGAGACTGATCATTGGCTTTCTTTCTATTGAGAAGATTATAGGCACCGTCGAGTTCAGCAAGGAAAAACTTGGCGAGACAACCTAGCTGGTAAAATAATTCCTGGACGAACAGAACTGATGTCCACAGAAAACCGGCTCTGATACTAAATATGAACTAATAAAAGAACAAATCAACTCACAGTGAACCCCAAGCTCTTCCCCTCACAAGCATACTGGTGCTCAGTATTATTTAGAAACAGCTCCACTCCCAATCCATTAGCTTCTCCAGAGGCCATGACTCTGAGCGGTTTCATCTTCAGGTCAGGAGGGAACACCTTCGGGTACCCGATGTCCAGCCCCCATTCTAAGGCAGCAGCCTTCGCGTCTGAGTCAAAGGTTTTGTGCCAAGCCAGGGTGTCGTTGGTCCTGTGACGGTTATAAAAAAAAGTAGGCTCTTTAATTATTCCTTGCTCTTTATCAAGGGAACAACCTTTGATTGTAGAAGCTACTATTTCAATGTGAAACATCTATATGCGCGCCTAAGCAGTAAAACTGACTTGTATGCCGTGACGGAATATGGTATGACGCTGTCATGGTGTGATAATAAATAAGGTGTGATACGTGTTCAATGCCACGTAAAATCAACCTTTTTACATTAGAATAAAGTTTGTTTGCAATACAATTAACAGCCGGAATCAAAAGTTTATATAGCGTGCTTTTCGAGGCACGGACGGAACTCAATATTATTATGTAATGGGTGGTCACACATCTACAGAAACAAGCAAGCCTTAACCTGAAGGTTCACCCGAGCGGCTGTTATTGTATAGCCACAAGGTACTCATTTCTACTTACATAGAATTAAGTGGCAAACTGTTGAACGCGAAGCATAATCCATAGTTGGTAAAGATAGGCTGAAAGAGCTCGCAGCACTTGTCCATCTCCCACTTGGTGTCATGCAGGGCTGGCCAGTTGCAAGCCTTCACCACTTCTGGACAAGTTGGAGCTCCCTGAAAAAGATAGTTCAAGAAGTCAACATCTACTTTATTTTGTGAGTTCGTCACTGTTTCGAATTTGTACTCTTTTAGCTAAACATGAAGTGAACAGCAGATTTCACGCGTGATCCATTAGAGTATTTCTACATCTGCGTTTTTAACCGACGAGGACCGATTTCGATTTTTTTTATTACATAAATTGAGTGCTGCGTGCAGAGGATGTAATTATACATTAAACTACCTACTCGTATTAATTGAACTATGAACGGAGAATCATTCCGTCGGAGTATGATTTACAATTAGTGTATAGACTCGAGTGGGCTTTAAATGATAAGAGTAGTGGACTGTATATAAAATAGGTTTAATACCATACGTAACACATATCAATAACTAGGTAGAAAGAAATGCCCGTAGTGTCCTGTGTCGGTGAGCTGAGTGAGGGGAGCGCGTGCAGCCGCAATCGGCGGCCCGCGCTCGGTACGCCGCACCACGCGCCTTCCCAGCGGTTGGCCGCACATAGGCGATGCGCCGACAGTTAGAATGCACCCTGTCAGTTCGCGGAGAGCTGTCACACTGCTAAGCGTGGAACAAGTCATACAAGTACCTGGACAACAAATTCTGTAAGCCTGTGGAGCTGCACGTCATCTAAACGTGTCAATCTAAACTTGTTTTCAGTTGTCATCCTCGGGCACACCATGGCTGCGAAGAATTCCTGTAAACTGAACATAACATCACCCCTTTATTCGCATAGGTACAAGCCAAGTCAGGGGCCCATAGGCGACATAAAAACTTTGCCAGCAGATTAGACACTGACCACACAATAAAGAAAACATACTGGAGTACTTAAGCGTATATTGCATTTCATCTGGGCCTGGTTGATGGCACCAGGCTCGTACTATCACTTGGCCCTTAAACATAACTTCGAAATATGGGTCACAATCAAAGCACTTGTTGCAAGCAGGCCAGTTACAGGCACTTTTGAATTGTAGAAACAAACACAACAATGAAATGTAGCTACCCAGTCACAAGGCATAAAAATCTGAAGGCACTAGTGCCGTACCAAAGCGTAGATCTCTACGGAGAAGAACGGGCAAGCGTGTACAAATGGGTACACCTCTGCCTAACCTTTCGGAGATTACATGCGCGTAGTTACGTTACGTTATTTCACTAGTTAGCTATAACAAAAGGAGGAACGTCTAATTGCCCATCGGCATATAAAACCATGAAAAAATCCTGACTACTAGCAAATACAAGGATTTCACTAAATAATTCCTGACTGCGTCGTTAGTTTAGTGATCACCAGCGCAGCCACAGAGTCTGGATTTGTGCCCAGTCGATGGCAAGAGATTCCCCCCCTAATTCATGGTACTTAAACATAACCGACGACTTGTTGGTGTATTGGCACCTCTGCCAAACTCTTCGGGGATTACAAGTATCATGTTATGTAATTCCTGATTGTAAGAACAATACAATAACACTTTGTCCGACTTTGAGTTTGACCTTGAACCTAAACCCTAATGCTGTGCAGTTACACTACCAACCAACAAAGAAACCTGAACCTTACTAACATCAACTAAAGTCGCCTTTCATTTATAAACAAACTTACTGATCCCTAAGCCTGAACCGGAAAGTTGTGCAATCTTTACTGTTTTGCAGTTAAATTACTTCAAGTTTTTCCAATTTTTTATGATTTATGAGAGCAGGGATTATTAGGTATGCGTTGCAAGTGAAAAATAACCTTTCTTTCTAGAGTTATTTTTAGAAACTATGAGTGGAGCTTATTCTAGCCAGGAAATTGTTCTAGTGTAATAACCACGACTCGTGCCAATTAATCAAAAGATGTCTAGAAAGACCATAAAAACATAGACCTAGGAATTATCAATTTTTATCTTCAGTTAAATGAAAACAGCTCGAAATTATTTGTAGTCCACCTCAGACATGAGGTGGACTGCAAATATGTTATGATGATAATGTTAGATTAGATTCAAGGAGTAACTTTGACAATTTATGCAGAAAAATCCATCAATCAAAGAAAGTGAATTGAAGAGCGAGCGCAGCCAGCTCGAAAATTTTAACACCTTATTCGAATTTGATAGTTTTTATTTTGTCCTATATTAAAGAAATATGGCTAATTTATAAAAAAAAACAACTTATGTAGGTACGAGCTATAATGTTGCCGCTGTATATGATGTACTCGTAAATGAAATGTAGGAGAGCAGCTATGGCCCAGTGTTGACGGCCCCTAAATTGAGCAAATGTGACATCTACCGACCCACACTGAGCCCACGTAGTGTACTCTAGCCCATTTTCGCCTGAGGCCTGTGCCCCAGCAGTACGCATGTGTAGGACTATAGGTAAATTACCCCTCAAGCTCCGATACATTAGCATATGACATCTTCACATGCAAATGAGGGCAGATCACCACCGTAGGGAACGGAACAGCCCATATAGGAGTAGGCATGGAGTCGATGACATTGACGAACGGCGTCGAAGTCCACTTGCAGAACAGCTGTATGATGACCACGGCACAGATGAATATGCTGATGAACATTATTACGATCCAGGTCGCCTTCTCTTTTTTGCCGAAGGTAGGTTCGAAGATGTATCTGAGTATGAATAAATAGAATAACGTAATTAAGGATCCTCAGAAATTGGTAAAGCTCAAACAGAATTCTCTGGAATAATGGCTGGTAGATACTCACAAATAATGGAAATGTAAGGTTCTGTTCTAGACAATTCTGAACTGCCATAAATATGTATTTTCCTTTTTATTTTTATTACTTAAACTTGGTTCAACTGTGTGTTACTAAGTGGTTCTTCAATGAAACTAAAACTAATTAACTAGACTAGATTTCACAATAGTAACCTGTATGAACCCGTTACGTCCATGTCGAGGAAACTTAAGTTTTTGGTGATGATATATTTAACTATGGTATGGACAATAATTTTCCTACTCAAATCAAATGAGGTTATAAAGTTAAAATTTAAAAAATAGGCAACTAACTTGACTCCATGCAGAGATCCCTGATAGAAGAACTGCTTCAATCCTTTCATGACTTCACTAACCCACTTCTCCAGCACAGATTTTGACTCCAATTCCTCATTCAGCACCGTCTTCTCCACATCTTTGTTGATGATCTTACTCTTGTTAATATTTATGACATCAGGACTTATATACTTAAAGTCTTTTAAATAATAATCACGAAAATACAAATTCTCTTCGGCAGACAGATTGTTCGGAATACTGTTGATCTCGTTATTAATATTGTTTTTGTGATATTCAAACATTTTAAATTGATGGAATGTTAAGGAAATTAAACTACTTGTCTTCACTAGTGAAATGAAGGCAAGGAATGGTGAAAAGTATTGAACTCGATTCAATACTAATGGTATTATAGTACTTGTATTAATTGGAGCAAATGCTATTAGATGCATATGAGGGGAGTTGTTTTGTTTGTCTGTGCGTTGGTTTGCTGTATCTGGGTTAACAGTAGTAAAAAGAACAAATGAAAATAATTGAGGAGGAGAAAGAATAGCATAAGCTTTATTATAAAACGAACATCTATGTACCATTACCCATGTTTGCAAAGCAATAAATGATTTGATTTGATTTGATTCAGGGTAGAACTCGAAATTTGAATTTGGGCTGTACGTTGATTGTTCATATTTTGTTCAACATACTGCCTGACACTGATCCCCAGGCCCCTTTTATTTAAATTTTGGGGGTGGGAAATAATGCCTCCTACCGCTCAGGGCAGAGCGGTAGGGAATGTAAGACTTCTACTGACTAAATGAAATGAAATGAAATAATTTATTTCAGACACATAATACAGGTCCATATTATGTTAGTTACGTTAGTAAGGACAGCTATGTTAGTAAAATTTAAAACAGTTATTACTTTGGACATGAGTGTGTGACCAACACCCATGTTCCTTCTTAGCCCTTGTGCCGAGGCCACGGTATCTTTTCCGAACAACCCGCAGCTCCAACGCGTTCAACATTACTGCCTGACACTGCTGACACTAACCCACTCAAGGAGAGCAGCGGTGGCCCAGTGGTGTCGGCCCCGACTTACGAACAGTAGGTCGTGGGTTCGAATCCAGGCAGGCGCATTACTTTGTGTAATTTATTTCGTCACCGCTGCTCTCAAAACGGTGAAGGAAAACATCGTGAGAAAACCGGCATGTCTTAGAATCAAAAAAATCGAAGACATGTGACATCTACCAACCTGCACTGGGCCTGCGCTGCGTGGTGGATTATAGCCTATCTCTCTCCTAGAGAGGAGGCCTGAGTCCCTGCAGTGGGAACATTATAGGCTGATGATGATTCTGTCTCCGAAATTATTGAATGAATCTACTCTTTTACATACATACGACTGATTTGTTGGTCTAGTGGTCGCAAGTGCGATTGGTGTGCATGAGGTCCTGCATGGGTTCTATTCCCGGGTCGACCAAAGTGTTATTGGGTTTTCCCATTAGGAATTTCTCAGTAGCAGCCATGGTGTCAGGATTAGTGGCCGATTGATGGCAATAGGCTCGCCCCCTATAATACATGGGACTTACTGCGGTACGCAGAGATATTTAATGACTACTTAAGCTGCCACTTAGTAGAGATTTGACATACTTTTGTATGACAAAACTGTCAAAAACTTACTAAGTAATGGCCTAAGTAATCATTAAAGTAGACATAAATGGCGAAAGGCTTTACTAAGGTACCCATACCTACAACTCTAACCACACGGGAATTACACAGGTGTGATGTTATGTAATTTACATACATTAAACCACTGCCTAAACAGCGGGGACAATCTAGAATGTTTTACAAAAATTCCATGCTCTAAGGACAGATGTATGCAAATTCATGACCCAAACTTGTTTAATGAGTGATTAAAGTTTGTGCTAGTTCGTAGCTAATTTAACTCAACGGAAAAACCCATCACGCGGTTTATAATGAATAATTTCACAACCGAACCCGTAACAAAAGCTTAGTATTAGCGGTGGCAAACCATCAATATCCCGTGGCATTACCATAGTTGGATGCACTTAACTCTATTGCCAACATTTAACGCAGGTCACCCCTTAATTGCCGTAACCATTAATAAGTGCAACATTGTGGTCTTACATTAAATGAACCAATTAACTAGGTAGGGAACATATTGATCATGGAATTTCAAGGTTATTGTCAAAGTTCGATGGTACATGGTCGTCGTTTGCGAATGTATGATATGTTTTGGTAATGAACAGGCCAAAAGTTAGACAACCGTTTTTTTGTGGATAGGAAATCTTCAAACGACCACTCTGGGCGGAGCGGAAGCGGAGCTATAATGATTACTTAGGCCATCACTTAGTAATGGTTTTGTCAGTTTTCTTATACAAAGATATGTCAAACCTTTACTAAGTGACAGCTTAAGTAATCATTAACTATCTCTGAGTGCGGCAGTCAGAATTCTACTGGCTAAAATCCATCGCCACGGTATCTCCAAGTTTGACAACCTAGATGTAAGTAACCATAAGTATAGGGTTACTAAGTAACTAGTATTCAGTAAGATTTAAATTGGCTAGGCAGATGTCAGAAGTGTATCAAAACCAAATTTGGTCACATGCTAAGGTCACATTCTAGGAAATAGTTTTAAAGGGTCGCTAAGAACTATATTTAAGAAACATACGAACTTAGGAACGGAGAAAATTTAAGCAAAAATTTTAAATGACTGGTATGAACTTTTATGTTCTCTTGTAAACCTACGGAAGGTATTCAGAATATTTTTTGGATTAATCTCCGCCTTCTGCCCTACTTCGTCCTCAGGAATTTCTCATCAGCAGCCACAGAGTCTGGATTTGTGCCCGGTTGACTCACCCACATTTACATGGAACTTAAACTTAACCGTCAAAATGTAGGTCTAGTATTAGGTACACCTCTGTGTAACTCTCCAGGGATAAAAGGCGTGATGTTATGTGTAATCTACCTACTTACTTCATGTAAGGCTGTAATGCCCGCTACGTTACTACGTTACATAAAGTACGAATATAATCTTTTTAAGTCCCACTCCTTGAGATAGACGCTTTCGTTTATTTGCTACATTAACACCAAAAAGTACTAAAATATCAGAGATCTTAACATGTCACATCAAAGTCAAAGGCGATTCCCTTATTGTGTAAACAATAATGTATTATGATTTCTGAGCTAGTCAATTTCCGTGACAACAACTTTGTCTACTTATATTTACATAATTTCTTAACATAATAGCACGTTTGTAACCCTCGGAGAATTAGGCAGAGTAATAGTGGACGAAGTTCCAGGGAAACAATTGAACTGTTTAGCCCGCAATAAAATTAATCAGAAAAGAATAGCAGACCAGGTGGAAAAACTTGCGAAACACCTAGAGTCTCCAGTCTTGTTCAGTTGCCATCAACCGAGCACAAATCGCGAAAGAAATTCGCTCGTTCCATTGCAAAACTCATTTAGCAAACCTTTATTAGAGGGTAAGCAAAAATGCTATCTATACGGCTACTTACATTGTTAAGAATAAGCTTTCAGTCGAGAGCGCGAAGAGTCAATCAATGATTTGACTCGCGGGCGTCTTTCTTCCCCTAGACGCATTTCACTTGACAAGCCGTCTCACCGGAGGTCGTGAACGGAACCTTAAACATGAACGTGAAGAAAGCTAGAGAAAATTATTATTCATCGGTATTATGAAAAAAGTTCCAAGAAAAGCGAACCTCAATGTTTTCTTTACTCGTTAAAGAACTTGGAATGGAAATATTACAGGAATGCCTTTGGCGAATTGAAGAGTTACAAACGTTCGTGTTTTCACATGTTTTTATATCGATGTTTTATGTCAAAGTATTGATTAAGATTGTTTTTGTTAGAAGTTAGATAATGTTCAAGGTTGAAATATTACTTTCGTCATCTGTATTTTTACCTCTATTACATGGAACGTAAACATAACTGGCGAAATGTGGGTGTACTGTAATGTGGGTGTACTGTAATGTGGATGTACTGTAATGTGGGTGTACTGTAATTGGTGTGTTCTGTAATGTGGGTGTACTGTAATGTGGGTGTACTGTAATGTGAGTGTACAGTACATCTATGCTTAACCCTTCGGGGACTATAGGCGTGATCTTATGATACACAACTAGGTTTAATTGTATTCTCAGGTATCTTAAATCGGGCTGCTGGTTGTTGGGCTAGTGGTTGTTCCAAAAGAAATACCGCGGCCTGGACACAAAGGGCTAAGTAGGAACATGGGTGGGTTTTAGCCAATAGAAGTCTGACACTCCCTACTGCTCTGCTGATTTCCCAACCTCCAAAAAAAAGGTATCTTAAACCGTATCAGCAGCTTATGACTGCAGTTATTTTGACTTTCCGCGAGAGTGCTAGACGGTTTGACCCCATCGAACCTTATACAGGCTGTAAATTAACCCTTCACACATACGTCAACCAAGCATAATTCTGTACATCAAACTAAGTACCCCTACGCAAAAACGTTTGCTGGGAAACGACTTTTGTTTTTGGGGTCAAAAATCATATTTCACGATAAAGCTCTATGTAGCGCTCTTAAAACATTGTGCTAGTGGATGCTTTGAATAGTAAACGGGTCATGGAGGTAATTTAAGTAAAGTTTTTTTTTTTTACAATAACAGCTGTGCAAAATTTGGAACTTTGACCCCCATATCTCCGTAACTAGGGGGTTCCCAGGTATGGTCTAGAACAAAAAAATGATCGCAGTGGTAGGGCGAACAAGTGCCCTTCGTTTGCGTTAAGGGTACTTTTACAAGCTTTATACTGCAACCGTTGTCGAATGAAACTATTATTGCATGCGATATGATTACTCGTAGTAGCAGGCAGTAGTTCTTACTGTTAGAGTTGAACCTCATCTTGCAGAACGGAATCTCACTTTTCCAAGCACCAACAACCACTTCTAACACCTCCGGCAATCTATTTGATATCTTAAGCAAACGAAAATAAAGTACATAGGTATAATAATATGAACGAAATAAATGTAAAATTTCCATTCTGCCTAAAATATTCCGGAACAGAATTAAAAATCCGGTAACGTTAAACATACGTTAAACCGGCTATTTTTAATTAAGCTGTCGATTTCGTTAAAACAAGTCTGACTTCAAAGGGCAGTTGATTGAATGTCTGACTTGATTCGATTACTGTATTTGATGTTACCTTCAAGTTTTGTAGGTAGGTAGGTTAGTAGGATTACCGGATGTAATTGTCGGATACAGAATGCAAATTTTTAGGGATCCGTAGTCAATATGGAACCCTTATAGTTGCGCCACGTCTATCTGTCCGTCCACACTATATCTCAAAGACTCTTAGTACTAGAAAGCTGTAAGCATTTTTTTTTACCCGACTGCGGCGAAGCCCAAAAGGAGGGTTATTTATGGAGGCTGCGTCATCATCCCGCTCTTGGGCAGAGCGATATCCCGAGTATCAGACTTCTACTGACTAAAAACCACCCATGTTTCTTCTTAGCCTTTTATGTCGAGGCCGCGGTATCTCTTGCGAACAACCCGGTACATTTTTGTGTTGTTAGCTGCAAGCCACCCAAACCCAATAAAAAAAAACTTAAAAAAAAAATATCTAAACCAAGTATCAAGACCATTGCGAAAAGAGGCATAAGTCCTGAAACCCCGCAAAGTCAACGATCGTATTTCAGGACTAAAGGATTGCAAACGTATGGACTTTCTAGGAAATGTGACGTCATCACTGTTAGCCTTATTTCAACCATTTAAGATCTGCTTGTCCCGTTGGTTGACTGTTTAGCTCAATTGCGGGTTTGGTGGATCTGGAACATGGAAGGTCGGGGAAAGTGATATTGAGTCTTTTCATCAGGTATATCTCTGATTTGTGCCCGGTTGTAGGCAATAAGCTCGCTACCTATGACATAAGTCTTAAACATAACTGGCGAAACGGGAGTATACTATTAAGCACACCTCTGCCTAAGGGCTCGTTTACGGAGACGCGGGGAGTCGCGCGGTGCGTGCTAAAGGCTCGTCGCGTGCTATTTTATTCATTTACTGAGAGGCGGGAGGCCTATGTCCAGCAGTGGACGTCTTTTGGCTGAAATGATGATGATGAGGCGGGTCCACTGCAACGAACGCTGCATTTTAAACAAACGAGCGAAAAATCGCTTTTTGTAAAATCGTCGTTTGAAATCGTTTTCGTTTTCATACATCGCCATGTGCTTGAATAGGGATGTTTACTGACTTAAAAAAATATGATTATAATTAGCCGTCTGTCAGATTATCGAAAAATATTGGATACGTATTTTTTGTTTTATCAAATCGATAAAAATTGACGAAGATAAAACGCGTCAAAGATTTGAGTGGGGGGTTGTGGCGTCACTGACCGCTAAAGAATGTCATACTAATGTCTCAGAAAATGAAAAAATACGTGTCCAATATTTTTTGGAAATCTATCTGACGGACTAATTTTTTTTTTGTTAACTGCCCTACTAAAAACGAACAACTCGCCGCGTGACGCCCCGCCTCTACGTAAATGGATTTCCTTTGGGGATTACAGGCGTGATGTTATCTTTATTAAGGTCCATTTGCATGTAATCCGGTATCCACTTATAACAGTAAAAGTAAAGAGTAAAATAACGGCTTTCCTATAGGTTTTGCAGAAACACACAACCAAATATATTATATCCCAGTGTGTAAGCAATATTTCCTCGCCTACAAAGAACCATGTTTTAAAGCATTTATCTTGTAAACTGTTTACATGCACCCATTATAATTTGTGTAAATTATAGATATTACTTACAAAATGCCATAGAATGAGGCTTAAAATTTCGTGGTTCATTACTTCTAAATTATTAATGGCATTAATTAGTTCTAACCGCAGATTTTAGAGGTGGGTACACACATCTGTTAGCTTGAAGGGTTCGTTATTATGGCGGTCGATGTTTTTGGTATAGATCTGTATCCACATATTCGCTCTGTACGATGATACAGCGACGCGGCGCCGGTGTTTTTTTATTGGTCTTTGTAGATGAAAGTATACAGGATGTAAGCGGTCCCTTCACGAAACCATCAACGAAACATTATTTTAATCTAAGTTACTGTACGCAAACATTATTGGTGGGAAACTAGTTTTTATTTTACTACTTTTGTTGCTTTTTTTATTACTTTTGGTTGTAGGACTCAATTACACTAATATTATAAAGGCGAAAGTTTGTGAGTCTAACACCTAAAAACTACTGAACGGATTTGGATAAAATTTCGTACACATGTAGTTTATAACCTGGATTAATACATAGGATAGTTTTTATCCCGATTTTATCTTCCCATGGGATAATTTTCCGTAGCGGGTGAATATTTTCGAGTTGTAGCGCTGGCAACAGCTAGTGTACTCTAAACATTATGCTGGTGGACGTGCATTGAATAGTACGTGGGTCGAGGAGGTATTTAAAGTAAAGGTATAACATTAAAAACTTGGATTATAAAAAAAACTAGTGCCAAAGTTGAAACTTTGGCCCCCAATATCTCTGTATCTTCAAGGATCCCAGGATGATATAGAACAAAAAAAATTGAAATGAAAGAGACAGGTAACGTGTCCCTCGGTTTCGTTATAGGTACTTTTACATGTATGAAAATACCGCCCCTTCTGTGAACGGGGTGTTATTGAAAAGGCATGTCTACGTATTTTTAACCGACTTCCAAAAGGAAGAGGTTCTCAATTCATCGGTCTTTTTTTGTTGATCACATATATGCTAGTCTGTAAGGTAAAGGTATGCACCTATGGGATAAAGTTGTCTGAGAAGAAATTGATGTTGTTGTTGTTTTTACGGTTTTTTGTTAAAGTTTCCTTCTTTGGGTTCTATTATTATCTAGTTTCCATGAAGCAATACAATTCACTTAAATTGTTAAATGTTGTGATACCACATGTCAGGGGTCACCATACCGAGTTTGAGATAAGTCCATTCAATCGTTCTTCGAATTTGACAAACAAATGTGTCACAGCTTAAATAAAATGTAGTAGGTATGTAAATATTAAAAAAATATATTATAAATATGTCGCGGGCAACAGCTAGTAAATAAATAAATAAATAACTACCCATAAACTAAACTTACAAACAATCTAATTCTAAAACATAATATCATCAAAAAAACTCCTCAACGCTGTCAAATTGGTAATGTGCCAAAGAATTGGCAGCATTGCCACGCTGTATGGCAAAAGTAAAAGCCAGCCTTTGGGTCACTGGAAGCGAAGAGAACCTTCGGATATTTCCTTGAAAAGTCTGAATGCACTCATTACTGGGTAATTTTCCGTCAGGAATTTTTCAGTCTAAGTCTAAATTTATCGGGAATATGGAACTAAAATAACTGGTGAAATGTGGGTGTTCTATTAGGTATCCTCTCTAACACTTCAGAGTACAGGCGTGATGTTATCGATTTGGGTGCAGAAAGAAAACAACTGAGTAACTATGATCTTTAATTGCAATTAGGCGACGTTACTGCTATGTTTTGCAAATTCACAAAAACTGTGCGTTCACAGTTTTACTACAGGTTTTATTCTAATGCTAAATTGCAAGATTTGCAAGAATTGCAACCTTTAACACAATTTCGCAATATTCAATAAATAAAAGGATCAAGACTACTAGATCGTACTACACGAACATCGAGACATACTTACATACATATAATTGTGTAATAAGACGTATTGGTACTAGCTCAGTTATCATTGTGGACAATTGAAGTGTGTTGGGTACCGTGCTATCGAAGTGACCTCTTGAAATAAATTGGAGAAAAATAACGAGAAGAGGGTTTGGAATTTATTTGTGGCATAAACAATGTAAGTAGTTTAAACTTAAATTTTACTAATATTATAAATGCGAAAGTTTTGAGGAAGGATGGACGTTTGTTATTCTTTCCTTTCACGCAAAAACTACTGATCTGATTTGAGTGAAATTTAGTAGCACGATCCCGTGAAACACCATACAAGCGAAGCCGCGGGCATAATCTATATCTAAGTTATTACTTAGAAGACTAGTTCGTTACTAAATAATAACAGCCGCTCGGGTCGATCTTTAAGTTAAGCCAATGCTTGCCTAGTTTGTCCGTGGATGGGTGACCATCATTACTTAGTGAGTTTCCTCCTTGCTCGGAAAGCACGTAAAGCCGTTGGTCCTGGCTGTAATATTTAGATCGTTACAAGAAGTCAGAAGCCAGCAGAAAGTGTCACATCACAACCAGTTTTACAAAGGGGTTTCATATCATTTAGCCACGAGCTATAATGGGTGTAAAAGATTTTTTGGTTCTAGACCATACCTGGAACCGGTAGTTACGGAGATATTGGGGGTCAAAGTTCCAAATTTTGCACAACTGTTTTTGTGAATACTAGTTTTTCAGGTTATAACTTTACTTAAATTACCTCCATGACCCGTTTACTATTCAAAGCATCCACTTTGGATTGAGTTTTACCGTAAAATGTGATTTATGACCCCAAAAAAAAAGTCGTTTCCCAGCAAAAATTTTTGCGAAGGGGGGGGGGTTTGGTTGGGGGGGGGGTAGTTTGATGTACAGAATGCTTGGTTGACGTATGTGTCAAGGGTTAATTTACACCCTGTATAACAACGGACAAAAATAAAAATGTTGGCACTTCCACCAACCCTTTTAAGTAAACTCATAATTTAGACAAACTGTTATTTATTTCTTACAACTCAAGTCCATTAGAAAACATTGTAGATATAATGACTTCCGACCTTTTACAATTACAATAAGAAAAACGCTAAAAGGGTGGATGAGTCTTATTATAGAAGCATTATGTTTTTTTTTAAGGAAAAAGAAAGCAATTAGAGACCATTCCTATTCTTCCTTCTTTCTTCTGACCTTTGTGGATCGCTAGAGGTGTTGTGCAAATAGTTTTTATTAAAAACGCTTTAAAGATTAAAACAAGACAAGCTTCTACCCGTGTCTACTTGATTGAACAGTATCTAAATTGGGAACGCAATGCTGGGATAAAAAGTATCCTCTGGCTAGATGGTCCATTTGTTAAGCACTGAATTACTTGCTTTGTTAGTTTTTATTTTGTGGTTTACCAACATAGTTATTAGGTGCTTATCAGTTGATGTTGCCAAAAATCAAGTTGTTAAGATTGTATAGATAATGTATAAACCAGTTCATAGTCCACTTGTATTTCATAATTTATGACTAAATTTGTGAGCAGTATTACACCTTTGCGTATTCGCTCTTGGATATTTTTCATTGCAGTGGTGATGAAATAAATTACAGGAAGTTAGGGTGAGGCCAAACGAGCGTAATATTGTCGTGTCGTGGGTCGCAGAATTTCGTTTGCAGAAATTCTGCTGCATTAGGTTTCATATAAAAGTCCTATTTGCATCACACGTCGACGCAAAACGAGTTGTTAAATTACCGTCGATTGGACTCACCCTAAGTGTGCTGGCTAGATTCGAATAAACGACTTACTCTAACGACTCTCTCACACCTGTTCGTAAGTTGAGACCGCCACCACAGGGCCACTATTGCTCTATTACCCCTCCCTAATTTAGTGCTGAGTTGGATCTCTGAGTTACTCGTAAGGCTAAAAAGATATCAAAATATATAAATAGATATCAAGGTTACCCTTGATATCTTAAGAAAACTAAATGAGTTGAAGTAATAACTTCTGCAACCATTTTTATGCAATATACAAAAATTTGAACGAAGTAAGAACCGTCAAAGAAGGCAAAGCTAAGTTTTGACAGTATTCTAAGTAATGATAGTTCGAAGTTTAACCAATTACTATACTACAGAATGGAAATCCTATCAAGTTATTATTTTTACTCAAGTAATCACTTTGAATTGTTTATAGATACGGGTGTAAGTCATTGCCCTTTGTGATCGAAGCAATGGAGTCGGTACCTATTTATGAAGGGAAGCGGTGGCCTGGTGCCCAACTTACGGGCAGTAGGTCGTGAGTTCAAACCTAGGCAGGCGCATTTCTTTGTGTAATTTATTTCATCACCATTGCTCTCAAAACGGTGATGGAAAACATCGTAAGGAAACCGGCATATCCTAGAACCAAAAATTTGAAGACATGTAACATCACCCAACCTACACTGGGCTGATATGATCATAGTCCATTCCCTCTCATAGAGAGAAGGGTCATATCGCAGCAATTTGAACTTATGAGGCTGATTAAAATTATCAAAATGTTTACTTCCATATTTCAATTTACTATTTTGTTTCAGATAAATATGACTCCAAATAAAGTGCTGTTATCAATTACGATATTCTTATCATTGGTGTACAAATGTAAGTTATAAACAACCTAAATCAAATATTTTAAATGTAGGATGTAAAACGATTATTTTGTTGACATATTCTGATTTTATGCCAATTCACTGTTTATTGCGTATTTCATTGCGAATTTTTGAGTTATTACACAAAGAGTCTGTCTGTTTGACCCGTTGCTGACGATGACTGACGAGGACGCGCATTGAAAAGGTTCATCACTTAGCCACGAGCTTCACGCTGAAGTCATAAGAGTGTAGCGACACCGGTTGCTGTAGAGACTTGCTTAGAACATGTCACAAAATACCACAGAACAGACGTGACGTGCTGGGCACTCAAAAGAAGTTTGCTTCGCAGTTCCTGCATTAAACTAAGTTTAACTTTTGTGTGATTAGTGTAAATTAAAACCGGCTAAGTGCATGTCGGACCACGCACAATGTAGGGTTCCGCAGTTGCCCATCAAAATATGTAAACTTACTAAACTGATTAACCACCCTGCCTACCTGCCCCCGAACGATGATTTTTATTGTAAAAATAAAACAAACTTACATTTGTTGTTTTGAGACTTGCGCATTTGCGCTTGCCATACATTATGTAAAGGAAAATAATTCATACAAGTATATTTTAAAAGTTGGTCGACTATTACTCGTAAACTTGTAAAGCCTACTTAGCTGTGATAATTTTCCTTTTATTTTCGTTATAAATGCTACTACCATGGATTTTTCACACGCCCAAACTCAACCCGTATAGGTGGTTTAGGTTGGCACACTTGAGTCTAACAAAAATTTGCACTATAAAGCTTAATATTTCACAAAGGAATCCCTCAATCGAAAAACTGTATAAGCAAACTCGCAAGGTTTTTAAAGACCTATCCAACGACATCCCACACAATGGACTTTGCGAGAAAAAAGAAATCGTCCTGTGTACTGGCGATACCATAAAAAATTACAATATTTTACTTTAGCACTTTTTCGGCGTAACTCATTTATATATTCATGCCGAATTACAGCATTCTAGTACTAAGAGTCTTTAGAGGGCGGACGGACAGACAGACAGACAGACATGGCAAAACTATAAGGGTATCACATTGACTACGGAACCCTAAAAATCTATCCTCGAAAGACTGCCTCGTTGGTCTAGTGATCGCAAGCGCAACTGCTGTGCATAACATCCTGAGCAAAGTGTTATTTAGCTTTCTATCAGGAATCTCTTAGTAACAAACATGGAGTCTGGATTTGTGCCCGGTTGATGAACTTAAACATATCTTGCGAAATGTTGGCGTACTGTCAGCTACACCTCTGCTTGACCCTACGGGGATTAAAGGTGTGATTCTTTGTTATCCAATTTATATTGAACATCTTCCAGCATCTGCGATCTACTGCTTCTATTGCAACAGTGCGAACAACTCCGCCTGCATCGACCCCTCACAGTTGGAAGCTGAGATGCGCGCGCGAATCATACCCATCATTGACTGCGACAAGGCCGTGCCGAGGTACGACGAGTACGACTTCTTCTGCAGGAAGATTGTGCAGACCAGTAAGTGTTTTTTTAAGAAGGATATATGGCTTCTGTGCCTATTAGTCCTATTGGTACAGTACGCAGCGGTGGCCCAGTGTTAGCGGCCCCAAGCCACAACTAACGAACAGTAAGTCGTGAGTTCGAACTTCAGCAGGCGCATTGCTTTGAGTAATTTATTTCATCACCACTGCTCTCAAAAACGGTGAAGGAAAACATCGTGAAACCGGCATGTCCTATACTAAAACCAAATATTCGACGACTTGTGACATCTACCAATCCGCATAGGGCCCGCGTGGTAGATTATATCTCATTTCCTCTCAAAAGAGAGGAGGTCTGTGTTCGTGGTGAGAACATAAATGAAATTGTATTATGAAATCTTTTATCACTTTATTCGATACTAGCGGACGTCACGCGGTTTCTCCCGCGTAGTTCCCTTCCCCGTGGGAATACATCGATAAAAAGCCACCCAACGGTGAAAAAATTTTTCAAATCGGTCCAGTAGTTTCGGAGCCTTTTCGTTACAAATAAACAAACAAATATTTCCTCTTTATTATATTAGTGTTGATGTAGATTATATTCGATATGATCTACATTTAAATTATATCAATGCACATTTTGTAAGTTTGTTACGTTCCACCATATTTTTCTACTGATCCCCTTTCGCAACCACTTGTTGCCCGTACAAAAATAAAAAAAAACATTCAAATGTAGCCAGCGTAAAAAAACAAAATATTTTAAATCTGTGTTCGGTTACGAACAGTCTCTGTCCCAGCCATAGGTCCCAGCAGTGGGGACCTCAAATGAATTGGGAGGAGAATGATGATGACTAACCCATGATTTCTTATTTCCACCAGTCTACCACCCCCACAAAGACAACGAGCTTCGTGTGACCCGCGGTTGCGGCTGGGTCAGCCATGAGAAGGAGTGCTACCGGGCCGACAACCGTGATCATCAGGAGACTGTCTGCCAATGCTTCACCGACTTCTGTAACAGTGCTGACTCCTTGGGCTCCTCCACTACCACAGCTTTGTTCGTTGCTCTGGCCATGGTTCTTTATTTCTACCGCCAGTAACCTGTTTTTTTTCAAATTAGCTTTCTTCACTTCACTTCTCACGATGGTGTGCTTTTTTTCGTAAAATTGGCGTAAAAGCCATCCAAAGACGTCCAACCATCTTCTCCTTGGTCCGTGATTCCGTCTAGCTGTCTTGTGATATTTGAACCCAAAAGGCCTGCATGCCCTGCCTAGTTCCATTTCAGTCTCGCAGCTTTATAAGCGTAACGTCGGTAATTTGCGTTCTGGAGCCCAGTGTGGTGTTTTTTATTCGGTATTTTTTTTACATTCAGTATGCTGTGCTCCATCGCTCGTTGGCAAACCTTGAGTTTGAACTTCTGGACTCTTTCTATAGATGTTCATTAGTGAACATTTTTGCCAGCCTGGGATCTTGTTGTTGCGCAGAGTACACACGGTCACACATCAAGACATACATATTCGATATAACCTGACCTCGCTTTGTATGAGCTTCCCGTAGAATGAGAGATCAACTTAATTTGGTTACCCATATCTTGATTGGTCGTTGTGCATACGCCAGAAGGTCTATTAAATCGTTTCTGGCAATGAA
The DNA here is from genome assembly GCA_932274075.1 of Diarsia rubi. Lineage (NCBI taxonomy): Eukaryota > Metazoa > Arthropoda > Insecta > Lepidoptera > Noctuidae > Diarsia > Diarsia rubi. The sequence continues at coordinate 13,899,058 of OW026413.1, forward strand.
AGGTAAGCTCGAAGTGGGATATGCCTTTGCCTGTGAAATTTGGAGTTCTAAAGCTATAATATGTTTTTTTTAGGGTTCCGTACCTCAAAAGGTAAAAACGGAACCCTTATAGGATCACTTTGTTGTCCGTCTGTCTGTCTGTCTGTCTGTCTGTCAAGACCTTTTTTCTCAGGAACGCGTGGAGGTATCAAGCTGAAATTCATATCAAATACTCAAGTCTATGGTCTCTTGGAGCTGTGAAAAAATCAAACTTCTAAGTCAACGCGATCAAAAGATACTCCCGTTTATGCCGCAAATTTTCGACACTCGCAAGGGAATCAAAACCTACAGGGTACTTCCCGTGAACTCAGAATCTTGAAATTTGGTACGAAGCAACGTCTTATAACACAGATAAAGGAAAAATTGCGAAAAGCATAAATTTTTAGTTACATCATATAATAAAAATATTTTTAATAATTTAAAAAAAAAAAATAAAAAGCGACTCCCCTACTACGATGGTACGGAACCCTTCATGTGCGAGTAGGACTCGCACTTGGCCGGTTTTTTTTCATTCTATCTTCTTGACCTACAATGTCAGCATAGTTCCTCTGAATCCATTCCAATCTTCTTCTGTTGTCGAGCCTCTTGCGACCCACTTGATTTGTGTTATTTAAAGCAATTCAAAAGAATAACAGGCAGGGAGTGGTTTTGAAAATAAGTTACTTTATAAGTGAAATATTAATGATAGTTAACATAAGATTTATTGAAATATATAATTTAAATGAGCAGTCTTTTATTTATTTCTTCAATTTCGTCTCATTATTAACATTCCTTACAAAAACAATATAAAATATTTAAATATAGAGTCCACATCCCACATGTTGACAACCTCGCGAGCTAAGTCAAGATAATTGATTTGTTGATAATTTTCATTGATTTCACTATTAATCGTATGTATCAGAATGCAATAAGCAAACTCCAGAGTCATTTTAAAGTTACTTTTAAATAAATCATCCCATCTACTATTGCCATTTTAGGCCATCGTAGTTAGCGGGCTTGTGGACGGTGAGTAATGAGTATTGAGCTAGATGTCAGAAAATTGGAAGGAGTCCGCAAGGACTTATGCCAGCCGGGGCTATTTTGAGAACACAAAGGGTAAGAAGAAACTGGGTGGGTTTTAGTCAGTACAAATCTGACATTCCCTACTGCTCCGCCCAAAGCGAAGCAAAAAAGGCCATCATTGTTTAATGGAATGATTTCACAGGTCTTATTTTGGCAGGTTACCTGTACCTCAATACAGATGGTGACCAGCGCAACCAACCACAATACAGAAATAGGGCGCCACCACCACGGGCCGGTCGTAATCCAGGCAGACAGGGAAAGCCCTCGTTTTGCACCGCGCACACGGCACAATGTTTGAACGTTACTTATTTAGTAAAACTCGGTGTGGGTTGCTAGTCGCGGGGGAATTAGCAGTGCTTGTATTTAAATGTCTCTGTAATAATTAGTGTAAACTTTTGTTGTACGAGTAATAAATAATATAAACCTCTGTTTACACAAAAACCTTCAGCATTACTTAAGGATTAGGTAGCATGAATTTTAGTGAATGCCTTTATTCACCGTTACTACAGTTATCATACAGATAGAGTAAACTAGGAGATCCTATGACTTAGGAGTCCGGTTTGAAGTTGGGTTCATATATTTAAAGAAAAAAAATAGTAACTGTAATATCCCGTTTTCAGTATTAAAAGTAGTGTTTGAACAATGGTATGAGGGAGGAAAGAATAAATTATAGCGTGACAATATAGAACATGTTAGTTTAAACGAGGGACATATTGAAACCCGCAATAGGGCATTTACATGATACTGATAAAAATATGAACGAAAAAAACTCTGATACATAACAGACAAAACCATACTACTAACAGACAAAAACAAGACTGGCCTGTTGGTCTAGTGGTTAGTGACCCTAACTGCTATGCCGGAGGTCGAGGGTTCGACTCCCACCCAGGACAAATGTTTGTGTGATGAGCACGATCATTTGTTCTGTGTCTGGGTGTAATTTATCTATAATATGTATGTATTTAGAAATATATAAGTATGTTTATCAGTTGTCTAGTACCCATAACACAAGCTCTGCTTAGCTTGGGACTAGATGGCGTTGTGTGATAGTTGTGGAATATTATATTATATTATATTATATACTAAATATTTCAGAAGTCTCGCAACCATTGAGCTTAGCACAGAAAATTTGCGCGGGTCAATGACTTATAAGTATAATCCATTTCTCCTTCATATTTTAAAACTTGCGTTGGACAATGGCTAAAAGAAATCACTACATAGTATAAAACAAAGGCGCTTTCTCTGTCCCTATATCCCTATGTATATGCTTAAATCTTTAAAACTACGCAACGGATTTTGATGCGGGTTTTTTAATAGATAGAGTGATTCAAGAGGAAGGTTTTAATATCTTTTTTGCACCCGTGCGAAGCCGGGGCGGGTCACTAGTGTCTAATAAAGTGAGATCTGGAGAGCGTGTAGGGCCATGGCACAATCACATCACAAGGTTATAGTTTTTTTTTTACATATTTGGGACGAGAATCGAATACTGAATACCCTCAATATGTCCCTCGTTTAACCTAACACACTGTATACATTATATTTAGGCATTACCGTACCCTGTGCTTTCAACAATGGTGGGGCTCCACAACAGTAGTCGACAGGTGATGCGTTGTGTAGGAAACAAATAGAGAATATTGTGTGAAAACCTCAATGTGTATTAAATACATCACCTATACAATATACACATGCACATTCACACGTGCACAATGTTCTGGTTACTGTACATTAGGCCTGTAATCCCCAGAAGGGTTTGAACAGAGGTGTCGCTAATAGTACACCCACACACATTACGCCAGTTATTATAAGACTTTCCTGACCTTTGAATCGAACCGACACTTAAATAAAACTATAATATTATGTCCTTGCCACCAAGAGATCCGACGAAAAACTTTTATGCATTAGAAATCTGACGGCACGGTTGGTGCAGTGGCTGAGCGATTGGACTGCTGCGCTGCGTGTCGCGCGTTCGATTCCCGCACGAAACAAAATTTGTATGGCCCACAGATAGTTGTTTCGGGTCTGGGTGTATTTGTGTATGTGAGTTTAAATGTTTGTAAACGCACGATACAGGAGAAATTCCTAGAGTGGGGCAACATTTAAAAAAAAAAACTTCTTCCAAAAAGAACACTACAGCGTGGATGTAACTTTACTTTTGAAAGTCTGTGAGTTTGGTTTGTTTCAGCTGAGTGACTAATACTGAATTGTAAAAGATCAAGATGTATTAGCGAGAAAAGCAGGAAAATTCTAGCACCTCCCCTTGGATAACTGAAGTTTTTTTTTTAATTTCTATAAGCGTGGAGTAAATTTTAAAAAACCCTGTGATCCCCCCCCAACGGTGCCTGTGCATAGCTCCATTTCTTTCCTATACTGAAATGTCTTACAATAATACTGCTTTAAGACGTAACCTACAGCTAATCTGTGGACTATTCTTCCATTGCAGGAGACTAAAATATGTTTACATAATATCACGCCTGTAATTACCGAAGCGTGAGGCAGAACAGGGCCTGCAGTCTGTACAAAGATAGCGATCGCTTTACGACAAAATTCGGTCGCAAAGCTATAACGATGCGGATTTAAGGTGGACGTGAGCCGGACGCGACCCGCCGGTATTAGCTACCAACTTAAATCCGCATCGTTATAGCTTTGCGACCGAATTTTGTCGTAAAGCGATCGCTATCTTTGTACAGACTGCAGGGCCTGTACACCCACCCAATATCGATTAAATTCACACTCACTAATAATTCACACAGTTTGTAATAACCAACACAGGTACGCTACGAGCGGGTACTGTAAGCCGTTGCTACATCAATTGGCGTAGCAAAGTCGTAGCACGTACTTGTAGCCTCGTAGCAAAGCAGCTACGAACGTTCACACCAAGGTTGTGCATTTATCCCTACTCGCTATTACTGGTATTATAAGGTTACATGCAAATGTGTGCAATATATGAATCTGTGTACAAGATAACAGTTGTAGAATCTTCTTAGAGTGCCGATGGCAATCTAAATAGGGATGTTTACTGACATAAAAAAATATGATTCTAATTAGTCCGTCTGTTAGATAATCGAAAACTATTGGATACGTATTTTTTGTTTTATCAAATCAATAAAAATTGACAAAGATAAAACGTCAAAGATTTGAGTGGGGGTTGTGACGTCACTGACCGCTAAAGAATGGCATACTAATGTCTCAGAAAATGACATCACACAACTTTTCAAAGCACTGTATCTTGTATTGTTATATTGTTTGTTTACGTGAGAAAAGAAAAAATACGTGTCCAATATTTTTTGGAAATCTATCTGACGGACTGATTAGATTTTTTTTGATAAATACCCTATTGTGTCAGTCCAAAACTGAGCAACTAGTTAGGCACTTTCTGGAGCGTCCATCAGTTCCTGTATTGATCAACAACAAGAGACAATATTAAGGTAAAGGTGACGAGGTAGCCAGTTCATACAAGTGTCAAGATTGATTATTTTATGAAAAAACATTCTTGACACTTGTATGAACTGAGACAGTTGTTTTGGTAGTTTTAATCATTATTACTCAGTAAATAAACTATTGTTACTGCCACGAATCCCATTTTACTTAACATATGACTTGACTCTGACCGTCAAATTGCAAAAAACGTAAGGAAATTCGTATTTCGCGGGTTACCTCGTCGCCTTCACCTTAAGTGCTTAATTGTGTGTGGAACAGCACCACATTTAGAATCTAGGTTAGAGTAATTTACGAATCAGCAGCTCAGCAGGTTTTCCTTGCTGCGACCAACCCGGGTCCAGAGTCTACTTAAAGACTTCCAGGTCGACAGTGGCAACTCATGCACAGATGGGAGATTTTCATCAGCATTTCATTGGATTGGTACGAACTATGGTTAGGGGAGGAAATGAAGTTTATAATAAGTTTGCAAGTTGATATACAAGGTAATTATGATTTACTTCATTTATTTGTACACAAGTAAAAAAATGTACATAATACAGAGTGAAAAAATTAACAATGTCAAACTTTGCGCGAGAGTCAGAATTACATAAAACATACGAGCTAAACGTTTTAGAATCGGTGTCCATTTCACGTTGTTAATCAATTTGCAATCAGGTTAACATAATAGCCTGAAAGAATACGACTCTAATATATACGTCCTCATAATATTTTATTAAGAATTATCCTCCAACACCTAACCGTTAAGGAGTTGTACCTTCCTTCATCAACTCATCAACATGATGTGATGACTGCTAGATGTGAATACTTGAAAAACTTTAGAAAAAGTACGAAACACGTTCCTATAAAATTTGAGGGTTGTCCGCGATTTACCTGGGATTCCATCATCAGATCCTGACTTGGTGACAATAGGGCCACCTCGGGAGTATACTCTTTCGAATACAAAAATAATTTAAAATATCTGTTCATAAATGACGGAGATATAATACGGTAACAAAAATACAAAAAAAAACATACAGATGAACTGAGAACCTCCTCGTTTCTGGAAGTCGGTTAAATAGGACGATTTTAACAAAGAATTCTCCATCATCTTTTGTCTGACTGACTCTGCATGTCTAATTATAAATAAACTATCCCTCTGAAAAATATAGAAAGAAACCCGTACTCTGTGAAATACGCTGATATTTTTCCCACAGTTCTCGTGGTAGCATAAATAGAAAAAAACATTACCTCGTCGAGATCCACAATATAATCCCCTTTTCTAAACAATCTGATGCTTTTATTAATGCATATTTTTATATCTAACTAGCAGTGTCCTGCGATCTTCACCTACGTGAAATCATCTATACTAATATTATAAAGCTGAAGGGTTTGTTTGTTTGTTGGAATTGAAAAAATATTTTTGTGTTGAATAGAATATTTATCGAGAAAGGCTTTTAACATCACGCTACGACCAAAAGACGTGGAGCATTAATGAAAAATGTTGCATAAACGGGAAACGATATTCCTTATTGAGAGCTTCCGTCGCGTGCGCTACGAAAATGGTTTAAGTTATGCAAATATGATGTATTAAATAAATGTTCCTCTTTAAAAGTTCTACAAAAAGTCCGCAACAGCATATATTTATCTATTAAGATTAACTCACTGTAACCATTTTTTACCATTGAAATGGTAGGTTCAATAGAGTTATTTTTTGCGAAGCTTATTTAACCCATATGGTATTAATCTGTATCTTAATAAATGGGTTTGTTAGAACGGAAATTTAATATAGAATATTTGTGCTTTTTCCTCTATATAGTTTAAACAAATATCTTAGAAGATATCGCAATGTAAAAATATTTTTCCCACAGTTCTCGTGGTAGCATAAATAGAAACAAAACATTACCTCGTCGAGTTCCACAATAGATTCCCCATTTCTAAACAATCTGATGCTTTTATTAATGCATATTTATATATCTAACAAGCAGTGTCCTGCGACCTTCACCTACGTGAAATCATTATAAAATAAAAATAGTACTTAACTATTTCAATAGTATTTTTTAAAACACGGGTTTTCTTTTTTTTTTGTACGGAACCCTAATTATTTTTCTAAAAATAAAAGAAGCCTTAGTTATTTTTGTAAGGGTACTCTTGATGACAACTAGCTGCCAGTGAAAGCCCCGTCAATTTTTTCCCAGCCCGGAAGGAACAGACAGATAGACAGTCGAACCGAATTACTGAAAAATTCTTAATAGTTTTTATATTATGAATACCGTATATACCTACTTTCATATGAATTCAGCGAGCTTTGCACTGAATTCTGTGTTCCTTTGAAATAACAAACAGATACTTAAATGTTATTTATTCCTATGTATGTATAGACGAATCTACTATTCACTGAAACGGAATATTATTAAATCCTACACCAGTATGATGTTTATTTTTTTAATTTGCCATCCTCTGCCGGCAGCGGAATCATCCCTCGTTATCTATATTTAAATAATACAATATAAAACCAGTGAAAGAAATGAGACTTCATTCAAAATGGCCGACAGTCGAGGTTACGAATTAATCTTACACGTAACAAATTACGTGTAAGATTAATTCGTAAATAGATGTTAGTATTTTTATACAATGGATGATGAATTGAGAACATTTTATTATAGGTGTTTGATTCTGTTTCAGTGTGAGATTTTTTCTAGGTAATTGCTAGTAAATTGTACAATTTACTAATGAGTAGTTTAGTGATGTATATCTTATTTCAGAAATAGCTTATAATAACTTGCTATAACCCTAATAAGGATCAGAATGTTGTGTCACAAAAGAGATGAATGATATGCAAACATGTGGTTAAGATCAAAATCAAATGTCATTTATTCAAATTAAGCTGATAAACCAACACTTTTTGAGCGTCAAAGAACAAAGTTTACAAGAGAAAGTCCCCCAAAATGCCAGTCCTCCAGCACTTCCGAGTGGGCTGTAGTAGTTAGCTGGGAAGAAGTTGAAAAACAGACTCTACTGCGACACATCTGTCTGTTAGGTTAGAAGAACCAGATTCTGTACAACAGTGTGTAAGATAATATTAACAAAGAATCCATATAAGTATGTTGAAAATGCGGGATGTGTTGTGAAATGTGAAACAAAAATTAATCAAAATAGAAAAATGACTTGTATAGGAAGAACTTTGAAAGTGGCACCGGTAACTAAAATTTGTGTGATAATTGGTTCTCAATGTATGGCCATGTGATGCGGAGGAATGAGGACAATATGGTAAGGAAAGTTCTGAATATGAATGTGAATTTTTTGAATGGCTGTAAGGTAAGGATGTGCTAGTCAGACTTGCTCATGAAGGGTTCCGTACCATCGCAGTAGGGAAGCCGCCTTTAATTTGTATTATTTCTAATAAATAAATGTGCTGTATCTGTAAAACTATTCACTATAATGTTGTTCAAATCAATTTTGATTGAAAGTTTCTAATGCTTAATAGATTATATTTTTTTTTTAGATATTTTACCACTTTGGAAGTGTATATCTTTCAAACGATTGACTTTGAGAAAAAATGGTTTTAGAAACTTCAATGTATTTTTTAGGACCAGTCTATAGACACCCCACACGTATAGGTTTGATGATAAAAGTTTTTTTTACTTTCAGTTCCATGTATGGGTAAAAATAATTTTAAGGGGGTCTCCCTCAAGCTTTAATTTTTTTATTTTTTATATAAAACCAAAGCGTAAAGCAACTTTCAACTGTGTAGTCTTAATTGTTTACGTTATACGGACGGACAGACAGACATGACGAATCCATAAGGGTTCCGTTTTTTGACTTTCGGCTACGGAACCCTAAAAACGATGGATGGACTGTGTGAATGATAACGTGGCTAGAGTAGTTGATTGCTGAGATGAAGAGAAATAGAGAACTATGGAAGAACAAGACATACTGCTCCCATCGCAAATGAGTTGGGATTTCGGCAGACGAATATGAACCATGGACCAACATGTTTCGAGATGCTATTGGAGTGCAAGTCAAATAAAAACAAAAGTTGTTGGACTGACCTTTATTTCAATAAATTAGAATTTATAAACAGTTTAATATAATATTATTTATAATAATAATAGTTACCAAAATTATTTCCCGGATTTATGTATTTTAAAGTAATAATAAACCCCCAGCCTAAGAAATAACTTTGGCATTGGACTTTCATAAATATTTTAAACTTATTTAAAAATTTATACTTACAATTAATCCTAACAATATTTTTTACGTTCGATTTACACGTGATTAATAGGAGTTAATAATTGATGCAATAATAATATAAATTAATAACAGGTAGAATATTTGTGGCGATCGGCTGTGTAACTAGTGTCGTGGCTACGTAATATTGAATTAGTCTATGGTAAAGATACAGCGCATATTGTAAACTGCCTTACTTCGACATTATACAAAGTCTTGGCAGTAAAATAATGAGTCCTAAATTAAACATAAACATTTTTATTATAATGATGGCACGGTTGGCGCAGTGGCTGAGCGGTTGGACTGCTGAGATGCGTGTCGCGGGTTCGATCCCCGCACGGAACAAATATTTGTATGGCCTACAGATAGTTGGTTCCGGTCTGTGTGTGTTTGTGTATGTGAATTTAAATGTTTGTAAACGCACCGACGATAAAGGAGAAAATCCTAGTGTGGGGCAACGTTTAAAAAAAAGAAAAATAAATCGTTAACAATGTTAAAACCATAATGAAAGTCATAATGGTAGTCATCTTTAACTAACACAGTGATGGGTCTTACGTTATGTCCGAAGTAAAGATTTTTTTTTCTGTCCAATAAGTCGCTTGACTGTCCTAAGGTAATGGGAATAGCAAAAAATAAAATCCCTAATTAAAGAATCTAGTAGCCACTAATGGATGTTTTTTTGTACTGTACGACTAGTCGTAGGGTAGTCTTACGATATGCGCTGCGTCTTGGGATTTATTCGTCGGTTTTCAAAGAGGGTTTAATTTAGTTGAGGGTCTGTCTCTTTTTCCGGTCGCCATGCATGGTTTCTGTCTGTTCAGGGTCACTGTGTTCATTAGATTCATTCTGGATAGTTATTTCTGGGGACAAAGAAAGTTTTTATTAACACTTGTAATGGGATATTTTCTGTTTGTTTCGAGTTTCCTATATGTCGACGCTGTTCCAAGCACCAGATCACGGATTTGTACACCAACATGACAAGCACCATGTCAGTTTTAAAACTCATATTACAATGAAAGTTATTTTAATACGCACTACTTAGTACAATAGTTACGAAAATATGCGGGTTTTAGTAACCTTTTTTTTTTTTTTTGCCGCGTTGAAAATCATCGAATAACCCCTCCCGCTCTTGGGCAAGCGAAAGGGAGTTTCAGACTTCTACTGACTAAAAACCACCCATGTTCCTTCTATGTCGAGGCCGCGATAACTAGTGTACAACCCGCGGCCCCGACGGGGGGTTTTAGTAACCTTAGGGCTCGTTTACGGAGACGCGGGGCCTCGCGCGGCGCGTGCAGAAGGCTGCGATGCGTTGCGTCCTTTTTTATTCATTTACTGAGAAGTAAGTCCACCCGAACGAACGCTTCATTTAAACTAACGAGCGAAAAATTTCTTGTCTTAAAATCGTCTTCATCCGGTGCAGCAATATCATAAATGTACGTTATTTGTTACTTATGACGTTGTTGCACCCGGTGTACGATATCGCCATGAGCTTGAATTAAAAACGCACAACGCTCCACGCGACGCCCCGCATCTCCGCAAATGAGGCCTTTTTCTTTACAAAAAATTGTGTATCTGCAATTGATGTCAACCAGAATTATTTTATTCTGTTCTTTTAAAACTAAAAAAAAAGTCCAAGGGCTATTAAGAATTCCTTACCATCTTCATCATTCTTGAAGGACCTTCCAAGCCGAGGTCCGAACCACATGCCAGGGCTCTCGGTGCGTCGCACGGGCATGGTCTGGAACGGGTGGGAGAGATGCGACAGCGACAAGTCGCTGCGACCGAAACCCGACATGGATAGGTCGTTGCGACCAACGCGCGGGAACGCGTACAGTTGGCGTTTCTCTACTGAGGGTTCGTATTCTGTGGGGAAAAAGGTTGATATGAGAAGTTACTAGTGACGCTGACGGCCTGGTTGGTTGCAAGCTTGACTGAGCTCCTGGGTCCGCAGGTCAGGCAAAGTGTTATAGGGTTTTCCATTAGAAAAAGGATGTTTACTGACTTAACAAAATATAATTCTAATTAGTCCGTCTTTTAGATTATCGAAAAATATTGGATACGTATTTTTTGTTTTATCAAATCAATAAAAATTGACGAAAATAAAACGCGTCAAAGATTTGAGTGGGGGTCGTTGATATCACTCACCGGTAAAGAATGTCATACTAATGTCTTAGAAAATGACGTCACACGAGTTTTCAAAGCACCGTATCGTCATCATTGTTTGTTTACGTGAAAAAAGAAAAAATACGTGTCCAATATTTTTTGGAAATCTATCTGACGGACTAATTTAGTTTTTTTTTTGTTAACTACCCTATTTCTCTGTACCGGTCACAGTCTGGATTTGTGTGCGGTTGATGGCAATAGGCTTGCCCCCTATAACATGGGACTTGAACATAGCTGGGGATCCATCATCTGTCTAGCCTTTACCCAACTATGTCGGCTTCTAATCTATCCGGATGCAGCTGAGTACCAGTATTTGACATGGAGCGACTGCCTATCAGACCTCCACAACCCAGTTTATACTGGGTAAGACTAGTTGTAAAACTTTCAGGTCACTGACTACCTGTAACGACTGCCAAAGATCTATATATTATGACAGCCGGGACCAACAACTCTGTATGTAATGGACGGTCACCCATCCACAGACCAACCTAGGCAAGCGCGGCTTAACCTAAAGATCGACCCGAGTGACAGTTATTATTAAACCACGAGATCCCCGTCATAGCTGATCTGCTGGTGATCCATGGTATTATTTAACCTTAACAGCTGGTCTACAATCATAACTGTTTGTTTCATTCATCTACACTAATATTATAAAGAGGAAAGATTTGTTGGTTTGTTTGTAACGAATAGGCTCCGAAACTACTGGACCGATTTGAAAAAAAAAATCTTTCAGCGTTGGGAAGCTACACTATCCCCGGGGGACATAAGCTACTTTTTATCCCTGTATTCCCACGGGAACGGGATCTACGCGGTCGAAACCGCGTGACGTCCGCTACAACTCGAAAATTATCCCACGGGAAGATAAAATCGGGATAAAAACTATCCTATGTGTTAATCCAGGTTATAAACTATCGGTGTACCAAATTTTATCTAAATCCGTTCAGCAGTTTTTGCGTGAAAGAGTAACAAACATCCATACATACGTACATACTCACAAACTTTCGCGTTTATATTAGTTTATATTAGTTTATATTAGTAGCAAGAAGACAAGTTGCGCCGACCCCAAATAAATTGCGATGAGGGCAAGAAAATTGCTGTTTACTTCATACTAGTAATAATTTGAATCCGTATCATGACAAGTATCCTAACTACAGTCACAAGAAAGGCTCAGTTACATCCATCATCATCAACAGCCTATTACTGTTCCCACTGCTGGGACGCAGGCCTCTTCTCTTTAAGAGGGAATGGGCTATAATCTACCACGCGAGCCCAATGCGGATTGGTAGATCTCAATATCTTAGATCTTTTTGGTTCTAAGGCATACCGGTTTCCTCACGATATTTTCCTTCACCGTTTTGAGAGCAGCGGTGATGAAATAAATTACACAAAGTAATGTGCCTGCCTGGTTCGAACCCACGACCTAGGTACTGTTCGTAAGTCGGTGCCGCCACCACTGGGCCACCGCTGCTCTTCAGTCACTGTCAGTTACATTAATCTTTTATTATTTCAGAATCCTGATTCAACTAAATAATGAAGAACCAGTACATACCCAGATAAAGATCATTCAGAGGTAGCTGCCATGTGTTACTCGAGGCTCGTCCGACCCTGGGGAACGGGTACAAGTTCAACACGCCATCCCGCCGGAGTTTCGCACTGCTGTCTGTGGGGAGAAGCAGAGTTACAGCTAGTTTACACACGTCTTTGAAATGCAGGTAGTAAGTTTGGGATGCGGTTTGATAGGTAGGTTGTGGAAGTCTCAGCATTCTGTTGGGTTTTGTAAAGGCTAGATAAATGGTAAGACTGAAGTGAATTGCCTAATAGTGTTATGAACTGTTGCTTTAGTAAGATGATACACTTGAGACAGTAGTCTTGAACGTACTTAGGTAACCCAACTTGAAGTACTTCTCAAGTTTGTCGTTCCTATCTTTCTATGGTGTACTAGTTTCAGAATAGTACTTCCAGAGATTAATTACATTTCATAGACAAATAAACACATTACCTTTTTAAATGAATACACCTTTCAAACTCTCTTGCCGCGTCCTACTATATCAAATTATTTTAGATTTTGTGTCTGAAAAGGTCCGGTTGAAATTCACTGCAAAACCTTTTCAGCAGGGCTATTGCGTGTCTTTTAAATGTCAGTGGCTATCATATTGTCCATGGATTAAATTTAAAATTGATTATGGTTAAGTACAAAATGGACCCATTTGACAGTTAGTTAATGGACACTATATGATAGCCACTGTCATTTAAAAGATACGCAATAGCTCTGCTGAACGTCTTAAAGTTAAGTACTGTTTTGAGGAAGAAAAAAAGTTTAGTGTTTTAGCGATAGTCATTCTAATTATATGACCTGCAGGGCTATTGCGTATCTTTTAAATGACAGTGGCTATCATATTGTCTATGGATTAATTGTCAAATTGGTTATGGTTTAGTACAAAATGGAACCATTTGACAGTAATTGATAGGCACTATAGGTTAGCCACTGTCATGTAAAAGATACGCAATAGCCCTGCTGCAGGGCTATTGCGTATCTTTTACATGACAGTGATGCAATTGCGCAGTGGCTCAGGCAATGGACTGCTGCGCTTCGTGTCGCGGGTTCGATCCCCGCACGGAACAAATATTTGTAAGGCCTGCAGATAGTTGTTCCGGGTCTGGGTATTTGTGTATGTGAGTTTAAATGTTTGTGAACGCACCCACGATACAGGAGAAATTCCTATTGTGGGGCAACGTTTAAAAAAAAAAATATATATTTGACAGTTAATTGATAGGCACTATAGGTTAGCCACTGTCATTTAAAAGATACGCAATAGCCCTGCTGTAGCTTAACCACCAAATAATAATGTCATATGTCTGCTTATGAAACGTCAACTACTGGTACTTAATTTAGATATTTGAATAATATTTTATTCAAATATCTAAATTAAGTACCTGTAGTTGACGTTTCATAAGCAGACAAGAGGTATTAAGAGGTAGACTGAAAGTCGACCCCAAAAGGCTAGTCAGATATATAGTCGATGTTTCCAGTCAATGATTACTGAACGAATTTTACATTCGTTAATATTTTTCATGTCAACAAAATAATTTATTGACGTAGGCCTATTAATTGGACATTGTTTTTGGATATGCAAATGAAATGCATAATAATTAAATGACATGTCACTCTTGACATATAATAAAACGTTTACGGAAAATTAATTACATGTCGATGGTTGTAATCTTTTCCCGATTATATTGGGGTCAACTGTCCAACAAAATACTGTCATCGACAAGTTTGACATAGAAACGCCAACACATTATAATAAGCTACTACAATTTCGCAAATATCTTTAATAGATTTTCAACGTTATCAGTAAAGCTTAAACTAGGTCATATCTCAAAGTTGCAATCGATATTTCACGAGAAATGTGGGTTTATATTTTGCTCAGAGTGCACATATTATTGCTAGTGCCCCGGTATGGTCCAGTACAAACAGATTTTTTAATCACGTAAAGATCAAGTAACCCGTTTTTTAAATAAAATTAAATCTTAGACGTCTGCAAAAAAAAAAACAAATAGGACATACTATTTTCGAAAAGCAAAATATAACACAAATACTCGACGATCTATTTTAGAATACATCTTCTGAGTGCTTTGATCTCGCAAATTGACTGATGGATAGTCTGCACTCCAGGAATCCACAAATAACTGGAAGAGCACCCCGTCATAGATCACAATCACGCTTTTTAGGGTTCCATGCACAGACAAATAGTAAAAATGAAACCCTCATTCATTGTGAATCAAAATTTATTTTTTATACAAGAGTTAGCGAGTTCTAATTTTGCCAAAATAGACAACCTGCCTTGTACCTAAAATTTAAGCTGTGTTTATTTTTCACACTAATATTATAAAGGCGAAAGTTTGTGAGTGTGTATGTTTGTTACTTCTTCACGTAAAAACGACTGCACGGATTTGGATGAAATTTAGTACACAGATAGTTTATAACCTGGATTAACAAATAGGATAGTTTTTATCCCGATTTTATGATCCCGTGGGTTGTAGCGGGTGAAGCCGCATGCAACAGCTAGTGTAATCATAAATTGAGAACCCATTAACAAGGTAACCAGTCTTATCAAGGGGTATCATATTACCCAGTACTAATTGAGTTATGGGTGGAGGTCAGATAGGCAGTCACTCCATGTAAAATACTGGTTTTTAGCTAAATCCGGTTAGACTGAAAGCCATGAAATAATTAACCTCACGATGGGTCACTTGATATCTTATTCTACCAGTCCTGTTACTTGCACTTCACAGAATCTGATGAACGAAACAGAAAATGCCAAACTCGTCGCTAAATTTTGGGCTGCCTGGCTGGGAAGCTAAGAAGATCAGTCTACTATGGAAGCGAAGCCATTTTTAATTTTACGTTAACATTTTACGTTTCAAATTAATCGACAACACTCAATAGTCGCTATAGACCTGCTGGGGTATTCTGTAAAAAGTTTGTTATCTAGCTCAATTCATAGCTGTTTGCGTTGGTAGAACTTTTCACATTGACAACTGACAGCATTGATGCAGAATCGAGTAGAAAGATATTTAATAACTAGCTAAATTAAAAAAAATATCGTCGTTCTAGTTATCAGAATTCGTAAGTCCATTTGAGCAAATTTTAAAATGGCGTTCCATATTATTTAAGTTTAGAATGGATGTAGATTAATATTTTACTTATATTTTTTTGAATTTTATGCCAAGAAAATAAAAAAATGCTGTTAAAAAGATGGTGCAGAGAAATGGCGTTTTTGGTAATAGGAATCTCGAATTAGTCCGACGGTATAGGGAAAATTATAAAACAAATGTTATTTTCATCGAATTTTTTGTTACCAATTTAAAGAGTTTTTTTTTGTAGGTACTTAACCATTTTTGTTTTTTTCGAAATAAAAGTAGCCTAAGTTACTCCTTATGACGTCAGCTATCTGCAAGTAAAAGTCCTGTCAGTCATTTTGGAGATTAGGAGGAACAAATTCAGAAATAAACAATTATATTGTTACGTGTACCGTATTCACATGAATTTAGTAAAAGCCTCTTGTTCACTGTGTTAGAGTATAAAAACACAACGCAACGCAACGTTCGCAGAAAGGATGGCCGATGTGGCTGAAAAGGCGGAGTGGCGACTGCAATCCGGAAGACGTTGCATTGGAAGGTCTTCCACTAGGGTTCCACCGATGACGTTGTGAAGATTGCGGGGATCCACTGGATGCGAGACGCATTGGTCCAGCCAAATGTGGCGAAGCCACATTGGCGGTGGACGTCTTATGGCCGAAATGATAATGATGATGAGTTTGAAATCAAAGTGCCTGTTTGTAACATACACTTTGATTTTTTTTATTGGCATACAAGTCAAGTTTTGTAAGTACGAAAGTAACCTTGTTTGTATATCGATTAGTCTTACTGGCAGTCCTGTTCGTTCCCTTTTAACTTGGGTGGAAAAGACCATGAACTGTTGTAGGACAATTTTTATTCCAGTAATAATAATAATAATTATTGTTCCTTTCTCTGGAGCCCTGACCGCCGGTAGCTTGGACCCTGTTCCCGATACCGGTGGGCTACAATTTTTTATATTTTTAAATGTTTTTTTAATGTTTTTTTTGTAAAGAATATTTAAAAATGTAATAAGTTTGTAACAAAATAAATAAAGGGAATAATAATTACTCTAATCTTATAACTTTCGACCTCCCCCGAACGAAGACATCGGCAAAAGTTCGTCTAGCGTTCGTCTGCCTAACCTGTTTCTAACCATGTTGGGGTCGGCTTCCAGATGCAGCTGAATGTTATATGGAGCGACTGCCTGTCTGACCTCCACAACACAGTTAATACTGGGGAATACGATACCCTTTATACCCAATCTTGTAAGACTGGTTGTCAGACTGCCAGGTCACTGACTACCTGTAACGACTGCCCAATATCTATATATGGTATCCGGGACCAAAAGTTTTACATGCTTTCTGAGGCACAGAGGACACTCGGTATATAATGGGTGGGTTACTACCCATCCACAGACCAACCTAAGCAAGCGCGGTTTAATCTAAAGATTGACCCGAGTGGCAGTTATTTAAAAGTCACGAGCTCCTCAGCGTTCGTCTGAGTATATCGAAAAATATTTGAATCAATATTATTGGTTTACATAAAGTTTCCAAATAATATTCTTAGTTAATGGTTATGTTAACATCAAGTTTACTAATATGAGCAAAGTTCGCATTCTCTAATACGTAATTAATTAACCAAATTTAGTTTACCAATAAAGTACAGAATGCCTGCATTAGTTTATATGGTAAGTTGTTTGTAAATTGAATTTGATTCAAAATATTATTATCTTTTTAAATAGTCTTACTTGGGGTGCTAATTTGAAGGAGATGGCGGGATGAACTGGACTTTTTTTGCAAAGGATTGACTTGCAACCAAAAGTGGAAGAAGGGACGGGCAGTTAAACATCGTCATCATCAGCCTATAATGTTCCCGCTGCGGGGTCTCAGGCCTCCTCTCTAGGAGAGAGATGGGCTATAATCCACCACGCAAACCCAAATGCGAGTTGGTAGTTTTCGAATATTTTTTTGTTCTAAGACATGCCTGTTTCCTCACGATGTTTTCCTGCACCGTTCTGAGAGCAGCGGTGATGAAATAAACTACACAAAGTAAAACGCCTGCCTGGGTTTGAACCCACGACTTACTGTTCGTAAGTCGGAGCCGCCACCACAGGGTGTAAATTAAGCCATCATACAGCCGTCGATTTAGGATTCTGTTCATTAAACTAAGTACCCTACGCAATTTTTTTTTGCCGAGTAACGACTTTTTTTTGTTGGGGTCATAAATTACATTTTACGGTAAAACTCAATGTAGCACTCTTAAAACATTATGCTAGTGGATGCTTTGAATAGTGAACGGGTCATGGAGGTAATTTAAGTAACGTTATAACCTGAAAAACTAGAATTTACAAAAACAGCTGTGAAAAATTTGGAACTTTGAACCCCAATATCTCCGTAACTACGGGGTTCCTAGGTATGGTCTAGAACAAAAAAAAAATTGCAGTGGTGGGGAGAACAAGTGCCTTTCGTTTGCGTTAAGGGTACTTTTACCCCTTTAAGCTAACGGCTTTATTTTCGAGTCGTAAATTGCAATTAGTTTTTTTCGAAAAATTCATTTCTGATAACAGTTAAAAAATTCGAAAAATGCTCTTGATTTCTAAAGTGTCACGAGACCGGAGATTAAGGTTATTTTGAAGGAGACATCAATAGTCGTAGCAGATTTTAAACCCAAATAAAATATTGAATTGCCAACTTGGGCACGTTGGCGTGTACCTACCGACGGGAGGAGTAAGAATTAAGGAGAGTGTTGTAAACCAGTCGGACAGTACGGACTATTCTTAGTCCGCTTACCTTTTTTTTCAAAAAAAGCCACTTTAAAAACACCAAAGCTTCACACACTTTTATGTGATTTTGAAGTCTACAGCCCCGTTGGGGCTGCGAGTAGTTGTAAGAGATACCGTGGCCTCGACATAATCGGCTAAGAAGGAACATGGGTGGTTAGTCAGTAGAAGTCTGACACTCCCTTTCGCTCTGCCCAAGAGCGTGATTGGTTTATATGATGATTTCTCAACCCCCAAAAAAAAATTTTCTACAATTGACGGAGACATCGGTGACCATAAAAAAAAAATACACACGAATAGTAGACCTCTTCCTTTTTGGAAGTCGCTTAAATTAAAAAGTCTGTGGGTAGGTGCTCGAGACTTGCCAATGGACTTGTAGTCGCCTTCTCGGCATTGTCCTCGGTCAGTGTCATACTAAGTAAATATAATTATGGTGTAAATTGGGCTTTAGCTCTTGTAGTGTATGCAGGTCTCAATATATTACACTACAAACTGGCACCAGTGTTATGACGCAGTGGAGGGTCAACCCGTCGATGTCGAGCTGTCAGCCTGTGCGGTGGTGCGTTGGCGAGTCAACTATAAGTAACGATGTGCAGCTCTAGTTCTCGTAGGTAGATTTTGTTAGCGTCTTACACCTTATTCCTGCATGTTTTTGTGAAAAACATCTAAACAACCTCTTGACTCAAGACATTTTTAAAATCGACAGTACGTGTATGTTGTTTAATAAACGTATATTCTTCTATTTTAACTTTTAAGACTTTCCTTTGAAAACAATGCGCTCAATTAATATTCCTCCTTAAAAATCTTCAAATACAATAATTCCTCCACACGGTAACATTTAACTTAATACCATCCATCACGTTTAACATTTTGTATTCACGGCTCGAAGCTTACATTAACGGAAGGCAAATAATCCCTTGAACCGCTTTCATAATCTTTTGCTTATGTTATGCTTAAACCGATGATTTTCACCCACGTCGAGTAGAGGTGCTTGTTGCAATTATCTACTTTATTAGTTGGAATTTTTTTGTTATTTACTCATGTCGTGGTCTGGACATAAGGAAAATGTTGTGATATAACTGTTGAGTCTGAATGACTTTGTGAGTAGAAGAAACTCAAAAAACTCAAAACTTAAAGCATTTATTTCAATTAAACCTTTATAGGCACTTTTGAATGTCAGAAGAACAATTCATAAAAACAAATCTACGAGTGCAATACGTTATTCCGAAAGCCACCACGCCGAATCACACGCCGCCGAATGCCAGCAACAACGAGCACCGCGAGCACGAAAGCACGCAGCGACGCACACCGCTAGTTGTAGCGGTGTGCGTGCTTTCGTGCATTCGTTGGAATGCACGAGAACCCGAATCACGGAACAACGAATGCACGCCACAACGCGCAACCGCCGCCCCGCAACCCGGAGCCCCGCGCACCCGCCGCCACGGCACACGCCGCCGCAAACATCCGGCGCCGCGCAACTCGACGCAGAACACCAAAGAAACGATGGATGGACGGTGTGAAGGATGATATGGGTAGAAAGGAGGAGAAATATAGAAGTATGGAAGAAGAAGACATGATAATGATGATGAGAACTATGATGGAACAAGCATGCCCAGAAGATTTTCACTCTTGCTTTGAAGGTAGACAGGATACATATAGAACACAGATAGACTAAAACCAGCAGAGAGTTCCACTACCCTCACACAGTTTGACTTTTTTTTAGGTTTCCTTGCCTTAAAGAAGTGGTACGTGTTAGAAAATATTTTTGAATCAGGCCATAAAGTGGAAAAAAAGCACTAGGAGTGTAAAAAGAAAACTGTTCAGATTTTATTTCTCAAGTTCCACTCAAAAATATTTTCAGTTCATTGATATCGTACGTGCTTCACAGACAAGGTACAAGTTTCTAGGAAATTTTGTGTCAACAAGTTGCCTACGAGCTACACTACTGCTACAAATGCTCATCATAATAAACGTTAAATAATTGAATATAATCCAAGAATAAATAGCACAATAATTAAAAGTTATACTATATATCAAGTTACTAACGTTTGTCATTAATAGAGCAGCTTGTGAAGTACTTTAAACTAATAATGATAAAACAAATGCAGTGTCTAGAACCTAAGGAGCTGCGTTACCGTCTCCTAGCATGAAAATAAGCTATTTCCAAGAGTTAATTGGCTTTAAAGGAAACTGGCAGCTGAAAATAGCTCATAGACTGGAAATTAGAGTTCCTCTTACCTTCGTTTAGTGCATTAAGAAACTGCCTCCGTGGATGAGTGGTTTAGGCGTTTGACTTGTGACTCGGTGGTCGTGGGTTCCATTTCCACGAAAAGCATACTTTGTAAACTTGTTGTCAGTTTAGTTTGGCTAGGACATTGAATCACCTGATTTTCTGATAAAAAAATGATTCCGTGCTTCGGCAAGTACTGCGGGTCTAAAATGGCTGCTTTATCAGAATCCACGCAGAATCTTAGGATGAATCGCGTTAAAAATTTCCAATCCATTCAAGTCCATTTTAAGAATTTTAAATTTTTAAACATGATTAATATTACGATTCTGCTAAAGCGGCCATTTTAGACACCCAGGCCGAAAAAAGGTGGACGTCAAATCATGTCAAAGTCCTTTTTTTTTTCGAGCTTTAGGCGGAGCGAAAGGGAGTGTCAGACTTCTACTGACTAAAAACCCCCCATGTTCCTTCTAGCCCTTCTGCCGAGGCAGCGGTATCTCTTTCGAACAACCCACAGCCCCGAAAATAAACCCTTTTTTTTTTAATGGGACAAGCCCGCCTCACTATTCCCAAACTACTGTAACTTCTGTAAGCCAGAATCAACAGTAGCGACCACAAGAAAAGCGCCGAGACAATGAAGCTCGAGGAAGTCCCAGAAAAATGATTTAACTGTCTTGGATCCCGCAACGAAATTAATCAGAAAAGAATAGCGGAGGAGTAGGAAAAACAAAAATTTCCACTTCGCTCCATATCAGCAGAAGACAGAACAGAACAAGGCCAATAGGCACACAGGGACGTTTACAACTGGGATAAGCCCAATAAACCCTTTTGAATATGTTCAAATCAAAGTAGTTACATGGTAGTAACTAACGATTGATCTCTCTCACACTCCGTGGTTTTAAGTAATGAACCCGGCCGAAAATTATTGTTTGCAGACAGAGGGACCCGTTAACATTAATATTGATTTCAATGGCAGTCCAGTAGCTGGTATGGTTTCGTTTTTAAATAACCGTTTATATTTATTGACTATGCTACTGATTGTACGTTAATCCAAAACTAGCGCTTTACCCGCAATTTCGTCCCTAAAATTGTGGTAGTTAGGCTAATATGCATGATGCTGACAGACACGCTCATATACACACACCCACACACACACATACACAACCTTTAAGTATACTCTCTTTTTAATTCCTTATTTTTATTAGACTAGACTTGGTATTCTAAACTAAACTTTAACATTTAAAAAAGAATTGTGTTAATTATCACGCTATACAAATAGGGAGGGGCGGAGTCTTATACTACAGGCATTATTTGTCTAAAAGAAGATTCCGGACACAACAATTGTAAACCAATTATTTGATACAATTTTTTTTTTATGTAATATAATTGAATTTGAATCATTAATTAATTACTCCCTAACTACTAACAAGATTGTTTGTTAGATTAGTCATCATCATCATTACAGCCAAACGACGTCCACTGCTGGACATAGGTTAGATTAGTATAGATAAGTTACTCTTAATTGTGTTCCGTAGAATAAAAATAATTATAATATAACTTACGGTATGTGCTCGCGATGGCAGAAGCCAGTAAAGCCACGGAGACGATGATCCTCATTGTAGAATGCATTGTTGATGGTATCTGCTGAATAAACAAATGTCTCAATTATTACTAAGTAAGTATCATCACTACATACATGCGGTATCTGTCCTTCGCGGTATCTGTCTGTATGTTCGCGATGAACTCAAAAACTACTGCACTGATTTTCATGCTGTATTCACCAACGGGTAGATTGGTTCTTGAGGAAGTTTTTAATATATCATTTGTCAGGTTTTTGACATCCACATTTTCGGTCACGGCGACCTAGAGCAGAAATTAGTTACTGGCTCGGGAGATATAGTGCGCATACTCACTCACGTGCTAAAGTTGGCTATGGACACGTGATCCGACCGCATAGTCCGATCAATCGGACCACGTGAACGTTTTTTTCCAGTTGGTTCGATTTTAGAATCTTGCCAGTCGAAGTACTAAATCTTAGGACCGCGTGGTTTGACTTTGTAGTCGAACCACGCGGTCGAACCAGGTGAACGATTACCAGTTCGCTTGGTCCGATTCATCGAAATATAAAGAAATCTCAAGTTTTCATAGTCCGACTCCTTATAAAGTAATAATTCAATGTCAATGATAGATGTACTAGGTAATCAGATATTTTACATAATTATTTAGATTTGAATATCCTATTAACAATATGCAATACCTCCTTCATGTTTCTGGCCTCCTGGTAGTTGGTGAGAGTTAGGTACATACAGCAAGAAGAACTTTAATGATAAATCAGGGTCTGTAACACTGGGACCTTTTTGTTCCTATAAGTAACTAAGTAAGTACTAAGATAACAAAGAGTACCTCTAATTATCTAGAAAACTATATGAAACTGCTCTAAATATAAGAAAAGAAAACTCGCATGGTTTTCAAACATTCTCGTATATTTTCCCCGACCAGTTGGTAGCAGTTGCATGCGACTACGACTGTCCTCTATAATTATCAAATTATCTACTTACGAGACGACTTTTCTTGTTTTCTACTTTATGACCGCGGTTTTATTAGTCTGCGTTTGTATTCGTAGTCGAATTCTAATTTTTAACTTTATTTTTTATTTTTTTTTGTGTGTATTTTAATAAATACATAACAATATGTTACTTTCATAATATAATATTCTATTTAATGTTAGCTCGTTATTTACATAACACAAGTAAATAGCACAGACTAGACCGCGAGAGCTGTTTGACCACATTCTAAACATATCTGTTGACTAAAAGAATAATATACTATACATTTTTGTTATTGCTTGCCAAGACCTTTCATTTGATACCAAACATGTTATGATTTTCTCAATTTAGTTTTTTCGATGTTAGAATCTCACCTTTAATTTATAACTGCTATTTTTTTTTTATTAAATGTATATAGCCTATGTCACCCAGGCTATTCTTACGAATCTGTTGACACCTCATTTATTAAAATGCGTTCAGTAGATAGGCGCTATAGTGGAACATACATACATACATAGACTGCCAAAATCATTACCCTTCCTTATGGCTTCGCCGTAGTCGGGTAAAAAGGCAATCAAGTTTTTACGAAAACGAACTGACTTTTTTAGGGCAAAATCTAACTACACTCGAGAGCAATGAATCCGGGTCACTTAAAGAATGTTAAAAATCTCGGAAACTAAAAATGATAGGTTAATGCAATAAATTGTATTTAATAGACAATGTAATACTCCTTAAATGAAAGTAAAAAAAATATGAGTCACCATACATTTTATTAACACAAAATTACATAAAGAAAAAAACTGCTGATCTCTCCTTAAAACAAAAATAGGAAACATGAAATTTTTGAACTTTATTACGATTTTCTTGAATTTTAATACATCGTATTGCCTCCTCGTGCTTCCATTACGGCGTTTACGCGGTTTGGCATGCTGTACACCAAGTTCCTTATACGATTTTGGGGAATATTCTCCCATTCCTCTGTGAGAGCAATTTTGAGCTCACGAAGCGTGATTGGGGGAGGGTTTCGTTGTTTTACGCATCTGCCTAGCTCGTCCCAAGCATGCTCGATCGGGTTGATATCCGGGCTGCGCGCTGGCCACTCCATACGAGTAATGTTCATCTCTTGAAGGTAGTCATTCACAATCCTACCTGTATGAGGTCGGGCATTGTCATGCATAAATATAGCATCCTCACCTAAATTGACCATAAATGGACCAACGTGATCATTGAGGATTTCTTCCACATATCTTACGCTAGTTAAAGAGCCGTTTTCTATGATCACCAGCTCTGTGCGACTTTCAGAAGAAATTCCGGCCCACACAAGTACAGACCCACCACCGTAGGATACTTTTTCTTCGATGCATGCTTGCTTGAATCTTTCCCCTGGTCTTCGATACACTCTGTGTCTTCCATCGTGCTTGTAGAGCATAAATTTTGATTCGTCGGAGAACATAACTTTTGACCAATCTTCAATACTCCAATTTACGTGGCTCTGGGCATATCTTAGTCTTGAAATACGATGCCCACGCTCCAGTTTAGGGCCGTTTGCAGGTCTAAGGGGTTTTAAGTTAGATTCAGCAAGCCGACGTCTTACTGTCCATGCACTTGGGTTACTTCCTCCGAGGCGTCGAAACTGATTTGTGAGTTCAGTTCCTGTGAGAAAGCGATTTCGAATCATGGTGTTCACCAAGTATCGGTCTTCTCGTGCTGTGGTACACCTGGTTCTGCCCGTTCCTGGTCTGCGTAGGTTAGAACCAGTTTCTTCGTAACGTCGGAGAACTCTTTGTACTGTTGACAGCGACACACCGACAGTCCTGGCTGTATCGCGCTGACTCCGGCCGGTTTCCAGCATTGTAAGTATTCTGGTGCATTCTTCAGGCGTAAGCGACATAATTTCAGCTTGAATAATGAATATAGAGCACTATCAACATGGTTTATGTACCCACATAAATGACAGATTACAAACAAAAGCAAAACCAAATGCTGTAATTTCGTAGTTCCATCTTCGAAAGTGGCCCTTTTTCAAATTTGATTTTTTTATGATATAACTTTACAATAACTAAGAAGTTTTAATACCTTCATTTAAGGAGTATTACATTGTCTATTAAATACAATTTATTGCATTAACCTAGCATTTTTAGTTTCCGAGATTTTTAGGATTCTTTAAGTGACCCGGATTCATTGCTCTCGAGTGTATATTTACTCCGCCTAATAAACTGTAATAAGAAAGAAATAGTGTTAATTTTGAGACAAAAACTCATAAATTAACAATACAACAAAGTAAACACAAGAAAAATAAAAATAGACAAACCAATTTGGTCTAACTTGGAAGAAAGAAATACTTTACTTTAGAATTTGGTCTGGTTCGTGAATTAAAATAATAAATATAAAAATAATTTATATTTTCTATCCTACCAGACTAAATTCGTTTGTCTTATTTTCCTTAAATAAGAAAACGTATCATAATAAACACCCTACGTTTATCCTCCTCTCTCCTACTTTATCTATGAGCTGTGCCCCAGAGGGTCCATAATTGTGATTAATATAATATTTCCCTACCAACTATACAGTACGTTAGGTTAAACGAGGAACTTATTGATAGAAGGTATTCAGAATTCGATTCTCGTCCCAAATATGTAAAAAATCTATAACCTTAATTTGTGACGTAATTGTGCCATAGTTCGCACGCTCTCCAGATAAAAATCTCGCTTCATTAGACATTTCGTTTTCGCAATTGTCATACTCCAGTTATAAAATATGAAGAGAAAATGGATTACACCTAAAAATTATTGACTCGCGCACATATTCTGCGGTAAGCGCAAAGGGTTGCTTTTGCGAAATATTTGGTATGGTGTCGGTTATTTACCAGTGTAATTTCTTTGTTTATATTTTAATTATTATTTTTTATTTTTATTATTATTTTCTTTGTTTTTTTTTTATTATTTTTTTTTGTCCAGGACAAATGTTTGTGTGATGAGCACGATCATTTGTTCTGTGTCTGGGTGTAATTTATCTATAATATGTATGTATTTAGAAATATATAAGTATGTTTATCAGTTGTATAGTACCCATAACACAAGCTCTGCTTAGCTTGGGACTAGATGGCGTTGTGTGATAGTTGTGAAATATTATTATTATTATTATTATTAATTAGTATTATGTTGGCATGTCCTATTGCGGGTTCCAATATGTCTCTCGTTTAAACTAACATCAGTATGTTAGTTTAAACGAGAGATAAATTAAGGTACTCAATAAAGAATTGAAAATTTAAATCCTATCCTCATTTTCCCCGAAATAATAACCTATACTTGTGATATCCACGCAGCATCCCACATAATCCCCATTTGATCCTAATCAGACATGTTTAAACTTTCAACAGGTAATTATGTACTGCTCGGTTTATCTTTAATCTTCGTCTTAACTTACTGCGTTCAACGGATAAAGAAAATCTAAGTTATATGAAGGTGTACATAATAATGAGGTGAGAAGTGGTGTTTGTACTAACTTGTGAAGGTATTGAAGTACTTTAAGTTAAGAAACCAACGACCAATTAAGTTATAAATAACCAGTTTATGTGGATCTCTCGTTGTAAAGGAAATCTATACAAAGCGAGGTCATGTGATTCTGGTTATAATAGCTTTATGTGTCGCAATAAAATGTATGTTCTCGTGAAATATCGATTGACACTTTGAGATATGTCCTACTTTATGATAATATGGGTTTCAATATATTAATTTCCTTACGAAAATGAAAATGAAATTATATATATCAGTGGGTAAAAATTGGTCCTAAGAGTACAACCACAAGTAGAACCAAAAATTCGAAGATGTGTGACATGTACCAACTCGCACTGGGCCCGCGTGGTGGATTATTATTAGGTAGAAGTGTATCTCCATAATAAAAGTTGTTTAGTTTCATAGCCCGAGACACCACGTGAGAGCTTGTGCGATTATTAAACTTTTTTCTTCCAGAATTTTGAAGTAATTCTGTTAGAAAGTATGGGAAGAGAGTATAAGAAAGCGTTAGCCCTGCAGCGAGAAAGTACAGGCTTTTATTATGAACCGTTCCATTCGTCACATTATAAATGCAAAAGTAACACAGTCGTCTGTCTGTCTGTGTTACCTTCTTATAATCTCATCCACAGATTTAGGTACATATAGCTAGATAACGCAAGCATCACAATCCGTATGTAAACCAAGCGTGCCATTTTTTTCATCATAGTTGCTGCCAATTAAGATGACAATAGGGGTCATTGCCCCTTTTTTACCCGACTACGGCGAAGCCAAAAGGAAGGGTAATGATTTTGGCAGTCTATGTATGTATGTTCCACCGTAGCGCCTAGACTACTGAAGGTAATTTAATAAATGAGGTGTCAATAGATTCGTAAGAATAGCCCGGGTAGCATAGGCTATATAAATTTTAACAATTCTTTTTATGACGGAATTTAAATGTCAAATTCTATGCTCGAATAAAATAAAATTGAGATAACCATAACATATTTGGTATCAAATGAAAGGTCTTGGCGAGTACATCACAAATATGTATATTATATTATAGTTGAAGTCACCGTTTACGTTTAGATTGCGGTCAAACAGTTCTCGCGGTCTAGCCTGTGTTGTTCACTCGTATTATGTAAATAACAAACCAACATTAAGTAGAATATTACATTATTGAATAACACACAAAAATAAAATGCGATTTCCGACCCACCAAAAAAAAAAGGCAAATACTAGTACTCCCAGCATCTTCACCCGACTGTTTTGTCGAATACCAGTACTTTACATAGAGCGACTGCCTATCTGCAGGGCTATTGCGTATCTTTGAAATGACAGTGCCTATCCTATAGTGTCCATCGATTAACTGTCAAATGGTTCCATTTTGTACTAAACCATAACCAATTTGACAGTTAATTCATGGACAATATGATAGCCACTGTCATTTAAAAGATACGCAATAGCCCTGCTGACCTCCACATCCCAGTTAGTACTGGGCAATACGATTTCCCTTGGTAAAAAGGCTGTGAGCCTGTAACGACTCAAAGATCACAGAAAAAATCACAGACGGCTTAATATATCTTTCTCTCTGAAACTCGGTATGACTAATGAGTGGTCAACATCTATAAACCAGCCTAGGTAGGCGGGGCCTAACTTCAAGATCGACGACCAAAAGCTATTAAGTAACAAAGTAAAGTAAAATATGACCTATACTTGCGTGGAAAGAACAGTCTTCGTACTTTCTTAGACGAACTCTTAACAAGAAGACCTACAATTTCAAAGTTCTGGCTAAATGTGAACTATTTTCTTTGAAACTCTTTAAATAAGAAAACAAAATGGCCGTCAAGCCATGTAATTGATATGGGTTGTGACAGCACGTGCATGTAAAGCCTTTAAAGGATTTATGCCTGTTAGATTCTAAGAGAGGAATTGAATTAAAAGGTCTTCAAGTAAGTAAGTTAATACTGAAAATAGAACTGACTTTAGTAATAGAATTTGTAGAATGTGATCTTTGCTATATTATCTTTTTACGCCTTTCAAGAAACACATAATTGTGACCGTTAGAAAGAATGGAGGGAGGTCTAGCCCAGCAGTGGGACTATATGGGCTAGCTATGATTAGAAAAGGCCGCTGGATCAAGAAAGTACGCAAGCGGTATTTCTGGACACGGCTACAGGTTACAAGAAATCTTTAAAAAAACCCCTCCCGCTCTTGGGCAGAGCGAAAGGGAGCGTCAGACTTCTACTGACCAAAATCCTCCCATATTTCTTCTTAGCCCTTTATGTCGAGGCCGCAGTTTCTCTTGCGAACAACCTGCAGCCCCTTCTCTTGACCCTCTTCCCTATACAGGTGAGCTACATTTTTTTTTAATATTTTTTAATGATTTTTGATTGTATTGGGAAAGAATGTTAATACCTCTCAAATTCACTTTATGTGTACTACCAGACCGAACTATTTTAAATTCTGCGGCTAAACACGTACGCTTGAAATTCACTGTAAAAACTTTTTAGAACGTCTAAAATTTTAGTGCTATTTAAGAATTCAGTGGTTACTCAGTGTTAGTAATTATTTGGCCTGCACACTGATGGTGTAACACACTTATTGGCTTCAAAGAGATGGCAAGAGCCGACGTTGTTCGAAAGAGATACCGCGGCCCCGTACACAAAGGGCTAAGAAGGAACGTAAAAAAAAAACACTCGTATTGACGGACTGTCCTGCAAGAGAGAATCATCTTAGAGAGCTTGAGATAAATATGTACGATGTTTGCATGTTCCATCATAATTTTGTCGACACCTAGCTCTGAAACGGCTTGTAATTTTAATTAATTTTGTGTTGTTACGTTTTACATTACAAGGACCGATGGGCCGGGGCTGCGGGATGTTGTAAGAGATACCGCGGCCTTGACATATAGGGCTAAGAAGAAACGTGAGTGGTTTTTAGTCAGTAGAAGTCTGACACTCCCTTTCGTTCTGCCCAAGAGAAGAAGAAAAAAAAAAGAACGGAGGGACTGCCATGTACACCTGTGTCTAAGTGTACGAGCCCCTTAAAAAAGCAAACAATTGTTATTTAGCAAATAGTTTATTATCGTCCCGGTTTTCATTTGTGGTCCGTAAGTCCAGTCTTTCTTTGGCATATCGTATTACTCAACAACCTTGTTAAGGTTGTGGATATAAGATAGTCAGTACCTCCATGTTTAATAATAGTAATCAGCTACATCTAGTTAGACTGGAAGCCGACCCCAACATAATTAGAAGAATACAAGGCAGATGGTTCGGGCTAAAGGCCTCTTTTAACACCGATAAGGAACGATTACTCAAGTACAGTACGTATAAAAAATAAAAATAAAATGTTTTTCTTTACCGGTGTCAGACATATACACGCTGTAAATTAACCCGTCGCATATACATCAACCAAGCATTCTGTACATCAAACTAAGTACCCCAACGCAAAATTTTTTGCTGGGAAACGACTTTTTTTTGGTGATGTCCCATTTCTTCGAATTTTTGGTTCTACGACATGCCGGTTTCTTCACGATGTTTTCCTTCACCGTTTTGAGAGCAGCGGTGAAGAAATAAATAATAAAAAGTAATGCGAACCCAGGCGGTTCAAATCCACGACTTACTGTTCGTAAGTCGGGGCCGCCACCGCTGGGCTACCGCTGCTATATTTCACTGTTTTTTTTACGAAACGAGCCTACTTTTGACCTTAATCTTATTATGATAAAACTTAAAAATACATGAGAGTCAATGTACCTAGTATTATTTCGGAAACTGTAGGATATTTTTATTACTCTCCCGCTATATAAAACGAACGAAGAGACAAGTTCGCGATAAAACGGAAAAGAAAAATTCATTTTGATTTGAATAATATGAAGACGAAAGTTTTTTCGCTTACACAAATAGTTGGCCGTAAGTTTCTGTGGGTTGTGAAAGTTGAAAATACTGGATTTTGCAGCTTTTTATACATTTGTAAGAAGACTACTTCAAACCGTTGTTTTTTACTTAGGTAATTACAAGAATTTTTGATGAGAATGAGATTTTTTTTTGATAACATTGTTTAGAATAATTTTCTAGACAGTGCTAGAAAATTAATTGAAACATAACAGGACCCAAATTAAATTCTTTTATGGGGACAAGTCCAAGATTCTCCGAATAGAAATAGAGGGATTTGTAAGTAGGGTTAGTTGCGATTACGCACGTGTGTTCTACGTAAAAAAGTACTATGAACACTTCGGCTACCTTTTCAATTCTTTATCACAAGAAAAGCTTGTATCTTATTCCCGTTTTGAGTAACAAGCGACACCTTAAAAGAGACCACAGTGTTGTATTTTCAACTCTCGTCTTTCCGTTGGGAGTTGACATTCCAAAAGCGGAATAAAATTCAATTTTTAGTAGTCGCCTAGTTTAAGTAAAAACTCGTGTTATGACACGCACTTTGATTTTTCGGATTCATGTGCGTATTATTTAATTATCACTTGCTTCTGTGGGGGAAAACATCGTGTCGAAACCAGCATGGCTGATACGTATTTCTCGACAGCATGTACTGCCCAGAGGCAGCATAAAAACTCTGAAATCGGCACTAACCCCTCGGGGCTGCGGGCTGTTTACAAGAGATACCGCGGCCTGGACATAAAGGGCTAAGAAGGAATATGGGTGGTTTTTAGTCAGTGGAAGTCTGACACTCCCTTTTGCTCTGCCCAAGAGCGGGAGGGGTTATTTTATGATTTCTCCCCCCCCCCCCCCCCAAAAAGGGTAGGCACTAACCACACGATAAAAATAGAAGTAAGAACTGATAATTATTAAAGTATCCTATGTAGGCCGTGTATGGTCGAGTATAAAATATGTATGACTTGATTACAACATCAACAACTTGCCTACAAAGTTAAGTTACACAAATACACATGCCTTCACTGATTTACATGTGTAACAGACATAAGTAATTGCCTAATTAGTTAGTTACTTCTGTTACTAACTACTCTAGAGCTTTTGAAGTAAGTTATGTTTCGTATGGAATAAAAGTAATTGAAAAAGAGTGTTAGTCAATACGATTGTATGTAAAAGTAAATATTTGTTAAGCTAAACGGTTGAACCTGCACATATATTTAAAAAAAATCGGTTTACTAAAAAAAATTGTTAACTCTTTTACGGCTGTGACGGCGGCACTTTGTTTTTTTTTAATTTTAAGTTTTATTCAAACACTGTTACAGCCCCATTACATTAAAACGATTATTCTTTAAATAAATAATAAAGTAGAGAGAGACGAAATCTTTAAAATCTCTTTTTGAGGAGCCCCAATATTTTTCATATGTACGAGTATATAGAGGTGATCTTGTGATGAGTTATTGAAGTTTATTGCAAAAAGCAAAATACAATATAATAGTTTTATCTTATTTAAGAAAACTAATATTTTAGACCTTTTAATTCCCAGTCGCGTCTCCTATAAGTAGATTTAATAAATTATTTATTTTTTGCGAACTGTTATTAATTTACTTTTTGTGATTCAACAAACACGCGAAAAAAATTAAAATATCACAAAAAATACTCTTCATCAAAACTAGTCCAAATATTTTCTCACACTTAACAAAAAAAAACTATATAATTTCTATGGCAGCTGATAGAGACACAATTTTCCACTTACCTCTCGAACTTGTTGCACGTCGAATGCTGTGCCGTGATCCGTATCCCCACTTTATATAGGCCCCGACACCGGAGGAACGGGGGTGCTCAAACTTTTGCACGTGTAACTTATATTGTAGGGTTTGATTATTTAAAGTTTTTTTTTTTATGACAGTCTTCGTTCTTCTGCTCACGTTTTTGAATGACTTAAGTACTTACTGCCGCACTCAAAGATGGCCGACACTTAGTTATGAATTCACATACAAAACCTTTACTCAATGACGACTAAAGTAAGTAATAATAATATAATAATAATATTCCACAACTATCACACAACGCCATCTAGTCCCAAGCTAAGCAGAGCTTGTGTTATGGGTACTAGACAACTGATAAACATACTTATATATTTCTAAATACATACATATTATAGATAAATTACACCCAGACACAGAACAAATGATCGTGCTCATCACACAAACATTTGTCCTGGGTGGGAATCGAACCCACGACCTCCGGCCTAGCAGTTAGGGTCACTAACCACTAGACCAACAGGCCAGTCAAATAATTATTAAACGTCTCTGAGTGCGGCAGTTAGACGCCTAAGCGCACTGTTATTTATTTAGTTTCGTTTATTTCACTTAAGTAAGTCATTTTTTTCGGAATATTTAGTTTTAATTATTCTAATACTTAAATTGTATTATAGTAAAAGTGTACGGTCATTATATTGCAAGAAGCAAGATTTCGGCGTCTAAACTTGAATTAATTACTTTAATTTACACTGTTATCTTAACAACCTAACTATTTAAATACAAGATAAACAATAAAACAACCGAAACCAACAATAAAAGCTGAAATGTTTAAAGTGAATATAATTTCTTTTGGAATTGAAAAAAAAAATCAGGGACACAACAACGCACTTTTCCTCTTAATCGGTCTGTAATGTTCCCACAGGTGGGACGCATACCTTCTTTCTTTGAGAGGAGGTCATGCCGGTTGCCTCACGGTATTTTCTTCCGTTTTGAGTGCAGTTTGAAACTTAAAGGCCTACGCCTAGGGTTCGCACTTTCGAAGTCAGAAAATTAAAGTTTTATTCTTATTTTTATTACAAAATTAACTTAATCATTAGTTTTATCACTATGATAATATAACTATAACTTGCCGAAATAACCACACGATTAACTTCTATCGATTTGAGTTATAAAATGATGCAATAATTAATAATATTAATAACAGAGCAGAAATTTGCTAGGTCAGCACCCTGCGTGGTTTTTGCAAGGTATGCATAAGTGGCGTTTGTGCATTACTAAGAGTGAACTATGATAGTTTAACCTATTAAAGACTGCATTTACTTTACTGACATTTATTCATCATCATCATCAGGCTATAATGTTCCCACTGCAAGGGCTCAAGCCTCCTTTCAAGCAGCTTGAGTGCCCATGGGTACCGCAATTTTTAAATTCGTCCTTTTCCAATTATCCCAGACGCATAAAGAAACACAGGTGTGATAATTACTTAATCAGTGTCTTATAAATATTCAACTTACACATTTTTTTAAACCATAATAATGCCACTCAACCAGTTAGGAGAGGGCTTGGCTATAATCCACCACGCGTGCCCAGTGCGGGTTCATATATGCCACATGCTTTCGAATTTTTGGTTCTAAGACATTTCGTTTCCTCACGATGTTTTCCTTCACCATTTTGAGAGCAGTGGTGATGAAAGAAATTTCACAAAGTAATACGCCTGCCTGGATTCGAACCGCCGACACCACTGGGTGACAACATAAGTAGGTACTATTCTTTAATTACTACAGGTAGTAGGGATTCCGTCTCACAAACAGCTACCACTTATTAAGTAAAACATTCTAGAAATTACACATTTAAACGTTTTTCCATCGGTAATAAAAAAAACCATGTATTGTGCTCTTGTAGGAAACAGCTGTTGTGTTAATAACCGATAAAAAAAAAGTAGGCGGGGTCCATTCTATTTTCATTTCATTTCATAATTTAATGTTCAAATGAACCCCGCCTGCTTCCAAGTTTTGTTTAATTTAAAATGTGCTTGTTGTTCGCTTTTCTGTTTTTTCAGTCGGGTTTTTTAGTTTTTAACTACTTTTTTTTATTTCCTACTTTTTAGTTCTTTTGGGTCTGTTCTTTCGTTGGTCGCGTAAAAATATTCGCAGATGATTTAACTTTTGCGTTTGTTCATGAGGTTGGACTGACGATGAATCAGTCAAAGACTAAAGTTATGACCAATGCCGCTAAACTTAGGGTCGAGGTCCATTAACCTCGACCCTAAGTTAGAAAGAAAGCAAGAAATACACTATGCCGACGAATATATATTACCTGGGTCAGTTAGTTTCCTTCAACAACAGACAAGACAAAGAGATCGACCGTCGAGTTGAAAATGCTTGGAGGAGCTACTGGTCCATGAAGTCGTTTATGAAGGGTGACCTTCCTATCTCACTGAAACGCAAACTCGTCGACATGTGTATCCTGCCTATCCTAACCTATGGCGCACAGACTTGGTCTTTGACGGAAGCTCAGAAGTCCAAACTCAAGGTTTGCCAAAGAGCGATGGAGCGTAGCATTTTAAATATCAAAATCACCGATCGAATTCGTAACACCATAATACGCTCCAAGACAGGCATTGCCGATGTTGGCGATAAGTCTGCGAGGTTAAAGTGGGATTGGGCGGGTCACATTTCCAGGGGAGGTCAGGACAGATGGGCCAAAACCGTCACACACCGGGTGCCTGAAGACGGTCGTCGTCACCGAGGCAGACCCAAAAAATGTTGGCGTGACGATTTGGTCTCGTTCGTGACTGATTGGCCAGAGAAGGCACTACACCGAGAGAGCTGGAAAGAAATGGGGGAGGCCTTTGCCCAGCAGTGGGACAAAATAGGCTAACCAAAACAAAAAAAAGTTTGTTTATATGATTTGTGACTTTGAATTTATTTTAAACATATAAGTGTAATATATTTTTGTAATCTCCTTTTAAAACCCTTCATTTTGATACCCTACTCGATGTTAATGGATTTTTTTTATTTTTTGAAATACGCTATATTGGCCCCAAAATTCGCAACTATCTTTACTTTTTTAATTTTAATGTAGCCAGTGACACTCGCGCCATCAAGATGAATCTAACGACGTATATTTTATTCAAATCCCTTCATCCGTTTAGGAGTTATGAGGGAACAAAGAAACGGACATACATACATGCATACATACATACATACACGCCAAACACATAACCCTCCTTTTGGGCTTCGCCGCAGTCGGGTAAAAAATATCAATATGGAGTAAACAATATTTTTCTTTTGTCGATTAAAGAAAATTAGCATTTTAGATAGCAACACCCAGTAAAAATACAGAGTAAAACTAATCAATTTCAAAATAATAAAACCTTTTAAAAATCACGATCTTTAACCTCGGTATGATCACAATAAAAAAACTTTGAGCATCACAGTTGATAATGGTAGCTGAATCACGTCCGCAGTGTTTAAAGATAATTCATTTACGTTTCGCCCCGTGGCATGCGGGACGCCCTCGCATTTACAAACACCCTTATTCATAGGGACTTAGCTCTGTCACCACATCTGGACACTGCTAGGGAGAAGGCTGGTGCCCACGTGGTGGATTATGGCCCACTGTGTTATAGACGGGCGGTTTGTTTCCTAACGGTGGCTACCATCTGCCTAGCCTTTTCCTATTATGGGGTCGGCTTCCAGTCGAACCAGATGCAGCTGACTCACCAGTATTTTCGTGGAGCGACTGCCGACCTGACCTCCACAACTCAGTTTAGTACGGGGCAATACGACACCCTTTGGTAGGATTGGATGTCAGACGTTTTGGCCACTGATAAACTGTAACGACTGCCAAAAGTGTGGCAGCCGGGACCAACAGCTTAACGTGCTTTCCGAGGCACGTAGGAAACTTTGTCTGTGATAGGTAGTCAGTGGTCACCTATCCGCAGACCAACCTAGGCAAGCGCCGCTTAACGTGAAGATTGATTAGAGTGGCATTTATTCTCTACCTGTGAGCT
Source organism: Diarsia rubi (assembly GCA_932274075.1). Taxonomy (NCBI): domain Eukaryota; kingdom Metazoa; phylum Arthropoda; class Insecta; order Lepidoptera; family Noctuidae; genus Diarsia; species Diarsia rubi. The sequence continues at coordinate 13,935,294 of OW026413.1, forward strand.
CCTCCCAGCACTGAGAGCGTTATACACCGCTCTTTGCTTGACTATCCATTTTTTTTTGGGGGAGCAGGGGAACCCCTCCCGCCTGTGCGCAGAGCCAAAAGGAGTGTCAGCCTTCTACTAACTAAAAACCACCCATGTTCCATCATAGCCCTTTGCGTCGAGGCCGTGGTATCTCTGTCGAACAACCCGCAGCCCCGACGAGTGCTAGACTATACTGAAAATTAAGCGCAAGTTAATTAATGTATTCGGTGACAATGTCTTACGGGGATAGTTTGAGTCTCATTAGTTTTAGGTGTCGCAATTAATTTGGTAATTATAAATCGGTTTGTCCTACTCGTAGTTGTAGTGTATAGAAACAGTCTTCGCTGGCATTTTTTGTGAGAGTCGTGAATAGTTTTTCTTTAACAAAATCATGTTTAAACTTTTGGGTGACAGGTTGTTTGGGTTTGATTTGTCTGACACAAATCCAACCCAATTCACTGTCGAGGTTTTTTAATGATATCTTGGACTTCCTCGTTTTTCTAGTGGCGCGACTGCAGAGTATTAGGTCCTGCGTTCAATTCCCGGGTCGAGAGTGTTGGTGAGTTTTTGCATGAGGAATCTCTTAGCTGCAGTTGCGGCTTTGGGACTTGTGTCCTGTTGATGGCAACGTGCTCACCTCCTGTTGCATGAGACTTAAACATAACTGGTGTAGTATGGGTGTATCATTAGGCACATCTATGCCTAACCCGTCGATTGCAGACGTGATGTTATGTTGTGTTCATATCTTTTCTGGTAGTTAATTTGTGAGCTAGCACGTATATTTCAAGTTTCCAGATTCAGTTTTAAGAAAAATATCTTTATCTAAAAATCATTAATTAATTAATTCATTGTCACACAGCCTAAAGGCTTAGGATTCCGAAGGTCACAATGATTCCTTTAAAAACGGATTTTTTTACGCAAACGAAACGAAAAATTTATACGTTCAGGGATGTGTATTTAAGTTCATCAATATGAAATCCATCGGGGCGCACGGCTTGTATGTAATTTTTACAATATTTATGTTATACTCATGTTAACATTCCACGACACGATAAATGTTTGTGTTATATTCCGGAAGCCATGTTCACATAAAAATACCCATAGCTTTAATTTGTAAGAGTGATTACCTTACCCTCTTTGGTTCGTAAAGAGGTTATTTTTTTTGTCTGTTTATTTTCTACCATACACCATTACACCGCAGGTTTTTATAGTACCAAGAAAGAGAAGAGGCGGGTAGGGACAAACGGCGACACACCATACAAACATAACATCACGCCAGGAATTCTCGAAGGATGAGTTAGAGGTCTGTGAAAACAACTCTTATCATAAAAGCTCGCCTTTTTTTTGGGCTGTTGTAAATCATCAAATAACCCCTCCCGCTTTTGGGCAGAGCGAAAAAGAATGTCAGACTTCTACTGGCTAAAAACCACCTATGTTCCTTCTTAGCCCTTTGTGTCGAGCCCGCGGTATCTCTTTCGAATGAATACATTACTTTAACATTGCTTAGTAATATATTACTAACAAAATTTTAAACATATACCCCTTGTGCAAATCCAAATGTAAAGCAAAAATAATAAATTGGCTTCTTGATTTGGATTATTCTGAGACGGAAAATATTCTAGCTGTTTTAAGATAAATTAGATAGTAAATTTGTAGACAACTTTTCAAGACACATACCTACACTCACTCTTACAAATATACCTTCACACACACACACACGCACTACACACACACACACACAACATACACACACACACAACACACACCATACACTCTCAGGTACACCATTCACTACAAACTCGCAGATTTTGCCTTGATGTGTTCAAATTAGTACCTACTTAACACTATTGCTTAAGAGGGTGAGAGCCTGGAGATCTGTCATACAGGTCCCGAACCCACTATAGACTCCAGCTCTCACAAAGGTTACAAATTTAATTTGATTTGATATAATACGAACCATTGTCTGTACCTTTTTGAGAGAAATAAATCATTATTATTATTATTATCGTAAACAAAACCTCACATAGAGAATTTGCTAAAAAACGGACATATTTCAAAATATCGATAAGCTTAAAACGAATCAGGCACTAGTTAAATGGACACAGTTATTAATTTAATAGCAATGTCAAATATGATTTCATCCACATTTTTAATTAATTCATACCTCTAGGCGTTCATAAGATAGAGTCCGAATATACAGACAACAAGAGATCCTATAAAGGTTCCTTTTCCTTATCGAGGTATGTAATGTTAAATTAGCATATCAAGTTTTCTACCCACAGTAAACATGTCCTTAAACATACGACCCACTACGACTATACACCTCTCCCAGCAAACAGTGGGTGTAAGAACACGGTTATATTCGTACTTAATGAAACGATATCAGTATTAACGGTTTAATATTCTCAACATGTGATGTGGCTCAATCGGAAAACGGAAGTTAATATGCCTGGAGGCGAGGTGTTAACACCAAGCTTGGTTTTAACACCATACTTGTCAATATCTTTTCATTTATTTATTTAAAACAGGTACGTATATTTCAAAATCAAAGCTAAAGTGGGGTTCCCGTCGGGGCTGCGGGTTGTTCGAAAGAGATACCGCGGTGTCGACACAAAGGGCTAAGAAGGAACATGGATGGTTTTTAATTAGTAGAAGTCTGACACTCTCTACCGCTCTGCCCAGAGCGATAGGAGTCATTTGATGATTCCTCACCCTCCAAAATAAAGGCTAGCTAGGTCCTACTGCCCTTTCATTAAGCCGTATTCATTAGGTGTCCTTTCAGCGTATAGCGCATATCAAAAATAGAACAAAATATTAAAACTGTCTACCGAACATTACTTGTACGCGTAGGCCAGGTGACGTCTACGAACATCGATTTTAGTCCCTCATACTAAAATTAGTGGCAAGGGAAATAATACCAAGATCTTAAGTCCTTACGTATTGTTTTCATATGAAAACCGTCTTAATTTCAGGAGCAAGGTTGCAAGAAAGGGTTCTCAGAAACGGAATAGGGCTGCCTCTCAGAGGGTCTACGCTTTTGCTACGCCGTAGCTGTAGCTACGAGGCCTACGCAGATGTTTGACTACGAGCTAAGTGCGCTTCTTTATAGAAGATTTATCTTGTACATGAGATGACGATACAACTACGGCTTATTGATTTAAAATAATTGTTTTTTTAATGTATACAGGGTGTAAATTAAACCTTCACACAAACGTAAAACAAGCATTCTGTTCATCAAACTAAGTACCACTACGCAAAAATTTTTGCTGGGAAACGACTTTTTTTTTTGGGGTCAAAAATCACATTATACCTACGGTAAAACTCAATGTAGCACTCTTACAACTTTGTGCTAGTGGATGCTTTGAATAGTGAACGGGTCATGAAGGTAATTTAATTAAAGTTATAACCTGAAAATACTAGTTAGTATTTACAAAAACAGCTGTGAAAAATTTGGAACTTTGACGAACTTTGAACAAAAAAATGTTCAAAGTAGTGTTGGGGAGAACAAGTGCCTTTCGTTTGCGTTAAGGGTACTTTTACACTCCTTTATAATCAGAAGATTCTTATGAGTGCCTCTCAATGACATTTTAAGTTTGCATTAGTAACTTTGTACATAAAACTTATATATAGAGCCAAAATAATTTGATACTTGGGTCATTATAGACCAGTAAGTTAGATGAAGTTACTGCACGCCTCTAACATCCTCGGTGGGTTAGGTAGAGGTGTACCAAATTTTTTTTTTTTTCTTTTTTTCTTTGAGCTCCTATGGTACACCCACATTTGGCCAGTTATGTTCCAGTCCCATGTAATAGGGCGAGCCTATAACCAGCAACTGGGTACAAATCCAGACTCCGTAGCTGCTACTTAAAAACTCTTGATAGAAAAACCCAATAACACTTTATCCGACCCGAGAATCGAACCGAAGATCTCATGCTCAGTGGTCGCGATGGCAATCGCTAGACTACTGAGGCAGTCAAATCCAATAAAATGTACAGTCGAACAAACTAATAAGTATACGGCCGGCTAATTTCCATTTACTTCTAAGATTATACAGTTACATTTAGAGACTGATGCCAAACGATACAGCGTTTGACATGAGTCGGTTAATGCTAAACACTTTATAAAACAAAATTGTAATCAATATTTTCAGTGTACCAGAATAATATAAAAATCTCTATCTGTATACTTATTAGCCTGTTTGACTGTACTAGTAGGGTAGTTGACAAAAACAATCTAATTAGCCCGTCAGATACATTTCCATAAAATATTGGCCATATATTTTTTCTTTTTTCACGTGTGACGTCATATTGCATAACATGTTTTATTAGAAAGTGACGTCATAAGTTAAAATACAAGTCACCAATATTTTTTGATAATGTACCTGACGGACTAATCATTTGTTTTTGGTCAGAAAACATCCCTGGGCTATTATAATTCCACATAGCACGATTTAAAAAATCGAAGTTGTACTAAAAACACGGCTAAATCCAATGATACCTATATTAAAACTATAGATACGTTGTCTGCCCTCAAAAATGACAACATGAAATGAATCCAATCTTAGTTACGTTTGTTCTTAATTTTAAATCGTGTGTGCCTGCGAAAAACACAAAGAAAACAGGCATCAACAGGCATCCCGCTGTACGGTGTCATATTTTCTTTCCCTTTCTTTACGCGTAAAAATATTTATATAATATTTTCGCCGTTTTGAAGCGCCGCCATGTTAGTTCATGACGTGTCTATATATAATACGTCATTGGCTAAATCACATAATTGTATTTAACTTCAGTATATTCCCTCAAGCTAGCCAGCCCTATTAGCAGCGTGGATGATTTAGTTACACTCCAACTAATTGATACATTTTCGCATCGCCGACGTCGGCCCAGCGCTGAATTATGTTGGAACCGCTTTTGATAGCAACACAATATTTGGGTAATGCGTACATATATCGCTTTATACAGTCGGCACCAGAAGTAGATTAACACTGGTGAAATTTTCAAAGCAGTTCATTAATAGTAATTTATTAGAAATTGATCGTTACTAACAAGCTATGTAGGAGTAAGTAATATTTTATAGAATAATCTTCTGAAACATAAAAAATAATAGCTGGAGTCCGGTACATTAGATTATTAAAATTCCGATATGTTAAGCTGCTTCTGTTGCTGACCGTACATGAACTGTTAAAACCGGTTTAGAAATAACAAACTAGGGTTTAAAATTAAAATACTTTGCCTGCACAAAATATAAAGTCATGAAAAAAAATCCTAGTAGAAGTTTATTTACAATATTTACAAATTACAATTTAGAGAACTAAAATTATAATTAAATATAACAAGTATCAAAAAGCGTAGAATTGCAGTTTGTCAAAAAATTTGTCCATATTGCTGTAAACAGGAAAAGTGCTCAGAAGGCAGCATTCGCTGGTTGGAAGGCAATGCTGATTCTTTGGCCAAAAAAATAGGCCCGCCCTCTGGAGAGAGAAGAAAGAAGTTTAAAAATAAACTAAGTCCATCACAAATCCAAAAGCTGTCCCATTAATCACTATACAAGTGTGGGTGTCAATCTCAAAAGTCACAGAGCGAAGTAAGAAATGAGCCTACTTACATCTGCGGAGACACTTACACCACACGATCATAATGAATCTTTATTTTTTATTCAAAACTCTGATAAACAAATTGTCTGTCGAATGTTTCTGTAGCAGGATCGAACGGTTTTGATACTTGAGGAGTATCTTTTTTAAATCTTCACTTCATACAAACTTTTTTCTTCGATGTCAGTGTACTTTAAATGTTCATTTAAATGTTTTTTTTTTCAATGTTTATATTGACGTGTCAAAATAAGTTCTAGTTAATTCTTTATGTTGCCCGCGAATTTGACGGGTGAAAATTTTGCTTGAGTTTGAGATACAAAAGTAGCCTAGATAATTCAACTAACTCTGTACTTTATTATTAAACTAACTCTGTAATTTATTATTCAATTGTTTCCTGTATACATTAAACCTTCCCGTCTCAGTACCGAATGCTGACCTATCTCATCGTATAACCCCGTGCATTGTCGAGAGATCAATAACTATTTTATTAATTGAATGACTTATGATCAGAAGCTGTCATTCAGAATATGATTGAGGTTAATCTTACTGTAAAATCAAAATAAGCCTCTTAATATTTCATTAAGCTGTTACTAAATTAATAAAGTGATTGGCATTCCCTTGGTTGAAATCCTCTTCTCATAAAATATTCCTTCCGAAACCATGTTAACACAAAAATGTATATCACGATCTGGACTCAATCTTAACGGAGTTTCTCTTGGTCGAAAAAGGTTTTTTTTTTTAATTTGGAAAGCATATTGTTTTATTGTTTTAAAGGCCACCCCTATGGTGGCCTTTAAAACAATATTCCAATAGAAGCTAGCCACTGGTGTTCCACAGCAGTGGCATTGCAAACGAACAAGGAAATTCTTTTTGAAGTATTTTATAAATCTCATAAAATTAAAAACTAACTACTCCGTTTTGTGTCGTATTTCGCAGACGTCTTATTGGCATATCACGAAACCGTCCAAATGGGTGAGCACACTCCAACTGCCAAATGTCACTTATCACATCTGCTTAAAATACTCAGAACTAGCTGATGTAAAAGCCTCGTTGTCTCATGCATCTCTGCCATGACCATGAGGTCTTTTTTTTTCGGGTGGAAAATCATCGAATAACCCCTTCCGCTCTTGGGCAGAGCGAAAGGGAGTGTCAGACTTCTACTGAGTAAAAACCACCCATGTTCCTTCTTAGCCCTTTATGTCGAGGCCGCGGTATCTTTTACAACAACCCGCAGCCCCGACGGGAATGACCAGGAGGTCCTGGGTTCGATTCCCGGGCAAAGTGATATATATTTGTCGGAGACTGTAGTCTCTGAACGTCGTTAGAATCAGAACTACTGGAATGTCAAGCAACTATTGTCGTTTTAGTTCAACCTGTTTAGTAGTGCTTGGGTGTGATTAGTTCTGGCACGATTAACAACGACAACTGTCAAGCGATGGATGACAGAAGGCGCTCGTCAATTTAAGAGGGGTCGGAGCCAGCAGAGGCTTCCATGGCGGACGGCGCTGCGGTTGGTCATGGTCGTGTTTCTTGAAAATCTCACTGCATTCCATGTAGTTGATTTGATTGTTATTCACGAGCATCCGTTGTTCCGACATCCGACAAATTGACATATTGACATATTGTTACAGCACTTGCTTTTAGTATGTTGCTTTTTGTTTTTCCATCAGTGATTTCTTAGTGGCAGCCATGGAGTCTGTCTGCCCTGTTCATAGCAATAGGCTATAACATATGACTTAAACATAACTGGCGCAATGTGATTGTCAGTGTACATTGGGTAGACCTCTGCCTATCCTTTCGGGGATTATGTTATGTTAAGAAAAAAAAATGAGCAAGTATCAAAACTGTTATGTATTCGAACATATCCGAGGTTAATATGATCACGTATACATCCGGCACTCCGTCTCAATTTGCGCGGCTCGTGCTAAGCGTCTGTCTAAATAATTCATACTTTGCTGAAGTGCGCCACCAAAGAGCTATTCGGACTATAGTGATTTTTTATGCTATTTCCATAGGTTTGTTACGTTGGTAACCTTGGGGGATAAATGTAATCTATTTATTTTAACACCAGATAAAGTTGAAGGGGGGAGTCGCCTGTCGTAGTATGGACATGACATTAGCAGGAAGGAATCGCATTTCACCAAACACACAAACATAAATTCACGTCCTTTTCCAATGGGGGTAGGCAGAAACCACAGAACGCCACTTGCTACGATCCTTACACACTCTTTTTGCCTCGTCCACATTCATACATCTGGTCATACACGCACGCTGGTTACGAGTACTACGCACCTGTCCTTTCTGATAAACATCACCTATAAGATCAGTGTTTGTCTTTCTAGGACGTCCCCTCCTGGCGTTGCCACTCACATCTGCCACTAGCAATAAAATTGTAGACATTTAGTATTCCTGGCCAAGATCAAACGCGAATTTTTCATAAAATAACGATTGAAACTTTGAGATTATATGATATACTTTATAATAATATGGGTTTCAAAACATTCGTTTATTTACGTCACATTTAGGACAGGTAGACCAAACAAAAGATGGATGGAGTGTGTGAGGAATGATACAAAGGAAATGGATGGATGGAATGAAAAATAAGTATTTTTTCCTCACTTTTTTTGTACAACACACAGTTAATAAAGTTGTATAGTGAAAATATATTAAAGTGCAAACTTCTGCATGCTGAAATAGGCCAGTGTGTTTTGGAGCCAAAATAAATATGAACGTTTTTAAACAAAGTCAAAAACATTAAACAAATGTCGCAATCGCGACTACTGAGTATGAGGTCCTGTGTTTGGTTCCCGGGTCGGTCAAATTATTATTGGGTTCCCCCATCAGATAGTCACACGCACATGCAGTAGCACACGGAATGTGAATTTGTGCCCGGTTAATACGAGTTTAACTACACTAGTCTACACTAATATTATATGAGGAAAGATTTGTTTGTTTGTTTGTTTGTAATGAATAGGCTCCGAAATTATTGGACTGATTTGAAAAATTCTTTCACCGTTGGGAAGCTACACTATTCCTAGGTGACATAAGCTACTTTTTATACCTGTATTCCTACGGGGACGCGGTTTCACCCGCGTAGTTCCCGTTCCCGTAGGAATACAGGGATAAAAAGTAGCCTATGTCACCCGGTAACAGTGTAGCTTCCCAACACTGAAAGAATTTTTCAAATCAGTCCAGTAGTTTCGGAGCCTATTCATTACAAACAAACAAACAAACAAATCTTTCCTCTTTATAATATTAGTATAGATAACTGGTAAAATTTGGATTAAGTATTAGGGCCACTTTCAGTCGTGGTTTTATTATGATGTTATCTACACTAATATTATAAACAGGAAAGATTTGTATTTTTGTGTGTATTGTGTGTATGTTTATAATGAATAAACTCAAAAAATACTGCGCCGATTTCAAAATTTCTTTTACCATTAAAAAGCTACATTCACCTTGAGTAACATAGGCTACTTTTTATCCCCGTATTCCCACGGAAACGGTGACGTCCGCTAGTGTCAAAATTATAAGTAACTCTCGGACGTCACGCGGTTTCACCCGCGTAGTTCCCGTGCCCGTGGGAATACAGGGATAAAAAAGTTTAGTTTGCTTATGTCACCCTGGGACAGTGTTCCAAACGGTGAAAGAATTTTTCAAATCGGTCCTGTAGTTTTTAAGTTTATTCATTACAAACATACACACAAAAATACAAATCTTTTTTCTTTATCATATTAGTGTAAATGTAGTATGTATCAGAGAGTAGTGGAGTACGTCGCTCGGTATCATAAAATCCCTGACAAGTGCGTCATCGTTCAATTTGGTATGTAAAATGGTTTATTGTGATGATTTAAATATGGATTGCATGTATGATTTTAGTGTATATTTAATTATAGAAATTCAGACACAAAGTAAAAATTGTTAGTGAATAAATGAATTGAATTGAATCGTCATCTGCATTTTTTTTTTGGGGGGGATGGGAAATCATCAAATTATTCCTCCCGCTCTGGGCAGAGGGGTAGGGAGTGACAGACTTCTACTGACTAAAAACCACCCATGTTCCTTCTCAGCCCTTTGTGTCGAGGCTGCGGTATCTCTTTCGAACAACCCGCAGCTCCGACGGGATCATCTGCATCCTCAAGTAAGAATACCTGTATTTTGGTGTAAAAATAAATTAATATTAAAAGAAAAATGGATGGTCTGTGCAAAAGAATGATTTGGCAAGCAAGGAGGCGCCACATGAGATGGCGAATAACACAATACATGCTGCGGCGACCCCTAATATTTAGGACTAGCGCACGTCACGCGGTTTCACCCGCGTAGTTCCCGTTCCCGTGGGAATACAGGGATAAAAAGTAGCCAATGTCACCCGGGGATAGTATAGTTTCCCAAGGTTGAAAGAATTTTTCAAATCGGTCTAATAGTTTCGGAGCCTATTCGTTACAAACAAACAAATCTTTCCTCTTTATGACATTAGTGTAGATAAAGGCAATAGACGGATGATGTTACAAGATCGAATACTTCTGCCCACACCACAAGGAAAACGAGTTGCAAAGTTACCGAATCACTCCATCAAAATTCAGAAAACGTAATAAAACTAATTGTAATAATTAAATATTGTTACTTAAAATTCTGTCCGATTACTTATCTACCTTTTAAACTTTCTTGATCGTGATCAGAATTTTCTATACAAATGAAACGCACAGATTTTGGACTAAAATAAATTAACTGTTCCTTTTAAAAGATAAAATATTTGATTTTAGAGAAGTAGGTAAACATTTAATTTAAAAACGTGAATAATTTTACATTTTAATGTCTTCGTGTCAATAAAGATTCCTAGACTTCTTTTCAAACTTCGTTTTCTTTGTGCCGATATCGTAATATGTACTCAATCTATTAATATAGTACATTGTTACCCTAGGGATGAAAATGACTTATTTAGTCCCGAGACGGGGTTTGGTAATAGTTCGAGGGACTAAATAAGTAATTTAACCGAGGTAAACACTGTGCTTTTCATTACGAATACGAGAAAAATTATAATTATTATATTAAGAACATAATTATTATCTAAAGAAAAAATGAGTGTTGATCAAATGTTGTCAATGTCCCACTTATTTTTTTTTGTCGTCTGGTCGTCCAGCTCTACAGCCAGTATTTCAAATTTTCATCATTAAAAAAAAATTGGCAAAGATTTTGTCGAAATCTATGTTATTTTAGAGATATAGTTAAAACTAAATTATATTAAAGTCTTAATATAATTATATTCTAAAGTTAAGTTTATGTTATTTTAATTTTAAATCGCGCTGCAATTGAGTGGTTGTATAAAAAGTCGAAACATGGTTCAATAAAAATGTGATTTTAGACCAAGTTTTTTTTAATTATTTGCCATCTGTCAGTTGAAAGCGATTCTCCCTAGGGCTGAAAAGTAGAACTTTCAACCCGCTGCTGAGTAATGAAAAATATATTTCAAAGAAAAACCCAATAACACTTTGCCCAACCCGGGGATCGAACCGAGGACCACATGCACAGCAATCGCACTCGCGACCACCAGACGAGCCAGTCTTGAAATTATTATAATCTATATAATGTCAAAGTTCGAATGAATCATCAATAAACAGTTTCCTCTAGGCAGGTGTGGTCAATCCTATTCCGCGTTTTACCCAAGGATATATAGTAACGGGCTGCGGGTTGTTCACATGTAACCGCGGCCTCGACATACAGGGCTCAGAAGGAACACGGGTGGTTTTTAGTCAGTAGAAGTCTGACACTTACGCTCTACCCAAGAGCGGAAGGGGTTATTTGATGATTTTCCACCCGCAAAAAAAAAAGGTTATTTAGTAATAATAACAAAATAAAATCGTCCCCTGCAATCTCATGTTTTTATCCCATTTATAAATTGAGATAAGCAGTGCAACCTGTCAACCAACCATACTAACCTACCAACCTGCCAACTTTTCTAACCATATAATCTTCAAGTGACCCACATACATCCTTACAATTGTCCTCTCCACAAGTTTTTTTTTTTTTTTTTCAAACATTCACATTCGTTCTCAAACTTTTTATCGTAACTCCTTCCTAAGGAGCTAATAAACCGATTAGTAACCGGAAACTTGGTTATAAAGCAACACAGTCACATAGTACGCAACTTAGCTACAAGTGCAGAACCTGGGTATATCTAACCTAGGTTCCCAGTAAAGGGGGAACGCTAAGAGCGGGCGGAAACTACAAGTAATTAAGTTACTCCCATGATCTAGTGGAAAACGATTTTGAGAGTGAGAAAATATGAACAGGGTATGCTACTCGAGTGCAACGAGGTTTTGTTAGAATGTGGTTGGGAGAAAAGATTTTTGATAGACAGAAAATAAGAAAACTTTTTTTTTTTCAATTGGTCTTGCTGACTCTACCGAAGCCCTTTGCTTTCGCACTGTACTAGATACCTTACAGCAGTTTACTATCAGAATAGGTTTGCATATAAAATGCATGTGATAACATTAACTCTTTAATTAATTGGAATAATGAGTCTTTACCCTGCGGGACACAAACTTATTAGTACTTACTATGTCTAGTCGATTAACATAATTATTCTGAACCTATAATGTCTAATTGTGTAGTTTCCTGACGTCCGTCAGTTAGATTATATTATATTATCGAAAAATATTGGTTACACGTGCTTTTTGTTTTGTCAAATTAATAAAAACTTACGAAGATATAAAACGCATCGAAGATCATAAGTGGAGGCTTGTGACGTCACATTCCGGTAAAAAATGTACCGAAAATTACGTGGTGGATTATAGTTCACTCCCTTTCATAGAAAGCAGGCCTGTTTCCCAGCAGTGGGAACATTATAGGCTGATTATGCTTTGCTAAGCTTGCGCTAAGTTTATGTTAATCGTAAATAATAATTTTTGTACTTCAATTTCGTGTTTTCGTGCAACTGATTTTATTTATTTGGAAAATTTAGAGATGAGAATATATGTATATACAGGGTGTTAGGTTAAACGAGGGACATATTGAAGGAGGGTGTTCAGTATTCAATTCTCGTCCCAAATATGTAAAAAAACTATGACCTTCACTTGTGACGTAATTGTCCCAAGGGCCCCAGATCTCATTTTTTTAGACGTTTCTTTTTCACCGTTGTCCTACGCCAGTTTCAAAAATAATCAAATCAAATCAAATAATTTATTCGCATAATATGGGTAAAAAGATGGTACATAGTGCATTACATAATACTACAGTAAAGATCCTCATATTAACCATTTCTGGTATGCAAAACTTAAAACTACAGAGGTAGGTAAGTACACATTTTGGACTACATACTAGCTTAAATAGTTTTTATTGCACTGATAAGAACATAGTTAGGCGCTACACTAATTTTCTATTCTTATAACTAAGGTATTCCTGGGTGGCGTAGAAACATTTATTGACCAACCAGGCGTACATTTTTTTCCGGAATAATGGAATAGATCTAAGTTCTTTCAGATCATTAGGCAATTTGTTAAATAATTTAATTTACATCGGATAACAATTTCTTCTATAGAGATCAGATTTTATGTTCGGCAAGGGAACACTATTAGGATATCGGGTATTAAAATTACAGTAATCACCAAAGGATTTGTATAGATATACTGATGTGTTTTGACGAAATTACATGATTCAAATATATACATGGATGGTGCTGTTAGTAAATTAAGCTTTTGGAACAATGGTTTGCATGAAGTCAAAAAATCAACATTACAAAGTGCGCGAATGGACTGTTTTTGAGCCAAGAATACTCTATTAAATTCCACGGAGCCACCCCATAATAGAATACCATATCGTAGGTTGGAGGCTACATATTCGTGAAAAGCTTGTAAAGCTGTTTTTTGACTGGATATACGCGTGAGACGCCAAAGAGCGTAAACATATTTGTTAATTTTGTTGCAGATTTTATTTATGTGTAATTTCCATGAGATCTGACTATCTAATGCCGAGGAAAACTATGTTATCAGATTGTGCTATATAATTGTTATGGTATGAAATTGGTAATTTGTAGTTACATTGTTTTCTATTGTAAAATTGAATTATTTTAGTTTTGTCTATATTAACTTTTAAATTATTACGTTCTAGCCATTTGATAATGCTTCGAACAGCTTCGTTAACTTCTTTATTGTAGTTATCAAATGAAGTATTAGGTTTATGTGGAATTACTAGTGATATATCATTTGCAAAAAGGGTACAATGATGATTTGTAACGTTAGACAAATCGTTGATGTAGAGTAGGAATAGAAGGGGACCTAATATGCTTCCTTGTGGGACTCCGACTCTGTTGAATTCGAGTTTAGATTTATATGCAAATTCTATATTCTCGTTATTAATGTTGTTGATTTCTACATATTGTTGCCTATTCGTGAGGTAACTTTGTAACCATTTATGTGCTATACCGCAAATCCCGTAAGTATAGGCTTTTTGGAGTAAAATATCATCTGAAGAGAAAATGGATTATTTATACCTAAAAGTTATTGATCCGCGCACATTTTATGTGATAAACGAGGTGGCGAGACTTTTCCGAAATATTTGGTGTGATTCTGTCTGTTATTCATCAGTGTTTTTTTTTGTTCATATTTTTATTAGTATCATGTAGGTAAGCATGCCCTATTGCGGGTTTCAATATGTCCCTCGTTTAAACTAACATACTGTAGAATTGAGAAATCTGGGTGTATTATTAGGTTTAACTCTGTCTAACCACAAAACATGATGATAAGTTTATGTTTTTATTCAATAAAGCAATCAACGTGTCTTGGATCCATAGTTGATTGAACCCAATAATATAATTTTAGTTGGTTACAACGCCATCTTTAGAGGGGTGTCGACTTTATTACAAAACACTTTTGTACAGCAGTTATGAAAGTTAGGGTACAGCGACATCTAGTTTCAACGGTTAGTATTATTTTCATAGTTCAACTTCGCCATCTAGTGAAGGGATGAGAAACTTTACTTTACACAAGTGAAATATAGATGGCGGGTGGGTACAAGCGATAGCGGCAAGCTTGGGTGTATGAGGTTGGTTAGGAATGATGGTTCGTTAGAAGGATGTTTTTTGGTTTAAAATCCCTTGCAAAAAACGCTATGCAAGATCTAATAGATAGCGCTACTGTTACGGTAAGTGTATAAACATTTGTTTTGTGCCGAGTTCAACTTAGAAATGCACTTATTTACTCGTATTTCTAATTTAATGGCTTTTTCACAGTTACTGTGTTTTGAACTAAGCATCTTATCTTTAATGTTTGCATGCCAACTTAATGGCGAAATGTGTCATTGCACTACATAATTATTATTTTACCATCTTTTGTACCACATTTGTTGCAAATAAATAATTTTGACTTTGATTTTGACTTTGTATAAGCTAAGTATTGGTGATCTGTGTTACGACGCTGACTCGGTAACATTTAAGTAAAACTTACATTACATTACACCAAAATACAGTCAGAATACAGGATTCTGACTGTATTTTTTTTAATAATAATACTAAGTCAGTAATAATTAGTCATGTGTGGCTCCTTGGCTGCAACTAAGAAATTCCTAATGCAAAAAACCCAATAACACTTTGCCTTTTTTTTGGGGGGTGGGAAATCATCCAATAATCCCTCCCGCTCTTGGGCAGAGCGAAAGGGAGTGTCAGACTTCTATTGACTAAAAACCACCTAGTCCTTCTTAGCCCTTTATGTCGAGGCCACGGTATCTCTTTCGAACAACCCGCAGCCACGACGGGCATAACACTTTGCCTGACCTGGGATTCGAAACCAGGGTGTCTAAAATGGCCGCTTTAGCAGAACCGTAATATGTTAAAAATTTAAAATTATTAAAATGGACTTTATAGTTATAGACATAAAGTCCATTTTATAAATTTGAATTTTTTAACGTGATTCATACTAAGATTCTACGTGGATTCTGATAAAGCGGACATTTTAGACCCGCAGGACCTCAAGCACAGCGGTCGCGCTTGCCACCATTAGGTAAACGAGGTATAAGGTAACTTTACTCACGTATTTAATTATGTTGACCGGAAAATAATGCTTTCTTTTTGCAGGGGACCAGTAATTCTTGTTCCAGAATGAAAGGAGCCAAATGGGCCTACCACGTGCACAAGATTCACCACAATTTTGCCTGCGCAATTCGGTTTGTGCACGGTATATCGTGTAATACGGTTTTACCAACCACAAGCATGATGTAGGTAGCGGTACAAACCGAATTGCGCAGGCAAAACTGTGGTGAAGCTTGTGCGTGTCGTAAGCCCATTAAGTAGTTAGACCTTATTTCATTAGCTGCCAGTCGGGTTGTAAATAGGATAACCGATATCGAGTTAAGCGGAAACGAACAGATGGACACATATTTTATTATTTATTATTAATCATTTTTTTATTTGGCGGGTGGAAAATCATCGAATAACCCCTCCCGCTCTTGGGCAGAGCGAAAGGGAGTGTCAGACTTCCACTGACTAAAAACCACCCATGTTCCTTCTTCGCCCTCTATGTCGAGGCCGCGATAACTAGTGTACAACCCGCGGCCCCGACGATTTATTATTAATCTAAGTTTGTTTTTAGTTTGTAAATATGGACTGAAGTCATAACTCTGAAATTGTTTAAAAATGGTTGCTCTCGCATAGGTAATGTTTTTTTCATGTATCTAAAACTATATGTACGATATGTTTAATTACGTACCTATAATATAAGAATAAGATGTGTTGTATTTACCATATTTAGATAAGCAGGTATGCTGATGAACAGAATTAATTTATTTCTTTCTTTACTGTTCCCAAGGCTTGCAAATCGAGTCAGATTAAAGTGTGAAGTAGCTTGTTTCCATGCTGTTTGTTACCGGCTTGTTACCGGCTTCATGCTGAGTATAAGAGGTTCTGCGTTCATTTCCCAGTTCGTGCAAAGTGTTATTGGGTTTTTAATTAGAAATATTTCAGTAGCAGCAACGGAGTGATTTGTGCCCGGCTGATGGCAAAGGGGTCGTCCCATATTGTGTGACTTAAACTTAACTGGGGAAATCTGTATGTGGTCTCTAGCCTACGGAATTTAAAGTGTGATGATGACGTATAATTTTTTTTTTTCGTGTTATCGATTACCTACTGACAAATGTTGCACTGGAAAGGTCAACTTAAATCGGTGTAGTTTTTCAATTAGGCCCGTTACAGGCACTTTTGAATAGTTGAAACAAATATAAAATAAATAAAAACAAGCTACAGTCCGAGTCACATAGCATAAAACTGTGAATATACTGCAGTTGTCCATTCCAAAGCGTAGATCTCTATGGAGAACAACGGGCAAGAAACTCCGTCATGGACATTCTTTTAGATCAGAATATTGTTACAAAACCTTTTGTAATCGCTCTGGGCAGAGCGGTAGGATGTGTCAGACTTCTAATGACTAAAAACTATCCATGTTCCTTCTTAGCCCTTTGTGCCGAGGCCTCGGTATCTCTTTCGAGCCATTTATACAAAAACTTGCTTACATCATTCATGTTGAGATGGTTTAATATTGAGAACGATCTAGAAAGACATGCACGATAAAAGTGTCCACAGTTAAGTCAAAGTTAAATCAGAAAGTAGATATCAGACTTTTAATGTTCCTTTTGTCGTATCTTATACAAAACCCAACGCAATGTAATGAACAGAGATGTTATTTTATGTAGCTCCGTAACCGTAACCAAAACTATCCGGTATCCGATATTACTAAATATCCATAACCGTAACGTAAAGTTTCCGTGAGTTTTTTTTTTTTTAATGTTTGTTTAGGACATGTCAGCCTGTTTTACCTTTATAATGTACTGCCATCTAGAAACAGTTTTTCTAACAGCTATATTCTAATGTGCATAACCGATATTATCTGAAACAAGCGGATAATACGATACGAAAAGATTTCATATAATATAATATGCGTATCCGAAACCGGTGTTCTAATTTTCCTATATCCGTATCCGTATCCAGATCCAAAATTTCATATTAGCAAATTCCTGGTAATGAACACGCGGAGCCCATGCGTTTAGCCTTGCGTTGGAATTTACATAATAATTGCATTGTATGCGTCCGCGCCTCTTGTACAGGAAGTTCACTAGATGGCTGCTATGGCGGACGAATATGCATACGTTGTGTGTGTAATGTGCAGCCATTGTTTAACGTATGGACTTCTATTGTTGGGAGAACTAACAGGTTTTTAATTATGTGGTTGATGGGAATTAAAGAGCCATGGTTTAGGCTTGTATGGTTTCTGCTGTTTTTAACCGACTTCCCAAAAAGAGGACGTTCTCAATTCGGTTGTATTTTTTAAGATTTTATTTTACTTGCAATGTTTGTTTGGCAACGCAATTAAACCGTTTTAGGTAAGTATGTCAAGAAGTTAGAAATTATTAACAGAGACACGAGTTTTTTTATCGCTTGTGTGAGTAGTACTTAGCACACGGCGTATTTTCTGCGTTGCCGTATACCCGCTGATGACGCGCGTATACGCGCGTCAAACGAGATTCAAAAAAGGCTTCACACGCGCGTTTGAATCGTGTTTTCCGCGCATTTGATTCTATATAAACGCTTAAATTGACATAGTACGGCACCGACGGCGACGACGCGTTTTAAATACGCCGCGTGCTAAAGTCCTGAGATGTGGCGCGGGTGTAAATAGCTAATGAACGTTTGTATTGCAGCTCATCAATTTACCCGTGGAAAATGCCATCGCAACGACTTGCACTTGTTTGTAGTACTCGTAGAAGTGACCGTATTTTCTGACTTATGATGTTATTATGTTCTCTTTTTACAAAAGACGAAAATATATTGTCAATTACAGACTATAATGACAAACTCTATAATGACAGACATTTGCACCAATTCATTTGCCATTGCTAGTGACCGCGAACCGCCACCGCATCGCGTGTAAGTCTAATAACACGCTAAGTTGACAAGAGGACAGTTTGAGAGGACAGAGGGATTTCAATGGGTATTGTTTTCTATAATCCATTCTACTATGAAATGAGCAATATTTTATTATTATCATGAATGTCACTGGTTATTCTTAAGTCCCACGAACAGGGGTCAGTCTAGTGCCATCAACCGGGCACCGGGCGGAGAGATTACGGATGGATCAACCTAATCGGATAAATTCTTGTAGGTATTACTTGGCCCGATCCGGGAATCGACCCTAGGACCGAAGTGCCTCGCGCTTGCATCTACTAGACCAACGAGACAGTTAAATTTAATTATTTTAAAATATCTGTCCCCAACCACCAATAATAGATGTCTGTTTAGTTTCCTGTAAAGCCGGTCCCCAGTATTACTGGACCTCTCTTCTCATAACACGCTCACTCTCTTCTCGTATATACGAGGGGTCAGATAATGCTGGGTTATGACAGTATGTGTGCGTAATAATCAGTGCAATGACGTCGTTAATTTCACCGCAAATGTAAAATTATACTTAACTTCCTTCCTTTACCTTTACATGGGTTTTGTGAATTTACTAAATATGTTCTACTGAAAATATAAGGAAATAATATAGGCCATAGAAGACTAGGTAGCTTATAGTTATGCCCGCGGTATCGCTCGCGTGGAGTTCGGGAATAGCCCATGGGATGAATCGTCCGGAATACAATTTTAGTGATGTGCTGTTACAGACTGTAATCTATCTCTGTACTAAATTTCATGCAGAGCTTTTTAGACGTTCTGGCGTGATTGAGGAGCAAACATCCATCCATCCAAACTCTGGCATTCATAATAGAATAATAATAAGATCTATATGAATATAATCGAACTTTTTTATTTTGGAAATTTGTCCGACTGATTGTGAGAAATCTACGCCGTTCAGGATGTTAAAAAAACTAATAGTTTTCAGATATGAAAAATTTAAACGTCCTTAGAAAACCAATTTGTCAAAAAAGTACATCTGCCTAAAAAAAAGTACCATCAAGGTTGTTCGAGCCAGGTTTCTCAAAATAAATGTATTGCGCTTGTCGTACAAATTACAAGACCGATTTTGGCCCCTACATGCAAATTTTCAATCTTTTTCTTTTTATTATATCGGTGTAGAAATAACCAGCATAAACTGACCTGTCATTCTATAGACGCTGCAATAGCAGTGAGATCAGCGCAAGGTAGAATATATTACCACCGAGGTGGAGTCAAATGTCCATAATAGAAGGAAAATTATGTAAGTAACAGGAAAACAACAAGGTAATCAAATCATTTTATTACTAAATTATTTAATTTCGAATTTGAATTTACTTACACGTTTACACAGTAATTATTTCAATTCATACGCTCAAAGAGGTGTTCAAGTTCGTACCTCAATCAACATAAAAAAAATTATAAAGCTTTTAAATCGAGTTTTGTCATAGTTATTGTTACAATGAATTTGATAATATTTTATGCTATGTTTTGCTTTGCTACAAGTCTTGCATTTCAAGTGTCTTTTCATGAAGTGAATCTTACAGCACTTGAATGTAAGTATCTATGGGTTAAACTGAAAGTGGTTTAGTCTCGTCTCTGTAAACATAACAACAAAATATATAAACAAAACCAAACTGAAAACAAACTACCTATAAAAGGGCATCGTCTCTGTTAACTTTGTTTCGGTTTTCGGTTAATTATTGTTTGTTTTTACTTTTATTTAGCCATATTGTATGTATGTCTTTTTTCTAGATGAACCTGTTCCGTTGTTCACCTGTCGACCATTTCAATTTATGTATCAAAGAGGTGAAAACTTGTCTATGCAAATACACTTTGTGAATGTTGAATTCGAAGTGGCCGCAGCCTGTGCTGTTCGTAAAACAGATTCAGGTAAGCTTGTGCAAAATCGAAAATTTTCATAAAATATCAAGTGTAACTAATATTTTTTTTTTTTTTGCAAAAAAGTAATTGTTGATTAACTGTTTGTGCGGTTCTTAGTTTTTATTCTGCGATCGTGTTACTTTGTTTGTTTATTGTTACCTTTTTTTGTTGTTGCTTTTTCTTTGTTTTGTGTTTTAACTATGGAAACCTGTAAATGGCTTTCAAATGTTTAAATAAAATTAATAAAAAAACATTTATTTTCAGTTTTCAGGGTCTGCAGATCTGAGAACTATATGCAATCAATCACGATGATATACCAGATGAAGACCGAGCAAATTACAGTGGACATAGAACTATTGACCAGAGATGACAGGTGTCTTCGGAAAACCATTTTGGAAGGAACAGAATGGCCAGCATATGCTTCACATATAAGATATCTACGCAGTGAGAGTATGTTAAGTCCGTTATAATTGTTGGAAGAAGCTAACCGAGTCACGCCGAGTAGATCCAATCCATAGATATAGAAAGCCTTGCCTTGCCACTTCAACAGCAATGGTGTCGTTGCTTGTTCAGCTGACAAGAGTAATTAATTCATTTCACTCGATTAGAGCAGTGGTGGCCAATTGGTTACTGCCCCGACTTACGAACAGTGAGTCGTGGGTTCCAGTCAGGCGCATAACTTTGTGTAATTTATTTCATCAACACTGCTCTCAAAACGGTGAAGGAAAACATCGTGATGAAACTGGCATGTCTTAGAACCAAAATATTTGAAAACATGTGACATCTACCAATCCGCACTGGGCCCGCGTGGTGGATTATAACCCATCCCTCTTGTAGAGGGGAGGCCTGAGTCCCTGCAATGGGAACATTATAAGCTGATGATGATGATGATGACTCGATGAAATAGTATAGTTAGTGCTCTGCATGTGTTATCTGACCCCTCTTATAAAGAAAAATAAGGGAAGGGGGTGTCAGGTCGGGGCTGCGGGATGTTGTAAGAGATACCGTGACCTCGGCATAAAGGGTTAAGAAGGAACATGGGTGGTTTTTAGTAGTAGTCAGTAGAAGTCTGACACTGCCTTTCACTCTGTCCAAGAGCAGGAGGGGTTATTTGATAATTTTCCCACCACCAAAAATAAAGAGGTCAGGTAATCAGGAATCTAATAAAGAAGATGGGTCGGTTGGCGCAGTGGCTCAAGCAATTGACTGCTGCGCTGCGTATCGCTGGTTCGATCCCTGCGTGAAACAAATATTAGTATAGCCTACAGAGAGTTATTCCGGGGATGGTGTGAGTTGAAAAATGTTTGTGAATGCACTCACGATACTGGACAAAAATCCTAGTGCGGGGCAATGTTTAAAAATCACTGTGGAATCCGATCTGTATACAGTCCATACACGGTTATGCCCATGTTTTCCTGGCGAGACAAGGCAAATGGACTGTCTGCACTCGCCTTATCTTGGCTAGCTATAACCAACATATAACTATATAATGTAGTACAAACTGGTTTACAATGTCTATTTCAGTACAAGTTACGAATTTATTTGTTTTGTTTTATTGTAGTAAAATATTATTCCTTTCAGACAATTGCATAAATGGAAAATATTGCGTTGCTCGTGTGAACGCGGCTAAGGAATGTAGTAGTAAGTATTAAGACAATATATGTATATAAATAAAAACGTTTTTGCAAAAAAAAAACAAAATCACAAAAGTGTGACAAATAAACTTCAGAGGAAAAATGAGCTTCTGAAGTCGGTGGCAAAAAAACGAAATCAAACAAATGCGTTGAGACAGTATAGGCTCATAATAATAATATTTTTTGTGATTTGTTGTTTTCCCATTTTTGTGTTTTTGAAGTCTGTTTTTTGCAAAAAAGTTCCTTTTTTCTATTTTTTGTTGGAATAGGTATGCTATACAAATAGTTACTATGTATTTAACATTCAACCTAGAAATGAAAACCTTAACCTTGAAGTTTCCCTTATTATTACTTTCAACTCCTAACTATTGAGGAGTTGTACCTTCTGTCATCAGCGCATCCACATAAGATTATGATTATTAGTTGCAAATACATTTATTATTATTAATTTATTTATCTATTATAGTACACTTACATTAAATCAAGTTGGTGCAAACATAAACTCATCAGAGTTTAACCGTGCACGAAAATCATCGACGACATAATTCAGACAATAATAAAATAAGATAAGATAAGGAACACAATTAAATTAAAAGCGAGGGTATGCTGCGAAATATCATTAGCTGCTACCTTAAAAACCAGCGAACATCGGTGACCAACTGCCCGTCCATAGAAACAAAAAGTTGTGGAGGAATGTTATTACGCTTGATACAATATTGCTCCAAAAAAACAAAAATGTGTTGCTAGCAATGACGTATTATATATAGAGACGTCATGAACTAACATGGCGGCGCTTCAAAACGGCAAAAATATTTTACTACTACTTTTACGCGTAAAGGAAAGGAAAGAAAATATGACACCGTACAGCGGGATGCCTGTTGATGCCTGTTGTCTTTATGTTTCGCGCAGGTTTGCACACACGATTTAAATTAAGAACAAACGTAGCATCGCGCGAGAGGTTGGTGCGTAACTAAGCGCGATGTGGCCAATTGGCTTCATTTCATGTTGTCATTTTTGAGGGCGGACAACGTATCTATAGTTTTAATATATCATTGGTTACCAGTATGAATTAATATTTTGTAAGAAATGTTGCTTTAATTTGTGTTTAATGTTCATACAAGTTATTTTGTCCCTTAGTGATAAAGGTAGTTGATTTATATTATAAGGCAAGGTATTATGTACTTTAGCGATCGCCAAAGCAAAAAAGGTGGAAAAGTAAGAAATACATATAAAATTTGAGAGTTTCCCTCAATTTCCGTGGGATCCCAACATCAGACCCTGACTTGGTGACAATGACCTAGGGAGTATACCTACTCATTCGACTGAAAAAAGAATTTTGAAAATCGGTTAGTTACTGACGGAGATATTCGATAACAAACCAAGAAAAAAACAAAAAAAGTCGAAATTGAGAAGCTCATCCTTTTTGGAAGACGGTTAACAAAACAGCCACATCATAATATTTGCCCTGACTGACTGACTGACAGACTCATCAACGCCTAGCCCATCATACCCTAGTTCCTAGAAAGAAATTTTGTACAGAGGTTGCCTTTATAATGTAGACTAGACTAGAGATTTTCCGAAATTCAACCCCTAAGGGAGTTAAATAAGGGATGAAAGTTTGAATAGAAAATCATCAGATTTGATATTTCCGACATCCACAGTAGCTGTAAACTTCGCCCTCGAAGTTTGAATTTGTGCCCGATTGATAGCAATGAGCTCTCTCCGTACTACATGTGATTTAAAACTAGCGATATGTAGGTGTCCTATTAGGTACACCTGTGTATCCCTTCGGGGATAACAGGCGTGATGTTATGATGTTATGTTATGTTTTAAAAAAAGTGATATGTTTTACCGATTGTTTATTAACGTTCTTTTTTAATCTGATTCAGATATGAAACCCAGGCCGTGCCAAGAGACCAGAAACCATACGCCTCTCTTTTCGACCGTAGCACCACAGGACAAGCAGGACAAAAGTCTAGATAAAACCGATAACATGGATAACGTATTGGATACGATTGAATTTGCAGCAATAAATGTCTTGAGTGCTCTGGGAAGTCCAACACAGAACATTTCGTTCACTTCAAGTTCGCCACGTAACTTTAAAGAAGGTTTGTTTCAAGTACAGTCAGTCCCCAGCATTATCTGACCCCTTTTATAAAATAAACGGCAGTTGGTGTGAGGGGTCAGGTAACGCTGGATACTGACTGTACCATACACTGATGACTTGATACCATGGGGGTACGCAGAAACTGCTCATGTTTTTTTTTTGGAGTTTGGGTAATCATCAGAGTGGTAGGGAGTGTCAGTCTTCTACTGACTAAAAAGAAGTTAGCGGCAGTTAGCCCTTTGTGTCGAGGCCGCGGCATCTCTTTCGAACAACCCGCAGCTACGACGGGAGAAACTCCTGTTTAATTACTCCTTTTACTTTGTCTACTTACATTCTTAGACTTGTTCATACACGCACCCTGTTGCAAGTAATATGCATGACCTTTCTGGACTGAAACATTATTAATATAGTCAATGTACCATAATCTCCCCGTGTCCTATTTTTATTTAGACGCGGCGCCACATGTCTTCATTTTCTTTACTGTTCTTTAAGTCTCCATTGCACGATTCCCTTTTTAGTCAACCCATACACAGTTCCCTGTTTAGTTTTTAACGCAAGTACATTCATCGTTTGTTTGTCAACAAGGATACGGGGCCCCCGGGCCGCAGGGGCTCCGAACGCTAAAAATCATAAAATATTGTCCACAATCACACTTAAGCTCTTCGGCCGTACTCCCCGAAAAAATCATATCATAAAATGTAAAGAAATTCTACTTCAAAAATTACGAAAGCCAAAACTTACAGTATAAAAAAAAATACCCTTCATTTGGGTCCCCCAACAAATTTATATACGGAGCCCGTCTAAGGCACGTTACGCCATTTCATTTAAAGAAATAGTTTTTTTTTCAGAAATAGTCCCATTTTGCAGAATGACAGCGATATTAGTATGACCAGCTGATAGAAAAACCTGGTTTTTTTGCTAACTTGCTCTTTTCCATCAATTTCATCCTCATTTGGTATTAATATTTGTGTTACACAATAATAATACACAAATTATGATTTATTTTCAGATGATGAAACTTCTTACTTTACAGTTATGATAACAACATCAATAATAGCTGCAGTTGCCCTAATCTTGCTCCTTGTTATTGCATTCAGGCACTTTTGCAGGAAGACATACAATTCTCCAGTCTTACCACAAATACCAGTAAATGAAGTAAGTATAAGCAATTTTCATGTAACAATAAAAAGTAAAAAAAAAACAACTTGTGTGCTAAACTTGAATTACTTATAAAAATATAAGATACATAAATGTTTTGTTATCACCAATACCAATAATATAATATATATTTTGACGGCGCGGTTGGCGCAGTAGCTCAAGCATTTAACTGTTGCGTCACGTGTCACGGGTCTGGGTATTTGGTTATGTGAGTTTAAATGTCTGTGAACGCACCCACGATACAGGAGAAATTCCTAGTGAGGGGCAAAGTTTAAAAAAAAAAAGAAAAAATACGACTATTGTATTAGGTAGAAAACAAAATTCGAACTCTATATAATTCAACTTCAGGAATTGCCGAGAATTCAGTCTAGTGCTGATAAAAAGGGGAGTAGTTATCTTCCTCGTTGCCCACAAATATTATTAACACATAAAATATTTGTATTCGTTTTTTCTTACTCTTACCTATAATATACGCTTAAATTTAAATAATTGGGAAATAATATACCTAGTAAAGTTGGCTTAAGCATAATCATCATTCTCCTGCCCTTATCCCAATTTATTTGGGGTCGGCGCAACATGTCTTTTTCTTCCATACTTCTCTATTTCTCGTCATGTCAGTAGTCACCTCCTTCCTAGCCATATCATCCTTCACACAGTCCATCCATCGTTTCTTTGGTCTTCCTCTACTCTTAAACCCATCTACATTCATACTCAACATTTTCCTCACAACACTATCTTCATTCCTTCGCATCACATGTCCATACCACGCCAAACGATTACCACACAACTTTTCATTCAACGGCGCCACTTTCAGACTTCCTCTTATTTACTCATTCCTTATTTTATCCATTCGCGTCACACCACACATTCCCCTTAGCATTCTCATCTCAGCCACATGCAATTGCCTTTCATTTATCCCTTTTGTGGCCCAACATTCTGATCCATACACGACAGCAGGTCTAACCATGGTTTTATAAATCTTCCCCTTGAGTGTAAGGGGAATGCGGGAGTCACATATTGTTCCCGTGACCTGCTGCCATTTCATCCATCCAGTGCTAATTCTAAGCTTAACACTACGATCTATTTCGCCATCGCTTTGCACAAGTGAACCGAGATACCGAAAGTCGGAGCAAACTGGAAGATGCACGCCATCTAGCGCAATGGCTCCAGAACTGGAGAGACTGCCGAAATCACAAAACATGTATTCAGTTTTGCTTCTGCTGATTTTCAGGCCAACATTCTCCAGCTACTGTTACCACTTCTCCAATCTGCTCTGGATCTCAGGTCCATCTTCACCGACAAGAACAATGTCGTCGGCAAACAGCATGCACCAGGGTGCCTCTTCTTGTATGTCCGACGTCAAAGCATCCATAATCAACAAGAAGAGGTAAGGGCTTAAAGCCGACCCTTGGTGCAAGCCTACCGCCACACTGAACTCATCGGCGTTGCCAGCAGCTGACCGAACGTAGGTGCAAGATTGGCTGTACATAGCTCGAATTAACTCTACATACTTCCCTGGTATACCTTTCTCTTTCAAGGCCCACCACAACACATCCCGAGGTACCCTATCATACGCTTTCTCCAAATCGATGAACACCATGTGCAAGTTCTTGTGTGCACGTCTGTACTTCTCGCACAATTGGCGGAGTGCAAAAGTAGCGACCGTTGTTCCTCGACCTGGCATAAACCCAAACTGATTTTAGGTGATTTCACTCTCCTCTCTTATTCTTTTCTCTATCACTTTCTCCCATACTTTCATACTATGTGACATGAGCTTTATTCCCCGATAGTTGTTGCAGTCTTGCACATCACCTTTTTTTTTTTTTATTTAGTTGGCTTAAGCATAATACAATTAATTATTATCGATTCGACATTTACAGAATCGATATTATGAAAACATGCTCTTCCGAGCCGAATGCCAAGAACAAATCGAACAGCTGGAACAACAAGCACTTGAGGACCCTCAACCTTCAGAACTACAGTATGAGGTAATTAATAACCGCAGTAACCGTTACTGAGTTTTAAACCTCCTCTCCGCGCGCCGCCAATACATTTGCTTCACCGCCTCCACCCGACCGCGCGGACGAGCGGATGAGCGGCCCCAACGACTACGCAGACAACCGGATGAGCGATCTCACCGTATGCGCACGAGCGAATGGGCGGTCCGCCCTATAGCGTGGATGAACAAATGAGCGGTCCTACCGACTACGCGGACAACCGGATGAGCGGTCTCAACAAATGCATACGAGCGAATGAGCGGTCCTACCGACCGCGCGGACGAGTGGAGTAGTTTTAGATTATTAGTTTAATTATTTTTTAAATCTTAGTAAATAAAATAATTTCAACACACTTGCTCATAAAATGGCTCTAATTTCACTGCAATTAGGCACATAATGATACCTGTAATCAAACTGTGACTTTTCATTACTTTTATTTACAAATGAGTTATAGGTTTTTTTTTTTTGGTTGCTTTGTTCTTAAAAAAGTTTCTATAAAAAAAATATCGTGTTCAATAGTCCAAATAAATTAATGTACCTATCGCTTGCTCATTTTATGCAACTTCGTATTGAAATAGATAATGTCAACTTGTACGTTTCTAATAAATAAAACTTGCACTCAAATATAAGTTTTATTTCTTAAATAAAACTTTTAAGTCGCCATTTTGTACGTGGCTAAAACACCATCCGCGAAAAGCAAAAACAAAAGAAAGCTTATTCTTGTAGTCCGTTCGCAATTGTTAGATGCGCGCGCATAGGAAAACTGATTATTTTTTCCCGCCATTACTTAAAAATATTTGGTTGCAAATTGCCCGATCTAGGCTTATTCAAACAGCTGTTTCTTGATTTCAATAAAACTGTATCAGTGCAATTGACGGTCTCTTGGACCATAATTATTATATTGTGTAGTTTTGGTTTGGACTATTCTCTTACACTTATATATGTATTAGGCACATATCCCAATTTATTTTGGAACAGAACAACACGTCTTGTTCAGATATAATTTATCATTATCGTCTTTCACATAATTCATCCATTATATTTTAGGTATTCCCCTATTATTATATTATATTATTATGCATGATTTATACTCAACCTCGTCTCAACTCCTCGTGTAACAAATACAGCATCTTCTACTCCGCAAAGGAATTAATCGGAATTAATGGAAAAAACAAATTTTGGAATCCACGATAAAATAATAATAATAATTTATTTCAGATAACACAATGATCCTTAATGGTTACTAACAATTGGAACTTATAAACTATGTGCATGGTGTGTGTTATATGGGACCCAAAATCCGCCAATTTCCTTTCTTTTTAATTTTTCACTCCAGTTGCAAGGTTAAAATGAAACTGTTCTGGTCACATCTACCGCATGTCGGAGGAGCGATGGGTGAAAATTACCACTTAG
The DNA here is from genome assembly GCA_932274075.1 of Diarsia rubi. NCBI lineage: Eukaryota > Metazoa > Arthropoda > Insecta > Lepidoptera > Noctuidae > Diarsia > Diarsia rubi. The sequence continues at coordinate 13,964,008 of OW026413.1, forward strand.
TGGACACCAAAAAGCAGGAAACGAAAACGCGGCAGGCCCAGAAGGAAATTGCGGGATGAGCTTGACTCCTCAAAGGATTGGCCTATCATTATAGGCCTTTGCCCTGTAGTGAAACAATATAGGCTTATAATAATATTAGCACCAAAAAGACAACTCTATCGGCGTATGTTTCATCCAAATCCATTCATCCGATTGGAGTTATGAGGGGGGAACAAAGAGCATAACAACGAACAAACACATAATCCTCCTTTTGAGCTTCGACGCAGTCAGGTAAAAACAAAGGGGTAGTGAGAAAAAGGCTACTGCTGCAGTTTTCTCACTTTCAAACAGAAGATAAAACAGTGGCGACAATACCTAAGTAAACACGGTGACACATCGAGCTAGGTCTACATCCTATCCGGACCCTATAGGTACCTGACCTTGATTTGATTGAGCTTTCCGTAAAATTTGAGAACTTCCATTTGAGCACCTATCTTTAGAGCACCAAAGGTATCCCCAATAGAGCACCAATCAATGTTTTGACGTGGTGCTCTTGGGAACAACACCTACGGTGCGGTAGCTGCTAGTGATGGGGTGTACAATAAAATTTATCGATTCTAATCGGCAGTTTTATTGCAGAATGTTATCATTAAAAAAAAAACATATACCATATTTGGTATATGTTTTTTTTTTTCAAAGGTTTGAGTGAGTTGAAGTTTTTAATTGTTTCCATTAAAGCACCGCGTCAAAACATTGATTGGTACTCTAATGGCAATACTTCATACAATGATAGATCAGCTTAATTTGGTTTGCATAGTTTGTTTGGTCGTCGTACGTACAAAGAGCTGTGTACAATAAACAATGTGTCCCGCCCATCGATATCTGCTGCAATAGAGGATACTGCAGTGATAGTTATGGCTCGGAGAGAGGTATATTCCGTTATAGAGACAAAGTTGGATACGAACTTATATTTTTCCTTTTTGATCTAGTGGTCGCAAGCGTGCGACAGCTGTGCATAAGATCACGGATTTAGTCTCCAGGACGGGCAAACTGTTATTCGGTTTTCCATTAGGAGTTTCTCGATATCAGCCACGGAGTCTGCCTTTGTGCCCGGTAGATGGTAATGGGCTTACCAACTTCCACCGAAATTTTGGTGTACTAAATGGCTACACCCTTATTGTGTATGTATACAGTACTATTGATGTAAAGATCAATAAATCATCAAAGTGTGTGTCAGACTTCTACTGACTGAAAAGCACCCGTGTGTCCTTTATGTTCCGGGGCCGTAGTATCTCTTTTGAACAACCCGCAGAGGTGAGCGTGACCTTCAACTCCAAACCACCCATATCGCTCCGGTAGCTCGGAAGTCGCATACGGATCGCAGTCGCGACCGCGATGCCTCGCCCGACTCGGGGCTCAGGCAATTGCGTACACGCTGCGTTGAACGTCGCGTTGCAGAGGGTGGAAGAGGATTCTTTTTAAAAATAGTCTAAATATCTTATACACAAAATCCTCATCGATTATTGCCGGTCCGATCTTGTCTAACTTGACGGTACTTTGAAATATTCACTATACAGTTCTTATTTTAGAAGGATTTTATTTTTTTAGTGCCTCATGACTGCTTCATTGGTTTAGTGGTTGGGTGGTGGGTGGTCGTACAAATTATTATTGATTTGTCCATCAGTAAATTCTCATTAGCAGTCACGGAGTCTGAATTTGTGCTCGGTACATAGCAATAGGCTAGCGTATAACATAGAACTTTAACATAACTAGCGAAATATGAGTAAACCTACTTTGAGGTACATGTCACCCACTACTGTATATAAATCTCTCTTTGCTTAGATCCATTGAATAAAATAATTAAATTAGCAACAAATTGTCACTTTCATTACTCACCGTGAAAACTTAATCAAACCAAAACTAAACCTCTTAAACAAGAGCCCTTCAACAAAATCCTTCTCCACACTGAGTTGCCCTCAACTTGCCTTATTGTAGGTACCACGGCAAATTGAGCAGTAAAGAGGACGTGTAAGCACCCACTTAGATGAAAACAATCTTAGCATCTCGGACGGCTCTTACTAACCGACTGTGAATCTGTGATCGACTGTACCTGTCGAATGTGGGTCGAGATTCGTTTATTTAGTGGGAATGATTTAGTGTTTTCTGGAAAATTATTGATACTTGGCAAATCTTTCACACTTAAGTGTTTAAAAAGTAATTTTTGTGTATAATTAATCTAAGGTAGAAATATGTTGGTAGGTATCTATCCTAAAGGAATCATTTGCCGCTTGAATTGCGTTATTAATAAATATTTGTGAAATACCAGCTGACAGAGTTAGCGCCGACTTTGGTCTGTTCCCAAAAGATCCATGGACCTGCTATTAAAATATGAGTGGGTGTCACTTAGATGAAAACAATTTAGCATCTCGGCAGGCTCTTACTCACCGACTGTGAATCTGTGATCTACTGAATGTGTCGAATGTGGGTCGAGATGGGAATGATTAAGTGTATTTTGTTTATTTTTTTTTATATTTGGCATATCTTTCATAAGTTAAGTGTTTGTAAAAGTATTTTATAAACAATCTAAGGTAAAAATGAGTATCTACCTGTGCTACAAATGATTCACGTGCCTATAGTTTAATTATTAGAAAATAACATAAAACATATCATAGCATTACACCTGTAATTCCCGAATGGTTAAATAAAGGTAGGTATATTAGTATATTATAGTGGTATGGTATGGTATGGTCTATATTAGTGTGTAGGTACCTACTATTAGGCAAATAGTAGGTACCTACACTCACAATTCGTCACTTATTTTAAGTCCCAGGTAATAGAGGGCGAGCCTCGTGCTCGGAATTCGTGCTTGTGACCACTAGACCAACGAGGCAGTCTTACGATACTTTGTTAAAAATAGATATGAAACCTCTTTAGAAAAACAAAGGAATAAATATCGCCACTAAAACAGAAAAAGATTAAAAAGCAACGCGCCGCAAAACAAAAAGGGTTACGTTTCAATTTAAAAAATCGTACAAAATAAAATTCAAATTTGGAAGCGCGCGAAAACGAATTTTTAAGCGCATCTATTGGCTGAAAATGGCCCGTGGTTACGTCCCATTGGTCAAAGATAATGTTTGTGTGACTAACAATTTTGTGCGGGGGAGATAAACCGAAACTCGACCGCAAATGTTGACAGAAGCTTACAAGATCCAATCCAAACGGAAATAAACTGAACTCCCTAAGCTTATAGTACATTTTTGCATGGTTCTCTGGTTATAGTTGGACCAGAAATGACGAGTGTGCGATGAAAAGAGACGGGAAATTGGACGCGAAAGCCTTTTTGTCGGTTGCAGGAGGGAGATCGGTTATTTATTAAAGGGTTTCATTACATGTTCAAAAAAACGTATTATAAACAAACAAAAAAAACTTCCTTTTTTGTAACTATTTTAACGCAATTTGATGCAATTTTGACGAAATGACAAAAAATCTAAATTCTTCACAGATTAGAGAAATCTGCTATATCTATATGTTACGCCTAAGAATGCATTAAAAAGTTCATGCATTTAACATAAATCTCTTTAAAAATACATAATTATTAAAAATACATACATACAATACAAAAATACACAAAACAAAAAAATATGTTTAAAAAAAATAAAAAAACAATAAAGTTACTTTTAAATATGTTTTACCAAAAACATTTCAAAACCACAAAATAACTTAAATGGTGAAAATATTCTCTCAACGTAGACGTATCGAATTATCTTCTAATCTGCCACTCATAACTGCCAAACCACTCAAAGTCAAAGAGATCGACATAAATTAAACACATCATTAACATAACCAACCCCTTATTTCGTGAAATAATTTTATTATAATAGATAATTTAAAACTGCCCAAGTTCACCCCACCAGTAGTGGGGGTTAAATGAGGAATGGGCGGAGCGAGAATTAAACCTACACAATATAAATCTATACGTCTCTTTCGCACAAATGAGCAATCCTAATAGCAGTAAGCGGCTTACAATGGGTGTTGACACTCTCTAGTACTGCCGTCTCGCTTTGACCCGGGCTTATGGCAATAGAGTCGTTTCAATGGCCCTTCATAGTTATAAAGGTATAGACAAGCATTGGAGGTCCACGTGAGATTTCGTAATCAGTGAATTGGCGCCTTTCACAAGTAGAGGCGCAATGTCCGCGCGTTTGACAGTTTGACGTTTCGTTTGGCGGGAAATATTATTGTGTGTTGACAGACACGCGGAGGTGCGAAGGCATTACGTTTGTACAGCCAGCGTTATACTGTGAACTTTTTGAAAATACCTTAGTGATGTTAGAAGCGGCCAGTTGAAGATAGTTTCAGTTATTGCTTGTGCAATAACTTGGATTTTTTGTAGAAAGTAATTTAAGGTAAGATGACATGTGAATATTTATTTTATTATTTACTTGACACAAGATAAATACTAAAATAATATCTTGATACAAAATAAATATCTTAAACTTTCTGTGCCGTTATTCAAAGTTCATAATAACTAAGTTATTAAAAATTACTAAAGCCTTTTAGTGTAGTATTCATAAACTAGTAACCATAGCAACGAATAACGGTTTGTCGCATTATACTACTACCTACACCTAATACCTACTTATCAAAAGTATATCATCGTCTTCTCGAAAAGGTTAGTACCCCATAAATACGTACGGTTTCTGAAAAATAAACAATTACAGTATATTATTTACCAATTTATAAGAAGAAATGATTCTAATTGGACGAGGAAGAAAGTCAACAAAATGATGAAATCCTAAGAAAAAATATGAATCACTAAATACATAATATACACCTCCCGATATCCCAATTCATTTGAGGTCGGGGCAGCATATATCTTCTTCCATACGGGGTTCTTTGTTGCTTCTCATCTCATGAAAAGCCTCTTTTTTGCAGTCTAACGATCGTTTTTGTAGTCTTACTCAACTCTTATACGGAATATCCATCCAAATTCATACGCAAAATTTTTCTTTTCTTTCTATACTTAGTGTCTTTTCCGCACGCAAAATACGCGCATTGGGCGTGTGGTTGCGGACACCAGCCCGTTATATTTATACTTAGTGTCTTAACTATCTAAATAATTATAATCATTGTCGTCCACTATTTTTTGGTAATCTATATGACGGACTAATTTGTTTTTTTTTTTCGTTAACTACCATATTCCGTAATATATTTTTAAGAACTAACGCTCAAAGGTCTCATCCACGTTCATTCGCATTTTCCCATGCAATCTCCGACACCCCATTTCAGCACTTTTTAGAACAAATAACCAAATAAAAGTATGTGTATGTAGGAATACTTATTTAGCCTTAAGTTGTCAATTGTAAAAAAAACGGATCAGTACCTATTTTAATCGTAAAAACGTACTAATAAACGGTCAGACAGACATACTTCTGCGTTTTTTATATTGAAGGTATAATGTTTCATCAATCAATCGGCTCATCAAATAGTCAACTGAGCTTAGACCTCGAACAATCACATAATATTCACTTATACCGCGTGCAAAGTAGCAAAGCAATATCTGCCTAACCTAATCCAACCCGTGTTGGTTCGATTTTCAGTCCGGATGAAGGCCAGCATTTTGCCTAGAGCCACTGCCATTCTGACGTCCACAAATCAGTTACTATTTATTATGATCCCCCCTTGTTAAGAATTAATGCCCAACATAACATTTTACTCATTTTGGTTAAAATATTAGGCAACCATCAGACCATTTCTTCAGGGTGTACCAGTCAAGATATTTAAATGCATCCCATTGCCGGGAATAGAAGAAAATTGACGCACTGTTTTAATACTTACAGCTTGCCTAGTCCGCTTCGTTTTAGCTGTAGTTTTTTCTGTAGTTGCATCAGTACTAACTATAGCTACCGTTTCAGTAGTAACTTCATTTGTTACCATTTCTGTAGTGGTTATCTCATCAGCTGTCGTTTCTGTTGTTTTATCGTCAATATCTGCCGTTGTTGTAATTATTACATCACTGGCTGTTGATTCTGTAGTTGTATTTTCATCAGTTTTCGTTAATGTAGTTACCCCATCAGCTGTTAGTTCTGTATTTATTTTTTCATCAACTGACGATTCTGTAGTTGGATTTTTTATATTATTTTTGGCTACCGTTTCAGTTATAGTTTTATTTTTTTCAAATATAACTAACTCATCAGATAATGTAGTTGGAGCCTTTCTACGAGGTTTCGTTGTAGATTTATTAGCGCGACTAAAATAGTACTTCGGTTTTCTTTTTTTGTTTACTTTATTATCTCTAGTTTCCGTAGTTGGGTTTATTATACTCTTTTTGGCTATCGTTTCTGTTATAGTTTTAGATTTTTTAAATGTAACAAACTCATCAGATAATGTAGTTGTAATCTTTATACGAGGTTTCGTTGTAGACTTAGTAGCACGACCGAAAAAGTGCTTTGGTTTTCTTTTCTGGTTTGCTTTATGATTTCCCTTATGGGTCGACTTTTTTTTTAATTTATCACTTGAAGGTTTTGTTGGGAACTCAGTATTAGCTCCTAGTTCAACTTCTTGTTTTACATGCTTTTTTACTTTATCAAAAATTTTGGCGTTAAATGGTTTATAGGCGGGATAATTTTGTACACTAAACTCTTTCTTTTGATTTTGAATTCGTTCAACCATTGCGTTTTTAAATTCCTCAATACTTAAAAACGGGTTTGGAAGTCCAGCTTCGACTGGATTATTTATGTATATGATTGGGTCTTGATTTCTACTTCGCCCTTCTGCTCTTAAATTATGTGTTTTGACACCGTCTACTTCTTTTAATTTTTGCACATGTAACGTATAATGCGTGTGTCCATCATTTCCCAAAAACCTTCGTGTAACGTGTGGTTGGTCTGAAATTAATAAACCTGGCTCACATAATTTCTCGAACGAAAACACATGGAGCAATCTATGGAACGGTCTAATTTTAAGATTGTATGCACTAGAAGTATTTCAAACTATGATTTGGGACTCTGCTAGTAAAATTGTTACACAAAGGTGTAGCTAATGTGAGTAGTTCACCCGGCCATTTCAATTTGTCAATTTCCCATCAACCGTGCATAAATTCAGACACCGGGATCTATGTCTATATATTCTTGTGTGTTCAAAATCATATTCGTTATCTGTTGGTATGTTTATATAACGTGAAAAACGTGAGTGTGCTTGATTTGATTCTATTTCGACGGTCATAGAGGGTTTGTATTAATAAGCATGTATAAAAACGCTTCTAAATTAGGTACTTTACCGTTCTCAATGGCATCTTTGTACAGAGAGTGCAATTCGTCGATCAAATTTATTTTTATTACTGTTTTTTTTTCTTGCTTCGTTTCGTCGTCACCCGCGTACACTATACAAAAAAATATTTCTGTGACATATAGAATAAATATTATTTGCAAAAAGGAAAATCTAAACATTTTATACATTATTGCTGAAATAAGTTTCGGAGGTAATTGCAGTCTTTACGAGTTCCATGTGTGAACGGTTCGCTGAAAAATGATTATATCGATAACGCACGCAATTACACTGTTTTATAGTTAAAAGGAGAGAAAGATATGTGAACATATAATGTACCTACGTGTATTATAAATGTGAATACCATTATGGTCAGTTTGAAGTTTGAAGAAACTGACCTACAGAACATACAGGATGTACATTGACGAGGAAAATGAAAATTTTGTTACAATAGTTTCATTTAAAATACTCTTTTCTTTCATTTTCATTTCCATGGAGTTTCTTGGCCATTCTTCTATTAATCTACGCGCTACGCTTTGTAATGGGCAACTACAATACTTTCTCAAGTTATTATGCCCTATAACTGTGACTGCGGCTGACATTCAAAAGTGCCTGTAATATAAGTCTAACGGCCGAATACTGAAATGCCACTCAAATATAAGTAACCCTCAAATCTAGTGCTCTCTCTCTATGCTCGGTCGCTCTGAGGTACCTAACAGAGACAGAACGAGATTTAAGGGCAACTTAAAATTGAGTAGTATTCGGCCGTAATTTAAATAAATGTTTGAGTTTAAGTTTAAATGCCACCATTAATAATAATTCAAGACCCACAAAAACAGCTGTGGCGTACATTTTGAAATTGTATTTATTTGTTTTTTCAATGAAACTGTAAACTAGGTCTAATATAAATAAACAATAACCTGAAAAGGGATAATTGTATTCATCAGTAATGATTACAAGACAAATATTGAAATCAGCTGTTACCCTATATTTTCTTAATAAACGGAAAGTATCACATTTTTTTCAGAAGTTTCTTTTTTTTATATAAATACTGCGTACCCACGTAGTTTATGGGAATATAGGGATAAAAAGTAGCCTATGTCTTTGGGAATAGTGTAGCTTCCCAACGGTGGAAGAATTTTTAAAATCGGTGCAGTGGTTTTTAAGTTTATTCGTTACATACAGAAATACACATCTTTCTTTTTTATTTTACTACTAGCGGACGTTACGCGGTTTCAGCCGCGAATTTCCCGTTCCTGTAGGAATACTAACAGGGATAAAAAGTCTATGTGTATAAGTGTCTATGTTACTCAGGGTAAATGTAGCTATCTAATGGTAAAAAAAAATTGAAATCGGCACGGATGTTTTTGAGTTTATTCATTACAAACATACACACATAAATACAAATCTTTCCTCTTTATAATATTAGTGTAGATGATGTAGATATTGTAGACTAGCGGTCGTCACGCAGTTTCACCTGCGTAATTCTCGTTGCCTTGGGAATACAGGGATAAAAAATAGCCTATGTCACTCTGGGTGAATGTAGCTATGTAATGGTGATTTTTTGAAATCGGCGCAGTATAGTTTTTGAGTTTATGCATTACAAACATACACACAAAAATACAAATCTTTCCTCTTTATAATACCTATTAGTGTAGATTGGTATAGATAAAATAGATATATGTAGTAATATATTTCTGCCACCCACCAAACTGCGTAACAGTTTGTCGGCGGCAGTAAATAGATAGCTTACCGGTATCGAGAACAGAGTCCCAACTACCGGGCGGTCATGGTTCCAGAGAGAGGGGAACCTTATATTCCAGCCCTGGTGCACGCCATGGTCCGGGACGCAAGGGAATGGGACGCCGCCGCCTTCTTCGGCGAAGCAGTGATGCTAGCGAAGGAGGTGGCGGAACGTGAATGGGAGAAAACCTCTCGTCCCAGCCGCCGCGGGAGACGCTCTGCATAGGCGTCGGGGGCCATGTGATGGCTTTCAGCCACCGTAGACGCGGGCGTGTGGACGGTGAGTAATGGGCTAGCTCGCCGTTCACCCGTCTTATGACGACGACAGGCCGTGTCGACGGCGCGTTCGTGTTCCACGCGCGCCTCTAAGAGATCTCAGCAACATGCAAGGGCCGACGCCCGTCGGGGCTGCGGGTTGTTCGAAAGTGATGCCGCGGCCTCGACACAAAGGGCCAAGAAGGAACATAGGTGGTTTTTAGTCAGTAGAGGTCTGACACTCCCTTGCGCTCTGCGAGCTCTGTTCTCGAACCGTTCCAAGAATTTTGTAACACCGTTATCCAGTTGCCTATATTATTGGAACTCAATCTTAATGGTGCCTGATTTATTTAATGTTGCCCAGAAACCCCAGGTTTCTGCCCAGGCAAGGAATATTTCGATACCTCTATTTAAATATGTCAAGACGAAGTAATGATTACGTGGTTAACATTTTAGTGTCTACACTCTGTATATTTAAATGCATTCTATCTTTTTATTGGTTTAATCTTCAGTACCATTAAGATAATTCGTTGAAGACAAACTTTAAAGCTTATTCCAATGATACTTACAACTCCAATTGTTATTAATCTAACTAGAATCTTTTTGGACCCATTCATGTATGAGATCAATGTGGAATTTTTGTATCGACATAATGTCAAGGTTTTTCGCTGACATAAAATGTAGACCCTGATTTGATCGTATAGCCGCGCCATGAATCCTCGTAGAGTGGCCAAAAATACTAGCTATACGTAAAACCACGTAAAAAGATTACATCATCGCAAAATTCGGTTTGTTTAAATAATTAGTTTAAATTTAGTTTAAAAAACCACGTCATTTTGTCGGACTTACGTCGGAAAACATATGGTCAGTTTAATTGGTGTCATGTTACGTTGTATTTATTTCAAACGTAACATAACATCACGCCTGTAATCCAAGGAGTTAGGAAGAGATGTATATAAAAGTATCTACACCCACAATTTACCAGCCCTTTATTTTAGCTTTTTGAAAAACCTTACTTAAGTATGTGCCTGGTCGGAATACTCAAAGCGCTGAACAGCTGATACCCTACGTCTACGTCGATTTTCTTAAACCGATAGAATCTTTGATATAAATTTCTTATGAAACAATATCAGTTAGTAGTAATGTAGTACCAATGGACTATCCACTACAAAACAAAATTGTTCACCACGGCATTGATCCATTTTTTTTGTTTCAAACCATAGCTGGGCTTGTTACAGATATATTAGAGGTCATAGTTTCAACTATTTCACTTTTTTTCGTTATTCCATTTTTTTATTTTAAAACTTTACCCTGTATAATTATTTATTATTATTATTTATTAACGTACAGAATGCTTCATTGACGGCTTCGTAAAAGGTTAGTTTACACCTTGTATTATACTTCTGAAAGAAGGTATTTTATAAGAACAACCCGGTCACACATGCAGACATAAAAAAACCGACCAAGTGTGAGTCGGACTCGCGCACCGAGGGTCCCGTACAAACCCCTGGGTATTTAAGTAAAAGTTAAGGAAAGGAATAGTAAATTTAAAATTATTAAAAATATTTTTATTACAAATGATGTAACTGAAAATTTACGGTTTTCGCAATTTTTGCTTTATTTGTGCTATAAGACGTTGCTTCGTACCAAATTTCAAGATTCTGAGTTCACGAGAAGTACCCTGTAGGTTTTGATTTCCTTGCGAGTGTCGAAAATTTGCGGAAATTTGTGGCATAAACGGCTGTATCTCGTTGGCTTAGAAATTTAATTTTTCACAGCTTTAAGAGACAGTGGACTTGAGTATTTGATATAAATTTCAGCTTGATACCTCCACGAGCTCTTGAGAAAAAGGGTCTTGACAGACATACAGACAGACGGACTGACGGACAACAAAGTGATGCAAAAAAACCTTTGATAAAATAGTTAGCCATCCTATCGTATGAAGAGACGGAAGAAATTTCAAGTTCACTAAACTATACCAAAAATAAATATATACACACACACCCACACATACACACACAGTCATACTCATACACACTGACATACACCAAGTTAGAATGCTTATTTACTTTATATCATCAATAAACTTTTTACTTTACTTTTTACTTTACTTTTTACTTTAAACTTTGGTACTATTCAAATATCATTTTATTTTTTGTTCGTAGATAATAAATACCTATTAATTTAAAGTTAACGCAACTCTGGCCCCCAAGATACAGGCACAGCCTAGTTTGGGGACCTCTGTTTTGTAACCATATTAAAATATAACTTGTTACATTAATTAGTTTTAACGTTAAGTTAGATTAAGGATTTATTGTAACAACGATTTATTGAAAATTAAATATTATTATTAAAAAAATATTTTACTAGCTGTTGCAAGTGGCTTTGCCCGTTACAACTCGACAATTATCCCACGGCAAGACAAAATCGGGATAAAATCGATTCTATGTGTTAATCCACGTTATAAACTATATGTGTACCAAATTGTATCCAAATCCGTTCAGTATTTTCTGCGTGAAGAAGTAACAAACAAACATAATTCACACTCACACACTCACAAACTTTCGCTTTTATAATATTAGTGTGATAAGGGTTCCGTTTTTTTCTTTCTAGGTACGGAACCCCGATTGTTTGTAAGTTTTTATGTGGGGGGTAATCTCCGAAAATAATAAACCAATTATAAAATGACTTTCACTACCAGCAAGCTGCATTAATCGTGGTCCTATAAGCTAGAAATTATATTTATAGCATACATATTAGTCGCGCTATCACATTTTTTTGTAAACGGCATCGCGGGTGAAGAGCTAGAAAAAAATATAGAAGCAGGTAAAATTCCCACTGTATCATCCAAAACTCCCCTTACGACGTCCTAATCTTCACGCTTCGCAGGCGTATGGGTGATAGCAGTAGGTACACCGCTACTGCCACATAGGACACCATACCCACTGCCAACCCTCTGATAATCTCTTAATCACCTCTTACAACACCCTTGGGAACTAGAGGGTGGTTTGTGGAGCTGCGGTCGCTGAGGATATTATCTGTGCCAAAAATGAAATGGCTGCGCTTGTATTTCATGAAAACATGTGAATTTTATTCATTACTGTGTACCTGTCCATTATTTCATAACCTTCCTTTTGGGCTTCGCCGCAGTCGGGTAAAAACTACTAGTGGATCTAAAAGGGAAAGTGCTCAGAAATCTGGCAGTTCTTCGACCAAACATAGGCCAAAATTATGGTCGCGTGAAGAGTTGGCCAAGTGGTTGGGGATATCATGAAATAATAGGTTGCAATGGCACACGGACCCCATAGCCTTGTGTTTCAACCCCATACGGCTCAAACACATAAGTACCATTTAAGTTATTGTATTTGTATAGTTTGAGGTTTTTTAAAGTGAAGTTAGAACCATTTAATCCTTCTTTTAGTCTCTGTCAAAAAAGTAGTTTTTCTTCGCGAAGTAACTTCAGTTTTATAAAACATTTTTCGGTTCAAATATATTTTCGGGACTATGTTTGGCATAACTCTACTCTGCGATTATAAGACTAAAGTTTATTTTATTAATACAAACAATGATTTTATTCTCACGAAAGAGGTCGATGATGGAACTGGCCAAAACAAATAAAATGTTTTTGTTGTTTTGAATATATAACAATAAAATCGACGGCCAAAAAAACTGCTACCAAACTTTGCTTTTGCAACCCTATTTCTCGGGCAAAGAAAATCTTGGCAATAATTACTGAAAATTGGACAAATTCATGTCTTAATTTTTGTGTTATTGAATACAAAAACAGAAGGATTACCTACCCAAAATGTACATGCAATTATGCCCTTCCTTCAAGTAGCATATTATATAGGGTGACTGGTAATAAGTGACCGATAGTTGAGGTGAAGGCGACGACGTAGCCCGAAAAAGGCATTTTTCATCAAATAATCACTATTGACACTTGTATGAACTGAGACGGTTGTTTTGGTAGTTTTAATCATTATCACTCAAAGCCGCGAATCCCATTTTATTTAACACTAGCGAACGTCACGCGGTTTCACCCGCGTAGTTCCCGCTCCCGTGGGAAAACAGAGATAAAAAGTAGCCTATGTCACCCGGGGATAGGGTAGCTTCCCAACGGTGAAAGAATTTTTCAAATCGGTCCAGTAGTTTCGGAGCCAATCGTTACAAACAAACAAACAAATCTATCCTCTTTATAATATTAGTGTAGATACGACTTGACACTGACCGGGAAATTGCAAAAAACGTAAGGAAATTCGAATTTCGTCACCTTCACCTGAAACACGTGATTGTACTCATGATACCAACTTTTACTAAAGGACCAAACCAGAAATCGCGAAAAAAAAACAGATGTTGAGTACACTTTGACCTGACTTGATTTGAAGTATTGGTCACTAATTACCAGTCACTCTACATATTTCGTCGGAATTACCAGTTTGTATCGAGTGTTGTTTGTGGATCATTACCGTTTTGGTATTGCAAGCGCAAAGGAAAAACTTGAACGAATGAAGGAATGAATGATTGATTTATTTGCAAGAATGTTAGGTTTTTAACATAAGTTCTTGAGATAACAAACATAGGTTAGAACTGAATTCTAGGTTTTTCTATACCTACTGCTTTATTGACCTTCAAGAGAATTCATGAATGTTTTAGGACTAATTTGGTATTTGACTGCAAATTGGTTTTTGTTTCGTTTTTGGTTTGCACAGCCAAGCCGTAGCACTTATTGCTAAATTCCATATCATTCTAGACTTTCAATAATTCATTATATGACCTTGAAACAACTCACAGTACAGTAATGGATTTTTTTATTTAAATCACCAAGAGACAAATAAAAATTAAAATCCACCTGAAGGCCCTGGAACAAAAAAGACAATATCTACTAACAGCGATATTTTTTTTCCAAAACCGTTTCCTTACTTATCTCTAAAACACATTTGTCACAGCTAGATCGACACAATTGCCATATTAAAAACAGTACCTTTTGAACGCCAGAAAATCCCCATTAAAAATTTGCACTATACAGTTTTGTCAACTTTCATACCACATTGCTGTCCCATGACCCACTAACATCTGATCCCAGGTCGCCACCATAGAAGACTACGGGGTGTACACGATGCTGCCGGCGCAGCAACTTCCCCCTATCAGTCCCTGGCCACCGGACGGGAACCTGCTGGATAGGATGGATGATCTGGCGCACAAAGGTAAAGGTAATGGTGACTATATACCATGACATCATACTTGTAGCTTAAGTGTGGTAGGACGGTTTTCGTATTTCGCAGTAGTGTTTTTTGTCTGTCTCATTTTTTGACTTTAACTTTAGACGAAATTGGTAATAAGTTGGCAAAAAAAATCTAACAAGTCATAGATTTTCAAAAAATATTGGACAAATATTTTTTATTTTTTCACGTCATCAAACAATGAATACGTTACAGTGCTTTGAAAACTCGTGTGATGTCATGTTGCAGGACATTTTTTACCAGAAAGTGACGTCATAAGCTGCCACTCATGATCTTTGACGCGTTTTATCTTATTAAATTTTTATTAATTTGATAAAACAATTAACACGTATCCAATATTTTTCGATAATCTAACTGACGGACTAAACAGAATCATATTTTGTTTAGTCAGGAACCATCCCTATTAATAGGTAACAATAAAAATAAAATGATAGTGTTGATAAATTGTTGTGCAGTTTGAAGAGAATAAAATTAACAGAAAATAGTTGTTTAAACGCAAATTCATGTACAAAGCACAATAAATGTTTAAATAATTCGTAATAATTATGTTATTGAGCAGTCGTATACTATTGCGAAGTACATTGAAGCCGATAGTAAATATTTATTGTATTACATTAGTATTTATTCCCTAAATACGCACCTCCCTCTCCTGGTTGGATGAACAGTAATACCTATTTTATTTCTTGTCAGAAATACTTGATTCAATGAATACTGTCTGAGCCAGAAAAATAAGGTCTATGTAATATTTTCAGCAGTAGATTCCAACAGTAGTATGAGCTCTCTTTCAACCAATTATTATTTTGTGTGTCATGTAAAACTAGTGTGATCATTAAAGGTCACTTTTGATCAAATGAGGTCACACTGAAACTAACTAATAAGCTGGTAACATCGTAGTGAACGAATCATATTAATTAAAGTAGACCGTAGCATAGAAATTTTAACTTAAAAAGCCAAAAATTTCTTACTACTATTATAGTTTTTCTACTAGACACAGGAACTCCGTCAGCTAATGTTTGTAAAAAAATATTTTCATCTAAAAGTAGACCATAGTAAATAAACTTTCGAAGCCTAAAAATAACAACGCGTGGAACAAAACCCATGATTAATGTACCTAAATAAGAAGTGGTACTGTTCTTCCACTTACTTACACTCATAGAAACTAGACAAGAACATAGTGACATTGTAGTGAAGCAAATTATATCAAGGTCACCTACTTTTTTTGTTTAATAAATTGGACCCCAGAAAACTCCAACACGTGAATTGAAACGCGTGATTTATTAGAGTTAACAGTGGTATGACCTACGCCTCTCTTTTGGACTCGTAAAACTGGAGTTTAAGACTGTGACATTGTAGTGAAACCAGTTATGGCCAGGTTTCCTAAAAATTCAGACCCTCAAACAGTCCGTCACAAACTTTCCCGCGAAGAAGCCCAAGAAGGCGACTTCCATCTTAGTAACAGTAGACCGTAGAACTAAAATTGAACGGCCCAAAAAAGCCCATCACGTGAATCAAAACGCGTGATTAATTGGAGTAAGCAGTGGTATGGTGCGGCAGGTCACAGCGGTGTTAACCAGCTCGGCGGGGTGTTTGTAGGAGGCAGGCCGCTGCCAGACTCGACGCGCCAGAAGATTGTGGAGCTGGCACACTCGGGGGCGCGGCCCTGCGACATCAGCCGAATCCTGCAGGTCTCCAATGGCTGCGTCTCCAAGATACTCGGCAGGTTTGTACGGGTTTTGTTCTTGTGGTGGTGCGGGAGTGTGGTTTTGGGTTGAACTGCTTGAACGATATACAGAGAAAGCGCTAGACGTTACGGTTCGGAACTGCCCTGCCGCTCTGTCAAGTTTTTCGTAATAAGTGTGTATTTTAGTACTTAAATGCATATATACATTGATGGATAAGCTAATAATGAAGCAGCTTATTAGTTCGTATTATCAAAATTCTAACATTCAGGTTGCAAAAGACAATATCTACAATCCTTACCACGAAATATGTACGTAATACTAGAACCACAAGAGTCGTCAATTTCGGCTGCAGGTTTGGTAATGTCAGTTGATAAAAAACAGCTATTTCATACATTTTGACCGCGTTGGGGGGTCTAGACTCATGTGCGGAATTCACGTCAGTAATTTGCGCCTCGATGTCCTTAACACCGTCTAACTGGCTTGGATCAAAATATAACTTAATGTGGTGTGAATCAACGAGAACCTTCCGTGAATTTTAGAAAAAAACAGTCGTCATAACAGCTACTACTTGTACTTTATTAGACTGCTAATAATCCCCCATAAACCACAGAACTTTGAATCGGATACTCCTATCATATCAACTGCATCAACTAATATAAATAAACAAATAACAATTTTTAATTAAACCCCGTCGTCGTAACCGCAAAGACACATACTAAAAAATACCTTGACGTACTCGTATTATACTCGTAGCTAGATTAAAAGCAGGCTTCTCATGTTACCCGTCACTAGTCTACCCGTCACCTTGTGGACAAGCAGTCACGGTGATCCATGGGGCCGGTTGTAACAAGTACAAAATAGCTAAAGAGAATTTTATTATTATCATTTTATCTAGACTATATTATGTCACAGCTAGACAAAGGCGATTTCAATTCCTTCCAAAGGTCACGATTCTGTGCAACTTCTTTCCAATTCCGTCTCCTTCGTGGTCTGCCACGACCCCATGTCATTGTTTTAGGGTACCAATCCTGAGTTTTAAGGGCCCGCAGCTCGTTCAGCATGTGACAGACATGTCCTGCCCAGACTCATTTAAATTGGACAGCTTTTTGAGCTATGTCAACGATTTGCGTTTTGGAGCGCAGTGTAGTATTTTGTTTTTATGATTGTGGAAATAATATCATAGACCCTCAGTATTCCATATATTCATAGACGACAGTAAACCAGGCAATAGTTTTATCTCTCTTTAAGAACAAATACCATATGGTACCCCTTGTATGAGATAGAATTCTCGTTAATATTGTTTGCAATTTTGTTACAACTCCGCGCACATAACTCACACTTATTAAACGACGCATCAGCTGCAAATGCCGTCATCAGCCTATATTGTTCCCACTGCAGGGACTCAGGCCTCCTAACTAGTAAAGGGATGGGCACGCGTTTTTGAATATAATGCACTACGCGGGTCTAGTGCGGATTGGTAGATGTCACATATCTTCGAATTATTCGTTCTAAGTTTTGCCAGTTTCCTCACGATGTTTTCCTTCACCGTTTTGAGAGCAGTGGTGGTGAAATAAATTACACAAAGTAATGCGCCTGCCTGGGTTCGAACCCACGACCAACTGTTCGTAAGTCGGGGTCGCCACCACTGGGCCACTACTGCTCTATGCAAATGCCGTAGCTTCATACATTCACGTTATCCGTTCAGAGGTTTCCGAGGTGTGGTTGTTGTCATACTAACGCAAACGCTATGGACTGACTATTATGGTAAAATCATACCTGAATTTGTCATAAAACACCTTCCATGTAATTTCCTTAAGCCACCCTCTCACTTAACCTATAAAACACATCAACCATAAGGGACATAGAGTAGAGATTAAGCAGAGACCAAGCTTCGATCGATTTGATTTGATCTGCGCGGCTACGACCCAAGCGGATAAAAGAACGACCAACCCGAGTGTAATCAATTTAATTAGGAAATTATGTCAATTTTTCGATTAGATCACGATATAAGCATTCCCAAAATGCGTTTTTAAGTGTGTAGTGCATACAACCGAATTAGACAATCTATTCTAAATATAATCTAGAATATATAAGTAAAAAAGCACGTAAGTCACACTTTGAATTTGAATTAAACGGATAGGTACCGTTTTAAGACCAAAGTGATGATTACATAATACCCAAAACAAATACCTCTATTTACAAACAATCAGCTGAAAATTAAAGAATGGTCCTCGTCGGAACTGCGGGTTGTTCGATAGAGATACCGTTGTCTCGACACAAAGGGCTAAGAAGAAACATGGGTGGTTTTTAGTCAGTAGAAGTCTGACACTCTCTACCGCTCTGCCCATAGGAGTCATTTGATGATTTCCCACCCTCAAAAAAAAAAGTAGAGAATGGTATGTCTTAACATAAGGTCACCAATCAATTATCTTTGCAGAGTTGGAAGTCATTTTAAAATATGCAATTTTCACTTGTTTACAAAACTATTTTGTTTCAAAATTATATTAAAAGGGTTTAATCAAAAACGCGACGCGCACAAATAACCCAACACGTTTGAAAGTTCAGTCTCTGTCGCCTATCTACTCTTGTACCATAAGTACAGTTCTTTCCGGGCCGGGTGCGGTGAGCGACGAGGCGCAAGACTATGAGTCTGCGGTGGCGACCAGTTGCTAGAGGTATATCCTTACCGCATACCGAGCATAGTTGCGTCTTTGCTGAGTAGTTGTACTTAGGTTGCGGTTGTTAGCTTTAGTTGGGTGATGAGGTTAAGTACAATAGGCGGTGTAAAAGTTTGTTTCTTCGAAAAAAATATGAAGCTAGTATTTTTTGATTGTCTACCTATTACAATGAATTGGTTAACTTATCATGGCTGACCATGAAAGTCCTTCATGATTTGGTTCCGAAAATCTTTTTGCATTTGTATTCCATTGCTGGAATTAACTCCATTTTCGAGACATCCGAGGACGGTGGCTATTAGTAAAATTGCCATTACTATTAATACCAACATATTTTGGAAAGTGACAGAAGAAGTAAACGACATGTATTGTGGCAAGTATCATGAGTAATCATGACAGTATCATCACAGATATTTCAGATATTTCAGTAACAGTAGTATCATCACAGATATTTCAGTAACAGTAGTATTTGCTTCATAGTCGCATTCGTTAATTATCTCTACTAGTTACATTTATCCGTTACTTTTAAGTTATGAAAAAGTGAAAGTCTATTGATAACAACAGTCGGATTACCACTACCGAAAAACAAAATTAAAAGTCTTCAACAACGCAATATAAACCGCGCGTCAGCTGGCGAGCAAAGCGAATAAAAAGTGCACTTACCTGGCATCGAACACGACACCGTTCAGTCGCAACCTGATACCGACGGCTGTCTGCCCACCCTCTGGTGAAGGGGACTAATGGTATAACTTGGTGGCAGTTTTAGACTACCTAGATACTAGAATACTTTAAAAAATATTTTTGACCAAGTAAGGAAGAACGAACTCATGCTGAAGTATGCCAGATCTTATAGTTAGGAATAACATGCATCGCAAATTGTTTTGCGTTCTACATTTAGTTTGCACTAGGATTAATACCACTTACAACAAATCAATTTAATACGATAAATTTCCAATTAAATGTTTAGGTGGAGTTCCTAAGTACTTAAATGCAGCTAGAATAGGTTATACACCTTGTTAAAGATATCTATGTGTGCAATGCAGTCTTAAACACAACAAAAGTTAAAAAAAAAAAGTAACTCTTTGGTAAACCAAGACTGATGTAAAAACCCAAAAACGATTTCTGTAAATTATATCTTAAAATCAATAGAAAAAATACTCACGAAACCTTGAACCTTAACCTTATTAATCCCTTTCTACTCACAGGTATTACGAGACGGGGTCAATTCGACCCCGTGCGATCGGGGGGTCAAAACCTCGGGTAGCAACAGCCGAGGTGGTCAGCAAGATTGCCCAGTACAAGAGGGAGTGTCCTTCGATCTTCGCGTGGGAGATCAGGGACCGTCTACTGAGTGAAGGAGTGTGTACTTCGGATAATATTCCTAGCGTAAGTGACCTTTTATAGTTTAAAACTAAAGAAATAAGTGGTGAAGACTGTATGTATTTTTAGTTGGAATTCGATGAATAACATGATCTAAGTATTTCTTGGTACTCATCTAAAACTGGGATCATCTCTTGGTGTGGTGTATCACAGAGCAAAACTTTTTTTTTTTTTTTTTAAATAGGCACCCTTGGATTTCACGTTGTCCGAATAACCATTACTTACTGAAAACAATCAAACATAGAACAGAATTTAAATTAAATTATCTGCCGTGTACCTACAAGGCAGATAACTTAATCGTAGGTGGTGAAACAGGCTCTAACCAGAGATATTTAATGATTAACTAAGCCGTCTCTTCGTAAAGATTTCACATACTTTTGTATGACAAAACTGTCAAAACCTTTACTAAGTGATGGCCTGAGTAATAATTAACGCTCTCTGAGTACGGCAGTTAGTCACGTAAACACACCCACCTTTACTTAACACAACCAAAAATATTGAGATCAGACAGTTACTCTTTACCAAAACGCCTTCAGAAAGTATGAAAAATACGAAAGGGCGCCTCGTAAAATACAATGGGGTACAGAACAACCCCAGCTATACGTCCGCTATATACAGGATGCTATAACGCCTTATCTTTCCCTGGCACTATACAGGACTCCCCTTTCTCCCCCTCGCCCCACCACTTGGCGGCAAAACAATATGACGTTATAACTTTTTTTTCTTCATTTTTTCCCTTTTTTGAATACGGGGCGCTCCCTTCTGGGACATCCTTTAGACGTCGATACGTCTTCTGTTATAGAGGCTGCTCTTTACTACTCTTAAGAGAGCTTTTTATTGTAAAAAAAAAAACAGTCTTGGTTAGCCGATTTTTTTTTTTTCTAAAACACCAAGGCACATAATTATTTGTAACGAAAATTATGTTCAGTGATCGGGAAAAGTAGAAAACATGGTTCAGAGAGAAAACATAAAAGGTTCTTAGTATAACACAAATCATTACAAAATCGATATCAGTATGTTATACAAAAATGATAAAATTAACTAGTACATTCTGAACTCTGTAATCTTACAATGTTAAAATTGAGGAAAATCCCCGGCATCACATAAAGTCACATTTAAAAAGCATTTCATAACAGTAACTCTCAGTTTTTACATCTTTTTTACTTTATAGTCTAGCTTTTATCAAGTGAATGTTAAGAGTGAAATACTGCCATGAATGCTAACCAGCCATTTACCTAACTCTTTCATAGTTATAAAAAAGCTACAAAAACATAAAGACGCTATAAAAGTTAACGTAGCGCAAAAGATACAGTAATAACACCGAGAATCTCGCGAAAAATTACTCCGGCATTTTTACGACTTGTACACTGACTATTTATACAACATCCTTTAGCAACTAATGTCGCCCTCCCGAATACTTAACATAAATTAATTAAGATATTCGCACAATCATCCTGTTGGTGACGGTTTTAAGAAAAAAATGAAAGAACATTAAGTACTCTCACCGAGGAATATCGAGAAAAACATAAAAACCGAAACAGAGGGAAAATTCTGAGACGGAAATACATATTTTTAATGAGTGCGAAAGAGTTGGCAAGCTATCTCTTTTTCTACCGTCTAAAAGGGGGAAGACGGGGCGATTTTGACACGACATGAATAAAGAAAATATGAAGGCTTTTGTTGCCGTAAAAATTCCAGTACAGGGGATAAAGTCTTTAAGTTATCAGAGGGTACCGTTAAGGATCGTAAATATAGATGTATAGCCAGGTAGGCATAACATCGGAGTGAGCCCGCGTCTGATGTCTTCGTATTTATCGAATATCGGGTTATATTGTGTTTACGTGGATTATTTAAGAGGTGCTTAAACGTTGAATATATTAACGTCGAGGGTTCGATTCGGTGGCGAAACATCGCGTATTATTAAATCTGACGAGAAAGGTGAACCTTGTTTTAATATTTGAGTTCATTATAACTTTGACCTGAGTGCGATCGATATGAAAAAAAAATGTGCTTATTATAAAGAGCTTAAGCAAACAAAAGCGTAACTGTCGCTAAGTCTTTACAGTAACGACCCTCAACAAAAATGTAACGATACTAAACTTTGTTAACTATTCATACAACTATTAATATTATTCGCAGTTTAAAATTGCATTCTAAGCACAAGACATTAAAGTTCATATTTATTTATTGACATAAAATATGTGGTGAGAGGGTCAATTGTCGTCACAGGGTCATATCGCGTTGGAACATGCGTTCCCGTAGCAAATCACTTCCGGGCCACTAAATCCAGGCCAAATTAATGCATTTAGCACGCTCCCCGGCCCTTTAACTGGGGATGACAACTTTATTTCATTGTATCGCGATATTTTCTTGTCACTTTAACATCAGTGACGGGGACATTGTGATTTTTTGCTGTTAATGTCGACTTTTGGTTAAATGAATCATATTTCATATAAATGGCGTACTGTTGAAATAAAATTCGTGTCATTTGACTTACTTAACTACTTTTACTTTAAATTGATGTCGTTTGTCACAGTGTCAATAATGGTGATGGAAGTTTCAGATTATTATCATTACGTTTAATAACATCCTAAGGCCTGTAAGCTTGAGACGAATCTGACAATTCTATTATCGAAAATAAAAGTAAATATATATAAACAAATCTCAAAAAATATTCTAAACAGCTTTATACTTAATATCTAGCTACGACATCCAATGTCCACGCTATAACAAACTCAATAAATAGCTCGTTCAAAACACTGATTTAAAATATCATTACGGATCATATCTGAGATTTGGATCTCAGGGGTCGGGAATATATCGGCGCGGCAACAAATTGTAACAAAGGAGTCCGGCAAAGAAGATTATCGGAGATGACGCGTGCCGCGCACGTGACATGCATGTGGCCGATGATAGTGCCATCCACCCTACACTTTTCTAACCATTCGACAATCTACCTTACAGCATTAAAATAAGGTTTATTTTTATTTGGTAAGAGTGTTTAAGTAAAGTCACAACTACTGACAAGCAGAAATAGTTTTTATTATGAAAGTTTTCGACACAATTTTGCGTGAATGAAAATCTTATAAAAGTTACTTAAAACTAAGAAGTGTTGGAGGGAAATTAATACCACAATTCAAAGGATTTAAGGCTTACATTGATGTTGAGTACGTAATCGGAAGAGCAAATAAATATATTTTGGCGGTTGTCTTTGTCATGTGCTACTAATATTGTTGTCACTTGCAGAAATACCTTTGGGGTATCGTTGTACCCCAAAGTTTTTGTGATGTTATTAACCGCATTTATAATTAGGGAATGCCTACAGTGTGCTTATATAAAATATCAAAAGCGGCATATTTATTTAAACACATAGAGAAAATAGTGAAGAGTCATATCCCAGCGATGTTGGGGTAGGCTTCCTGTTTAACACCAGCTGTAGAGTTCCGATTATCCGAGCTTCGATTATCTGGATATCCGATTACCCGGACTCATTGTTCACGACTCTAATAACCGTATTTTTGTATATTATCTAAATGATGTGGTATGTGAAACACTATCTATAATAAAAAGATTTTCGATTATACGGAATGCCCCTGGTTTTAATCGGGATTCTACTGTATTTTACATGGAGTGACTGCCTATCAGACCTCCATAACCCAGTTATTACGGTAATACAATACTTTTTAGTAAGACTAGTTGTCAGGTTTTCAAGCCACTGACTTGTCAAATACGGACGGACGGACGGACTGTCAATTACCTAAAAATAATAACCGATATCAACGGCCGAACGTGATTTCTAGACCACGGAAAAACTTGGTATAAATGGGACATCCCCGCCACACTATTCTCATACCACTGTAACTTCTGAAAGCCAGAATCAACAGTGGCGACCACAAGAAAAGCGCCGAGACAATGAAGCTCGACGAAGTCCTAGAGAAACGATTTAACTGTCTTGGATCCCGCAACGAAATTAATCAGAAAAGAATAGCGGAGGAGTAGGAAAAACATTATTTCCACTTCCCTCCATATCAGCAGGAGACAGAACAGAACAAGGCCAATAGGCACACAGGGACGTGGACGTGTACGTATAAAAACTCGGTATGTAATATAGGTGTCCACCCATCCACAGACCGACCTAGGCAAGCGCGACTTACTAAAGATTGATCCAAATAGCTGTTATATCTAGTCCTGAAACTAGTTCTCTCTATATTTCTTAATGTTCAACCCTCATTGATTCCACCTGCTCCATTGAAAATTAAAACGTATATACCTTCGCGCCTCCTCCTAAATTCATATCAAACATATTATTAGTCGCATTCCCGCTAACCCGAACCGGTTAATTACGAGGTTTATACTCAATATAATGTTATATACGAACAACCCTGTCCCACCCCCTCACTGCACCTCTTTGACCCCCGCCGAGCAACACGTGTGTGATAGCAATATTTGATGTTAAGCACCTGCTTATTAGAATGATTTGGAGTTTTAGACGGGGATAGGTTTTGGCTTTGTCTGAGCTATGGAATTGAAAGATGATGGGATTAGTAAATTAGTATTTTCCACACAACAGCAAAATTAATATTTATTTTTACCCGACTGCACCGAAGCCCAAAAGGAGGATTATGTGTATGTATGTATGTCTCTCCTTTTCTTTGTTCTCTCATTATATTTTTCAACAGCAATAGGTTTGTGCACTAACGACTTAATCTTAAACACTATAATTTTTTTGGGATGATCGCTTTTGAATTCCACATTAGTACACGGGAGAATAGCAGTTTCTAAAGGTAAAAAAAAAGATATTCTCTTGTAACTAAGGATTTTTTAGCTGCTTCCATTGAACTCTATCACCCGCTTCTCTCCTTCAGTTAGAACCTTCCGTCATCTTCTTCAGTGTTTTTGCCTGCTTTTTTTATTGATACCAGTTTGTTATTAATTCACACCACTTTTCTTTCTTTACTCTCATCATATCGCCTGTCCAATTGTCCAACTCTATTTTTGCTGGTCAATTTTGATCAAGAAGACCTTAGCAGGTTCTACCTCAAAATTAGTTGTTCGCTCTGCTTTATTGGTTCCTGTCATTTTATGCATTGATTAGTTGGTAATTCAGTCTCAAATCTAACTGAAAATTATTAATATTATAATTTTTTTCCAAAAAAAAACCGAACTTTAGCATCACTCCAGAAAGTAACCCAAAAAATTAAATCGGCATGTATTAAAACAATTAGGTCAAAATCTGAAAACCAACCAAAAGGCCGAACAAAATAAAACGCACAAGTACCGTTCACAAAAAAAAATATTGACGTTGTTACTTGTTAGGCCAGCGATAGGGTGACAAGCGAAGCGCGATAAGTATCGCTCGCGACGCCACGTGCGTCCTAAGCCGGGATATGCAATTTTTGTATTATCCTCCTCTTATTATTATTGCCGTACAATTTTACTGTTATTAAGTGTTTTATTTTTGAGAGGGACATTAAAATTATACATTATTATGTACTTGGTAAACCATTTGGCAAAGTACGTATTTTAAAAACAGCGATTGATAATTACTTTGTGTAATTTATTTCATCACCGCTGCTTTCAAAACGGTGCAGGAAAACATCCTGAAAAAACAGCATGTCATAAGAAATGCCGATTTCCTCAGATGTTAATTAAAAAATTCGAAGACATGTGACAACTTCCAACCCGCCCTGACTATAGCCCAACCCTCTCTCTAGGAGGCCTGAGTCCCTGCAGTGGGAATATTGTAGGCTGATGATGATGATTGATAAATCATAAAATTGTTTTACGTCTGTCACATCACTTTCTCAGGTCTCGTTGAAAACTAGCGTCGATTTTGCCGAACTGGCCCTACTCGGTATAGGACGGAGTGCACTTGTGGCATTGGGCAATGAAAATCATCATCTTCTCCCAACTATGTAGGAGGCGGCTTACAGTCTTCCAGGCTACTAGTCCACTAATATTTGACACGGAACTACTACCTATCTTCTCCACACTCGGTTGGTACCATGTTGGTACTAAAAGAAAGAAAAAGTATTTATTGGTCTCACACAGAACAAAACAAAATGATAAACCAATTTAAGATTAAATAAAATATAAAAAGTTAACATAAGAGAAACACTTAATCTATACATTAAATTATAATTAGTCCCGTAATCATACTGCCGTAATCATGCTGCCGTAATCATGATAGTGACTTTTTGGTCTCGCAAAAGGTCACTATCTCAGCATGACTAATGGTAACTGGTGGGTACTGGGTATTACAATACCTATTGGTAAGATTGGTTCTCAGACTTTTGGATCGCATGGCAATGACAGCCGGGACCAACGGCCCACTATGTTATAATGGTTACCCATCTTCAGACCGACCTAGGCTAGCGTGGCTTAACCTTGAAGATCAACTTGTGTGGCTGTTACTATAAAACATGGTTAATTTCTTCTTGCTTAAACTCTGTTAAAATCAATCGAATTACCATTTTCTTAATACCTCCTCATAAACTAACTACCTACATAAAATACGCGTCTATATGTATGTATATGTAACAGATTGCGTATATTAGCACAAAATCCCACCGCTGCCGGTCCGGACCGGACGGATGATGCCGATCCCCACTCCTGATTCCGAGGTAGCGATAGCATAATCAGTCATCCATCAATTAATAAGTATTGATTTACGTCAGATTATAAATGGCATAGCAAGTTGATATTTTGTAGTAGCTGTTGTACGCAACCTTCGTCAGCGTGAATTTACTTCCCTATTTGAATAGGATTTTGGTAACAATCTCAATTGTTATATTTTTTATGCACAGAACCCTAATCTTTTTTCTACAATAAAAGTAAGCCCTAGATAGTAACTGTTTATACTAATCAGCTGTAGTTTTTAATCATCTGTTTGTCAACAAAATCCTCGACAAAATCGGTCAATCGATTTCGGAGATTAGCCGGGAAAAATAATAGACAGAAATAAACATTAAACCGCATAATGTTTTAAAACAAAAAAAAACTAAAACGTTTTAATCAGTTATTTTCTTCTAAAATAAAATATAACTTAACTAAAAAATATAACAACGAAACAAAAATTACGTTTATTCTGCTGTCCGTACCCCAGTTCCCTTGATCTGTAACAATATTAAATAGCGATAGCATCGCAGATATTAGATAAGATACCATTACAACAACTTGTTCAGACATATTGGGGTATTTTGTAGTATTAAACGATTAGTGTAGACTGTGGAGAGGGATCGAGTATATTATTTATTGAGAGAGATCAATGTTAAGTAGGTTTTAATAATGATTTATTGCGAATTTAAATTAGGGGTTTTTGTGCATTGATTTCCTTTATTTTTATATTTTTTAACAACAAATTATAATATACTTGATAGAAATACATAAAAATGTAAGTATAAAACATTTTTAAATACCCGTTAAAAAAACATTTCAAAACATTAAAATATATATATATTTTGTGTATTTGTGTTTGAACCTAAGATAAAAAAGAAGCAATTGTTTTGCAATTTTTAACCGACTTCCAAAAAGCAGGAGGTTCTCTCTACGAGTTTATGTATTATTTTTTTATCTACACAGATGTATATTGTTGTAAAACTGTTTTGTTAAAATCAAATTGCATCTGAATTTTTTGACTTGGCAACGTGTCGTATTATGCGTGCCATTTACAATCCCCATTTAAAAAAAAACTAACTAAAAAACAGCCACGTCATTCTTTTCAACATTTATTTTCCTATTAGCATTTTGCATTTTGCTCGTTTCAAACAATTAAACTTATATTTTTTGCAACAAACACATTCAGTAGATACGAATAAATTCTTAAAATATTGAAAATATTATATGTGAAACGTAGAATTTTAATTCTAAAATCAATGTATAACTTTACATTACGATTACACCCTGCCCTCTTACTCTCTAGGGCCTCTGATATACACATCAGTGGAGTCAGCCTTAAAAATAGCTGCAACCTATTTTTTTTTGGGGGGGGTCTGGGACATCATCAAATAACCACTTCCGCTCTTGGGCAGAGCGAAAGGGAGTGTCAGACTTCTATTGACTAAAAACCACCCATGTTCCTTCTTAGCCCTTTATGTCGAAGCCACGGTATCTCTTACAACATCCCGCAGCCAAATAGCTACAACCTTCAAAACACAAACTCCAACACAATGTATTTATTTCAAGACCATTACAGGCACTTTTAAATGTCAAAACCAAAAAAAAAAATAAAGCGAAGCTAGTCACAGTCACAAGACTTAAAAACATATGTTAGTACTGTACCCATTTAAAAGCCTACCTACATCTCTATGAAGAAGAATGGGCAAGAAACTCCATGGACACACAAAGGGAAAACAACCTCAAAACTTTCACTTTCACAACTCCAAGTCTGAACTGACATTTTACATAAACAATACCTATATGTATAAATCTACATAAAATCACCAAATTGTAAGTTTGAGGCAGTGAATGTTCTCCACAAGGCATTCTTAGGACGCTCTCGGTCGGTTGCACATCAAACGGGAGCTCGAGTCATAATCAGATGTTTAGGCTTTCTTTGATAACCGACATTAGCGTCTTAACGGAATTTAATTTGTTTTCACTTGTCGCACAAGTTGGGTTCTCTGATGTTGGCTAGTGATGAGAGAAGAGATCTTGGCTGTATGGATTGAGAGTTTAAAATGAATGTTGTTTTTAAATAAGGGTGCTTTGTGACTGGATTTGACTTAGACCTAGCTCTTGTAGAGTAATGTGTACTTTAAAGACCAAGTGGATCCGTGAACTTAAATGAACTCATCTTAAAAATCGTCATCGTCATTTCTACGTGGAGTCGCGTACCGTCAATATTGCGGTCTTTCGCGTCTCCACATTCGATATCGAAGGTTAACCCAAAAGGACTTAACAGTTTTGTGGTGCAACTGACCCTTAATTTAGTCAAACACATTAAACTGAGTTTAACTAAAATGAATCGTTCTGTAACACCATTGAACTCATACAATCCACACCTACATAACATCCACACAGCCACATTTTTCTTTCATCACCGCAACACAGCTTCAGCTGATTTCAGTCGACTTAATATGAATGTAAATTAACGGACACAGTTTAAAATTAAATCCTCATGCAATCGGATACGCCAATCAGTAAGCTTTAAATAAAGCTAGCGTTATCAAATCAGTGCCAACGCGATTTGTTTAAACGAAAACTAAATAAGTGTAGTCGTTTAACAAAAATCTTGTTTATGCACGGTGGGGTGCGTTCGTACCCCAGTCTGTCGTACCCACACATATGTTCGGAGTTTTACGCAGTTTTAATTTTAATCCCTCAACGGTGCATGTAGGATGGATATGAATTTTAAGTGGTTTTGATTAATGATTTTTTGAGAATGGAGTTCGTTATCGCATGTTATCGTTTTTGATTTGTTTTGCGGGCAGAGGAGCTAGACCGAAATATGTGTAAAATGTAAACCGACATTTTTTCGCAGCTTTTTTTTGACATTTTCGATTCGTTATCCAAAGATTTCAATATAAAAACAGATATTTAGGTAGTTGAAAGATGAGAAAAATGGCAACAAAAGTACTTCATAATACCTACTTACTGTTGTTGCCATTTTTCTTGATAAGTTGGAAAAGCTAAAGAAGAACAAAAATTAATACAATTTGCGCATATATAAAATTAGGTACTTATATTATAGATTTTTTACGTAAAAATAAATCCCACCAAAAACAAAACTTGTAAAAAAAGCCAAGCCGCGCAACTCAGTTCTTTCACCGTAAAAAGTAGTGAGATCCATGAAATACCAAGTCAGTTAATATATTTGATCCCAACTTAAAAACCTTTGACGTTTTAAATAAAAGATTGACTTGGTCATCGCGTCGCATTTGCCAATGTTAAACAGGCCATTGTAATAGCTAATCGCCAACGCATTGGCCAATTGTGATGCAGACCCTGGCTCAAGAGCTAGATTAGAGTATCTGAATTTCATAATCCAGACAACAAAATAGAACAAGCTTATATGAATAAGTCAGTAATCATACGTTGTTAGAATTACTTACCCGACTTTTAACTTATTAGGCTCATTTCACCTCCGAAGATGAATTAACAAACGTTTCACTTATTCACAAATTGGTCCAGAGGCAGAATACAAGAGACGCTACAAACCTAGACACAAATACCAAATTATCCCCGTCATTACTCCCAAATCCACAACAGCGTAATTTCCTTACCAATACCAATAAAAACCTTTAGCCAAGCATCGTATCGTGATCACGAAAAGCTGATTTAGTTCGCCGCAAAGCTTTCAATATCGCCCAATGGGCCATTGGGCGTTGGGTAATTGCGGGTGGCCGGTATTGGGAACCATTCGCGCCGCGGCCCACGGCTAGGCCCATTCATTAGGCAATCTAGATTAGTATTCCAAACGGCCATTGTGTTTTGGATGCCCGGAATTATTGCCCTTGTTAAAGGTAATGTGTTTGACAACTGCAGGTTTGCTGTGGTTTTCGTTATTTGTTAGGCGTGGCTGTTTTTGGTATCTGTGTGTGCATTGCGTTTGTGCTCTATTTACATTTTTTTTTGATGGATGGGAAATCATCAAATTACTCCTCCCGCTCTGGGCGGAGCGGAAGGGAATGCCTTCTACTGACTAAAAAACCACCCATGTTCCTTCTTAGCCCATTGTGTTCCGGGGCCGCGGTATCTCTGTCAACAACCCGCAGCCCCAACAATTGACTGTCTCAAAGTTGGACTTAGAATGTGACTGTGGTGCCCCAACACAGGATATGCCACATCTCTCTTGCCCGTCGTGCACAACTAGCTGCAGATTCAAGGACTTTAATGATGCAAACGACAGAGCTGTCCAGGAGGCTACGTCCTGGCTTAGACAAAATTTGAGTTATCAATTAAAAAAAAGAAGAAGTCTCAAAATTTAAATTTGCTTTTAAATGGTAGAAAACTAAAGAAAACATGTTTTGACAAGACCTATTAAATATATGCTACGCCGTAGACCAAAGCCTACGCAGCTACGGTTAAGATTCCGACAAACTTATTCTCCTTTTAGAGACGATTACTTAAATACAGTAACCTAAACGGCTTTGCCATTTGCCTCCTGAAAGTTGCATGACTTCAAGGAAACAGAAATACAAAAGGAAATAGTAATAATGAAAAAACTACATCGTCTTATTTTTTACTGGGGAAAATAAATCAAGCTAAGCCTAAGTCGAGACTCAACGTATGCCTCAGTCACCAGTGTATCAGTCTATTCCCAGATAATTATCATAATCATATCCAAAGAAAATATGACAAATAAACCTACATCCTGACAAAACTTTAAACATTCTCCAACAATTTCACAGATGTTAATACTACCCCTAAGCGTAAAAAAACAGTTGACAGCGCGAAATCGTCACCCAACCGATAATAATAGTTTGTGATGTACAGTCTTTTGACAGATATTTTACCTTTGACAGCTGCAGTCCAACAGCAACCTTATAATCATCAAAATAAAGTTCACTGTAATATTGAGAGACTTGCCAGTTTTAACAAGCTGCAACTGCCTTATGGCTATGAGAATAAAGGTCATGACAGCAATGCAAGGGTGGTGGAATAAGTGTAAAAGGTCTGTAAATCAAAATTAATAGGGATAATGACCCTAGTGAGTTATGAGTTATTAGGGAGCCCACAGATTCACAAGAGACCCACTTGTAATAGTCCTGTATGTCTAAATGACGCGTCGATTTGTGTTGTCACCTTTGTATTTACGAATGTAACTGGATTGTGCAGTTGCCATGTTGTATGGAAACATGGGATAACTGTAGGTAGGAAAACATTTCAATTTTTCTAGTAGATCTGCGAGACATCTTTGTAAATTGGTCATAAATAGAATATAAGTCATAAAAAAACAAAGTAC
This sequence comes from Diarsia rubi, assembly GCA_932274075.1. Taxonomy (NCBI): domain Eukaryota; kingdom Metazoa; phylum Arthropoda; class Insecta; order Lepidoptera; family Noctuidae; genus Diarsia; species Diarsia rubi. The sequence continues at coordinate 13,996,133 of OW026413.1, forward strand.
TAAGTAAGTATTCAAGGTCTTTGTCAGTGACAATATCTTCTAAGTCAATTTTTGAATTTAAATAGGTAGATCATTACTAATATTCATGTAGCAGATACTCGTTCAATGGAAACTTATGAGTTTAACACACTGAAATATTCTTATGACAAAGTGCAAAACATACATTTCCATGGTAAACTTTGAATCGAAGTCGAATATATTTTACATCCTGTAATTTTCGTATAAAACTACAAACTTGATTCAAATAACACGTAGTCTACTTTACATTAAACCATTTTTGTGGTTTCATTATTAAAAACTGGTGGTTGGGTTCTTATTTTCAAAATAACCGTAGACAATTTATGGTCTGTTAGAAATAGGACTAATCCTTGCACAACCTAGCCGCATGGCTTACGCACAGCTGCATAGGGCTGTCCACTCGCTCCCGCTCGGTCCCCAGTCCCCACTGCTATTTATTATAATTTTATGCGGCGTCCACGCTTCCCATCCCTTTTGTGTGTTAAACGATGTCCTTGTCGCCTTTTTGTTGTTTCGAGGGGTATTAAATGTAATAACACACATCGAGATCTCTCCTCTATGGTAATGAAGTTTTTTCGCCACTAGTGCGATATGATCGCAGTGTCAGTTGTCTATAATTACAGTTTTGTTTAATGAGGTTTCGTGTTACAATGGGGTTTGTGGTGTTTGAAATTATTGGTTTTATTAGAGTATGTTGTTAGTATTACTGTTGTCCTTTTGAATGTGGTTTTTAAAATTGGCGGGGTGTAATCGGAAATGGTGTTGATTTTGTTAAAATTTTATTCAAGCTGTCAGTAATTATTTTTGTGAAATGCAGTGTTTTTCTGTGAAACTTTCTTTTAAGTATTATAACTAAATAACCAGGAATCGAAATGAAATCGTATGCATCTTGAAAGGTAAAACCTAGTACGATTTTTGTTTTGTAAAACAAAGATGGCTCCTTCTGTCATTAAATTAATAAATTCAAATCGAAAAAAGAAACAAGTCGTTACAATCTACTTTCTTGTGTGTTACTGTTTACTAACAATGCCAAACGAAACTTTTTCTAAAATAAAGAAAGAAAAAAACCGTTAAAAAGTTATCATTCTGATTCACTCGAGCGTTCATCCCCGTGCCGATTGTAATAATACACACTATTATATTATTTTAATAATAATAATTCCAGCTATTATTGTCATTAAAATCATTATTATCGACTCGACACCGGTTCGCCAAGTAAACACAATTGACTTTTGCCATTTGGTTGGGTCACAAAGATTTAGTTTTTAATTATATTGACCCCAGTATGTTTTCAGTTCATTATTTTGCCATATTTCACACTTAAAACTATTCTTCTGCTTACAATGGGAAGTGGTTTTGAGTCAATTTTAATTTTCAGTTTTATTTCTTTTTTTGTATTTTCTTTTAATGGCAGTTTAACCTACTTTCACAAGTTTGCAGTAAATAAATGGAAAGCGAAAAGGCAAAATAAGATGAGTGTATGTGTGTGCTTCGTGAAAGTACACTGCAAATTACCCACAGAACGTTTGTAATTATCTAAAATTTAAGCGAGATCATTTTGTTAACAAGTTTTGCTCATTGGGTTTTGCATAAAGCAGAAAATTAATCGCACAGTCAACAAAGGCATATTTTTTTCTATAATACATTCTCTACTTCAAACGGGTTCATTGAAAGTATCATTATCGTATATTTTTACTACCGTAAAATTTATTTCGTCACACGCCACTCCCTATTATTTTATAGCGAACAAACGTGGCAAGACACCCGTATCTTCACACAAATATAATATAAACATAAATCAATAATCAATTTTACGCCAACGAGAACGGTCCGAAGTATTTTTTGCCGGGTTTTTATTATTCTGGCAACACATCTATTGGAAAATCACGTCCTGCCGCCATGACGGGGAAAAACGCAGGAAAATCACACTTATTTTCGAATGTAGAATGTAACAAGGAGTTTGTATGCTCCGATTGATGCTTGCTTAGCGTGAATTTGATGTTTGGTCACTTGATTTACCTGTTGGTAGTTGTTTATTTGACTTTTTAAGGTAAATAGAGATAGTGTTGGCTTGCAAACTTATAAAATAAAGTGGCAGAAATACTTTTGTCTGACCATGGCAATGCTGCCCGACAATTTAAACATTTATTATTATGTACGTGCTCAATGCCCACGTTCAAATATCAAATTGCGACTTTCTTTCAATCGTTAATAAAATCAATCAAGTCGAAAATCTCCGCAAACATTTGGCCGTCAATATTTTAATTTATCGTCAAACAATACATCTTAGAGGCATTTACACGAATCACCCCACCTATAAGAACTAATAATAAATCTCTGCATATCATTTCACCCTCAAACAATTTCGAATACACTATTGTAGGTCGAATACATCGTCTTAAGTTAATAGAGAGCATTATTGAGTGCCAACAGAACCCCCCCGCAGCGCCACAAAGCGCAGACGTATTGACAAACTGCCTATAACTCCTATAAGTCTCAATCAAACAATGCCATTTACGAACTCCTTACGTTATTGACCTATTTCTTTACCATAATAGAACGACAATTAAATTTATATTTCGAATCGTGGGAATCACTCGAATTAACTGCAGTTTTGACTTTAGCTGTCATCGAGTATGGGCGGGAAAGTTTTTTTTTTCTAAGGTTAGAGAGGCGGTGTCGTGGTTTCTACGGGGCGGTCTGCGTTCACTTTCTTGTCCTGCAAATCTATTGTCGACTGATGAATTTATTGTTGTTTTGCACTTCCTTATTTAATTTATTTATGGGTCATTTTTATTTTATATTATTTTGTTAATGCAGCGTTAGCGCCGTCTATTAAATTATTATGCGTTGACAGGGTAATCGCATTTCGCTTGTTGTAAATGCATTATTATGTTATTGAGTACTATTTACTAGTTATTAAGTTGCAATAAGAAACATTTTATTACCCTATTAACTCTAATTCTCAGATTTATGAATAACAGATGATTTCTGTGAATAAGTAACTTATTAAAAACAATATATCCATTAATCTTAATTATTCTATAGATCTTAAAAATAACACTAAAAACAAACACACACACACACAACTAATATACTTTCAGAATTTCTTTTACTGACCCATATCCAACGGAGCAACCCACTTGAACCCCTGTAGAACACCCACAGCTCGCATAAAATTCAATATCCAATATTTTCTTTACAAAAAATAAAAGAAAACGCATGAAAGAGCAAACAAACATGCACTTCAATTCCAAAAAATTTCGATTGTCACGCACAAAAAGTGCCAAAGACAAAAGAGTATAATCAATGCAACGAATAGACGAATAGAGGTGCGCATTTGTTCGCTTACGTTCGCAAAACGGCGTGATATCAAGGAGTCTTTACTTTCTAGTGAGGAGTCACTGACTCACCCAAAATATTGACTCGCAAAGTGCCGACTTTTGAGCACAATAGACACAGCAGGTTGCCTTTTGTAGGGGACCCTTCTGTAGTTACACAATACCGGAGTAATGCACTGCTTTTTATTTTTTGCACATTAAAAATTGTGAGTGGAGTAAACGAGCTTTGGATGGAGGAAAATGTCTTTGGATTATCATTTTATAAAAAGTGCGGTTTCATTTAATTACTAAACTAATATATTTTATATACATCATACTTTTTTTTAGTTTGTTTTAGATTTTTGCGACGCAATCATCAAATTGAAAAATAAATTGTTCGTAGCGTAGTCTCTAAGTACCTGAAAATCGTGAATTAATTTTTTTGTTCAGTTATTCATTATTTCATTTTCTTTTACTTGTTGTGTCCTAAACGTTACGGACAACATGCCTTGTTATCTGTCACATACAACACAAATTAAATCAAAACAAAAATACTAATAAACTCATCACCATTCATAAAAATCTTATGCAGCAATCAGAGAAATCGAATCGATCAATTGCTATAGAAGAGAACCCTCTATTTGCGCGTTCCGTTTTACCTACACAACGCTCCGCGCTTTACAAGATGGGTCTCGCTAAATAAAAAAAAACGCTCTCTAAGCTTATTGAAAAGTATTCTCGCCCTACGTTCACGGCGTCTGAGCAAATATAAGATAATTTTCGCGCTTCACCTCACCCGGTATTTAGGGGGCACCTTTCATACTTTTTACTGTGCCGTTTGATAGGTACCAACACGACACGGAACGTTCTAATGTAATTTATTTTGTATTCAGAATGCGTCGCGAGTTGTATCGCCGCGAAACGCCTTGATTGGCAGATAGAATTTTCATTTTTTTGTTGAAAATATGACAATTGATGAAAAGTTTACATGCCTGAAACACTGTTATCATAATAATCATTGCTTGTTGGTCAGAACGTGTGAATTATTAAAAATCTTAAACGATATACCTACATGGTAAAATCGACTATAAACTTTTTGCAGTTATTCACACGCACGGCTGTTGAGTTTTATAGCATAATTTACAAAGCGAGAACAACGTTGTCGAGCGTTGTAAATAACGTGGGATCACTTACCAACCCTTTCGAGGCATTAGAACAGATTAACCACATAAGTAGACAATAATCTCAAAATTCTCAGCTACTGGAACTCAAAAACCGGACTAAATAATAAATAAAACTAATTAACCGTACACACGATTCTGAAACCACAAAAAACTGCATTTGGAACTATTCGAATGAAATGAGCACGTATTGTCGATGGTACATTGTCTAAGTTCATACATCTAAAGAAAATTAATTCGAGTACACATATATAAACATATTTACTAAAAGGGTTATTTACTAATTGGTGTATTAGTCGAGTACAATCATGGAAACAAGTCAATCGGTGTGTGTAATTCGAATAAAGGGACTGTTTACACGTTTGTACTTTGCGTGGAGTTTATTTTTTATAAACGGACAGCGCAGACTGTTTTCACACATGGCCACACTTTGCGAACGGGTCGCTTATTTATATATATGCGTATAATGAATTTCTGTTATGGGGTATTGTTTTCTGACTAAAAAATATTGTACTACGGTAGTTTATTTATTTATACTGGTTTTTTAAATATAATTATGACTTTCTTTGCAGTTGCTCATTTTGCGGTTGTTCTTATCCGCTATCTTTATGCATCGGTGCATTTTACTTTCCACAGTGTTTTATTTGGTCATCATCAGCAGCAGTTCCCACTGCAGGGGCTCAGGCCTCCTCTCTAGGAGAGGGATAATCCACCACGCGTGCCCAGTGCGGATTGGTAGATGTCACATGTCTTCGAATTTCGTGGTTCTAAGACATGCCGCCGGTTTCCTCACGATGTTTTCCTTCACCATTTTGAGAGCAGTGGTGTTGAAATAAATTACACAAAGTAATGCGCCTGACTGGATTCGAACCCACGACTCACTGTTCGTAAGTCGGGGTCGCCACCACTGGGCCACCACTGCTCTTCTGGTAATTGGTCATACTGCGTCATATTTAAATCTACAAGGAATTATTATTTCGAAGTCTGTAAAACATCAAGGGTTTCTTTCCAAGTTACAACAGCATTTATAAAACAAAATTGAAATGAATGAAGGTTCTTTGTTTTACTATTACATTGCTTCATCAGGTTTCTTTATTTCATAACGAGGTTAAATCTTTATTTGTTGACAATTAATAAATAGAGTAACAAACAAACAAGTATTTAATTGGCTCGAATCATTGATTCTTACACAGCGTGCTTTCTTCACAAGCGTCTTGTTAAAAATTTCCATTCCATTTGTAAGAAAACTTCAACCCTTTCTAGTTATTTTTATTTCATTTCTTATTTAATTTTACAGACGTCAGCCGTTTGACTTTTAATTATGCGTCTCGTTATAATTTTCTGATCGAACAAGTTTTTCTTTTGAAAGTTTTTTTTTATCTTTATGGAAACTGAATTTTTCTTTTTTACTTCAATTTTGATCAGACTAGTTCTTGCGAATGGTCATGACAAATTTATTTTTTAATTTCTTTGATAAAATGTATTAATAAACTTTAGAACATTTTTCTGCCTTGTAGAGCCAGCAAAGTGCTGATGATGAGGAACCTCATTTAATTCATACTATCAAACATATTAACATTAGAATTGTCAACAACACTTATCATAGAATCGAAAAACATACAAAAACAAAACAAAAACTAGCGTTCGTTTTTCAAACGTGGCGCGCTTTCTCGGTCCATCGGGCATTCCGTCATCTGCCAGTCATGACGGTGCTCGGACCACCGCGAGTCGCGTCTCGGGTTACCGTCTATCGTCTTACCTTGCCTGCCTGCCCTACGTCTAAGTTACTACGTCGCGTCATATGCCGCGGTGACAGTTGGCGAGGTGATATTCGGTTTTGTTTCATATTTTTGGGAGTTTGGGTGGGCTAAAACGTGGAGTTGGTAAAAAAGGCATTTACGAGGAGTTTTAACTTTACCGTTCTGTCCATTCGGCTCTTTATATTGGGAATATTTGCAATTGCGCAATTGCGCAAATATTTGCAAATCTTATGGGAATATAATCGCTAGAAATTCTTAAATCTGTTAATCAATAATCATCTTATAATTAAAAAAAAAACGGTTTCTATTATAAAAATTGATAGGTAAGACGTTATTTTCTGAAACCAGATTTTTCAAGATATAAATTAACATTTGAAAATATGCTATTGTCCATCATGGTTCTTTTGACACTTATAAACAAGTTTGTCAGGAGGATACCTACTGTTGGTAAACATTTGTAAAATTATCTAAGAAATTAAAAAAAAAAATAACGTGACGGGGTTGATTATTTACGAAAATTGTCATGCGCTAAAAAAAATTTCCTCGATCATTTTGATTAGATTTTCAATAAAAACACAAAAAAGTGAAAAAAACTAAGTCACAAAAAAGTGAAAAATAAACTTCTGAAGAAAAATCAGCTTCTGAAGTTGGTGACATTTGTTTGTTAGATTTCGTTTTTTTTTCCACCGACTTCAGAAGCTGTTTTTTTTACCAATGTACGATGCACGTAATACCTAGTTGCCTATAAAATTTGAGGGTTGCCCAAGATTTCTCTGGGATGCTATCATCATCAGGTTAACACAGCCTGTGAAGAATACAAAATGGTCCGATAGTAAAGAAAATTCTTCTAAAAGTATACGTGCTTATGGAAGCAAGTATACTTTTGGAAGAATTTTTTTCTTTCAACTGCTAACCGTTGAGGAGTTGGACCTTCCATCATCAGCGCACCCACATGAGATTATAATTATCAGACGCAAATACATCAACAGTTTTTGAAAATATATGGAAACCTATAAGTGCCTAAGTATAAAATTTGAGAGTTGCCCTCGATTTCCCTGGGATCCTATCATCAGACCACCTCGGGAGTATACTCTTTCGAATACAAAAATAATTTTGAAAATCGTTACTTAATGACGGAATTATATAACAAAAAATATACAAAAATAAAAATATTGGAAGTCGGTTAATGTAAATAACCACAATTCGTGTAGCGATAACGGATTATATCGATTCACCAGACGTACCCAATAGTGACATTATCTTAAAACAAATCTGTTAATAGCATGTCGATAGATTCTTATCAGACCAACGATTATCATGGCTACTTGAACTTTGTCAAAGACGAACGTAAATGTTCAAGAAGGAAAGACTACCTGATCGTTTTCGCTCATGGTGACCAATCTCAGCAGAGACTAGCCTTCCCTCATCCTCATCAGCAGGGCTATTGCGTATCTTTTAAATGTCACTTTGTTATGGTTTAGTCAAATCAAATCAAAATCATTTATTTCAAGTAGGCCAATTACAGGCTCTTTTGAATAGTCGTACAAATACTAAATTTTAATAAGCTAATAAACTAAGCTACAGTCCCACTCACAAGGCATAATAACTGTCAGTGTACTGTAGTTGCCGGTTCCAAAGCGTTGGTCTCATGAGAAGAATGGCAAGAAACTTCATGGACACTCTTTAAAATCATAATATTGTTACAAAACTTTGGTTACATCATTCATTTTGAGATTGGTATAATTATTATCATGTGAGAACGATGTAGCAAGATGTGCACGATAAGTGTCGACAGTAAAGCCAAAACGACGATTCAAAAAAAATATAATACAAAATGGAACCATTTGACAGTTAATTGATGGAAACTATTTGATAGCCACTGTCATATAAAAGATACTCAATAGCCCTGTAGGTCTTCTCTTACACTTGTGTCCGGTGACCTTCCAAGGCTCAAGGATATCTTACCAAGTTCCAAATCATATGGAATATTGCGGCACCATAATTTGGTGTGCAGAGTTGCACGTATCACATTTGTGAAATCACAACGCAAATCTTCGGGCAATTTTTCATCTCTTCAGTTGCCGCAGTCGATTTTAGCTATTCGAAGCGGCGTCACCCCGCTTTTATAAATTTTAATCAACCAATGGGCTAAGCGGAACACTTATTCTTAAAAGGATTTTTGTTAGTTTGATTTTATTTGTGAGAATATTTAATATCATTCAACATTTTAGCGACTAAACGTCCCATAAACCCATAAATGTTGCCATAATTTAAATAATCAATTTAGATCACGCCTTTCCGATCGCGTGTCATCACTGCCCTTTATTATAAACATCGGGTATCATGGCACAAGCCCTCATTCATACAGCCAATAGGTTTTATCCTTATTTTGTTATCAAACCTCGACCTTTCTCATTAATCGATGTGATTTCTCGGTATTCGTTGGATATTAAAAAAATGGGTCAGTGTTTTTTTCTTTGTTATGGATGATGAATTAGGCTGCAAGGGATGATCAAGTTACGTTTTCTTTATTTAAAAACCACAGCCATCACGCGTCGAAGGTTTGTTAGAGGTTTTAACGATCTAAATACACCTAGTTTACCGACGCACGTAAGAATTAGATTACTAATTGCTAAGGGAATATAGGTTTAAAAAGAAAAGTAAGCTTTCGTCCAAGAAATATCCAAAATACTTGTAACAAAGCCTGTGATCGATATTTACATAAAATAAAAATCCCTCTCTGTTGACGACAAAGCAAGGTGATAGCAACAGCACTGCCCTTTCTCCACCCGAACTTTCAAGCACCTACACCTCATAACCACAGACTTTTCCACTTAAAACTGTTATTTCTCCCAGGTGTCCTCCATAAACCGGGTGCTCCGCAACCTAGCAGCCCAGAAAGAGAAGGCGAACAACCAGCAACCATCCCCGGAATGCTCAACCCCAGTCTACGAGCGGCTGCGACTGTTAGGCGCCCCTGGTGCCTCCCCAGCCTGGCCCCGGGCTCCTTGGCCTACGCAAATTGATGCCAGGACTCCGCCCTACCAGCTACATAGCCTCAGTCCTGGACCACAAGCTATAAGCTGCAATGGAGGGGATATGACGGCAATGAAGAAGAGTAAGTATTTTTTTTTATTTAGAGCTGATTTCGCCAGTGACACTGAATGCGATTAGCACATCTAAACAGCGCGGCGGTTAGGAGCTGTGAATGTCTTTATTTTATAGCAATTATCACACAGACAGAATTCGACGGTTATAATTTACCCCTGGTATTAATAATATTAGTAAAGTTAATATTAGTAAAATTATCTCGGCAAAGACTGCTTTCATTCTAGGACAATAGGCGCATAGTACGAGTATTAAGCTTTTAAACGTTAAATCACGTTAAACCAAGCCCAGCTTTAAATTCAAAAGTACATCCATGCGCACCAGACATTATGCATAATCAATACCAGCAAATGAAGTGTACAACGCGGCCGAACATGCTCGTATACAACGCATAATGTATGCACACGGCAACAGCAAATTAACAGAAAAAATAAAATCGCAGCATAGGGAAGCTGCGGCGGTCACTGAGAACAACGCAACAAAACTTTTTCACCAGCATTTTGATAGTCGATTTGCGGCTCCCCCTAGTGTGGCGAGAGAGGGGTTACTGGGGTGCGAGGGGGGGACACGCCCGCCCACGGCACCGTCAAAAACATTACTCTGCCCATCCGCCTGGAAGATTTAATTTTCATTTTTATCTGAAACATCCCCCTTTGTAGTGGTCTGTACTCTGTATCCAATTAGGTGGCTTTGAGAATTTTTCTGGTACACCCACATAGCTGCAACCGTTTAGAGATATGGAATTTTTAATTTCGATTCTAAGAACCAATTATAAACGATTTGTGCGATGTCTTAAACAAAAGAACGCTGATGTTATTTCGTTGCGAAAGCGGCGCTTTGTAAGAGGAATTTTCATAAAAAAAATGTATTGCCAGTTTTTTATGTAAAAGCCGACGAGTTTCCACAAGATTCTATGCAATGTGACCTTGAGACAGTCTCATTATATATTTATTCAGAATCTACGTAGTTGCCTCTTTGCATGCGCAGTTTTGCTTTGAGGATCGACATCACGATAGTATTTTTGGGCTGGCAAAGTAACGCTAACGCGATATATGCCATATTTTTTTGTCTTTTACTTACTGAAGTCTTAAATGCAATGTCTTCATTGCTAAACTTAACAGACATGAAACTTATCACTATCTAAACATATAAATATATAATTGGAAAGTGCCACCATCTCCACGCCGGATTACCAGTGCGTGAAAGTGGCCGGTAAAGCCGTAAGTCGATAGCCGTCCACTGACTATGTCACGGCCGATTGACTGACACCTTCCGTGGACGCGGTATAATAATTCTTTGGCTGTTTGTGTCTACCGCATCAAATTTCTGGTATCTTCGAGATCTGCGGTTGGATTTGTCATTTGTTTGGCGTCGTTTGATTAATTGACTCTGATGGATAGTAAAAATTTCACTTCGTTTCTGTTGGAAGTATTGAATTTGTTCCATCGTCATCTTCCTGCCCCATGTTAATTGGGGTCGGCCCAGCACGTTCTTTTCTTCCCTTTGCCGCTGACAACCATCTCTCCTTTTTCGTTTATACCATTCCCGAGACGATTTATCCATCGTTTCCTTGAGGTTCCTCTCCCTCTCCATCCATGAAGATTTTTATATTCTGCCCTCTTTTAGTCACATACGATTCGTCCCTACTCATTACAAGTTATAATAATAATAATAATAAGACTGACGATTCCCTTTCAACTTTTGTGTTCGATGTAAAAACAAATAACTAACCTAACCTAACCTAACCTAACACTACCTAAGCTACTACATTATCTAACCTGCTACACAACCTTTTTTTGTACAAAATGTTTTGGCTTTTATAATTATTTTATAGCAAAAACGTTTTCTGTACCTAGTACTAACACACATACATAATTAAGTAGGTACTCTTTTGTCAAGAAAAACCCCCTAACCAACCGCAAGCCACAGTTAAAGCTCCTGGCAATTAATTGGGCATCCCAAAGTATTGCCGACGGCAGTACTTGAGGTAAAAGACAGCTTTGAACCACTGACAAACAAAGCTTTGGGCACGACTCACTCTTGACACCTTAGTTACTGTTCACTAATTTTCTATCGTTTTGAGGGTTAGTGGAATCAATGGAGTTTAAACGAGCTGTACCTATGTTGTTGGACTGATAAGTTATCGCATCGATAGTTGCATTCATTTTTGCATTATTACGATCAGCTAAACCCTGATATCCCATTTTTATCCACAAAACAGATAGATTAGCCTTTTTTCTTTACATTGAAATAAAAGCGAATCTCTATTTATTTTTACAATATTTTAGTAGTGTTAAGGAGAGCTGTCTTTGGAGGAGTTTCTCCATAATACCACAGTACTTATTTCTAAAAAACAATACGACTTAAATACTTATTCCTAGCACTTATGAGTATTGTTGTAAGTATTTCAATTTGAGGGAAATGAAATGATAATATTATTTAATAAAAGTTTTGAAGTGCCATTCAATTGCTGCTACTTTTAAATGAAAAGTATACTAAGAAGTGGTCCCGCGTAAACAGTTCGCCTTTTTATTTTCCGCATGTCTGTCATTAGCGCCCAAAAGTATTGATTGAGTCCATTAGGTCCAATTTATTTAAGGTTTTCTATCAAAGAATCATCTGAGAACATTGTTTGTTGACCCTCTTTTCCTATAGGACCTTTTTTTAGTTTTATTACTCCACATCATTATCTGCCTAGCTTTTTCCCAACTATGTTAGGGTCAGCTTATAGTCTAACCGGGCGCAACTGAATACCCATATTTTACATGAAGCTACGACCAGTCTTAAGCCGGCTTTTGACTATGGAATATATATTACATCTTGAGATATAATATTTAATCGCTCGTCATACATTTTGTACGTGGCCGTTCACACTGTGCTATATATAATATATATTACATCTCAAAGGCGGGATGTAATATATAGCTCAAGATGTAATATTTATGTTTTTTTTTTTTTTTTTTATATGATTTAATATTTTATATGTATTAGTTTGTTATTATTGTTTTATGTTATTGTGTGTATTTTAAGTATGGGCCCTAGTTGCCTGAAATAAAATGATTATTATTATTATTATGTATATTATATCCCAAGTCAAAAGCTGGCTTTACTCTTGGACTGGACTTTAAGGCCAGTAACTAGCTTTAACGACTGTCAAAGATGTGCTATTAACAGCCGCGACCATCACCTTAACTTTCCGAGGCAAGAAGAAAACTCGGTATGGAAATGGTGGTCACCCATTAATCGTGATATTTTTTTTTTTATCTCTTTAGTCATCATCAGTGTCCACTCCCCAACAAGTCTTGTCCTCGAATCTTCCCTCCAAAACTACAGCTCAAAACGATCCGCATGCAAACATTTTCAAAGCTTCTGCAATCCTTACATAACTTCCTTAGCGTTCCTTCTTTCACATTCCTGACATAAGGTATTGTCGGGGACCGGTGAATGTTGCGAGTAGGTAGGCGGTGCGCTCCTGACCCTTTCGCCTACAAGTGAAATTAGAGTGTGTGTCCCTGGCATTTCGACTGATATCTTACACTTAAGTAAATACATTCGGTTATAGAGGAGCTCTTGGCTTAATATTAACTGCCACTCGAGTCATTCTATAGGTTAAACCGCGCTTGTCTGAATTGATCCGTGGGTAGGTGACCTTTCACAAACCGAGTTTCCTCCGTGAAAACACGTTAAGATGTTGATTCTGGCTGCCATAAATAAAGGGTGTAAAAGTACCCTTAACTCAAACAAAAGTCACTTGTTCTCCACCACTGCGATCATTTTTTGGTTCTAGACCATACCTGGGAACTAGTTACGGAAATATTGGGGGTCAAAGTTCCAAATTTTGCACAGCTGTTTTTGTAAATACTACTTTTTCAGGATATAACTGTACTTAAATTACCTCCATGACCCGTTTACTATTCAAAGCATCCACTAGTACAATGTTTTAAGAGTGCTACATTGAGTTTTATCGTAAAATGTGATTTTTGACCCCAAAAAAAAAGTCGTATCCCAGCAAAAATTTTTGCGTACTTAGTTTGATGTACAGAATACTTGGTTGACGTATGTTTGAAGGGTTAATTTACACCCTGTATAAATCTTTGGCAGTCGTTGCAGGTAATCAGTGGCCCGAAAACTGCCATCTAGTCTTAAGAATTACCCATTACTAACTGGGTTGTGGAGGTCAGATAGGCAGTCGCTTCATGAAAAATACTGGTATTCAGCTGCATCCGGTTTGGCTGAAACCAAATATTACTGCGGTCAGGTCTGAATCGCCCTCTTAGGCAACTTTATTTAGACCGAGCAAAACGATCACGACACTTTTTTTTTGGCTGGTGGAAAATCATCAAATAACCACTTCCGCTCTTGGGCAGAGCGAAGGGAGTATCAGACTTCTACTGACTAAAAACCACCTATGTTCCTTCTTAGCCCTTTATGTCGTGGCCACGGTATCTCTTACAACATCCCGCAGCCCACAACATTCCGCAGCCCATCCACTGCGTCTTCATTCACGTTTAATAATAAATGAATCATACTAAAGCCTCGCGATGGATGATAAGCAGTGTAACTAATTTTATTTGCGCGTCCCCTCTACGATGCGGCTGAGACCCCTATTTATGATGTGTGGTGCAATAATGACCCCATGATGCATCGTCTAGCTGTAATGGTCTGTTTATGTCATTTTCGTGGACACTTAAGTTTTGTTTATTGAATATTAGTGGGACGTGGGATATCGAGTAGGGACAGAATAAAAAGAAACTGTGTGTGAAGGATGATATGGCTAGAAAAGATGTGTCTTCTGAGATGTCGAGCAATAGAGAAGTATGGAAGAGGGAGACACGCTACGCTGACTTCAAATTAATTGGAATATGGACAGACGAATAATGAAAGGACTTGAAATACATAGAGATCTACTTTTTTCCTGATCTCATGTTTTTTTTTTTTAAATGGAATGTAATGAAATTTTCTGCAAAGAATATCGAAAAATAAAGGCATCGTTTTAAACATTTATGTAGTAACATAATTATTATGATGCTCGAGCAAAGCTCAGTTTGAGATTTTCAAAAGCATTTTTCGCTTGCGTGTATAAAATATTTTAAGTTGTATGAAAATATGTGTGTATTCTCAAGGTAAACGTGCTTCCCGTGTTTCTTTACACTGCCGTGTTATTTCAAAGAAAAATATAACTTACTACGTATTTGCAAATTTCCTATTCTACATTCTTACCCTCTCTCTGAAGACACAGCGAAATCTAAAACCTCTTCACGAATATTCAAATAATCTACTAACTTTCACGCAAACAGTCTTCAAGCTGACATTTATAAAGACATCCCAAACTTCTTGGCCAAAACTCCCATATACATCACCCACTTTCTCCATACCATCACGGTTCCTCGAACCAAGAGACAAACACAAGGTCAAAGACTCAGGCGAATAAATCCATTAAGGAGACGAAAACTAAATAAAACGTACTGAATAAAGGGAGGAGGTCTGTGATAAAATACTGAGAGAACGAGATAGACAGATCCAAGTTAAGTAAAGTGGGAAAGAGATACCGAACAGTCTGGACTCTCAAGATAAGGCGAAGAAAAATGTCGTGAGATATTTATTCGCCGGGACCCGTGAATAGATGGTTATTATGGGGTTCCGTAGTAGTAAATTAGTGAGATGTATGGCGACCGTGTTGAATATTTATTTATTGGGACATGTAAGTTATTGTCCTTAACATCGTCGCCACGGTTTTTGGGGGAAATTGTCGTATATTTACGGTGGTCATTTATTGAATTACTTGTGGAATAAGATTTTTGGACGAAATCTGCTGCTAAATGTCTATTCACGTGTTTAGGCCCGTTTGCAACTCACACATTTAACGCTAATAAACATCTTTTTTTTAAGACAGCTTAGCATAATCAGCCTATAAATCTCCCACTGGTGGGACATAGACCTCCTCTCGATGAGAGAGATTGGGATATAATCCACCACGTGATCCCAGTGCTGGTAGATGTAAGAACACAGAACCATATAAATAAGTTTAACATTGAACTCACCATTAATTTGTGGTGAAAACGGTCCTAAGTCTTTAAGTTAGTAGATATAAGAGATATAATCAATTAGCAATACCTAGGCACCTAATTGACGCTTTATGATGTAGAGTCAATGCCCTAGCCGCTACGCTATTACCGAGACAGACAAGCGATAATAATTTAAAGTGTCTACTTTAGATCGTGGTTAACAAAAAACATAAAATTTATAAAGTGGAAGTATTAATATTTTACCCTAAAAGTTAGTGGCTTAGCTTTCCTATTAAAAGTTGTTAAGAGCGCTATTACAAAGAATAAACTGAATTTATTGCGAGTGGGTTTTTAAAAACTTAAAGCTTTTCGTGGAGCTAATCGTATAAGGTTTTTCTTAGGCTTTTAAGGTTTTTTTTTAATGAAATAATAAAAAAAAACCTTAAAAGCCTTACCTCATTACCTCGTATTCTGAACCATATTCATCCTTAATTTTTCTGTAATGCAATTGCCACTAACAAGAAAGTACAATCTTATTCTAAGAAACAGGGTAGGCAGAAGCCAAACTCGTCGACATAGACATTGAATACATACTATCTGATTTACATACATTCTCTTGTTTGTCGGCTGAAGTCGGGGCATACTGGGACGGCACAGCTTTTCCGTGTGCTTACTTTTTTAGCTTTATTGCTAAGAAAATATGAACTTTCATGTGCTTTTGGCTTTCAGTAGAATAAGGGTTTTTTTTTTTGAAGAAGCAGTATTACTTGCACAGCTTGTAAAAAAATCCTGTTAATCTACTGATAAAGAGCCAGGACTCTTTATAATCTTCTTCTTCTTTCATTCTTTTTTCACTAATTGGTCTGTAACCTTGTCAGGAAAATTAACCGCTAAAAAAGCTTGTCGAAAAAAGCATAAAAATAAAACAGACTTTACTTAACAAATAACTTTTTTGGGTTTTCTTGCAAGTTTCAACTGTGAGCCTCGATTGATCTCTACAAAATGCCAGCTGGGTGATATGTTCGGAATTTTTGAAGCTAAAATAGCAATGCTTAGTAAGACTTGTTTTCACCCGCGGCTTCACCCGCGTGTTTTTTGAAAATAATCCCACGCGAAAGTACTACTGACATAAAAGTATGCTGTGTTATCCGTATGGACCAAGATAATGTCGGATCTTACTAGAGAGTTTTAAGGACCAGACATAATATTGGTCCAAGAAGAAACAGCCGATACAAAGGTCATAGAACCTTTTATTTTGGGGGTGGGAAATCATCAAATAACCCCTCCCGCTCTTGGGCAGAGTGAAAAGGAGTGTCAGACTTCTACTGACTAAAAACCACCCATGTTCCTTCTTAGCCCTATATGTCAAGGCCGTGGTATCTCTTACAACATCCCGCAGCCAAGGTCCTAAGGACCTCTGAGTTTATTTCGACTGTATCCTCTCAGAGTAGTCAGGGCACAAAACACGGGCCTAATTTACTTTAAAAAAAAATACGTGTAAACGACAAAATAAACAAATGTAACATGCCTTAATTCGTTCAGCCGTGAAAACTTATCACGCAGACTACAAGCACACTATTTTAAGCTAATTTCAACTTGAGAAAACCTAATTCACTATCTTCCATTACTTTCATCCCACGAAAACCTTACCTACCCCTAAACAGTTATACAGGTAGACCTCTTCAAATTTAACTCAGAGGCTCAAACCCACACTAAATCTTCCCCCTAAATGAATTCACCAACCACCGAAACAGATCCATTCGGATATCTCAAAAGATATTTTAACCTTAAGATGGCGAACCGAAATAGAAGGGTTATATGTACTAGGTTGTATGTAAAGCTGTATGTGCGGCACATCAAAGGGAGTGAGCGGCGCGCTTTGAACATCGCCGGCATACCACGCCGACATACGGAGTCTATGTATGTATGGTACATAAGCGTCTGTTTTGATACCATTTGATGATATTTAGAGTTATTAATGAGAGTTGTGTATGTGTCTTGCTGTTTGTTTTTGAGGAAATGTCCAGTTGACAAGATGTAGCAGAACTAATTTAAAATGTTAGAATAGAGTAGTTCACAAAAAAAATTAGTTAGTCCGTCAGATAGATTTCCAAAAAATATTGGACACGTATTTTTTCTAATTCACGTAAACAAACAATGAGGACGATACAGTGCTTCGAAAACTCGCGTCATGTCATTTTCTGAGACATTAGTATGACATTATTTAGCGGTTAGTGACGTAACGACCCCCCACTCAAATCTTTGACGCGTTTTATCTTCGTCAATTTTTATTGATTTGATTAAACAAAAAATACGTAAGTATCCAACATTTTCCGATAATCTAACAGACGGACTAATTAGAATCATATTTTTTAGTCAGTAAACATCCCTATTCCTTTAAATAATTGCAAAAATAGGAGAGGGAGATTTCCCGATTTTGAGTACCTATTGATGCCAATAGGCTTGCCCCTACTAAATGGAACAACAAGACTGGCGTCGCGTGTGTACTATTAGGTATACCTACGTCTGTCTAACCCTTTGGGGATAACAGGCGTGATCATATGCAATGTAAATGAGAAAAGAAATGCTGACGGATGCTTTATGAAAATAATTTACTTAGGTATTAGGTATTGATAACCAACACCTTTGTATTTCCATTTAGAATATTTAATTCCTAATAGAAAGCATTCTTAAAAGAACACTGTAAATTGTAATAGGGATGTTAACTAAAAAAATCTAATTAGTCCGTCAGATAGATTTCCAAAAAATATTGGACACGTATTTTGTTCTTTTTTCACGTAATCAAACAACGAAGACGATACAATGCTTTGAAAACTCGTGTGACGTCATTTTCTGAGACATTAGTATGACATTCTCTAGCGGTCAGTGACGTTACAACCCCCCACTCAAATCTTTGACACGTTTTATCTTCGTCAATTTTTATTGATTTGATAAAACAAAAAATACGTATCCAATATTTTTCGATAATCTAACTGACGGACTAATTAGAATCATATTTTTTTTAATCAGTAAACATCCCTCTTGCGAAAATCATTGTTTCAGCGGAAATATTATGTACTAGAGCATTCGGCTTTTGCAATATTTTTTTTTTAGTTTATGCTACACACAAAAGTCACCTACAATGATCCACTTTAAGGACCTAAGTCTAATAAAATCTAACGTAAAACATATACAAACAAACAAAAGTGATTCGTACTTTCAGCACGAAATGCCTTCATCCATTTAGGTTTTTATTTAAATTGTAAAAGTCAATAAGGTTAACAAAAAGTTGCACAAAATTAAATAACATTTTCATATTGCAAAATGTTGCTCAAACAAAACTATACTAAATACTCTACTAATATCCAAACAAATTATGGACGATGTTGTCTGAAATTTTAGGGTTCCCTTATACTAGTTTCGCCATCCGCTCGTCTGTCTGTCTGTCCGCAGCTTAGCTCAAAAACTAGAACGCTGTATTTTAGCATGAATATACGAATTAAAAATCGAAAAATATTCTGTAAAGTATTTTTTTTTTCAACTCATGCAACGCTAGATAGCAAAGTAACTATATTTGATTTCTGGCGATAAACAACTTTTTAACAATAGTACTGTTATACAACCACCAAAATTCATTTATATGTGAGTTTAAATGTTTGTAAACGCTCCCACGATACAGGAGAAATTCTTAGTGGGCAATGCTTTAAAAAAAAAAAAAACAGAAAAAAGACAAGAAAGAAGTACCCAAAAATCCAAACCTACCATACGTTCCCTAATCCATTAAAAACCCACAAAGCAATGGTACAGCCGTACAGTGACAGAGACAACCCAAAGTAACCAAATCCGCAGATTAGCGCACATGAGACGACCACGGCCGGATAGATCCCAACACAACCCTCCGTGGGAGTATGGGAGTGTACCGGTCTCGACAAAATAGCAATTAAATTCGCCTTCATTACACAACCCTTCTGTGCACACCGTACGGGGGATGAGGGTGCGATGCTTGAGTAGGATATGTGATGTTAAGTTTTAATAAAGTACTCCGAGTTATTATGTATTTTCAAAATTAAATTTGCATCCAAAAAAAAATATCTAGACCGGACAAGTGATCTGTAAAAATCAAAATCAGAAGTAATTTATTCATACTAGGCTTATGTAAGCACTTTTCGACCGTCAAAATTTATTTACAAGAGACAGTCCCCTTCGACTCTTCCTACAGTGTTTCAACTGAGAAGAAGATGTTTCGGAACAAACCCCTCAGCAACACATCTGTCTGTTAGGTTAGAAGAACCCAATTCAATACAATAGTGAAGTGTAAGTTAATATTACGATTTTCTACAGAAACAAATCAATAAAAAAGAATTATAAACACATCACACTAATATTATAAAGAAGAAAATTTCTTACTTCTTCACGCAAAAACTACTGAACGGATTTGGAAAAAATTTGGTACACCGATAGTTTATAACCTCGATTAACACATAGGATATATTTTTATCCCGATTTTATCTTCCCGTGGGATAATTTTGAGTTGTAGCGGGTGAAGCTGCTGGCAACAGCTAGTAAAAAATAAAATAAAAAATACATGTGCCCTACTTCAGACACCTTTGACCTTTCTGTATAATAAGATTGTGCATATGTGAACCAAAACCTTTATTTTCTGATGTCGAGATTATCGTCGATTTAAGAGTATGATAATGACTTTTGTGAAAATTAGGTCTGTTTTTGCTGTTCACAGTACTTGCCATTTTTATTATTAGTTATAAGGTCGAGTTTGTATAGAGCGACTGTTAATCTGAGCTCCACAACTCAGTTTAACAGTCAATTCTTTTAAAAAATCAAAGCGTGAATTCCTGATATTTTGTTTGTTTATCAATATCTTACTTATCATCATTTATCACTCTGACGAATTGAACAGTTTTACACAATCAGTTATGCGAGAAAGTTTTGATTTCGGAAAATTAAAAGCTTTTCGCGCAGTTTTAAAAACTGCCCCAATGCGTTGAGCGCAGGATTAACCTATTGAGAGCTTGTAAATGGTTAAACCGGCGCGAAAAAGTGTTAAAATTGATAGAATAACAAAAACCTGTGGACAACCCGCGGCCCCGACGGGCGTCGGCCCTTTAGGGCCCCTCCCATGTTGCTGACATCTCTTTGAGGCGCGCGTGGAACACGAACGCGCCTTCGACACGGCCTGTTTTCGTCGTAAGACGGACGGACTTCGAGTTAGCCCATCACTCACCGTCCACAGGCCCGCGTCTACGGTGGCCGGAGGTCATCGCGAGACCCCCGACGCCCGGAGCGCCTCCCGCGGCGGCTGGGACGAGAGGTTCTCTCCCTCTCGCGTTCCGCCACCTCCTTCGCTAGCATCACTGCTTCGCAGAAGGAGGCGACGGCGTCCCATTCCTCCTCGCCCCAGACCATGGCTTGCACCAGGGCCGGGCGCGAGAGGTCGCCGCCGCCGATCGCCGCTACGAGAACACGGCGGGGCTCCGCCCAAGCGGGGCACACCTCCACTGTGTGCTCCACCGTGTCCTCCGGCCGATTCTCACAATGGTGGCATCCGGGCGTTTCCTCCCGCCTGATTCGGTGCAGGTACCTCCCGAAACAACCGTGTCCGGTGAGAACCTGCGTCAGACGGAAGGTGAGGGCGCCGTGGCGCCTCTCAAGCCACTCCTCAAAGAGGGGACTTACCGCCACTATCGTGGCGTGCCTGCACGGGGTTGCGACAGTCGCTGTCTCCATGTCGCCATGAGATCGCACCGGAGGTCTGTCCGCCGCGCAGCAATTTGCCGCGGCAGCGGAGTGACCCCCCGGCGCAGCGCCTCCGCGCGCCATTGATGCAGGCGCGCGAGGACTATCGCCTCTAGATTCCACGGCGGCAATCCGGCAAGGAGGTTCGCCGCTTCGCGGGAGATCGTGCGGTACCCCCGTACCGTGTATGAGGTCCTGGCTTCGATTTCCGGATCAGGCAGTGTTATTGGGATTTTTCTCAGTAATAGCCACGGAGTCTGAATTTGTGCTCGATTGATGTCATTAGACTCGCTCATAGAGGGCATAAATGGGACTTAACCATAACTGGCGAAACGTAGGTGTACTTATGAATACGCCTCTACTTAACCCTTCGGTAATTACAGGCGTTATGTTATGAATTATCAACACTCTGCATCAGTTTGTCCTCAAGTTTGACGGCACGGTTGGCGCAGTGGCTCAGGCAATGGACTGCTGCGCTGCGTGTCGCGGGTTCGATCCCCGCACGGAACAAATATTTGTATGGCCTACAGATAGTTGTTCCGGGCCTGGGTATTTGTGTATGTGAGTTTAAATGTTTGTGAACGCACCCACGATACAGGAAAAATTACTAGTGTGGGGCAACGTTTTTTAAAAAAAAAAAAAAAAAAAAAGTTACGTAGACAAAATCGATCTCCAAAAAAAAACGTGACAAATCAACCACGAAAATCATTCTAGCCTTTTTTTTGGAAAGTGGTTATTCATCAAATGACTCCTCCTGCTCTAAGTACAGCGGTAGATAGTGTCAGACTTCTACTGTCTAAAAACCACCCATGTTCCTTTTTAGCCCTTTGTGTCAAGGTCGCGGTAACTCTTTCGAACAACCCACAGCTCAAATCTGTCTAGCCATACATAGTTACCTAGCTTAGGGTCCCTCAAAACAACGTCGAAATCCCCACTAATTACGCAAGCACGCACCGTGGCTCCGCGAACGTTCCACACAAAGGGTTCCGCGCAACGCCAATAACGCATGAAACAGGATTAAAACATGTAAACGCTAAAGGGTTCTGTGCCCGTTTGTGTGTAATTATACATGTTAATTTACAGTCACGTACTTTGAGCGTACTGTAGAATAGGTATAGGGATGTGTACGATTATAGGGAGGTATAGGCTTCGTTTTTAGGGTTTCATGCTCGAATAAGCGTGAGCCGTAAACGGTTTGTTTGGTGGCAGTTGAAACGTAAACGATTTGAAGAATGGTATAGGAATTATGGATGCGGTTAACACGTGTCTCTTTAATCTGTATGCTTTGAATATTCATTTGATAGACAGTGATAAAGACTTTGCTTGCTTCGTTGGTCAAGTTTCACTGATAAGCACGAGGACCTTAGTTCGATTCCCGGTCGGGGAAAGTGTTATTGAATTTTTCCTTCAGAAATTTCTCATTACAGTCAAGGATTCTGGGTGCCTTCTTAGTACACTTCTGCCTAAACCATTGGGGATTATAGGCGTGATGTTACGTTATGATAAAGATGGTGATTTACAGTCAAGGAATAATCATTTTTGGTACAGCACTGTTATACAACACGTGATGACTTAGTAGTCTTTATGGCCGTACTTATATACTTAGCTATTTGGTTAACAGTTGACACACACAATGACACACACATGCCCCCTTGCCCTTGCCTTTTTTTGACCATTTTGGGACTAAAGGCGTTATGTTATGTGTGATGTCATAAATATTACACACATAACATAACGCCTGTAATGCCCGAAGGTTTAGACACAGGTAGTACACATTCCATTTCGACAGTTATGTTTTTAAGTCATATAGGTCAAACCTAATGCCATCAACCGAGCATAAATCCAGACTCTTTGGCTGCTATCGAGGAATTCTCGATAGAAGAACCCAATAATAATTTGGCCGATCTAGGAATACACAGGACCTCGTGCACAGTACTCGCGCTTTAATACACAGGACCTCGTGCACAGTACTCGCGCTTTCGACTACTAGACTACGTGGCAGTTAAAACATATTATATTCATACATAAACTCATGCCTTCTTCCCATGGGGGTAGGCAGAAAGCACAGAAGGCCACCCTAGAAAGAAAGAAAGAAAGAAAATTGTGTTTATTTGGCAAAAAAAAAACTAAAAAAATAAAACAAATTCAAAATGATTAAAACTTAACTTAATGCCAAAAGGGCCTCAGCTCAGCATAATGCCAGATACCAACACAAAGTGCACCACCTGACGCTGATTTTCAGCTGCTACCCATGAGTGCCATACGCTCGAAAATATCATACACATTAAAAATTCTAAAATATTTTGCAAAAAATGAAAAAAATCCTACGATCCTTACATATTCCTTCTGCCTCGTCCACGTTCATAGTTTCACACATCTGATCATACAGGCACGCCGGTTGCGTTAATAAATTAAGTAAAAACCATCATATAATTTTATTTTAGTTTATAGCTGATGCCTTCTCAATTTACAAACAACCTTCACAGCAAAAAGAACCTAGCCACGTCAACTATACGAGTACATTTACAAACCCAATCCAAAGACACCTGTCTTTCCAGCCAGCTATCTCAACAAACATAAAACCACAGTATTTATACCAGACCTCATTACTGTGAAAACAATGGCTTAAAAAAGATATAATAATAAATAAAAAACGGCGAGGGGCGGGGGATATACTGTGCCGCCCACAGCTCCACCCACACAAACAACATATAATTATTATTGTGTGGACGCGATGCGGTTTCATACATACACATACGTCATGTATGAATATGGATGTAGTTATGGTATGTTGGTGGTGGATTGGAATTAAGATGTAAGGAGTTTAAAAAAGTGGGTGGGTTTGAGGGAATTTTGTGGGATATGGACAGAATCCATTTTTCCAAACACCCTTTCATAAGGCCGAGAAGTTCAAGAGGTGTTTGGGTCAATATTCCAGTTTTTGATCACAGTTTTTATGTGATCTTTTTTGGTGGAATTTGCCCTAATAATAAGGTAGATTATAATTCTCTTGCCCTTATCCTAATTTATTTGGGGTCGCCGCAGCAAGGGCTTCTTCCATACTTCTCTATTGCTCGTCATTTCATCAGATAGTCTTTTACCCTAAAAAGTAATGAACAAGATAATACAGCCCGAATAGGGTAGTTGACGAAAAAAATCTAATTAGTCCGTCAGATTGATTTCCTAAAAATATTGGACACGTATTTTTCTTTTTTCACGTAAATAATAAATGAAGAACGATACAATGCTTCGAAAAATCGCGTGACGTCACATTTTGGTACATTTTTTTACCAGAAAGTGACGTCACCAACCTCCACTCACATCCAATATTTTTCGATAATCTAACAGACGGACCAAACAGAATCATATTTTTAAGTCAGTCAACTAGGTACCCTATTGGGTAGATACCTTGGAATGTTGTAATCTCAGTAGAGTAGAGCTAAGCTGTAAGAGCAAGAACTACCTCAAATGCTTCTGTATTTAGGTTTCTATATATTATCATCATAAACCACTTCCCACAGAGACGGGATCTGTGTCACAGCTGTGGGAATGTAATAACCTATTCATTTATATTACGTTTATAAAGAAATTAGCTGAGCTCTGCGACTTTCGTCCGAGTGAAATTATTATAAAAATACTACGTAAGTTTCTATAACAATATAACTCAATCATGGTTCGAAAGACACGTGGCGCCATCTATTATTATAAGAACGTTATTGTTGTTTTTTTCGGGTTGAAAGGTACGCTATGTTGATTTCTCTGACAACGTATGAGCAAAATTTCAGGATTATTGGGTCAGTGAATAGATAACAAACAAACTTACTTTCGCATTATAATATTAGTTACGATTTACAGCACATTCCATAAACCAAGACCTCTGTCTATCACTGAAATCCTATCAAAATGAGTATGTAAAGTCCCCAAATTACTGTTACAATTAAAATCAGAGTTAACTTAAGGATTTATTCATATAAACGCTAATTTATTAAGTGTTGACATGACGCCTCCTCAACTAAACATTGTCCCACGTTTTAATGTCTATCGGCTTTAAGCAAACGTTTATGTACAAACCCCTTAATACCCCGACGATGTATTAATTTAAATAAATACTTAATTCAATATTCCGTCGCATCGTATCGATGGCGGTTCCACCTGTGCGCACTCGGGCGTCGCGAGCCCTTTTCCCGCCGTTTTCCTACAAAATGGCGGCTACGTGACTAGACTGGAGAAACGGCCTTATTCATTCATAGCCTTCAGTTGAGTACCGTAAATATTATGTGCTTATAAATTTAATTGTGGGGTCGCTTTAATATTCACTTAAGTTAATGTTTCTTGATACATTTCTTCTTAGTTTTGACTGTTTTCTTTTTAAAATAGGTAGATACTTATTCTTTTTGCAGGTTATCATGTCTCTTTTTAATACATACCTCATGCAGGCAATTGGCAGAAAAATGGTGCACAACCTGCTTCGATCCCCTTACATACTCGTATATTACTCTTTTTTTCGTCCAAGTTCATAAATCTTGTCAGTGGTATCCTTACTTTCTTACTAATATTCTGTCTGTCTGTCTGTCGTTCGCGCTTTCACGTCAAAACTACTGAACTGATTTAAAGGAAATTTGAAGCCGCGGGCATCAGCTAGTATAAAATATACGTGGGTAAGCATTGTACATGTTCATCGGTAGCGAGTAGCTACTACACACCTGACCTTTCCAAAGAACGTGAAAGGTCAGTGTATACTCCCCTTCCGACGTTTCCACTCACATCTGCTTTATAAATAACTTGAGTTATTTTTTTTTACTTTTTTTTTTTAAATAGAGATTTTTAACCTCGGTTCCTTTCAAACCATAGACCTTATAGAAGTTAATCATTCTAAATCTCTCTATTATCTCTATAACGCTATTGATGTTTCCTCGGGAACAATGTTTGTTATTGGGATGAAAGGTACTCTAGATGTACGTTTCTGTAAAAATAAGAACGTGGATGCCAAATTTTCAGTCGTTTAGACGTGAAAAGGTAATAAAACAAACTTCGTATTCATAATATTAGGTAAGATTCATAGATTTCCAATTGAAATGAAAATCTCCAGGTAGGGTATTACACTACCACACTTATTTTGCCTGCATCATTAGTCTTTCATAAATTCTGATACAAAAGACCTAGGTGTAAAGATAAAGAAAAAAAATGAATATGTAAATATTCATTTTAAAATCTAATGGCCATTTAGCTTTTTAAAAAACGCTGTCTGAAAACGTTAAAAAGCGATTAGCATGTTCGCCCAGACCGTGTTATTTTTTTTAACCAACAGCAAATATTTAATAGACCGGTACTTACATATTTTTTCTTCTTGTTTTTCAGTTGAAAGGAGTTACAAGGTGCATATTATGTACTTTATTCTGAATCACTGAGAGTTCAAGGTTGTGCTATTATTTTTGTCGGAATATTTATAGGTATAAGATCTTTGATTTTTCGTTATCTGCTGAGAATCTGGTCATAATTTGAAAATTGGATCTATTAATTCGCCATTAGAAAAAAAGAAGATGATACAGTGCTTCGAAAACTTGTGACGTCTCATCGCACTGCATTTTTTACCACGTAGTGACGTCAAAAACCCCCACTCATGATCTTTGACGCATTTTATCTTATTAACTAGCTGACCCACGCAACTTCGTCTGCGTCACAATAATATATAACTTACAACCTTCCTCGATAGACCGACTATCCAACATAGTAATATTTTTTCAATTAGTTTTCTAATGTTTCAAGAATATTCAAAGTCGTCTGAGTAATTTTTGAGTTAAATCGTAACAAACAAAAAAAAAACAATCTTTCCCCTCTATAATATTAGGTAGAACCTTAGATTACATTATTAAAGTGAGCTATCCTACCTATCTCTTACTATTAAATAAACAATCATCATCATCATCATCAGCCTATATTGTTCCCACTGCAGGGACTCAGGCCTCCTCTCTAAGAGTGGTATGAAATAAATTACATAAAGTGATGCGCCTGCCTGGGTTCGAACCCACAACCAACTGTTCGTAAGTCGGGGCCGCCACCAGAGAGCAGCGGTGGCCCAGTGGTGTCGGCCCCGACTTACGAACAGTAAGTCGTGGGTTCGAATCCAGGCAGGCGCAATTCTTTGTGTAATTTATTTCATCACCGCTGCTCTCAAAACGGTGAAGGAAAACATCGTGAGGAAACCGGCATGTCTTAGAATCAAAAAATTCGAAGACATGTGACATCTACCAACCCGCACTGGGCCCGCGTGGTGGATTATAGCCCATCCCTCTCCTAGAGAGGAGGCCTGAGTCCCTGCAGTGGGAACATTATAGGCTGATGATGAATTCGCCATTGAGAAAATACGTTAACAAAAAAAGTCACTCTAGTAGGTAATTTCCAATGGGGTAGTTTAAAATTGGTTTCAAAATATGTAGGTTTGGACATCCGTATTTTGTCACATACGTGATAAAACTTATGTAAGTGTACGTGATTACGTGATACAGTCATACTTTATACTGCTTCTTCAGATTTATCGAACTAGAATAACATAAAAAAAGGCTGAAATTCTACGTAAACTACTTACTTATAAACCTCATTGACAAAATCACTAACCCACATTCGTTAATTACATTAAACAAATGGAATTACCAAAAACGAAAACGTAATCAAGTAAATGAACAACCACAATAGTATCTATTTATCTAAATACCGAAGGAAACCTCCGTGAAGGCACAGGGGAATCGCGAATGAAATACACGTCATAGATAGACGACATTTTTGCGATAAGGCAACACTGCGCTCGTTTTGTTTATGGTTAGGACCGCCATCTTGCGCGTCACGGCGGGAAATAGGGTAGCCATGTATTGTTCGCTTTATTTGTGTGTAAAAATATTCATTTTTTATATTTCTTGGTGAGACTAAGGTTGAATTAGCTGTTGATACATTTCATTCAGTTATATTCAGAACCCACTTATGCTGACTGAAATATGCATACCTATTTTGATGCTAACTGACCTCACTAACTAAAATGTGTTATTAAAAGTAAAATACACCAAAGTAATGCATAAACATAGATTTCTTAACTGGCTGAAATAGCTAACCTTCGTAGTCCAATTCTCAATAAATCCCTTTACACTCAAGCTTTTTAAAAATCCTGAACACAAACATAATTAGCGAACCCACAGTCCCACAATAAAACTACAAAAACTCCACCACCACGTTGAAACCCCATCAACAAAAACTAATTCAAACACACGAAAAACATTCCCATTTCGGCACAACATTAATTCGCGTACATTTCGCTCCCCGCAGACATTGAGTGACAGTAAATAGAGACATAGCCCTGTCTATTATCTGATACCGATCTACACATACAGACTTCATGAAACATTAATGTCCCAGCATCCTGACAGATGGGCTTCTGATACAAACACTTTTTACCTCCCATCCCTCATTTTACAAACAATTCTCGACTTTATGCTGCCGTAGTAAGGGTGTGAGAAAAGTTTTTGGGGTGAAGAGTAATGTTGTTGTCGTATTTCGAGGTGTCATATTCGTTGCGGCGGAGAAATGAGCAGCACGACGAATGTTGTGACGGTGTAGGGTTAAAGAAAATAGTTTTGGATGCAATTATTTTGAAAAGGCAAAGATTCTTGTTTTCTTTGCCTTTTTCCAACTATTTTGCGGTTGGCTTCCAGACTAACAGAATGCAGTATAATACCAGTATTTTACATAAACTTGAAGATACTATAACCACAAGAGCCTCGCCGTATTTAAGTGGTATGAAAAAGTGAGAAGATGACAGGACAGTCTTGTCTTTCGCAGACTTACATCAAACACGGTATGAGACATCCCTAATTGCGCTAAAAAGCTAGACAATGATTTATTCAAAACAATGTTATGTAAATGTCATCAGTTTTCCTCAATGCCAGCACAAAGGTACAGCCACGCTTTTAAATATTCATAAATTCATTATTTCGTTGTACTTTCTGAAACAGATACCTACAAAGCTTTGTTCGGTGTCATGCTGCAATATCTGTTATTATCTTATACACAACGTAGACCACACGTAAGTAAATTCAGACATCAATTGTTGAGCGAATTGACTTTTAAATCAAATCGTCGGTAGAGGTACATATCGCAATGTTTAAGTTGTAACAAAGTAACAAAACGAGTACAATGTGTTAGCTGCAATTTTAATTAATATTTTAGTTAACATGGTGGATGAAGTAGGTAATTATGTAGTATTTCGTACAAAAAAAATATATTCTTTATGTGCATGAAATATGGTACCAGTTGTATACTCATAGTGTCAGTTTCCTAAGCTACGGCTCATTAAAACTATTAATAAGACAAATACCACTTAGAAATTCTAATCAGACTGCAGATAGACTTTGGGTTGCCTCAGTCAAATTAATACGGACAAATTTTGGACTGACTGTGGGCCGGACTTAGACACTTTTGACTGATATTTCAAAGCAGTATCTGTAAGTGTCCGGTGTCCTCATCTAGTCCGCAACTTAAACAATGACTCGGATTCAAGAGGTATATTACAACTGAATACATTTGAACTTTAAAATTAGCATACCTTTTTTTTCTTTTTTGGCCGGTGGAAAATCATCAAAAAACCCCTTCCGCTCTTGGGCAGAGCGAAAGGGAGTGTCAGACTTAGCCCTATATGAAGCCATCACGTGGCCCCCGACGCCCGGAAAGTAGCATACCTTAATTCACTTATGCACAAAATAACATGCACAAAATAAAACATTATAACGTGTTCGTCGCTGATCGTCAAAACATGCGCAAATCTAAACACACATACTTGTGTCGCGGGCCACGCTGTAAAAACACTCGAGTCGGGACGAGTTCCCTAACTATGAGAACTCACACTCACTTGTACCTCACTCACTCATACTTCACTCACTTTCTAACAGAACAAACGACACATATTTTTTTAAATTTAATGTTTAAGAAAAAGAAAACTTTAGGTAAAACCAGATGTTTTTTTTCCAAAAACACACCCATTTGTATAAAATTACCAATTTATCATTTAAAAGTTAATAAATATGAATCCGTTAGAAAATTGTGTGCTTTGGGAAAAAACAACACGTTTTATTCATGGTCAACCCAAGCTTGCTACGGCGTAGCAAGGTCTACGCAAAGTGCTACAATGCCTACGAAAGTTGTAGACGCAATCAAAAGGGAGTGTAAAACTTTGGTGTTTTCTAGGCTCTTCTTTATTGTTATGATCTCTTGTCATTTTCAATGGCCCTTTTAAATTTTCACAACGCGATGAAGAAATATGTCTGTGTATACTGCCTAAAACACAATTTAATTTACTGTAGCCAAATTATATTTTATTAACTTTGATATAAAATTATCTCAAAGAGAATCTGAACTAGACAGTTCTGACATGTCATCAAAGTTAACAAAGACAAAGATAACTAGACCTGTATAAATTCTCCTAAAATAATTTCTATTTCATTCAAGCCATAACTTAAAGCAACCTCGCGATAAGAATTGAAAATTCAACTCTCTGCTAATTCATTAAAATTTATAATTCTGCGTTATCTTCAGGTATGAACTGAACCCTTGCCAAACTAAAGTGCACCTTGTCAAAACCAACTCGCTATTATTGGGCATACATTTTTAAGCTCCGATAACACTATCGCTGGCTGGGTTACGTGGTAGGCCGGGCCACGTTATCGTCAGTTTCTGCATGAACGCCCCCGTTACGGCTCCCCATTCCCCCTTTCAACCCCACCAGCTCCCCCCATCGGCCTCCCAACCCCGGTAGACGGCAACGCGGAGATTTTGACACTTGAACATAATTTATTCGATCCTAAAATAGTTTGTGTTATCTAGACTGGCGATATCTCGGGATTTAGATGTCTGCAAAGTTTGGGAGCTGTTTGTTTGTAATTATTTGGGTTTAATATTATATTATGTAGTATTTACGTAACGAGTATCGTATTACACAGTACTAGCTAGGTTGTGGAGGTCAGATAGGCTGTCACTCCATGTAAAATACTTATATTTAGCTGCATTCGGTTAGATTGAAATTCGATCCCAACGTCGTTGGGATCGAATTTCATTTCAAAACAGCTAGGCAGATGATTATTAATATTATTTATTGTGTGGTGTGACAAGGTTATATGTTTACAAATCTGGTATCGTATCATTTTCTACTTCAATAGTCTGACCTTTGAAAAACACAGGTCGATTTTTTGTGCATTTTTCATAGGAATATGTTGATATTAGGTATCTAAAATATGCCAAATTTCATCCGGATCCTTTCAGCCGTTCTGGCCTGATTGAGTTACAAACATCCATTCATCCAAACTTTTGCTTGTAAGTAATAAGATTAATACGAGTACTATGTACATTTTCTTATTTTCCTGTGTTCACAAAATGATACTGAGAAGCACAGAAACGCATCAACGTAACAAGTTTTTTATTTAGATACGACTACACACCTCTAACACTATGTAAACGTGAACACCACGAAGATATTCTGTTTGAGGACGTTCGGCCGGGTAAGACAAACCACTATTCATGTTACCAAACGTTTACTTCCTATAACTGCAGTCTGACCGACTTAGCTTGAAGCTAAGTTTTGTTCTACCTATACGTAGGCAGGCACTTGACAATTGGCACAACTCGAAGCGCGTATTATAGGCGCACTACACAATGGCGTAGGATAGGACAGAGCCGGCAGGATTTCCGAAGGTGAAAGTAAACTGTGAATATATTAATTTTAAAAGTTTAGTTATTTATGTGTTCATTGATCTATTTTTTGTGCATTATTGACGTATTTATTTGTTTGAAAAAGGAGTAAGTTATAGCGTAACGATTGACAGGGGAGAATGGACGAAACAAAACGTGTTGCACCATCCCCGAAAAACATGAGACTGCAGGCGCATTACTTTGTGTAATTTATATAATCACCGCTGCTCTTAAAACCGCGAAGGAAAACATCGTGATGAAACCGGCAGGTCTTAAAACCAAAAAAATCGAAGACATGTGACATCTGCCAACCTGCCTGGGCCCGAGTGATGGATTTTATAGCCCATCCCTCTCTTAGAGAGGAGGCCTGAGTCCTTGCAGTGGGAACATTATAGGCTTATGATGAGTTCTATTTTCTTAGTAGTCTACAATTACAATTACTTAGCAGGCTTTTAAAACACACCATAGTGACTTCATAATAATTGTAGGAAGGATGATGTAACTCAGTTTTTGTAACAACATTTTCATTGATTTAAAAATTCTTTGCCAGAGAGATCGATGTTTTAAAATGGGCAACAACATATAGTTTTATTTCCTCGTTTTTATCTGACCGACTGCTTGCCAATTCAGAAGTGTCTGTAGTTACATGTATCTACAAACACTTTTGAATTGGCAGTTTTAGGGTTACTTTCAGTAAATACTATGAGTTTGAGATTACTAATAAAAATATTCGTGCGGTGTCAAAAACCTTCAGTCGTACTATTGAGAGGACACACCGAGCGCGGCCGCTTCCTAACGGATTACCCACTGAAGGGACATTATAAGATATCGCGATATCTCATTGATAAATTATATCTAGATTTAAGATGGGGTTTTATTATTGTATGCTTGCTTGTGTGGGAACTATGTAAAATGTTATAACGAAGCCGAAAGAACTGAGAAATTAAGTTTAATGGAACTGAAATCGAGAAATTGAGAAACAAAATAAGACAGTAAGAGGCTTTTTATACAAGACTGCACAAATGCACTATAAGTGGTACATTACAATCACAGCAATGATCTCCTAATATAACAAATTTCCGTCTCAATTAACACTTAAAAAAATTGACCACTTAGGTTAGCTACCGGGCTACCTACACCAACTGTTACTAAAGCTAAAATCTGCGAAACATTTAGTCAACACAACTTAATATATAACCCACAAAGCCCAAAATACACCGTAAACCTCAAACACAAACAGTTATTATTCAAACTTTTAATCAGCCTTTCATAATTGAATCCCACTTCTGAAGTTACGGATAACGCAAAATTTACGACTAAGCAGACTAAGATTAACATCGAAACTCGAATAAATCCGCGGTATCGGCCCTGTTTGCCGAATTAAACCGCGCTTGTTCACTTTGTGGGGATAACTTTGCGTCTTTCCCAACTGGTAACTAAGACAGAGTTCTTAGAAACTTGTAATTCCTGTAAACGGTGTAATGTTATAGATGTTTTGCTGAATTTTCGGAGGTATTGTTAAGGTTTAAATAACGGTAGGAGATTGAAATAGAATTTTGAGACGGTTGTTAATTGAGATTTCGCTTTTAAATGGGCTATTTTTAGAAGGTTGGGATCTGTTTTCCTTAGAATCCTTTGGTATTTGTTTTCTATTTCCTAGGATATATAAGTTTGGAATTACTTGATTTAAAAAAAAAATAAACAACTTACCATAGTACTCCAAAATTCAGCTGTGTAATACCCTATAAATGGTAACTACGCTTACTGTAATCAGTTTAGAATTCAAGATCCCAACTGTCTTTTTTTATGTCGAAAGAACGTACTACCGAGCCTCTCAAAAGTACCAAAAAAGACGTAGATAATTAGACATTGGTAAATACTCGTATTATTTAATTTTTTTAATTTTATGTGGGCAACAACAAAACTGCTGGGTTGAAGTGGGATTGGAGAGGCTATATCTGTAGAATGTAAGGGCCAGAGTCTTCACGTAGTGGGTGCCAGATGCCTTACATCGTCACCAGAGTAGGCCTAGAAACCGCTAGCTTGACGACCTAGCGGTTTTTGTGCCCGATTTGCCGGAGTAAACCGCATGGAGAGGAGAGTGGAAGGTTATAGAGGGGGCCTTTGCCCAGCTGTGGGACAATATAGGTTAAATCAATAAAAAAAATTGATGAAAACTTGCAACTAACACATTCGAGTAGTAAAGAAGACCATTCATCTACGCGCGTTTGACATCAAAATATTTATTTTATTAACTAATTTGAGATACAAAATCCTTTTTTTAGGACTGTGGGAAATTATCAAATGGCTCCTCATGCTCTGGGCAGAGCGGTAGGGAGTGTCAGATTTCTACTGACTAAAAACTACCCATGTTCCCTCTTAGCACTTTATGTCGAGGCCGCGGTCTGTTTCGAACAACCCGCAGCCCCGACGGGAGATCGGGAGATACTTAATCCTAAACCCGTATTTCATAATAATTCCTTTGCCCACAGACGAGGAGCCACTAGAAGGTCTGGAAGGTCTACATTCAGACGAGACAGGGTCCGGAGACAACTCCAACGCGGGGTCCAGTGGAGCGGACGATGATGCGGCACGGCTGCGACTGAAACGCAAGCTGCAGAGGAACAGGACCAGCTTCACCAATGAGCAGATTGATAGCTTGGAGAGAGGTTGGTTCATGTTCTGGAGTTTCTGGAGAGATGAGTCTTTCAAGTTCGTAAGCAGTCAGGTAAAGAGGTGTACCGTGATGGCTGGTTGGAGAAGGCACAGGAAAAGTGGTACCTATTTGGAGGAATTGCGGGAGGCCTTTGTTCAGCAGTGAGACTGCACAGGTCAGGTCAGACATGGCTGCCCTTTTATTTTCATGATAGGAAATTTGAAGAAAGAAGCTTGGGAAACCGACCCTAAATTTTTGCTGCAAGAAAAAAAATTTAGTTCGGCATAGCTTTTCGACAAACGACTGATTGTGACTTACAATTTCTTTTTTCAGAATTCGAAAGAACGCACTATCCAGACGTTTTTGCTCGCGAGCGACTCGCCGCCAAAATAGGCTTGCCCGAAGCTAGAATACAGGTGAGTTTCACAAATACTTACTTACTAGTTGAGCATGTTCCCTATATCTGTTTTAGGTAGATAAACTTACATACACGACAATATATCGCCGCATTCTGGTATTACCTAACTAGACAATAGATGTAGGTATGCAATTAAACTATGCAAAACCAAATTAAGTAGACCTCTAATAGGGTATTTTACCAAAAACATCTAATTAGTCCGTCAGATAGATTTTCAAAAACTAACGTTCACGTATTTTTTCTTTTTTCACTTATACAAGAGGTGAAGACTGATACAGTGTTTTGAAAAGTCGCGTCAAGTCGTGTGACGTCACAAGGTTAGTACTTTTTTAACCCACTCATGATCGTTGACACGTTTTATTTTCGTAAATTTTTATTAATTTCATAAAACATAAAACACGTATCCAATATTTTTCGATAATCTAACAGATGAACTAATTAGATTTTTTTGGTGAAATACCCTATTGTAAGGGAAGCTCATACAAAGCGAGGTCAGTTTATACTGGACATGTAAATCTTAATTGGTCCTAGCGATAAGTATCGTTGTGCCTACTAACACGCGTTAACATTAATTACGTGGTGCAATATGTAGGTAACTACTTACGAGTACATACGCAACTAGGTAATAACGCCAGTTTATGCCCGGCATGTGCCGGTTGAGTGATTTAATAGGTAGGTAGGTACCTTATAATAACTCATGAGGTAGGAACATAGGTACAATATGATCTAATTTAGAACTTTATTGTCGATGCATACCTACATGCTACGTAGAACAGCGATAACAGAAAGAAATCATAAAACTTAGCCTTCAGCGAACGTTCATAATCAAGTAGGTACACCTGAATACCCATTAATTAGAATTTGCAGTCAGTGAAACGCGGAAATATAGCTTTAACATAATTTCCCCTTTTCTACTTATTTAACCTTGCGCTAGACTTAGGTACCATTTTTTTTGGTGTGGTGAATCATCAAATGAGTCCTCCCGCTCTAGGCGGAGCGGATAGGAGTGTCAGACTTCTACTGACTAAAACCACCCATGTTCCTTCTAAGCCCTTTAGGTATATCCGAGACCGCGGTAAGCCCCGGCAGTCGCTAGTTTACCCTGTTTTTATCAAAAACTGTTCCCACTTTAACCGTTTAAATTAGTATCACCAACAAGCCAGCCTTGTAAGGATCCTAATTGCCCTGTACTAGCGCGTCTCCCGCGCTTTGTGTTAACCTAACCCGACGTTAAGGTGTGGTTCTCGAATCGTCGCGCGAAGTGGCGGCGAGAGGAGAAGATCCGGTCGCAGCGGCGGAGCCCTGAGTGTGGGTACAGTGGGGCGGTGCCGCATGCCCCGGCGCATCCCGCGCATCATCCGCCGCCTGCGCATCCTGCACACCCGGCGCATCCGACGCACCAACCCTATCAGCCGCCGTTGAACGTTGATACTTACAGGTGAGTTGCATTGCACAATGTTTGAATAAGCTTAATCAGCCCACAATGTTCCCACGGCTGGTTCCCAGCCTCCTATGAAAGGGAATGGAATATAGTCGGTGGTGACGAGGGCCAAGTGCAGGTTGGTAGATATCACATGTCTTCGATTTTTTTGGTTGAAGGACATGTTTGGATGTCTCTGATTTTTCGGAGTCATGTGCGTATTGTATGATAATTGTTATACTCGCTTAACTTAACTTGCTTCGATGAAGGAAGACATCGTGAGGAAACCAGCATGCCTGAGAGATATTTTTCGACGGCAAGTCGGAGGACCATTGGGTGAAAAACTCTGACACCAGCTTAGGATGTGCATGTGGATTGAGTGATCCTCTCGTGGATTTAGTTAAAAATGTAAATCTCAGAATATAATTATAGCCTTTGCATTTCTTCTTTGTTAGTTCAGGCACTAACCACACGATAAAGAAAAGAGAATGTTTGGATTTCATGACTGGCTCCAGCCGAAAGTGCAGATGCCGAGATGGTGTCCAATTTTGGCCACCCACCAACAGATTCTTAGCTGTAATAAATCTTCTTTGTAAAGTTCACTAAAATAACATCTAAAGTCCTATGTTCTCCAGCCCGCTGACCCCCATGGGGTACGGAGGGGGTATGGTGCCCGAGACCCCCGTCTGCGACACGACCGAGGCTGAGCTGTGCAAGAGTGGGTTTCTGGGGTACCCGCGCTATGAGCTGGGGTACAGACAGCACCCACACCCCTACGTCAACCATCACGGTTACCAGCATGAACCTGCGTCGCCTCCACCAGGTAAATTATTTAAGTACCAAAAGTTTTACAACCTGGTTTAGTAAGATTATGATCTGGGTCTGCAAATGGACCATGTTCAATAGACGTACTGGGAGACTAAATAACAAGGGCATGCGAACAATTCTTCATGATATAGTTCAGAATGAACAAAATGAAGAAGACCTACCTAATTGCCAATAAACAGGAATATGGTAACTAGTAACTACAGGACCTATTCGAAGGTTGCTTGCAAGACATAAGCACTCCCTAATCCTGAATGAACTAGGTGTAAAGATGTTTATTATGGTGAAGTCCGGACTCGACCACAGCGGAGATGGGCAGAGCAGAGAGGAGACCCGCGTTTCTCTTCTCTCTTATGATTGGTCGAATCTTGCACATTTCGGCACCGCCTGTCTTCGCTTTGGTATCAGTGTCCATTATCTGACCCCTCGTTTAAAGAAGGTAAGTGGTATGATGAGAGGGGTCAGGTAATGCTGGGAACCACCTTTACCTGGACCTGACCTGAAAAATGTGAAACATGCACCGACCAAGTGGCAAACAGTCCACTAAAATCCAAACAATTGTCTCATTCCAGAGCTAGGCGGTCTCCTAGGCACAGGAGTGTCGGTCCCACTTGCAGTACCCGGACAGGACAGCCAGCAGTACTGGTCGCGTCTTCAGTGACCCTGGTGGAACTAGCCGAGCACATCACAACAGTACTCACACGCTTAAGCAACTACCCGGTGAATCACCGGCCATTTTGGATTCGGCATTCGGTAGTAGTCAGGGGGTCAAAAATGGACACTTTAGCAGATCATGATATGAATTGAGTTAAAAAGCATAGAGTGGACATTTCATTATAGTAACTGCATCTGTGACCATGTAGGAAAATAAAAAAAAATAGAATAAAATAGTTAAAATTCATAAAATGGTCAAAAGTCGCGTGTTCGTGCAACGATGACTTTGGTTAGAACATGGCCTGAAACTGAAGCGCTGTACGTACCTATCAGATTGCTTAACATTTGTGTATTACAGAAGTGAGCACATTAAGCTATCCGAAACTGTTAAAATTTCCCAATAAACCTTTTTTTTTTCTTTTGAAGGGTGAGATTAATCAAATGACTCCTCCCGCTCTGGTCAGAGCTATAGGGAGTGCCAGACTTCTACTGACTGCCGCGGTATCTGTTTCGAACAACCCGCAGCCCCGAGGGGCGTCGGCCCTTGCTGACATCTCTTTGAGGCGCACGTCCCGCGCTCACCGTTCACAGGCCCACGTCTACGGTAGCCAGAAACCGTCTCGTTGCCCCCGACGCTCGGAGCACCTCCCGCGGCTGCTGGCACGAGAGGTTCTCTCCCTCGCACGTTCCCCCACCTCCTTGGCTAGCATCACAGCTTCGCAGAAAGAGGCGACGGCGTCCCATTACCTCTTGCCCCGGACCATGGCTTGCACCAGGGTCGGACGTGAGAGGTGTTCCCAATCAACCTTGAACCTAATACTTTATCTATAAAACTAAATCTATTAAAGTAACTTTATCTATTAAAGTTTGATAGCTTATAAGCTATCAAACTTTAATAGATTTTGAACTTATGCTAGCTACTTATGGTAGCTTGATGAGCTGGCGTCTACATAGGCACCCCTAATCGCGTTTCTCGTTCTCGTTCGTCGTCTCGCCACGAAGACCATCTGAAATAAAATCGGGTCAAAATCACATTATCTGTTGCCTGATTCCAAAATGGCTCAAAATTTAAGTAGGGTAGTAAGTATGCATTTCTTTATACCGAAGTAGGTATATAGTATCATGAACAAAATGCATTCAGTATTTTATTTGTGATGGTTTGTAATGTTTGCAACACAATAATTTATATTCTTTGCAAATCTGTATCAGACAATGATAAAACTACGAGTACACAGATTGAAATACAGATATAGAAAGGCAATATTTCAAGAAAGTCGAAGTTGACTTAAAGATAGTGGGGAATTCTTGAGTTTTACTAATAATTTAACTTTGTGCTATGTTTTTATTTACAAATATTTTTTAGTACTTTATGGTGATATTTTTTTAATAAACTTAATTTGTACAAGAGATTAGATAACCTACCAACTGATGTAACATGTATAGTATAAAGAATTAACATATCCACTAGTTGCCACAAAACAGGACTTCGAGCACAAAACATAGGCTCAAATTGTATTAAAAATTAATTAGAATATTTCATTCAAAATATTAATTAATAAAATCTCTCATAGATTATCTACATTACCGTTAACGATGCACATGTGATGTTGTATCTTTATCCTGCAACTTTGAATGAAATAATTTAATATTTCGGTGTAAGTGTTAAAAAATATTTTAATAACAATTAGGTACTTAACTAAGATTAGCATTAAATAAGTAATTAATTGTGTATATTTGTTGTAAATGTTTAATAAACAATGCTGAGGTTATATTGGATTATTTGTGGAATTTCTGACAGATATGGCCGAATATTTTGTAGTACCTTTGCCTTAAGTCTTAAAATTTGGATAGTAGATACAAAATCACTTTGTTTTACCTGAACCTGATTTTATCTGCTTATTTTTAAACGACAACAGATGTAGGGAAGGACAAATTTTGTAAAAATCTTTTCATATTTAATTCTTAACATTATTGTAGCGTAGATTTTTTTATGAGAAACAGGGCTTGTTAGTTTTAAGTACTTACTGAAATGTAAATAGTTACTTTCGTGTAATTATTCATTGTGATTATCCCATTGTATAAGTAATAAGCGCGCAACTATGATCTTTAAATCTTAAAAAGC
This sequence comes from Diarsia rubi, assembly GCA_932274075.1. NCBI lineage: Eukaryota > Metazoa > Arthropoda > Insecta > Lepidoptera > Noctuidae > Diarsia > Diarsia rubi. The sequence goes on from OW026413.1 coordinate 14,036,099, forward strand.
TTTTGGTTGTTTTTTTATTAACACGTCATTTACTAGCAACATATTTTTTACATTAGGATTGCTTTCAAAGTTATATTTATAGCTGTTGACACCAAAATTAGTAACAAAGCTACATGTTTCAGCAAAATTAAACGATATTAGTTGCAAGTCTAGCTTGAATCAACCTCACTTGGTATTAATTTCGAATTTACAGTTAGTTTTTAATGTGTATATGTATTGATTATAAATAAAAATGTGAATAAATTGTGTGATGTCGATGAAACGTTTTAATAACATTATATGAATACACTTTTGGATCAAAGTATTTCGTTGTTTTATTTGGGCATAACAGCGCCATCTATGTGAAGAATAAAAAAACGAACCGACTTACAAAAAATCATTTGAAAAAAGCCTAAATCAACTTACTTACTTTCGGAAGTCAGTGACTTAGTTTGTTTTATGCACTTTTTACCGCTTAATTTCGGAAGTAGTTATTTTAGATTTTTATTGTTGTAGTATTATACCACACTAATTCTGGTTGGGTAGTGGTGGCCCAGTGGTGGCGGCCCCGAATTACGAACAGTAAGTCGAGGGTTCGAACCTAGGCGAGCACATTACTTTGTGTAAGTTATTTGTGAAGAGAAACATCGCGAGGAAACCCTGTCTTAGAACCAAAAAATTCGAACACATGTGACAATTACAGATATCCGCCCCCTCTCCTAGACAGGTCCGAGTCTCTGCAGTGGAAACATTATAGGCTGATGATGATCACGACACTAATTCTTGTCATGAATCAATTTTACATTTGAAGTTTTTCAAGACAATTATTAAAACAAACCAGTTAACCGATGTTGATGTATTTTCTGAGACATCGGAGAGTATCATCATCATCATCATCATATCAGCCCGGTATCACCCACTGCTGGATATAGGCCTCCCCTTTCTTCCACCACATGTACCGATCCTGTGCGTCTCTCATCCAGGTGTTTCCCGCGACTTTGACGAACCCAACGAGCTTTAGGACGGCCCAGGTTCAGCCAAACCTGGCCTGGTGCAGCCTAACCTTGGCCAACACTCAGGGCCTTGCTCCATCGGCCATCTCCGCGTCTATCCAGATGTCCTGGCCAGGTCCACTTGAGGCGCACCCCCCGGTCCCCGACATCGTAGACTTTCGTCCGACAGTGGATTTTGGTGTTACGCACTCGATCTAAAGGGTAATGCCGAGCATAGCACGCTCTATGGCCCTTTGTGAGCGTCTATGTCTCGGCACCGTAGGTATGTGTTGGTAGAACACATTGATAATAAAGGCAGGTTTTAGACACTGAGTGATCTTTTGAACCGTCCGAGTTGTATTCTCCTAGAAGTCTCCTTATTTGAATGCTCTTTGTCAAAAGACAGAACATGTCCAAGATAAACATAATGGTCAACCATCTCCAGACTCCAGAGTCGTCCAGAATGCCTGACATCACCTTCTTCTTGGACATGTTCATTCTTAAGACAACTTGTAGAGAAGCATCAAATAGTTGTTTCAGCATGAATTGGAGGTCTTGCAGGGATTCGGCAAACAACACGAGGTTATCCGCAAACCGAAGGTTCAACAAGTAGACACCTTTTATCTTAACACCGCTTTGGTCCAATTTCAGTGTTTTCATCACGTCTGCCAGGGCAGCAGTGAAAAGTTTGGGCGAAATGGTATCTTCTTGTCGCAATCCCCTTTTGATTGAAATTGAGAGTTTATGTAATCTGACCGGCATTGTTGCCGCATCGTACAACTGTTTAAGAACGTCGACATACCGAGTGTCGATCTGGCAGCGATGGAGAGAGTAAAACACGGCTCGACACTGTCGAATGCCTTCTAGTTATCGACGAAAGTTAAACACAAAGGCCGGTTGTATTCTGCACTCTTTTCCCTCATCTGCTTCACGGTATGGATTTGATCCAGAAAGAAGGAGAAACCCCTTCGGAAACCGATTTGTTCAACGGGCTGGCAGTTGTCTGGGTTGGGCAGTTGGTGGTTGAGAAGATTACATATGATTTAAGCAGTTTATAAATTTGAGAAAGGAGAGATATAGGACGGTAGTTCCAAGGTTTGAATGGTCTCCTTTCTTATGGAGTAAAGTGAGTGTCACCATTCTTCCAGGCATCAGATGACGTGGCACTGAAGAGGACACCATTTAAAAGCCTTAAGAGAACAGCCGAGAACTTGTAGTACGGGTTGACCACCAGCACGCAGTAATTGAACAGTGATACCGTCCTCACCAGGTGTTTTGTCACTCTGCATTTGGGACATCGCCATTTCCAGCTCGCTGACCAAGATATTCGGCAGACTTTCAGAGCCTCTGTGATCTTTGGGTGCAGCTCTAGGATCGTTACCTGGTGACGACGGTTCTGCAGACTTTAAAACTTAAAGCTCTTCGTAAAATCTCACAACAATGCTCTTATTAATTGGTTAAGATCTGTGACGATATGACCGTCTTCAGATCTTAGTTTAAGTATTTGCTGTAAACCTGTATTTATTTTCTTCCTAAAGTCTTTCGGTCCCCTATGTTGTAAAATATCCTCACACAAAATAAATAGTTTTCAAATTAATTTTCTTGTCTTCATAAGTCGACTAGGTTTTTTCTAAATAAAACTCCACCTTCTAGCAAAATTATTGTAATATTTCAATAGAATCAAATTAAAGCTTTTAACACTAGTGATGTACCTAAACGAAATACTAAAGATTTAGCTCTCTCCTATACAAATAAGTCACAATATTGCTTGTCTCACAAATACTACTTAGTGTAGATATTTTTATAAAACTAATAAATATGCTGTCAATAATCTAATTATGTTAAACAGGCAACTTTTGTACGAGCATTTTGACTTAAATCTTCAAAGCCTAGTCATAATAATTAAGAATGTAATGAGAATCATAAATCATCATCTAGCAAACTATCAATTTCATTCAGAATGTTGTTTGATGTACTGTCAATCTTATTTAGTTGTTGGTGACAACTAACCACCACATCGGGCATGACCGCATTCTTGCTCAAATCTAAATCGAGATCAGCCACGGTTATTTCACTATCGTCCTGATCTTCACTTAAGTCCACAACGTCTATCGGTTCACCAAGTCTAGTAGTCTCTAAATCTATAATTTCACTATCCGAATCTACCTTATCTAAATCTACGGAATTAATCTCGTTTAGTTCTACGCTAACAATTTGTACTTCCGAGTCTGAATCATCTGTTTTGTTTAAATCTAAATCTTCGTACTTTGGTTCATCTGTACTTATATTTGAACTTGACAGTCTATTTCTTATAAGTCTGGGCTTAGACGTTTGTCTATTAAGTTTTATCCTCTTGAACTCGTAACAGTTGTCGACGAGTTCGTCTTCTTGTATTTCACAGTAGTCACTTTGCTCGGATAATGTACGTTTCCTATCGTTAGCAGTATCACTCGGCTTGTGACCGACTTTCGCCTGGCTGGAAGCCGCAGGAGCATTACGGTCGAGTTTTTTATACACAATGGAGTTGCTTCTAACGACTTTGAGTATCTTATTGCCCGAGGTAGTGATAGTTTCGTGTGTAGAAAGCTTTCTTTTTCTACTAAGATTGAGTGTGATGGGTTTACTGTGTATGATGGTGTCGCTTTTCTTCCTGGCCCGGATCTCGTCGAGGGAGAGGACTTTGAAGTCGAGCGATGCGCGTTGCTCAGTGGCCTGCTTGCCGGCGAGCTCGTCCAGCGACACCCGCTCGTACTTGTTGGCGAGGTTGGTGCGCACCAGCTTCACCTTGTGGTCGTGCGGCTGCAGCCCGTCGTAGCTGTAGTAGGCCGCAGCCTCCGCCTGTATTTGCTCAAGAAGCAACAACTCCTGACACTTAGTACGAGACCCTTTGGTCCCGTCGTCCGAAGTCACAGTTTTAGTGGGCGTAGACGAGGGTGCGCTTTCATTATCCGACTCTGCAAGAACACACGAACGAAGTGCTTAGTCGGACGCGATTATCGAAACATTCCAAATGATTTTCGTAATTAATTTTGAGGCGACCCGTCCGACTTAACTTGGCAACTTCGCGGTGTGTTCTCGTAACGTCAATCTGAAAGCGACTTTCGTAGGGGCGGTCAAAAATAATTACAAAAATCATATTACGAAACATTTTTATTTACTCGTTGGTATATTAAACACAATTTGATTAAACAAAGCCAAAGTATAATTCTGTTCCGTTACGAGTTCCTATATCAGTTTGAATATTAATTAGCTTAAATGAAAGGTACTAGACACGCGTTACTAATAATAAACATATTTTGAAATTCTTATTATAAAATAAGACTAAGATTAACATAACAACAACCCCGTATTATTTGAAACAAGAAACTATCAGTAGGCACTCGTGACGTTGGCAACGCATCGAACACGTCACTAGTCATATTCCCTCCGTCAACCAAAATGTCATGGAACACAACTTGTAAGTATCAAAAGTGCTGCATTACTAATTTCATTACATTTACCTCACTTTCGCACACATGTACAAATCTTAGAAAATTCATTCGGATTCATAACCGATCGTGGTCAAATGTGGATGACAACTTTGACCTCAGTGACTAAGTTCAAACCCTCCTTACGATCCCTCCCGCCGACGTCAACTTATAATAATCAGCGACAACAAAATAATATTAAAAGGAAAGCGTTCCACATTCAACAAAATCGGTTAGTAAAAACATAGTAGTCTATGCTGACATCATCATGAAATGTCGTACGACGAATCCGAACAATCACGTAATACATAATGTCTTACTTTCAAGTCTTTTTCCAACAATTTTATAAAATAGCTGCCAAAGAGAAGTATAGAAATAAGTAATTACGTAGTAAAGTTAATACAAAGATAGTGATCCGTTCCATAATCGCAGTACATTTCACAAGGACTCGAGCGCTATCCTTGTGACAGAAATTTAACTGTCTAACATAAAACATTAACATTCCAACAATTAATCTAAAGGTAAATAAATAGTTTATTAGTATAAAAAGAGACAAGACTACAACATTATACTAAATATAAAATGTATTGCTACTGTTACGAGAGAAACCAATTTGCTTTTTTTTTTCAACAGCTGCCTCTGAAAGCAACCATCCACCCTTTGTACTAATTCATACTAAAATTATATTCCTAATAACTTTTCAGTACACTTTTCTGCTAATTTATTTAAAACTTATAATAATTTTATCTCCCTTTTTAAGCAAACACCAAAAATTTAAAGAACAAAAACAAAGATGTGTGTACAAACTGAGCATGTTAAAATAATATAAGAAACCTCTGACTTAATCTATCCCCACCAATCGAGACTATGTTATTTAAATATTGATAAATAGTTTTATACATAAATAATGACTAGGCGTACCATGGACCTTAACGCGAACCGATTCTTTTTATATCTTGTCCTGTTCACACTTTTGCGATTTTAAATAAATATAGGAACTTTACTATCATTGCAAAGAATATAAGAAATTAATCCTTTATCTTGCCAGATTGTTTTATAACAAATATATTTGACTAATCGCGTTCAATAAACATACCGAAGTGCTAAGATATCGGAAGCGTTACCAGATTTTACCAAAAGACTAAGCAATCGAATGCTCTTTTTTTTGTTAGCTTATCTCTTTTTTATTCTTTCTAAATTGGTATTATAATCTTAAGCACGATTTTTTTTTTTATACGGGAATCACAGCTTTGAAATTCATGCGGCTTATAAAACTGTGTTTCCCGTTGTGTATACCTAGAGATACATTTTTTTTATCATTTTATTAGCTCTATCTAAATCTCACGGTGCGAATATATAAAGTATTGGGGGCAGGTAGCAGTGGGTACCTTTATAAACTGCCAAAGCCCCTTAAAACATCCTACATGCTAACATACAAACAATTTAAAGGCATAAAGCTGTTTTTTTTTCATTTTTTTTTTCACCTATATTAATGAGTTACAATAATCGTGTATATATATTTTTATTTGTATTTTATATGTTATTAATCCTATTTATTATGTACTTTTCTATCATAGACAAAGATTATATCAACATCTATTTAAAAAAAGTATTGCAGTGATATTTTGAGAGAAAACACAATGTTTTTTTCTTAAAATATGACTGTTACTGTCTATCTATGTGATATAAATTGTTATATAACGTTACAGTAAATGAAAAAGCGAGAGATATTAATGAATCTAATTAGCTAAGATATGAAAGAGATTATATTCTCTAATTTATTGCACATACAAAAATACCAACGTCGCTTTTTCTCCACAATATTTCTTGAATAAACTGTGAGAAAGAGAGCTATCATTAATCCATCGTGAGTCAAATATAATCCCACTTTGTTTAATCATTGTCTATGGTATAAAAAAACAGCTAAACATTGTCTAAGTTAGAGTCAACCAAAAGCCGCCTCTTCCGGCAACATTAAAAAAAAAAACAATATTGTATTTCGTTAAATTAATTTTGGATCCAGTTTCGACTGTAACCGCCCAAACTGTTTAAATCCACACCCACCATTTTAATATTGAATACAAAAATGAAGAAACTGAATCCAACTATAACTATACAATAAATACTATATTAATTGACTATTGGCGAAATAAAAACAATAATAATACCTTCCATAAACAGGTGTTAAAATGTCGCGTCGCGAACTGGGAGAACAAAAGAAATGTATTTTCTTTCTACAAAAGTTAAAATTAAAAAGGCGGCAAGTTGTGACCCACCCGCGTAAAAATATATAAACAATAAATTCCCACTTCGCTAGCGACAATAAACGTAGGAAAAAATTCTTAACCAATAACATGTGAACAAAGTAAATATATATTTTTTTTTTAAAGTAATAAAATCGAACACTTTCTCGGTCGTATTTTTTTTTACATATGTTTTATTGGCACAACAAAGGGTTGAATTCTAAAAAATAATATTGGAACCCTTTTAATGCGACCTACGACCATGAATTTGACGAGAGGATCTAGTGAGTAGTGCCATAAGTATACATAAAGCATAAGTAGTGTTTATATTTAGAAAAACAAAAACAATCAATGAGCGTTTGAAATTTAACATCGTTAATGCTTAACCCTACGCACACCGCCCATAACTTGACAATGCAGAGTTTTCAACTACTGAATTATTATAATAATGCATGTTAGGCCCGCTGTCCATTGAAGCGTATCATCAATCAACTCTGGTGTAAGGATATAAACAGCGAACCGATTTTCCACGTAGAAAGAAGAATGCGTTCCAGCAACACAACCAGTCTTCCAATTTACATGGGAATAGGTATAGGCAGTGCATTGTGTGACTAAATTTAATAATAGCTATAGTGCCGTTTATTTGCTGGACCTCTGCACGAAATCATTGAACGCGCTTCAGTGGACAATGAACCCTATGTTAGAATCACTTCGCCAGTAAGCGGTGGCTCAAATATTAGACTTAAGTGTCCGCGAGCCGTGATATCGATATTATGAGCATATCTCTAAATGTCTATTGAAAACTCAAGTGCAAGTACATAGTATTATTTATTTTACGTTTGGCTACAAGATTCGCTATTAACATCATTTGGAAAGACATCAAAATTACATAACCGTCAAACATATCCAAAGTGTCCATCAAAGTCACGTATATAGTCTATATACCTAGCCGTTCACTTTCCACCTTGCATATCAAAATTATACATTTATACGATTGCTTTTTATATCACATAAAATCATGACGCATAAAACTTGCTTGCAATCCTTTATCCAGTGCTCTTAAATAGAAAATTGTAAAGTACAATGCCACATATGGAGAATATTCATACTACATAATAATATACTAGGAAACAATTCACCATCAAATAGCTTTACCCACTTTTTCCTTACTTTTACCTTACATCACTGGTCCGAATTTAGTCCAAACTTTTACTTATTTTGATGGCTTTTCAAATTAGTGTCAGCAAATCGAGCCGTAAGCCCCAATCATACAATTTGAGAAGTCTTGTTTGCTATCGCCGCCCGACTCGCCATCATTGTTGGTTTACACATTACACTTTAGCCCCATCAATGCCGCGAGTCCAAAGCATTTCTAGAAGATTCCATTTTCAACACCACATCACATTGTGGCATTTCTAATCACAACCGTAGCACGATCCTTCATTTTACAGAAATAGTTTTACTTCTATAAATTAATCACTTTCTCTAAGAACCATCAATTCACACAACCATTGCTTTGACAGCTGCAATCGTAATTTCAACCATAGTCAAGATTGACTTTCCACATCGAATTTTACCGATTTTTCTTTTTAGGGACCGGTTCAAACCTATTCAAATGAAACACTAGTTTCCTATACCAACTCATATGGTGAAAGATTGCTTATTAGTAGACTTCTCGGTCTCATTAGCAAAAAAACTTCAAAGGAAGTATAGCTACCTTCTACATCGCCTTTAACAACATCAATAGTAACACCGAACACAACCATAGCTTGCTGTGGACCGGCTCCACGCGGTTGCCTAGTATCACTCGACCAACATAACTTAAGCCATTAGAGTGGCGCTGCTAGGTTAGGAGAAACGTCATCCACCTGTCAAATCCAGTACATTTAAATGTAGTTCCGAATTCCGCCGCGGTTCAAGTTATGTTCATCGATTAGTAGCTGGAATCTTCTAGTGCTTAGCTGGTTGGATGTTGTTAGTTGTAGCGGGGGGTTCGAGTTCTCAAATCGTCTGCTGGGGGCTTAGTACATGTAGTTTCAGTAGAGGCGCATACCTTCTTCGAAGTTGACGACAAGGGGGTCGACGGGCATGGGCGCGTAGGGGTTGGCGGGTTGCTCGTGCGCATGCGGTGGCAGCACGCGCCGCCCGCTCAGCAGCTCGCTGGACGCGGGCAGCACGCCGAGGATGGCCGAGTCCAGCACCACTGGGGGACGGTAACCTTGTACATCTTATTAGGGTGGCCGTAATAAAAGTTAGTAGTCTTAATTGTTAAAAAGTCGTAATAAAAGGGACTATTTGTGGAACAAAGTTTTCTAAAAGTGTTAGGGGAAAACAAAGGATTACAAAAAGTTAAAGCAAAAGTTATGTTGTTAAATATAACAATAACAAACTTCGGTGTGGGCGCACCATAAAGCAAAAACAATCATATAATTTGTAAACATTCAGTTGAAGACTATATAAAGCGACAAGGACAAGACATTCCTTCTCCTTAAGAGACTCTCAGATCAAAGCGCAGAAGAGCAGATCTAGGATACTAGGCATTAAGGAAATAGATCTTCAACTTCTAATCGAGTTTAATAAAGTGTTTTAAATAGTCAGAATTTCATTTTGATTGTGAGGAAACCGGCATGCATGTCTTAGAAAAAAAAAATCGAAGACATGTGACATCTGCCAACCGGCACTAGGCTGGTGGATAATTATACTAACATTGTCACATGGGTATTCAATATTTGTTTTACCATGTAAACTAGACTACAATGCCTTATTTAACGCAATTCATACAACAGATTCGTTTTCATACTCAAATATAACAAAAAATATTTATATTGCGTGTTTCTATCTAACGTGACACATCAACATCACACGAATGGTAAATTAAATTATGAATGGTATAAATACATAGTTGCGTTATACCGCCATTTTTTTCATCGTGATAGGTTGCAGCAGAAACTGCAGAATCATCATCATCTGCCAAGCACTTTCCCAAATATGTTGGGGTCAGCTTCCAGTCTAATCGGATCATCGGACCATTATTTTACATGGCCTACCTGCAGGGCTATTGCGTATCTCTGTTGACAGATTTATTGATTATCACTTTGGCTCTGTGTGCTTTGATTAACTGTCAAATGGCTCCTTTTTGTACTAAACCATAACCAATTTGACAGTTAATCCATGGACAATATGATAGCCACTGTCATTTAAAAGATACGCAATAGCCCTGCTGAACTCCTCAACCGAGTTAGTACTGACCTAGTGGTTGTCAGAATTTCAGGTCAGTATCTGTAACGGCTGTCATTGGTCTACAAAATACAACCGGGACCAACTAACTGAAATAAATGCTTTGATTTACATTTAACCGACTTCCCAAAAGGAGGAGGTTCTCAATTCGATCGGGATTTCTTTTTTTTATGTATGTACACCGATTACGCTGAGAATTATGATCCGATTTACGTGGTTTTTTAGTTGGATGCAGAATAGTTGCTATTTGGTCCCATAAAAAAAAAAAAAACAGTTTAGCGGAGTACTTTTCATTTTTTTTTTTTTTTTTTAATTTATGAATATTTTATTCCTGAAATATAATAATGGGTGTAACTGCCTCCGTGGTCGAGTGGTTCAGGTGTTTGCTTAGTGACCCGGTGGTCCAGGGTTCGATTCTCAAGGAAAACATACTTTGTAAAGTTGTTTCCAGTTGGGCTACGACATTGCAGGCTTGAATCACCTAGCATAGCCTTTTCCCAACTATGTTGAAGTCGACTTCCAGACTAACCGGATGATGCAGCTGAATACATGTATTTTACATGAAGTGACTGCCTATCTGACCTTCACAACCCAGTTAATACTGGCTTATATTGGTTGGTAAGACTGGTTGTCCGATTTGCAGGGCACTGACTAAATGTAACGACTGCCAAAGACGTGCTTTCCGTGGCACGGAGGAAACTAGGTAAGTAATGGTGTGGGTGGTCACCCATCTGCAGACTAACCTAGGCAAGCGCAGCTTAACCTAAAGATCGACTGAGTGGCAGTTATTATTAAGCTATGCGCTCCTCCTAGTCCCAGTCGTTACACCTTACTGTCCACACAATAAGAAGAAGATCATGGGTGTTACCTTGGCGCTGTTGCTGCCACAGCAGCGGCACGGGCGCGGGTGCTGGCACGGGCGGCGGTACACCACCCATGGGCGGCTGCTGCTGCTCAGAGACAGGCTCCTGGTTCGACGTCGGCACTTGCTGCTGTATTGGGAACGACGGGGCAAGGTTACTTCGTGTGTCTAAATGGCAGTTATTTTATGTGTAGTCTCTAGCAAAGATGGCATGGATAGCCATCAGAATTGTTATCTTTTGACAAAAAGTGGTCCCTTTTACATGGGGGTTTACTCACTTATGGCCTCAAACTTGGTAGCATAAGTTTATGAAATACAGGCTTTATCAAATAGACCACCACGTTAGCATGATAATGGATTTGATAGTGATCTTGATGACTTTTTTTACATGAAATGACCAGTAGCAAATTATTATTAACAGAAATATGTGAGATCTCAAAAGAAAAATTCAGATAATTTAATATTGAAGCAAAAGATGACCAAAAATGTTACTAAAATGAATTTCAAACAGATATGATTTGATTGACTTTGTTACAAAAAATGTTATAATAAAATGTATTACCTAGTAAATGTAAATGTTAGTGTGTGTAATTTTAGTCAGATATACACAATCCCTCTTTAGTAACCAGGAAAACTTTCAACGGTGATCCTTTCATGTCTTAACTTGCAAAAAAAAAACAAAGTTTGGTTTATGACCGAAATTTGTATAAATGGTAAAATAGTCCATTTAAAATTGCAATTTTTGTGGGGGTTTTAGACTAGCATCACCCCTGGAAGTTTTCCTAGTTTTCTAGTAAAAAAGGCACCGTGTATGGCGTGTAATGTATGTGTTGTCTCACGGGTTGAGGGGGCGCCGGCTGGCTAGGCGCGATACCATCAGTGCGCGCGTCCGGGTTCTTATGCATGAACGGACAGTGGATCTTACGACAACCGCCCGGCTGGTTCTCCCAATAGCATGGGATCTGCTTGCGGTTTTTCTAGAATGTAATAATTTGGACTACTTATTAGTGGTTACAAACTTACATCTTCCTTTGTAGGTTGCTGGAGTTCATCGCAGGCACCACAGCAGCTCCTCAGGGTCACGCTTATTTTTAAAATTTTCGGCAAGTCCAAGGATAAAGTCAAGTGGTACTATTGGTGAGCCGCGGGTAGTCCACCGGTTATCGCGGCCTCGACATAGAGGGCGAAGAAGGAACATGGGTGGTTTTTAGTCAGTAGAAGTCTGACACTCCCTTTCGCTCTGCCCAAGAGCGGGACCCCGTTATTCGATGATTTTACACCCACCAAAAAAAAAAAAAAAAGTGGTACTATTGGTAGGTTTTTAGCTAGATATAAGTAACAGCTGTTTTTTGTTAATTAACTAAACTCAATGCTAAGCAAAATCGCGGAGCTTACAGGGAGAAAAACAATAAATGAGAAGGAACAAATCTAGTCTACTCAAATCTACTCCTAGTTGCTCTTTTCGAGCTGAAAGCTGCTTTTTAAGCTGCCAGCATAGGTACAGTCAGCAGCAGAAGTAGATGAACACTATTTAAAGTATCAAAGCAGGTTTTAAACAAAAAGCTTTGTAGAAATAACACGTTACTAACAAGTTATTGACGAATTAGGAATATTTTATTGAATAATCGTCAGAAAAATTAAAAAATATAGCTGGAGTTCTGTACATACAATAATATAAAATACGAAATGTTAAGCTACTACTGCTGTTGACTGAACTAATGAATATGTTTACACATCGACAATCACGCACCATACTTACTTACATCATATTCCTGTAGGTCGCTCTTTTATTAAACAAGCGAAAGCCTGTTACTCGCAAAAAAAAAAACATACATAAATATGTAGAAGCTGTCTGAAGCCCGGTTTCCACCAAAGCAGAGACATGCAGAGCAGAGAGGAGGCGTGCCAAATCCGACCAATCACAGGAAGGGCAAAAGAACATAAATGTACATTTTAGCTTTCTGTGATTGGCCGATTTCCGTACATCTGCCCTCGTTTCCGCTTTGGTGGGAATTGGGCCTGATACAGACGTCACAATGACATCCATTTTTCTGCATATAAAAATGTAAAAATCCCCTAATACCAATAACCAACTTAATCCTCAGTATTTAAGATAAGAAATAAAGAATTGCCTAACATCATGTAATTCTTATCAATAATATATATGTGCATATTATCTTAAGGTTTAATGATATGAGTATTATATGCCGCCTTACTGAGCTAGTGACCGACTGAGTGGATAATAAAATATAAGTTCAATGTTTGTAGTTCAAAGATGTCGAGTTCAATATTGAGGCAGAGTTATAGCCATATTACAATATGGAAATTGAGTATTTCACCAAATATTAATTTGTAGGAATTAAGTTATTTATAAGTAGATTCTCTATAGGCTTCTGCAAGAGTTGGTTAATATCTATACCCTACAACGTCGTCAATGGTGTTCTGACATATCCGCCTGCCTTGTGCTCGCCTTATTTTCGGCCTAATTTTGGTTATACTAGCCACTTGAGATCCCATAAAATAACAGCACACCAAAGCTCTCGACAACTATGCTAGAAAGCCACCAAATGCAGTCGCTGTGGGCGCAATCTGCTAGATGGTATCATCGTGATCATATCTATGAAGAAAAGGCTAGGTTTGTTGGGTTTGCTGGTTTGGCTCAAACACTGTCCTGTCAGTTCAACTTGAAGAACATGAACTTGTGAACAGATTTACTGCAACCTGAACTAAGTATTAGAAAACAGTACTTCTCTACTATTGCAGTGATAGTCTGCCACAACAACAACATGCCTAAGAGATATTTCTAGATGGCATGACTCTACTAAAAGGTTGGGGAAATACATTATGTGTGGTGGTCAAATATTCTCTGATAATTATTACGTCAGGTCATTAAAACTCACGAGATAAGACACAGATACTATTTGCACAGCTGTTTAGACAAATTTGTAAACTCAGGGAGGATGGGACACATACACACAAAAGGTTATCACATAGGTATTCAGTATAAATATCGTTCTGAAGTTTTATCATTCAAAATTAACATCAGTATTTTTTTTTATCAGCTGTTTCCTATGAAAGTCCCATACCTATTAAGGTCAAAATGTATTGAAAAGCTGCTTTTTGTATATTTACCACTCCCTTCCACTCACACAACACACTAGTTTATGCTGGCAAATATAAATTACAAATGCCAATTTTTTAAAATTTATTATAATATTATTAAGAGCGATAGGCTGTTTAATTTTTACCTACTAGAAATATACAAAACAAATAGTAATAAACAAGTGCCAGTAATAGTAGAAAATCTACCAGTTAATCTAACTAGAACTTATTAAGCCTGTCATAGCAACAATTTTAAAGATATTACAAACCCTTCGGCATGTAAAATCTACATTGAGCAATGCCCGATTGGGTAGTCATCATATCAGCTCGGAATCGCACACTGTTGGGTACAGGACTCCTTCTATTTACTGCCACACTTCCTGGTTCCGTCTGTCCCTTATCCATGCATTACCCGCAACTTTGACAACATTGTTAATCCATTAACAATGTTGTTGTTTCTTTGGCCAATTTAGTTTATTCAATTTATAAAATGTAGAAAAAGTGCACTTGACTCTTCTCTTTCTTCTTCTTCATCTTTCTCAGAAAATGACACAATGTGACTCATCCGAATATTACTGACTAAAAATTCTCTAGACTTTTAACATTTATTTGAGTACCCAAAAGATTTGCACCTTTCAAAAAGTTTTTAATTAACTGAGTGACCTTAAGTTTGTACACACTCTGTCAAAATAAATATCAACAAAATATATCTGATGAAAACAAACACAACTTTACATAATATCACCCTACCTCTTCTAGTTTACATACCCTCAGTTCCATGTGACGTAGTTTGCAGCGTTTATCCAGGCACTTGCCCTGCTGCCAGGCTGTGCACATAGTCTCGCACCCCAGCGCGGACGGCTCATGGCGAAACACGCAGTTATCCCCCTTCATAACAGATAAGGTAAGTAACTTTACTGAACGCCTTGTACATTACAAAGATATAACATTACAACTAAACCACATGTAAGGTGATATTAGCTCCTAGGTTTTAAACCTAATTACTGGTTGGCAAGCATTTGACTTGTAATTTAAAAAGAAACAAATGCTAGATATAATAGGATTGTTTGACACGATGATGATTTGCAAATAAACATGCATTTTGTGTGAGGCCAAACCCAATTACTCGGGTAACCTATTTTTTTCTTTCTTTCTGTAACATGTGAGGTTGGGGAAATACAGTATTCAACATATGAAATGCTGAATGATTCATTTTATAAATCATTGCATACAGTAACATAGTAGGAAGTAGGTAGTGTCCACGCTGGAAGTGTGGAGACCCTTCTATTTTACTGTATATAAATACATGTACTGCTTCTATTCATTTATTTATTCAAAATTGCTATAATATAAATATCTCAGTACCCTTCATTGATATCATTTACTCCAGTGCTCAAATTAACATGTGTTAAGTTCCATAGATATTATCATACTATGAACCGACATTTTTTGCCAGCATGTAAAAAGGTCATCAATGCTAATTTTACCCCCAAATAACGAAAAAATTCATAACAAAATCAGCTTCGATTGTTTTTATCATTGTTTAAAAAAAATTGCTATATTTGATGGATCTTTCAATGTCAATAAAACATTCTAACCATAAAATATTAAATGAAACAGTGCATAACACGTTAGCTTCCATGATTTTATCAGACTCAGATTATAAACAATATGACATTAGAAGTTAAGTTGATAGAACATTAATAATCATGAATATTTTCTTACCTTCGTGCATGTGGAGTAGTAGTAAAAATAGCAATCGTTGAATTTCCGTGGAGACTCCATGGTGTTATCCGCCGTCGAGGGTCTGTGAAATATTGGGTACACCGTCTAATAATGCCGACACCAAATTTTTAAGTATTACTCAATATGCACCGTTAAACGCTACAAAATACGTCACGAGTGTAGTCTAGTGGATCCAATTTATAAATAACACATACATTAAAGGCTGTAGTTACGTTAAAACTAAGATTTTTCCATTTTGACAATACGTAAAGCACGGCGCGGACAAACAAGTTCCAAATTAAAAACTATCAATATGTCAAATCCAGATTGCACGTTTTACTCACCGCCTATTAGATAAACTAAAAAAATAATTAAATTATACAACGAATATCTACACAATAACGCTATCTAACACAAAATAATATGAACGTCACTATTAGAAAGAAGATGTAGTAGATATGGCGGACATGTGGCGGACTTTCATTTCGTTTCGTCCGCCCACCGTTTGATTGGTTGATCACTTGTCTATTTTGTACCATAGAGTGATATTTTACTTTTTCGTGGTAATCGAGATTGTGAGCGAGTACAGGCGCAAGTATTTTGCGAAAATTCAAACGTCTTCTCAACTCTTGTTAGATAAATTGCTTTTTCAGCCTATTACATGCAAAAAAAGTATTTTATAAAATGAACCAATCAAATTAATAAGAAAGTAGAACAAGTATTTCGATTTGTAGCTGAATAATGAGGACAATAATATTAACAATTTTTATAGTATTAATTGTTGTTTGCATAAGTCCGCGATTTTACTTGAAATACAATAGGAGCTGCGCTGATCTACGCTACATGGGCCGTCACTCCCACTGAGTAAATAAAAAAATTACAATAAGCTACTCACTCTACTCTAGAATGTCGTTGGATGATAGGTCTTTAAAAAATACTGCGAAATTGGTAAAACACTTTTTCGACAATGGGATTCCTTGTAAATAACAAAAAATAATGCTTAAGATGAAACCTTTCGATCTGTAACAGCGGGTTTGATTCTCGGTTCAACCATGTAACTATTTAAAAATGTATGAATGCAATTTAAATTGTTTTTAAAATTAAAATAATAACTACTTTCAGTAAAATGTTCCATCCACAATATTCAAGGTACTTTCTCACCATGTGGCATAGCCGTGGGACGCCGTGTATAACGAAAATAAAATGAAAACTATCACAGCTAAGTCAATGCTAAGTAGGTTTTACAAGTTTACGAATAATAGTCGACCAATTTATAAAAAAGAAAAATCCGGCCAAGTGCATGTCGGACCACGCACAATGTAGGGTTCCGTAATTGCCCATCAAAATATGTGAACTTACTGAACTTAATAATCATTCTGTCTAACTTATAAAACAAACTTACTTTTTCAGTTTTGGGACCAGCGCTCCCATACATTATGTATAGGAAAATATTTCAAACAAGTGCATTTTATAAGTTGGTCGACTACTACTCGTAAACTTGTTAAGCCTGCTTAGCTGTGATAGTTTCCCTTTTATTTTCGTTATATATGCTACTACCATGATTTTTTTCACAGTCCCAAACACAACCCGTATAGGTGGTTTAGGTTGGCAAACTTGAGTCTAACAAAAAATTGCACTCTAAAGCTGATTATTTCACAAACGAATCCCTTAATCGAAAAAGTGTTAAAGCAAACTCGTAATATTTTTTAAAGATCTATCCAACAACTTCCCACACAATAGACTTTTGGGAGAAATAAAAAATCATCCCCACTTTAAGGTTTTCAAGAGATACCCTTAAAAAAAAATTCAATATTTTACTTTAGTACTTTGTCGGCGTAACTCATCATATTCATGCCAAATTACAGCTTTCTGGTACTAAGAGTCTCTGAGATATAGTGCGGACGGACAGACGGACATGGCGAAACTATAAGGTTTCCATATAGACTACGGAACCCTATAAATGTACTTGTATGAAATATTTTCCTACATTCGCAGGTCTTAGAACTGCAAATGTAAATTTGTTTAATTTTTATAATAAATATCATCGTTCGCAGGCAGGTAGGATGGGTGGTTAATCAGTTCAGTACCTAGGGGTTCACATATATTTTGATAGGCAACTCTACGGAACCCTACATTGTGCGTGGTCCGACTTGCACTTGGCCGGTTTTGCTTCTGAATAAGTTGACGGAGTTACTTTAATTCTCATCTAAGTATGTATGTTTGAACAAAAATAACCTAGTAGACACATCAAGCTGTACATGTCCAGTATAACATGACCTCGCTTTGTATAAGTTACCTATACAATGAGTGAATGAATTAATCTAGCCAAAAATCCAATTTAAGCGGATCCGCTTAAATTGGCTAGATTAATTAGTAAACTTGTAGGGCTGAGTTGCCGCCCGACCAACCAGGTCCATAGAGGTAGAGCGCAGTGGTTCCTGCGCGCCTTCATGGAGTGAGTGCGGTCGCTCACAGTACTTCGTGATGGGACCCGCTGAGGCTCTGATGGTGTACTTCGTATATCCTAGACTGCCAACATAGGAACAGTAGGTCTTTTGTCGGTTAGAGCAACCCTCCGCTTGCCCCAGGCGCAAATTCATGAGGATATTTCCACTCCTAATAAAAAAGGCTTTTTTCTAGCTCTTGCACCAACAGAGAGAGCAATTTGAAGCTCGCTTCGCTCACTGCTGCATTATTTTCATCTTGAAACTTGAAAATCTAACTTAACTATCTCAGGGGTAGGGTCGTAGACATGAGGTTGAAATCCCTCCATCAAGACAGGTGCGAATCATATTTTCATCATTCAACATATAGACAATTTGAATTTCGCGGTCTACCCTGCCGTTTAAATTTTTCCAGTTTTGGACGACCTCGCAGTTACCGGGAAGAAACGATGTGGCGGCACACACCACCCACGGCCTACGACGTCATTGCTGTTGCTTATCCATTGGCAAGGTGGAATTTAGTCCAGCGTGGCCAGCGTGAGATGCTCAGGCCCTCAGGGACAAGGGATCGATCGATGCTCGTGTCGAGTGCTGTTGTCTTTATGTAGGCGAGTAGTTGTCTGGAACTCCCTTCTGCTCTGCCCAGAGCGGGAGGAGTCATTTGATGATTTCCCACCCACCAGAAATAAAAAAGCTGTTAGGAGGTTCTTACTCGATATTCGATAAGTATAATTCGAGGTATCGATTTTAACTAAGTCGATATCGATACCTCATATTTATCGAGTTAGAAACTAAGTATTATTCCTCTATGACTAGCCTGAAGGTAGTTCTAATACTACTATACAGGGAACAATCATAGTTCGATGAACCCGAACGACCCCTATGGCGCGTGGCGGCGGCAATGACGATCTAGCGAATATAAAACCTGCATAGCTATTCACAAACAATCGAATCGAAACCAAATCGAACATATCCTATGTCTATCTCGCTCACTTTCATAATGCCAAAAAAAGACATCCGATCAACCGTTAACAGACCGCAGCGGTCGACCAAAAAAAAATGGCCGGTACTGGTACTAAGCAGCAGCGGTCGAGTGTCGACGGGTGTCGTTTTTAGACATAAATTACTATTAAAACTTCTTCCTATCTCGCTCAAACTTGCTCAGAGTGTAGGAGATAGAACAAGACAGCCATTTTAACTCAATGCAAGAACACGAACGGAATAAAACGAGCGCCCCCGACCCCGCCCCGCAGTCAAAAATTCGCTACAAACGCAAGACGTCGCGCTCCGTTTGATAATCATAAAAATTGTTGAAAACTGTGTTGTGTGTGGTGTTGTGATATTAAAAGTATGCCAGGGTAAGTAATAAACATTATTAAACCTTGTTTTTTGTGAAAACAGGAGATTTTGACCAGAAATAGTCCTTTCAACAAACTTGGAAAACCGTTGGAAGAAATGCCTACACATTTGGCGGTAAATTGGCTCTAATATTGATAGAAATGCTATTTAAAGGCTGGTACGTGTGTTTTTATGTATCGTGCGATAGTTAATAGGCGTTTAATTATAAAAATATCGTATTTTGTTGTGTTCAATTCGAAAATGAAATTACGTAAAACTATCTGAGCCGTTACGCACGCGCTAGCCAATCACAGCGCAGCAGCTGATGTTCAACGTCACCGAAACATGGATCGTTGAAAAATGGAAACGGCATCCGTGATTTCTATTTTTTGTAAATATGTATTTTTTTCTCGAAGAACAGGCTGTGACTTCTGGTTTTCACCCGATATTAAACCAATCTATCATTTGTTACAGGAAGCGACCCAGATTCCGACGAGAGCGGCGACGAGGAGGAGGTGGAGCTTCCAAGGGTGGTGGCCAGGACGCTGCAAAGCGAAATGGAAACACCCTTGGACGAAGATTTTGGTGGGCCTGAAGTGCCTGCTACAAAAAAAAAACCTTATTTACATGTGACAGTGTGTGTGTGCCGAGTGCCGGATCCATATTTTGTATGATCCTTGTGTTTTTTATGTGATTTTTTATTGAAATTGTTCGTTTTGATTGTTGATTTGTGTAATGTTTTTGTTAGGCAGCATGCCTTTTTTATGTGCCTAACGTTTTATAAATATCTTCAACATGTAGAATGTGAAATTACATTTCAAATTTAGGCAACAGAATTTAAACAGTGATCCAAAGTTTGAGTGGGTGTTTTTTGCGCCCGTTTTCAAGTGGTTGTTTTGGGTAAGCGATACAATTAAACTAAACACTTCAGACCGCTCACATTTCGTCTGTGATAAGTATGTGAACCAAACATTATTATTAAAATGTAACCCAAGCCACTAGGCGTAAAGCATTCTCAGAATAGAAGTGTAAACAAACCCATTCTTTTGTTTCGAACACGGCACTCGTAAATGACGTCATGTTATTGTTAAGCTTGTGAGATGAAAAAAATGTATGACGACGTCTGTTCTTTTGTTTGTTTTATGTGTATTATGGTGTACTTGTGTAAATAAAACAATAACTTATTGAAATAGTGGTTTATTTTTTTTATTATAATTACCTATATACAAGAAACTGGTAAACATTCCCTCACACTGAACATACATTAAATTACTAATACATTTCAAGGCAAAACTATATTAAACTATACATATTCTGGTAGATAATTTAATAACAATTCTAATGATATTATTGGTTTCGAGCTAACTAACGTAGTTTAAGAGATATCGTCATTTTAATCAGTCGCGGCGAAATCGTATGCGACCACCCACGATGGCTACCCAGAACGGGCCCCCCCGCGCGCATACCGCCGCCACGGATTAGCGGTTGTCGAAATCGAAACCGAATCGAAGCGAGAGAGTGGACGGGGCAAAAGTAAGGGGATGGTAGGTGTGAGGTTCGTAGCAAGTTGTGTTCAGTTGTTTCTGCCTAAAAAGGCGTTCAGTTTAAATGTTTGTGAACGCATCCACGATACAGGAGAAATTCCTAGTGTGGGACAAAGTATAAAAAAAAAAAAACACCCTAATCATCACACTAATATTTTAAAGGCGAAAGTTTGTGAGTGTGTGTTAATATATGGAATATACTTCTAGTTTTATCGGTCTAAAGTCCTTAGAAATGTCCGAGATAGATAAATTCTCAATTAAATACATGTTTTTATGTTTTAAATTACTAGATTATAGTGGCATAAACTTCTTCGAAAATATTAAACCTGGCTCTTGGTCTATTTGGTGTTGTACAGTCGCATGCAACTGCTTTGCCAGTTTACAATGTTAAGCTCTTATTTACGTTAGAATAATAATAAAAAAATCGTACCCTTGGCCTTAGTTAAATGTTTAAAATAGGTGCACACCTATTTTAAACATTTAACGTTGAAAAAATATTGTCAATTATAATCAAATATTATTTTATAAAAATGAATTTCTAAAAAGTTCGTTTGATGTGTGTTGTTTATGTGTGTATTTTGAGGTGATTGTGAGTGTTATGTTGTGGGTATGGACGGGTTGAGTTTTTATTTTATCTTAATTTTGGTTAGATTGATAAAACTTCTGTTGTCGAAATATAAAATGATTTATTCAATACCTTAAAATTATTATATTTATTATTGAGATTATGGAAGGTTTTTTACGCAAAACAAACCTCGCTGAACTCCCGGTGGATGACAAAAGAAAAAATCCCTTAGAGCAAGTTTGTATAGTTACCTATTTGCGAATAGGGTTAAGTAGTACGTCAGAAAGATTTTCCAAAAATATTGGGCACGTATTTTTTTGTTTTTACTCGTAAACAAACAATGAAGACGATACATTGCTTTGAAATCTCGTGTGACGTCATTTTCTGAGACATTTGTATGACATTCGTTAGCGGTTAGTGACGTAACAACCCTGGCGGAAAATCATCAAATAACCCCTTCCGCTCTTGGGTAGAGCGAAAGGGAGTGTCAGACTTCTACTGACTAAAAACCACCCATGTTCCTTCTTAGCCCTATATGTCGAGGCCGCGATAACTAGTGTACAACCCGCGGCCCGTGACGTAACAACCTTCCACTCAAATCTTTGACGCGTTTTATCATTTGATAAAAAAAAATACGTTTCCAAAATTTTTCGATAGTCTAACATACGGACTAATTATAATCATATTTTTTTAGTTCTATCTCTCCGTTGTTTTGCCTTTGCGGAATACCAAGAGATAACAACACTCGAGTTCGTAACTACTATAGTAAGTTCCACTTTATTATACAACTTACCTGACGGGCAACTCGTTCTGTACGAAAGGCGCATAGTCTATCTCTTTCTTACTTACCGTAAATGAATGTAAATAAAAACGGAGCACAGCGATCATCTGTCACCGACTTGGTGGTAAGTACACACATTGTGGTAGATAAATAATTACCTACATACATTTATTCTAGATTTGTTTATAGGCAATGAATACAGCTTTCCTTTGGTGGGCTGAAATTATAGAATAAGTTTATATTTATTGAATTCGAAACAAACATTCCTCCATAAGACGTCGTAGATACTGCCTAGAAACTGCATAAAGTATTTTGTACTTGCTTGTACCATTGTATGGGGAAATTTAATACTTTAATGTCTTGTTAGTTACACACCGACTAATCTGTAACTTGGGGACAAATTGGCGACAAAATATAGGAGCAAACAGATCTTCGCTAGGGGCTCTAGTTTTTGAGATATAAATTTGGCACTGCTTGCTGGGGAGACTCTCCAGCAGGACCACCTATAAATCCATATATCTTATGAACCAGTGAACGAAAAATTCTGATATTTGGTGACAAATTGGCGACAAAATATAGGAGAAAACAGATCTTCGCTAGGTGCTCTAGTTTTGGAGATAAAAATTTGGCCCTGCTGGGGCGACTCTCTCCAGCAGGGCCACCTATACACCCTTATATCATTTGAACCAGTGGACGACAAATTCTGATATTTGGTGACAAATTTGGACAAATTAACGACATAATTTTTGTTTTCAAAATTAAAATCCATTTGTGACCCTGCCAGAGTCAGTGACACCATACGAGGCACTTATGGGAGCGCGAACCGATCGTATGCTCTGATGTTGCTTGCGTTGCAATTGACTTTTTTTGGCTAGCACATACCTAGATATAGTTAATTTGCTTTAAAAACTCAAATACAACCACCTCCATCACTTTTTGAGGACAAGATTTGGAGTATCAGAAAACAAAAACAGCTGCTCAGTGTTGTATGAACTTTATTTAGAATAATTAATATTACATCATGATTTAAACATTAATTTACATAATACAATAAATAAATGCTCACAATAATCAATATGAAGTCATGTTTAAAAAGCGAATGTTTATACTAAAGACAATTATAGAAATTAACCTAATTTAACGAATCAGAAATATTGGAATCAAGAATATTTTAGGGAATAAAATGAAATCAAAATGAAAAGGTCTGTCCCACAATAGTTTCTGTAGCGTAACGTTTTATCGTAAAAAGTGAGTTTACTTAACTATAAGCAATTCGAATATTTCTTTAAACATATTGAGTACATTGTTTTCATTAAACTATGTATTGAAACTAATTCAAACTCATACTACAGGTTAAGTCAATAATCAATGGAAAATAACGTTAAAACACTTCATTATCTCATCTTTAATTATCTTTTCAGTGCATGACAATTTTGAGTTTCACATCTAAAAAAGTACGAGGACCTTCCATAGATACTTTACTGATAGCTATAAAAGTATACTTATTGCCTTTTCGATTTACCATTAAAACTGGTTTTATTTAAATCTTAAAAGGAGGGAAACATGAATGAACACAATGGCAGATAAATAGTTTGATGAGAATGGACAAACAATTTTGTACAGAAATCCAATACTGGGAGGAATGCATCGATTACATTAGTGTTTCATGAAACGTTGGGGTATTAAAATATACTATAATATATGGCCTCATCTCAGCTCTCAAAGTTTTCTAACAAACCTACTGGATGACGACTGGTCGCGCATCGAACTAAACTCAACACTCCGAACACAACTCGAACTCTTCAAACAACAATCATTGAGTAAAAAAACAACAAATTGTTAGGCCTAGCAGATGGTTGTTGGACTATATATCGGTATTAGCAACATAGAAAACATTAACTAAAAAAAACCCCGAAATATTTATTAAGTTAGGTTTTAATTATGTTCATTAAAAACTCGAAAAACATAATAATGAATGAAAACGTAAATCTTTATAGTACATTCCAACAACTATCTGTTTCGCCTGAAACGAGTATTGCTCAATCGAACAGCAATCTCATAAAACAATGTTCAAGCACAAACAACCAAAAAAAACTCAACACGAATCCAATTAAAAAGTACATACAAAATTAACTTACAATGAACCATTATTAGAATAGGTAATACATGACCTAGATCAATAATAGTCTTCAATATGAATGAAAACTACATTGATCAATCAAATACAAAACTAGAGGGTCATTGATCTTGCTACAGGCTATTTCATATCATTCATTATATTATTTAAACTATTTTAAACATGGATTATTGTGCTGATTACTATTACGTTACTACTACGATAATAATAGTAAAACTGACTAACATTTTATGTTTATATAATTTGGTTTATACACTGGGAATTTTAATTTTTTACACCACAGAAGTTAGTACCATACGATTTTAAATTTAGTTATAAACAATTTGTTTTTAGATACCAGTAGCTCATAAAGAATAAATGAAGAATATGTACATAGACAGCAAAACAAAACCACAAATTAACAGAAAACTATTTTCCAATACATAACAGCGTGGTTTAATTTAATTAAATGAGAAACAATAAATAAATATTGCCATTTACATCTACATATGAAACGTGAATGGGGCACGACTGCTTACAGTACAAAATATATGATTTTTTGTTCACATTTGCGGCACAGAATAATAAACCAATGGATGACTAACGCGCGGATAGGTAATCGGAGGACACCGTGCAAGTTGAAAACAGAACGCATTACGCGGTTACCACCTAAACGGAAACGACAGATGTCACGAACAACCAATATAATATATTTGCATTATCTGTCAACACGATCACCTCTTGGAAGGCATATCTTCTCTCCGCTTTTGTTTATCAGGACTACATGTACTCCTTACGACAGAAGCGACGAATACTTTAGCACTCCATTTGCTCACTACTCCGCGAAAGTGCAACGTTGAGTGAAATGAGACACACAGTGAAATATACATTCGTGAATATTATTATTATTATATGGTGTATCCAATGTGCCTACAGTTGGGCAGTTCTAAGTTAAAAGCACATTTTAGTAACATTCGATCGACATTTCAATAATCTCGTTATAATGGAATTTCGTCATTAAGTCTCTTATTTTTGGAGTTTTTACCACGGTTTTTTTCGTTATCAGAGTGCGAAGAATAAATTTCTAGTATAACACCAACACGCTTAATTTTAACATCAAATTTCTCACTGTTTCACTAACATAGATAAACCACGGGCAAGTTACGCAGGGCCAGCAACATATTTGTTTTATGAACTGAACTATGAGTATTACATATTGGTTAAACTAATTTAAGAGAGTTAGTTATTATTCAAATAAGGCAATGAGCAGACGATGGACTTATGTTCACCTTGCAGAAGTTTACAATTTCTAGCAACCGATGGTTATAATATGAAATGTGTTAAACCAACAATGTACATGAGTTTTTCTAGCAGTTATTTCTGTCCGGCACACAAATAGTTCCAACGTCGGCTCTAGGCCTAATACAGTTAATATTGTAAGCTACATCTGTTGCTGACCGACATTGAATTATATCCAATCATCACGTATTTCGATTCATACCACAGGCATCACTCAATTTAAAACGATCTGTAACTGGACATGACCTATATTAGCACCTTTATGTCAAACGTATTGATTTATGAGACAACACTGGGGACAAATTCACTTGCTTTGATTTTAATCTAATGTGCCATCATTTTTCTTTTGACATTTAACTTTCGAACGACAAGCGTGCCGACATCGGCTTTTGCCATCAACAAAAAAATAGAATAGAAGTGAGTCTTAGGACTAGTCAGCAATATAGCAATGTTCACCTACTTGTAGAAACAGGCAGCAGGTCGTGCCATCGCGAGGTGGCGGTCCCAGGAGCTGGTGGGACTGGAGCGAGAAAACTGCTGACGCGAAACGTATTTGTTTACGATTCCATGTTACTTTAAGAAACTAATATTTTGGAACATATAGTACTATAAAGTAGGTAATTTTTAAAGTTGTAATCGTTATTTATCGAGAAATTCGCATTTAAACTTTGCCAAGTGTAACATATTATTGATCATGTATGGCTGAACATGTTCGTTTGCCTGAAAGCCCTCTTCTGAGGAACTTGAAAAGCTCTTTGGCGAAACTGAGATAGGTCATGTCAAGTTACAAAAACCCCAACATTTAAACAGTCAAGTAATGACTACAAGACACAACAATGTGTGAAAGAGACAATTTTTTATCCTAACCGAGTCAACAAAATGATCCCTCACCAAGACACAAGTTCATACATGAAGCGTAATACCCTGTTCAAGGCGATACTGTTTAATTATATTGTCATGTTCTAAACTTGAGTTCACAATCTTAGATAACTAACATGTTCGCGAACTACGAACTCTGTATCCTGCGAAAAATAAGTTCAAATTCCATTGAAATCTTAATTAATTTAGGATTATTTTATTATATAGCACTCAAAAATTAACTTAGACATCATGAAGCTAAAGTAGATAGTCAAGTGGCAATTATATAAGATTCTGAAGTCAAGTAAACTTGGTAAGGGCTCAAAACAATGGACGCTTGGACGCTACGTGGGAACACGCATAGGCCGTCTAACATAGTCTTAAAAACTAGATGAGAATGGAAACCGTCTAAAAATTAGATTAAATTTTCGAGTTATTTTAACGCAAGCCGAATAATAAGTCAATTTACGAAATAATAACAAGCATTGTAAGTGTAGACGCGATTTGAAGCGAGAGTGAACGTTTTGATTTTAGTCGAATATTTGTTAAATTCGACTATTTTTCAGTTTTTTAGTTTTTAGTCGAGTACTATAGGGTTGGCATGATTAAGCTTATTGAAGATGGCGTGACTATAGACAATTCCCAAACAAATGATTACCTCGTTACGTATAAAATTAACAGAATAGTAACAAATATCGATTAGTTTCACTGCCAGCAACCTCATAGGCAAACTCGACTAGTTCTTTAATCGAGATATTATACAAAATCGACTATGTTTTTGTCCAGTTGTCACTCTCTAGTGTTGGTACGCGATAGTGCAAGTAAATCGATGACGTAATGAGAGAGCTACCAAATCCGCGGGTAGTACGAATGTGGGTAGTCTTATCTCTTGGAGGAGCTCTTGATCTGTTGCAGCTTGAGGCGTAAGGCGTCTACCTCGGCTTCGTTGCGTTGGGAGAGCGTCTGTGTTGTGTGTAGCTGTGAAATTAAATTATAATGTCAGATGGTAAACTATTGATGGTAATGAATTTAGTTTATATCAAAGAAAACCGAGAAAATTATATTTCGTTATAAATGTTGGACTGTAATCTTTTGAAATCGAACAAAGCCAGTCGGTCTGTTTTTTAAAATTTTGTAACGGTATAAAATAAAAAAAATAGGAGGTTGAGGCTTAAAAATGCTGGGTTCATATTAAGTCATGCTTGTCTAGGTTGGTCCTGCCTTGGAAAGCACGTTTACCATTGGCCCCGGCTGCTATCTATAGATTTTTGCCAGTTGTTGCAGATAGTCATAGTAGTCTGAAAATCTGACAACCAGTCTTACCAAAGTGTATCGTTTTACCCAGTACTAACTGGGTTGTGGAGGTCAGATAGGCAGTCGCTCCATGTAAAATACTGGTATTCAGCTGCATCCAGTTAGACTGGAAGCCGACCCCAACATAGTAGGAATAAATAACTACCCATTCTAACGAGTTATAAATGTGAGCCTGTAATCTTTCGAAATTCACGAAGCCAATACGACTGTTCCCTGGTATTTTAAATTTATAACATAAATAAATACATACATCGAGTTGTGGATCGATGCTGTGTGTTCGTGGTAACGTGTTCTCGTTGATGGAGTCGACGAGTGTTCTGTTGTCGCCGACCGGCGTGCGGGGCTGTGATGACGGTGAGGACTCTGATTTCAAACCGGCTTTGGCCTGGAATTTAAAAATATGCTTCATGAAAGGACCGCGCTACCTTTTTACATAACATCAAGCCTGTAAACCCCGAAGGGTTACCTGATGTGTCAATGTCATGTAATAGGAAGGCGACATTATGAGTTTATTGCCATCAATTGTGCACAAATCCAGACTCCGTGGCTTTCACTGAGAAATTTCTAATAGAAATACCCAATAACAATTTGCCGGGCTTTTTTTTTCTTTTTGCCGGCCTGGGTGACTTCATACACAGCTATCGTGCTTGCGGGTTTTGTGTCTGGTGGGCTACATCCCGACAGTTGGTTTTGGGTCCTTTTAGATAATTAGTTATCCTATATATAACTGGCGTGATTCAGAATTTTGACGTTGGTTCTGTATTTTTTTCAACGACGCTGTGGTTCTGTTTGTACTATGATGCTAAAGTACTCTGTTTATAGTGCCGCTGCACCTTAAAAACTTCGGCTTAATCATTATGGAAGAAGAAACCATGGTTTTTAAACAAAAATAAACAAACCTGCAAAGCTCGAAGTCTCTCCAAGAATATCACATGTGATTTCTCGTCGTTTTCATTACTGATATCTGTAACAAAGAACATATTCTTAGACTGCATTTCCAAATCGTAACAATATTCGATAACTACCAATAATGTGAACAGACAAATCAATTTTAATATGTACAGAAACTATTGATGGAGACGGCGTTCTACAAAGTCGAAATTTGAAATACTTGATGAGATAATTTTCAGCCGCATATGGGGATTCTATTCGATAATAATTATTATTTACCAACCCGCACTGGGCCCGCATGGTGGATTATAGCCCATCCCTCTCCTAGAGAGGAGGCCTGAGTCCCTGCAGTGGGAACATTATAGGCTGATGATGATGATGGTGAATAATTATAACTGTAAGTACGCTTCAACTCACCGATATTTTCCGACTTGTAGTCGTGTTTGAAGATGGGCATAGAGGCGAGTTTCCTCTGCTCGGCCACCTCGCGCAGCCCGCTCTCCACGTAATTGCGGAAGTAGAACGACGAGCCTTGCATAAACGTCCAGATGTCTATTTCTGGATGACGCTCCTGTAAAATAACAATTCAATGATTTGGGTTCTATCTTTATTTATATATGATTCTTCTGTACGTGTGTATGTCACAGAACTCCTCCTTAACGGCTGGACCGATTTTGATGATTTTTTTTGTATGTGTTCAAGTGGATTCTAGCATGGTTTAGATTCACAATTGGACCCGGTAGGTGGCGCTGCTGTCTGGGCAGGACGACCTTTGCCAGGTCCGCTAGTATATATTATAATTTACGTTTCGTTTATTTTTTACTTTATTACGTTAAATTCAGGTACAAAACGCCTGTACTTCCTGAAGGATATGGAAGAGATCCACCTTATAGTATACCTACATTAATTTCGACTTTAAGTCTCATGTATTAGGTAGGGGGCGAGCTTAGTGTCATCAACCGGGCACAAATCCTGCTGCTACTGAGAAATTCCTGTAGGAAAAACCCAATAACACTGCCTGACCTGAGAATCAAAACCAGGACCTCACGTTCAGGCGGCACTTGCGACCACGATACCAACAGGGCAACCCCTGTTTATACGCGGTTGGCGCAGTTGCTCAAGCAATGGACTGCTGCGCTGCGTGTCGCGGGTTCGATCCCCGAACGGAACAAATATTTGTATGACCTACAGATAGTTGTTTCGGGTCTGGGTATTTGTGTATGTGAGTTTAAATGTTTGTGAACGCACCCACGATACAGGAGAAATACCTAGTGTGGGGCGACGTTTTATTTAAAAAAAAAAAAGAAAGAACGGGTGTAAAAGTACCCTTAACGCAAACGAAGGACACTTCCTTCTCCCCACCACTGCGATAATTTTTTTGTTCTAGACGTATAGTCTAGAACAAAAAAATTGGGAACACCCTAGTTAGGGAGATATTGGGGGGCAAAGTTCCAAATTTTTCACAGCTGTTTCTGTGAATACTACTTTACTGAAATTACCTACATGACCCATTTACTATTTAAAGCATCCACTAACACAATGTTTTAAGAGTGCTACATTGAGTTTTACCGCAAAAAATGATATCTTACCCCAAAAAAGTCGTTCCCCAGCAAAAATTTTTGCGTAGCCGTTTACTATTTAAAGCATCCACTAGCACAATGTTTTAAGAGTGCTACATTGAGTTTTACCGCAAAATGTTATTTTTTACCCCAAAAAAAAGTTTCCCAGTAAAATTTCGTGCGTAGAGGTTCTTAGTTTGATGTACAGAATGCTTAGTTGACGGCTGTGTGATGAGTTAATTAACAACCTGCCGAGAAATCAACGATAACAAATTTCGCGCGCTAGTTGATCAGGACCACGATTTTGAATGTGATTCCAGGTTTACGCTTACGTTTTCCTCAAAACTGCTAATACAACTAGAGCAACTCTGCTTCTACTTACCCTCAAATCATACAGCTGCGACAACGCGTCTTTATTATGCTCCTTATTGCCGATCCGCTTGAGTATGAGCGCTAGTTCCTCGTGTACAGCGCGCGGCAATCTGCCGCTGGCTATCGCCGCGTTGTTCGGTGGGACCGACGCGAGGACTGAACTACCGTTCATGGCGTCTGACGTGTTCTCTTTTTTCTCGTCGAGTTTTAGTTGCTGGGAAGGAAATAGCAGTGTTATTACTTATCGAAATATTATGTTTTAACGGCACAGACTCAGTACTCGTAAATTGAAACTATTGTATAATAAATTAATAATATAAAATATGAAGTCCCGGAACTTTACCACAGCTAGTGTATAATCAATTATGTTTTTACCTTGAGTACTTTGAGAAGATATGGATACAGATCAGATTCGTTGACATCAGGTATTTGTGTGAGGTGGTTCGTGATGGAGCCGCCCTTCATTTTGACTAGAGTATGCACCAATGTTTTAACTGTCCTGTAACATCAAATTATTTTATCAATATTTTTGTTACCTATGAACTGAAACATAATGACAGACGCCAGTACATCAAGCTATTATCTGGCAAAATTTCTTCAATTTGTGTTTTTCACTTCATCGCTAAACTAATCGTGGTAAAAAAAGGTATACAAAAGTTTATATTATGACATTGTGACCAGAGAATTTGGTGATTAAAGTAACCTTGTCTGTCCTTACGAAATAAAAAAAATTACAAATGACTATATCTTATTTATATTGCATTGCATTTGAGAATTTTTTGACTGGCCTGTTGGTCTAGTGGTTAGTGACCCTAACTGCTATGCCGGAGGTCGTGGGTTCGATTCCCACCCAGGACAAATGTTTGTGTGATGAGCACGATCATTTGTTCTGTGTCTGGGTGTAATTTATCTATAATACGTATGTATTTAGAAATATATAAGTATGTTTATCAGTTGTCTAGTACCCATAACACAAGCTCTGCTTAGCTTGGGACTAGATGGCGTTGTGTGATAGTTGTGGAATATTATTATTATTATTATTATTAATTGTGCGCATTCTTGCAAGAATTCATAAGCCACAATACGTTGCATATGCATACCTGTCCGGCTACATTTATTTTTTCTCTTCCTTTAATAACTCTCTTTTACAATGGTTTTTAATCATCGATACGCCCTTTGGTAAGAATAGATACAGCACTGATTACCAACATTTGTGCCTTACCTACATTACAAAAATTAGTTAACTGATAAGTTATGTACTATTTTATTTTTACATTGTTTATAATTATATACTTTTTTATTATTGATTTGTGTCTGTAGTAAATCTATATTGAACTTACGCCTTACTATTGTGTCGAGTCTGGTTCTTATAACCAACATAACAAACAGATGTGTTACTGGAGAGTTTGTTCCGCCACTTCTTCTTTCCAGCTAAAACACTAGGAAGTGCCAAAGGGTGGGCGTTTTGGGGGACTGTCTCTTGTAAATAAGTAGAGTAAAGTAAATTTTGACGTTCGAAAAGTGCTGATTATCAGCCTAATTTGAATAAATGACTTTTGATTTGATTTGGCTACTATCCGCGAGGTTAACATATAAACAACGGGACAACTATCATACCTGTAAGGCGTATCACTAATATCGGGGTTCTTCTTCCAATAGCTATTAGGGTAAGCCTTATAGAATAGGTGAATCCTGTACAGCACCGCGTCGTAGTCGATAGAGTTGACGTCCCACGTGGATATCATCTTCAGCGTCTTCCAGAAGCACTTGAGGAGTAGGTCTTGGTAGCGAGGGTATGCAGGGTCCGAGACGCCTATTGACTCGTGTAGGAGTGATACTATTGCGCTGTGGAATAGGGAAAGTTTAAGTTTGTTAATAAGACTGATTTAAATTGTTTTTTACGAATACAGGAATTGTTATTTGTTTTAGAAATTCTTTGGTTTTCAGATTCTTCAGCTTCTTCTGTCCGACCATTAGTAGTATTTTAGGTGTCTATATATTTATTTTAATAGGATTTCCGAGGATAGTTTAAAAGTCGGAAAATCTCAGTCCAGAGTCCGGATTAGATGCCGGTTGTTATTTGTGTTGTTATTCTTTAAATTTCCAAGTATTGAATTTTCTTTTACACTCTGTCAAAAAAACTATTAAAAAAATGAATTTAAGTAGTACTTCCTCTTTATTTTCTCTTTTAAATCTTCTAAAACAGTGTACTCTAAATCAATAACAACTTACCACAACAACGGCGTCCTAGGCGAGTGCTCCAGCACCCTCACGCACACGTTGTTGAGTATCCGCACGAGGCGCTCGGCGTCGGGCCCGCAGCCGGCCGCGCCCGCACCCAGCACCCGCAGCAGCTCCCCCAGCAGCGCACACAGCGCCGCCTCGCCTACGTGAGACCCGCAGCCTGCTGTCTCGTAGAACTAGACCAGTGCCAAATTTTAGGTTAGACAGTTATAAACTATACTATTTTACTAAGTTCAGCCGAAACTGGTATCGTACTGGTAACTTAATATTAGTAAAAGAAATGGTATCGTGAAATACCGATCGCCATTCACAACCTAACTGTATCTAGAAAAGTGAATTTCGTACTAAATCATAAATGATGTGTATTTTGAAAATAGGATACAATCTACACTGTAGATTGTAGATTTAAGGGACGTACGAAGTGTAGCATTTTCAAATAATATAAAATTTGACTTTGTGCTAGCTTTCTTGACTAATAATAAAAAAGAGGGGGCAGCCAAATTAGAGTGAGCCGCGGCGGCAAAAAGATACGCTACTGCGAAGAGTTGCGCACAAATGGCTTGAAATGCGCCAGTTTGTTTGTTCTACTTACCTATTTAATTATGTGAAGAAACTTTTTCGGTATTGATTATTAAAAAGCAAAAAAGCGAAACCACCGTGCACAAGAAAGTTTGGAAGCAATTTTACAAATTGTAAAATGTTTCAGACTAGAATATTATTTTTTGACAATTTTTATGCTTTTAGTTGGTGTTGGTGGCCCGCCATTTGTTCATCATTTGCCCAAGTGGCCCATGGTCTCAATAAGTCTGTGCGTCCCTGAGCTACAGGGATACGTGTAAAATTTTCAAACTAGTTGGGACCGGTGTTTCATACCTAACACCTCGTGAGAAAAAACAGCCGAACCAAATTCAGAAATTCTTTTATGATCCAGACACAATCTTGGTATACTCACTTGAAGACTATGTAGATAGACCAAGTGTCTGAAATCACGGATTTGAGTGACCTCCAGTCATTGCAACCATTTGTCAGTTATCGTGTAGCTTGTATAACCCAAAGAGCTGATTGCTATTCTTTTCTGATTAATTTCGTTGCGGGTTCCAAAAAACTTAAATTTTTTCTTTAGGACGTCATTGAGTTTCATCATCTCGGTGCTTTTCTGATGATCGCCACTTTTGATTCTGGTTTTCAGAAGTTAGTGTTTTGGGAATAGTGTGGCTGGCCCAATAAAAACTCAAGGGAGCTTAACGTTACGAGGAACAGTGTACAGACAGAACATAAAAGATAAAGTCTTGTAAAGTATCCTTACTGTAGTGAGCGCACTGGCTAGATACTTGTAAGCCGGCAGTGCGTCCTGTGGCGGCGCGGTGCGCAGTCTCCGCACTTGCGCCGCGATGGCGCTGACGAGGCGCGCCTCGTGCGGTGCCAGCGCTCCGCCACGACCGGAGACCAAGGCGCCTGATATTAGGGATAAGGCCCGGATGGCCGCCTGCAAAAAGGAAGGTGTCAATTAACACTTGCTTCTGTGAAATAAAACATCGTGAGGAGAAATATCTCTAGAGGAATACTGGTTATTCCTCTAGAGATATTTCTCGACGGGCATATACAGCCAAGTCAGAAGTCCATGGATGGCATAAAAACTCTGACACCAGTATAGGAATTCTCTAACCACACGTCGTCCACTCGTCCTAGTAATAAACTTTTTCTTTATAAGTTTAGGTGTCACATATCCCCGTCGGGGCTGCGGGACCCGTCGGGGCTGAGGGATGTTGTAAGATATACCTCAGCCTCGACTTAGAGGGCTAAGAAAGAACATGGGTGGTTTTTAGTCAGTAGAAGTCTGACAATCCCTTTCGCTCTGCCCAAGACCAGAATTATTTGATGAATTAATTTCCACCCGCCAAAAAAAAAGGTGTCACATATTACTAGGATGTACTCTCGTGTAAGATGCGGACATTTTAACCCGGCGTCATGGGGGTTGAGTCCTTGAGACCCGTAACATTTAATATCGCTTCTAGTTCGGTTGCTGACTATAGTAAGAAACAGCTGTGAGTACATTAATGCTTACATTTAGATCAGGACTCGCTATAGAATGGATAGTGTCAGCGAGCTGCGAGTCGTCCACGTGTGAGGTGAGCGAGTGTGGCTGTGGCGTGACTAGAGGGTGTGGCGCCGTGTTGCGGGGCGGAGACATCGCTACCATGCTGGAAGGAAATTACGCGAGGTGAGAGATCTTGTCGCGAACAATCCTGAATTAAAAGATCCATCTGATGGTATGATCCATTTGGTAGGTTTGAAGTCGAAGTTCGAACCCATACAGTTATCCTTTCTGTAATGAAGTTGATTGTGTGTACAAAGCAGGGATGTTACGGAGCTTCGACTCCGGTTCCGTTAAGTCGGAACTTCCGATTATAATTACACCTTCGGGTCCGACACTTATAAATCGGAGGTTTTAATCGGAGGTCGAAGCAGAACATAGCGGTGACGGCGGCCTGTGTCGACTGTTATGAACAGGTTCATACATGTCGCGCGGGGAATCTCGCCGACCCCCGCTACGTGCACTCAATCGTCAATTATTTTTTCACTTGATGCCACCACTTCTGACCCTGCCTCGGACTCCGATTCCGACTCCGATAAATCAAATTTAAAAACTCCGACTCCGACTTCGGTTCCGATAAAACTACCTCCGTTACATCCCTGGTACAAAGCATGTAAGATGTTATTTTAATTTATTTGTCATAAACATGTGTATGCACACGTATGTTTCTGCCCGCGGGGTGGATTATAGCCCACTCCCTCTCATAGAGAGGCCTGTGTCCCAGCAGTAGGAATATTAAAGGCTTATTAAGCTAATCTGATGGTGAGGTTATGTGGAAGTTAAATCTTTTGGTATTCAACATTATTTTCCAAATAATTCTGAGTAAAAACCTGAAGAAAACTCACCTTGATCTCTGCGGCGGTGGCGCTCGTGTCATATGCGACCTGGCGCCGCTGTTAGGGATGGGCTCGTCCAGGAACTTGAGGTCGATCTCAGCCACGGCGGGCTGGCGCAGTACCGGTACGGCCGCGTCCAACTGAGCTATCAGCTCGGGGTCCAGACCGAACGGACCTGCTATCATGCGCGGCTCGGGCGGCGCGCTGGAGATGTTTTTACTACATTAACATATAAAATGGTAGGCGGTGGTCATTAGATACAGTTTTTAACTTTGCTTCTCGGTACCTACCACCGGTGTGTCCACCAGTGGTGTACAGCAAAACAATATCTAAAAATAACTTGTTGAGAATTACAGGACCATTTTAACTAATAATCAAAATTAAGTATTTTTATTATGATATTATCTAAAGATGCTATGCTTCCTGGAGTCCACTACCGGTTTGTCCAGCAGGCGTACAAAAACCAACATTCTGTCAGTAAGTAGCAACAAATAAATTAGATGTCTTTTTCCTGTTATTGTGATTAAATACCAGACAGATATTGATGAGAAATATTACAAGTAGCTTGATGTATGGATTGCAAGTTCATTTGTACATTACTCCATATGAATAGGGATGTTTACTGACTTAATAAAATATTATTCTAATTAGTCCGCCTGTTAGATTATCGAAAAAAATTGGATACGTATTTTTTAGAATAGAATAGTATTTATTTCTGAGTAAATGGTAGGTACAAGATCTTAATTTAAAACAGTATCACATACACTACCGTTGCCGGTGTAGAAATATTAAAATCATTTACAAAAGTGGCCAACTTTGTTTTATCAAATCAATAAAAATTTACGAAGATAAAACGCGTCAAACATTTCAGTGGGGGTTAGGGACGTCACTAACCGCTTAAAAAATGTCATACTAATGTCTTAGAATATGTCTTATACGTCACACGACTTATCAAATCACTGTATCGTCTTCATGGTTTGCTTACGTGAAAAAAGAAAAAATACGTGTCCAATATTTTTTGGAAATCTACTAATTAGATTTTTTAAAGTAAACTACCCCTATTTAGCTGCATCTGGTTAGACTGGAAGCTGACCCCAACATAGTTGAGAAATGGCTAGGCAGATGATGAGTACATTTGTATCGGTAGTGGTACGTACATGGGCATCGGTGCGATTGGGGGAGGCATTTCCTCCTCTTCTTCTTCTTCGTATTCAGCAGGAGTCGTGTCCACTGTTATCACACGTCTTGGCGGTTCAGGCTCCTGTTGGCATGACATACTGATTTAGCAACTGACATCAAAGTTAAAATAAATATTGAATATGGTAAAGCTATTTGACTTTTTTGTCTGTGTTTTCACACTCACATTTCGGTTACTCAAAGTTTAAAATATTTTTATATATATTTTAAATGATGTACTTAATTATTTATTATTCTCTACACAACATAAAATCGCGTAACGCCTGTAATCCCCGGAATGTTAAATAGAGGTGTTCTTATACAAAGTACACTCACATCCCGCCACTTAAGTTTAAATCACATGTACTAGGAGCCAAGTTTACTGCCACTAACCAGACACGGATCCCGACTCTGTGGCTGCTACTGAGAAATACTACCTCCGTGGTAGAGTGGTTTAGGCGCTTGTCTAATAGGTCGTGGGTTCGATTCCCACGAGAATCATGATTTTTAAAGTTGTTTCCAGTTTGGCTAGGACATTGCAGGCTTGAATCACTTGATCGTATGATAAAAAATATGTTTCCGTGCTTCGGAAGGCACGTAATAAGCCGGTGGTCCCGGCCGCGAAATAGCGGTCATCAAATCATGTGAGGCCCTTTTTTTTTTTTGTCTGGTGGAAAATCATCGAATAACCCCTCCCGCTCTTGGGCAGAGCGAAAGGGAGTGTCAGACTTCTACTGATTAAAAACCACCCATGTTCCTTCTTCGCCCTCTATGTCGAGGCCGCGATAACTAGTGTACAACCCGCGGATGTGAGAGGCCCTTGGGGCGGTTTAGAAACTCTGACACTAGGGTGTGTGGGGTCGTTAGACCTTACTGCCCACACGATATGAAGAAGATGACTGAAAAATATCCAAAATCTGGAGCAAAAACCCAATAACACTTTGACCTAGGAATCAAATCCAAGATCGTGCTAAGCTGTCGCGTTTGCGTCCACTAAAGCAACGAGGCAGTTATTTGTAAAAACTAGCGACATATTTACTTCTGCTGCTTTACTTTAACTGTTCAATCATCTTGTGCATTTTCTCCCCTCAATAAATAAGCAGATGTTGCATGATAAATATTAGTATGCTACATACCTCTTGCTGTATCTGCACCGGTCGACCAGACGCAGACAGTGGCACCAGCATGGAGCGTCTCGTCTCTGCGCTGCGGGTTTTAGTCGCGCGCTTGATACGCTCCTCTAGTAACGACAGATCTTTGTCTGATATCTGTACAGTAAAGCATTGATTTACAATATTTATTTATTTGTTTAAACATACCTACTTGCTGCACTTACAGTTTGCACCAAAGCGTGCAGCAAGCCAACATAACTTAAAAATAGTTTGCAATATTTACTTGACTTAAAGTTTAATGAAGTAAACATTTATTTATTTAGTATCTTTTAGAATTAACACGGATAGACATAAAGACAGTCCCCCAAATCCGCCATAATTTTTTCTTTCTAGTACTAGATAGGCGGAAAAACATTTTTTTAAGATAAGTTTCTGTGTAACTGAACTTAAAAGAAAAATAAGTAAGAAACCGAGCTTTACGAGTAAACGCCATACTGTTACTGTTAGTCTGTGCTATCCCACCGCTGGTCAAAGGCCTCCCCCATGACCACTGGTTGTTGCTCCTGAAAGGTTCATCCCACAATCTCCTGCGAGATTTACCGCGTCGCCTTCTGGCTGTGTCAGGGCTCCATAACGTGGTTATTTTTTGCCCACAGCTCTTCGGGCATGCGGCAGACATGGCCAGCTCAGTCCCACTTCAGGTTAGTGGCTTTTTAGAGCAATGGTAGTCATTTGTGTTTTGAAGCGCAGTGTGGTGTCTGTCACGTATATTGTTTTGAAGCGCAGTGTGGTGTCTGTCACGTATATTGTTT
Source organism: Diarsia rubi (assembly GCA_932274075.1). NCBI lineage: Eukaryota > Metazoa > Arthropoda > Insecta > Lepidoptera > Noctuidae > Diarsia > Diarsia rubi. The sequence continues at coordinate 14,075,062 of OW026413.1, forward strand.
TGAAGCGCAGTGTGGTGTCTGTCACGTATATTGTTTTGAAGCGCAGTGTGTCGTCTGTCACGTATATTGTTTTGAAGCGCAGTGTGGTGTCTGTCACGTATATTGTTTTGAAGCGCAGTGTGGTGTCTGTCACTTATATTGTTTTGAAGCGCAGTGTGGTGTCTGTCACTTATATTGTTTTGAAGCGCAGTGTGGTGTCTGTCACGTATATTGTTTTGAAGCGCAGTGTGTCGTCTGTCACGTATATTGTTTTGAAGCGCAGTGTGGTGTCTGTCACGTATATTGTTTTGTAGCGCAGTGTGGTGTCTGTCACGTATATTGTTTTGAAGCGCAGTGTGTCGTCTGTCACGTATATTGTTTTGAAGCGCAGTGTGGTGTCTGTCACGTATATTGTTTTGTAGCGCAGTGTGGTGTCTGTCACGTATATTGTTTTGAAGCGCAGTGTGTCGTCTGTCACGTATATTGTTTTGAAGCGCAGTGTGGTGTCTGTCACTTATATTGTTTTGAAGCGCAGTGTGGTGTCTGTCACGTATATTGTTTTGAAGCGCAGTGTGTCGTCTGTCACGTATATTGTTTTGAAGCGCAGTGTGGTGTCTGTCACGTATATTGTTTTGTAGCGCAGTGTGGTGTCTGTCACGTATATTGTTTTGAAGCGCAGTGTGTCGTCTGTCACGTATATTGTTTTGAAGCGCAGTGTGGTGTCTGTCACGTATATTGTTTTGTAGCGCAGTGTGGTGTCTGTCACGTATATTGTTTTGAAGCGCAGTGTGTCGTCTGTCACGTATATTGTTTTGAAGCGCAGTGTGGTGTCTGTCACGTATATTGTTTTGAAGCGCAGTGTGGTGTCTGTCACGTATATTGTTTTGAAGCGCAGTGTGTCGTCTGTCCCGTATATTGTTTTGAAGCGCAGTGTGGTGTCTGTCACGTATATTGTTTTGAAGCGCAGTGTGGTGTCTGTCACGTATATTGTTTTGAAGCGCAGTGTGGTGTCTGTCACGTATATTGTTTTGAAGCGCAGTGTGGTGTCTGTCACGTATATTGTTTTGAAGCGCAGTGTGGTGTCTGTCACGTATATTGTTTTGAAGCGCAGTGTGGTGTCTGTCACGTATATTGTTTTGAAGCGCAGTGTGTCGTCTGTCACGTATATTGTTTTGAAGCGCAGTGTGGTGTCTGTCACGTATATTGTTTTGAAGCGCAGTGTGGTGTCTGTCACTTATATTGTTTTGAAGCGCAGTGTGGTGTCTGTCACTTATATTGTTTTGAAGCGCAGTGTGGTGTCTGTCACGTATATTGTTTTGAAGCGCAGTGTGTCGTCTGTCACGTATATTGTTTTGAAGCGCAGTGTGGTGTCTGTCACGTATATTGTTTTGTAGCGCAGTGTGGTGTCTGTCACGTATATTGTTTTGAAGCGCAGTGTGTCGTCTGTCACGTATATTGTTTTGAAGCGCAGTGTGGTGTCTGTCACGTATATTGTTTTGTAGCGCAGTGTGGTGTCTGTCACGTATATTGTTTTGAAGCGCAGTGTGTCGTCTGTCACGTATATTGTTTTGAAGCGCAGTGTGGTGTCTGTCACGTATATTGTTTTGAAGCGCAGTGTGGTGTCTGTCACGTATATTGTTTTGAAGCGCAGTGTGTCGTCTGTCCCGTATATTGTTTTGAAGCGCAGTGTGGTGTCTGTCACGTATATTGTCGGTTAGTTAAACCTCTACAATGACAACAGACGCTATAGTAGTTTTTTTTTATCTCGATTTTTTCTGCTATCAAAGTTTCTGTAAGTTTACCTGTCCTATCATCTTGTAGACTTTCTCCCCCTCTAGGAAGTAAGCAGAAGCGACGCAGTTGAGCGCAGCGGATCGCACGGCGTTGTCGCGGTCCCCGATGTGTCGCGCTAACTCCTTTAGGGCTCCGCCACCTCCACTGCCCATTACCGTCGAACCGTAGGTCTCTAGTAAGTGGCCGATGCACTCTAGGCATTCTGTAGAAAATATTGTGTATTAGTGGCTGATATGTCGGAGTGTAGGCCTTAAGTTAATATGGTATGAAATAAAACCCTTGAAATTGTTAGCCAAATCCGATTGATATCGAGAAGCAATATCTTAATAATAATTTCACGCGGACGAAGGTCGCGGGGAACAGCTAGTATGCACAGTACACTGCACAATCAGCGCTTAGATAAGTATTAATAAACAGCTATTTTCAGTTTAAGACACTTGAAAACATACTTTACAGGAAGCGCAATATTTATAGATTGTCTTTAAAAAAGAAACTGTAATGGAAGAAATTTCAGAAAAGAGCGGATTTCAAATCACCCCAACAAGCTTTAGGGAAAGCCACTAAGACAACAAGAGCAAAATTTAGGAGGCTACAAGAATACACAGGGCAGTCACTGTGGACAGCAACCAATATCAAACAATAATGTTGCTGAATATCTAGAATTATAGATTGCAATAAAAACTACATTTATAAAAAAAAAAATCAGTTAAAATATCATTTACGTTCTTCAACTTACCAGCTCTCTGTCTAGCATTCTTCGACTTCAATCCTTCCATCAAGTACCCAAACAACTTGGTCACGGAGTAAACCACACATATTTGCTTGAACAGAGCCTTTACGCCGTTTCGAACCGTATCTTTGGGATCACCCACCTGTAACCAACACAAAACATTTATTTATTTTATTCATTAGCAGGTAAGACTCATGCTAACAAAAGTAGTCATAAATTGCTAATAGTCCAGTCCCAAGAAACGGGTCTGGGTAGAAGCACAAGTGGAACAACACACTAAGTGTCTGAAATTAGGCCAAATAACAAGACAATTTATTCAAACGCACTATTCAGTGTTCTCATTGCACGAATCACTGGCGCAAACTTAAATAAGTTTGTACGGATTGCCGGAACTTTAAAAAACCCCTCCCTCAGTCACAACCGTAGCCTCCTGACTGGAACGAGCTATCCCAACGATTCCAATATGTGCGGATTATTCAGCATACCACGACACAACACATATAATACACAATAAAAATACGAACAAAATAAGTCTGATTGGGTGTAATAGTATCTGAACTTGTACACAACTAATGCGTGACTGACATATTATTATCAGATATAAGGTAAATTATGCAAACAATATTGTTTCAATTCGTAATGTTATCTATAAATAAAATACAATCTAGCATTACTATCTATATCTAAACACTTATCTTTCTAGTCAGTCATGCAAGCTAGATTTAGTTAGACATCTGGGCGATCAAGGACATGATTTCCGCAATCAATTAAATTCCCCCTCTATTAGTCAATCTTATCAAAAGTATGGAAGAAGACATCCTAGCCCGACCCGTAATGAATTGAGGAGAGGAATTTCCTAGAAGTAATTGTGCTGGTCAAATAACTTGTTTTAGTAACTACTGCTAGTCACGGAGCCTTTAGTTTATCTCTATCTCCATACACAAAAGTAAAATCTTCTTTCATAGCACAAAATCAAGAACTTTTTTTTAAATTATAGTTTTTAATATCATAATTTTACTTGAAAAACTTTCATGCAGCGTTTGCTATTCAATTCATCCATCACTATAACGTTTTGAGTGTGTTAAATTAAGTTTTACCATTAGGCGAGATTTTCCACTACAAAAAATCTTTTCCCAGCAATAGGGGATCGGGCAAAAAAAAACTAATTAGTCCGTCAGATAGATTTCCAAAAAATATTGGAGACGTATTTTTTCTTTTTTCACATAAACAAAAAATGAAGTCAATACAGTCCTTCGAAAACTCGTGAACTCTTCGAAAACGTCATATGATAGTACATTTTTTACCTACAAATGACGTCACAACCACATCTTATCTTAGTCAATTTTGATTAATTTGATAAAACAAAAAAACACGTATCCAATATTTTTCGATAATCTAACTGACGGACTATTATTAGAATCATTGTTTTTTGACTCAGTCCGATCCCCTATTCTTTTTTTTTAGTAGGCAAACAGTTAGATGTACAGAATGCTTGGTCGATGGCTTTGGTTACACCTTATATTTAAGTTATTAATCAAAGATATCTCGATATTTCGACACTTCCAACTAACTACTCTTTTAACTAATTGGTATCTAGTTTTTACACAAATTCAACTCACCTTTAACACAAGATAAGGTATAAAACAATTAGCCTCATACTCCGGCATCGTGTAATCACTGTCCATCAGATGTGTGAACACTATAGACAGGTACTCCAGACCCTTGAGGATGACTGACGGGTTGGTGTCGAAGAACCTCAGCGTCAGCCATTTGAGGACCAGATCTAAGTTCGCCATTAACGCCTGACCGTTTTCGTGTAAGTCTTCTGATAGGGATTCTATTGCTTTTAGGTGATATCTGTGGGCAAAAAAATAAGTTACCTACTTAATGTGTCATGCACGAGTAAAACTGGTTTTGTCGACGGAAATATCAACAAAATGACCGATTGTAAAAAGGTTTTATGTCGAGTTGTATTTACTTTGTCTATTCTTCTAAACTAATATTATAAAGAGGAAAGATTTGCATTTTTGAGTGTGTATGTTTGTAATGAATAAACTTAAAAACTACTGGACCAATTTGAAAAATTCTTTAACCGTTGGGAAGCTACACCATCCCCGGGGGACATAGGCTTCTTTTTATCCCTGTATTTCCACGGGAACGGGAAATATGCGAGTGAAATCGCATGACGTCCTCTAGTGGTAGATAAAGATAGAATCGCCATGCTACGCGGGCTGGTGTTTGTTCACTGCAGGAACTGAAGGAAGCTACTAAAAGCGCAGAACTAGTAGCTCAATTCTTATCTTTATGTTTTCCCCGCATATGATGATCAATATTTCCAAACAGCTTGTTTGTTTGACTATAAAGTCTAAACTTCGCTTTTCTGAGAAATTCATGAGCTGCTTGTTTTGACAAGGAGTCTCACTTTGCTTATTGCACTACAATATAGAAGAACAGAAAAAATGAGGGTCTACATAATATTAAAGGCCTCATCAACTTAGTATTTATAAAGTATACTTAGACCAACATATCTGTGCAGGCGGCAAAATATAGTACTAAAATTAATGTACCAATTTTCACATATTGTTACATTTTTTCTTGATAAGCAACGCCACCCCGTACTGCAAACTTCATCATCAACAGCCTATTAATGTTCCCACTGCTGGGACACAGGCCTCCTCTATTTGAGAGTTAATGGGCTATAATCTACCACGTGGGCCCAGTGCGGATTGGTAGATGTCACATGTCTTCGAATTTTTTGGTTCTAAGACATGCCGGTTTCCTCACTATGTTTTCCTTCACCGTTTTGAGAAGCACAGTTTTGACTGCAAACTTAAACTGGTCTAACGGTAACTGATATTGTTTTATCCTAAAAAAACCAACCATGAGCAGATTCTTTCATAAGAAATAGTTACACATACCTGAAGTCACTGTGAAACATATTGCCGATGAGCTGTTTGTTCATTCCCGCAGTCGTCATCTGCTCCTTGAGAAGCTCAAAGAATTCCTCCCGAGGAGTTGTGAAGTTCCATTTCAATACTGAGACAGAAACAATACATAATATTCTTGATTTTTAATTTATTGCACGATTTGATGATACTGCTTGCTTTGCAAGGATATTTTTGTATTACTCAGCCCAGAAGGTTTTAAAAGGCCACTTTAGCAGATCATAATAGGAAAATAATATGAACTAGCTAACTAGCTGATGCCCTCGGCTTTGTCCTTGTGGATATCGGTTATCGCGACTAAAAGTAATCTCTTCAACCCCCCCCCCCCCCCCCTTGAACCCTTTTTTTTGGTAGCGTGGGAAATCATCAAATAACCCTTCTCGCTCTTGGGCAGACCGAAAGGGAGTGTCAGACTTCTACTGACTAAAAACCACCCATGTTCCTTCTTACCCTATATGTCAAGGCCGCGTTATATCTTACAACATCCACATGATCCTATTATGAACTGCTAAAGTATCCATTTTAGACTCCCTGTCCCTCAGAGTCACATTCGACATTCACAGTTATTACATGCACAAACTCTCAGAAGACACTTACCAGCCAAAAAAAACATCACGCCTGTAATCCTCGAAGGGTTAGGTTGAAGTGTATGTAATAGTACCACATCTACATTGTCGGCAGTTCCCGGGAATCGAACCCAGGACATCATGCTTAGCAGTTCTACACCAACGAGGCAGCCTTAACAGTCACACACTAATAAACAAGAAACAATTTTTTCCAAATCAAAACTACCACTTCTCAAGTCAATCGGCTATTTGACTACTGTTAAAAAATCACGAAAATTTCAAAGAACCAACAGAAATAACACGATGTGTGAAAAAGTAATTAAATCGATAAAGAAATGGAATAGCTACATGCTTTAGAAGTTTTTGGTGGGGGCACTTTCTATCCTTGTCGCGCGAAACGGAAATTTGTACTACGTAACCGTGACGTAACTATGGCGGTATGAAATATGACGTCACGTTTATATATCGTTGTCTTTGTCTAACACAACATAAAAAATCAGTTAAAACTAAACCATTTATTTACTGATCGATTTTATTACTTTTTTCTCACATCGTGTTATTTCTGTTAGTTCTTTGAAATAACATAATATTTTCGTGATTTTTTAACAGTAGTCAAGTAGCCGATCCTGCATCAATCAAACCACCACGATAACGAAAAATAATACTTTACATTTGAGTCAAACTAAATACCTTTGCCATTATCTCTTACAAGGAGGTTCCCAATCACCATCACTCACGCAGCAAAAATATTGTTCAATATGAAGAAAATTATACCATACACCATTAAGGGTAGGGCTGACATGGTCAATTATACAATGTATGACCGAAAGCCCATAAGTAAAGATAAAAAAATATGAAGGGTAATAAAGACTTTTGTAGTTATATAATGTATGTGCTAACCTTTAAGTTTCTGATCGTCAATAATTCGCTGGTTTTTAGCGTTGTTGTTTGGTAGGAGAGGGGAAATATCCTCGTCGTCTTTCTTGCCTCGACTAGCTGCTGCGGCGGATTTTACAGGGCCCTGTACGAGAGAAACGATTGTTGATAAATAATAAGAAAAAGAACGAAGAATTTCTAAAGTCTGGAATGAAAATGTTTTTGTTCAAGTAAGTCTGTATAATCCAGCAGGCCCCAATGGCGAGTTGTTTAGAAACCCTTACAACAAAGTTCCACCACTAACATGATGTCGATTCGAACCGACGAAGTGGTAGATATTTTGCTACTTCAATTTCAGCTGTATGCAATAGATTCTAAAGTAGAACTTCAATTGTTATGAAGTTATTCACTATTCAGGTGCTCAGCACAAAAACCCAGCTCGGAGGTTATGATGGTGATATTTTCAGCCTACAGTTCTCGGCCAGTAGAGCATACATTTGTGAGATAGAATGTAGTCCTTGCTGTAGTCAGTATAACTTTACCCTTCTAACAAAGCAGAAGAGGGGTCTGGTAGATGTAATGACTTCACTTTCATTTCTGTTTTTTTTTTTATTTATGTAATCATTTGAATGCCGCTACCAATTTAGGTACCAATCTCATTAATTTATGTACAACAGTTTATACCTGTACCTACATTCACAGCAAATAAAAAACTGATTCAGATTCTACATGGCACGGACCTACGGGACAGGTTACGACTTACCTTGCCCTTGACAACAGCGCCTTTCTTCTCAGCATCCTTCTTCTGAGCGCCGGCTGACTTGACGCCGCGCGGTTCTTCCTTCTTGCTCTTGGTCGGCGGTAGAGGCTGGACTGGTAAGCTGGGACGGGCTTTGTCTAGAGCTGCTTGTACGACCGTTTTGGAGCCGGGCTGGTGGAGAAAAGGTGGTTTGTAACCAAAGACATTCAAAGACAGGATTTTGCAAGTTTGGAATGGGATTGTGTCAATCTTCACTTTTTGCACCGAAGCACACGATCGCAACTGTGTAGCACTTGAACATTTCCAGCACACATGGCATAATCCAGTATGCTTAGCCACAAATTACATTCTTGCTAAGGTCACACCATGTAGACAAATACTATACTGTTGTTTACTATACATACCTATATTTGATGTACCCTACATCCTTCGCGAGCATTTTGGTCAGCAAGACATTTGTTTTACTAAATCATTAATTCAGTCAAGTTTTATTATTGTTCCAGTGTGGGAAAGACAGAGCTATACAGCGCTATCTCTTTTCAACGTCACGGTAGGCCACCTAATAAGTCCTTCTCAATATTTACCTTTAACTTATCCAGCAGTTTATGCATGGTCTCGTACCCCAGATGTAACATGAAGGGCAGCACACAGTCACCCGTCACCTTACGCACGTCGACCGCGCGGTCCTCTAGACACGCGTACAGGATGGGCACGCATACCGTCAGCTCTTCACGGGGGAAAGATTTTGGTGGTACTGTGAACGAGAGTAGAATTTTAGTTTTGACAGTATTTCAATTGCCTAAAAACAAAGACAACTGTACGTTTTGAGGAAACCAGGAAATATGCGAAATTGTATTGCACTAATCCAGTAAATAAAACAAGTAGACTGCTGCAAACATTATCTTGTAAAGTGGAGTATTATTAGTTCCTCCAACGCCAAGAGCGAGTGCAGCACTCTGGATAAACTATGCTCTTTTAATTATACCCTTGACGATCTGAACAGCGCTGTCGCTGAAATGAACGTGGCCACCTACTTACTGAGCCCAAACTGTGTAATATGGGAGTAACATCGATACGAAAAGAAGAAGTAAATAAATGAGAAAATCCTGTTTAATTAATTTTCTCATTTATTTACTTCGATAAACATCTAGATTACTAGATGTTTATCTATGATGTCTCAAATGTAGTAAAAGTCACCATTAGGCAGATGTTCAGCCAGCCACTGCAGCAAGGTAGCCCTGAGCAGCGGGCTGCCGGACTTGAGCGCGTCCAACAACATCTCGCCCTCCAGCGGGGCGTGCGCGCCCGCCTCGCGGCACCACGTCTCTACGCACGACACGGCCGCCGCGCGGATCCATTGCTTGCTGTCGCCGAATGCTGGGGATACACAAACATAATAATATCATACACACTGTATTGGACTTAAGATAAATCCAACAGGACAAGGGCAAGTATAAAAAGGTCATAAAGTTATAAGCTTAATGCACTTTATTGCGAAAGCAAAGGAAAGCGCAATTCAGAGAAAAATGTCTTTGAATATTACTCCGAATAGAAAGCACTACATCCTGCATAGCAAATTTTAGTTATGAGACAGAATATGTGTTGCTGGAGAGATGGTCCCACCATATCTTCTCCCTGGCTAAAAAACTAGAAAATGTTGAATAGCTAGCACGTTAGAAACTGTCTTAAGTAATTTATCAAAATTACTTGAGACAGTTCCAAGTGCTAATTTTAGTCTTTCCATAAATTATTCTGGTTATTTTGTTTTAATTAGTATTTGAAATAATAATATTTACCTTGAAAGAAAGCCGGGAAGAACGTCCTAATATGCGTTTTGCTCTTCGTTCCCATTGCTGTTGCCAGCGCCTCACATATCTGTAGCGCGCTCTGTGCTAACTTCGAGTTGGAGTCTAGTAGCCGCGCTGATAAGGCAGCCGGTAGCTCTCCTAACGAGGACTTGATAGGTGCCGAGCTGATGATTATTGCCTTTACTTTGTCTAGAGCTTCGTTGCGGACCTGTAGATAAGGACAAATTATTTTAACTTGTCGTACAGTGATACCTTTCGTGCATTTAGTTCTTGTATTCCTGGTTCAAATATGACTTGAAATCTTCTATTCAGGTTTAAAGTTGCAAGTTATTTTTTGGTGATACAATTAGGTCACTGTTATCTATTGAGTTATGTTGCACTCATAACAATAAAAGTTTGTTCAGTCTAGAAATTAGGGCTAGCAGAATTCACATTTTTTCGGGACGAATTTCAAAAATTGTATGGCTTGTAGAGTAGTCTCTTAAATACAGAGATATACAGTGTGAGTCTTTATAATGTGCACATTTCGAAATGAGGGAATCTATGCTTAATTTTATCGACGGAAAAAATATTTAAAAAAATCTAAACATTTTTAATGGAATTTTAAGCTTCATAATAAAATTAAAATTCTGAAAAAAAAAAACTACCCTCAATTGAAAATAAACATCTTTTTATGGCAAAAATCTGTTTTTTTGTCATCAATTTTTACAATAATTGTAAAATTTCTCAATAAGACGCCCCCATTACCTACCTTTTTTATTACTTTAACGTATTTTTCATCGTATTAGCTACCCAATAGTAAAAATGGCATGTTTATAACTCAAACATAACATTTTATATCAAATGTTAAAAAATGGCACTCCGAACGCGCCATTTATTGTTCTCTTAAGGATTGTTTATTTGGGATGATAATTAATACACAAGAGTTCAATTAAAAACCATTTATTATTTGACACAAGATTTAATGCATCAGGTTCTCAAAATGTCCACCTCGTTGTTGTAGGCACATAGCCGCGCGTATTAAAATTTGTTGTGTCGCTCTCCTTATCATTTCGGGATCATTGCGATATAAAATGTTATGTTTGAGTTATAAGCATGCCATTTTTACTATTGGGTAGCTAATACGATGAAAAAACGTTACGGTAATAAAACAGGTAGGTAATGAGGGCAACTTATTGAGAAATTTTACAATTATTGTAAAAATTGATGACAAAAAACAGATTTTTGCCAAAAAAAGATGTTTATTTTCAATTGAGGGTAGTTTTTTTCCAGAATTTTAATTTTATTAGGAAGGTTAATTACTTCCAATCATTATGGAGTTTGTTTCATCGCGATAGATAATTCAGTTTAAAAGTTACACCGTTTTGTTTACACTGGGGTCACAGTAGTGGACAAAATTTTTAAAAATTCCATAAAAAATATAAAAAAAATATTTAGGTTTTTTTAAATATTACATCGATAAAATTAAGCATAGATTCTCTCATTTTGGAATGTGCACATTATAGAGACTCACACTGTATGTGACAGTTTTCATTCCATATACCGCCTTTTTTTTTGGGGTGGGAATCATCAAATAACCGCCCCGGCTCTTGAGCAGAGCGAAAGGGAGTGTCAGACTTCTACTGACTAAAAACCACCCATGTTCCTTTTTAGCCCTTTATGTCGAGGCAGCGGTATCTTTTGCGAAAAACCCGCAGCCCCGACGGGCTTCGGCCCTTCCATGTTGCTGACATTTCTTTGAGGCGCGCGTGGAACACGAACGCGCCGTCGGCACGGCCTGTCGTCGTCCTAAGACGGACGGACGGCGAGCTAGCCCATTACTCACCGTCCACAAGCCCGCGTCTACGGTGGCCGGAAGGCATCAGGTGGCCCCCGACGCCCGGAGCGTCTCCGGCGGCAGCTGGTACGAGAGGTTCTCTCCCTCGCACGTTCCGCCACCTCCTTCGCTAGCAACAGTTTTGCAGAAGGAGGCGACGGCGGCGGCGTTCCATTCTATCTCGCCCCGGATCATGGCTTGCACCAAGGCCGGATCCGAGAGCTCACCGCCAATCCATATACCGCCTGTGATAAGGTTCAAATTACAGTAAACAGTCCTACCTTCCAGTTCTTGTCGTTGACCTCGGCTATGAGCGCTTCGGTGATAAGCGGCGCGAGGTCGGTGCGCGCTCTGTTGTCTTCTACAACTACTGGCTCGTCATCGGGCACGTCTTCGTAAGCTTCCTCTATGTCGTCCACTGACGCTTTGCTTGCAGACTAGTTATAAAACAAAATATTTTGTAAGCTAGTGAAGTTGTCTTGAATTAACATGTATTCGGATGGTAATATCCGAATACATGCTAAATCCTAAGACTAGTCAGAATATTAAAACTACTAGTAATTTTGAGTTCCTTCAACATATTTAAAAAGATAATTCCAGCTATAATTCAAATGAAACCGTCATGACTTAATTATAGTTGGCAAAACAAACTGTCCAAAGAAAACCCCTCGATGTTACTATCTTTTTTTCTGACAAATGTTATTATTATGTATATTTTATTTAAATACCAATAATTTGTCTAAGTAGCAATTTAAAACTATGTTAATAGCACTCCACTTGCACGATGTTTTGTGCGTTCGTGTGGAATTTGTCCACGAAAGTGATGGAACACCACATCCTTCGGCTAAAAAATTTCTTCCATCACTACGCAAACGATACGAATTGAATAAAAAAATAGGCTCGTCTTACTCACCTTACTAACAGTTCCAAGCTGCCGCGTAGGCGTAGGAGGCGAGCTATTAGCGTGCTTATCAAGCTCCAAGCTAATCAGCTGTCTGGTCGCCGGCTTCTCCGTGTCGAAGTGACTGATAAGTGACGGTCCCACGTACAGAGAGAGAATGCCGAGGAAGTTCACCGCTGATGTTCGGACGTTGGGGTTTGTGGCCGTGAGAGCTTTCTTGCAGTGTGCGATTATTGATTTTATGTTCATGCTGTAACAAGATATTAGAAAATAGCAAGACACATTATGGTGAGTGCTATCTCGCTCACATTCTGAAAAAACTAGGATGTGAGAGGGATAATAATAAAAATGTGTCCGGGTTCAAAATATGTGACCCCATCGAGCTATCAAAGAGTAAGCTAGTTCTACAACTTTATATAACATTCGATTTGCCATATAAACAGCTGTACTTACTTAAAAAAAGAAAACTATTTACAAGTCCTTTCAGTTTTACATACTTACTATTTTTGGGAAAGCACCAGAGCACAAGTTATTGGGAAGTTTATACATTTAGTGAGTATTTTTCTTTCATGTTTGTATTTTATACTGAATACCATCAACTCACTTGAAACCGAACTCCTTAATCGCATTGGCCATCCAGTTGAACATCTCCGACTGTACTTTAGGATTTTTCTGCGAGTCCATAGCGAATGTGAGTCCCTCGTTGAGGACATGCTCCAGCCCGCAGGCCTCGGCTAGGGATGTAAGGCAGTCGGCACAAATGCCTGCGCACGATGCCTCGCCGAGTTTCGTTACTATGTCTTGGAGAACGAAGTCTGCAGCTGTCCTGTTTAAGGAAACAAAATATATTTTTAAAACAAAATAGATTGATTAACCTTACTGACTTTGTCTGAAACATCTTGATAGTTTTTTGCTGAACGAAAATGGCGCTATGGAACAATTACTACACGTTCACATTTATTGTTGATCATGCTTTGGTAAACTCCGTTCGTCATCTACCATCACTAATTCATGTTCGGGTCGGCGCGGCACTAATCAAGCCAAGACGAGTGGCTCTTACCTGAATGTATATCTTCGTACGTGAACGTATTGTAAAGAACAGCCCTTCGCACACTTATAGGGTGAATTTTGTATACTATACTATGATGACCAGTACAAGAATTTATTTCAGGAAGGTTGTGAGAATCCAAGTGAACGGCAAGCGCGACGACGAGTTCGATGAACTAGGCAGGAAGTCAACAGCTGCTTTCACGCACGAGTATTTCAACATCTATTGTTGGTTTTTTATTTAGATTTTAGCCGTATTACATATACAAATGCTGCATACAGAGAATGTAATTTATTTTAAAATGGAATAAACGAATAGTGACTCGAACAATAATAATACAGGTGGAATACGATTCGAAATAAGGAGTTGAATAAACAGTTTGCGGAGGGATGTCCCTTACAACCTGTAGAGGTCAAGTTAGAGCAAGAAAATTGTAACAAAAAACAAAAATCGACTCAACTTACGTAGAAACCGGAAAATTCTCTGTAATATACTTGCAGGCTTCAAGCCGTGCCTTTAGTACTTGCACATTTGTATCTTTCAAGCCGGGCTTTCTGTTCAAAGTGCGGTATAGTACTTGTGAGGTCGCCTCGCTCGATGATAGGCTCTGGACTGTGGAGTGGAAGCTCTGGACTGACGATAGGCGGGTCTTCCAGTTGCCGTCGCCAAGGGCTGTGGAATGAGAAATTATTGAAGATAGCACTAAAAATGTTATTATCCTTATTTTTATTGTTTTTGTACTCTACTACAGTGCTGTCCTTTTTAACCCAAAGGTTGACTGGTAGAGAATGCCTTGTGGCATTAAGTCCGCCTATGTACCACTCTTGTACATGAAGTTTAAATAAATAAAATGGTAAATAACATAGACGTATGAGGGAATAAAACATCTTTTGTTTTTAATTGACTGATGAATCCTTATGGTAGATATCCCATGAATATGCAAGACTCTATCTGGCTAATTTACGCTGTGTTAACCTTCTTTACTGTGTTGTTGGGAGTAAACCTTCAAAAGGCGACCGGTTTTTGGGAAGAAGACCAGGATTGTGGGATTTTTACTTAAACCAGACCGGTAGCCACAATTCACACATGAGAGGAGGCACCATTTCCTTTTAAATACCTGTCCGGAACCTTTTCTACGGTGCATTGACAGCAATGATTTCTTTCAGACAGCAATGAAGCAACAAATCACGCTGGCTACTTTTTAAACCGGGTTATGCCAAAGACCGTGAAGGTTAAGCGAGAAACAGCGTACCTGTAACAATTTCACCGGGGAACAGCATCTCAGCCTTAGCGTCGACTTCCTCCTGCGACAGTTCCTGTTCTCGCGGCGGACTGGGCTGGGCGCGAGACGCCAGCGCTTTCTTAGCCGGGGCCTTTGCTGTAAATCAATAGATCATGATTTCATTATAATATTCAAGTGTTCATATCAGGGTTTTAATGTTTATGTTAAGCCAGACATCTAGAACTTGACGCTGGTTTTCAAGAGGAGCTTATTCTTACGACTTCACCTATTGCTGGAGCATAGGCCTCTGTTTGTGCCAAGTTCCATGTTCTTGTGCAACAATGTCGTCTGCCCAGATAACAGCGCACATTCCATTGGACCACTTTCAGTTGTTAAACATGCACCTTTTGTCAAAGTTTTAAAAGTGCCCATGTAAAAAAAAAATATTTTGATCTTTGTTTATCGAGGGCCTATCGATCTCTGACTTCGTTTTTTTATTTATTTATTGAGGCAAGCCAACGAAATATTTACAAAGATTGTCACAATTAATCGTAATCATGTTTTTCATGCCGTCGAGAAATATCTTCCAAGCATGTTGGTTTCCTCACGATGTTTTCCTCCACCGAAGCGAGTGATAATTATCCAATACGCATTTGAATTAGAAAAATCAGAGATGAGGGTTTTGTGGTTTTGAGCTTGAAACATATGACTTGGAACTCCGACAGTCAAGCCACTAACTCCTCAGTGCTTTATAAAGGTTGTTAAAGTACCAACGCAAACGAAGAGGCACTTCATCTCCCCACCACTGTGATCATTTATTTGTTCGAGACCATACCTGGGAATCCCCTAGTTACGGAGATATTGGGGGGTCAAAGTTGCAAATTTTGCACATTTGTATTTGTAAATACTAGTTTTACTGATTGTAACTTTACTTAAATTACATACATGACCCTTTTACTATTCAAAGCACCATGTTTTAATAGTGCTACATTGAGTTTTACCGTGAAATGAAATTTTTGACCCCAAAAAAAAGTTGTTTCCTAGCAAACATTTTTGCGTAGAGGTACTTAGTTTGATGTACAGAGTGCTTGATTGACGCATGTGTGAACCTGTATATCAGTAATATTTTGATATTGATTTTAACGAAAACTGTGAATGCAGACACGATTCGAGGATGTCCAACCTCATTTGACTCTACTCGGATTTTATTTTACTTACCAGTATTAGGTCGTCTAACTGGTTTCGGGTTTGATGAGCCGGCTGTCGGCTTAGCATCACCTTTACCTGACGGCGACGCCACTGCTTTAGTTTTAGCCTCTTTCTTAGGAGCTGCGACCTTCACTTGTATTACAGCCTGAAATGAATGGGTTTCAAATGTTTAGGGAACAAAATGAGAATATTAAATTAGACTGTCACACCCCCGGTTTTGAGAGTCAATTTAAATAAATCTCTTTCCAAATGTTATTTTTTCATTAGTATTTTATTTAGGAGATAATAGACAACCTACATCATCCCTGTTGATGTGCTTAAATACAGAAATGTACGTCCGGTGTCCCTTTGGGTAGTCAGCACTGTTGACTGTGGACCTAGTAGCTTTGCTGATGGCTGCTTGGCTGATGTATAGTTTACCTCGAGACCAAAGCAGCACACATGAGAATCTACTGGCTGGGGGTTATCGACCTTGTCCAACATTCATAGTTATTATGTCTTGTGACTGGGACTGTACTTGACTGTGGCTTATTTTTATTTTATTTTGTATATACTCAGACAGTTCAAAAGTGCCTGTTACTGGCCTAATAGAAATAAATCCTCTTTGGTTCATCCTTCGCAATGAGAGTGGTACTACACTACTTGTCTAGTACTACAACCTCAACATTGCACATTCACTAACCCGCGGGATCCATACCTTGTCCGCAAACTCTTTGATCTTCTGCTCCTTCAAAGGTTCTAGTTTGCCGATGTGTGGGGCTATGTTTTTCTCGCCTACTAGTTTGGTGGCGGTACCTAGGGCTTCGGCGGCGGCGTCACGTACTGAAGGATCTGAAAAGGGATGGTAATTCTTCAGTTAAAAGGATGATTACGAACACCAAAAAATAATCAGTCCTCTGAATATTAGATTCACATTGTCGAAATATCTGATTCAGTAAACTATTTGCGATTACAATTTTAGAAGTAATATCAATCTCAATATTCTATAATATCTTACTCCAAAAAGACCTCACCTCAAAAATCCATAGTCAGCCAGCATTTTTGCTAAAAGCATATCTCTTGTTGTGGTGGCAAAACTCACAAACAACTGATACACTGCAGAGCAGCTAGGCAAATACTGATTTTTAGTCTTTTTTTTAAACAATTTAAATGTACAGACGCAAGCTCATCAAGGGTACCCGAAATTGTAAAACCTTGAATGCTTCAGCGATAAAGTTGAAAATCTATTGAAGAAATTTGTAATAGTTATAGGTGCTGGCTTTTTTTAGCTTGATAGATGAACTCACCCGCACTCTCCAGCAGTTTCAACAAGCCAGCCACATATGCCTTGACAAGTTTCTTGCCAAAGGCAGCGGGTTGCGTATGGCACAACGCTCGCGCTAAGAACAGGGCGCTCTCCGCTTTTATTGACGGGTTCTTGTTGTCGAACGCTGCTAGCATGTCCTCCATTATCGCCTCGAGGTTTGTCTGGAAATATATTAATTTATGTTGAATTTCACCTTCTTTTCCAATTTTAAAGAGTGCAAATTTCTAAATAGTGTGGTCAATCTTCGAAACTACGAATCTGATTCCGAAAAAACAAAAGGGTAGCCACATTATCCCCGAGGTAAAAACTCATGGCGGCATAAGGATCCGTGTTCACACAGACAGGCTTGGAGAGGAGAGCAGATTTTTATCACTTTCAAAACAGAGTAGTATTGTAATAAGATTTATTACATGTCCACCACCATATGCAATAAGAAAAGAGGAAATGCTAGCGTGACACGCCTATGAAAGAAAATAATAATTAGCGCTGACCACAAATAACATGCGACATGGGCAGGCTAATGATCTTTATCTTTATCGTTATTGTTTACTGGTTTTTATACTGCCTCTATGACTTGGCTTAAATGCCGTCGAGAAACATTGCTCAGGCATGCTGGTTTCCACACGATATTTTTCTTCACCGAAGCAAATGAAGATATCATCATTATCATCATCAGCCTATATTGTTCTCACTGCAGGGACTCAGGCCTTCTTTCTATGACAGGGATGGGCTATACTCCACCACGCGGGTCCAGTGCGGATTGGTAGAAGTCACATATCTTCGACTTTTTGGTTTTAAAATATAACGGTTTCCTCACGATGTTTTCCTTCGCCGTTTTGGGAGCAGTGGTGATGAAATAAATTACACAAAGTTATGGGCCGGCCTGGGTTCGAAACCACGACCAACTGTTCGTAAGTCGGGGCAGCCACCACTGCTCACCAATCGCTCGCAATGAAGATATATATTAACAAAATGATGAAGACGATGATACCACAACAAGAACACAAACATACTCACACAAGGATAAATAGCATCAATAGCCTCTCTCAGCGAAGTCACGACATTCGTCTTCCTCTCCTTAAACTTGTCGAGTATAGCTGAGACGCACGCGCAGGCGTATGGTGAGAACTTGTTCCGAAGACCTGTGGCCACCTGCCCGAGGAGGCGGCCGCCTAGCGCGACCAGCATTACGTTTGTGTCTTTTGATATCACCTGGAAAGAGGGGTTTAGGGGTTTATGTATACACGGTGTAAATTAACCCTTCACACATACGTCAACCAAGCATTCTGTACATCAAACTAAGTATCCCTACGCAAAAATTTTTGCTGGGAAACGACTTTTTTTTGGGGTCAAAAAACACATTTTACGGTAAAACTCAATGTAGCACTCTTAAAACTTTGTGCTAGTGGCTTAGATTTATGTACACAATGTTTGGTTGACCGCTTCGTGAAGGGTATTTTTACACCCTGTATGTTAAGAACACCCTGTTTGCATCATGAGTTGATCAATGAAGCGCAATGGATCTTGATGTTTAAATTCGTTATCATTTAGAGATCATTCTTGAAGGTTTATATGTGTTTTCTCAACTACTTTATCAGCAGGGCTATTACGTATCTTTTAAATGTCTGTAGCTATCACATTGTCCATGGATTAACTGTCAAATTGGCTATAATTTAGAACGAAATGAAACCATTTGACAGACATATATTGATGGACATATATGATAGCCACTGTCATTTAAAAGATACGCAAAAGCCCTGCTGGTGCAGCAGGCCGAGGGGGCCATTTGAGCCGTAAAATTAATTCCAAAATTAGACATTACCTTTTTCAAAGCCCTGACTAAATCCGCATAGTCTCCAGGTTCTAGCCTTGGTGCAGTCTTCAGTAAATTATCCAAAGCATCAAGAGCCTCTTTCCTATCTTGCCACTTCTTGGCTTCCAGTTTATCGTAGAAGTCTTTCGGCAATTTAGATACAATCTCCACTGGGTCCAGTAGGTCGTAAGGGTCCATTTCGTTTGAATCTCCACCGCCTGTTTCAGCGTCGTCGTCTTCTGTTGCACCTGAAATAAAACATTCAGATATTTCGTTGAGGAGTAAAATCAAAAGATGCTTGCGACGTATAACACTAATGCTAATGTTTTGATCCTCGACGAAAATATGTGACAATGTATTCAATTTCGCCTCTGACAGCTCTGTCGTATACAAGAAGCGGAAAGCTGGCCAAAGTTTTTCAATACTACATGAAGAAGTTGAATGAATGAAAGATTATGGCCAATATTAATCTGCCAATTCCCAAGATTACCACTACTGGAACACAGGCCTCTTCTCTGTAAGCAAGAGTTTTGAGAGAGGTGATGACATAAATTAAACCAGAAGTGCCTGCCTGGGTCCTATCTTTTTGTTATTTTTTTAATATGAAATGGGCTTACCCATGACCTCAATCATGCACTAAGGGCAGTGCCCTCCCGTCGGGGCCACGGGTTGTACACTAGTTATCGCGGCCTCGACATAGAGGGCTAAGAGGGAACATGGGTGGTTTTTAGTCAGTTGAAGTCTGACACTCCCTTTCGCTCTGCCCAAGAGCGGGAGGGGTTATTCGATGATTTCCACCCGCCAAAAAAAAGGGCAGTGCCCTTGGGCCGCGGGTTGAACACTAGTTATCGCGGCCTCGACATAGAGGGCTAAGAAGGCACATGGGTGGTTTTTAGTCGGTAGAAGTCTCAAGTAATTAAGTTTTCTAGGTTTTGTACTATTTATAGCACTACAAAACAGATTTCGTCATCATAGGGCTGATTACAAATACACTCAAGAGAAAAGAAAAATGATCTTACCATCAGCACAATCAGCAGCTGGTGTATCTCTCACTCTGTGCTGCTGTGACCTGAGGTACCTCGTCGGCTGAGCCACACCCCCGCCAGTACTGAACGCTTCTCTTAGTTCCTGTTGTATGACGGCTTGAAGGGACGCTATGTGAGGTTCTATCGCTGCGCCTATCCATCTGTGAAACGGTGATAAGTGGTTAGTCAATAAAAACTGGCCAAGTGCGAGTCGGACTCGCGCATGAAGGGTTTCGTAGCGATTTTCCATGTTATTTTAGCACCATAGACTTCTTATAGGTTTTCCTGTAATCTATAAGTGTTGAATTAATTTCTGTTTTTTTTTTCAAAATTATTGGCTCAGTACTTTCGGAGATAAGGGGGAGAATAATGGTAAATTTTCGTAAGTGTTATTCTTAAAATTATTAAATAAAATATGTTTGAGATCCTCACAATAATATTTGCATCTAAAGAAGAATGAACTATGAGATTCCCAAGGAGTACTTTGGCTATGTCACGACTTCTTACGATTCTTAGTTCAGGAATTTTCTTAGCATTCAGTGCCCATATTATTTGAAAAAGTTCTCAAGGAGAACCTTTGATATCAAAACGATTTATAACATTGCTTACAGATTCAATTATATCTGTGTCATTGTGAAACCAATTAAGGTACTGTTATAAATATTTGCTCTTACATCTTTATAAGATGATCTGGGTCAATCATAAATGGATATGTAGCACAAAGATCATGTTCATGCTAGCTGAGATTTTATGTTCGATCATATTTTATTTTGACTCAACTAATAAAAATCTCAACCTAAGCTACTGGGTTTAGAAACATGAAATTTTGTACTTGAGCAGGTACCTTATAAAACAAAAGTGAGCAAGTAAGGAAAAGGGGATCGGACTGAGTCAAAAAATATGATTATAACTAATCCGTCAGTTTGATTTTCGAAAAATATTGGATGTGTTTTTTATTTTATCAAATTAATAAAAATTGACGATGATAAGACGCGTCAAAGATCATAAGTGGGGGGTTGTGACATGTGACGTTTTCGATTCACGAGTTTTCGAAGCACTGTACCGTCTTAATTTTTTGTTTATGTGAAAAAAATGCGTGTTCAATATTTTTTGGGAATCTATCTGACGGCCTAACTAGTTTTTTTTTGTCCGATACCCTATTGAATTTTTAAAAAAATAAATATGCTATAAGTGTCATGGCTATTTTCTTAATTTCTGCAGCTCGAAAATCTTACCAGGTACAAGTGAACATTAGAACATTTTTAGAACTAATACATAGATTAGTTCTTTTCTCTTCCGATTGATGCAGTAGCAAGAAAACATTGACATTTTATTTAATTTTTCATTCATTTACAGACCAATCGATATTCTAGAAAAACATGACTTTAACTAACCTGTGCATCTCAACAACCAGCGCCTTCATCTCATCCCTCACACCCTTGTCCCTATCAGACAGCAGTATAGGAATCTTCTTCACCATCGGTTTGATGGCGATCACTTTGTTACCGAACTGCTTCAGTGATGTGTGTAAGGCGGAAACGCAGGCAGCTACCACCTTGGGGTTCTTCTGCTCCATACCTTTGATTAGCTCTTCTTCTACTGTCTCGTGTTTCTCTATTTCTATGTACATAAGGGTTATCTGTAAAGGGAATTGAAGCATTGTTATGAATTCTTTTCCGAAAAGAAGTCCGTGGTTTTATAAGTAAAGGGTGTAAAAGTACCCATAACGCTAACGAAGGGCACTTGCTCTCCCCATCACTGTGAGGATTTTTTTGTTCTAGACCGTACCTGAGAACCCCCTAGTTACGGAGATATTTAAGTAAAGTTACAACCTGAAAAACTAGTATTAACAAAAACAGCTGTGAAAATTTTGGAAATTTGACACCCAATATCTCCGAAACTAGAGGGTTCCTAGGTATGGTATAGAACAAAAATATCGCAGTGGTGGGAAGAACAAGTGCCCTTCGTTTGCGTTAAGGGTACTTTTACACCCTTTAGATAGACGCATCCATATTTTGTAATTATTATTGAGTAATAATTTTCGAGTTGTAGCTGCTTCGCCCGCTACAACTCGAAAATTATCCCACGGGAAGGTAACATCGGGATAAAAACTATCCTTTGTGTTAAACCAGGTTCTAAACTATCTGTGTACCAAATTTTATCCGAATCAACGGATTCGGATAAAATATATAGTAGTAAATAAATAGTAGTAAAATATATAATAGATAGTAGTTTTTGCGTGAAGAAGTAACAAACATACACACTCACAAACTTTCGCCTTTATAATAATATTAGTGTGTTTCACAGCCTAGAAAGAGCTAACTGACTACCTAACTGCTGACATGACGAGAAATAGAGAAGTGTGGAAGAAGAAGACATGTTGCGCCGATCCCAAATAGATAAGGGCAGGACAATGATGATGATGATTTATTGTGTAATTTGTGTCCCACTCCAGGACAAAGGCCTCTCTGCCCTCCTTCCACTTATCCAGTGCTGATATTTGTCACTCCTTATGAAGCGTCGCGTTCATCCCGCCATCTCCTTCTGGGCCACATATTTTATAATGCAATGGTAAATTTAAACAAAGCCACTTAGAAATAAAAGTACAGTTTTAACTCTTTTGATGAACAATGCAGTAATTAGGTACACTCATACATTGTGCATTAATAATTTTTTTTATCCTTATAATGTTATTCGTAATTTAGTGTCAGAGCAATGACTTGTAATAATTCACTGAAGAATGACCTGGTTACAGATTGTTCTTAATAAACCAGGCTAACTGCGATACTCAGAAATATTTAATGATTACTTAAGCCGTCACTTAGTCAAGGTTTGACATACTTTTGTATGACAAAACTGTCAAAACCTTTACTAAATGATGGCTTAGGTAATCATTAAAGCTCTCTGAGTGCGGCAGTAAGTAGACTATGGTTGAATTAAAAGTTTTACAAATTGGAATTAAAGTATTTTGTATTGTGGTCAGATTCCATTTAGTACGCATTAATGGCGTTCAAAGATTTATTGGAAATTTTACTTGATTCACGAACCAAGCAGTAGTTCCTTTGGTACGCTAAGTTAACCACATCAATTACGTTTTGCAGTGACGAGTGATGGATGATTAACTTAAGGTAAGAGATAAGTACTTCCCAAATTCGGGTGTTATTATTTACGAACTTAGACGATGGTTGCCGAACCGCATAGTTTTTGTTGGGCGAACTGTAGTATAGGAACGATTTGAGTCAATAAGAGACTGGGAGAACCACCCATTCCTAACCATGAGGAATTCATCACGCTAATTAAGGTTGAACAATATAATCATCAGAAAGTCACTCACTTGTAGTGCCATGTCCTTAGACTTGGTCCTGGGCGCGGCGATGCATTTGGCGACGATGCCAGACATCACCTCGCCGGTCGTCTTGCCGGCGTGCCCGCAGTTCTCCACGAACACCAGCGCAGCTTCCAGACCTACAACGTAATACAATTCAAAGGATTAGCTTTAGTTAGCAAGACTGTCAGATTAGATGGCCTTCATAATCTGCCTAGCCTTTTCCCAACTATGTTGGGGTCGGCTTTTAATCTAACTGGATGCAACTGAATACCAGTATTTGCCGCCCTCGACCCAGATACCCCTGGGTAAGACTAGTTGCCAGACTGCCGTGCTTGTCGAGGTACGGAAGAAACCGGGCTAACGAGGCTAGATGGCTTTTAAAAACCTTTTAGTGGACATCGATAAGATTGGATGGGGAAGGCAGAGGACCGGGTTTTGTGGGGGAAACCTATGTATGACCAATAGTGGACTGTGACATGCTCGGGTGATGTAGCCCCAGTTTCCTCCAAAGAGGAGTAAAGCAGAGGTATGCCGCTAATCGTTTCTTAATTTTACTTTTCGCTGTGCCATACAGAGTCAATAAATTTTAATTAGATCTTGTTAACTTATAACATAAATATATTATAGAACATTAATATCATGACAGTCTTTGCCCTTGTAAAAGTGATAGATTGATCAGGACAACAATTCATAATCAAGGTACTACCTGAAGTTCTGATTTGCATAAAATAATTATGACGTCACATTGTGATAAACCTGCATGTGCCATAAGGCATATTCTCTGAATCCAATCTGTGATGTCAGCATACATGTAAGTCTGTTACTAATCGATAAATTAAAGTAACTTTCCTGTTACGGAGTAAATGATGTAGGGGCACAGGGGGTCTACATCGTTTCATACCGTAAATATCTTAATGTAATTTAGACAATTAAAAATTATCACACAATTTTGCGTGGGTGAAATCTCATTAGACTAATAACTTTAGTTTTACTTTTTTATTGTCAAACCTGCACAATCTTTGTTCTAGTGATCGCAAGTGCAACTGCTGAGCAATAAGTCCCGGATTCAATTTCCGGGTTGGGCAAAGTAATAATGGGATTTCCATTAGGAATTTCTGAGTAGCAGCCACGAAGTTTAGGTTTAGGCCCGGTTGATGGCAATAAGCCCTATTACATGGGATTTAACTGCACTTTTAAGTACACTTCTGTTAAATCCTTGAGGGATTACTAGCGTGATATAATGTTATTATTGACCGATATCTCAGTAGGTACAAGCACTGGAAAAGTTAGCCCTTTACAATTCCCAGTAAGCTCGATAGCGTGACTCCGAAGGGTTTCCGTGAAAATATTTATCGGTCGATGTCCTTTAGTTGTAATGTGTCGGCCGGTGACGCACTAACAATGAAAAAATAAACATCGATCGGCATTTTCCCTTTATGTTATCAAATGGGCACAAGTTGAATCAGCGTTTGTTTTAATTTCTTCATAAATCATAACTTATGGTGTAAGTGGTATAGGTCAACTTTACGTTGAGATGTGTTTAAGTATATGTATAAGGGAATTTATTATATGATCCTTTAAAATCCAATTGATCCCTTGTAAAAATTGTGTTTATTTAAGGGAATTTATTATATGATCCTTTAAAATCTAACTAATCACAATAATAAATGTTTGATCTTTATATTAATTACTGCGTCTACATTATTTAGTTGATCTACGGATGAGCTGCGTTCAAGGTAACATTTGGTAACATGACTATTGTGCATAAACGATAAGCGAGCGTAGCGAGGGCGCCTCACATAGTCGTGTGATAAAAAGAATCAAGGATTACGTACCATCTCGGTAAAAATGGTCTGAATGTATGCCAAACATCAAATTCATTCAACCGTGAAAAGGTAACATGAACAGACAGAATTACTTTCGCATTATATTGATATGTCCGTCAGTTCTGGGTAGTAATTGTAACTAAACTTGAAATTGAAAGGCGAATGAAATAAGCATGCGCTTCAGCGACCATCATAATAACTGCACTAAGCGCTGTTAATCGTCGTGCATATGTACGCTTTACTGTTACTTTTACATTCAAACAGCAATTTGTGATAAAATGATGTCCTACGTCACAATCCACGTCCATTGGCGGCGATGGAGATAAGACGGGTTGCAAGCATAGCCATAATGACAGGAACTACTTCCTGTGTTCAGCTGATTCTCGCGACATTCACCTGGTCGTCGGTTTACTACTTTCAGAGGAGTCTACCTACACATCTTTCTCTTCCGTCTGGAAATGCGATCGAGTATCAGGAAAAGTATCGAGACTTAAAATTTCGATATTTTGGTTAGAAATAACAAAAACACACTATCAGCTGCAACAACAGTGATCGAAGACAAAAGAAAATAACACTTATACTGACCATAATGATAGGGAAGCTCATAATAATGTAAAAGTAATAAATCGTAAAAGTTTAAATAATTGTTTATTCAAAGCTTTTATTTCTATTTTCTACACCCTTCACTTCTATGGCGTCGCGCTAGCTAATTAAGCTCGACCCTGTACAACAACAATCCAAAATCTCTTCAATGTTCACGGTCGAGGTAAAATTCATAAAAGACTACGTCTACTCATAACTGGATCACGTATTAAACTCCATTCACCTTTATTTAGTCATTTAGGAAGCTCACGTGCGATGCCATACAATAAGTGGCGGACAAAGTCACGTGATCTAACATGTGACTACAGAAACCTTGCAAACATAATTACTAAAAACGTTCCGAAGTCCGAACATTGAGACAGTTCAATTGGATTATAACAAGAACGGAGTTTAAAATGAGTCATTAATGTCGTTCTAGACAACGAATTAAAGTTGTTGATGACGGTAAGATAAAGACCTTTTTCGGTCAAGCAAGTAGAAAGTGGAATCAGAAATGTTAGAAGACAGCGTATGTCTATAATTTGTAGTGACTTGCGTAAAATGATGTATAGAAGAGGTTTGGTTATTAGAAAGTTGCAATCGGCAATAAATTCGACGAGACAACACCGACCGTTTCGATGATTCGATTTCTAGATCCAATTATTTAAAAACAAAAGTGTCGACTGCCGCATTGAATCATCTTGTATGACCAATCTTGTAGAAGACCCAAATACACAGATCAAACTCAGGAAGGTTTGATCTCAAGGGCAGAAAGTGTATTTGGGTCATAAGTTTTAAACAGGACAAGGTTACTAACTTCATCACATTATCGAGGATAAACATCCGCCTAGTCGTGATCATGGTGCTTGCAAAAGCGACGAAATATCGGGAATTCAAAACAAAGTACTATTAAACATGGTAAATATCCCGTTTTCAGTGTTAATAATAATGTAGTTGGGTTTACCAAGTCGTGGGTTCAAACACAGGCAGGCGCAATAGTTTGCGTAATTTATTTCATACCACTGCTCTCAAAACTTATCCTATTTATCCTAGACTCTTAGAACCAAAAAATTCAAAGACACGTGACATGTACCAACCCGCATTGGGCCCGCGTGGTGAATTATAGTATAGCCCATCCGTCTCCCAGCGAGGAGGCCTGGGTCCTTGTAGTGGGAATATGTAGGCTAATGATTATGGGTTTTCCATAAATAATTTCAAAATAGCAGCCCCGAGACTGGCCCCCTACGACTGCATGTCAATATGTACTGTACCTCTCTGCATACCCCTCCGGACTATTCAGTCGTGACGCTTAAGAAGTACGTGTCTCCAAGAACGAAGAAGGTCTTTGTACTCAATAACAACAGTTGTGAATCGGATTTTGTTATGGTTAGGTACATGTATCGGTATCGACGCACGATAGAATGCGAGCACGAATTTAAACGGTACAAAAGCGGAGGTTATATTGGAAATCATGAACGTGATTGAAATCAATGTATTCCAAGTATATCTGTGCTATTCTTCTTTTGTAACCTTGAACTTCAGGGCATGAAGCATCGTTTTAATTGGAATCTAATCAGTAAATCTTTTCGTAATTAAATAGCTACTATCAGCAGCTATCACACTGTGTGGGGTTATCTGGCCATATTAGCTGGGATATCACGTCAACATCGGAACAGATGGGCCAGAGTCATCCTCATCCATCAGTCATTAGGTGCTAGGAGTCGGTTTTCGTTGGCGTCGAGGGAGGCCTAGAAAACACTGTTGTGTTAGTAGATAACACAAGTTCAGCGTTTTAGCGTTTCATGATCAAGTCATCTGCCTCTGACTGAAGAAAAGGGTCACACGGCGAAAACTATGAGGGAGACTTTTGTCCAGCAAAACGAGAAACAGGTTGATAAAAACTCAACCATACATTATTTTACTCCTGATTTAAAAAGGTTGCATGTACGAGTAGCGGAGACAAGAATGTAGAGATGGATGTGTGGTATGACAAGAATAGATAAAGTAAGGAACGAGTATATTATAGGACATTTAAAAGTTGCGCCACTAGGGTATTTAACAAAAAAAAATCTAATTAGTCTGTCTGATAGATTATTATATTTAGAGAAAAACACGTTTCCAATATTTTTCGATAATCTAACAGACGGACTTATTAGAATCATATATTTTTTTTAATTAGGGAATCAACTGTCATTTGATGGGCAAGCGATGAGGAGATCCCTCCTCATCGCATGCCCATCAAATGACAGAATCGCATACAATGTGACTAAGAAAGTGATGAATATAAATGTGGATGTATGGAGAAGGAGAGGAAGACCAAAGAAGAGTGATATGAAGGAAAAAGGAATAAATGATAACGTGACGACGGACAAAGTAGAATGGAAGAAAAAAAGGTTGCGCCGACCCCAAATAAAAAGGGATCAGGGCAGAAAGGTGATGATGATTTACATGAATCAGAAGAACCACCAAAAAATTCGAAGACATGTGACGTCTACCAATCCGCACTGGGCCCGCGTGGTAGATAACCTATCCCTCCCCTAGAGAGGAGGCCTGACTCCCTGCAGTGGAAACATTATAGGCTGATGATGATGATGTTGATGATGAGAGATTTATCGTCTGCATTGAATTCACACTTCTATAAAGTGTAAAGTTACCTCCCAATCACAAACTGCAATGTATTAAATGCATTTTCTATTACTATGCATAACTTATGACCAGCCCGGCGAGCACGGCCTACAGTGACATGGCATGAGTCACACATTTTATCACAGTTTGGGCGATAAAACCGTTTTGTCTTAAATGCTAGCACGGCGGCGTAAGATAATTTCTTGATATGTGATATAACTTCTTGACGTTTAGTTGGGACTCCTATGTCTTATTTGCTAATATGGGCGCACCCATTTTGTAACAAATGTCACATTTTGACAGATGAATATGCTCGTTTATATCACGTTCGTTCGGAGGTGGTGATAAAAGTAAATTAAAAATATAAGTATATTTTTCTGCTTACTACTGCATCAAATGGCAGTAAATTATTATAATTATGTTCTTGCCCGAAGGCAAGAGGTCCAAAGTAGGAAAATATTCCGAAGAAACATTCGGGACTCCTCTAATCCGTTCGAGTTGCCAGACAGGGAGTTCCAACGGATTTTCCGCCTGACAAATATATTTCAAAACAAATCACATCAAACTTTTAAAAGAAAAACAGAACTTTTAGTTAGTAGCAAGTTATCAAATAATAAATAAAAAAAGAAAATGAAAGACGTGCCGCGTACGTGTTATGTCAAAAATGAATTAGTACCCAAGAAAATTAAAAAGTTGTTTAACTGTATGAACTGTGCTCTTTTATACGTATTATTTTATTTGGTCGCCTATTCAGATGGTCATAGACATTTTTATTTTTTTAATATACTAGGTCACACTATGAAGTCAGCAACAAGAAAGACAAGTCGCGTCTTAAATTATATCACATGTGGTACCCGTGCTAGCATTTAAGACAAATTCTAAGACATGACATAATTTATAACGTCTTGTCACCAACGTCTTGGGTACGCCCGTGCTCGCCCCGCTGGTAGTATTCAAGGTACTTCAGTTACTACTAACAACTGCAGGAAGCAATATGTCTTTACCCAGACACCCTCAGTTGAGTGTAACTGAATAATTACTCATAAATTATGCAGTCTGGTAATATTACAAACATGATTCTATTTCAGTATTATTATACACTGGCATCAACTAAAAAAAAAATTTTTTTTTTATTTCTAAATTATGGGTTTGAAATTAGTAGTATTAACTTAAGTCGAGCATTGCAAACTTGTTCAGATGAGGCATTTCGTATTTACCAGTGATTAATCGTAAATCTTCTCCTGTACTCCACCTTCATTGAATAATTCAAGAACCCTGACGCTGTTTCCTTTGGAATGCGTCAATGTTTACTGCAATTTAATGTTTTTCTTCATTCATAACGTTGTTCGCATGGCGGAATACTAGTTACTATACGTATGGTAGTACATACAGATGCCAGA
Source organism: Diarsia rubi (assembly GCA_932274075.1). Taxonomy (NCBI): domain Eukaryota; kingdom Metazoa; phylum Arthropoda; class Insecta; order Lepidoptera; family Noctuidae; genus Diarsia; species Diarsia rubi. The sequence goes on from OW026413.1 coordinate 14,104,621, forward strand.
ACATCGAGCTACCCAAAACTTTTCCCAATCAATCTTGAACCTAATGTTTCAGTTATTAAGTTGAAAATCTATTCAATCAATATGACAGATTGTAGAAGCTTGGGTGTATACGTGTAAGAGTACATTTCACCCAATTCGTGAATAACCTGGCGCAAGACCAAAAATAACAAGCAGTCTTGTCTGTGCAAGGAACAGTTACTTCTTAGTCGTAAAACATCGCAAAGGATTCTGAGACTTTATGACCAAGATTTAATGATCATTTTAACCTACATTTTAAATGATTTTGTATTGTGGGCTGTGGGTGCAGTTACTTTACAGTTCTTGCACAAACACAGACAAGGAACAATTAATTTTTGTCGATGGGTCTTAAAATAGGCCTTTGTTTACGAATTCAACCTACTTATTAAATTCTTAATCAGGTTTTGCCATTTTTTGAATACATTTATGTTATGTAATTCAATTTTATCTTACATTTATATTTGTTTCTTTTCTTATTCTACCTTGTAAATTCCAGTACAATTTATTAAACAATTTGCAAAGACATAACATAATGTTAACTTTAAAAGAGTTGTTTTATAGTGAATAGATTACATAATAAAATAAATAAGTTTTTTAAGCAAATATAGAAACAACTATGACATTAAAAACTTTGATGATAATTTGGCAGCTGTTGCCAAAATGGAATGGTTTTTATTTTTATAGAACACATACTATCATTAAACTCTTTGTCAGTTTACTTACAACCAAAAAATATTGAATGTATTTTAAATTAATATCACATTGAACATTATATTCATAATAATAAGTCCTTCATTCTGATCAACAACGAAAATGTAAACAACCCAACTATTTGGTTAAAATTAATGTACATAAAATAGATAGTGAGTATTAGTGAGGTAGGATCGGATCGACACAGCCAGTCGCCAAAATTAATTACATTTAGACATATGTTAGGGTCACTCAGCCCCCCTCGGGGCTGCGGGTTGTTCGAAAGAGCAAGAGATACCGCAGCCACGGCACAAAGGGTGGTTTTTAGTCAGTAGAAGTCTGACACTCCACCACACACCGCTCTGCACAGAGCCGGAGGAGTCATTTGATGATTTCACACCTTCCAAACAAAAGACATCAACCAATTCACTGGGCCCGGTTTTAAGGGTAATGCCCCACTCCCTCTGACAGAAAGTAAGGAGGCCTGTACTCCAGTAGTGGAAACATTATAGGCTGATAGTAGACTCCTTTATAAAAGGTCTAAACGCATGACTCACTTGGCTTATATAATTTGGAACACCTAAATCCATGATTCAGTAGCAGAAAAATGTTATCATTATTTATTGCTGATACAATTTTCAGGAAAAAGAGCTCAAAAATGACAGTAGTCATCATAATACATAAGTTCATTTAACAACAAGAATGTCTCATGTTGATTGTACTATGCGAGCCAACTTAGAATAGTGCTGTCAACACACCTTTTTGTTCAACAATACCTATTCTATAAAAACAAAAAATAATTATAAGCACTGAAAAAATAGACATTTGTGTTGTTTTGTTATTTAATAATTAATTAGTTGTGCCGTCCACTCATGCATTACAGATAGTCAGTGGCTCGAAAATCTGACAACAGGTCTTATCAAGGAGTATCATATTACTTAATACTAAAAATTGGGTTATAGAGGTCAGATTGGCAGTCTCGCCATGTAAAATACTGATATTCAGTAACCAGTCTAAGCTAAGGGCATTGTGTAGTAAGTAAGTTATGAAGGTTAGATAATCCATTGCTCCATGAAAAGTAACTACATCCAGTTTGACCAGAAACTAACTCTAAATGGGGGTCAAAGTTAAGATGAATAAGAAAACCTATCAACTTGTATTGAGCCTGTTCAGCAGTAGGTACGTAGGTACACAAAATACTGTTAGAACTGATAAACATGAAAAAAAAAATGTGAAAGCAAATACCTTTCTCCTGAGCCACGGCATTGCTGTCGGTGACAAACTTCTTGATCAGTCCCAAGTATTTATTCCACTCCGGAGACTTCTCATCGTCAATCTGGTTGAAAAGTTTCATGGCCTCCTCATAGCCCGCTACCCTAGCCTTCCATAGCTTGTGAACACATTTCTCTTCTGTCGGCAATTTCTTATATTCATTTTCATCCTCCATTTTGAGTTTGTGAGCTTAGTCTGGTTTTGAGTCTAAACTGGAGAAGAAATAAGAGTTAGGTTAGCAGAAATATTCATCTCAGCTAAGTTTAAGGTTTATTCAGTTGTGGATCATGAGTGGAATAACAAATCTGACACCAGCTTAGTCACTAACAGTAACCATATAATAATGAAAGAAGAAAAAAAGTGTGTAATGTACTAGCTAATGCCTCTAGCTTCGCCTGGACAGAGTTCTGTAATTATCCCACTAGATCATACTACATGTTTATGTGTTTATCCAGGTTATAAAGTATGTGTGCCAAATTTCAATCAAATCAAGCAGATCAATCAGTTTTTCATAAAAAACGAACTAACAAGCATACTTCATTCAGTCTGATTTTTTTAAGAGTATTAATTATTTTCTTAAACGTTACTTGTTTCCCAAGATTGAACACCAAATGGGTTTTAGTTCCAGTTATGATCATACTTTGGATTATGAGCGATTTTAACACACTGCATACAAATGCGGATGCTGAACTGTTTATACCTTTCAAGATGTAGTCTTGTTTTCTTTTCTTAATATTTAAATAATAGGATTGTTCTTTTGTTGACTTCTTTTACATCATAATAATTTTCTCAAATCTGACTAAATTGTGGCCAGAAAACTATGATACATTTGTGCCATCATGAGGGTACCAATAACAAAGACCATATGTGGGTAAATAACCATTTGGTACATGTTTCCTTTAATGGATTCATGTTAGCCCTGAATACAATTACAAGTAAACAATTTACAATTTGCGTTTGACCTTATAGTGCAATATTGCAGTTTCAACAAGGCCATGAGTGCATGTTTCTTACTGAATAAGGGCAGAAGGAAGATTGTTAGTAAAACATCTGATAAAATGAAGCCTTACCAACATTAGTAGAACAATACTATGGTAAACAATGCTTCTGTCAACCACCTAATGCAGAATTACAATATCAATGAATATTAACTGAGTCACACAACATGCAATGTGCAACTAATTAGTAAATAACGTGGAACTATTGTGTATCAACTTTCGTAAAGCGTAGGCGGTCAACGACTACGATCAATTTAACAAATCAAAAATACGTTAATACGTAAGAAACGGTGATTCAACGGATCCAACGACACTTGCTTTCGATTAGAATAATGGCTACCTGGCCAATATTGCGGAACAAATAGTTAATTACGAGCCGGTTCATTTATAGCCGTGCCCGTTTTACACCGAGATGTGAAATTGGATCGCATCTCAGCCGACTAAGAACGCCCGACAAACGGTCACTTTCTCACTTTACAAACAAATCCAATCAAATGTCAAGAAACTTACCGTTATCAAGCTGTTTCTGCTGAGTCCACTTGATAAAACTAAATTTATTAAAACTAAACAACTTATACGATAGTTAGCTCACATTATCCAGCAACAAGCAATATTTTAACCGACAAAAAGAAATGCCTTTTTCTTTTTCGTCGTCGTTTTTTTAAGTTTGCGGAATGAAAATGGACGGAAGAATAATGTTGCCAGAAATGATTTTATATAAAATCATATCTGTCAAAATTATAACAAAGGATTGTTAGCTAAAATAAAAATTGTGTGTAAAATGAAGTATTACATAAATGTATGACATTCATTGTTAGATAGTGAATTCAACACATTTCATTATCAAATAAAATAAAATACTAGATCCAGAAAATGATGAATATAATCATGATAAACCATTGAACAAAACAAAAGTAAAGAAAATAACGAATTTGCTGTTTTGTGTTTAAAGTTCATAAAGGTAATAAAACTAGTAAGAAAATTAGTTTCTTATCCAAATCTGTGTTTCCATTTAGCAAACCATGGATCTGAAATTGTAGTGAAGAAAACTTATTTTTAAGCTTGGCAACCTCTAATGCAGTAGCTCACATCATTCGTTCTACCATTCTATTTGGTCTTATTCATTCGTTCGTTTGTTGATTTCCTTCACTCTTCTGAAGAGCCCAAGAATTTCGAAAACAAAATAGTTCGTTCTGAGAACAGCAGCGAGCGAGACGTATGTCGCGGCGTTATCGTGACAACTGTGCGTTCGCAGTTCTTACAGTCGACAAAAAATAAATAGTACCGCTGAATGTAATTGTTTTGATTTCATTACAGCTATTTGTGTGTTGAAATGTTGATTATGATAATGAAGTAATTAAATGGAGCAGTAAAGCTTGTTTGAAATAGACTAAATAAACAAGAGTGTTGTGTTTTCGTTCGGCGTTGGGATGATATTGGAGAGAGAAGGGAATTCAACAGCTGTCTGTGCATAGTATGCTTCATACTGTGAGTATGTTATGCTTTTGTGAACATCTAACTAAAACATTTACTCAATAATAGAACCGGTATGATTGGTTCAAACGTACTTTATTTTCGCACTGTCAACTAGCATTGTATCGTTCTTTGTTTTTGAAACACTAAAGCGAAAATTAGTAAACATGGGACTAGTAATGCTCGTAATATAATTGAATTATTACAATATCTACAACACACACATCGAAGTTTACCAATTTTGAAACTTGTTTCGGTTTGACTTTGCTATAATATGTAAACTTGATATTTCGTAATATACCTACTGTCTAGCACGATGTACGAAAACCTACAAGCAGAGCTCGGTTACATGAAAATAAACATTCTGATTTATTGGTTTTGGAACCCTCTAACATGTATCCGGAATCATGAAATAAATCAAATAGGTACGATAAAAACTTGCTGCGTAATGCATCATAATAATAATTACAGGTAGGCACACCTAGGTACCTACCTACATAATGCGTACATATTATTTTAGTGTCATCCTGTTCAGATAGGTACCGTTCCGCAATGTAATGAATAGTATATAGGTACCTACTTGCTTTCTCCTTTCTGATAGTGGTACATTCACCCCATTTCATTAAATTACCTAGCTTTGCTCCAAGATAAACAAATGAAAATCGCTTTTTACCATTGACTTGCTGTTTCCAGCGGCTTCGCCCGCTACAACTCGAAAATTACCTATCCCACGGGAATAAAACAACCGGGATAAAAATCCTATGTGTTAATCCAAGTTATAAACAATCTGTGTAGGTACCAAATTTTATCCAAATCCGTTCAGTAGTTTTTGCGTAAAAGAGTACCTAACAAACATCCATCCATCCATCCATCTATAACTAAGTAGTATAGATGGATGGATGTTTAGTAATATTTATAATAAATAAGTAGGTATGAATGAAGTAGGATAAACAGTTGGCCTACGACACGCTATTTAAATGACATTACTGCGGTACTCTTGAGATATTTAATAATTACCTAAGCCGTCACTTACTAAAGGTTTGACATACCTACCTACTTTTGTATGACAAAACTGTCAAAACCTCTACTTAGTGATGGCTGTAATTATTAAAGCTCTCTGAGTGCGGTAGTTAGGTACCTACCTACCTACATAATAAAAAAAATACTACCTACTTACCCATCAGCTTAGCAGTGATAGCCTAGTGGTGGAATGCAGCATCGGACTGCTAAATCATGATCTCGCGTTCCAACCATGCATCTCTGTTTTATCGAATTCATGTGCGTATTGAAAAAATATCATCACTTTGTTTGCAGAAGTAAAACATCGTGAGGAAACCAGTCTACCTGAGAGAGAGATAGATACTCGTGTTTCTTGACGGCATGTAAATCCTAGTCAGAGGCCCATCCATAGGCGGGCTGCGGGATGTTGTAAGAGATACCGCGGTCTTGACATATAGGGCTAAGAAGGAACATGGGTGGCGCTCTGCCCAAGAGCGGGAGGGGTTATTTGATGATTTCCCACCGCCAGAAAAAAAAAAAAGTAAAACATACATCAAAGCAGGCAGTTAAGTAGGTACCTAGCTAGATAAATCATTCTTCATCCTTTGCTCTTTATTTATTGGAACAAGAAACCTACACCTACCCTTATCACGTCCATCATACTGATAGCTAAAACATTGATAAGCACTTACTTATCTTATCGTAATTAGATCTAACTAGCAGACAATCAAGATGTACCTTTATACCGTTTTGTAATTTAGATGAGGACTAAAGGTCAGACTTCGAAATAGAATGGGTCTTTAATGAATCCGGGTCAGATTTTGATTTTGAATTATGTAGGTACAGACGATAGCACATTAAGTTAAACAATCTGTAAAATGTATTTAATACATTTTCAACTTATCGCGAAAGTACGTTTAAGTTTTATTGGAAAAAAATACACTTTCGGGAAGCTTGATGTGCTAGCGTCTGTACATATGTAAACTCCCACTTTGTTGCCATGGAGACAGGCAGAAACTACAAAACAATCTTTATTTTTTTAACATACTCCCTTTGTTTCGTTAATGTTTAAACAGCTCGTTTTTAGTACATAAAAATACTTAAGAAAGCAGCATGAAAGAGCTTCCCAAATCGTAAGGAAAACTAGCAGCGTATTATTCGCGGTTTAGATAAAACACCATTTAAAAATAAACAAACAAATAATTAATCATTGTATTTGTCACTTCGAGTTTCGCAATCATTAGTGTCATTCATTTCAATAAAATAGAAGTGGTAATGAGATCATATTCCAACGTCAGTTGTAAATGACCATCAAATCTCTGAAAACTACCCCAAAGGTATTAATTCTACGCAAATTCTTTAGGAGACTCCCTACAGAAAAAGAAAGAATAGACGAACGAAATTCTCCAATAGACATTATGAAAACCAAATTGATACATCGAGCCTTGCGAGTATTTTTCGTTTGAAATAATGAAGATGGATTATACAAAAATCGTCATCTTTTTGCCCTTGTCCTATTCTACTTACTTGGGGTAGGCGCAACACGTTTTCTTATTCCATTGTCCCCTGTCAGACGTCATACAAAAATATGTAAGCAAAAACGTTAAAAAATCAAATAGATAAATTTAGTGTTTAAATCAAAAGAAGGCCATTTGTGCTCTAACAGCTACGTTTAAAAATATTAACACCGTAACAATAAAACTGCGTATAAAAACACGATTTGTACCAAATATCTAGTGATCTAGAAAACTTGAGCCGTAATAAATAAAATCTTAAAAATAGGCCATATTTTTATACGGTAATCTGACTTCCCGTTTGGTTCACAAACAAATCGTTAACATGGTATATTTACAATTCTGTTAGGGTCACCACATGTTAGAGATTAACTTGGATTATCCACACATGTTTTTATAAATGCCAAATTTCTTACGCAAACATTGACGCTAACCCAACGAGAGCATCAAAACCTTGGTACCGTTTAATTGTTCAAACATGGTTTAATCCACTCGCAATTAGATGACTGCAGCTCTAAACCGTTACAAAGTCAAATCCAAGTCAAATACTATCTAGGCTGACAACCAGCTAGATAACCCAATTAGTCTATTTTCGAGTGCGTCCAATTAGTACTAATAAGTACGAGTCGACTGGCATTAGCTAGTTAATTCAAATGACAACTAAAATCGTAAGGAAACCAGCATGCCTTTCTTTTTGGTGTGTGCGAAATCGTCAAATAACTCCTAGGCAGAGCGGTAGGGATTGTCAGACTTCTACTGACTAAAAATCACCCATGTTCCTTCTTAGCCCTTGTGCCGAGGTCGCGGTATCTCTTTCGAACAACCCGCAGCCCCGAGGGGAAACCAGCATGCCTGATAGATATTTCTTGACGGCATGTAAAGCCAAGTTGGAGGTCCATCCCGTCGGGGCTGCGGGTTGTTCACAAGTTACCGCGGCCTCGACATATAGGGCTCAGAAAGAACATGGGTGGTTATTAGTCAGTAGAAGTCTGGCACTTCCTTTCGCTCTGCCCAAGAGCGGAAGGGGTTATTTGAAAAAGTTGGAGGTCCATGAGCAGCATAAACACTGTGACACCAAGTAAGGCACTAAACACACAATAAAGAAATAAATGAAAATTGAATGAATACTGTATCTTGAGACGCTTATACCATAGTAAGAATAGCCAGAAATATAAAACGACAGGAGAAGCAAAAGTGTGAACTGGCAAGCCAAACCTGTATGATGAATTTCTGGCTGCTCCTCTCAAATTCAAAGTTGACTTTTCACTTTGTATCAAGTCGATATTCACCATAACTCTGTTAATATCGACTGTAATAAAATTCATATCAAATACAGTTTATAAGTTAATCAATATAACTCACTATATTATATCCAATAAAGTATTGCTTATGACCCATGCAGTTGTTACGACCGATGCTTATTAAATGTGAGAAGAAAAATAGGTTATGGGAACAGCGTAATTGACACCGTTCTTAGGATATTGAAGAACAAAAAACAAAAGATCAATACATGACATGAAGTCATGACACCGTCTCTAAATGACCTCCGAGACATTCAATTGGGAAGGATAAAAGTTCACGTTAGATTGATCTCTATGTGAAAGATGATATGCTCAGTAAGAAAGTGTACTGAGATGACTAATAAAGAAATATGAAAAGAAGGGACATGCGGCACCGACCCTAATTCGATTGGACCAAGGGCTAGTATGAGTCAGACCTTTGGTATAGTATCTTCCGTGAACATCAAATTATTCATTAGAAGATACGGGTTCATAATCGTTTCTATTAGTCGAGTCCTAATAATCAATTTATTATTCTGTTTGCTTTGAATCTAGTTAGCAGTGCCAGTTACACCTGTTCTCTCATCAAACGGTAGTTTCCACGGTTCTTCCGTAAACTTTTTCTCAGTCTATTCAATCAAGTTTTTGTCGCTAACTACGATAATTGAAGTTCGGTTAGTGTAAGGTCATTAATTAGTGGTATCGATGGGAACTCCCGGATGGGGAGGTTCATCAAATTGTGTTAGTTCCGATAATTGAGCGCGATATGATGCTTGGTTTAGTTTCGTCTGCAAGAACTATATGGATGGGAATTTACTCTATTGTGTGGAAAATTGCACCTAGATTTTTTGTTTTTAAAGTCTTTTGTATTCATCTAGGCCAAATCTAAATAAGCAAAGACTCAATATGTTCGAAAGACGGTTACAAGTAAGCCATGCTGTAGCATAAATTAGTCGATTCACTAAAAACCGACTAATTCTAAAAAGTTGTCACCTCACTAAATTATAGGTACAACCCTAAATGTTCTGTAATGTCACAATGGAGGGAGAACGTCGCTCAGGACGGCCTACCTACCGTGCGTGGCGATCGCCCTGCCGCGCGTCCCTACCGACGCGTGAGGCCGCCAGACCCGGCCTACCTACCGTGCGTGGCGATCGACGTCTTCTGGTTGCTCAGGGCAGTACCGTTTTCCTACCTACAGTGACAGTGCGTGACCTTAGACCCTAGAACCTTAGACCCTAGAACCTTAGACCCTAGAACCTATTTTGTAAGTGTAGTGCAAAAGTAAATGTATAACTAAGTCTTACTTGTCTCATTTTCTCCTACCACTAAAAGCACTACGCCACAATGCTTCGATAAATAATTTAAGTGTTTGCTATGTCGCGGAAGTCGAAGAAAATCGATAGAAACGAGCTACATAACTAAGGTGCAGTAGCCACTAGAAAGCAATTACGGCTCCATTACCGTCTTTTCAAGTGAAACTACAAAAGGTGGCCTTTACTGCTGCCAATGTCGGTTAAACCTGCATATTATCTTTCAAGGCGTATAATGAATGACTCATTTATGCTTGTATTCGTTTTAACCTCTTTGCACGATACGTATCGTAAGTAATATTGGAAAAGCACATCGTCTTTATTTTCATTAAAATGATAAGTCCAACCTCCATGATGTTGCTGAAGTCTACAGAATAAACATCGTATAAAATACGATGTCAAAACTCGAAATGTATATGAGGTGACGAAATAAGAAAATGATAGAAGATTTGCGTGCTTAGAATTAAATTATTTCCGAAGAGTGCGTTGCCCGACCTACAAACGATCGAAAAAATATTTTTATTGGATTAAAAATACGAGCCGACCACACGCAGATGTTGATTCAAGGATAATTTATTAGAAAAGTTCTGTCTGAACTGTACTAAGTGTGCCAATATTAATCGATCGCTGAAGTTCATTGCGCTCGTAAAGCCACTCTTTTGATGCATGTCTTTCTTGCGTTAAACTTTCGCCTGCAGATTATTTTAATCTACCATTTCCAATGGGCATAAATTAACTAGAGGTACAATAAAAAAAAATTAGTATTCCATGTCAAAACCATATTATTTGATACTTTAATTCCATAGTTTTTCCAATTTGTTCTGTGATTTCCAAAATCTCTCGACTTCATCCAATTATACTTAAAATATGTTTCGTCCTGTTATTCCATTTTAACGTCACCAGCCAATAGCCATATTTACTTAGCGTTTAGCTCTGAAGCGTGACCAGTCGCAATCGTGAAGTAGATTATCACATGTTCTGTTAAATTGGATTATGGTGGCTGTCCAGCTCATTTAAGCCTCGGCTTACTGTCAAATGGACAAGCATACGCACACAAATATTGTTGTATTTCATTGTAAGTATGCTATCTCATATTTTTGACACGCCTCCGACCTTCCAAGATACAGTTCTATGTATTCATTGATATTCTTGCGTGTGTTAGTCTTTCCTAAGATGTAGAGACATTAGTAATCAAGGTATCGTGATTAAAAACACGTTGCCGGTCACGTATACGGCACACCTCGTATCGAATATGGATAATGCAATCCCAACGCAATCCCCGCTACCGGCGGCCATGTTGCAGCCGCCATATTTGTGAATCATGCGCACGCGCGGATCGCTGGACTCTTTATTATCTAAGGATGCAGTCTTGAGGACAATGCGTTTCGTCGTTAAATATTAATAGAGTAATTAATGCATCCGTTGTTGTAACTACATTGTTGTTGCGTGTTGATATGTTTAGTTTATTGTAAATATGTTTCATTAGGTTCCTGGCCTGCAGTACACGAAGTAACTGGATATTTTTCATATATGAGTTATTTATTGAAGTACATAAAATGCAAATGTCCACTTGATACTACAAGGTGCTTTAATTACAATAATTTAAATAATGTCAAAACAAATCAAACTGTAATCAAGAAGATTTCACGCTGCTGCGTGAACTCTTTTGATGCCAAGGATCAAAACATATTCTAAAGCAGTCCTGAGAAAAGCTTTTATATTGTAATGAGATTTATATATTGTATCGTGTGACATGTGAGCATTGGTTGGGATTCCTCGTGCTCTGATTTGATTATGCCATGTACGTGATGCATGCTTTGCAAATCATTGGGCTGTTGATGGAATAACTAAGTAAGGATTTCTTTTGGCATTTGTAAAGCCAATTTGAGGATAAATGTTGAGGGGTATAAGAGTAGAGGAAGACCAAAGAAACGATCGACTGTGTTAAGGATGATATGGTAAGAAAGGTGTCTGCATACTTACAAACTTTCACGTTTATAATATTAGTAGGATTGTTAATTGCTATATCATGACACTCTTTATGTTGATCAAGTTATCTCTTGCAAATTAAAATCATTTGTGTTTTTAACGTTATCAATAAGCCTGTGCGTATATTTTTATTCCAAACCATTCATTTTACGTATCCGTCTGGTTTCAATACAAAAGGACATAAATGTAGATAATGTTAAATATATCCTTAAAGTTACTTGAGGTCGTTTTTATTAAGCAATAAATAATATATTCTGTCAAAGAATTTCCTTGTTCCGATACTTCCATTTCGTCTGACAAGGACTGAATGAGAGGTTATCAGAAAGGAGCTGTTCATAAGGTTTTCCAATTAATTAAATCAATATTAGGAAAGCTTATAGAGCACCCGAATGACGGGCGTTGAGCAATTTCGCCTTTAGATTTTAAGTCTTAGCGCAATCACAGAACACCACGCATGTAATCTCCTAACGGTAAGGCAGAAGTGTAGGTACCTAATATTATATACGCCCACATTTCGCCAGTTATGTGTTAAGTCCCTATGACCATCGACCGGGCACAAATCCAGACTCCGTAACTGCTATTAAGAAATTTCTGGTGCAAAAACCCAATAACACTTTTCATGCCCTGGGAAGCGAACCCAGTTCCTTACGGTCGGCAGTCGCTATTACGACCATTAGACCAACAAGGCCGTCTTTGTGTTATAAATCGTCGAGAATTCGTCATTTTTCTAATTATTCGTTTTATTACTTTAGCTTTTGTACCTCAAGTACCGTAGATAGTGACTTCCCCTCCTGAATTTTAATTTGTCTTCCTGATGCTAAAGTATAAAGTTTACTGCCTTCCTGCATTTTTATTACTGACACTGCCATGCCAAATTCTCCAACTGTTTTATATCGGATGAAATCGAGTATTAAACTCGATTTCTTCCTTAATTACTCTGCAAAAACAGTTTTAATTGCGTTTACTCTAGGTACACAGTTCGGACGCTACCTACATAGTTTAATGGCCGATCGATTTCCTGATGCTTTATTGGCGATAACCGCATGGAAGCTGCGGCAGTCGTTCGATATCAGGGATGTTATGGAGCTCCATAACTGGTCTGTCGAATATCCGAAATAATAATATATCCGTAACCGCAAGCCGATTTAAAAGTTTCGGATGGTATCGGATAAATACGGAGTCTAATCTAAATATGATAATAATAAAATACATCATGGAGTATCAACCTGTTTTACCTTTATAATGTAATGCCATCTAGTATCAGTTTTTTTATTGTAGTGTCTGTCTAGTGCGGACTAGAAATAAAAGACAGATTGCTATTTGTATTTTACTTTTATAATTTTGAAATTCTAATATCCGTAACTGAAATTATCCGAACTTAGCAGATTATCTTAAATGAGTTCATATCCGAAACCGGTATAAATATTCCTATATCCGTATCCAGAAACCGAAATTTCACATCCAGGACATCCCTGGTCGATATCCGATTATGTCGCAATAAAACTGGCTCGAGCCCAGTTTTAAGCTTTATCTTACAGGTCAATGGTTTCAGTGTATCATGATCAGGTTGAATGACACCGCAATGATCTAAATCGGTTGACCGAAATGTGTTCGGCACTACCCGCAAAACATCAACAAATAGAAACTTCATTTTATTCTCGAAATGTATGTAAACCATATACAATAACTGCTGACCTATTTGCCAATCTATAATTTATAAATGTACATGAACATCCGGCCAATACGCACTAATGAAAATGATTCATGCAGTGATTCAACTGTGCACTCTCCAGTGAATTTTAAGTGAATGTCTCATTAAAATTTCAACTTTTAATTTCAGTAACAAACTGTTGTGAGAGCGGCGTTTGAAGTGCTCAAACAGAGTAGAATAAAAACCGTTGCTTGAAAAAGTTACCGAGCGCTCTCGGTGTAGCCATTATCATTGTATTGAATATTTTATGTATTCCCCTTTTGTTTTCAATTGGTAATTCTTGTCATATCTATTTTTTTTTCTATTTATTAAGACACTAGCAGTTGCCAGCGGCTTCGCCCGCTACAACTCTAATATTATCCCACGGGAAGATAAAATCGTGATAAAAACTATCCTATGTGTTATTCCAGGTTATAAACTATCTGTGTACCAAATGGTATCCAAATCAGTTCAGTAGTTTTTGCGTCAAGAAGTAACAAACATACACACTCACACACTCACAATTTATAATATTATTAGTGTGAAGTGTGATGTGATTTAGCATTGGAAACTATTTCTTCAACCAAAACATAGGTAATTCTACTAGCCAAACAGAGCATTTGTCACTGCTTCAGTTTCATTCGACCTCACTGACAAAAAAAAACAATCGCCTCAAATTAAATATTGTACCATCATTCCACTACTGACGCCACGCAACCGAAAAAAAAACAAACTATTGTTTTAAAATCGAATGAGCCATTTAAAATCAGAGTTTGACAATAGGAAGCGTTGGCAAGTTCCGTTCGGTCGCGCATGGCATAAGATTAAGAAACCGTTTTTGAGTTGACTTCCTGCGATGGAGTACTATTTATAAACTAATATGGCGGTACGGAAGCACCATGACCTCGGTGACGATACTTAAATGGAATATTGAAGTTGCCCGCTATCTGAAATACCTAAATATTGGACTTATGTGTTTATCATTCAAGTGGCTTGAACATTTTGCTTGGAGACCCGTCAGCGGCGTCAGCCATGCGTCATTTACACCTTGAACTTCTTAGAGGACAATCGCATACTTTGGCATTCAAGAAAAGGAAATACAATCAACTATTGCAGAAGATGATGTAGCTTCACAACAAACATCAAATACTTGTTAGTTTATTTATAAAACAGTTGAAAATAAAATAATTGCTTTGAACTATATTCAGCTGTAGCGGTAGATACTAGATAACACTTGCGTTAAGTCTCAACCTTCTTAATTGGCTTGCGATTAAATAAATTAAAACTGGCACGTTATTAGTTTATCTATTCTACACGACAGTACAAATGCATCAGCAAAACGTCATGTCTCAAGCATTTTTGGTCAAAAGACAAATATTTCAACTCAGAATTCCAAAAAAAAATCCTCTTTCGGTCATCTGAAGTGCACTGTCATCTCTATCATTCAAGCCACACTGCTCCGAAATATCACTGATGTTTGAAGAAGGTGAACGAATTATTCCGAAATGTAACCTTGAAAGAAAATAGTGCCAAATGAGACACTTTCGTATTCGTGGCACATCTCCAATCCAAAGTTCTGAACCGAGAATTGGGAAAATCCATCTCTAAAATGTTAGTACCTAATTTAGGACACCACTCCCGTTTTCTTTAAAGTAGGTATAGTATAGGGAAGTGTACTACACCCACCGATTTTCAGTTATGTATAAGCCGCATCTAATTGTGACCAGTCTTTCACTATCAAATAGACACAATTCCAGACAACAAGCGGTTAAAACAGCCCAAGTTCGGAACCCATGCATGTTTAGCAGCGCCGCATGCTACCTGAACAAACGAAGTAGTCAGAAAATTAGAACAGTAGGTAACTTCAAACATGACTTAAGCATACAAGCTAAAACAAATATGTCGAAAATGGACCATTTCAGATATAGGTCACTACACAGTCACGTAGCCACCGCATGGCTGCCTTCTGCAAGGTTCGAATCAAAAGTCGAAATGAACCATTTGGCATGACATATGACCGTCCCCTGCCAAGTGATACGGTACAGAGCTTTCAATCTACATTTTAATTTGCATCGATTGTTGCGTTCGTGATGCTTCGTCAATCTCCGTTGTTGCTAATTGCATTTGCAAAACATTTTTGTCATGCTTCTTTATCTCGTTTTATGGGCCGTGGTGGTAGAGATATCCGTTTTTGTTTGAGGTGCCTACCTAAGTATCATTCCAACCATTTCCAATTCTCGTATAAAAGTAATAGACTGAGTTTTCAATTTATTTGTAACGCAAAAAGTACTCGCGTTAAAATTCTACCATACGCGAGCCCTTAATGAGCGTAGCACTTAATTTTACACTCGCACACAGTTGGGCCGTGTTTCGTACAAACTACGAAAATTACATAAGTCTCCGGTAAATGTAACTTTAGGACTACTAATTACTTCGTCTAATAGACGCAATGCCAAACCATTGCGTCTATTGTGGGCAAATATCCTTTTAAGCTAATGAAACATTAATTTTAATCGTATCAAACCTTAAACAGTTGCATTGTGGAAGTTTATTAGACGAAGTAATTAGTAGTCCTAAAGTTACATTTACCGGAGACTTACGTAATTATTGAATGCTTTAGAATACGGTAAAGCATTACAAATACATCAATGTTGAACCTTGTAGAACCGGCCTTGTAATGTCCCCTTTATAAACTACTTTGTATTGTATTAAAACATAAAATACGGGTTGTTTAATACTCATCTTCCTCTTTATCACTCTTTTGTGAATGTTCGCAATTTATAAAAGGATGATGGCTTGCTTATTTTCATTATATCGACCAATAAGAGGGGAGTAGCTGCTTAAATCTGTTTATGATAAAGATCACTTGTTGCCATAGTTACAGTTTCTCCCGTTTATCCTTGGATAATCTTTGTTACTGATTAGATCATTAGCAAGCTTAAGCACTTGTTTTGTTTCTTTAGTTATACTTAGAGTTTCTAAAGAACAAAATTATGATATCTAAATATTTCGTTCAATATTGGCATTTCTGCAAATCCATTTAACCCCGACCTTTAAATCTTGAAGATCTAACCCCGAAAACCCTGCTTCACTTAACACAAACTTTCATTCACCAATAAAAAGAAAAAGTGAGTACCCTTATTTTATTAGCAGCAGATGAGTATTAAACATCGTTTGGAACGATGTTTCATCCTCACAGCATGTGGTATTTTTTCAGCTTATCTCCGGGAGCCGCAATAAACCGGGTGCGGTGGCACTAACCCACTTAAATATAACATACATATTTTACATATGTTTGACAGTCCCTTGATGGTACTAGTTGGCACAAAATGTGTCTGGCAGAATTAGTTCAAGACCAGCCCTAATTTTGTAATTAGATGCGTGATTTCATGCTTCATGATGCTAATTATATGACGTGGTTTAAATTATACGTAAAGTTGTTGAGAAATTATGAGGATTAGGTGTTCCCCTCTCATAGACGGATTTACCCCATTAGTTGAAACATTCTTAGCGCGTCGATAGCAATCTCGGTTGAATCAGCCCAAAATTCGATGACGGTTTTGGCAGTTTAATTGCGTCCATCAGTCTGTAATGTAAAAATTATAGGTTGATTATGTACTTATGATTAGAACTACACTGATTTGCAGAATATGCGACGGGAATGGTATTAAATTCTAAAGTCTGAATGAAAATATTGTCTCGCTCATTATTATTAGAGTATTTCCATACTGTTCTTTGTAATGCAGCTAGTATAAAATTATCCTTTATTTTGTTATAAACGCAGAACCTACACAGAAGTAAAATAGAACGCTGAATACACAATACCCACAGTTTCCATAATAATCGTCGCATTCAATACAATAAAACAGTGCAACAATATGATTTTCCACGGACATTGTCTCTTCCCATTTTGTTCATAATTACACAAAGCGGTGGCGACGACGACTGGGTAGTTGCAATCAATTTACCTTTAACTGTGTGCTATTCACTTAAACGAGTAAAGACTGGAACGATGTCATCTTATTGGTGTTTCTTTCAATTAACGGTTGCAGGATCTATTGTTGAGTTAGCTGGTATAGCAACAAAAAATGTATCTCTTATTCAAGTCTAACGGATGACGAAATTTATTTGGAATGCACGTTTCTGTCCTTCATCATATCAATTTGTAAATATCCGCTGTCAAACATGATTCTCTCACTCCTGCAAGCCCCTATCCTATCTTTATTTAGTGTCGACGTATTTACTGATTGCATAGTATTTGTTTGTTGCCAGGTGTTTGGGCCATTAAAAGATCATTCATCATTCATCATCATCATTTGGCGTTCATCCCTGTTGAGAAGATTTCATATTTGCTTTATTAAATTCTCACATTGACCTGCTCTCAGAATTACAATATTCGCCATGAGAACGAATTCCTTTAAGATCAAACTCCAAGTTTAACAGACATCTGACTACGCTTAAAGTTTACTAAGCTTATCCACTGATATCCAAGACTTGACTACTAACAGCGAAACTTCTTCTCAAAGCATAATCCGACACATATCCTCTGTAAATCAAAGATCAAATAGTTTTCAACAATGTTACTAACTAGGACAAGTTTAAATGTATCTTTACTATCTCGCAAGCGTGCTGGGTTGTATTAGCAAAGATTAAAGGATCGACATGACAGGTAGAATGCACGGCTTACACAATCCTACGTTAGATTCGCTGCTAGACTATTAACTGGCTTGTTATATCTTCGTTTTGTATTTCATGTGAGGGGGTAAGCAAGACACGTAGTGTGGTCTTGTTGTTATGCGTAGCGTTTCTAAGCCTAATGTCTCGGCCTGTTTTTGTTAAAAGAACTGGTCTAGTGGCCGTGCGTTCATTAAGGGCATCCATATTGCAAAGAGTTTTCATATTTTCTCGTCTAGCTTAGTTCCGTGATTTAGTTTTGGTTTATGAAAGGGGGAAACTTCTCAAACTCTCAGAGGTACTCTTGAACTGAATTTTCTCTTGTCAGAAATTCATTATAATATGTTTTCTCCCTTTTGTACACTTCCTACTGTCAACATACAATTCCTTGTGTGTGATGTGATGGCATAATATTTTTGCCATTATTTACGCCATCCATTTTAAGATGGGCTAACCTGCATAATTCGTTAAAGCAACCGTGTGATATTATGCTAATTCTAAACAAACGTGAATGACATAGCATTCTTGATATTTGCTACAGTAGACTACAGCATTTAAAGTAGGCTTGCCACAAGATATTCTACGATTAGTTTATTTAGGAGATATTTATATGCAGAGAGGTATGAGTCTCTGACGAATAACCTTTCTTGTAGCTGTGCCTGCACAGTTATTCCCCAGCCTCAGCACCAGTCACCTACACCCTCAGTGGCTCAGCTAGCTGGTAGTATTGATGATAGGAGTAATGAAAGTAATACTTTAACAGATACTACTTACTTATTTTCTGATAAGTTTGGTCAAGGATTTGGTACATTATTTAATCAATGTTCACCACACTATGTTATAAGTTATTGTTTACCCGGTGCCAGTGTTAGCCAATTAATTAGTAATATTAGATTGACTAAAATAAATCCCAATTCTACTGTTATTTTATTATATGGGAATAGTTTAAATGTATGGAAAAGGGACATCATTGAATGTGTCCATTTGATGTTACATCTCAACAAGACTATTAATTGTAAATTCATTTTCTGTGCCTTGCCTTATTCTCAATATTTGTCCGTTGAGCAAAATAAGTACATTTATGATTTAAACTTGTTAATTTATAATAGGACATGTCGTCACAGTGACGTTATTTTGTATTTTGACTGTAATCAATTTATATCTGATTACAGACTCACTGACTTCACAATGTTTTTACCACCTAGTTCTAAGCGACGTATTGCTAACCTTTTAGCATACAATATACACAGCGACACTGGTATGTGTTTGCCAACGTTTTCTGTTAGTAGTGATACTAATACTGCTTTTGTTACTAACACTTACACAGATACTAACACTTATACAGATACTAACACTTTTATTGATACACCTTGTAGTTTAAACTGTTAGGTGCGACAAAAGGTAGGCCGCATAATATGTTAAATGTTGTTTATCAAAATATGCAGGGATTATCTGGCAAAGAATTAGATTTAAGTTTGTTTATGGAGAATTATGATGTTCAGGTTTTATGTCTAACTGAACATTGGTTGAAGGAACATGAAGTAGCATTTATCAATGATGATTTCTATACCGTACAGAGTGCATTTGTGAGAAAATCTGCTATTCGCGGTGGATCTTTAATTCTTGTATCAAACAAATTAAAATGTAAACAACGTTTAGACTTAGTTAATTTGTCAATTGAGCGCACTATTGAGTTGTCTTGCGTTGAACTCGAGCGATACATAGTAATTTGTGTTTATAGACCCCCTTCTGGGGACTTTACTCATTTCGAATCAGTAATGGAGGATTCACTTAATAAGTTAAAATCAAGTAATAAATCTATAATTTTATGTGGAGATTTTAATGTTAATATTTTAGATGTTACTCCATTAAGTATCAGATTTCTCAATTTATTTAGATCATTTAATTTAGTTAACCTGTTTTTTGAACCAACAAGGATCACGGCTTCTTCATCAACTTGCCTTGATAATATGTTTAGTGATTGTCTTGCCGAGGACAAATTAGTGTTAAGTGACTTATCATCTGACCACTGTGGCTTAATAGCTAGCTTCCCTATGTTATTAAAACAAAAGCCGCGTAAAATAGAATGCAGGCCTCATACAGCTAGTCGTTGCAATAAATTCAAAAATAATGTAGCACTTAAAGTAACGCCGTCAATAGTAGAGCACGAGACTCGTAATGAAATTTATGAAGTCCTTTTTGATGTTGTGCAAAATGAATACCAATCTATTTTTAAGTCTAAAACGATTAACATTTCGGGACTTTCTGTGGGCTTCAACCAATGGGCTACACCAGGTATTTACAAAAGTCGAGCCCGATTGTACGAGTTGTATGGTCTTAAACAATACAGGTTTGATACAACTTTTCTAGAGTATGTTAAAAATTATTCCAAATTATTTAAAAAGATTTGTATTATTGCAAAATCAAAATTCTTAAGCGAGACTATTAAAAATTCTAATAATAAAGTTAAAGCCACTTGGATAATCATTAACAATGAAACGGGTAAATCTGTTAAACAAGATAATCACCTCGAGATTATGGTGGGTAACAAATTAGTTAGTGAAGCAGCCGACGTAGCCGAGGCTTTTAATGAGTATTTTGCCAGCATACCTATAGCGACGACTCGTTCCCTGAGTTCGTCGCCGTCTAAAGCCGAAGATCTGTTGCATAGCAGCGTGTCTAAATGTGGTAAAGTATATAGTTTCGAACATGTAACGCCTCGTGATGTAGTTAACGTTTTTAATTCACTTAAGTCTAAAAACACAGGTGATTACTGGGGCATTTCTATTAAACTTTTAAGTAAAATAATCGACATTGTAGCCCCCTGTCTTGCCGTTACTTTCAATAAATGCGTCGTTTTGGGGACTTTCCCTGACCTTATGAAGAGCAGTAAAGTCATCCCTTTATTTAAATCAGGCAGTAAAAACGATATTGGTAACTTTAGACCAATTTCTATTTTACCTGCTTTTAGCAAAGTTTTGAAAATTTAATTCTCAAACAGTTGTTAGTACATTTTAATTTAAATAATCTCCTTCATAATGATCAATATGGCTTTACAAAGGGTCGTTCGACTACGGATGCAGGTGTTGCTTTGTTGAAACACATATTTGACGCATGGAAGAACGCGCAAAATGCAATCGGTGTTTTCTGCGATCTCTCTAAAGCTTTTGATTGCGTACATCACGACACGCTTTTACGGAAACTGCGTTATTACAGTGTTCAAAATGAGGCCCTAAATGTGATAGATTCGTATTTGCAAAATAGATTCCAATGTGTAGACGTAAATGGCGCGAAATCTTCCGGGCTACCGGTTCGACTAGATGTACCTCAAGGTTCAATACTGGGTCCGTTTTTATTCTTGGGTTATATTAATGATCTACCATACTATTTAAAGGGTTTTTGTGACGTTGTACTGTTTGCAGATGATACGTCTCTTATCTTTAAAGTAGATAGGAATAGACACGATTTTGACGACGTAAACAGCACGCGCTATCAATGGTCACGGATTGGTTCACAATAAACAACCTTGTTCTTAATGCCAAGAAAACTAAAATAGTTAAGTTTGCTTAACCCAATGTTAGAAATCTAGGTCCCAATATTATCCTCGCCAATCAGGAGCTGGAAACTGCCGACTCTGCTGTATTTCTGGGCATAACAGTAGATGCAAAATTACAATGGGGTTTACATATATCAAGCCTAGCGGAAAGGCTAAGTTCAGCCGCATACGCCGTCAGAAAAGTAAGACAATTCACTGACGTTGATACAGCACGGTTAGTCTACTTCAGTTATTTTCACAGCGTTATGTCATACGGTATTCTGCTGTGGGGCAAAGCTGGTGATATTCAAAATATATTTGTTCTGCAGAAGCGAGCGGTTCGTGCAATTTATCAGCTGGGTGCCAGAGTTTCTCTTAGAGATTTTTTTAAGGAGATTGGTATCCTCACTGATGCTTCTCAGTTCATCTTTGCCAACATTTTATATATTAAAGAAAATATCCACCTGTACACTAAAAACAGTGATATTCACAACTTTAACACTAGAAATAATCATAAACTACGCGCTCCTTTTCACCGGCTTCACAAAGTTCATAATTCATTCGTCGGGCTTGGTATAACATTTTATAACAAACTGCCATCTTCTTTTCTAGACTTGCCATTTAATGCGTTTAAAGCCAAAGTAAAATCTAATCTTCGTTTAAAAGCGTACTATTCCATTAACGACTACTTAAATGATAAGAACAGTTGGTCGCTGAGTTGAACACAAGACAATGTTTGTTATTTATTAATGTTCTTTCTCCAAGATTAGTTTACTGTTATGTTATGTCTTTTTTTATTAATATTATATACTTTTTATACTTGCCTTACTATTGTATCGAGTCTGGTTCTTCTAACCAACCTAACAGACAGGACAGATGTGTGCTGGGGAGTTTGTTCCGCCACTTCTTCTTTCCAGCAAAAACACTAGGAAGTGTCGAAGGGGGGGGCGTTTTGGGGGACTGTCTCTTGTAAATAAGTAAAGTAAAGTAAAGTAAATTTTGACGTTCGAAAAGTGCTGATTATCAGCCTAGTTTGAATAAATGAGTTTTGATTTTGATTTTTGATTTCTGATAAGTTTTTTCATTAGTAAGTTGTGATGCGTTTGTCTGGCAAGTTATCTTTTCTTTGTGTTAGTTGACTAACTGATGCGCTTTAGTATGTCACTTATTGATTGCATCAATACTTGTGGAGTAACCGTGGCACTCTGACCGTGGAAACATGTGACTTCTTGTGTAATTTTCACATACAAAATGTCAATATTAATAAATACCATGTTGATTCTATCGTGAGGCACCTGTCTCCATATAATCAAATCTAGAGAATTGTAAAGAAATGCCGACAATATTTCGACTTATCCGTCTCGAAGGACCAATATTATAGAAATGCTGGTTTGTAATAATTTCCTTTTTAAATCGATTATATTTTTATCATACTTTTCAAGGGCGGTGTTCGCATTATACAATGACTGTTCCTTCTGCCTATGCATCTGTGTTTCACAATCACGTCTATAAACGTCATTCTCTCGTCAATATCGCAATAGACAGCCAGACTGCATGCACTGTCAGCGCATCCGATGATCCGATGAACGCCTCTTGACTACCTAGTACGCTTTCTGCTTAATTCATCAAATTAGCACCTTCAACACGTCCTGCATCTAGTGTTTGCATGCGAGCCATCTACTTGTGTACCCTTAGTCTCAATATTAATGATGACAGCTAATATAATTAATTTGACTTCTTTTATTTCCTGAGTTTTTATTGTCTTGTTTATAGTTTCTAGTAATTTTCCAATTCATGTATAAATTATGTAAAGTATTGTGCGTAATCTAGGTATGTTATTGATTCAGAGCAAGAGACAAAAATACTTAAACGAGTTTGATAGAATATCTATAATACTTACCTTAAAAAATTAAACTGGAGTGAATCTTTAACAAATGAGTTTCTAAAATAAACTACGAAGGAAATTATTAATTTATGATAGTGGACAGTTATTTTAGAACAGCAATTGTTTCACATGCTGACTAAAGTATGACCACCTACTGCGTTGAAAAATAAAAACCCTACACTAATAAATATTATCTATGTTTCATACAGTACATGTACTTTACACACAAGAGCTAGTTCATAACCTAATGGGTACCACTCGAACCAAAATCCTTGAATTTACAACGCTGTTAAGTAGTATGTACATACACAGTTACATAGTTACATGACGTGTGATGCAATACATATGCGTTCGTTTATTTTAGGTCGATCTTATCTCCTGTCTGATGCCCTATTTTAGACTCAATGGTGTTTAAATTGGGTTTATAATCGAGTGTACACCAACGTTCTACATTTAAGCTTGTAAGTGCATTGCGGATTACATGTACCTAACTAGGTGGGATTTGATATTAGGTTTTTGTAACTGGACTGGCTGGTTTTTGTTTGGAAATAATTAAACTGTTCTAGATACAGTATTTGCTGCGAATTCTACTGAATTTAGGTCGAGAGAAAAAGTTTAAAAAATACGTTTGTTTTTTTTAACATACGTTCGATGTCGAAAATGGATTAATTGCCTATTTCTGCTGCAGAATGTGTTAGTAAATATAACACATGTTTGTCGCAAATGTATTTGATTAACCAAACGTTATCGGCACAGAACTGATAAAAGTATTAGTGCATTGCGTAGATATGCATCGAGTACGCGAAATGGGTGCCAAACGATATTATAATTTACAAATTGCACGCCTGAATGAATATTGGCTAAGTTAATTGTATTTTTGGTAACAGTGATTTTATCGGTCTGGTCTTTTACGTAATTTATCGCAATTTTTATCAACACAATTCATGCAGGCACCTAACATGCACTTTTATGTAGCAATTATACTGCATTATCTTTTTGTATTTGTAATTCATTAGGGTACAAAAACTCACAGATCAAGGGGTCATTTAATTAAATAAAGTTGATAATCAACACTTTTTTAACGTCAATGTTTACAAGAGACAGTCCCCCAAAACGCCCACCCTTCACAGTTCCTAGTGTTTCAGCTAGGAAGAAGAAGTGGCTGAACAAACTCTCCTGCGACACATCTGTCTGTTAGGTTAGAAGAACCAGATTCTAAACAAAGTGTGTAAAATAATATTTACAAAGAATTCATACAAATTACGCCCTCAGAATGAAGGACAAGGACTCATCGCATCAACTCTGATATTACGGAAAGCGATTATCGAGCAAACACTGCTTATCTTTTTCTTGAGACCTTAGTTATTCACCCTATGGAGTATGCATCCCTCGTGTCTATTGAAGGCGTGAAACTTAACCTTCTGGACACCATTAAAATTCTATTTGTATAACTACACACATCAAAAGTGTCTAGGGATCAACATATATTTTTGCAATAACTTTTCTCCTGATTGATATTAATTAAAAATTTCTTTAAGGATTCATCAAATAAAGTGTTTTCGTTTGTCACAGTAACGATAAACCAAGTCACCTTTGCATTATATTATTGCGTCTGTACAAGGCTTATATCGACACTTCAACGTGTATTAACTCCCACGCTACCTTGAAAGAAATAAGATATGAAAATTCATTGGAAAAGGTAGAATTAGACGGGAGTAGTTTTGCACAAATGTTATTGCAGAATTGCAGTAATAGATACTCATAATGTAACACGACTGCCTCGCTGCTCTAGTGGTGATGTGTACGAGGTCCTGGATTTGATTCCTAGGCAAAGTGTTATTGGGTTTTTCCATCATGAATTTCTCAGTAGCAACCACGAAGTCTGGATATATGCCCAGATAATGGCAATAGACTCGGCCCCTACTGGGTACACCTCTGCCTAACCCAGGGATCACAGGCACGCTGTTATGTTAATAAATGGTAATACACACATCAAAAGTGTCTAGGGATCAACATATATTTTTGCAATAACTTTTCTCCTGATTGATATTAATTAAAATTTTCTTTAAGGATTCATCAAATAAAGTGTTTTCGTTTGTCACAGTAACGATAAACCAAGTCACCTTTGCATTAATAAAGAAATTTGCCATTTTCCTAATAAAGGGATTTTTGACATTTGAACCACTAACATTAAAGTTCGAAAAAAAAGACTGAAATAACAGTTTTCTTTAAAATTTTATTGGGTAACTTAAACAATTAATAATCCGTGTTTCTACCGCGAACACTAACAACACAAGAACATCGGTTTGGCATACTCAAAATGAGTTCATCCAAATCACGCTGTGGAATGGCCGCCCATGTTCGTTGCAACAACAAAAAAAGGTCTTCTTGCGACTGGATACCCTCCATATTCGGCAGAGCTCTTCTCTGTCGGGTTCAAGTCTGGCGACTGAGCAGGCCAGGGCAGGACATTGATGTTAGCTGCGGCGAGAGTCTGTCTTACAACTCTTGCGGTGTGCGGTCGTGCATTATCATGCATTAACTGAAATAAGGGACCGATTTGCACTTGTAGAGGAACGATGACGTCTGATACAATCGTCTCAGCATAAATTTGAGCGTTGGGGTTGCCTCTGATCCAAATCAACTCAGTTCTTCCGCCGATCCAAATACCCGCCCATACCATGATGGTTCCACCACTATAAGGATGGACTTCCTGGCAGGATTTTAATCGCTGTTGGCGTCCAGGGGTTCTCCAGTGTCGTATACGTCTTGTATCCGGTCTCATACCAAAACGAGACTCATCAGAAAAGCACACGAAACGCCATTGTTCTTCTGCCCAATTTCTGTGTTCAAGAGCCCATTGATATCGAATCCTACGATTGTGCATTGCTATAGGTGGTACCCGTAGCGGTCTTCGGGAATGAAGGTTCACTTCATGCAAGCGGTTTCTGACTGTTTGGTCGCTAATTAAGTTCCCTGAAGAGTGATGAAGCCTCACGGCTAACATCATGGCGGTTATTGTTGGAGCTCTTCGAGTTAAGATTTGAATGTATCGGTCTTGTCTCCGTGTGGTGCAGCGATACCGTCCTCCATGGCGCTCAGCCACGGTACCAGTGCTTCGGTAACGTGTCCAAAGTCGACTGATAACACTCTGACTTGTATTCAGAGCTAAAGCCACAGTACGTTGCCGGGAACCAGCTTCTATCATTCCCACGGCTCTGAGCATTTCTTCCCTGCTTAAATGACGTCGCCGCTCCATAATAACGTTGGTTTTAATCAGTAGTAGGGAAACAGTAGCACTAATAATGTCTTCAATGCGTTGTATGTTTTATAGGGAAAATATTGACAGCTGATTTTCATCTTTTACTCGAATTTGATTCACAGTTCCTGATTCAAATTATGAAATGCACCAAAAAGGATCCATATAAATTTATAAAATCATAAATTTATTACAAAGCCACATCTCAATCTCAAGAAATCCGCATAAAAATGCTTCATCCCTAGACACTTTTGATGTGTGTAGTTTTGCATAACCGTAAGAGAGGTAGCATATTTACTACAATCTGAAGCAAAAGAATTGACATTTTACTATTGAGGAAATCTTTTTCTGCCAATATATCTATATATATATATAGAAACATTGTCTTGGCAATGCTTTCGATTTACCGGTTTGAAATTTAATGCAAGTCATCTTAGTGCTCATCTTCCGCATGGCGTTAAAGTTTAGTTTCTATTGGCAATGCTATGTCGAAAGCTTGCCTTCACATCTTAAAGTACTTTTATATGACGATATAAATAAGTGGATTTAACATTTCCTTATTCATCTGTTTGACCAAGTACAATGCTCTTGGGGTCAGCGTCAACTTCACTGATCACAGGCCAATAAACTATGGATTGTTGATCGAACGCTTGCGCAAACGCATTTCAAACTGTCTACACACATCGCGGCTATTGTTTATTATCGTTTGCTCGTAAAAATACCTTTAAAGTGTGTAGGTACACGAAGTGACGGCGTTCTATAATAGACTTGTGACACAAATATAATTAATTTGTTGGCAATACCGAGTGTTTATTTTGTGTTACAAATGCTGAAATTAATGGTGTTTATTCTGTTTTGTTCTAAAATTATACATTTTATGTAGACAGTTAGAAGCCACGCTTTTGCAATGCTAGGACAAAATGACAATGAGCGTCCCTCAAGGTTCGATATTGGGTCTATTCCTGTTTGCAGTTTACATGAATGATTTATCCCATCGGTTTGGAGTACAAATATATAATAAAGTAGAATGCGTAGAACCTTCTACGATATCAACGTCATACAAATTGTCATCCTCATTAATTAAGCATGCATTGCAGGACCACTCAATAAAAACGAAGGCAATGGCACTTAGACTTATTTATAAGCCGATAAAGACAAATCTAGACATCTACTTCTAAAACAAAATCAAAATATTTAGACGGATTAGGTAGTAATACAGACAAATGATTATGACACCCATTGGAAGTTCTTCGAACATTTATAAATTCTTAAAGGAGAAGTTTGTCACAATTTGAAACAACAGTGCATTATATCAGCTGAAAAATAAACACAATATCCACTATCTGATATGGGTCACTCGGAAACTACTGTAAGGAAAAGTGAAAGCGGAAATTGAATTGCCATTTGAGCCATCATGCATGGCCCGAAGAGTGAATCGCATGAAAGAGTGATGACTATAAATATTTATGGATGGAGAGGCAGAGGAAGACCAAATAAATGGTGGATGAATTGTGTGAGAAGTGATGATATGACAAAAAATATAGTACATACAGAATGGTAGTAGATACAAAGAAGAATCGTGTACGCCAATCCCAAGTAACGTGAGACAAAGGCAGGAAGATGATGGTGGATCGAAATCGCAATAATTAAAGCAATGCATGTTGCGGTTACACGCGTCCGATCATTTTTAGGACGCCAGAGACAGCTTAGCATTTCGCAATCTCAAGCTGAAATAAGAAATGAAGTACCTAATACCTGCGGGTCGTTCACAAGTTACCGCGGCCTCGACATATATAGGGCTAAGAAGAAACAAAGGTGGTTTTTAGTCAGTAGAAGTCTGACACTCCCTCTCGCTCTGCCCAAGAGCGAGAGTGGTTATTTGATGATTTTCCACCCGCCAAAAAAAAGAAGGTACCTAATATCCTGCCGGAGCTGCGGGTTGCGCCGGGGCCTCGAACACAAAAGACTAAGAAGGAACATGGGTGGTTTTTGTCAGAGTCTGACACTCCGTCCGCTCCACTCAGAGCGGGAGTAGTGATTTGATGATTAATATCCTATGGCAAGAATTCCAGGGTCTACTACTCCTCGTATTGAATACACACCAGGATATTATCCTTTATAATAATATCTTAGTCTCCTTAGTATCTTCTTCATCACCATTATTTTATCTTCAAGATTCTGAGCACGCGTTTAATGTAGGGGTCAAACGATAATTCTACCAAGTAAATTATAACGTTTTTCTTCAGAAACGTTCATGACAAAGATACTCGTATTTCCTCGAAGTGTCTGTTGAATAAAATATTTGGTTTAGTTGAAATATAATTGTTCTGAGTAATCAGTCTATATAGAATGCAAGTGGGAAGGAAATAGTTTCTATTGAATGTAGATTCAGACGATTTGTCTTAAGTAGAAAGCATATACTTGCTTTTTCAATGTAGGTTTTGACGATTAGTCATACCACGAAAACTGCAAGAGATATGACAAAAGTGAAAGACTCATCTCAATGTTTGCACACATCTTTACATTATAAAATACATAACATCACGCCTATATCCCAGAACGTTTAGACAGAGATGTACCCATTAGCAAACCCACATTTCGCCAGGTTAATTTAAGTCGGTAACATTTCTTCAAACTTTTACAAGTTGGACACCTCTGCAAAGGATTGATAAATTAATCCTCTTTATTGGCGACACAATTAAAGTATTCCAAAAATAACCACAGCTAAAGGGCGATGAATAAAATTCATAATAACCTTTTTTTCACGAGTTGTTTGACCCGATACACAGGTTGTATTTTTATACAGTCGCATTATACAGTGTGTATTTATAACCGACCGTGTAGTTTGACAAGCGTTTCGTGATATTGCTATACATAATTATTATGTATCAATTATCAAACGTACGTGATTACGCGCTCGTGTTACATTACTTCCTAGTGTTTCACTGAAACGTTACGTAACGTAACAATGAACGTAGTTTAGGGTTGTACGGACAATTATTTAACTAGCCGTTAAATTGAACGTTTAAATGTCGAACTCGGAAATTTATATTCAGCGCAGACGGTGGAATTGCGTGCTAGACTATTTGTTTTATTGATTTTCTGTAATTGTCTTGGGTTTTAGTGGGTAAATGCGTAAATGGTGTACTAAGACTCTTGAATGACGGAAAAGTAACGAAAATATCTTCAATAAGTAAATGAACTCCAAATCTTTTAAAATCTAAAGAAGGCCTTGACACGGCTCAAGATATTATCTTTTGAATAATATTATTAAATATTCGTTATAGGTACAGCAGACCTTGTGACAAAACCTGTACCTATATTTATATTAAAATTCCTTACTTGACTGGGAAAGCTCAAAATCAATAGTGTACCAACCACTGACTAGCTACGAGTATCAACTGTACCTTAGTTAGTTTTTTGCGTGGCAATAGTCAATACAGACACCGCCATCTTGCTTTTTACCCGACTGCGGCGAAGTCCAAAAGGAGGGTTATGTTTTTGACGTGTATGTATGTATGTCCGTTTCTTTGTTCCCTCATAACTCCTAAACGAATGAAGGGATCTGAATGAAATATACGTCGTTAGATTCGTCTTGATGGCGCGAGTGTCACTGGCTGTGGAAACATTAAAGTTAAAAAAAAAACAAAGAAAATTTGCGGGTTTGGGGGGCCATAATTATCGTGGATATAAAAAATAAAAATAAAAATTACCATCGAGTACGGTATCAAAATGAAAGGTTTTAAAAGGAGATTACTAATAATAGAGATTGGAGATAAAAATAATAATAGAGATTTGAAAATTAAATTATGAAATGAAAATAGAATGGACCCCGCCTGATTCCAAGTTTTGTTTAATTTAAAATGTGCTTGTTTTTTGCTTTTCAGTTTTTTCAGTCGGGTTTTTTAGTTTTTTAACTACTTTTTTTATTCTAGACATTTTCCACTGCCTCGTTGGACTCAGTGGTAGACTGCTGAGCATGAGCTCCCGGCTTCGATTCCCGGGTTGGAAAAAATAATAATAGGGTTTTTCCATTATGGATATCTCAGTACCACGTAGTCTGGATTTGTGCTCTATTAATGGCAATAGGCTCCTTATTATTACATGGAACGTAAACATTACTGGCGGAATGTGTGTGAACTTTAGGGTACACATCTGCCTTGCCCTTCACAGATTACAGGCTTTGTGAGTTTTACAACGTGTCTGATAAATAATTATCTTTGTTTTCAGGTAAGCACTTTCCTCATACCTACCGTAGTTGGTCCATGGCATTCAAGCGCGCGATACTCTGTATACATACGTAACGTGAGTTTCATATATGCTTTTGGTAACTCCTGAATATGAAGTACCTATATATTTTTTTATGTGTTTATACAATTGGGTACAACTCTGCTTAACCCTTCGGAAACTAAAGGCATGATGTTATGTTATTTTCCACCGATAACTTCAAAAATATTTGCCAACAACGCCCTCTGGAATGAGTAGCCTATGGATTGCTTTTTTATTTTTTGGAGGGGGAAAATCATCAAATGATTCCTCCCGCTCTGGGCAGAGCGGTAGGGAGTGTCAGACTTCTACTGACTAAAAACTAGCCATGTTCCTTCTTAGCCCTTTGTGTCGTATTCGCGGTATCTTTTTCGAAAAACCCTCAGCCACGACGGAGCCCGCAGCCATCATTATTTGCCAGAGTTTTGGCGTCTTCGTAATTTTGTGACGTCTTTGTTATAAAGCGCTTGTATTGTTACTGTGCAGAACTGAGAATAATATTATACATATTTTTCGTTCATTCTAAATTAAAATTACCATCAAACTTCGAGCAGCTCTAAACATTGTGGTTATCAAAGTACTACGTGATTCCGTCCACCTTTGTGTATTATCGACCTCTTGTGACCTCGCGTTCTCTATTACTGGCTGAACTTGACAGGGAATGACTTCGATTCCAATGTTACCAACATAAGAACGTATGCCAAAGGTTTCAACCTCCACGAAGGTTGGGACAACAAAGAGTTTGTAACCTTTGCTACATAACATATCCGGGCTGAAAAAATGGCGCAGATAAAGGAAGGAGGTTTTTTTTTGGTTTTATGCTTCTGTGAGATGATAAGTTTCGGTGGTGATAATGTTTTCATGTCTAGATATATTGTGTTTCTGAATATGTTATCGAATACATAACTTTGTCGAATCTATGGAGGTTTTATCCGACCTCGGAAACGGAGCATAATATATGTACAAACTATCAAATTATTTACAACATTCTGATGAAGTTTGTTAGAAACATGGACCGGAAGACGGACATTGTAGTAGTTATTAAACATAACATAACATCACGCCTGTAATCCCGGAAGAGTTAGGCAGAGCTGTATCTAATAATACGCCGACATTTCGCCAGACATGTTGTAAGTCCCATGTAAAAGAGGGCGAGCCCAACTCAAGTCGTCTTTAGTGTCCTAATTTTCAAACAACAAGATATAGATTACATCTTAGAACTATTTATTTTTTCATTATTTCGAATGGGTAATTCATCTCAGATTCTACGGCCGTTCTAGAATTTCTGTAATCTAATGTTTAAAAAAACAGTACTGTTATAGTTTCCACAAACACAGTTGCTAGACTTATAAATAGCATTAGCTGGATTTCGGTCTAGTTGGACTTAACACAAGTAATAACTCAATATACTTTATTGATACGAAACATGCTATATTGTCTCTGGTATTCGTTGCTAGTAAAGGCTTGTTTACAGTAATCCAGTGCTCCATTGACACTATATCAATATATTTTGAATGCGAAATGCCGGAAAAACTGTGGGTTAAAATAGCAGGAAACTGGTGTTTTGGCACAGTGAGACTGGGGTCGCGGCAGGCCATGGCACGAACTAGACAGGTTCCGTGAGAACTGGAAGGAGGACGCGTGATTTCGTGGAAGGAGCCTTCACTCAGGAGTGGGACAGAGCAGGCTAAGAAAAAGAAGAGTATGTGCGAATGTGTGTAGCAAAGATAGGAAAACCAATGACTGTGCGAATGCCTACTTCTTTGAAAATCTGTGTCAATGTAAATTAGCCTTAAAACAAGTTTCGAAAGGGATGCGTATGTATTCGACTAGCATTTCCTTCGAGTGTTGAATAATCTCCTTCCTTTTACTATACGGTTTGATTTCAAGCAATTTTAATTGGTGTTAAAGTCCTGATGTAACTTTAACGATAGCTTACCAGCCTATAATTCCGTACTCTGTGCTATAATGTTGGGATACAGGACGCATCTCTATTAGAGGGAATGTAGAAATTCACCATGCGGACTCAGTGAGGGTTGGTAGACATCAGTCATGTCTTCGAATTTTTGGTCCTAGGACATGCCGGTGTCCTCACGATGTTTCTCTTCACCGTTTTGAAAGTATCGGTATTAAATGTTTTTCATCCAAGTTGTCTAAAGGAAAATACTCTTGAGATACTGAACTTTTTCGAAAGTGTGTCCCTTAACTCGATATTTCTAATTATAGAACTTACAATCCCTTCACTAATGATTTCTTGGAACTTTACAATTGACTGACTCGTTAGACGATTGGACGCAAACACGACTGCTTTGCGTGAGGTCTTTTTTTTTTGGGGTGTGGGAAATCATCAAATAACCCCTCCCGCTCTTGGGCAGAGCGAAAGGGAGTGTCAGACTTCTACTGACTAAAAACCACCCATGTTGCTTCTTAGCCCTTTATGTCAAGGCCGCGGTATCTGTTACAACATCCCGCAGCCCCGACGGGTTTACATGAGGTCTTAGTTTCGATTTCCGGGTCGCGTAAAGTCTTATTGGGTTTTTTCACCAGGAATTTCTCTGTAGCAGACACGAAGTGTGGATTTGTGCCCGGTTGATGGTTAAAGGCTCGTCCCCTTTTACATGAAACAAAAATATAACTGGCTAAATGTAGGGGGTGTACTAATGCCTTGAAGGGTTAGGCTGATGTGTCTCTGCCTGTTTTAATGGCGTGTTTTGATGTTGTGTTTACAATAGGGGATCGGATAAAAAAAACGAATTAGTCCGCCAGATAGATTTCCAAAAAATATTCAACACATATTTTTTCTTATTTTGACATAAATTAAAAATGACGAAGATACAGTGCTTCGGAAAACTCGTGAACTCCTCCAAAACGTCACAACCCCCCACTTATGATCTTTGACGCGTTTTATCTTCGTCAATTTTTATTAATTTGATATCAAAAACACGTACCCAGTATTTTTCGATAATCTTACTGACGGACTAATTAGAATCATAGTTTTTTGACTCAGTCCGATCCCCTATTCAATACGAAGTTCAATTTATCTGAGTCGTATTTAGTCTCGTTTCTCCAGTGTATTACTATCTTCTTTCTCAATTACCCGCAACTTTCTTACCCTATTGTGTTAATTCAGCTAAGATGTCTGACACATAAAATTTCAAATAATTCGCACCTCCCTTTAAACTTTACTGCTTTTATAACACGCACGATTCGACCTTTAATTTAAATTTTAATTAATTGAAAACGCTTCCAGTGAAAGTCCATTAAATTCGGTCAAGGCACTAGTGGCTTTTAGTGGTCGCGTGTAATGCATCCTCCTTTAATGGTCAAAGTTAATGCTATTTTTAACCAAGGGCATAATACAGATAATATTGTACCATAACTGGATTGGACCACCTGCGACTGCTTAGCAGGGTCCTGGTTTCGATTCCCGGGTCGTGCATAGTGTTATTCGGCTTTTTAATCTGAAATATCTTAGTAGCACCACGGAGTCACAGTGGTGTACTATTACGTACCTACACCTCTGCCTAACGCTTCGGGAATGCAGGCGTGATATTATGATTTTTTGATGTAATACCATACTTTACAAACGTCCTTTAGCTGTTCGCACGCATATTAAAAGCATTTTTATTACTTTTTCATGAGCCAACAATTTAATATGTAACATTGCGAACGAGTGTTTGTAATCGTGTGTAATTAAATGCCGAGCGGAAAACACGAATGAAACTTTTATAACGAGTACATACATATTTCATGGTTATTAATTTCCTACAATATTTTCTCACGCTAAGTAAAAATAGCATTTCCATCTTTGAAACTGTAAACAGAGCCTTTATTTTTGGTTGACTGGTTCTCAAGGCAAACTATTTTGAATACGTATTTTATTTTAATTATTTTTTTTTCCAAAAAATTTTCTTTTTTTCGGATACGTTTATCTTACGTAAAATGGATTTCTGCGTTGATCAGGGTGAATGTAAGTATAATGAAATAAAATGATAATGTTGAATAAATTAAATAATTTTGGCGCTGCAATATTTAACTAGCATTATTGCACAAGTTTTAAAATGAGAACATTATAGTAGAGGAGCATAATTAAAGAATAAAAATAATTAATTTTAAACTCACGTTATTTTGACTGCTGTATTTATTACATTACTGAAAATGTCAAGATAACTCGTTTTGTTTGCAACTTTGCATGTTGTGTTTCCATTTTGCGTTTGCTGGTTTAACTAGTTTTGGGTTTAGAAATAGTAAATAATAATATTGCTGCGGCTTATTTTTCGCTCGCTTCCCATTAGAATATACTTGAAAATACAGTACAAATATTATGTAGATAGGTATAGTCAACCTGAGATCAGGGTAGCGGTGGCCCAGTGGTGCCGACACCGACTTATGGGCAGTAGGTAAGTCGTGGTTTCGAACTAAGGCAGGCATTACTTTGTGCTACATCGTGAGAAAACCGGCATATCCTAAGACCAAAAATTCGAAGTCATATGACATCTAGCAAGCCGCACTTGACCCACTCCTTCTCATAGAGAGGAGGCCTTTGTTCCAGCAGTGGGAACATTACACTAATTATACTATGCTATCGTATTTAATTTATCATTTGAAAACATACAAATTTCACCAAAAAAATCTAATAAGTCCGTATGGTAGATTATCGAAAAATGTTGGATACGTGTTTTTTGTTTAATCAAATTAATAAAAATTGACGAAAATAAAACGTGAAAGATCATGAGTACTACCTTGTGACGTCACACGACTTGACGCGACTTTTCGAAGCACTGTAACGTCGTCATGTCCATTATTTTTTCAATATCCATTATTGTCCGTCAGATAATAATAATAATAATTTTAAATTGCATCTTTAGCAGAAAATCAAAAGGTGAGATGAAAATGGATCTCAGTGTAAACTTTCACCCTTTGTGCATTTTTAATTTACTAGGAATTGTTATTCTCAAGTCGACTATGAGTACTTGTCCCTAAGTTTCTTTTCAAGGAACAGTCGGATGTTGTTTAGCTGTTGCATGCGAAGTTCGACCGCGTGAAATGATTAAAAAAATATTTTGGGTTTTTAATTTGTTTGCACGGAACTCGAATCCTTTTTATTAAAAAATAAAGTAGCTTTAGTTACTCCTGACTGTATAATGGAACTTATCAATCAGTTATC
The DNA here is from genome assembly GCA_932274075.1 of Diarsia rubi. NCBI lineage: Eukaryota > Metazoa > Arthropoda > Insecta > Lepidoptera > Noctuidae > Diarsia > Diarsia rubi. The sequence continues at coordinate 14,140,643 of OW026413.1, forward strand.
TGCCAGTCCTGTCAAAATGGGTCCAACCGTTTCTGAGATTTGTCCAACCAATAGACATTTTTTGAAAACATTTGTTTTTGCACGTACGGCACCTATATTCTTTCATATGCATTCATTACAGCAAGATGTTCTTTTTTTGACATTACAAACAGACATTTCAATTTTGTCTGTTTGTATAGATTTAGTCTCCTAACAGAATTCTCGTATTAACTTTACTCTCAGCATTCACAATGTTTAATTCTTTTTGGAGTCCCCCATTCGCTTCGGTCCACGGTGCACTAGTAGGTACCAAACCGGTCTTGTCAGACTCTTGCTTTCGCTCAAGTGGCTTAAGACCTTTGATGCTTATCAAAACGTTTGTGTTTCTTCTGAATATTTCTGATCATGTATTGGGTAATGTTTATCGACAAGATGACAGCTGTGCTTTGATCTGGGACTTATAACTTGTTTGGTTTAGTTTTTTTTCTAAATCCACCTATGGAAGTCTTTTTAATAAAATATATAATAAAGAAGCGAAAAACCTTATTGCAATTAGATAGCCAGTCATTTCATATAAAAGCCAAGCATCACCGTTATATCAATAAGTATTTATGTGTATTAAAACGAAATAATATCATACAGACTTGAAGCCTACCTACCTAGCCTACCTTGATGTACAAAATTCCATCTAAATGTACAAAATTCTCAGACCATCCACTTCAAATACACTGTGCAATCCGTTTTATGAGTTTGTCAAGAAAAAGGCAGAGCCAAAGAGGTTTGGACTAGCCACAAGCTTACGAAAAGCTCTTTACACACGCTTGACCTAATACGAGCGCGTTTTATGGACTTACAAAATGTTCTGGTACTTGCAACTGAATGGTCTGTATGTAGAGGGCTTAATGCACGTTTGAATAGCCAGTGTTGCGACATCGTAGACCAACTTGACATACATATATCGATGAAATTTATCGATAAAAGTATAAGTATAAAGATGTGAAATTAGAATATTATATTTATACACGCTTTTCCGTATACATTATTAGCATATAAACGATCAGTTCTCACATTTGTATCAAGCACCCACATCGGAGTTTTATGGTCGTACGCACTGTACATAAATAAAAGTTACGACATAACATAGGAAAACAAACTTAAAACCTTTGTCTGACGACCTGTATTAGCTTGGAGGAAAAATTATAGGAACTCGTGTGAATGAAATAATGCAGAATGTGTCTTTATGTCGAAACCACTTAGGTTGACTTCCTAGTGACCTCAAGGATCTTCCTAGTCGCCTGCAATTATTTACACCATAGATATTCATAGGATCATAACTTCTTAAGTATGTTTAATTGCGTGTATTTTCCGTACTAATGTTGTTTGTTTCGTAAACCGAAGGAAACTACCAAAGTGAAGTCATAGATCAGATACCTATACATAATCGAATCTATTTTTAACCTGCATAGCCTATAAATAAATTGTAAAAACCAAAGGCTAATGCATTTTAATCAATTCCAATTTCATTTGTTTTTACGATAGCTAATAAAATATACAAATAACTTTAATTATTATTAGGAGCTCGTGGCAAAAAATAAAATAAAATGATGTCACATCGCGCAACACTTACCAACGAGGGTTGAAAATTTGAAGGGAGAAAGTTTCGTTTTGTGTAAAATCGCTTAACATATTAACATAAATGTTCTTCTTTTGGTGATAATAATTAATGAAATGTCATGTCACTGTCGTAATAAATCAAAAAATTATTGTTGTACAAAATTAAAATAAACTTAGGTCATTCAGAGGGTTGAAATATTTATGTGGAAATCACTGTTTAATAGTAATTTGTCTTACAGTAGTATGTTTGAGAAAAATAGCTATGATCAGTGTTTAAACTGACACTTTCATTTACAATAATCACTAAAACACATTAATACGGGATAATGTAACTAAAAAAATATGTTTATCATACGATATTTAATCAACATAGTAAACAAAAATAAAGGAGGAAAAAAAAGGTTAAAACTCCCATCGATTCCGGCGACCTTCACAATTTTTTCTAAATGTATATCAGTATAACATGATAAAACTGCGTCATTTATTTTTTCCCTGCCCGAAGGACCTCGAAGGTTTTCCTAAACAAATCGAACAAAAAGACAACAATACGTCAAACGTCTCCATCATGAGAACATGACGACCTTGGAACAATTCAAATCAGTTATTCGGACTGCGTATAAAATATTACAATAAAATCTGAGTTTGTTTTCGAATTGGCGTCCGATATTGTTTTGTAATTTGTTTCCAAGTCATGGGATTAAGAAAACAAAAAACCATCGGGTTGTTGTGACGTCGAGATTGATGGCAGCTGTTCTTTTGATAGCTTGTATCGTGTGCCGTAAGCTGATTAGTAGGTTTTCAATCCGGGGGGGGGGGGGGGGTGTCTAACCGAATCTCACGCAATCTCACTAGGTATAGAGCAATGTCGTGGCAAATATCATATTTTTGATTTCTCGCAAGAAACAGTGTAAAAGATCTTGTTAATTGATATATGGAATTCTTTTTGTAAACTAAATCAGAGTTTCGGAGTCATTTTATAAAATCGAAAATAACATCAAAACCAGGCAAGTAGGTGTTGTTGGGAAACCTCTACGATGCGCAGTAAGTCGAACTGTCAAAATAAACTGACAGATCTCACAGAACGACTTTTGAACTGGTTGTGTGAACGTGTGGGAGTAAAACAATATTCATACTTTTATACTTTAAATTAAATTCCTTCTTCATAAATCAAATCCCAGCCGCATAATGTCTTAAAAAAATATGAAAATAATTACTATAACATTTTCATCTTGAAACTCGAGAAATCTTGTTATTTCGGTCATTGTCTTTTACAACGAATAAATGCTACACATTAATATTTAATAATAAATATTCAATGAATAATTATTTGACAAATAATTTTTTAATACATCCAACGCAATCAGGAGAGCAGTGATGGCCCAGTGGTGGCGGCCCCGACTCATGAACAGTTGCTCGTGGGTTCGAACCCAGAAAGGCGCATTACTTGGTGCTATTTATTTCATCACCACAGCTCTTAAAACGGTGAAGGAAAACATCGTGAGGAAACCGGCATGTCTTAGAACTAAAAAACCGAAGATATGTGACATCTACCAATCCGCACTAGGCCAGCGTGGTGGATTATAGCCCATCCCTCTCCTAAAGAGGAGGCCTGAGTCCCTGCAGAGGAAACATTATAGGCTGATGATAATGGAACGCAATCAAGCAAAGTCTCGTTAGACTATTAACACACGCATTACGCATTTTGTAAAATCCCACTTGAGATTAGTGGTCAAGTGAACGCCTCCTATATGATGATTATGATAACCAACTTCATCATAATTATCCAACAGCGTCAAGAACAAAGGGAACACCTAAAGCGTACACACAGAATTTTAACGCAAACGTGTATGTGAGTCAGCCAGTGTTTTGTTGGACAAAGGTTAAACATATGCTAATGCAATGTTCATAATTATCTTCATCGATGTTAATCATACGAACAACTGTTGCTAGCTGGTCGTTTTGGAATTATACCACCTGCTGTTATGTCATCATGATTTTGTGTTGTTTTGTGGCATATGTATGGTTATAAGAGTATAGGAAGACCAAAGAAACGATGGATGGACTGTATTAAGGCGACACTAAATGCCAGTGACCTTGAGCGACTGGGTGGAGCTTGGGTCACTCCCCTCGACCGCGAAACGCATCCCCGCAATGCATGCTCGTAATTTTGTAGGGTAACTATACGTTTCAAATAGTAAGGACTGTCAAGCCCGATTTTTTATCACCATACAAATGATGTTCGGGAATAAGAATATTTATAAAAAACTATTGATTGGACTAAAAAAATAATGACCTTAGTTTGTTGCTTGTAAATTATTTGCCAAAAAATCAGATGTATTTTAGTATGGTTTTTACTCGTTAAAAGAAAATTTTAGAGGTATGTTATCGCGATTTTTTTTTTATTTTAAAACTGGCGTAGGACAATGACGAAACAAAAACGCCTAATAAAGTGAGATCTGGAGAGCGTGCGGGGGCCATGGGACAATTATGTCACAAATTAAGGTTATAATTTTTTTTACATATTTGGGACGAGAATCGATTACTGAATCAATTCAATTCAATTCAATATTTATTCAGTAGCAATTTTCATTACATTTGAAATTATACATACAAGATTAAAAGTAAAAGAGATCATGGTTATAATAAAATTAGTAAAATATCATGAACATTAGAATATAAAACCTTACTATATCAATAAATTAATAGCCTTCAATATGTCCCTCGTTTAACATAATACCCTGTATATGTTAGCTTATCAGGTATAATATATCTATCGATCATTTTTAGCCTGAAATAAAATGATTATTATTATAAGTAGCATCATCTGCGTAGCTTTTTTCTAACTACATATGTTGAGGTATGCTTCCAGCCTAACGGAATGCAGCTGAATACCAATATTTTACATGGGAGCTATTGGCTATCTGATCTCCACAACCCTGTCAGCCCTATACAATACTCGTTGGTAAGACTGCGTTGTCAGACTTTCAGGCCACTGACTGCCTGTAACGACTGTCCAAAATAATAATAAATAATAATAATATTCCACAACTATCACACAACGCCATCTAGTCCCAAGCTAAGCAGAGCTTGTGTTATGGGTACTAGACAACTGATAAACATACTTATATATTTCTAAATACATACATATTATAGATAAAAAATCTGCAAATGACAGCCGGGACCAAAAGCCTTACGTGCTTTCCGAGTCACGTAGCAAACTCGGTGTACACGGTGTAAATTAACCCTTCACACATACGTCAACCAAGCATTCTGTACCCCTATGCAATTTTTCTGCAGGGAAACAAAAATCTCATTTTACGGTAAATCTCAATTGCACTCTTAAAACATTGTGCTAGTGGATGCTTTGAATAGTAAATGGGTCAAGGAGGTAATTTAAGTAAAGTTATAACCTGAAAAACTAGTATTTACAAAACAGCTGTGCAAAATTTGGAACTTTGACCCCCAATATCTCCGTAACAAGGGGGTTCTCAGGTATGGTCTAGAACAAATAAAAATATCGCAGTGGTGGGGAGAACAAGTGCCCTTCGTTTGCGTTAAGGGTACTTTTACACCTTTTATACCAGGTGGTCTTCCATCCACGGGACAACCTAGGCAAGCACAGTTTAACCTACAGATCGACCCGAGCGGCTGTTATCCTGTTATTGTTTAGCTTCAAGTTCAAAATCGAAATCGACTTGGCTATCTGTTAGTTACGAAGTTTATGTAAATATTTAATGCGAATGCCCGAGGCTACGCTTCGACACGTGTGAAATGTTCTGGAATTATCCCCTGACTCATTTCCTGTTCGATTTTGATCAAATAATAAAAGGTATCCATAAAAGACGATCGTAGCGTTGATGACATTTAATTTCTCACTCTTTCTATCTAGCGTGGTCAGTGCCGAAACTGGTGTCAAAGTTTTTATGCCGCCATGCCTATTTATGGGCCTTTAACGTGATTTTAAATGACGTCGAGAAATATTTCTCAGGTATAATGGTTTTTTCCGATGTTTTCCGATGTTTTCCGATGTTTTCCATCAACGAAGCAAGTGATAATAGGGTAGTCGACAAAAAAATCTAATTAGTCCGACAGATAGATTTCCAAAAAATATTGGACACATATTTTTTCTTTTTGCACTTAAACCAAAACTCATATGACGTCACATTGCACTACATATTTTACCACGTATTGACGTAAAAAAATCTTTGACGCGTTTTATCTACTTCAATTTTAATTCATTTGATAAAACAAAAACACGTATCCAATATTTCTCGAAAATGTAATTGACGGACTAAACGGTATCATATTTTTTTTACTCGGGACACATCCCTATAATACAAGACGCTCATAAATCCGAAAAATCAGAGGTGCGGTTTGAACTGGACACCTATGTAATGAATTGACAGTCACCTAGGCTATCATCAAGGTCCACGTGTTCGATAAAGGCCCATTTTACTTCACAAAGAGGAAATTGTTTCCTAGTAATAGGAACATGAGTCTGATATTTTATTCAAATACCATTTTATTCAAATACGATTCTTCGCATAAAATACTTATTCATGCCAAATTACAGCTTTCTAGAACTAGCTGCCGCACTCAGAGATATTTAATGATTACTTAAGCCGTTACTTAGTAAAGGTTTGACAATTATGTTTGTATGACAAAACTGTCAAAACCATTGCTAAGTGATGGCCTAAGTAATCATTAAAGCTCTCTGAGTGCGGCAGTAAGAGTCTTTAGTTAGTTTAGTCCCCGTATGTCCGCAATAGACGAGTAGCTCTACTCGTATAGTGCGGATATACAGACAGGCATGGCGAAACTATACAGGTTCCTTGTTGTCTAAGGAACCCTAAAAATGTTAAACCAGTGTCGCTCTGTGAAATCCCAGGGTGGTCTATCCTAGACCAAACGGCCAATCGTTTTGCATTTTCTATGAAACAGCCACAATTAGGATTCCAGACTGACAATTTAAAACATCGTGTGTATGGCTTACAAATGTATGTATTTGTATGGGAATTCATGTGATTTGTTTGTGTGAATTCTTGTTTGAATGTGAAATGTACTGCGTTTAAGAATTTGTATGTTTGTGTTTTTTCGAAGTAAAAGGTCAGGTTGGTGATAGATTTAGTAAATACGAATAGGTACTGATTAATAAATCGTCTTCGAAGAAAATCGTAACATAACATAACATCACGCCTCTAATCCGCCCTATCCCATGGGTAGGCAGAGGTAGGGTTGCCATCCGTCCAGGTTTCCCCGGATTTGTCCTAGTTTAGAGGGTGTCCGAGGAGCGTCCGGGCGGGGTTTCATTTATATTCCGGGTTTAAAAATAAAGTTATGGGGCACCCGCGACACACGAACTGTACGCGCACGCCGCGATAAACCGACGAACCGACTCGCTAAAAAAAATTTACATGTCCGGGTTTAGGAATCAAAAATCCGAGGTTTTCACGCGTTTTGTCCTGGTTGCCAAATTTTTGAGATGGCAACCCTAGGCAGGTGTTCCTTATGGTACACTTTTCGCCAGTTTTGTTTAAGACCTAGGTAATAGGGGCAAGCCTGTTGCCATCAACCGGACAAATTCAGACTCCGTAGCGTCTACTGAGAAATTCTTGATGGAAAATTCAATAACACTTTGCCCGCCCTGGTAATCGATCCAGGACCTCTTACTCAGTAGTCGACCACTGAACCAACGAGGCTGTTCCAAGTAAAATCGTGAAAGTATCAAACAAACATGTTGTTTTCTGTTTTGTAACGTAAATATTTGATTTTCAAATATTTAAAGTTATACTAGTAGTGTCTAAACTCGTCGGAATATTTACAAGACAATGGTTTATTTATTAAAAACCAGCGTGAACTAGTATAATGTTGATGATGTATTAAAGTTATAAATACGTCAGTGCAAAACGACCAGAACATCTTGACATATCAATGCGGCGCTGCTTGCGAAGGAAAACTGTCAACTGCGCGTCAAACTCAGTACATTTTCATTTAGTTCCGATTTTCGCCGTGTTCCAAAATATTCTGGATACTAGGTCAGGTCCGTTAACTTGTTTAATGAGTATGTGCATGTTTTATCAGTTTACATTTTGATTGGACAAGAAACTGTTTAATTACTTGGTTGAGTCATTACAGCGTTATAATTAGCGATACAAATAAATAAATAAATAACATTGATGTTTCATTATTAACTGAAAAGGGTGTAGTAGATAAGTGTTTTTTATTGGTATAAGTAGATAAAAGTTCATCTTAAATTGTTATTGTTCATGGTAATAAATGTCACTTTAGTCTCGGTAAATTATTGAAAGGAATAAAATATTCTTTATAATGAAGAATTTAGTACATATTTAACTAATAAAAATGACGCCGATCCTTCTATTTAAAACACTTGCTTCAAAACAGAATTTGATTAAATGGCTATGTTGGCAGTACTGCATTAAACAGGATTTTAATGCAGTGGTGGAAACATTACACCAAAAAAAAGCTTTCATGAATTAAATAGTTTATTGTGAAATCTTATACAGGGTGTAAAGTAACCCTTCACACATACGTCAACCAAGCATTCTGTACATCAAACTAAGTACACCTAAACGAAAATTTTTTGCTGGGAAATGACTTTTTTTTTTGGGGTCAAAAATCACATTTTACGGTAAAACTCAATGTTGCACTCTTGTAACATTGTGCTAGTGGGTGCTTTGAATAGTAAAGGGGCTATGGAAGTAATTTAAGTAAAGTTATAACCTGAAAAACTGGTATTTACAAAAACAGCTGTGCAAAATTTGGAACTTTGACCCCCAATATCTCCGTAACTAGGGGGTTCCCTGGTATGGTCTAGAACCAAAAAATGATCGCTGTGGTAGGGAGAACAAGTGCCCTTCGTTTGCGTTAAGGGTACTTTTACACCCTTTATTTATGGTCAGACAGAACAGATCTAGGATAGTAACTTTAACATATCACAATTTGGCATCCTCAATGAAATCCACGTTAGTAACCCTTTTTATGCTCCGGGATGGTAATCCTCATGGATGTCCTCTACCCTAGGGTGATCGAAGGGTCTATCAGACTCGTTAACTGCCTCAAAACCACCCAGGTGTTCCCTCCCCACACTTGCACCGAGGATCACGCGAACTAGTGCGCCTTCCACGATCCCCGGGTTAGTAACCCTATAGGCCAGACATAGGGTTATCACAAAGAGAAATTCTTTGTAACCGATACATAAAATATGCCTTATCGATACAGATATAATATGCAAGTCGAGATTAAAGTGCGTACTCAGCATTTAAAGGCCTTTGCCCCCGTGAGAATATGCATGCTATGCATGTAGATACACGAACAATATAAGTGTGCTAAGCAAATACATATAAATATATTCAAAAACCTCATTCAATTTTGTTTTCTTACTAGCGATGTTGTAAGAATACCACATTTAACCCATCTGCCTTCAAACCAAGAGTGGACAGGCTTCTTCTGGGCACGCTCTTTCCATCATAGACCTCATCTATAGCTTTCCATCAATCGTAGTCGATGACGAGAACATGTCACCATAAAAGAAAAACTATTTTCGAAATTAATTTGACTTATTTTAAGCTTCATCCTACCCTATCATCATCATCATCAACAGTCTGTTAATGTTCCCACTGCTGGGACACAGGCCTCTTCCTCTTCTTTGAAAGGGAATGGGTTATAATCTACCACGCGGGCCCAGTGCGGATTGGTAGATGTCGCATGTCTTCGAATTTTTTGGTTCTAAGACATGCCGATTTCCTCACGATGTTTTCCTTCACCGTTATGAGAGCAGCGATGATGAAATAAATTACACAAATTCATGTGCCTGCCTGGGTTCGAACCCACGACCTACTGTTCGTAAGTCGGGCCCGCCACCACTGGGCCACCGCTGCTCCCCCACTGGGCCACCGCTGCTCCTATCCTATATTCTGACAAAAAAAAACTCTAAAATACATGTAACCTGAGAAATCATACAGGGTGTTTTTCAATTTTGCGAAAGTATAACATAATTTATGCTCGTGACAGTACCCATATATCGGTATTAAGTTACATTAATGTTGTGCTTAGAAAGCACAGGATTCAGTTTCATGTATTATGCACATTGTAAAGGACGAAGGGAAATTGTGTCGCCAGACAATACCGGTATCGGATTACGGAGCTTTCCTTACTGTTCTTAGGTCTCATTTTACTGTTTCGCGTCTGGAGTGAAAGGTTAAAAGGATTGTTTTATTACATGACATTACACCTCATATTTTGTGCTGATATAGGTTAAACCCTGCTTATAAGGGTCAAATTCGTGGAGCAATACAGACGTCATTAATTAATTGTAAGATAAGACGTGGCAATAAACTAGTCTACATGAACTCCGGGGTACACGTGTTGTATGTCAAATTTTTCAACCTAGTTTCATGAGAACACGAGCAAGGAGGTCGATTACATATAAGTATTAAATGCTTACATAATAGGCACATACACTTTTGCGATGTTTTTCAGTTACTGTTATGTTTTCGGCGTTTGCACTGCATTGTGCTGAATATTATCATTATCAATCACATAACAGAAAAAATTATCTAAATATGTAAATAAAAATCAATGCCACTTTTCGTTGTAATTTTATAACTCAAGAACGGGCTCACCTATCCAAACCAAATGTTTAGGCTTTATTCGGACTATTTAGTAGATGGTTTATGTGGGGTTTGCACAAATCGGTCGAGCGGTTCTTCATTTATCACATTTTTTTTAAACGGTTTTATTTAGCTCACCCCGTTTGTTTTATTTATTATTCTTGTTTAACAAATGAATTCAATAAATGGCGGATCATTTTATTAATGGGGATTTCTGGGATGGTTTAAAAACACAATTGGACCCGGTAGGTGGCGCTGCTATCCGGGCAGGACGACGTCTGCCAGGTCCACTAGTTTAGCATATATTTGTTTATCACAAAAACTGACCTGTGTGTAAATAATAAATAATCTAATAACACGTCACAGGTCAATTGGACTTCAAATGTACATTGACTTAAATACTTATGTAACCGTCTCGTTTAGCTGATTAATTCCTACCAGTACCACGTCTTGTTTTAGATTTTACGCGCCAGATGAAATTATAATACTTTTGGTTTATTAGCGGCAGATGTATCAATTTCTTGGCTTGGATTCGTGCCCTTTTGATGGCTACAGGTTCGCAGTTCGCACTCTACAGGGACCTTAGACATCAGTGTGACACGTGAGTGTACTATAAGGTAGGCCTGCGTCAACCGATCAGGGATTATAGGCGGGATGTTACGTTTATGAATAAATTTTATCAGTCTCCTAACAAAAATCTCTTGCAACCAACAGTTTTTGTACTCAGTTCGGCTCAAAAAGTTAAACTAGTGTAATGTTATAACAGCTAAGTAAATACAAAGACAGTTATGACAAACGATGTATCATCAGTGATCAGTGATAAGATTGGTGATATCTGCATCCGTATGTTAGTGGGGCGTCCACCATTAAATACTGTTTAACTGGGACGACGGAATGGGTACATTCCAATATATTGTACTATTAGAGTTAAGGGGAGAGGGAAGGTCCGTCGGGGCTGCAGGATGTTGTAAGAGATACCGCGGCCTCGACATAAAGGGCTAAGAACGAACATGGGTGGTTTTTAGACAGTAGAAGTCTAACACTCCCTTTCGCTCTGCCCAAGAGCGGAAGGGGAGAGCGAAGCGAATTTGTGATTGAAATAGTTGTCACTTGTGTCAACTTGTGTGCAGGCGCAGTTCCACCGTTGTGGGCACGATGGGCATGCCCCAAATAAACCTGTCGGCGCCCATGCACGTTTTGATTAAAAAAACTATCGATTTTCAAAAGTATTTCCTAATAGTTGTTAACTCATCCCTTCTAACCACATTCCTGGCTACTGCCCTATGTGCCCCCCCTCCAAAATCGTCAGCTAGGACCGCGCCTAATTGAGGTCGATAGGTCGGTATATTATATCAATCGCCTGCGTGTTTCGGAACGCAGTGATGTACACCTCATTATCATCCGCGCGTGCTTGTGTGTCACGTTTTATACGAGAAATGTGTCAAAATCTCTGAGGTATAACCAAAATCTCGACCGCCTTGTTGATCTATTGGTTAGAAGCGTGATTGCTGAGCATTTGATGGTCCTGGGGTCGTGCAGTGTTATTGGGTTTTTCTTTTTCGACCTGGAATTTCTCAGTAGCAGCCATACAGTCTATGGAGACAATGGTGGTAGAGCCTATGTGGCGCTTTGTGTGACAAGTATGGCAAAATCCGTGAGATACTATGTCATTTAGTTACTTCGTCAAGACCGATGCGGGTTATTGACATTTTAAACTACATTAGCTTCCGGGATCGTACAGTTCGGAACAAATAAGGAAGTGCCATTTCCTAAATACTTTATTCGCGTTAAACCGGTCAGATTTATGGACACGCCGTTTTTGAACAGTCAACTCATTGATTTTGGTACTTCCTGAACTCATTTTGTGATTTTGCTTAAAATGGCGCCTATTTCAGAAAAAAATAAAGGAATCTATCTATAGATTATTATCTATCTTGGTATTGACATGTATTGAGGAAGGATGACAGATGTGACTTAAGGCTCTTCTAACCCTAAAACTAGCAACTCTATTTGTGGTGGTTCAAATTTCGTTTGGAATACTGTTAGAATAAAGTTCTAATCAGTTTGCATTACAAAGCAGTTGTTACGTCCGTCGCTGCGGCCGAATAGTGCGAAATTAGTGTTTTTTTTTGGGATTTACAAAATATATTGATTGGACTAAAAAAATGAAACACATATGACCTGCTTTAGTTTGTGCAGTTAGTATGCAAAGTTTCATGATCTAATTTAAAGAACTTTTTGAATACCAGCGGTTTATTGTTCGATTCGGAACTAACTTTGGATTTTTTTCTATCAAGAAAAGTTTATGGAATCGTGTTTTCGTCACACATAGGACTTAGCATTAATCCTCACTTTACCATATAATAATTTAAAAATTAATTTTGCAATATTTTAGGCGTAACGGAGGATCATGCTAAGCCATTTGAGGAAGTGTAGGCCCTTAATAAGTGGTGGAGGGAAAGGAAGGTCAAAGAAGAAGACGAATGGTTTGTTGCGAGAAATGATGTGAAATGATGGCTTGACGTCTGACAGGGGTAAATGGAAGAAGTAAACGTGTTGGGCCGACCCCAATTAGAAAATGACAAGGGAGGGTTTTTTTTGTACCTAATGGCATCTCGCAGCTCAGTCTATGAGACTGGCTTCTGCATAACCGGTCAAATCCCTGTGGATCCCTTAAGTTTAAGGCCTCTAGCCAGCCTCGACTTATGAATTAAGTGACAAATCGCTAAGGGGGTACGGACCTCGGCTTAGGACGTCACTAGGGGAGGGGAGGGAGGGAAGATGGTACTATAGGTACTTTTACCTACTAGGTACTACTAAATGGGCACAGCCCTTTATAAATAATCGCAAGAATGAAAACGGTTTGTGAAACCTTGGCACTGTACGATATTATTCTTCACCTTGTGAAAAACATTATGCAGTGGCGAATACAATAAAACTGAATACCATTAAGTTCCGTATTTTTCACTGCTGGCTCATAAATAACTGAAATATGTATTGAATAACAAGTTTATTTTTCTGATTTGTTACTGTAAAAACAAAATAGAATTTGCATGTTGAAATCTTGGATGAATTTAAAGTGCTCCTTGCCTTGTCTCGATGATTTAATTTTTGTCTATGGCGTCGCGTCAGAAAAGGTAGGATAAAATTTATTTTTATTACTCATGCTCTGAAAGAAGGTCATAACATGTTGAAAGTACTACTTTTCAGCCCTAGGGAGAATCGCTTTCAACTGACAGCTGTCAAATTATAAAAAAACAACTTGGTCTATTTTCACAATTTTATTGAACCATGTCCCAACATTTTATACAGCCACTCAATTACAGCGCTATTTAAAATAACACAAAGTTCTTAAGAATAAAATTATAATAAGACTTTAAAATAGTTTAGTTTTAACTATTTCACTAAAATGACATAGATTTCGACAAAATCTTTGCCATTTTTTTAACGATGACCATGAAAAATACTGGCTGTATGGCTGGACAACCAGAGGACAAAAAAAACAAAATAAGCGGGAAACCGACAACACTCATTTTTTCTTGAGTTAATAATATAATATGTTCTTATTTTCCTCGTATTCGTGATGAAAAGCACAGTGTTTACCTCGGGTAAATTACTTATTTATTCCCTCGAACTATTAGCGCCCTCAGTACGTTACGGGCGCCAAACCCCGTCTCGGGACTAGATAAGCATATTTCGCCCCTTGGATAACAATGTACTATTACCATTTATTAACATAACAGCGTGCCTGTGATCCCTGGGTTAGGCAGAGGTGTACCCAGTAGGGACCGAGTCTATTGCCATTATCTGGGCATATATCCAGACTTCGTGGTTGCTACTGAGAAATTCATGATGGAAAAACCCAATAACACTTTGCCTAGGAATCAAATCCAGGACCTCATACACATCACCACTAGAGAAGCGAGGCAGTCGTGTTACATTATGAGTATCTATTACTGCAATTCTGCAATAACATTTGTGCAAAACTACTCCCGTCTAATTCTACCTTTTCCAATAAATTCTCATATCTCATTTCTTTCAAGGTAGCGTGGGAGTTAATACACGTTGAAGTGACGATATAAGCCTTGTACAGACGCAATAATAGTAGGAATCGACGCAACACGCACACAATGAGTTAATTATCTCATGGCTTGATAACTTGAACCTTGGCTAGTTTACTTTATAGGCTAAGTATACTTACGCCTCCATGACACCTGAGATTACTCAACTGATATCTAATGAGGTTGTATAACTAGTATTGAGTCTGTAAGAATGTTCTGTTCACAGATACACCTAGATTACGCAAGTATCGATCTATATGTATACGATCCGTAAGAAAGTCTTTTTTATTTTAGAGGTATGGTAATCTCTAGGCGGAGCGGTGGGAGTGTCAGACTTCTACTGACTAAAAACCACCTATGTTCATTCTTAGCCCTTTGTGTCCGGGGCCGCGGTATCTGTTTCGAACAAAGCCTAGCGTGCCATTTTTAACCCGACTACGGCGAGGTCAAAAGGAAGGGTAATGATTTTGATTGACAACAGTTACGTTACTAAACGTTGAGTTACTATACAAAACAGACTAAAGGTGTTGTTTTAAGGCGCTAACAGCACCGAAACTAGCGCCACCCACATCTTAATTATTTTATCTAAAATCACATCAAATTTGAAAATCCAAAAGACTATCATGCTAATAATTAACCTGTTATACACACATCAAAAGTGTCTAGGGATCAACATATATTTTTGCAATAACTTTTCTCCTGATTAATTAAAATTTTCTTTAAGGATTCATCAAATAAAGTGTTTTCGTTTGTCACAGTAACGATAAACCAGGTCACCTTTGCATTAATAAAGAAATTTGCCATTTTCCTAATAAAGGGATTTTTGACATTTGAACCACTAACATTAAAGTTCGAAAAAAAGACTGAAATAACAGTTTTCTTTAAAATTTTATTGGGTAACTTAAACAATTAATAATCCGTGTTTCTACCGCGAATACTAACAACACAAGAACATCGGTTTGGCATACTCAAAATGAGTTCATCCAAATCACGCTGTGGAATGGCCGCCCATGTTCGTTGCAACAACAAAAAAAGGTCTTCTTGCGACTGGATACCCTCCATATTCGGCAGAGCTCTTCTCTGTAGCATATCCCATGCATGCTCAATCGGGTTCAAGTCTGGCGACTGAGCAGGCCAGGGCAGGACATTGATGTTAGCTGCGGCGAGAGTCTGTCTTACAACTCTTGCGGTGTGCGGTCGTGCATTATCATGCATTAACTGAAATAAGGGACCGATTTGCACTTGTAGAGGAACGATGACGTCTGATACAATCGTCTCAGCATAAATTTGAGCGTTGAGGTTGCCTCTGATCCAAATCAACTCAGTTCTTCCGCCGATCCAAATACCCGCCCATACGATGGTTCCACCACTATAAGGATGGACTTCCTGGCAGGATTTTAATCGCTGTTGGCGTCCAGGGGTTCTCCAGTGTCGTATACGTCTTGTATCCGGTCTCATACCAAAACGAGACTCATCAGAAAAGCACACGAAACGCCATTGTTCTTCTGCCCAATTTCTGTGTTCAAGAGCCCATTGATATCGAATCCTACGATTGTGCATTGCTATAGGTGGTACCCGTAGCGGTCTTCGGGAATGAAGGTTCACTTCATGCAAGCGGTTTCTGACTGTTTGGTCGCTAATTAAGTTCCCTGAAGAGTGATGAAGCCTCACGGCTAACATCATGGCGGTTATTGTTGGAGCTCTTCGAGTTAAGATTTGAATGTACATTTAAAAGATACGCAATAGCCCTACAGTAGGGCTATTGCGTATCTTATAAATGACAGTGGCTAACCTATAGTGCCTATCAATTACTGTCAAATGGTTCCATTTTGTACTAAACCATAACCAATTTGATAGTTTATCCATGGACATTATGATAGCCACTGACATTTAAAAGATACGCAATAGCCCTACAGTAGGGCTATTGCGTATCTTATAAATGACAGTGGCTAACCTATAGTGCCTATCAATTACTGTCAAATGGTTCCATTTTGTACTAAACCATAACCAATTTGATAGTTTATCCATGGACAATATGATAGCCACTGACATTTAAAAGATACGCAATAGCCCTACAGTAGGGCTATTGCGTATCTTATAAATGACAGTGGCTAACCTATAGTGCCTATCAATTACTGTCAAATGGTTCCATTTTGTACTAAACCATAACCAATTTTATAGTTTATCCATGGACAATATGATAGCCACTGACATTTAAATGATACGCAATAGCCCTACTGGGTGGTAACGATATTACAATAACAATCAATATAGATTTACATATTTTATTAAAATAATATCATCTGCCTCATCTGCCTAGCCTTTTCCCAACTATATTGGGGTCGGCTTCCAGTCTAACCGGATGCATCTGAATACCAGTATTTTACATGGAGCGACTGCGTATCTGACCTCCACAACCCAGTTAATACTAGGTAATACGATACCCTTTGGTAAGACTGGATGTCAGACTTTCAGGTCACTGACTACCCGTAACGACTGCCAAAGATCTATATTGGTACCCGGGACCAACAGCTTAACGTGCTTTCCGAGGCACGGAGGAAACTCGGTATGTAATGGGCGGTCACCCATCCACAGATCGACCTAGGCAAGCGCTGCTTAACCTAAAGATCGACCCCGAGTAGCAGTTCTTATTAAGCCACGAGCTCCTCCTTTTATGTACTTGTACATATTTTATTAAATAATCTACTAGAAATCTTCATGAATATTTCACCTAATACAAATATTGCATAACCATTTAATTAAATATTTTGTCGATAGAGAACATAGTTGATGGCTATAATATAATAGACAAGCGGGTCATAGTTTATAGACCACAGGTCACGGTTGTGTAATACTATGTTGGTTATGTTTATTTATGTAAATCTATTTGTGGTTAACTTTGTGATTTGTGGTAATACATACCAAATTTCTGCTGAGACGTTTTTTTACAATACAAATAGTAGACGTAATATTTATAAAAAAAAAAACTAACTACGAAAAACATAACATAACATTACGCCTGTAAACCCTGAAGGGTTAGACTAGTTAGTTTCCCGATGAGGCTGCGGATCCCGTCAGTGAAAACGAGTGGTCAACCTCACAGAACAAATAATAGAGGACCTCTTTTATCTGTTTTGTGGTCAAGCTAGTTTCTTTGGAGAGTAAAATGGGAACTTTATTTCAAATTAATTGATGTCTGCGGTTCATTAATTTCTTGAGAATAGGGTCGTTTTTATCTGTAGTTTTTAACAACACCCATAATTCCTTAAATTCTTCACTTCTTAACTAAAATTGTACATGTAAATATGTATTCATCAGTAAACAACACGCAGACATTTATATTTAAGCAATTATTGATTTACAACCGATATTTTGATGATGGCATGATTTATGGTAATAGGCAATATAAACTGGACGAACAAGTCTGTTCTAGACTGGTTTGAAAAAAATAAAAAAGTCTTGCAACGATCTTTTGGCGCTCGAATGACGTTGACACGTCTGTGAAATTGTCTATGAACATTTGAAAGAAGCAGTTCCAATTTTTACCACATGCAGATTTATGCACAGAAAGATGTAAAACTACGAGTATTATATTATTACTATATATTTATCGACGTTTTGGGGATGTGAAAAATATTACCATACATCTAGATGATCTTTCAATAATTTTCCACGATTAATGTCACAGGTGCTAATAATGCTTTTCCATAGAACTGTGATAACAACAGCTGATCCAACCTGTTATACAATTAACCTGTATGAAAACCTCATCATAAACAAAGTCGCTCCATGTCGTTCTCATTTGATTAAAAACGTCGACTCCCTTTGTCAAGCAATTTTCTCACTGACTTTTCATGTTTAATTTCTTTAAAAGGTTCTTCTGCTCATCAACTAAATAACGCATGTTGTTCAATATCACGGCTTGTCTCGCTTCTTTAAATAATTATGACCTAGTAGCTGATGCCCGCGGCTTCGTCTGCGTGGATGTCGGTCTTCGCGACCAAAAGTAATCTTTTCATCCTCCTCTTTAAATCCTTTCTTCACATTAAAACCTAGCCTATATCCTTTCTCGGGCTCTAAACTATTTTTGTACCAAATTTCATTTAAATCGGTTTAATAGTTTAGGCATGAAAGCGCGACAAACAGACAGAGTTAATATTAGTTTAGAATATAATATTAGTAAGGCAGTAAGGGTAACTCGGCAATAGTGAGCTTCCAATGACGGAAAGATTTTTTGAAATCGGATCAATACTCAAAAAAACTACCTCTCTACTACATAAAAACTTACGAACAATAACTTATTAGTATAGATAGACTGTTTAGAAGTATAGATTACATCGCTGGATACGACGTTTTCAATACAACTGGCTAATATTTCCACCTCGAAATAAACTAGTGCACTAAAATTGCTATCGCATATTGCGTTTGCACCAACGACCACGAAAATCCACGACCATTGTTCAAAGTATCCATTGGTTCGATGTACCAATAGATTCCCACCACCATACTGCCTACAATTATATTAAAACTCGATTTTTCTAACAAAGACAATTACTAAAGTCAAGCAACAAGCGACTTTAACTTAAAGGAGCACGTTAATGAATTAATTGTCATATTATAATGTCTGGTTATTACGACATGAACAGGTATAGAAATATACGTGATAGAAACACGTTCTTCGTGACATTTCAATAAAGCAAAGATAAGTATATTTATAAATAAAGGTAGGTAATCAGAATAACCCCCGTATTCGGAAAACCTGTTAGTGCGAACAAACACAAAATATGGTTTTTGATTTGACAGAATGATCAAAATAATAATGTTAATAAGTTATGCCTTTAAAATAATTCTATTCGTAAAATATTTCTATGCTTGAAAAAAATATGGATAAATTATGCCTTTTTTGGCATGGTCTGTTATTCATATGAACAATATAATTCGTGCAGTCATTAAGAAAGTATCTTAAGAGGCACCACCACGCCTTTTTACACTTTTTTGTTTTCAAGAATGTTCTTAATTTAACTCACCCTACTCTATTTTTTAGTAACGTGTTTTTGTATTATTTTTTAATGTATTTCGAAAGTTCGTGAAGACGGATCTATGTTTACGACACATCTATGTTTGTTACTCTTTAATGCAAAACCTACCGAAAGGAACTACTAATAAGTTCTTGACAGTTGACTGTTCTTGTTTAATAGTGTAAAACACTAACAGACACAGACAAACAGATATTGATCATATTCATTGAACAATATATAACACAAATAGTAATGATAATCATTTTTTGTTGTCGTACTTGCCCTTTATTTTTCTGCTTGTGCTGTGCACTTCTGTAAGTGACGAATTCACTATGTTTAAATGTGTTTGTGATGTAATTTTATGTAATGAGTAAGTCGTTGAAGAGCCATAAATATAAATAAATAATAAATGGTTACGTAATCAACGTAGTCCTCGATATTAGTGAGAAATACACTCAGAGATACATACATAGATATTTATGTAAACATTGTTATTGTTCCTTGAAGCTCTTTGCGGTAACAAGCCAAGAGAGCGTATCCTTTTATAGTCTTTGCCTACTTTGATGACCTAGTATATGGTAGCAATTGAATGTATTTAGGAGTTATATTTACCACTAACTGTATTGAAAAATATTTTCGATCCAGTTAATGAAAACTAGCTTTTTATGAACAAATTATCATTTATTTCGCCTACGGGTCGGTTGTGAATTCCGCCTCGAATAGAGTAACGAGCTTACCACACTTGTACAAAAGTCGACTATATATAAATCGATAGTAATGCAAGCTGACTCATCATCACTATCTCCAAATTTCAAAAATACAATACATGCCATTCAACCAAACCTGAACTACTAATCCAAAAATAACTCCGTCACTTCGCTATTCTATAGCAAAACAAACGGTATTTAAAAGACAGTACATTTCCAAACAATAGAATTGTGGTAACCGATGGTCATATCCGTGACCTGAGGAGCCCTGACCTGCCGAAGACAAACAACTGGGTAACAGACGAGGTCATTGCTCACACTAATGAAATTTCTGCCATTTAGCACTTTGGTATCGAAATGAGGTGGGTTGCGATGGACTTGACAAACTTTTTTATAATAGACTTACAAAATAAAATATAACAACTAATTAAATATGAAAGACAATACACGTGAAAACGTAACACCACAGTACGCCCCAAGACAGGCATCGCCGATGTTGGCGATAATTCTACGAAGTTAAAATGGGACTGGGCGGGTCAAATTTTCCAAATGGGTCAGGAGAGATGCGCCAAAATCGCCACAGCGGGACCCTGGAGACGGTCGTCGTAACGCTGGCGTGACGATTTGGTCTCGTTCCTGAGTGACTGATTGACCAGAGAAGGCAAGAGAGAGAGTTGAAAACGAATAGAGGAGACCTTTTCTCAGCCGTGGGACAGAACAGGCAAATGAAACATAATACTGTATTATAACTATCACCAAAGGAAATATTTATGGACGTAAGACGTAAGGCAATAACCGGAGCTGCGAGTTGTTCGAAAGAGATAACCGCGGCATCGGACACAAAGGGCTAAGAAGGAACATGGATGGTTCTTAGTCAGTGGAAGTCTGACGCTCCTATCCGCTCCGCCCAGAGCACGAAGAGTCATTTGACGATTTCCAACCAACCAAAAAAAAAATGACAAGGCAATAAATATGGTCCAAATATGTTCTTCCCATCGGGGTCTACTTAAAAAGCAAATAAAGAAAATGAGTGGGTTGCGTCTGACATATTCGTTTGAATAAGGGGAGTAGATGCAGTGTTGCGTAAATATTATGTGTGTTGCCATAATTGTAATGTCACGCACTCGTAGGTTTGTGCGGTTTTTGTTAGATGTTATCTAATGAAAATGACATGTGGTCATAGCTATTCACGATAACCCGCATAGTTCAACTATGTTGCACGTCCTTCCTATACAGCCAATTGAGACAGGACAAATTAAATTATTGTACCTAAATCAAAATATACTACTAGATAGTATGTAGGTGTATTATTATAATTAAATACACCTCTGCTAAACCCTTCGGGGATTACAGGCGTAATGTAAGGTAGGTGTGTACATCAAGTAGTAATGTTAAGAGGTAACTGTGCAATCATCTCCTGAAAAGAAAACTTTGAAAGAAAGTGAAAAAGTAATATTGAGCAAGGACGTTTTACTTTCGGAGTGCCCGTGAATAATTTCCTAAAAACGTACCTATGTTTTATTTTTGTCACGTACACATTCTAAAGGTAACTTCTATTCAATTACTGTCTAATTTACATGTATATGTTAAGTAGCGTTTGACTCATAAATAACTCGAAAACCAACTACCACCTACACACTGTACATAGTCATACATTCAAATTAAATAAAAGATGCGGTCTTGATAACTATCTAATTCAAATATCGAACAGAAAAAAGAAGGAAACCGAAATGATCGAAGAATGAAGATTATTTTTATATTTCTATGCATGGAACTAATAAGTACTAAACATAAAAGTAATTATTTTATGGAAGTCCCATCACTATAGCAACGGAGTAACAAATATTTTTCTTTCCAATACGGAACTCATTGGTGCGTTGCTACTGGCCGATACAGAAAAACTGGTCAATTATGACTGCTCCATTTCTCGATGTGATTGGCTGACGCTGAAGCAAAAAGAAGCCATGAGGAAGTGAACTACGGCTAATGACTGATGGCACAAATTGATGAGAAATTCGATGACCGGTATAAACCTTTTTTTACCTTTTTTTGAGAAATATTACGATATGAGAAATCTTACTACTGATCTAGGGCTACCTGCCCTAAAGAATAATAGCATGTCACGACATGAAGTACTCTGGGTATTAAAATTACTTATGGATATGACGAAGGTAGTTCAACTATTTCGAACAATAATAACAATTTAACAATAATCAATATCAACTCTAATTATTGTGCCTCGGTGTTCATTCTGCGAAAGATATATAATTAATTGTAATCAAAAAAGGGGAATTTAAAACGAGCGAATAAAAAACTTAGCGACTGCTGATGAGATACTGTTTTAATAACTTGAGCGGTATGAATTTGAGTAAGCGAAAAATTAACTAAACTAACCACGAATATTGATAATAAAATCCAGAACGAGCTTACAAACATTGGGTTATGATTAA
Organism: Diarsia rubi; assembly: GCA_932274075.1. Taxonomy (NCBI): domain Eukaryota; kingdom Metazoa; phylum Arthropoda; class Insecta; order Lepidoptera; family Noctuidae; genus Diarsia; species Diarsia rubi. Next base: position 14,163,102 of record OW026413.1, read on the forward strand.
TCATTAAAAATCTTAACGTGCGACTAAATTACTTAAGTGACCGACTAAATTACTAAATGGCAACTAATTTGTAACTTAGTTTTTCGAACTGAGATGAGACCAGCAAAATCCTTTTTTGCGAACCCGCTACTAGGAAAACTTGGATGCAAGAGCGAGCGAAGCGAGCTCGGTATCTGGGGCACCCCAAACACCCAGAAGACCTACGGCGACTGGGCCTAGGGAAGTTATGTGGTTTTTCTATTTGAAGCACTTCATTTAAGATAAAATGCCGCTCAGTATAAATAAATAATTTTCTAAATATTGAAAAAATGCAGGACGTAACGTTGACACTCAAACAATTAAGTCGCTCAAATATAGCTAAGTACTCATTTTTTATTTTAAGGAATTCAAATTTTTGTCTGTTAGTTGCTGTTCTGTTGATTTCTCGTCACTCGCAGTAAGTCGCTCACTTAGTAATTCTATGACCTAAATTAATTATTTTTGTCACTTCAAACTTTAATTTACAGTCACTCGTTTAAATACTACCCATGATAAAATAACGTAATGTCGGGATAAGAAAATATAGTGTAAACATCTAAAATAAACAAATCTTGGTATTTGAATCCATGTTCATTATTGGATCCAGGGGCGTGCGCCCTATATAGGCTCTTAGGCTTAGCCTACCTTACCAACTGAGCATTTCTTATAACTAATTAACGATGCAATAAAATAACACTATGTACAAATTAATCATAAAAAAGTTCAAACTCCTGTTAAAATACTTATAGCAATTTTTCGCGTCCCACTAAAACTCATTGACAAGGATTACGATTAGTACGAATCTTATAGACAAACACTCGACTTGTCTAAAACCCATTCATAATTGTATGCACACAGCGTCACATCGCTACGTATGGCCGTGTCTATGAACCGCACACATACATAGATTTTCGCAATTTTAACGCAGCAGCTCCTACGACTGTAGCTGAGTGGGCTGTGATTGGCTGCAACAACACAACCAATCTATAACCCGCGAAGTTCAAAACTTGCATTTTTTTGCAATTTGTAGGCCAGTGCTAGGTTGTATGTTGAATAAAATATGACTACATACGTCTTAAAACCGGGAATCATATTTTAATGAACATACAACCTAGCACTGGCCTGTAAATTGCAAAAACGTAAGGAAATTTTAATTTCGCGCTTCGCGAACTTCGGGCTTCCGTGCATAGAGCGCAGCACCTGTTTAGTTCGATGTTCGCAATGTTGTCAACTTGTCACCTCTTTCATTGGATTTCGTATAATCCTGCAAAAAATGTTGACCGCTGTTGTGAACAAACTCGATATGAAAATGATGCAATTTTATTTGCTAGTATTTTTTTATCGACAATAATAACCTAGAAATTATTTTTTACGTAAGAGGAAGACATTACTGTTTCATTGTTGTGACAAGCAATATATAATGCGATTTTGTTTTGAAACCGAAAACGTACAGTTATAGTACATTACTGCCGCGGTCTATAATGACTACTTTGCTGGTCGCGCTGATGATGGCCGACAGCGCAGCGTAGCGCAGCTCCAGGCCGACACAGCGCGGTCAGCGTGCAGCACTTGATGGACGAGCTGAGATAAAGGCCGAGACCGTAGGCCGAGGCCTTTACAGCGAGGACAGCAAGGGCTGCAATGATGGCCAAGCTGAAAGGCCTAGAGCGTAGCTAGGCTAGCTCGAGGCAATCATAGCGTGACCAGCGAAGCAGTCATTGTGGGCCAAGGTTTGTATAGTGCTTTACTCAAAAATGCAAGTACCTAATCTAAATAAAACCAGCAAGTAATTTAAATAAAAAATATATTAATTAACTAGACTTTTAATTAAAATGACAATTATGAAAAGTACAGTTACTAAAATTCAACACCGACTTTCCCGGTTTGATATTACTGATAGTTTGCGATAATTCTAATGCGGTGTTTGACTGCTGGATTATTTCTTCATTTATTACTTCATTTAAATCTTTTTTTTTTTTACCTTTAGACGTACAAACAGCTGTGTTTTAAATAAAATCTTTTTGGAATTGATTTTTTAAAACGTTGAAACGTCAAAATAGCGGCCGGCAAAACATTGCCGGCCTGTTAGAGCGGCCAGCAAAACTTTGCCGGCCGCTCCTTGAAACAGACCGGCAAGGTCGACTTTGCTCAAACAAGTTTGTCAAAATAATGACAACATTACATGCATTTTTGAGTAAACGTTATTAACAGTAGTGTAAATATTAATTTTGTTGTGTATTACTTGTTTATTCACGTAACAAATAACAATGGTGTTTACTTGTGAAGTTTGTGCTGATAATGTGTGTTTATTACATGTTAAAGGTAATAAGTGTTCTCAATTATCGGTCAGTGGGTCGTCTTAGGGGCGGATCGTATAATGATAAGATTCAAGTTGTATCTAAAGGTAGACATGTACCCGAATTACGAAAATTTATCCAAAATCTTGCAAGTTACTTGTTCTGTAACTATCACCCACTCACTTGGATGAGATATTTGAGGTGGCCGAATCTTTCTTCTGTTTGCATCGTCATTAGAAAATCGTGAGTTAAACCTTGAATAATGTGGTGAGTTTTTGAATTGTATTTAAAAGTTTTGTTTTTACAGGCTTACTTTTAATTTTTTTTTTTGCTGTCATTTATTCGTAGCCTACCCATCGTGGGGGACCACTGCACGCCACTGATTGGATCGTTCTTTATTTTCGACCTATAACTCTCCTAAGATTTTCCCTGTATCTAGTTGCAGCAACTAAAAGAAAAACAAAAATATCTTCAGTAAAAACTAAGAACAAACAGAAGATGGTTTGCTAAAATATTAATGATCTCATACCATTATGTACACGTAGGCCATAGATAAAAGAATGTTCACGCGTGTAAATAACATCACTTTCTACATTTCCCGCGTTATTAACCGGTAAATAAAGTTTTAGTATCAATTTGGCGGTAGCGAGCCGCCATCTTTTTTTAATGAGACCATTACACATACAGATTCTTCGGCATTCTTTGAATACTGAATTATTCTTATGACAGATAATTACTCAAGTCATTCAATTTTAAATGTTCTTGAAACTTAAAATATTAAAATACTGACTTCATTGTTTGTAAATGTTTCTTGAATTCAAATGTTTCTGTATACCTACGTTCATTTTATGTTTTTTTTTTTATAATTATTATCAAAGGTACTTGATTTTCCGTAGGTAATTGTGCCTAGATAATTAAAAATATAATTAATGATGCTAAATAATACTATACAATTGTAACTTTTAAGTTCGTAGGTACCTACCTACCTAATTAATTTAATGAGACCTCATATCATATACCTATTTTTTTCTACTTTTTACGTCATCTTCAAGGTTTCAAGCATTATGACATTGATCACCGTTAGTTAGTAGCTGCCATAACATTATAGCAGGTAGTAAATCTAGCTCCGAAGTTCTGCAAATTCTAAAACAGTCACATGCACCAAACTCATAAAAACGTGCAGTAGTAAAAACAGCGACACCGAAACACCCCTTAATAGCTGGGGCATAAACTGCCCATGGCCGTAGGGTGGCCCAATGTCAGCCAGCCCATTAGCCTCACAAGTTCAGGGAAACCTTGGTCTGAAGTTCATGATCGGATGGAGTCACGCGATGCCACGACCCTTGCTAGAGAGCCGCTCGAATCTATTGATCGGTTTGTTTATAATTACCTACCTACTCATTTTTTGATGGCTTCATTGAATGTGATGCATAGGAATTAGACACATGTCGTTAGGAAAGTTTTGAGTTTTAATGTGAGTGGGAAGACTGAGGCTATGTTGACTAGAAAAAGGTTGAATACATACAGATAATTGAAAGAGTATAAGTAGAAGACACACTACACAGTACACAGCCATCAGTTAATTGGGACAGAATTATGAAGAGATGCATTCGATTTTGAGTGACGTACCTTGGCGTTTATTTTCGCTACTAACAGGATCAACTAACATATCGATAGAATCTCATAAATGATAATCAATCAAGTGCGAGACTCACGGGACCAGTCAATGTGATAGCACATTGACTGGTCCCGTGAGTCTAGTAGTGGACATCTTTTGGCTGAAATGATGTTCATATCAATAGGTTAATACAAATAAAAAGTATTGGAACCTTCAACTTGATAAATATATAAGTCTAAAAATACAATTTAAGAATTTGATTGATGACTGAATTTGCAGTGAGTTATTGCTTTCTACATGCCACAGACAGTCAAACTTTCAACACATAATTATAATGAAAATCGTAGATTCCATACACAAAAGCCTTTACATAAAAGGGTAAACAAACAAAGATAATTACCTCCCCATCATGGCACCATTACCCCTTGTCGTCTGCCAAGGGCATGCCCGCAGTCAGGGTCGGTAATACAACCTTGTTATATCATGGCATTATTAACTTCCGTGTTTTTTTAACCCCATTTTTGGACAACGGTAATGTTGGGGTTGGTTACGTAATTTTGCTGTTTTAAGCCTTTGTGAATATTTAATGTGCTTTACTTTTCTTGTCGTGTTACTCATACACAACAAGAAAAGCTTTGAATTAATTAAATCGATGACGATACCCACTTCGGGGTTTTAACAAAGTTTTCTGTTTGGAACACAACTTTGTAGGCGAAAGTTTATTTGTCTGTTTGCCAAGTCTAGTCTACAGGATAAGGAGTTAATTTTCCTGAAAATTGAACTAGCGAGAAGCTTAATATAATTAAGAATTTAATCATTTTCTCACTGTAGTGCTGAAATAAAGTATGCAAACTAACACCTGCCTAGGCTAACACCGCATCCACATCTTGAAGGGGGAGACTGCTCAAGCGTATAAACAATCCTTGATGAAAGAATCTTTCTTTAGACCCGATAAAGACACCAATACCGGTTACTTCCTGAAGGACAAACGCTGTCATGGCCATCAAATCAACCTTGTCGAAATACCATGGCATTAGAAATTTCCGTCGTTGCGTCGAGGGAGAAACCGAAGGCTGTAGTTTGTTTTTAAACAGGTCATCGTGAAATTGTCTTGTATTTTGACGAAATCGTAATTTTGTTTTAATTGAGAAACTTTTGTAATTTGTTTTTCGGTCCCAACAGACGTTATGAATACTCGAAAATCAAATAATTACTCTAAAAAAGTAAAGAATGAGTCATTGACTTACGACAAAAAAAAGTTAAATATTACTTTTCATTCGTAATCGTTTGAAGCTAAAGTTTAATTCATTTCTGTTGTTTTTCTTTGAGAAATTTCCTTTTAGCCTTAATGTAATTTCAGCTTTGAAAAGAGAAAATTGCGGACGCTTTTCCGTAAGCTGTTTACTTTCTCCCGGTGCGATGTTATTGACCTTTATTAGGTTTCATGGAGGTATTATTACAAGTACTTATATTCCTATTTGAGGAATGGTTCGTTCAACTTTCTGTCTGGGCGGAGTAATTGATTTATGCCTGTTTTTAGTTTCACTTATATAGACGACATCTTAAGAATGTCTAAATAAAAGCGTGATATTGAATATTGGACTTAAATTGCTTGGCTCAATGTCAGAATTTCAACAAGGTTAGGAATTCATTTGGGTGTAACTGAGGGAGAGGAAGACCAAAGAAAAGTTGGATAGATTGTGTAAAATAAATAAATAAATATTTAAGGTTACCTCTACAACAATTGCGATATTTATAGATAATGGTACGGAACCCTTCGTGCGTGAGTCCGACTCGCACTTGACCGGTTATTATAATTTTTTTTTGCTTCAACTTAAAAGAGGTTTGAAATTGCAATTTTTGTTTTTCTCCATGAAAATATAAATCCGAGTCTCGAAATCTGTGAGGAAGGAAATTGCGTCAATGATAGTGTGACGATTGACAGTGGCGTATAAAAGAAAATAACTTGTAGCTCAGCAGGGCTATTGCGTATCTTTTAAATGACAGTGGCTAACCTATAGTGCCTTTCAATTACTGTCAAATGGTTCAGTTTTGTACTAAACCATAACCAATTTGACAGTTAATCCATAGACAATATGATAGCCACTGTCATTTAAAAGATACGCAATAGCCCTGCAGATCTCAAATAAAAGAGCAGGAAGATGATGATTTCCGTCGGGGTTGCAGGTCGTAGGAGATACCGCGGCCTCGAGATATAGGGCTAAGAAGCAACATGGGTGGTTTTTAGTCAGTAGAAGTCTGACACTCCCTTTCGCTTTGCCCAAGAGCGGGAGGGGTTATTTGACCATTTCCCACGCCACAAAAAAAAAAGAAGATGATGATTTGTGTGTAAGTGAAAACGGGTACTTACCTATTAGTCTAGATTTACTTTCTTCATGTAAAATCAAATTTGGATACTAAAAGTTTTTATTCTTTTTTAAACAGTCACCGTTTAAAAACATTCTACCTCGAAATCCTTGTTTGCGGCTCGTAAAAATCCGTGGATCCGTTTGTTCAGCTGCCAACAGTAAAATTCGACATCGACGCACTTAGACATACCACGTGTCAGTGTAAACTGTATTCACTATAGTGCAGGGATGGCGAACATTTATGGATCAACGTGTTTTTTTTTCTAAAGCAATGTTTATTGCCTTGCACGTGCCGACCAATAATATTTCTTAGTCTTCATTGGCAGATTTAAACTAAATATTTGAACTAAAAACTCTTGAAGAAAACTTGACCTATACCGAAATAAATATTTCAATTTTGCGTGTTATTCAAATTAGTGTAACATCTGTTGTGGCTGATAAGATGATAAGTAACTTATAAATATAGTAGAGGAAAGTCACCAAATATGAAATAGTATCTTAATATGGAATACCTTCATTTCTCTAAGACTATAAGTATGAAACGCAACACTCGACCATCTTCTGTTCCATTCGGTCTACTAACACGTACGTGGTGCAATAGACCGAATGGAACAGAAGATGGTCGAGTGTTGCGTTTCATACTTATAGTCTTAGAGAAATGAAGGTATTCCATATTAAGATACTATTTCATATTTGGTGACTTTCCTCTATAGGGTTTTAAGAGGTTACTTTTAGTAGATTGCATGTTGAACTGGACTCCTCTACCAAACGGTTTCTAATCGAATCTTATGTTGTTCATCTCTAAAAGTAATTACTCGTAGGCATAGACGAAAATATGGTTAAAAATTCTGCGGTGTGCCTAAAATATTGTGTAACTTGCCATCAATAGCACGCGTGCCAGTGCAACAGTGGTTCGCCATTCCTGCACTAGTGCACTCCACCTGCACTCCACTCCGTAGTTTGGTAAATATTGTCTTAATAACATGCAGCGTTATGATAACAGCTTCCCCGTAGCGGAATACTGATTCTAGGAAACATGAATATGTAGATTGCAGAAGGATAACTGTTGTTGGTTGCCGCGTTATATTTAGATGTTGATAATGCAGTTGCATGTGCCAGTTAGCAATATAGACCATTACTAATGTTAATTTAATTAATATGCGCAATGTCTTATCACGTTTCAATAAGGGATCGGACAAAAAAAAACTAATTAGTCCGTCAGATAGATTTCCAAAAATTATCGAACACATATTTTTTCTTTTTTCACATATACAAAAAATGAAGACGATACTGTCCTTCGAAAACTCGTAAACTCCTCGAAAACGTCACGTCAGTATATTTTTTCCTACAAATGACGTCACAACCCCCCACTTATGATCGTTGACGCGTTTTATCTTCGTCAATTATTATTAATTTGATAAAACAAAAAATACGTATCCGACGGCACGGTTGGCGCAGTGGCTCGAGCAAATGACTGCTGCGGTGCGTGTCGCGGGATCGATACCCGCACGGAACAAATATTTGTATGACATAAAGATAGTTGTTTTGGGTCTGGGTATTTGTGTATGTGAGTTTATATGTTTGTGAACGCACCCACGACACAGGAGAAACTCCTAGAGTGGGGCAAAGTTTAAAAAAAAAACGATAATCTAACTGACGGACTAATTAGAATCATATTTTTTGACTAACTGCCGTACTCAGAGAGCTTTAATGATTACTTAGGCCATAACTTAGTAAAGGTTATGACAGTTTTGTCATACGTAAGTATGTCAAATCTTTAGTAAGTGACAGTTCATAGTTGCACCCCATTTTCAATAACATGTTGAGATAATGATGATGATAAATCATTTTCGTCATATAAATTTAATTTCCGCACTATTTAGAATATCTTATCACACACCAGTTCCAACTCCAAGTAATCCTTCTGATTGAATGGCACAGTGAGTGACAAACGTGAAAGGTCATTCGCATCACCGCAGAGTCGTTCACCTAATAAAAAGATAATAAAAAAACATACATGCGTGACACAGTTTCGGTTTTACTTTTATGTTAAAACCTGACAATAACATTGTAATTAATCATTTATTAACTGAAATTATTTTAAGAATAGTTTCCTTATTCGATTATGCTTATCGAGTGGGCAGTTCCAAGAAATAGAATGGTAGAAGTAGTGGGTATTAAGGAAGTAGTGTGGCTTGAGGTGTTCCAATATAGACAATATAGTACACCCACTTCTCACGGGTTATCTTATATACCTACCGTCGGGGCTGCAGGTTGTTCGAAAGAGATTCCGCGGCCTCGACACAAAGGGCTAAGAAGGAATATGGGCGGTTTTTAGTCCGTAGAAGTCTCTCAAACTCAAAATCAAAGGAGTGTCCTTTGATTTTGAGTCATTTGATGATTTCCCACCCACTAAAAAAAAAGTGGCATGCCTTTTGTCATATACCGGGCACAAATCTAGACACCAAGGCTCACTAAGAAATTCCTCATGTAAAATCGTAATAATACTGCTCGACCTGGGGATTCGAACTCATCAGTAGCGCTTGCGCCCACTAGACCAACGAGACAATAAGTATTCTACCTACTCTATTATAAATACACATAATAGGGATGTTCCCGAACTAAGAAATATAATTCTAATTAGTCCGTCTGTTAGATTATCGAAAAATATCGGATACTTACTTTATATTTTTTGTTTTATCAAATCAATAAAAATTGACGAAGATGAAACGCGTCAAAGGTTTGGTGGGTTTGTGACGTCACTCACCGGTAAAAAATGTCATACAATATGACTTTTTAGAATTTTGACGTCACACAAGTTTTCAAAGCACTGTATCGTCTTCATTGTTTGTTTACGTGAAAAAAGAAAAAATACGTGTCCAATATTTTTGGATAATCTATCTGACGGACTAATTAGTTTTTTTTTGTTAAATGCCCTATTATACTTATAAGTTATAAATTATACCTAAGATTGCGATACTCTGCTCTCATTCAATTAAACCAAGCAATTGCTTCTTAAGTTTTTCTTTCGCCCCGAGAGGCAATATATACCTACATGAAAAACAGAAAGTGTTATCTTAACTTCAGCGGTTCTTAATGAAATTCATTTAATATTAATTGAACATTTTCGACGAGAAAGGGGTCTCGAAGGCCGATAGTTTTGTAATTTTCTGAGTAATACCAACAAGTCACGTTGAAAACATTTTGATTCTTAATAGAAATTAAAATATTTGAGACAGCTATGCCATGTACCTAAGTATTTATTGTATTGAAACCAATTAAACTTTCTCTTGTCTTTTGAGTTCATTTTAAATACCTAACCATATAATTATGTGAGATTAAGTACCATGATCAGCTGTGGGTTGTTTGAAAGAGATACCGCGGCCTCCGAAACAAAGGGCTAAGAAGGTACATGGGTGGTTTTTAGTCGGTAGAGTTCCGCTCCACCCAGAGCCCAGAGCAGGAGTCATTTGATGATGTCCCAAAATCCCAACATGAAAAAAAATGCCATGATCAAACATGAGGCCTCCCTCTTTCCGTTTAACTATGTCTATAATCTTTATTTTTTTGCATTCATTTTGATCAGCATTAAGATGATTGATGTCGTTAAAAACTCATTAAAACAGTAAACCGATCATCCTTTGCGAAAACCGTTAACCGATCAAACGGATTTCTTCATAAAAAAACGAATTAAGTACTTACTAATTTATTTAACTTGAGGAAAAAATACTACCGGTTACTCAACTTAAGTTGAATGCAGCTTAGTCTAAATAACGCAGAAGTTTATTTTTTGGTTTGTTGGAAATCTCCCTCCCGCCCCGTCGGGGCTGCGGGTTATTCGATAGAGATACCGCGGCCCAGAGCGGGATGTCATTTGATGATTTCCCTCCCTCAAAAAAAAGCCCTCCCGCTATGGGTGGAGCGGAAGGGAGTGTCAGACTTCTACTGACAAAAACCACCCATGTTACTTCTTAGCGCTTTGTGTCCCGGGGCCGCGATGTCTCTTATGAACAGTCCCGCAGGTTGTGCCCTGGTGCTGACATCTCAATGCGGTAGTCAAATCAAGTTAATCACACTAATATTTAAAAAGGCGAAAGTTTGTGAGTGTGTATGTCTGTTACTCTTTTACGCAAAAACGACTTAACGGATTTGGATACAATTTTGTACACAGATAGTTTATAACCTGGGTTAACACATAGGATAGTTTTTATCCCGATTTTATCTTCCCGTGCGATAATTTTCGAGTTGTAGCGGGCGAAGCTGCTGGCAACAGCTAGTGAGTAATAAAACCATCAACTAGTCCTTTTTGTGCCTGAGGTCGTGGGTCATACTCCAGAGACGGGCAGTGTTATTGGGTTTTTCCATCAGAAACTAAGTAGCAGCCATGGAGTCTAGGTTTATGCTATTTGATAGCAATACGCTTAAACAAAACTGGTTAAATATGGGTGCACTATTAGGTACACATCTGACTGTCCCTTCGGGTAATACAGGCGTGATGTTATTTTTAAAAAAAGATGATGTTTCTTACCGCCACATCACTTCCACATGACTTACTTAGTGTCCTATGTCCCCTAAATTGGGCAGAGGGCGTCCACAGATGTCCTCCATCGCGATCTATCTTGAGCTTCACGCTTAACCTCGCTTCTCGTCATTCCGATGCTCGCCGCTTCTGCCAACACGGTGCGGCGCCAGGTTTGTCGAGTGCGGCCACGTTTTCTCTTCCCTTGGGGATTCCAGTCCAAAGCTTGTTTGGGTATATGATCGGAATCCCTTCGGAGTGTGTGGCCAATCCATCGCCATTTGCGACGCTTGATCTGGCGGTCGATCGGGCTCTCGTGGCATTTCTCCAACAGCTCCACGTTGGAGATGGTCTCGGGCCAGTAGATTCCGAGAATGCGACGAAGACTTCCACATAAGCCTCCTTTATCATTTCACGTAACATGTGACAAAATAAAATCTTAACAAATAAAAGAATCTGCGATAACTAATGTAACAAATTACGTAATCTTTTATTTATAAGGAAGTTTTACTTTGACATTGTGAACGTATTATATTACGGTAATATTTTAATTACCAGAAATGTTTTTGGCTTTAAAGTGGATAAATTGTATTTGGTCAGGATGAAACATTACTAAACAGGAAGGATTTAGTTTTTTGATAACTATGTAGTCGCTACTTCAAAGGAACATCCTGGTTTAGAGAACTATGGATGCGGGGGGGGGGGGGGGGTAAAGGATTGAGAGGTTAGGGACCCCTCATCCCGTCGGGGCTGCGGGTCCCGTCAGGGCTGCGGGTTGTTCACAAGTTACCGCGGCCTCGACATATAGGGCTAAGAAGGATCATGGGTGGTTTTTAGTCAGTATAAGTCTGACACTCCCTTTCGCTCTGCCCAAAAGCGGGAGGGTAATTTGATGATTTTCCAACCGCCAAAAAAAAATCATTATTTTTCTGAAAAAATATGCGTTATTTCATTCTTTAGGTAGGTACCTACTACGTATGATTTATGAGGGGTCCCTTTTTTTTTCCTCCTGAGTCCTCGTCCCATGTAACTTCTGATCGGCGCAACACGTTTATTCTTCAATTCTCCTCTGTCAACCGTCACGCTGTCATTTACATCTTTTTCTTTCATATAATTCCTAACACAATTCTTGCATCGTTCCCTCGAAAATGAAACGTGTCGTAGATCATGAGTCTGACGTCTCTTCGTGGTAAAAATGTACCTACCAAGCTGTGACGTCACACGACTTTTCCAAGCACTATATCGTGTTAATTTTTTGTTTACGTGAAAATGTGTCCAATATTTTTTGGAAAATATATTTGAATGGCTAATTAGATATTTTTGTCAACTATCCTATTACCTAAATGATTTGCCAATGGGATCGCACAGTAAGAAGAACTGAATTTCTTTTAACTCACACAAGACACTTACACAAGATACTTAGCTATTTCCTTTAGAGATTAAACTGTAATCAACACTGATGATTACATAACAAAAAATAATTAAAGCTTCTTTATTTTAAGAGCGCACACATAACAGAAAACAGTGAAACGACGCCATTAATAAAAGCAAGTATACAATGTCAGTTTTCTTTTACGACACATTCCGAATTTCCGGCAGTCACCATCATGGTATGTTACCAGTTCTGCCCTTTACAGCATTTTCACAAGCGATTTGTTTTAAAGTTTTTATTTCACATGGTCATGCGGGTTTTTCAAAAGAGATACCGCGGCCTCGGAACACAAAGGGCAGGAAGAAGGAACATAGGTGGTTTTGAGTCAGTAAAAGTCTGTCAATTGCGATCTGCCCAGAACTGGAGGAGTCATTTGATTCTTGTTTCACAAGCCAAAAAAAAGTCAAGTTAAAGTAATTAGTAAAATAAAAATCGTATCTTAGGTAACTTTCACTCAAGTATTCACTTTGACTTGTTTATAGATGCAGGTGTAAAAATTGTTTTAAAATAAAAAGTTATTAAAAATTAAACTGGTAATCATAAACGTCCAAGTTTACAAGAGACAGTCACCCAAAACGGCCGCCATTGCTACTTGACTGGTTTGAAACTTTTGCTAAGCACATGACTTTACTAAATTCGAATGGCGTGTCAAATCGATATGTTATCGCACAAATGCGATTACCTTTGGATCTAAATATCATTTGAATTGGGGTTATCGCTATCGATAATATAAATGCTCTCATTATTTCTGCTTTATTATAAATACCTTCATCATCATCATCATCATTAACATCCTATTAGGTACCTAATGTTCCCACTGCTGGGACTCAGGCCTCCTTTCTTTGGTAAATGTCACATGTCTTCGAATTTATGGTTCTAAGGCATGCCGGTTTCCTCACGATGTTTGAAATAAATTACACAAAGTATGATGTGCCTGCCTGGGTTCGAACCTACGATCTACTGTTCGTAAGTCGGGGCCGCCAACACTGGGCGACCGCTGCTCTGTACCTACACTTGTATATTATGATGAGAGAAACATCGTCTCCATGTATAATGCGAGTAAAATGATCGACTATCGCACGTCATTAATCATCATTGTCCCGCCCTTAACCCTTTTTGTTTGGGGTCGGTGCAGCAGGTTTTCTTCTTCCATACTTCTCTATTACATTATAGGTGACTGCTGAGATGACGATCTCAGCAGTCACCTATTTTCTATAGGTAGTTGTAGCCAATTAAGATCGCAATAGCGGTCATTGCCCAGGGGCGTGCGCCCTATATAGGCTCTTAGGCTTAGCCTACCTTACTAACTGAGCATTTCTTATAACTAATTAACGATGCAATAAAATAACACTATGTACAAATTAAACATAAAAAAGTTCAAACTCCTGTTAACAGCTTCGCTGCCAACTGGAATTTGGTGACGTCATGAGAAAATCCAATGTATTTTTTTTGTAAAATATGCATGGGGGACGTTTCAATATTTTTATTTTGGAAATATTTAAATAGTTTTAGGAGTTTTTGGTAAGAAAAAGCTAAATAAAAAAAATCCGCGAATTTGCGGACCTGGCACTCAGATTGACAGTTTCAACCTCAGTGCCAAGTCCGCAATTTTGCGGAGTAGTTTATTTTATGTATTATGGTTCATTTAAAACTATCTATGATATTTTAACAGTGCCGGGCGCGTACTAATTCATAGAAACCGAGTGGCGCTACTCCGCATATTAGCGGGGCCGGCACCCCGCGCTCACCCTGCTGTCATTTATTCGTAGCCTACCCATCGTGCGGGACCACTGCACGCCACTGTCATTGCCCTTTCCATCTCTTCGTACGTACGAACCAAAACAAATGAACCATGTACTCGTATCGTTTTTCATTTGAAAAATTGTTGAAGATCATGATAGATAACGATTCAAGACATGAACAAGCTTATTGTTGAATTTCAAAGTTAAGAACTTTAATAAATGTAGGTGGGTCAATGACCGCTATAGCGATTCTAACTGGCAAATATAGCCATATCATACTTCGACCACCAGTTCCGCACTCGCGCGCGTGAAAAACTGAAAAGAACAATTTATGTTATGTACAAGATACTTGATTCCATTCACAACATTTGGCACTACTGGTAATCTGTGCTACTGGCATTCACTTTTTTTGTTTACCATATTTTGGTGCCAAACTTGTAAATAGTTGATCTTGTTTACTTCTGTAACTGCGCTAAAAATAGGGGTTTGACAATGACATAGACTTATGAAGTGAGTAGTGAGTTTTTAGAATATTTGGTTGCTCGTGGTATTGGCCCTCACCACGGGTTGTAGAACATGGGAACCAGGACAAACACATATATATTGTGATTTTATTATTTTATCACGACTGCTCTCAAAACGGTGAAGGAAACCATAGTGAGGAAATCGAGAAACGAGAAAAAAGTAATCGAAAACACGTGTGAGACTGCACTGGGCCCGTGTGGTGGATTACGCCTCGTTTCCTCACCAAGAAGAGGCCTGAGTACCAGCAATAGGATCGTGATTATGTGTGTGTATGTATGAATTATGTGTTCAAACACAACCCTTTATTTGAACACTCTATTCATTATTCATCATCATCATGATGATTACACTATTTTTAAAAGATACCACTATGCGGAACTTGAAATATGCACAAACAGTAGCCAGCTCTAAACAAATAGGCTTTACTTTAGATGCCTTCAGTACTGCTGTCTGTTATATACACGTCAGGAGTCATCATCACCATCACACACATGATCTTTAGACCGAGAGATGTGTGAAACGCCAAAAAGTTGCCACGTAAAAAATGTGTCAAAATATTTGTAGAGCTGTCTGTGTTAACAACTGTTTTTGATTTAGAAAACTTTTATTTTATTAATTCAGGAAAGTAATGGACACTAAAATGTTATTGTACTCTGTATAATACGATTATCAGTCTCTTGAATAAAAATAAAATCTTTAATTAATAAAATTGCCATTTATTTTTATTACAGTCAATTTGCCACCAACTTCAACTTATTTTCGATACAACATACCACTTTAGACGAAGTGGAATGAACCTGCCACACCTTCGCAAAGAAACAATGTCCTGGCGACAGGCCAATAACACTTACCTGCTTTTTTGCTCCTTCTAATAAGACCCTATGCCCTTAGTCATCCGTTCTGATTACCCTTATAGACGACGGCAATAACCTTCCTAGTTCCATGTTCTTCGCAAGTTCAAGACCGATTCGACGATTCCTTATGACGGAGTCAATGACCCTAATCAGACGATAAATAGCTTTCCGTAAAATTGGAACAAGAATCTCGAGTGACTTGGCTCATGTTGACAGATGTCTGAACATTTATAATGGAGAAAGAATTATTTATGAATGACAAGATACTGATATTTACATTTCTTTTTGCTACTGTGAATAAGCTACAATATTTTATTCAATTATTATAAGAAATGTAGAGAGCTGCGTGTTTTTTTTAAGGAGTAACGCCGCCCTTTTGTTTTTTAAAGCTATTGCAACAGACATTTTTACAAATATTTACCAACAGCAACTATTTATAGGGCAATTTTCAAGCACCAAACTTCACTCTAAAATAACTTACCCGATTATCAGTTTAAAAGACGTGTATTTACATAAATAATATTAAGAAGGTTACATCTGAGATCATGGCCGCCCATGTCCGGTCAATGATATTTACCTTCAACCATCAGCATATTTTTTCTATTTATTTATTTAAGCGAATACTTTGCTTGTAATCCTGTGTGCATACATATTTACAATAACAATGAAAAACAATACTATCTTAATTACTCATGTAATTTCCGATACTTTTAACAATTTTGTGACCAAGTTGCGTGTCATCGACCTAATAAAAAATAAATATATTATGAAGACCGTACACAACAAAAAAACAAGAAATCTCATGATAATAAATAAGTTCAAGTTTAAACTCATCTTAGACATTAATACAGCCTTAATAAATAATATATGCAGATATATATCCAGCTAGACTACGCCTTTATCAGCTATATAACTTGTCTCATGATACGGGACTTATTTTAGAAGTCGTTCCATTGGTTTTACGAATAAATAAAATGTCCTTTTGACCCACTTATCTTGAACCGTTTAGTGGAGAGTTTTATTGTTGCTCTGTGACTTGTGAAAAGAAAAGAAAGTTTTGAATGAAGAACGATCGAATAACGTGAAAAATTAAAACAATATGATAAATTATTATTGCCTGTGTTATTCCTGCGTGACATAAGGGCAGTTGTGCACGTAAAGATTTATGAAAGTATGATCGGTACTGTACATAGATTTCATAAATTATATCATAATAAATTAAACTAAGCTCTTTCTTCCATTCAATTTTGCCGACAAAAAATCATAACAAACTTTCCATGTAAGGATCTTGATAGGAGCATAAAACCCGTCACCGTTTGTTTTGATAGTTATAAACCCAGTATTTATTATAATCGCTTGCTTCTTTGGGTATAAATCAACACGCGAAGTCTTGTTGACTTAATAAGGAAGATAGTTTATCAATAATGGAAGTTAAGTACTTTTTTATGAGCTGTTTTATCGTTGTTTAGTCTTAACTTTAATATAAAAAAGTATGTTTGTTAATAAACAAAATTATATCTTCCTCCACATTCTAGCACCAAGGGGGCGTCCATAAATTACGTGAGGTGTTTAAGGGGGGGAGGGGGTCGAGTCAAATCTCATCTAATCTTACGTTGGAGAGAGGGGGGGTCTCGGCAAATATCACGCAATTTTTTTTCTGATTGAAACAAAAAAAAAAATATACTATTTTGGTCCATTTAATCCAGATTGTACATGCATAAGATTTAATCTTAAGCGTAATCGTAATACGATAAAGATCATTCA
Source organism: Diarsia rubi (assembly GCA_932274075.1). Lineage (NCBI taxonomy): Eukaryota > Metazoa > Arthropoda > Insecta > Lepidoptera > Noctuidae > Diarsia > Diarsia rubi. The sequence goes on from OW026413.1 coordinate 14,180,240, forward strand.
CTAATTCGTTCAATAGAAAATAATTTCATTCATACTTCGACGTTATACATTTACTTACTGTCAAACCACCATATTTGTTTTATACCAAATAGCTCAATTCAATCTGAATTCACGGTACAGTGTAGCCCGTCCTTTGTTTTCGCGCCACTGTCAGCCGAACGCGCGACTCGATGAACGAGAGCGTACGAGCTGAGTGGCAGCGACACACGGACAGGTTCCAACCTGCTTTGTTTATCCTTGTAAATGTTTTACTCGACTCAGTGCATGCTCTTACTAATTTAAAATGAGTTATCAAGATTTTTATAACGCATACGTCAAACGATACGTCTATAAGACGAAGAAATCCTGCCAGGACGATGTAATAAAATTATGGAATACAGCGAAGCAAAAATTCCCGAAGAAAGAAGAGTTAATACATCACATTCAACATGAGATTGAAAAGCTTCTCAGGGAAGCCACTGAGAGAAAAGTTCGGTCTACTTTAGCATTTCTTCAAAAGGTAGGTTAAATATATTTTTTTAAGAAAATAATACTTTTTTTTATATAAAATTTAATGTTACAATTAAGGAATTCCTTTCGCTCCAGTTAAGTTACAACAACTGTAGTAGTCAATATTCAATAAATTAAAATAAAGAACCCATAAAAATTAAAATATAAATAGTATATGAGGCATTAATCTTTGAAATTTTGAAAATTAAAAAAAAAATAGTTAAATACGAAAATTAATCTGGCTCTTTTATCAGCTGCTAGTAACCTGTCCGTGATTTGGCAACGCTATATTTCGGTTGTTTACATTTTCATTTGCACAATATAACCTCAACCATGTTAAAGTTTTTGCAGTCAATGCAAATAAATAAATTAATTAAAAATATTAAATCACAAAACTATAACATTCTTATGTCTCATGGCAGGAATGCTAGTATTTTTTAATTATTGTTTTATTTTTCAATTATGAAATATGAAAATTTGTTAAAAATAAATAATTTATAAGTATGTATGAAAAGCATATAAGTGCATTGAAGTTTAGTTTAAATTTATTGAATGATCTGAAGCTCGCGCGCTACGCAACGTTGCCAAATGTTCTGACGCTATTTAAATGCAGATTACTCAAAAATTTTCTATGATTTTATAATTTTAATTTCTCTATAAATTCCACGGCAACCTATAGATTTTATTGCAAAAAATCAAACCTGAATATTTCGAAAACCTTATTTTGGGTTTTTTTTTTACCTCATCTAATCAATGGTTAATGCCATAATTTGAGAAAGTTGTTAAGGTCTGACTTTCTCGTATTTAGACTCGAAAAAAATACTAACATTTTTAGAATTTTTTTTTTTAAATTTGCACGCTGAAGAATAAATTAAACTTCACTAGTAGATAAATAAGGACTTCAACTATTAGATAAAAATTAATTTTATGCATAATCTAATATTTTTTATTTAACATTGATGGCAAAAGGACCTCCTTAATAGCATTAAAAAAAACTGAAACAGTGAAATTCTTGATAAAATATGCAAAATCATAACTACAAAATATTAGTCCGGGCACTACTGTTTTCACGTAATTCAATATTTCTTAATTTTGTGTTAATCTATCTCTTTAATTTATTGGATTCATTTCTTTATTATGATATTTTGATTTCAGACTAACACTAAGATCTCTAACAGTTCTTCGATTCAGGCTGGTACAAGCACTGAGAGTGTTCCAAACGTGGAATGTGGAGGTCAGGTTCAGATCAACGATCATAATATTCAACACGCGGAATCTGCGGTTCAGGATGAGATTAATGACCAGCAGTCAGAAGATCAAGATTTGGACGGTGGCCCTCAACCGGCAGGTTAGTATTCGTCTCTCTTTCTAAAGGTGACGTTTTCTTCATTTTGTCCTATTCTAAATAAAAGTTTTCTGTATTTCACAGGCGCTTCGAAACGAAAAAATCAGCCTCTTGTGATCAGCGATGATGAGGATGAAGCTATGTCGAACACTACACCATCCAACGTACGTCCCACTCCAGCACAAGATAATATAAAGAAAAAGATTACTAAGCTGCATGCGGAGCTTGACTTAACGGAAAGACGCAAAAGATCTCTTGTAGCTGACGGTACTGAATTTGATAAAGCATGTAATTTGCGGCGAGAAATTGACATTTGTGAGAAGAAGCTCAAGCTTAAAGAAAATCAAAGAGTGTACTCTATGACGCACAGAAAAAATCAAAAACAAAAATTAATTGAACTATGTTCAAAGAATCCCGATGCAGCTAAGTCGTTGACGCCTCGTGATGGCCCTGGACGCCCACGTTTAGAAAAAGAACAGTCTGAATTGCTAAAAACAATAAGTGATTTAGCCCTGTTTGGTGCGTCTGCTGAAGAGCGACGTCGTTGTGAGATAGTTCGCACGGTCCATACGCTTTCAGAACTAACAAATAAACTAAGCGAGCTGGGATTTAATATTTCACGAAGTGCTACTTATATTCGACTGTTACCTAGACGGGCAAATACACGAGAAGCTAAACGCCATGTGGTGACTGTGCCGGTGAAGCTGAGTCGTCCTGAAGCTGACCATCATAAGGCACACCAAGACCAATACTTTTCTGTGGCCTCCATAAGGTCGCTGGAAACGATAGCCTCAGTACTTGGTCCTGACTCCGTAACTTTTTTATCTCAGGATGACAAAGCCCGCGTCCCCATCGGCCTGACAGCGGCAAACAAGCAGGCGCCATTATTAATGCACGTTGAATATAAAGTGTCGTTACCAGATCACGACTTTGTGATTGCTTCGAGGCACAAATTAATTCCAAGCGTGTATGCTTTGTGTGAAGTGAAACCTAATGAGATGGGACGACCAGAAGCTGTTTCATATAGTGGACCAACTTACATAGCAATACGAAGTGGCAAGCACTCTTCGTCAACTGCAACTAGTCACGCTCAAGACTTGGACACTCTTTTAACAACTGAGTCTTTTTCCAAATTTACAAAGAATTTAGACAGCAAAGTTAAACCTGTTCTTATAATTTCAAGTGACGGTGGGCCTGACGAGAATCCGCGATATCGCAAAGTGATCGCACACGCCATAGAGCATTTTAAACAACATGATTTGGACGCAGTATTTATTGTGACTAATGCCCCTGGCAGGAGCGCATTCAACAGAGTAGAGAGACGCATGGCTCCACTTAGTCGAGAACTAACAGGCGTTGTTCTTCCCCATGATTCTTTTGGGACACATCTTGACTCCAGCGGCAGAACATTAGACGAAAGTCTGGAAAAGGATAATTTCAAAAAGGCAGGGGATATTTTGGCTGAAATATGGTCTGCAGTTTGCATTGACGGGCACGAAGTTGTTGCTGAATATATAGACCCGAATAATGACACTTCCAGCGTTCCAGACCTGCCAGGCGAAGAATGGTACACTGAGCACGTTAGAGAGAGCCAATATTTACTCCAGGTACATTGGCAGTTGGTTTATATCAAATTTTTATGCGTGCCTATTTCATTTTTTTTTATTTTTTAATGAGCACGAATATTAACAAATTTTTATTAAGAGTTACAAAGGGAAATTGTTATTAATTTTTTCTAGGTTGTAAAATGCGATGACCAGAAGTGCTGCAGCCCACGCCGGAGTGATCTGCATATGATTCTTCACGACCGTTTTCTGCCACCTCCGTACCCTATCACTCAAGTTGATGGACATTTGACAATTCCGGACTTTAAAGAGCATGACGGAAAGTCATTTGCTCCATTTCTAATACGCCACTGCCTACCGATTCAACCGCTGAATGCCTTCATCAGCACGCCTTATGATCTCTATTGCCCAAGTGTACGTGATGATTTAGAGAAAAGATGCTGCAGTACATGCGGTATTTACTTTGCATCTAGCACAAGAGCTGCAGAGCACAGACGATCAGCCCACATTGCACCAGCTAAGCAAGCGCGTATGTTCCGAAAAGTGCGACCCACACGGATTGTCACAAGACGAGCTAATGAATTACTTTGTGCAAGTGCCAATGGCTTAGAGTGGCTAGATCAGAACGAAGTTGAAGGATCAGATGATTTTACTGAAAATCATATGGACATGTTGGTTCCAATAGTCTCTCTTGAGACCGTGCATGATTCTCCATGGACTGAATTAGAGTAGATACTCTTTTTTAATCTAAGTAGTTACGATTTAAGTATTCTATTGTTAAATTTTCTCAGCAACATTGATTACTAGTCATAACTAGTCGTAAATAAAAGCACGAAGCAAATTTGTTTTTTTCTTTTTACAATAACAATCCAACACGTTTACGTAAGAAACTCACATTTTGAAAAATCTCACGTGAGATTGGGAGATGGGGGAGGGGGTTGAATAAAATCTCACAACATCTCACCAGGGGGGGAGGGAGGGGCAGAAAATTAAAAAAAACACCTCACGTAATTTATGGACGCCCCCCAATGAGATAAAACGAATCAAATAAAAGTCAGTCAAATTAAATTGGGGACACAAATTCGTTAGGTACTGAAAAACGTAATCTTAGAATCCTTGATCGACACCTTAGAAACAATGAAAGAGCACTTTATCATTATCTAGTGTTTTTATTGATAAGGGCAAATAACAAAACAAGATAACACACCAAAATAACAATAACAAACCTCGGAACATTTCCGAATCACCGTTTCATTACAAAGAAAAGTCGCGCCAAGTAATTTCCACATTTACACCGGATGACTGAATTCACTTCGCCAGCTGTATAATTTAATTGTACACAGTTACACAATAATTTAAACACAGTACCGGTTTTTATCATGAGCCTATAAAAACAAAGTAATTCAAATCACACCGCCTGTTCTGCGTATGTCAAAATAAACCGATTTTTTTATTTTTTTTAATGACGTCACGTTTCTATTGTTTCAGCTGCCTCCTGCCGTGAAGTTCCTGGCCGGTTATGGGGCAGCAGTCGACTTCGACAACAACAACACAAAACAGAGCTAACGAAAGAGAATGCGGCAATACTGGCCGAAACTATTATGACCTTAACTGCTAACATAAAATACAAAGTCGACGTTTGAAAGTGGAACGCAACAGTACTTTTTTATTTTAGTGCAGTCACCAAAGAGTTCCTGGAGGAAGCTCTAGTGTTGTGCTAAAAAGTCAGCAAAGATAACGTTATCGCGTTCTCAACTAAATCCAGTGCGTCTGTTTTCGTTAACCGATAGCGGCGCTGATAAAGTCTTGTCGAGTTTTCATTTAACGTCACACCGTAGTCGGTCGCGGATCTATCGAGACGTGTTCAAATAGTGCTGGTGTACGACTGATATCGTTTCGCTCGCCAATGTTCAAAAACATTTCGACCGTTAGCCAAGTGAGTTCGTTTATGGTTCGAGTGGCTACGTTGTGTAGTGGAACATTTTAGTGTATGTTTTAAAAATGCGTGGGTTGTGGTCTCGTTTTGCGGCGCTGGGGTGGGTGGTTTCCCTGGTGGGATGCCACACTCCTGGCAGTGAGCTGGAGTCCGTGCGGTATGGGCCCACGGATGACCGGTTCATCAGTGACACGTACACGGTCGCTAACATCAATATCACGTATAAAGATGAACATGGAGAGGAATACACGGAGACATCTGAGGTGGGTGACCTTTTCTCTTATTTTGAAATTCGAATTCTCTTTTTTTTCAGAGCAAAATGATTTGAAAAAACAAAGAAATACTTTTTTTGTTGTTGCCTTTGTTGGACCATCGAAATCAAAAACAGGTTCGAGGTCTAGAACCTCTTTTTCGGTTAATATTATGGGACATCTTTTTATTTATATCGTAGACTAACTTTGTAATTTTTTTTTTATTCAAAACGTAAATATTAAAAGAAATTAAACTAGCTAAAATTTTATCATAACTACATCGGAATGAATCATTTCAATCATGACTTCTATCACGTAGTCTCTTCTACCGGTGAATTCCAGAAGGAAAGTACTATAATTGATTTTCTTAATAATCTTCTTTAAACATGATGTGCTCATTTTAATGTTTTTCTACTAATACTGGTTTTCCTTTACAAAACACCATTAATTATAAAAACAGTTATTTGATATTATCATAACACACTTTCGGATGTTTTGATTTCGTAAACATACGGTTTACATCATTTTATGATTACGGTAAATTCGCGTTTGGGTTATTAAAACAACATAACATCAAACCTGCTATCCTGAAAAGGTTAACCTGCGGTGTACTGTTAAGCACTGGGGGCTAGCTACATAAATTAGACACGAGTAGACTTGTAAAAAAAAAATGTACCTAAAAGAGTGGTGTCCTAATTTTGAATTATGAAAATGGAACTTCCTATTCTTAATACGAATTAGTGTTTTAGTAGCTGATTACCAACCATTATCATAATATTAATTATTTGTGGAGTCTGTATCCAGACAAAACTTCTTACAGTACCAGTCAGTACCTCCACATTTAGCTGGTTAAGATTTAAGGTCCCATCTAAGAGTGGGTGAGTTAGCCTAACGTCCATTATTGTAAGTACTTAAACATTTTTTAAATACTGCGTAAGAAGTAATTAAAATTATGATAAGATACTGTCCTATCTGTCTTAGGAAACGAGTAATTTCTTGATAAAGAACAATTGTGAGATAAAATCTTACGATATTTTCTAAACGAACAATTTTTATCATGTTTTTTTTGTGAAATACTTAATCAAATATATAAGTTGCAGATATTACTAGTACATATTTATTTACGTAAAAGTGACGTTATCTTGTAATTATGAATTTAAATATTGTTGTTACGTCAAAGCACCCGCATGACAGGTCCACATGAACACATAAATAAATACTTTATGCTGTTACTTAGTAAATAGAAAATTGTGAGGTGACTTGCAAAGGAAAAATCACAGAAAATTTACTCGATTTGGTTGCTTGATTTGATTTGGCGGATTGGCAATTTTCCTTTTTTTTGTAAATTCGTCAAATTTTTGAACACACAAACATTGTGAGTGTGTATTTTATTTTAAAGATCTTATACACGTTTACCTAAAAATACACACATCAAAAGTGACTAGGGATCAAGCATTTTTATGCGGATTTCTTGAGATTGAGATGTGGCTTAGTAATAAATTTATGATTTTATAAATTTATATGGATCCTTTTTGGTGCATTTCATAATTTGAATCAGGAACTGTGAATCAAATTCGAGTAAAAGATGAAAATCAGCTGTCAATATTTTCCCTATAAAAACATACAACGCATTGAAGACATTATTAGTGCTACTGTTTCCCTACTACTGATTAAAACCAACGTTATTATGGAGCGGCGACGTCATTTAAGCAGGGAAGAAATGCTCAGAGCCGTGGGAATGATAGAAGCTGGTTCCCGGCAACGTACTGTGGCTTTAGCTCTGAATACAAGTCAGAGTGTTATCAGTCGACTTTGGACACGTTACCGAAGCACTGGTACCGTGGCTGAGCGCCATGGAGGACGGTATCGCTGCACCACACGGAGACAAGACCGATACATTCAAATCTTAACTCGAAGAGCTCCAACAATAACCGCCATGATGTTAGCCGTGAGGCTTCATCACTCTTCAGGGAACTTAATTAGCGACCAAACAGTCAGAAACCGCTTGCATGAAGTGAACCTTCATTCCCGAAGACCGCTACGGGTACCACCTATAGCAATGCACAATCGTAGGATTCGATATCAATGGGCTCTTGAACACAGAAATTGGGCAGAAGAACAATGGCGTTTCGTGTGCTTTTCTGATGAGTCTCGTTTTAGTATGAGACCAGATACAAGACGTATACGACACTGGAGAACCCCTGGACGCCAACAGCGATTAAAATCCTGCCAGGAAGTCCATCCTTATAGTGGTGGAACCATCATGGTATGGGCGGGTATTTGGATCGGCGGAAGAACTGAGTTGATTTGGATCAGAGGCAACCTCAACGCTCAAATTTATGCTGAGACGATTGTATCAGACGTCATCGTTCCTCTACAAGTGCAAATCGGTCCCTTATTTCAGTTAATGCATGATAATGCACGACCGCACACCGCAAGAGTTGTAAGACAGACTCTCGCCGCAGCTAACATCAATGTCCTGCCCTGGCCTGCTCAGTCGCCAGACTTGAACCCGATTGAGCATGCATGGGATATGCTACAGAGAAGAGCTCTGCCGAATATGGAGGGTATCCAGTCGCAAGAAGACCTTTTTTTGTTGTTGCAACGAACATGGGCGGCCATTCCACAGCGTGATTTGGATGAACTCATTTTGAGTATGCCAAACCGATGTTCTTGTGTTGTTAGTGTTCGCGGTAGAAACACGGATTATTAATTGTTTAAGTTACCCAATAAAATTTTAAAGAAAACTGTTATTTCAGTCTTTTTTTCGAACTTTAATGTTAGTGGTTCAAATGTCAAAAATCCCTTTATTAGGAAAATGGCAAATTTCTTTATTAATGCAAAGGTGACTTGGTTTATCGTTACTGTGACAAACGAAAACACTTTATTTGATGAATCCTTTAAGAAAATTTTAATTAATATCAATCAGGAGAAAAGTTATTGCAAAAATATATGTTGATCCCTAGACACTTTTGATGTGTGTATAATAAAGAATCACACTCGTAGACCATTTCTCATAGGTAGGTACATCTAAGGAAACCTCCATAATGTGAAGACCGTAGATGAAGACTTTAGACAGCCGAACTGTCAAAATCAACTGCCAGATAAAAACAGAGGAACTTTTGCTAAAGACAGCTCTGCGGACGGGCACATAATTTTCGTATCGTTTATAAAGCATAAATGCTTATGTGTAAGAAAACCAAAAATCAATAATCAATGCGATAAAGTTTTAGTTTGTTAATTGAATATTGTTTTATTTGCTTTTATTTAAGTAGTTTACTTACCAATAGCACACCAATAGGGATGTTTACTGACTTTAAAAAATGTGACTCTAATTAATCCGTCTGTTAGATTATGTTTTATCAAATCAATGAAAAATGACGAAGATAATACGCGTCAAAGATTTGAGTGGGGGTTGGTGACGTCACTGACCGCAAAAAAAATCATGTCTTTGAGTATGACGTCACACACACGAGTTTTCAAAGCACTGTATCGTCTTAATTGTTTGTTTACGTGAAAAAAGAAAAAAAAACGTGTCTAATATTGGTATTCCATAATTATATTGGTAATCTATATGACGGACTAATTAGATTTTTTTTTGTTAACGTCTCTATTTCGCCGCCTACTTAGACATTCTATTTTGAGGTATTACCCCAAAATAGACGCGTAAGTATGCTCTTACAGAATGCTACCCATTTATCATCAGGCCAAAATCATACGATTTTTATCGGACACATTCTTGAATATCCGTAGATAAGGGCTAATATTGCGCACTTGAATCAATGAAAAAAAAAATGCATTGAATTTTGCACTGACGTACAACAGTTACGAAAGTCTAAAAGGTCTATTGTGTTAATCTATAATTATAAGCCGGTGACGCATTTCATGTTTTCCTTTCTTTTCCTGATAACGCAGATGGATTTAATTATTATCATAATTAATTTAATAATTACTTGCACGGCATAGCTTTCGACGTAGATAATTAGTAATACTTTGTATTAATTCTGTAGTTTATCTCGACCATGTGTTTTAGCGGCTTATCAGGGAAAATACGTCGTATTTACATTTTGTTAATTCGGTGCTGTTTTATCTTTATCATAGTGATACTTATGCAGGCAATAACATAACACATAATATTTCGCCTGTAATTTCCGAAGGGCTAGCCAGAGAGAATTGGAGCTCATGATTGAAATAAAAAAAATTGAATTAAATTTCTCCAGTTATGTTTGAGTCACATGTAATAGGGCAATAACATTCTTACCAAGTATACACAAAGTTATTATTAAAAAAAAAAACATAATTTAACAAAACAACAATCAGAATCATCATTCTCCTGTCCTAATCCCAACTCATTTGGGGTCGGCGCAGCACACCTCTTCCATACTTCTCTATACTCGTCATCCTGCAGTCACCTCTTTTTCAGTTAAAGTAGAAACTACAATATATTAATTTCAATTTGAAAAAAATAGTAGAACAACACCGATAAACCAACTAACTGCCAAAGATTAAACCCAAGATAAGTAACAGTTATTCGAGTTAACAGCACTTGCGAGACTTGTGATAAAACGCAGTACTGACTACTGACCCACATACGGAACGCAGTATGCTGTATCGCTGTATTATATCTGTACGAATATACTAATAGGTACATAATATAATAAAGAGAAGTTTGTGAGCTTGTAAGGGGTAACCTCTCGATCTCGAACTGATTTTGAAAATTATATCCCACTAATTCTGTTCAGTAAAATGTTGTGAGATTCATGTCCCTACCTAACCTAACCTATAAATAGATTGACAAGGCCAATCGCATGAAAACACAATGTATCTCACAAGTCGTAATTTATATTAAATTAGATTGTTAAGTATTATGCAAATTAGCCGAGCTATCACAATTTTTTTTACAATTTTATATTTTGGTTATATTTTATTTTGATGAAATCGCTGGCGAAGTGCTAGTCAGTAAACGTCAAATTGTAAAAAAGTCTGTTTCTGCGCACGATGTATCCTGAGGAATGCAATCAATTTTATTTAGTGCGGGATGACATGCGATCTATCAGATGATGCAGCCAGCCAATTAAAATATTATAATTGGAAAGCGAAGCTACGTAGATCGGTTAAGAAGGAAAAGGAAGTAAGGTTAAGACGAATGAAGGTTCCATCTCGAATGAGATAGAAAAATAAACTCAGATGATGAGATGACGTACATCTGCATAGACTTTTCCTAACAATGCTGGGGTCGGCTTCCGGTCTAACTGGATGCAGCTGAATACCAGTACTTATATTACATGGAGCGACTGCATATCTTAGCTCCACAACCCAGTTTGTACTGGTTAATACGATATCTCTTAGTAGAGAATTGGTTGTCAGAATTTTAGGACACTGACTCTCTGTAACGACAGTCAAAGATCTATAAATGACAGCCGGGACTAGGGTTGCCAACTTTTTTCGCAAGAAAAACAGTATAATATTCAGGTTGAAGAAAGAAACTCGACAGTATTTCAATAAAATTAACAGTACTTTATTTTTTTAATGTTTAAAAAAAATTTTTCGACAACACAACTTAGCAATTTAGTGTCATTTTTGAAGGCTTCACAACAAATGAAATCAAAATGAAAGTAAATGAGGAGCTCATTTTTTATTACATTTATGGAAGATCTATTTCTGTCGGCCCGCCATTTGGCATTCATGACAGTAGTTGGGTACCCTAGCCGGAACCAACGGCTTAATGTGCTTTCCGAGGCACGGAGGAAACTCGGTATGTAACACTGACAGGTTGTCCATGGACCATGGCTAGCAAGGCTTAACCTGAAGATCGACCCCGAGCGGTTGTAATTATTTAACCCCGACTTCCCTCATACTCAGATGACGTACAAAGCACAATAAATAAAAAATGCGACCATAGACGTCTATAATTAGACTTCGTCTACTAAAAATGTATAAAGCATTTAGTATTTTAATTGAATTTCCTCGCACGCAGACTTATCTATCAGACAGATAACTGAACCCCTATACGTTCCCTAAGGAATAAAGTTATTGACATTAAACTCAGAGACTACCCACTTATTTTCTACGTCATAAGGTTTAATGTCCTCTCTCTTAATAACGTGACATCTGCTTAAGAGATAATAGCGTTTACGAGTATTTACTCATCAAATATTAGTAGTAGGTACCTACCGTATTAACAATCGAAGGTGTGAAGATCGGAGTATGCCTTGATCGTGAATCTAATGACAGAGGATGTTTGGTTAATAATTTGAAGATGGGCAATAATATTTTGGTTAGGTAATTTATTTAGGTATAAATATCACGGTAATATTAATTGTGCCTCGGATTTAGGTTTCGTGTTAATTATTGGAAGAATCTGCGTTCTTCAATATATTTTGTCGTTTTCCAATTCATAATGTTCACACACGTTCCCATTTTTGACAGATTCAAAAAAAAAATCGGTAAGTGATAAAAACCTTAATTTGTAGCGACCCCTTCAGTTCTAGCCCGTGCTTTGTACGACGACACCACAGTACACAGTCACAAAATTTCATTGAAATCGGTTGGGTGGCTTCGGAGATTAGCGCTTGCCTACGCACATTGTTACACGTGATTTTAAGACATGTATTATAATCACGTTATTCACTTAAGAAATCAATACTACCAGTGAAAATATTAACTGCCTGTTACCTGGTTTAAAGGTTTATGTATATGTAATGGCTTTCTTCATGACTCCTAACTTTCTTAAACCACGTGACTCATACTCGGTTTTCAAAGAATTCCTAAGTTACAACCAAGTTCTAAGTTACTAATTGAACATTACAATATCATGAAATATTACTAACTATTTAAGACCAAATTAATACGGTATCCACTTCAAAGAAATTCTCAATAACTTCTTCGCTTAACAAAATTGGGCAAGGATTTGCTGGTTTTCATATTTCACTGCTTTTAATGGTCAAAAGTGTGAATGAAACCTCGGATAGAAATGTTTTGGTAAGGTTTCAAATAACATCCCTATAATTATGGCCCTTAAATTAATTTTAATTAAGCTTCAAAGGGGAGTTATACATGTATAATTCACAAAGCGAAGTTTGGTCGTCAGTTTGTTCTAAAGGGCACATTTGAGGCGCTTCGTAACTCATTATTAGGTCACCGCACATTATAGAATCATCCACAGGGGAGGGGGATTTAGCTTTAATCTTTATACGTTTCATAAAGTCTATCTTTTGATAAAGCCCAAGAGGGAGAACCATGTGGTATTCCGTAGCGAACCTTTTTGTGTGCCATTTTAAGGGTTCCGTACTTCAAAACGAAAAAACGGAACCGTTATAGGATCACTCATGTGTATGTCTATCTGTCTGTCCGACCATTCCCCCACCTTATCTCCGAAAATACTGAGGCTAACATTTTGAAAAAAATATAAAAAAATTAGTTCAGCACTTATAGAGTACAGGGAAATCTTTAAGAAGTTAATGGTGATAAAATAACATGGAAAAGCTCTCTATCTACTACAATAGTACGGTACCCTGCCCATGTGTAAATCCGACTTGCCCTTGGCCAGTTTTTTCACGAATACCTTTCTGTGAAAGTCGTTGTCAGTCGGGTCGATCTATAAATAGGTTAAGCATAGCTTTCCTAGGTTGGATCGTGGATGTGTGACCACCCATTACTTACCGAGATTTCTCTGGGCCTTGGAGAGCACGTTAAACCGTTAGTCCCGGCTACCATGTAATGTTAGGCCCAGTGGCCTGAAAGTCTGACAACCAGTCTTACCAAAATCTATCGTATTACCCAGTACTAACTGGTTTGTAGGGTTCAGATAGGCAGTCGCTCATGTAGTAAGTATAGGTACTGGTATTTCGCTGCATCCGGTTTGACTGTTGCTACGAGAAAAATCTGCCCTTTTTTTGGGTGAGAATCATCAAAAAACCCCTCCCGCTCTTGGGCAGAGCTAAAGAGAGTGTCAGACTTCTACTGACTAAAAACGTGAAAGTAATCGAAACGGAATATGACTCAGCGAAAATAAATAGAAATTAAATCAATCTCGAGTCCGCATAATCCGTTGTCATAAGTTCACCATCCCTATTCCTTCCTAAGAAAAGTCTGCTTTGTTTCAATATTAGCTTTACCGATGTCCAATTCAATCCTTTTAAGAAGTTCTTGGTAAGTACTCTAGTTCAGGTTCACTCAAGTGCTGTGTTTATTTTATTTGCGGTTAGTTGTAGTAAGTAGTTACTTCTTGTGGATTTGGCTAGCGGTGTAGACTTGTTGTCGCCATATGAAGTGTTGGGAAGATACGAAACAAAAGACAGTTTGGTTGCAACTACAGTCCTTTCACAAGTTATTATGCCTTGTGCCTGTAGCTTCGTTTTATTTGTTTCTCTGACATTCAAATGTGCCTGTAATGGTGTAATTGAAATAAATGCTTTGAGCTTTGGGAGTTTGAGGAGCATTGCCGTATTTCTAAGAATGTTCGCATTATTAGTCCTAAATCTGGCAAAAATGTTATAAATTTTCATACATTTTAGACATGGATTATCGCTGAGATGGGATTGAGACTTGATTTTGTTTTTATTTCTGTTGCCCGCAACCTTTGTTCGCGTTTCTCATTTATTAAAATTCAGTTTCAGTTTTTGTATCATAAAGATTTAAAATGTGATGTGAGCCTGTAAAACCAGTACCTGTACACATGTCTATTGTTATTACTCAAATTATTCGAGGTTCAAAACAAACAAGAATATAATATAATAATTATTTAAAGCACATGACCAGCTAATATTTTAATTACTTTACTTGTTTACTTAAATAATTATGACGTACGTACCTACTCATTATTTTTAAATAATAAATTAAATAGTTAAAATATTCATTTCAATGTACAGTATGTTTTTTGTTTACCTTAAACAATTTACGAAGTAGGTATTGTAATGTTTGATTCACACTAAAATATTATTATTAAAAAGTCTTTTTTACGAAAAAAAGTGCCACTTCCACGGTATGGTTGCAGTGAACTGTTCTTTTTTCTTGACGTTAACCTTCATACCCTGTTTACTAACCCTGGTTCCCGAACCTTTTCAAACCAGCAAATAACCGTTTCACTTATCACACATACTCGTAGCAGTAAACAATATTACAATTATAGACGCGTTTTAACAGTAGCGATTATAATAACACAGGTAATTGTATACACTTTAATGTATTGTTGTTATGTCCACCAGTTGATTGTACCCCCCCCCCCCCTTCCACCCACTCCTCATCTAGCCTTGTTGCATCATATTGTATTGTTTCAAACTGTTAGGGCTTGTTTACGGAAACGCGGGGCGTCGCGCGGCGCGTTCTATTTTATTCATTTACTGAGAGGCGGTTCCACAGCAACAAGCACTGGATTTTAAACTAACGAACGAAAAATCGCTTCTAGTAAAATCGTCGTTTAAAATCGTTACCGTTTTCATACATCGGCATCGCTTGAATTAAAAACGCATAACGCGCCGCGCGACGACACGCGTCTCCGTAAATGAGGCCTTAGTTGTTGAGAACGTAATCGTAAAAGTACTGGGCGGTTATGAAACTGAAGGAGGTGTTGAAGGAACTGCGGTGGGCGATCTGTTTGTCAAGTTAGGTTGCAATTATTATTACTATATTGTATTGAAAGTTCATTTAGTGTTCTATTATCCGACAAATATGAAGGAAAAGGGATATGAAGGAACAGCGGGTTGCGCTACACCAAATAAAGAAACAAGGGCAGCCACCCGCCAAAAAAAAAGAGCAGGAAGACGATGATGATGACAGAGTTACTTTAAATTAGAATTACTTTTATAATCGTTTTAATTATGAAAATTCGCGCTTAGATAGCAACCTACGAGCAAAACAGCATGCTAGTTGAAGTTTTTTTGTTTAAAAATTTGTATCGGCCATCAGAATCCAGTCTCTCTTCTATTTTTGTTATGGGTCGGTAAATACTCAATTATTTTCCTTTGTCAAAACTTATTGAATGTAACTTCAAACGCTTCTCTTCAATTGTATATTTCGTAAAGCCTTATCAATTACATTTTCTTTGTTATGTGTCATTGTCATTATCTACTGTTTTACTTCTGAGAGACCAAAACCATTGTACTAGTATATTTATATAAACCTGTAAAGATACAATAAAACGTAGCAATAGCGATCCTGTCTATAATTCCTGAAGGGTAGGCAGTGGTGTACCAAATAGAGTAATAATAAAGGGTGTAAAAGTACCCTTAACGCAAACGAAGGGTATTTGTTCTCCCTACCATTGCGATATTTTTTTTTGTTCTAGACCATACCTGGGAACGAGTTACGGACATTTTGAGGGTCAAAGTTCCGAATTTTTCACAGCTGTTTTTGTAAATACTAGTTTTTCAGATTATAACTTTACCTAAACTACCTCCATGACCCGTTTATTATTCAAAGCATCCTCTAGCACAATGTTTTAATAGTGCTACTTTGAGTTTTACCGTAGAATGTGATTTTTGACCCCATAAATAATAATAATAATAATAATAATATTCCACAACTATCACACAACGCCATCTAGCCCCAAGCTAAGCAGAGCTTGTGTTATGGGTACTAGACAACTGATAAACATACTTATATATTTCTAAATACATACATATTATAGATAAATTACACCCAGACACAGAACAAATGATCGTGCTCATCACACAAACATTTGTCCTGGGTGGGAATCGAACCCACGACCTCCGGCCTAGCAGTCAGGGTCACTAACAACTAGACCAACAGGCCAGTCAATAAGTCAATAAATAAGTAGTTTCCCAGCAAAAATTTTTGCGTAGGGGTACTTGGTTTGATGTACAGAATGCTTGATTAACGTATGTGTGATGGGTTGATTTACACCCTGTATAAGCCTAGTACTATACATAGTGCCCGTTCTTCTCCATTGAGATCTTCGCTAGGAAATGGGCAATTACAGTACATTATGTATTTGTTTCGATCCGATTATTCAAAAGTGTCTGTAACTGATTTTGAGTACACCCTCATTTCGCCAAATATAATTTGTTTATAATAGGCTCGCCTGTTGCCATCACCCGGAGACTAATCCGGATTCCGAAAATGCTAGCTAAAATGAAAAGTGATCTTAAAATCATCATCATCACTTCAACCGCAAGACTTCCACTGCTGGACACAGGTCTCCCTCCCCCCCATGTGTCGCCACATTGACTGGTCCAAGGCGTCTCGCCTCCAGCGTGTCCCCGCAACCTTTACCGGATCTTATAATCTTCTACCATGTTTCTTTTACGGTCGGAACCTAAAAAAATATTCTCAAATCACTTCCTGAACGATTATTTCTTGCGTGATAGTAGTATAATTTATTTAAAGAATCGGAACATCGATTAGGCGCCGAACGCGTGTCTCAACGATTTGTTCCGGCTGAGTGCGGTGCCATTCACTATACTACTCTATGAATACTTACCTTTGTGATTCAGTTTCCAATGTAAACAAATATGTGTTCAACGAAAAACAACTTTAATACCCACTCATAAATGTTCAACTTCAAATATTTTTAAAGTTTTTCAATAGTGTTTGTTATTCTATTATCAACCTTATTGACACAACTGTGAAGTGGAAATTCGTCTAAACAGAAATACCGTCAATTTGAAAACAAGGATTTGAATGGAGTTTATATAATGTGGGTTAGTTAGTTTATAAATATTAAACGGTTGTTAATTGCCTAAAATAACTTAGTGATAGTTACGTAACAATGTCTTTACGCTCAGTGCCCTCGTTTTGGGATTATCTCGCTGTATATATGTATAACTTTTTTGTGAGTAGAGGGGCGTTTCGTGATTAAAGTGCGTCATTACCATTGTGCATTTGTTACCTGCCAAAATATTCCGAGTTTCATGAAATATTCTATTCATTCTGTTATTCTGCAGATTTCAAAGATAACATTGCAACCAATTCAATAAGACCAGTAGGGCTATTGCGTATCTTTTAAATGTCAGTGGCTATCTTATTGTCCATGGATAAACTATCAAATTGGTTATGGTTTAGTACAAAATGTAACCATTTGGCAGTAATTGATAGGCCACTGTCATTTATAAGATACGCAATAGCCCTACAGGTCAGTTTACCCAGGTTCACGGTGCTTGCACCAGACGCCGAAATATCGGGAACTCAGCAAACAGTACCTAATCATTTGTAAACATCCTGTTTTCAGTGTCACTGTACGCTATATTTTTTTAGTGTGAATGATATTATTGCAATGTATCAATCGGAATACTACATTTTCAAAAATAATCCGAACTAGTTTCGTGGTTCAATCGGTTCCGTCTTCCGCTTTTCAACACTAATTACTGAATACAATTTATTACTAAAATACCTGTTATGTCTTTTAATGGTAACTTAGAATAGATAAGTCATCATCTGCCAAGCCTCTCCCAACTATGTTGGGGTCGGCATCCAGTCTAACCTGATGCAGCTGAATACCAATTTCCACTTAGCTGGGTGATAATATACCCCTTGTTAAGACTGGTATAATAATAAGTTAAACGTTAATAAATACGTGGGTAGTATTAACATCAAGCTGATTGATTGACCTGAATAAGGTTCGCAACTCAACGAGTGGGTGTCGCGGTCGTGCCGACTATTCTTAGATCAATGGAAACTATAACTTTATTGAATTGCCCTGGGAAATATAACATAAATATGTTATCTTTGAAATCGGCCTTTTTGTTGGGTTATCACTTGGGATCCAAAATTGTGTCATGTCAATACAAAATTAGCATAAGAAGCCTTTAACGTTCACACTGCTGGTATACTTGCTCTTCTTTGTGCGAAAGAGTGGGCCGTGATCCATCACACTTTATGATATACTTAATATTTATAACATAAAATACATACTTAGGTGTGCCTAATAGTATAGTCCCACATTTTGCCAGTTATGTCTATGTAATAGGGAACGACCCTATTGCCACAAATCCATTGGTACAAATCCAGACTTCGTGGCCGCTGAAAAATTCTTGATGGTACTCGTAAAACCCCATAACATTATCATATTAACCCCCAATGCAACACAAAGTAATAAAGTTAATACGGTTGCCGATCAATTAAATTATCCACAATAACTATCTTAGCCATTTGCTAAGTGCATTGTAAATCGTGCTCAAGTTAGCGTGAAATTAACCGCCGCTGAAAAAAAATGTGCCTCAGATAAAATCAGTCAAGATACACAAACAAAACTGCTCTGAAAAACTGAAACAATTCTTCTGTAGGACTACTTAACTAAAACACAATGAAAGTCTGCCATAGATTACACTTAAACGCACTAATTAAATTTTATTTTAAGCCCCGTTTAATCCAATGACATTTATCTCCATTTCGTAAAGGACTTGACACCAATTAAATTGAATTAAAAAACATCTTGGTCTCTTAAGAAACGGTTACTCGTTTAATCGTCGTGAGGAAACTGGCAAGGCTTAGAACCAACCATTCGAAGACATCGGTCGGACATTGTCGAACTGACGAGAGCTCAAGTTATAAGTCTCGAGTTTGAACCCAAAACACGCACCTCAGATTTTTCGGATTCACGTGCGAATATACAGGGTGTAAATTAACCCTTCACACATACGTCAACCAAGCATTCTGTACATCAAACTAAGTACCCCTACGCAAAAATGCTCATTTTACGGTAAAACTCAATGTAGCACTCTTAAAACATTGTGCTAGTGGATGCTTTAAATAGTAAAAGGGTCATGGTGGTAATTTAAGCAAAGTTATAACCTGAAAAACTAGTATTTACAAAAACAGCTGTGCAAAATTTGGAACTTTGACGCTTTTGATGGCTTCCGGCCACCGTAGACGCGGGCCTGTGGACGGTGAGTAATGGGCTAGCTCGCCGTCCGTCCATCTTATGACGACGACAGTCCGTGTTGACGGCGCGTTCGTGTTCCACGCGCGCCTCAAAGAGAGGTCAGCAACATGGAAGGGGTCCACAAGGGCCGACGCCCGTCCGGGCTGCGGGATGTTGTAAGAGATACCGCGGCCTCGACATAAAGGGCTAGGAGGAACGTGGGTGGTTTTTAGTCAGTAGAAATCTGACACTCCCGCTCCGTTCAGAGCAGAAAGAGTCATTTGATTTACCGCTCTCCAAAAAAAAGGGGCAACCGAGCAACTGCCGAATGAACTAAAAGTTTTGAAACAACCAAAGTGAAGCTTACGTTTAAAGTCGACTCTGATAAACTGAGTTGATTGTTCAGTGCTTACCTGTATTGTGTTCATTAATGTAAATCACAATAAAGGCGGTTTTAGTGCATAACTATAAATGAAAGCTATTGAACAAAGGCGTTCAGGCGTTTCCAAAACACCGCTATAACCAAGCAACGGTGACGTTATTTGAATTTGAATTATACTAGGTTATGGTTTTGCTATAAACAGCACTTTTGGTGGCGTATTGTTTGCCAAACTATGCTGTGCGGTATTTGAATCGAGAGGTTATAGCTTGATGTGTCGACTTGTGTACTTAGCCTACTGAAAGATGTTTGAAATAAACTACAAAATAAGTAAGCACAAGACGTGCATACGAAATAACTACGAACATAGAATATAAACAACAAAAAATACAACAGGACAGGCAAGTTAACAGTTTGCACGCAAGCAAGCAAAGCAAGCTTCAACTTTACAGCTTACACGCAAGCAAGCAAGCAAAGCAAGCTTGCAAATTTGTTTGCAAGCTGATCAGCTCACTTTAAAGAATAATTCTTACAAACATCAATTCATACCACTTTATTAGTCTTTAGTTTATTATATTAGTTCAGTCGGATTAAGAACTACGTCGGTGGTCTTGCGGTGGTATATAATCACTCGGCCGATGTTTTAATTTGTATTGTTTCTGTTCACAATAATAAACGTTTGTGACCGTAACTTACACAGCGTCGCATACGCACTTCAAAACAACGTTCCCAGTGAGAGGAAACCATGTCTTATTGCTAGGAACTTAGGACCAAAATCAAGTATTTTTATCTTTCAAGAGTGTTTGCTTTTGTAGTGGTCGTTTCTTACACAGACTTATATCGGGTGTTGTTCATGATGAGTCATGTAGTGATTAACCCTGCACCCTGTAGTACTAATCGTAACGAATCCTTAGTCTTTTGTTAAAACAATTATAAGAGATTGAAGTTCACGCTTAGTAAAAAGCACTGTTTTACGTTAATTTGTGTCTTTGATTCGTAACCAGTTTTTGAAGGCCATAGTTGCTATACAATATTGAAAATCGTAAACAAACACAATAACATCACGCCTGTAATCCCCAAAGGGTTAGGCAGATGTGTTATAATGGCACATCAACATTTCGCTAGTTATCTTAAGACCCATGTAACCACAAATTTAGACTCAGTGGCTGAGTGTGTACTGAGGAATTCCTAATGGAAAAACCTACTAACACTTTGCCCGATCCGGCAAAATAAATAAAATACTCATAAACATGAAAAATTTTAAAATAATAAATTTATAAAATTATCTTGATGATTGTATTTGAAATACACCATTTCGAGGAATTCGCTCAGTTGAGAATTAAGAAATCAGTTCGGAAAACTAGAGCAAATAATACAATTTTCCACATAACGTTTTCATAAAAAAAAACAACTTTCGTTATTGCAATATCAATCGCTATATTATTTTGTGAAGTAACTTTATCAATCGAGGACAGTTTTTCTTAAAATTGTCGTATTTACCACAAATATGTATATTTAAATATACGAGCCATGTTTTACTTTATTAATGATATTCATGATCTTACAGTAGTCTGCTAAACAAATATCACGAAAAAATATTGAAGTGTCTGTTTTTTTTATAATATCGAAATAACAGCTTCTTACTGAATTCACATGAAATAACTTAGAACAAAAAAAAATGGTCTGCAAACGAATAAACAGACTGCTGTTTGTTCGTTCCAACTAATCTCCAAAACAGCCGGAGTGATGTTGACAGCATTTTAATGACAGATAGCTAATGTTATAAAGAGTAACAAATTGAGTCATTCATCAGATCAGAGTCATCAGATTTTAGAAAAAGGATTAGGTTTCCGGGCAAAAATTCAAACTCTTGAAATTGTAAACCAAATCGGACTCTAAAACAGAGAAGCAATATTTTCAGCATAATTTCTCGAGGCCGCGAGGCACAGCTAGTACTTAAAGTGAAGGAGAAGTTTCTTAGAACAAATGATTCCTGGAAAAACTTAGACTACAATATAAAAAAATAACTTTCCCAACCTTAGCTAGGTACCTGGAACTTAAGTAAGGTTTCCCAACCCTAGTTCCAGGCACTGTGCAACCTTATAAAGTACCTAAACGTTTAGAACTTTAAACTGTTGTTTGAACTAGCTGAGCTCCTTCTTTATATGAGGGGTCAGGTAATGCTGAACTCGGACAGTTCTATTTGACATTACGATCATGGTGTACGAACGATACTTCAATACGTAATTCACTACGTCTCAGGGGATTCAATGTTTATGTTGGGGGGTTGACAACTGGCGTATGGAAAAAACGGTTTTGCCCACGACCTGCTTTGTTTGCGACACACACGGTCAGTGGCAATCAGAAAGATTCATAATAAGATTAATAATTGATAGATTGATCATGTTTTTCCTACACCTCCGTTCTTATCCATTTTCTGATTAATTTCGTTGCTGTATCCAAGACAGTTGAATAGGGGATCGGACTGGGTCAAAAAATATGATTCTAATTAGTCCGTCATTTAGATTATCGAAAAATATTGGATACGTGTTTTTTGTTTTATCAAATTAATAAAAATTGACGAAGATAAGACGCGTCAAAGATCATAAGTGGGAGGTTGTGACGTCATCTGTTGGTGAAAAATGTACTACCATGTGACGTTTTCGAGGAATTCACGAGTTTTCGAAGCATTGTATCGTCTTCATTTTTTGTTTATGTGAAAAAAGAAAAAATACGTGTCCAATATTTTTTGAAAATCTTTCTGACGGACTAATTATTATTTTTTTGTCCGATCCCCTATTGTTTCTCAGGGAAGCAAGTCAAGTTTCATTGTCTCAGCGCTTTTCTGATAGTCGCCACTCCTATTGATTCTGGTTTTCAGGAGTTGCAGTGGTTTGAGAATCATCATCAGCCTATAATGTGCCCACTGCAGGGACTCAGGGGTCTAGGAAAGGGATGGGCAAAACCATCACGCGTGCCCAGTGCGGATTGGTAGGTGTCACAAAACAAGCCAGCTCGTTAAAACATATTGTTCATTTCGAGATACATTGACTGCCACGTTTGTCTAGTGGTCATAAGCGCGCCTGCTGTGCATGAGGTCTTTGCTTCGATTCCCAACCAAACTGTTAACGGGATTTTCCATTAGTAGGTAATTGCTCAGTAGCACCTACGGAGTCTAGGAGTATGTATGTACTATTAAGTACGCCTCTGCCATTTGGCAATTACAGCCATGATCTTATTCCTTTCGGGTTGTTCGAAAGAGATACCGCGGCCTCGGCACAAGGGCTAAGAAGGAACATGGGTGGTTTTTAGTCAGTAGAAGTCTGACACTCCCGTTCGCTCTGCCCAGAGTGGGAGGGCTAAGGGGTTATTTAGATCCTGTCGGGGCTGCGGGTAGTCCTCTGGTTATCGCGGCCTCGACATAGAGGGCGAAGAAGGAACATGGGTGGTTTTTAGTCAGTAGAAGTCTGACACTCCCTTTCGCTCTGCCCAAGAGCGGGAGGGGTTATTCGATGATTTTACACCCACCAAAAAAAAAAAAAAAGGGGTTATTTAGATGATTTGCTACCCGCCAAAAAAAAGCCTTGATCTATATTATTCATAATTTCCAATAGAGCAAAAATGTTCAAATTAGGTAAAGGTTCTCCCTTGCATACATTACTTGTTGCCCTTATTTGTATAAACAAGAGCATAAACCATAGTGACACATAAGGACGTTCCACATTGATTCACTTTCAGGTCGAATCAACTTATTATCTTGCAAAATACGTTATTAATCTAAATCTAATCGCAACCAGTCACTACGTGTTATGGTAAGGATAATTTATTAGCGATCAACGTTTGTGTTTTGCATTAAAAGGTTATTTGTTTACAAACAATGTTTTTTAAATATTATACTATCTTAAATCAGTAAAAGTTAATGAAGTGGAATTTTACAAGACATTTGCTTCCTTTTCAATAGATTATAAAACAAAACTGTCGAAATACGGGTATACTATTTGAGTACTGAGTGTAACCACGGTGCAGGGCTTACACTCAAGGCACCCACATGACCGGGGCTGCGGATATTTGTCGAGGCTGCGGGTTGTTTGAAAGATATACCGCGGTCTCGAACACAAAGGACTAAAAAAGGAATATGGGTTTTTTTAATCAGTAGAAGTCTGACACTCCCTATCGCTCCGCCTAGAAGCCATGATCATGACCAAACACAAATCTATTTAGAGCAAACAAAAAATTTGATACCGGGGTTAAGCTCAAAAAAAAATGAAGATGAAGTGTCTGCTAATCTTTACGTAGGGTTGCCCTCTCAAAAATTTGCAAACAAAGACAAGACGCGTGACAACCCCGGATTTTAGAGCTCTAAACTCGGACATGCCATCACTTCATCAGTCAAAATTTGTCCTTCAATTGAAAACGAGGAATCAAAGAAGCGTTCTTGGTGACTGTCTTTTGATAACTACATTTTATCTTTCTAACTAGGGTGCTGTAGCTTTGTGTGTGTGTGTGTGTTTGCGGATTTAACCCATTAGTTAGATTCCATTGAGTCCCATAGAAAAACTCCCAGCCATTATTTGCCACGAGTCCCTTCATTTACAACATTTCAAAGCTTGACATTTCATAAAGTATTCTTGCTTCGTCTTAACTTGTAATTTTAAATTTGGTTATGGCAGCACGGATGTCAGCGGCGTCGGGTATGCCTATTGAATAAACATCAGGGTCCAAGGTTTTGCTCAAAGGCCTTATGTGACAGAAACTAAAGCAAATGGAAACGTCTTGATCTTCTTTGTTTGTTGGGGATTTACAGATAGCATAGTTTAGGCAACTGGGCTTATCCCAGTTGTATACGTCCCTGTGTGCTTATTGGCCTTGTTCTGTTCTGTCTCCTGCTGATATGGAGGGAAGTGGTTTTTTTTTACCTGCTCCTCCGCCTATTCTTTTCTGATTAATTTCGTTGCGGGATCCAAGACAGTTAAATAATTTCTCTGGGACCACGTCGAGCTTCATTGTCACGGCGCTTTTCTTGTGGTCGCCACTGTTGATTCTGGCTTACAGGAGTTACATTGGTTTGGGAATAGTGAGGCGGGCTTGCCCCATATTAAAAAAAAAAGATAGCATAGGTGTATGTCCACAGAACAACCGTGGACTATTTTCGGCTGAAATGATGATGGTGATACTTTTTATACCGGTTGTACGACCCCGTGGGCAATTACCAAACTCCACGCGGGCGAAGCCGAGCGCATAGCTAGTTCAATCATTAACGGCCGAATACTGAAATGCTTCTCAATTTTAAGTTGCCCTTAAATAATATATAATAATATAATAATAATAAGTTAATTTATTTCTCTCACAATGGTTATTAGCAGTACAACATTTTGAACAGTATAATATTCACATTGTGAGAGCTGGTGCCTGAAGTAGGTTTAAAAAAAAACCTGTATTACAGGTCACCAGGCCTCACTTAGTGGCATCCTTATTAAACAGGCAGGTAACATATTTCCTACCAAACAAATATAAATTTAAAATAAAACAATAAAAATTTTAAAAATGATAACCTCCTCCTTTTTGAAGTAGGTTAAAAATAAGTAAACAAATGAACAGCAAGAAACAAAATATTCCTACCAGCAGTCACAGGGTGTGTGTAAATGTGTATGTGAATGTTAAATCTTGTTCTGTCTCTGTTACTTCAGCATAGAGCGACCGAGACAGCACTAGATTTGAGGGTTACTTATATTTGAGTCGCGTTTCAGTATTCGGCCGTAAGTGACACTAAAAATAAAAAATTTAAAGCGCTGTCACTTTCGCGTACACTTCCAATGTACTACCAATAACCTATAAAACCTACCAATAAATATGTGCAGGCGGAAGAACAGAAAACAAAATAAAATGTACCAAGCTTGACATACCTATGCATTTTTTCTTGACAAGCAGCGCCACCTTGAACTCATCATCTATGTTGTGGCGAGTTCCACTCTAACCAGATGCAGCTGCTTACCTGTATTTTACACGAAACAACTGCCTATCTGCAGGGCTATTGCGTATCTTTTACATGACAGTGGCTAACATTTAGTGCCTATCAATTACTGTGAAATGGTTCCATTTTGTACTAAACCATAACCAATTTGACTATTAATCCATAGACAATATGATAGCCACTGTCATTTAAAAGATACGCAATAGCCCTGCTAATCTCTACAACCCAGTTAGCACTAATACGACACCCCTTGGTAAGAATGGTTGTCAGAGTTATTGGACCACTGTTGGTTGTTGGTTGTTAAATGACATATCGATGCATTTTTTTTACAAATATGGCTACCTTGAACTACCAACTAGTGGTAATACTCTAACTACTGATTAGCTACATGCATTAAGAAGTACTCGTTGTAAAAATATAACTTCAATTAAACAAAACTTGTTATAATAATTAATAATACTCGTTAAGTAAGATCAAAGACAGCGCTAATTGTGACCGGTAATTAATGATTAAATTCTACTTAATTTGGCTCACGAAGGCGATATCAAAGCATCAGATTCTATGGTTAGGTAAAATTAATTGCCTTAATTAATTAAGCTTAATTACTTTTAATAAATGGAAAACCTAGTAAATATTTGTTGGTCGAGTTTCTGACTAAAAACCATCCATGTTTTATTTAAGCCCTTTGTGTCCGAGGTCGGGGTATCTGATTCGAACATAGGATTCGAACAACTCGCAGCCCCGACAGGCCCGTAGCCCCGACAGGCAAGCGCGTGACTCTTTCTTCTTCGTTCTTGAAATATTTATGAAAATATGACTTCCGTATTTAAATCAGATTTTGTTGACAGTTTCAAGTGTTTTTCACCATCATCATCAGCCTATAATGTTCCTAATGCAGGGACTCAGGCCTGCTCTCTAGGAGAGGGATGGGATCCACTACGCTGACCCAGTGCGAATCGGTAGATTTCACATGTCTTCCAATTTGTTGATTCTAAGACCTTACGATGTTTTCCTTCACCGTTTTGAGAGCAAGTGTTTTTATTTTTATTTAATTTTCTTTCTTCTCAGGGAATTTTAATATTTCGAGGAAAATTACACCGTGCCTATTCCCCAGGGTATTCACTTAGAAAATTCTCAGTAAGCACAAGTAGTCATTAAATAAATGATTTCATAGTTACAAAATATATTAAGTAGTGCGTGGTGATTCAACGTTCACACAGAGCCAAAGAGAACTTAAATAATGTAAACAATGTGTGGCACCAGCTGATAACTATTTAGGTTATACCAAGTCATGTATAATAATCCTTAAAGTACACCCATATTTTAAGTCCCATTCCAGTTGTGTTTCAAGTCCCATCTCCCAATGGGGGCAAGCCGGGTGTTTCCTCCAAAAAAAATTAATAAGTCCTGTTAGATTATCGAAAAATATTGGATACGTGTTTTTTGTTTTGTCAAATTAATAAAAATTGACGAAAATAAAACGTGTCAAAGATCATGAGTCGGGGCTTTTGACGTCACTTGGTGGGTAAAAAAGTACTAACCTTGTGACGTCACACGACTTGACACGACTTTTTTAAGCACTGTGTCTTCATCTTTAGTTTACGTGAAAAAAGAAAAAAATACGTATCCATTATTTTTTGGAAATCTACTGACGGACTAATTTTGGTGAAAATTCAAAAACTAAGTAATGCTCGTCCCCCGCGAACCCGCTAGTTGCTCAGAGGTAGTTAATTATACATACAATTTTTTTACGTTAAAGTTGCCACCTCAATGATTAATTTGACACCCGATTATGTATCTAACAGTAGTAGTAACGAATAACACACAAAAAACTGACAGCTCTATGAACAACAAAAACCTGTGTCAATTTACACATGTAACTCATTTAAACGAATCACAAAAAATATGTCTTGCCTTTAAATTTGAGACGTCATAATTTACACATCTATTTAGTTGTAGAGTATGCAAAAATAATAAAATAAATAATAATAATGACATCTGTCATTATAATAAAATAATATGCCAATTTGTGTTGCTACGTTAAGCGTATAGACAAACTGGAATTCTGTCTCTTACCTCACCCACAGATAATATAATAGGTACTAGCGTACCTCACTAATACTAACTTACGTGTTTACTTGAAAAGCAAGATCTTTGCCTTGGGCTGTGGGTTATTCGCAAGAGATACCGCGGCCTCGACATAAAGGGCTAACAAGGAACATGGGTGGTTTTTAGTCAGTAGAAGTCTAACATTCCCTTTCGCTCTGCCCAAGTCACTTGTGTCCTTCCTAACTCCATTTGAGGATAAGGATAATAATTAAGGATCTGTTATTTCGATAACAATTTTATATGTTGTTCAATTAAGTACGCGCATTTAATTTGTCATACAAACAAAAGAATTTGTCACTTAAATTTGTTTTGTGGTAAGTGAAGATAGACGGGTTTTCCAAGCCATCATTGCCAGCCTTTTGAATGTAGGTAATTATTAAGTATTAAATTTTTCTTGTGAGCTGATCAGGGTGGCCCGCAACTGCCGGAGCTGCGAGCCACAAAGGGCGAAGAAGGAACATGGGTGGTTTTTAGTCAGTTGAAGTCTGACACTCCCTTTCGCTCTGCCCAAGAGCGGAAGGGGTTATTCGATGATTTTACACCCGCCAAAAAAAAGAAAAAAAGGATAAGGATAATTTCCTGGTTATTTAATACCATGTATTAACTTAAGAATCGGATGACATAGGAATAGTAATCATAGAATTTTGCGGGTACTGGCACAATTATTGAATTTTGCGGGTACTGGCACAATTATTGAATTTTGCGGGTACTGGCACAATTATTGAATTTTGCGGGTACTGGCACAATTATTGAATTTTGCGGGTACTGGCACAATTATTGAATTTTCCAGCCACCCTGGCACTAACTCAAGAATAGGGTAGTTAACAAAATAATCTAATTAGTCCGTCAGATAGATTTCCAAAAAATATTGGACACGTATTTTTTCTTTTTTCACGTAAACAAACAATGAAGAGGATACAGTGCTTTGAAAACTCGTGTGGCGGGTGAGTGACGTCACAAACCCCCACTCAAATCTTTGACGCGTTTTATCTTCGCCATTTTTATTGATTTGATAAAACAAAAACACGTATTCAATATTTTTCGATAATGTAACAGACGGACTAATTAGAATCATATTTTTTTAGTCAGTACTCAGTAAACATCCCTTTTGCGTTAGTGCCAGGAACCTCGACCAAAATCATCGTCAAGAACACATTCTCCAGAGAAAAGCGAATCTTCAACCCTATCGACCCGGACGTGACGTTGTCAGTTTATCGCAGAGGTTCAAAGCCTATGTTTTGATTTGATCGACATCGTGATAAAGAAACTACTATATGATACAACCCTCTATGTGAAATAGAGGGTGTGTTGATGATCCTATTTCTGTGAATACTACTTATACGTGTTACGGTCGCAAATCATATTTTTATTAACATACAACCTGACACTGACATGGAAATTTAATAAAAACTAACAATATTATAATTTTGCGGACCAAATTTATTTTTTGGTGGGTGGGAAATACTGGGAAATCATCAAATGACCCCCGTCTAGGCGGAGCGGAAGGGAGTGTCAGACTTCTACTGACTAAAAACCAAGTTCCTTCTTCGCCCTTTGTGTCTCGCAGCTCCGGCAGTTGCGGGCCACCCTGATACCAGCTCACAAGAAAAAATTAATCGCACTAATATTATAAAGGCGAAAGTTTGCGAGTGTGTATGTTTGTTACTTCTTCACGTTAAAACTACTGAACGGATTTGGATAAAATTTGGTACACAGATAGTTTATAACCTGGATTAACACAGGATAGTATCATCCCGATTTAATCTTCCCGTGGGATAATTTTCGAGTTGCAGCGGGTGAAGCCACTCGCAATACTAAGTAAGTATCTACATTCAAAAGGCTGGCAATAATGGCCTGGAAAACCCGTCTATCTTCACTTACCCTAAAACAAATTTAAGTCCTCGTCATGACGAGTTATTAAATAAAATGCGCGTAATTGAACAACATATAAAATTGTTATCGAAATAACAGATCCTTAATTGTTATTCTGATCATGTTTATTAACCAATTAAAACATCGATGAGAGGCTTAAATAGATCGGTTATCAATGTCATTGTCGTCACCAATTCCGAGGTCAGCAAAAATAAATGTTGTGTGTGACTGGTAGTGCATTTAGTGCATTAGCACTGAGATCTGAGGGTCTAGACTAAGACCCGGTTTCTACCAAAGCGGAGACGAGAGGATATGTGCGGAAATCGGCCAATCACATTACATCTGGTCTTACGCCCTTCCTGTGATTGGTCGAATTTGGCACGTCTCCTCCGCTTTGGTGGATACGACTGTCAGTGCTAGGTGTTCACACAAAGTTACTTCGTGTAGACTCTAGCTAGACGAAGTAACTTTGAGTGAACGATTACTATAATGGAAATTTAATTTAAAAAAATCTTTGCCTAACAATAGAGTATTTAACAAAATAATGTAATTAGTCCGTCAGATAGATTTCCAAAAAATATTGGACACATATTTTTTCTTTTTTCACGTAAACAAACAATGAAGACGATACAGTGCTTTGAAAATTCGTGTGACGTCATATTCTAAGACATAAGTATGACATTTTTACCGGTGAGTGACGTCATAAGGCCCCCACTCAAATCTTTAACGCGTTTTATCTTCGTAAAATTTTTATTGATTTATTAAAACAAAAAAATACGTATCCAATATTTTTCGAGAATTTAACAGACGGACTAATTAGAATCATATGTTTTTTTGTCAGGAAACATTCCTATTAAAATCACATACACATGCTTTTTTTTATTAAGTTTTAGGGTTCCGTAGTCAATATGGAACCCTTATGGTTTCGCCATGTCCGTCTGTGTCTGTGTGTCTGTCCGTCCGCACTATTTCTCAGAGACTCTTAGTACCAGAATGCTGTAATTTGGCATGAATATACAAATGAGTTACACCGACAAAGTGCTAAAGTATAATATAGATTTTTGTTTTAGGTTACCTCCAGTACACATTAAAGTGGGGATGATTTTTTATTTGTAACAAGCAAAATTACCGAGTGATGTTGTTCACATTTCTGCTATCAATTTTCAATCTTACGATTATGTATCTACACAATCATAAGATTACACAATCATACACTAATTACAACAAATAATTAGGGTGAGGCCAAACGAGCGTAATTTTGCGAGTCGTGAGTCGCAGATATTCTGTTGCAATAGGTTTCATACAAAAGTCCTATTCGATTCACATGGCGACGATAAATGAGTTGTCTGCCGACTCACACAACACCACACAATTTCTGCGACCGATATTCTGCGACTCAGGAATCACAAAATTACGCTCGTTTGGCCTCACCCTAATTATTTGTTGTAATTAGTGTATGATTGTGTACCTAAGCACACAATCTATGCTTTACGAATATCCAAACGTTTCTTGATGAAGATTTGGAATTGCTGCCTAGTATGTGCGACTGCATAATATCACGCCTGTAATCCAAGAAGAGTAAAGCAGAAGTGTAACTAACAGTACCTACACTCGCATATCGCCAGATTTGTTGTAAAATAGCGCAAGCTTATGACCATCAACAGGGCATAAATCTGCTTGCGCTGCAAGCATGCGCTGCTACTAAGAAATTCGACTACGGCAATTATTACTTTTACCCAAATGTGCCTAACTGGCTTTCAATAAAAAAAAACCGGCCAAGGGCAAGTCGAACTCGCACACCGAGGGTTTCGTACAAACAAAGTTTAAAATTATTTAAAAAAAATATTATATGTATAATAATTATGACGTAACTAAAAATTTACGGTTTTCGCCATTTTTCAATACTTTGTACCAAATGTCAAGACTCTGAGTTCACGGGAAGTACCCTGTAGGATTTGATTTCCCATGCGATTGTCGAAATTTGCGGCATAAACGGCTGTATCTTTTGATTGCATTGGCTCAGAACTTCGACTTTTTCACAGCTTTATGGCAGTAGACCTGATTATTAGATATAAATTTCAGCTTGATACCTCCACGCGTTCCTGAGAAAAAGGGTCTTGACAGACAGACAGACGGACAAACAACAAAGTGATCCTTTAAGGGTTCCGTTTTTTCCTTTCTAGGAACCCTTAAAACCCTCTTAAATTAATCTGTGATCCTAATTAGGTAGCGAATGTGACTTAAATTGACTCTTTACAACTCGTTAAGGGACATCACAAAGAAAAATGGACAAAACTAATTACGGAATGGTACCCTTTAGACGGAAAGAGAAATAGAGGTAGACAGACTACACGATGGGAGGACGACGTCAAAAAAATAGACTGGAGAAACAACATGGACTCGTACTGCAAAGATAAGAAAAGGGAACTATATTTTCTATCACCAAAATTTATATTTGTCATCAAGTTGTATCACCTTGATCTATCGCCACGAAATATTTTCGTTCTCAGATAAACAAAAAGTGTTTCCAGAAATAAATTATCAAATTAATGTTAATATAATTATGTGTAAAATAAGAGCAACAAAAAGGTAGTGCATTAGATGAATATAAACTTCGTTCTTATAATAATAGTTTTATTACATAAACAATAGTTTTGTGCCCAGAATGGTAGATCTGTCACCAAATAATGCTGAAAGAAACCCTAACCCTAGAGGGTCGACGTCAAGGTCACCCCGAGGTTCGGTTAGTTAGGTTCCTTTAATCCCTGCAGACAGACCACTGAACTATTATAATACATACAAAAACATTTATTTGCTACTAGAGCCTATATCTCCATGATTTTAGGTGATTTATTGTGGAATTGATTTTATACTGTTTGGTGACTACATTTTGGTGACAGATCTACTATTTTGAGGACAAACCCTATTATTTAAGAAACACAAAACTAATAAAATTGGTGATAGCTTAAATGATACCCATAAGAAAATACTGGAGATCTTTAGAGGAGGCCTTTGTCGGAAGACAAGTTGAAACCGAACTACCGTTTGCCGTTATCACATAGTAATAAAAAGTTAATAGGTATATTTAATAGTTAAATTTTAGTTAATAGTCAATATATTTTATTACTTAATAGTTTTAGTTTTAGGCACACACAACACTCATGTATGTAAAACTTGTAAATTCAACAAAAGGCTTTTTTTTAATGGGACATCATCAATACCGTAAACAAGCTTAATTATGATAACAGTTGTTTTTCCACTAATTAAGAACAAATTAATCACTCAGATAAATTAAATACACAATACTCCATTGGTATCTTACTTATGTAATAACGACAATTTGACAAACAAGTTTTTGTTAAAAGACTTGATTTGTGTTGCCTGATATTTTGTAATAAGGTTCTAGATTTAATTCCCAAGGTCGGACAATGTTTTTTCATCATAAAATTTCCAATTGGATTAGACAGCTGTCTGCTTGGCAGCAACACGATCACGTCCTAAAAACATGGGACTTACGCAGAACTGACGAAATATGGGCGTACAGTTTAATACATCTCAGCCTACTCCTTCGAGGATAAAAATCATGATGTTATATGTTAAATTTAATACCCAAAATGGCTCTCCGGCTCACAGGCTACGTACTACCGATCAGTCAAACAACGATCGGTTTAGCAGTTCAAGAGTCAAAAAGGTAGCAGACAGACATATTTACTTACTTTCGCATACAGATAGTTACGAGTACATTACAGATTCAATAATGATATATGATTGACACAAAAACACAGCCTTGATCTGTTTAATTAATTGTGTATCCGATTATAAACCGGTTTTCAATAGGTGCTTGTATTAGTGGATATTGATCTATCTGCTGGCACTGTCGGCCTTATAATAGATTTGTTATACTGACTGTGATTGGATTAGAACTCATTATGATTGATACGTATCGAGCTGCATTGTTTTAGCGATAAAACAAAGGTTTTAATCATTTAAACAGGTATTCTCTAACGTTTCTAGCAGGGGCGTGCGCCCTATATAGGCTCTTAGGCTTAGCCTACCTTACCAACTGAGCATTTCTTATAACTAATTAACGATGCAATAAAATAACACTATGTACAAATTAATCATAAAAAAGTTCAAACTCCTGTTAAAATACTTATAGCAATTTTTCGCGTCCCACTAAAACTCATTGACAAGGATTACGATTAGTACGAATCTTATAGACAAACACTCGACTTGTCTAAAACCCATTCATAATTGTATGCACACAGCGTCACATCGGTACGTATGGCCGTGTCTATGAACCGCACACATACATAGATTTTCGCAATTTTAACGCAGCAGCTCCTACGACTGTAGCTGAGTGGGCTGTGATTGGCTGCAACAACACAACCAATCTATAACCCGCGAAGTTCAAAACTTGCATTTTTTTGCAATTTGTAGGCCAGTGCTAGGTTGTATGTTGAATAAAATATGACTACATACGTCTTAAAACCGGGAATCATATTTTAATGAACATACAACCTAGCACTGGCCTGTAAATTGCAAAAACGTAAGGAAATTTTAATTTCGCGCTTCGCGAACTTCGGGCTTCCGTGCATAGAGCGCAGCACCTGTTTAGTTCGATGTTCGCAATGTTGTCAACTTGTCACCTCTTTCATTGGATTTCGTATAATCCTGCAAAAAATGTTGACCGCTGTTGTGAACAAACTCGATATGAAAATGATGCAATTTTATTTGCTAGTATTTTTCTATCGACAATAATAACCTAGAAATTATTTTTTACGTAAGAGGAAGACATTACTGTTTCATTGTTGTGACAAGCAATATATAATGCGATTTTGTTTTGAAACCGAAAACGTACAGTTAACGTTATTAACAGTAGTGTAAATATTAATTTTGTTGTGTATTACTTGTTTATTCACGTAACAAATAACAATGGTGTTTACTTGTGAAGTTTGTGCTGATAATGTGTGTTTATTACATGTTAAAGGTAATAAGTGTTCTCAATTATCGGTCAGTGGGTCGTCTTAGGGGCGGATCGTATAATGATAAGATTCAAGTTGTATCTAAAGGTAGACATGTACCCGAATTACGAAAATTTATCCAAAATCTTGCAAGTTACTTGTTCTGTAACTATCACCCACTCACTTGGATGAGATATTTGAGGTGGCCGAATCTTTCTTCTGTTTGCATCGTCATTAGAAAATCGTGAGTTAAACCTTGAATAATGTGGTGAGTTTTTGAATTGTATTTAAAAGTTTTGTTTTTACAGGCTTACTTTTAATTTTTTTTTTTGCTGTCATTTATTCGTAGCCTACCCATCGTGGGGGACCACTGCACGCCACTGGTTTCTAGATAGTAACAGAGTTCCGATAAATCTCCAGGTTAAGCCGCGCTTGCTAGGTTAGCTGTGGATGAGCGACCACCCTTTACATACCGAGTTTCCCCTGTGCGTTGTAAAGCACGTAAACCCGTTTTTCCTGATTGTCATTTGTAGATCTTCGAAAGCCTGACAACCAGACTTACCAAAGGGTATCGTATTACCCAGTATTTACTAGGTTGTAGATGTCTGATGGGCAGTCGCTCCATTGAAAATTCATTTGGTGACTGAATATTTTTTGACTTTAGACCACCATTTTGTAACAAAAAATACCTTTGGGGGGGGGGGAAACATCAAATAACCCCTCCCGCTCTTGGGCAGACCGAAAGGGATTGTCATACTTCTACTGACTAAAAACCACCCATGTTCCTTCTTAGCCCTTGTGCCGAGGCCGCGGTGTCTCCAACAACCCGCAGCCCAAATACAAAATATACCTGACCATAAAACACCATCAACATTAAAGTTCCTTACTTACCTACTTAATTCATTTATTACTTTCCTCATCCTGGCGGCGACATAAATAGACAGAACTTCCTCTGTTTATTTCCTTTGATAGTAAAAAACTACGTGTTTTTAGCGGGAACCGGGATGTTTGCGAGGCTCTAGGGAACTACTGAACTGGATACCTTTTACCTTTGTCTGTGGTCCCTAAGGAGGTATGATGTCACGCGATTAAATATATACCTACTTACTGTGGAGAATGTTGTTCAGTTCATTCTTTTATTTAACTTGTTTATAGTCATTGATTAGTATTGAAAAACCCATTGCCTTGCTCAAATAAAATTAACAAATTCGTTTACTCGGGTTTCTTTCTATTGTAATATTTAAAGTGCCCTTTGCTGTTGTGAATTAAGTGTACGGCTCCATCTTCGCTGAGAGACCAGATTTTCTTGTTGTATAATATCTTAGAAACTCTTCATCTTGAATTAAATACAGTCCCACTGACTTAAACCCTACGCTCTTTCTTAAAGTCCAACTCCACTAATTTACAAATGATATAGTGGTTTTTTGCAATATTTGCCATACTTACATGTTTCCATGTCAAAAATAAACAATTACACAATTTCACATTTGTTCTTTAGAATTTTATTCGTAACTACACGAAATTTCAGAAAAGCAAGGAAACTCTCATTTAATTTATGTAATATTGTTGTAGATAACTAAAGCAATACTTCAAAAGTGATTCATACATTTCTAATTTCACACTTCCTTCACGCCGCGTTCGAGTTACGGTTACGTGTATAATCAACGGATTATTAGTAGTCTACACTAATATTATAAAGAGAAAAGATTTGTTTGTTTGTAATAGGCTCCGAAACTACTGGACCGATTTAAAAAATTCTTTCACCGTTGGCTAGCTACACTATCCCCGGGTGACATAGTCTATTTTTTTATCCCTGTATTCCCACGGGAACGGGAACTACGCGGATGAAATCGCGTGACGTCCGCTAGTGTAATATATTTTCTAAGCGTTATTGCAATAGTTACTATCGACATAATCGCGAGTATTGGTTACGTCACTACTCACTAGCGTATCCGGTATTTGGAACTTTGGAGTCAAATGAGCTAGAGTTGTATCGGGCTATCGATAACAAGGCAATGTTTGTAAACAATTCGTTGTTGTTTTTACCCGACTGCGGCAAAGCAGGAGGGTTATTAAGGTTATAATACCGTCGCAAGTTGGCGGCTATTCTTAGTTATAGATATATTGATGTTTTTTTTGGATACAGTATCTAATAAAGACAGATAAAAAAAACAAACTTCTCCAGCCCTTAAAATGGTAGTATTCTTTTAATTATGGCTTAAACAGAATGTTGGTGAATATGACAAAAAAAGTACATAGGTACAGCTGATATAGAACCTCCACCTTTTTTAAAGTCGGTACTACACTTTACAAACATCCCCAAAGCGATGTCGACAACACTGGTGATGATGACTCTATTTTAAGGCAAAAGAGTGGGGTGTAAAAACGACCTATATAACTGTACAAAGTATAACTTTGTACCTTTTCGGTCAATCAAATTGAGTGGGATAAGGTTTGACCTATATGGTGCGGAGGGTAAATAAATGCCAGAGAGCGCATATTTATATCGGTTTATTTTAAAACGTT
Source organism: Diarsia rubi (assembly GCA_932274075.1). Lineage (NCBI taxonomy): Eukaryota > Metazoa > Arthropoda > Insecta > Lepidoptera > Noctuidae > Diarsia > Diarsia rubi. Next base: position 14,217,466 of record OW026413.1, read on the forward strand.
GAAAACCAGCGAGTAATGTATTTAATTTTTCGGCGTTAAAACAAGCTAGCTGCTTTTTGTGCGTGGTTAAAATCTGAAGTGGGTAATATCTTGTTTTTCCCGACTACGGCAATGTCAAAAAAAAAGGTTATGATTTTAAAAGTCTTTCAGGTTGTTATAGCTCCTTATTTTAGAATCATATTCCACCGGAATTTTCCCCCTTTATTTCAATGTAATATTACGTCCTGCTTACGTAACACTCCATTTATGTAATTAAAACAACTAAAATAAAAAAACAACAATGTATGTTGAAATACAGAGTAGCTAAGCTACAGAGTTCATCGACTAAACAGATTGGTTGCTAACACGTTTTATCAATCTTAGGTAGATTGATAAAAGACGTTAGCAACACCTTAATGTCTGTTGGTAACTATTTATCATCTATATGCCCTTTCTTAACAATACCTCCATTAATAACTACATACTCGTATCTGTCATCGCCAATTCCGTTCTTATCTTTTAGGTAAATATTTTTCAGACGACTCTAATACATATCGACAGTGACAGCCGATACATATCGATTCTTCATCAGATCGTCTGGTAGCTATTTATAGTCCGTCTGTATTTTCTAGAAGACAGATATTTATATAACTAGCTGAACCCCGCGGTTTCTCCTGCCGTTTTTAAGGTTCCATAAACCCATACCCGGTATACCGTACTACTAAGCCTTCGCTGTCCGTCCGTTCTTCTTTATGTCAGTGGTCTGTATTGTATCTCGTGATCCATAATAGGTAGACAGTTGAAATTTTCCCAGAATCTGTATTTCTGTTGTCGCTACAGCAACAAATACTGAAAAAAAAATTAAAAATAATAAAGGGGCTCCTCTACTACAATGTACGATTCCCGGTTCCTGAGTGTTGTAGTAGCCTAAAGTCTAACATACTCTTTAACTTTACTAAGGAATGATCTATGCTAACATAGATCATTCCTTCTACTTTCCAGAAGACAATATTGATAAAATACATAACGACATCGAGACATTGTCGTGACGAAATATCGATCACCTATCTACGCAGTTACAATGCCGATGCTCAGTCTGAGGCCTGAGAGGAAACATCGAATGATATGTTTATTTGATAGGATCAACAGGTATCGGGAGAATCTCATTTGGTATGCATTAGCTTTCGTATACATGTCACGTTTGGCGGAGTCCCTTTCCGAGATTGTAAGTAGTGACGTAAGTAGTTGTGAGATCTGAAGAGTGGCTTGTAGGAGTGTTTGGCAATCTGGGTGTTATTCACTAAGGATGAGATTTTTTTTTCTATAGCTTTCTCTAAATATGCCCTTAGGGAATGTATTGGATATGTTAGCACAAGGAATCATATCAGGTTAAGCTCGTCTTTAATTCTCAATCTACTTCGATCATCGTCTGCCTTTCGCTTTGGGTAACCCTTCAGATAAAATGAGTAAATAAAAGTCATACCCTTGATAAAATATGAAGTACAACGTAACTACGTTTAGCTGATGCAATGCCATCGTACATTTTACAACACCAAGTTACATGTACATAACTACATACATAAAGTCACTCCCATTCCCATCAGACTTGACAGAACGTTAGAATTTTACGACCCCCAAGTTGCAAATATGTGAATTTCACTACATTCAACACGACAGAACACGAAGGCACTAACTGCTTAACTCACTTAATTTTCTGTACTCGACAGGGTCCAAATAACATGTGGTTTTTTATATTAAATGGACTTTTTCTTGACCTCTGTCTTGTTCTGGGAACAGGGATGAGGTCGATGGTAGAACAATGTAACCCAAATGAAACCAAATGAATGAATGGAACTTGCGACTTAAATAGGTTTGGATCGTATGAGCTTGGGAACACCGACGCAGGCAGTGAATTCTACTCCTTAGCCCTTGGCTGTACGAATAATGAAAGATGGGTGGCAAAGCTCTTTGTAATTAAAGTATTAAATGTTGAAAGCAGCTTTCATCTAAAAATAGCACAAAAACACGGAGTCTCTTCAACTAATTTAGAACTTAATTAGTCCTTTGCACGTCAATTTCAAAAGGTTCGCCAGTTAGATAGCCACTTAATTAGTGATGTCTAGGCGCGCTGCAGAAAATTTGCATTCAGTAATTGACTTTTGATAATAACTCGTTTACTTATCGTTGTTCACTGACTGAGCTCGAAATTAACATAGGCAATGATAAGCTAATTTTGTTTGGGGAAAGATGGTAAAGAAAATGTGAGCAAAAATGGCAGAGTTTCTTATAAAAATGACTCCGAATCTTCGGACGGCGTTGTAAAACAAAAAAAAACATTTACTGTGCAATAATAAAAACTGCCGATCAATCTTCAAGTTAAGCCGCACTTCCCTAGGTTGGTCTGTGGATAAATGATCACCTATTACTTACATACCAAGTTTCCTCAGCACCTCAAAAAGCACGTTAAACCATTGATCCCGGTTGTCATTTAGTATATCGCAGGTGGTCAGTGGCCTGAAACTTTGGCAATCAGTTCTACCCAGGGGTAGGTATCGTAACCAGTACTAACTGGGTTGTGAAAGTCAGATAGGCAGCCGCTTCATGTAAAATATTAGTATTCAGCTGCATCCGATTAGACTGAAAGCCCACCCCAACGAAAAGGCTAAGCAGATGTGATATTGAGAACACACTAATATGGTGAAATAGGGATATTAAGAGGAGGCTCCCTAAATTGTATGTTAATTTGCATTAATATTCTGAAACAGTCGTACATACAATCAAAATGGAACTTTAGTATATGATTTATTGGATCTTTTTCTTTCCATGTACAAGACAATTACATAATTGTAGCATATTCGCTCGATTCATTTTTTATTCGAAAATCATGTCTTTTTTAACGATTATTACATTTTTCCTCAAGATTGCTCCGCCTTTATGTCTAAAATAAATGTTCACTGTAAGAAAATATAGTTTACTATCCAGCCACAAGATATTTTTTCTCCTGATCAATTACTACTTTAGTTATAAACGAAATAAGAATTGAGACTTACGACATTTAGTTTCGTGCTCGAACGCGATCAAAGAGCGCACGCGGTATTCGACTTTATAACTGATGTGCTAGCGTCTAGCACATCGCGCGGAGTGGCGGGGTGAATGGGGCGGAGCTTGCGTGGAAATTATTTTAGAGTGCCTGGCAAATCTAATTAGTCCGTCATATAGATTATCAAAAAATATTTGACACGTATTTTTTCTTTTTTAAAACAAACAATGAAGACGAGACAGTGCTTTGAAAACTCGTGTGACGTCATACTCTAAGACATTAGTATGACATTTTTTAACGGTCAATGACGTCACCAACCCTTTGACGCGTTTTACCTTTGTCAATTTTTATTGACTTGATAAAACAAAAAATACGAATCCAATATTTTTCGATAATCTAACAGATGTACTAATTAGAATCAAATTTTTTAAAGTCGGTAAACATCCCTATTAGTTTTGGTTTTGCTTACGTGCCAAATAGTCTCTTACACGCACACAATCGTCTTATATTCAACAGACGATGATATCACTATGAATGCTTATTTTAATCAGATAAGAAAAAACAACGATTCGATAATGAAACACCTCGTCAATCGGATAAGATGTTTCCCCTGAATAAGTGGGTAAACAAACAAGCCAATTCTTTTACGTAAAATATTATGAAAAGCGTGTAGCGAACCGACGAGACATGAAAAACAAATATTTTGATGACGTCAAAACGAGAATGTTTTGTGAACGAACTAAGAAAATTTAGGAAATGTACGGTTGTGTTGTTTTCCATTGTGTGTACATAAGTGAATCATCATATTTATCTTGATAAACTTAATCTAGGTGCATTAGCACTGGAGGAATCTAATCAAAATGCTTAGAGGGTTCTCAAAATTTAGAAGGTTGAAGATAAATAGATATTTTCGAACGTATTTTTTTTTTCGTCAATGTGTTATCAATTTATCACATACGACGACGATTGCGAATATAATAAATTAATAATATGTATAACTAGATTAAAAACGAATACGATAAAATAATCTATAAAATGCAAGTGATCCATCTCTCGCCCACACAGACATAAGATTGATTTCAAGCCATCCACAATTCTAATGTACTTACTTAAGTATGCTGTTCTCGTAAAACATCTAGTATAAAGACACTGCCAAAGACTAGAAAATCTTTTTCACTTGGCGACTAGTTTTGTCCATTTGAAACTTACAGTTTAAATAAAGCTTAAACTTCATCATCATAACTCTCCTGCTTTTACCCCATTTACATAATGGGTGTAAAAATACCCTTAACGTAGAGTCTTTTCTTCTAGGCACTGGTTTTCCCCATCATTTTCATTAGCCACGATTGTTTTTTTTTTTTCAAAATCATACCAGCTGGGAACCTAGCTACGGAAATATTTGTGGTCAAAGTTCCAACTTTACTTTGTATTTCTCCACTGATTACGATGGATGCATTGAATAGTACAGGGGTTTACTATTCAATGCATCCATCGTAATCAGCACAATGCCGTTGCATTGAATCCTAACATAAAACCATCAATTGTATTTGCCTATTTGGTCGGTGTAGCAATATGTCTTTTCCTTACTTCTCTATTCGTCGTTATCATAGTAATCATCTCCTCATTCTCCTCTCTAACTATATAATTTATCAACCTAACCAACGGAATAACCTTACTTCAGTCTAACTGCAATGCAAACCGAGTAAACTCCGGGTAACATACTAATTTCAAACAAACAAATTTACAAAACATAAGGCCTCGTTAGATCTCATTAGCTTGGCGAGTTTATAGGCAGACTGCGTTGGCATGAAGCCAGCCATCTGGCTGTCTCAAGGCAGGCTAATGTGCTGAGGTTATGTATTAATTAATGGCTATGAATAACAATTAGTTGTAACGCCATCTTGTGCTTGATTGTGTATCGATCGATTGAACGATTGATTTTAATCTACCAATATGGGGATGTTTACTGACTTAAAAAAATATGATTCTAAGTAGTCCGTCAGTCAGATTATCGAAGAATATTGGATACGTATTTTTTGTTTTATCAAATCAATAAAAATTGACGAAGATAAAACGCGTCAAAGATTTGAGTGGGGGTTAGTGACGTCACTAACCACTAAAAATGTCATACTAATGTCTGAGAATATGACGTCACACGAGTTTTCAAAGCACTGTATCGTTTTCATTGCTTGCTTACGTCATCATCATCATCATCATATCAGCCCGGAATCACTGAGTATAGGCCTCCCCTTTTTTCTGCCACACTTCCCGGTTCTGTGCGCATCTTATCCACGTGTTTCCGGCGACTTTGACGATATCGTCAACCCAACGAGCTTTAGGACGGCCCTGGTTTCTTTGCCCTGACCTTGGCCACCACTCGGTCAAAGCCTTGCTCCATCGGCCATCTCCGCGTCTAGCCAGATGTCCTGCCCAGGTCCACTTGAGTCGCACTGCCCGGTCCCCGATATCGTAGACTTTCGTTCGATGGCGGATTTCGGAGTTACGCACTCGATCTAAGAGGGTTATGCCGAGCATGGCTCGCTCCATGGCCCTTTGTGCCACTCGCACTCGATGGATAGTCTTCTTTGTGAGCGTCCATGTCTCGGCACCGTAAATCATTGTTGGCAGGACACACTGGTTGCTGGTTGCTGGTTGGCTTGCTTACGTGAAAAAAAAAAAAAGGCGTGTCCAATATTTTTTGGAAATCTATCTGACGGACTAATTAGATTTTTTTAGTTAACAACCCTATTAAAGGCGTCGCTAGTCTATCTTTTTAATCATCTGCCTAGCCTTTTCCCAACAATTTTAGGGTCGGATTCCAGTCTAACCGGATGCAGTTGAATACCAGTATTCTACCTACATGGAGCGACTGCCTATCTGACCTCCACAACTCAGTACTGGGTAATATGATACCCATTGACAATGACAGCCAAAACGGCTTAACGTGCTTTCCGAGGCACCTTTAATTTGTGAACTTAAGTCTGACATAAAATCTAAAGTACATAATGGTGTCTTTGAATACGCCTGTCGTCTTGAAGAACTTACTTAAAATACTTTCTTCTTGAGAAATCCATCAATCACTGTGAACTAAGATTATAGAGACAAATATAACCAGACGAAAATGAAGACTAATGGAAACCTCGTGGTTTCAGTAAAAAGCAGTGTTCGAGTATAAATCTGTATTTAATTTCGAAGAATTTGTTGTCTTTTTGAGCAAATATTGTCATATTTTAACAATTTATGGTTAATTAATTAAGATCCAGGGCACTCACTGTTTAATCTGTTTTTAAAATGGTTGGGTCCCTTTTCAAAGCGATTTGGACAATTTTTTTAACCAATTTGTCTCTTAAATCTAAAAAAATGTTATTTGCTCTTTTTTGTATCAGGCGGAAAGTGCTGATTATTAGTTTAATTACAATCTGTGTTTATTTATCTCTTTATTAAATTATTTTCTCTATCTTTCCAGTCCGGTAAATACGGCGAGGGCTACATCGGGTCATCCCGAGGGGTGGCGGTGCACATACGGGCCAGAGGTGTGGGGGGTGAGAGGGACCACACTGGGTGTATGTGGCCTTTGCTGTCAGCAGCAGCTCCCAACGACCCCCTGCCCACGGAGCCATGGGTCGCGGTCATAAGGAGAGGCAGCTGTAATTTTGAAATTAAGGTAAGGACTAATGTAGATTTGACCATGAGACGAGTATATGGGGATGTATTTTTGCAAAAGCTGCTGTGATATAAACTAAGACCTCGTGGTCATAGTTTTCATCATTTAGTCAGGCAGTGTGTAAGGTAGTCAAGTTAACTAAAGTAACATTTATTTGCTTACATTGCAGGTAGGAATGGTTGAGCCTTGTACAATAAATAATAATCTATCTTATAATAGGCATGCGAAAATTAATTAAAACTAGTACTTAGTCCAGATTTTTGGTTAATTTGTCCTTTAGTTTTTCCATCACAGGAATTTCTCAGCCCGGGAGTCTGTTTGTCTCCGGTTGATAGCAATAGGCTCGGCTCCTAGACAGAGAGAGAGAGATTTTGCTCACGATATCCGATGTTATCGTTGAGGAAAAGTCTCTCTCTCTGACGTGAAGATCGCTATCACAGAACGAACCGTCGTTCTGTGATATCGATCTTACCACTGAAACATGACCGACAAATTGACAGTTGTACTTAGACTCACACATGTACACTTTCTCTAATTACGAGGATATTACTGAAGCACTTCATTAAACAGCATGTATCAGCAGTAGGTCATAACTCTCTGTCCCAATTCTAAGTCTACAACAGCTCTACACGTACATAATTACATAGTCATATTTATATGCCCGCGAATAATTTTGACAATCAAAATTAAGTGTCAAGCAATGCCTCGCTTTTTCTTCTAATTATTCATCAATACATCCAAGATATTACCAACAAATATGTGTAAATAAACACCACATTTTAAATGGTGTAAAAGTACCCATAACGCAAACGAAGGGCACTTGTTCTCCTCACCATTGCGATAATTTTTTTGTGCTAGATCATACCTGGGAACCCCCTAGTTAAGAAAAACTTTGACCCCCAAGTTCAAAGTTCCAAATATTTCACAGCTGTTTTTGTAAATACTAGTTTTTCAGATTATTACTTTACTATTTACTATTCAAAGCATCCGCTAGCACAATGTTTTAGAAGTGCTACATTGAGTTTACCACAAAATGTGATTTTTGACCTTAGAAAAAAAAAGTCGTTTCCCAGCAAAAAAATTTGCGTAGGGGTACTTAGTTTGATGTACAGAATGCTTGGTTGACGGTTGTGTGATGGCTTGATTTACACCCTGTATCCCACGTACTGCATGTGCCTCATTCGCGAGAACGTTGCCAACGAGTATCGCAGCTAATTGCATTAGCATGACTGAAGCCGGCTTCGTTAGCTACGAACTAAAACTTATTAAAGCACCTGTGCACTGCCTTTTAAACTCATTAACAAACTTGTCATACCTATCTCAAGTTTGAGGAGCTCGTGGCTGGATAATAATAGCCGCTCAGGTCAATCTCCAGGTTAAGTTGCGCTTCCCTAGGTTGGTCTGTGGATGGGTGATCATCCATTACATACCGAGTTTCCTTCGTGCCTTGGAAAATACTTACAACTGTTGGTCCCGGCTGTCATTTGTAGTTCTTTGACTGACGTAAAAGGTAGTCAGACCAAGTCTGACAACCAGTCTTAGCAAGGAGTTTCGGACATATACATGTACTACAACTGGCTTATCCCAGTTGTATACGTCCGTGTGCCTATTGGCCTTGTTCAGTTCTGTCTCCTGCTGATATGGAGGGAAGTGAAAATTATGTTTTTCCTACTCCTCCGCTATTTTTTTCTGATTAATTTCGTTGCGATCGTTTCTCTGGGACTTCGTCGGGCTTCATTGTCTCGGCGCTTTTCTTGTGGTCGCGACTGTTGATTCTGGCTTACAGGAGTTACAGTGGTTTGGGAATAGTGTGGCGGGCTTGTCCCAATAAAAAAAAATATACATATACTAGCGTACCTGGCAGTAGTCGTCCTGCCCGGTCAGCAACGCCACCTACCGGCTACCGGGTCCAATTACATAAATTTCATCAAAATGGATCCAGCCGTTTAGGAGGAGTTCAGTGCAAACACACGTACAGAAGTAATTATATTATTATAATATAAAGAAGATGTAGTTAGACTAGAACTTAGAAGCGGACCCCAACATATTTTGGAATAAACTAGGCAGTTTTTCTCTTTATTTGTTTTGGGGTTTTTGTCTAAACAGATATGCCAACCCCATCTTGCCTTTTACTATCATTACTTAAAAACTTATAATTAGGTAACACGTGACACGTGGTAACTCAGTTATACAAATGTGAAATTTTGGAGTACTAGTTACCCCAAAATTTGATATTTTGCATTTTATATATTCTTATTTAAAGATGGCCATTTTCACACTGAAACATTGGTGGCAAGTACAGCCGCACTCAACCACACATGTACACTCGACGGTAAAGTCAATAACGGATCAAATGTAGATATATCATAGGTACCCACATCAGTCTAGACTTAGACTAAAGGCAATACCCTTTCAAGACTGAGACGTTATAATGATCTTGTCACCAGCATACCAACCCAACTCAACCCAAATAAATACTCCAGAGAATCGGTGACTCTTATTTCTGTACAGTGATTTCACATAGGGCTGTATGCAGTTATATTTAGAAAGAATATTAATATGAAATTGCTTTCTCTCGAGTCTTGGTACCTAATAGTAATTATGGGAGTAATTTTTGGCTTATAATTTTCCCATTCAGACTACGCTAAAAACGTGACGTAAAGGTCACAAAAACATGATTTTTTTCGTATGTTTGAGTCGACTTTCAATCTACCAATACAGGGTGTAAATGAATCCTTCACGCAAACTTCAACCAAGTATTCTGTACATCAAACTAAGTACCCCTACAAAAATTTTTTGCTGGGAAACGACTTTTTTTTTGGGGTCAATAATCACAATTTACGGTAAAACTCAATGTAGCACTCTTAAAACATTGTGCTAGTGGATGCTTTGAATAGTAAACGGGTCATGGAGGTAATTTAAGTAAAGTTATAACCTGAAAAACTAGTATTTACAAAAACAGCTGTGAAAAATTTGGAACTTTGACCCCCAATATCTCCGTAACTAGGGGGTTCCTAGGTATGGTCTAGAACAAAAAAATGTTCACAGTGGTGGGGAGAACAAGTGCCCTTCGTTTGCGTTAAGGGTACTTTTACACCCTTTATATAACCGAATACTAGTATTTTACTGAAGCGACCTCCATGATCTAATTACTGGGCACCACTAAATTCCAAGTCGGATGAGCCTCAAAAAACGTCGTTTGTAACACGTGATCATCTGTTACTGCAGTTGTCGGTTCCATAACAACCACACCTGTAGCTCAGGTATGTATTCCGCCTGGACTGCAGTAAGTCTTCACTTATATCAAAATGTACTATTGTTACATCGGTCTTCCTCTTCTTTGGTTATGCCAATATTTGTCATCAGCTCTATTGCCTGCAGATTCACTGTTGGTTATAGATTTTGATTGAGATTTAGATTGGACCGTCCTATAAAATAGATATACTTAAATGCGTCAACAAAGTTAAGACCCCAGGAACTTGACTGCTTACGCGATAGTGGTAATCCTTGGTTTAGTAGCTAGCAAAGCTGTGTAAAATCTTAGATTAAAGAAAGCAAAGAAATAATTGTCAATGTAGACTCTTAGAAAACAATCTTGATTGATGAGGTACTCAAATTCACGCTTTCTAAATATTTAGGGATATATGATAATGAGGTGTAACACATACAACGGTATGAGACGTGACGTAAGAAAGTGTGTAATTTAATTGACGTAATACAAGGTGTAAGCGGACCCTTCATGGAACCGCCACCTAAGCATCATACATCAAACTAAGTAATTCAACTCTAAAATAATCACTGAGAATGGTCTTGAAAAAAAAAACGCAATAAACAATGCCTTTCGGCGGGTCTCTTTACACCCATTATTTAATCATTCGTTGTTACCTGCCTGCCTTCAGTCTTCATCATCTCCTTCATCATCAACTTTATGTCTCCGAAACTTCATCATCACCGTATTCAATCGATATGATATCGATATTGCACCCAAGTTAATAAAAAAAAATTAATGAACTCCTTAGATATCTTTATCCTCAGATAAACAGCTAGGATTATTTGTCGCACAAGTATGTCTGATAGCCTGATAGTAACGATTGATCACAACTACACAATGATAACATCTGATAGTAAAGTAAATAGAATTCCATAGTGTGTTGAGGCTAATATACAGGGTGACTTGGAACTGCGGAGCTGCGGGACTGTTCTAAAAATAAGCATGGCTAGGTTTTAGTCAGTAGAAGTCTGACACTCCCTTCCGTTCTGCCCAGAGCGGAATGACAGTAGGTTCTAAGTCTATCGCGGGGGTTTCATCAAATGATCCCTTCATTTGATGAAACCCCCGCGATAGACTTAGAACCTACTGTCATTCTTTAATGGGCCTACCACACGCACAGGCTTGACCACAGTCTTAATCCGTGTAATCGCGCAGGCAAGTGTGGTGAAGATTGAGCGTGTGGTAGGCCCATAAGGAAGCACTGCTCTGAAAACTTTAAAAAGTTTTCCTAGTAAACTACGTGAACAAATCTGTAATAGGGAAAAGCAATGCTTCTATTTATACAGATATACAAGAAAAGTAATGTATATTTTATATTTGATTTTCTGGAACATCGTAGTAATCAGTGTAATTGGCTCTTTATCTTTAATTATCTTCTTGCTTTTATCCCCCGTTTTAGGGTCGTAAACATCAAAGTAGTGATGATTATAAATTTTATAATCATCACTATTCAACATGTATAATAAGTATCAATACAGCTTTCATTTCATTTCAATATCGATAAAGAGGGGTTTTGAAGGCTTATTTTGGATAACGACACTTTAGACCGGTGGTCATTATTTATAGTACTTATAATTAGATATCTACTATGGAATATTACTTTCCGTTATCAAAAAATATTACAAAACACTTATCAAAACGGTGATCCTACCCCAAAAACTCAAAGATATTTGACATCTATAAAGAACTAACCCACACTGGGATCGAGTGGGTTACTATGGTTCCAGAGAGAAGGCCTGTGTCCCAGCAGTGGGAAACTAGGCTGATAATGTTTATTCTTTTTTAGAACAAACGGTATGTACTTTTAGTAATTTAAGTGACCATGCTTCAGGTTATAAAACAGAATTAATAAATTTGTAAAATATTATACCCAATTGTTTCCTTCATCTATGTATGTTTGCAATTTTAAAATAACAGTTTTTTACTAAATGCATATTATGAAAGTATTATACAATTTTTTTGTCTGTTTATTTCGCCCAATCTCCGAAACGGTCGAACCAACTTTTACTTACAGATAGCTGATGTTATAAAGAGTTGTTTTATTTGGAAAAAGGATTATGGTTCCATGCAAATAATAAATAACACTGTAGTTTACAAAATCCGTTTCAAAATAAGGAAGTATTTTTTAATTAAATATTCACGTGGACGAAGGTCGCGGTTACCAGCTAGTCCTTAATACTTGACTATACATATACGTCATACGCCACTAATTATATCTCGTATCTTACCTTCAGATGACTACCTACTACTTCAGTGATGTCATACCTGACTATGACATCAATGCATTGGGTACAATAGTTTTCTGTCACCTAGCCTTATCAAGGGGACCATTTTATTGTGTTACGCCGTAACATGACCCCAAACCTCGAAATAAATTGGGTGGGGGAAAAGCATGAAGACATAATAATAATGATAAGACATAATATGGGTTGAGTTGTGGAAGTCTGATAAGCAGTCATTTTAACTTGATTAAAATGACAGCTGTCAGGTCAGGATGTACCGGAGCCTCTACTTGTAGGACCCCATATCTTTTTTATTAGGACTATATTTTTAATCTATTTTAATTAAATTTACCCTAACACCTTTATGTAGGTACTTGCGTAAAATACTGATTGCATAAATATGGATTTTGTAATCATTTTGTAATCATTTCGATAAGACTAAAACTACAGTCCCATTAGTTTTATTTTATTTATTTGGGACAAAAAACAGTTACACATTACAATATTAATATAACGTGTAGACAAAACAGTAAACAAACGCATAACCCACACTATTGTCCACGAAATCATGTCGGTTTAAAGAAAGAGATAAGGAAACGAACGCATACAGAAAGGGACAGTAAGAAAATAAAATTAAAATTTGAAAGATCACACAGACCAATTAAACCACAACCCCACACCAACAAGAAGCAGTCATGGTTAAGGATGACTAGCTAGTAATTCCATTGCCATTTTTTTAAATTTGGTCTGATTATGTGCAAAAATATCGATTTTTATTAAATGCGTGTTGTACGTTTCTAGTAATCGGCGGAGAGGTGCTCGCTCGCCAGCATTTGTTCTACACTTCTCTGTGTAGAACAAGCGCGGAACTCTCACTTCCCACCGACTAACAGTCCTAGGTACTACATAACATAACCTATTTGAGAGTTCCATACAATTAAACCTATTGTTGCATATGCCATACAGCATCATAACCATCAGCAGTGTACGCCTGTGCTCCAAGCTTAACATTTTGTACTGTTTCATCAGATCTGCATAGCATCAGTTCGGCAGCTTTTGACCTTCAAAAGGTATAGTTTTTAATAAATGCATTTTGATTGATGGGAGACGGCAAAACTTTGAGTCTAAACTCGAACACAACATTTCTCACTTCAATCGACTATAATCAAAGTATCTAAATGCGTATAAAACTCACGTATACCGTACTAAACACCCTGATACCGCTCATTTCTAAGATTTACTTGTTACACGTAAGGTTTACCGATAAGTAGCTGGCGGTAAAAAGGTAATTAGAGAATACTTAGATGGGGCTGTGTCGATGGGACTTACAAATTGCACCATGATATTATTAATTTAGCTGTCATATACTGTTTTAAGAGTAGAGAAAGACACAAAAGACGAAGAAAAGATGGATGTACTTTAGAGGATGATGTAGCTAGAAATTAGGTGTCTGATGAGATGACGAAAAACAGAGAAGTATATGGAAGAAGACGCTGCGCTGACCGCAAATGAATTTGGATAAAGGCAAGAGAATGATCATGATAATATGGTGGTACTGTTCGTGAAGACGTGCAAAAGTTACGTACCTATTACAATAGGGATGTTTAGTGACTTAAAAAATATGATTCTAATTATTCCGTCTGTTATATTATCGAAAAATATTTGATACGTATTTTTTGTTTTATCAAATCAATAAAAAATGACGAAGATAAAACGTGTCAAAGATTTGAGTTGAAGGGGAGGTTGTGACGTCTAATGTCTTAATATATTAAATATATGAAAGTATGAAAGTCTACTATTTTTTTCTGTGATCTTTTTTCTTTACAAGTAAATCGTTGTAGTTAATAAAGTAACTCCCGACCCAATTTGTATCATTTAATATTCGTCACACGAGTTTTCAAAGCACGTCACAATCGTCTTCATTGTTTGTTTACGTGATTAAAGAAAAAAATATGTGTCCAATATTTTTAGGAAATCTAGCTGACGGACTATTTAGTTTTTTTTTTTTACCGTTGAATAATAATACCGAATGTTATTGCATTTTATGTAAGACCGAAGTAACTATTTCAATATAATATAAACCTAGATATTATTAATATATTGATGATGATTGATTGAGGATTTGTTTTAATGACGTAGTGACACTTTCATTTTGAATCCAGACTAAACGCGCCATCTTTTAAAGTTACTTGCCATAATAGTGTAGCACATTTTTTTACACTACACGTGGTTAAAGTTGGGTGATGCAATAATTTTGAATTCAATGTTGGGCAAAACTCTAACATTTTATTCAAAACTGAGGTAGTTATGTTTTAACTTTTAACTTAGATTAATTTAATTACAATAATTTACAGAAGGGCTATTCATGGTTACGTTGCAGAAAAAAAACTGAAGAAAAGGTAATATTTGTCACAGGACTTGAAAGATCATCACAGGGTGTCACTTTTTGAGATTTATTTTTGAATCCAGAAAATTTGAAAATTTACATGACCAAGATTTTTTTTTTATATTTTTCTAATTACTGTCACGACTTGGCCTATTGCCCGTTTTCGGCTTGACGTTGATTTCTGGGACACGTTGTATGTATAGGTACTAGACCGGTCTAGCTACTAGCAGAGTAACATAAAAATGTTAATCCGTCGCGGTTATCACTAGTGAAGTGAAAGGTTGTATTGTAGGAAGTGCAAAGTCGTCTGACCGGTGAGCCGCCATGACACCCAAGATGCAACAACATTGTACGGTGGATAAATCTACATATTAACAAACATTTTGATCAGTTCCCAAGAATGCATCCCATAAAGGGATTATATAAGCTGTAGTTCGTGATTTCTGTCGATGAACTTCAATTATTTCCTGGGGGACTGAGCTCTGCTCGGGTATAAATGGAAAACACAAATTTATCTAGCAGACGAAAAATTAGCCTAGCTAGTTCAATTTTTCGACTGCGTAAACCCTATTTGCAACTGTCATCGAAATCAATAGAGTTGTTCTTGAGAACGTGATTGCAAGTATATAACTTGCTCTTATAGGGTAGGCTGTAGGTCAGAATAAATCTACTACATATAATGCGTGCTTTGTAACTAAACCGACTAAGATCTCCTCAAATTATTTAGCTAAGTATCCTTTCATGAGAGAGCAGCGGTGGCCCAGTGGTAGCGGCCCCGACTTACGAACAGTATGTTCTGGGTTCGAACCCAAACAGGCGCATTACTTTTTGTAATTTATTTCATCACCACTGCTCTCAAAACGGTGAACGAAAACATTGTGAGAAAAGCGGCATGTAATAAAAACAAAAAAAAATCGAAGACGTCACGTCTACCAAACCGGCCTGCGTGGTGGATTATAGCCCATCCCTCTCCTAGAGAGGAGGCCTGAGTCCCTGCAGCGGATACAATATAGGCTGATGATGATCCTTTCATGAAATAGCTTGTGTAAATCAACACAGAAAAATCATACACAAGAATAGAGAACCTCCTCGTTTTTGGAAGTCGGTTAAAAAGTAAACTAGTTTAAATTCACATCCCTCCTCTCCTCTGCTCACCTCCTGGAAGAATGCCAATGAATTCAAAGTTATTCTGTATCCCAGGCACCTGCATAGAGATAAACCTTTACGTATTTTGGGTTATAGATAGAAACGTGACTAAATTATGTTAATTTTTATTTCAGGTGCAGAATGCGTGGCGTGCGAACGCGACCGCGGTTCTCATATACAACGACCGGGATACCACTCTATTGGAGAAGATGAAGCTATCTACTGACAATGGACGTAAGTGCATCCTAATGTAACTGAAAGGGTCTTTCACCAAAAAAATCGAATTAGTCTGTTAGATAGATTTTCAAAAAATAATGGACACAAAATAATGGACACATATTTTTTCTTTTTTCACGTAAGATGAAGACGATACAGTGCTTCGAAAAGTCGTGTCCAGTCGTGTGACGTCACAAGGTTACCCCACTAATGATCTCTGACACGTTTTTTTTCGTAAATTTTTATTAATTTGATAAAACAAAAAACCCTTATAATATTTTTCGATAATCTAACACACGGAGTAATTAGATTTTTTTGGCGAAATACCCTATTATTAAAATATTATTGTCTTTAGGAGAGATGCATCTCAGATGAGGATATCGTATGATATTACGCATCACACCACGCTAAATGCTGTGGTTTAAATTTTGTGTCATGCTAGGTTAGGCTAAGTTTCCAAAGTGCATCAAATATGCAAGAGGTACAACGATGCATATCTGGAGTTTATTGATCGTTTCTTCTCTCTTTAGATGTACGTTTTATATTTAGGCAACATTCACAACTTTCTGCCTAACTGAACGACTCTTCGATAATTTAAAAGCTCTTCAGTTAATATGCAAATTCTTTCTCATGCTTCTACGAAATAATTTACAATGAATATTTCTTCCCATTTCATCAATAATAACGAGTTTAAAGATTAAGATGCCACTTACACCACTCCAGTGAATGTATTTAAAACGATCTTAAAAGAAACTTTCTGGAACGCGGAAGGC
Source organism: Diarsia rubi (assembly GCA_932274075.1). Taxonomy (NCBI): domain Eukaryota; kingdom Metazoa; phylum Arthropoda; class Insecta; order Lepidoptera; family Noctuidae; genus Diarsia; species Diarsia rubi. The sequence continues at coordinate 14,234,163 of OW026413.1, forward strand.
AGAAATATCAAGAATTCAACGATAACGTTGAAGGAGCTCTAGAACGCGTTCATTAAATTCTCAAAGAACAATAAATACCTCAATATGATTCGATAATTTTAATGTATTAATTAATAATCTTTGCATTATCTTACAAATGACAATGCGGAAGAAAACACGAAACAGCACGACTAGTATATCTTGAGAAGCGGTGAAATATGGAACTAATTTTAAACGCACTGAATTTGCCTGTCTTTTTGCTCGCGCCAGCAAACAGCGCTGCAATTAAAGTACAAGGACACACAGTATGATAGTCGCTATCATAACTTTCGTAGGATCAGTACATTTCTCACGGAGAACGTGGTTTAAAGGCGTATATTGTCGAGTTGTGTGACTTGTTGCTATTTATGGCACGGCACTATAAGGTCTGCTTTTCATAAATCGGTTACCCTTTCACGTTCCCTTCCTTGTGTGACGACAATGGTATTAAATCTGTTGCGAATGTCTGCGTGGATGTTTATGGTGACTGTGGAGTGTAGTGGTAATTACAATGTATTGCAAGTGTCGGCTTTTGCCGTCCGCATGTTTTATCGTGAAACATCTCTCAGAGCGAGCTTTCAAGCATTGATAGGATTTGAGTAATCTACGCTTTACTCCCAGAGTGAATGTTGTGTGACTTCATTTCTAATTCTGCCCCTTAATAATACGTATTCATCTTTCTTTTCCTCTTTTTTCGTATTTATTCTGCGTCGTCGGTCTAGTGGCCTGGGCATGAGTTCCTGAGTACGATTTCCAGGAAAACTGTTATTAGGTTTTTTCATCAGGAATTTCTCAGTAATAGCCAATGAGTCTGAATTTGTGCCCGGTTGATGGCAATGGACTCGAACCATATTACATGGCACTTGAACATAACTAGCGAAATGTGGGTGTCCTGTATTAGATACACGTCTGAGTCTATTTTTTCCTCTTGTCTTTTATTCTACAATAGAAAGCTCTAGGGATGTTCAAACCTTTTAACTTTCCCTTCAATAATTCAGCTGTGAATCTAAAAATAGACCACTTCTGACTTTTAAGGTCACTCATCTTGTAAATGGTTAAACGAAGTAAATACTTCAGAAGAAGTTGTCATGAATTTATTTCTAGGCGTCTATTATTGATCTCTTGTCTCCAAAAGGGACGGAATGCGGAAATTTTTATTAATAATTCAGAAATTTCTCGATAGCCAGGATTTGTGATAGCAATAGGCTCGTCCTCTTACATAGGACTTATGTGGAAATCTGGGTATAGTACATCTACCTTACCCTTCGGAAAGAACAGGCCTGATGTTATGTTACCAAAACGAATTTACTTCATCCATTCTCTAACTGATACTACTCTGGCCACAACACTAACAGTTCTATAATTAAAATTCGTGCAGCTGTCCCTTGGTGCAATAACTCGTACAAATTGTTCGCCAGACAACAAGACAATTGAAGCTCGCCCTTTGTGTGAAATTAATTCAATGGCCACACGTGGCTTTAATAAATCACCAATACCAACTATTGAGTCACTTGATCTATCATTATGTTCTCGAGAAAATCGTTTTATTATGTAGCTAAACCCATCTACAGAGACCAAATATTCAGCTTCATGAACCAGGCTATTATCACCATTATTGGTTAGAAATGTGTCATACACTACTGAGTAGAGGCGTCTATCTTATTATGATATGCTTCACTGGTCTACGCTATTCTAAACTAGGCCTGAAAACTGTTGGGCTCCCAAAACTTTTTCCATTGTCTTCCTGGCATAGGCTTAATGAAAAGAAAAAAATCTCAGTAGACCATACGTGAATTTAACTTCCCTATCATCTATTATATCTACACCATCCTGGTTCTCTACATTACCAATTATACCAGAAACGTTACGAAAACCAGTATTATCTTCAACTAGATCATATAAAACATTACGAGGACTCAGTACACCAGTACCGACTGCTACAGTTATGGCATACAAGGCCGACCGGTCAGTCCCGTCGTATTGTTCACTCGCACACCTAATAGGACAATGAATTACGATTATTATCATAATATTTTAATACCTCTACCTAGGTACCTTGATAAAAGGTACTTGTTGGAAGGGCTGGCATCTGAATAGCTTTCGCCAGGTAACTCGTTTGACCTCTAAAGTTATACAATTGTAGCGCAGTCAAGTCAACTGTTTAACTTTAAAGTGTGATTGAGCTGTAAATAATTCAAGGAATACCAAATTAATAATAGAAGAGCTGTGTAAAAGATGATACGGTTAAAAAGCCATCTGAGTTGATTCATAATAGAGAAATATGGAAGAAGAAAACATCCTTCGCCAACCCCAAATAAATAAGGATATGGGCAGGAGTTAAGAAAGTCTTGGATAGTTAGCCATTTGAAGCACAACTACTGTCTCCGAAATACTCCGAATATGTTTAGACTACGAATACGTTTTAGACTTTTGAAAACATGAGGACGCAAGCGAACCAATTTTCTCAGAAATTCATGCATATAGTCGTATATTCACGGGGTTGCGATCCCGACGTATTCCTTTTGCTTCCACCCACGTTCATAGATTTTGTCATCCACGCGTGCCTTTTTAGCGTCCCACCCAGTTGACCTTTTTGAAGGACTTCACAGTAATACTGTGAAGCGTATGTCCAATAATAAAAGCAAAGTAATTAATTTATTCATTCCGTTGATTCAAAATGGAGTCCAATAAAAATACACAAAAATGTAATAACAACATGAATTTATGTGTATTCGGTACTTAACAAACATCATCAGAGTTTGTAAACTTGAATAACGTTACCTAACTTATTTCAAACTGAGTACCCCATCTCGTTGAAATGCACAATTGCTCTTAAAAACGTATGTTCCTTATGCAGTGCGTCCCAAAATTTCATTCTTTCGTGGAATGGGTTCCGTCCTTTTGTGAGTTCCGATCCTATGCTGAGGTAGTTCAGCCTCTCTTTGTTTTCAACAGGGTCCCATGTTATTGATAATAATGGGTCATCCTCATCTGGTGTGGGATTTCTGAAAATAAAGTTAAATAAAATATAAACTTTTGCAAAGTCAGCGTCTCTATGATTCCACTATCGCTACTTAAACTTACCCAGTTTTAGCGAAATTTGTCCACATTTTGATGACTCTTCTTCTAGTTTTTACTGAATCTCGACTACCTTTGCATACTTCTGGCGTTTTTAATCGAAACAAGAAAGATAGTTCTGCACAATGGCCAGTCGAGTTTAAGAAGTTTAATTTCTTCGGGACAGCCCATTCTCCGGCGTAGTTTAGAATATAGTAGTATATGGGACAACCAGCCGTACATAGCAGTCTAACTGTTTTATTAACATAATATAAAAAATAGTAGTCACTTATTAGTTGTAAGTATTGTGTCCTTGTATCGGCCCTTAAATGTTCTTCTCCGTCTAAGTAAAACTTCAATAACTGATGTCCTATACTTTCTGATAATTTGTCTTTCCTTGCCAGCTCTCTTGGCACGAGCAGCCTGACATTTTCGTTATACTTTTCGAAATTAGAATAGAAATTCTCTACCACATGTTGTAATACAGCTCCTTCAATGTTATTGCTTCCAATAATACAAGGAACTTTATTAAAATTACCAGATTTTAGCAATAGAAGTGGGCTTTTTGAGAGAAATGCAGCTTGTCCTTCGAGGTCCACTTCAATGCATGGCTTGAACACAGCATCGATCAAATCACTGTCGGCTCCTTCACCAGATTCTATCTTAAAGTTTTGAAAGGCTAAGGTAATATCCATCGCAGGAATAGACCGCAGTTCTTCAACTATTTCCTCTTTACATGTTTTCTGGATGCCGAGTAACTTCGCCAGTTCTATAACGGCTAGTGAAGGATTCTTAGCCAAAGACCAGTTGTTCAATACACTGGCGCTTTGTATAATGGCTTTGTGGAAAAGCCCTGTCGCCATAGGTGATAACATCATGAAGTTGACAATAGATCCACCTGATGAACTTCCAAAGATTGTGACATTAGTTGGGTCTCCTCCAAAGGCGCTTATGTTTCTTTTAACCCACTTTAGGGCCATAACTATGTCTTTAAGTCCACAATTCCCTGGTGCTGTGTAGTCATTTATGGAAAGGTAGCCGAAGGGTCCCGTTTTTGAACCGCATCTTACGAATACGATATTCTGGTCATTGATTAAAGTTGCATCGAAGATGTGATCCATGACGCAAGCGTAGCCGTATCCTCCGATCCAAAACATAACGGGTATAGGTGTATCAGGCTTAAGGCTTGGTGTGGAAAGTTCTATATACAGACAGTCTTCAGACCCGGAGATGATGTCAGTCACTGATCGACAAATAGGTAGTGGTGCATCTTGTGTACAGTCTTTTACTTCCTTCCATGGCTGGATTGGAGATGGTGGCTGAAAAAGGTATGAACATTTACTCCGAACGAAGGATTACTGCAAAATTTATAATGACAATCAATTTTGAAAATGTGGTCTATGTTACAAAGACAACCAAGATGATAGAAACCTCGTCTTTACCATATAATGAAGTAGTAAAGCATTACCGAGCAGTGGTGGCCCAGTGGTGGCGGCCTCGACTTACGAACTGTGAGTCGTGGGTTCGAATCCAGTCAGGCGCATTACTTTGTGTAATTTATTTCAACACCACTGCTCTCAAAACGGTGAAGGAAAACATCGTGAGGAAACCGGCATGTCTTAGAATCAAAAAAATCGAAGACATGTGACATCTACCAATCCGCACTGGGCACGCGTGGTGGATTATAGCCCATCCCTCTCCTAGAGAGGAGGCCTGAATCCCTGCAGTGGGAACATTATAGGCTGATGATGATGAAAGCATTACAGTCCAATTAGGTAACTTTTTAAGTATAATTGTTTTTTCTGTTTTTCTTCTTTTTGACTGGCCTGTTGGTCTAGTGGTTAGTGACCCTAACTGCTATGCCGGAGGTCGTGGGTTCGATTCCCACCCAGGACAAATGTTTGTGTGATGAGCACGATCATTTGTTCTGTGTCTGGGTGTAATTTATCTATAATATGTATGTATTTAGAAATATATAAGTATGTTTATCAGTTGTCTAGTACCCATAACACAAGCTCTGCTTAGCTTGGGACTAGATGGCGTTGTGTGATAGTTGTGGAATATTATTATTATTATTATATTATTATTCTTCTTCATGTCACTGGCGCGACATTTTTTTTTCTTTTGTTAGTCCAGAACTTTGCCGATTCCTCCGCGTTATCGGTGGCGGCGGTCACTTAAGCTATATGTTTTAGGGATAAGAGGACAGAATAGAAGATGGAGCATGGTTTGTGTCGCAAAAATGTGTTAAAAACTCTCTTGTAACTTACCAAGAATCGTAAGTTGCCTACTGGCGGTTTAGCATAAGGTACACTTTTAAACTTGTAACAAGTACCTTCGTCAGTTTTCTCAGAATATCCGCAAACGGGACCATCTTTTGTTTGTACAATGTACTTTGCCTCCTCTGGTATTGCCGCCATTGCTATTTCTTCTGAAAACCAAATTAATCAAAATTAATTTAGAATAAATGGTTTAGTTGTTGTTAAATCTGACGTTCATGTATGTTAATATTGTTTTTAATATAGGTAAGTATTTTACCTGGCTAGCGAAAAAAATTTTGCGAACGCGATGTGAATCCAGTTTTGAGAAAAAAAACAAAACACAACACGTTCTATATTTAAACGTGTAGGTTTTAGTTTTGCAGGGCTATTGCGTATCTTATAGATGTCAGTGGCTATCATATTGTCCATGGATTAACTTTTAAATTGGTTATGGTTTAGTACAAAATGGAACCATTTGACAGTTAATTGATGGACACTGTATATTAGCCACTGTCATTTAAAAGATACGCAATAGCCCTGCTTATCGGTTTTCCTGGTTGTTATTTTGATGACGAACTTTGGCTTTTAACTTTTAGAATTTTGTGTAGGTATCTTATAGAAAAATGTAATTGGTCTATTTGACTCGAGGGACGACGCGGAGCGGCTTTTGCATAGCAGAGGGACAGCCAGGTAGGTATAGGATGAAGATTAAAAATAGATTTGGCTTCAATAGGTATCTAATGTAAGGGGGTTTTTAAATTAAAGGACACCTCTACATAACCTTTCGGGGATTACAAGCGTTATGTTTTGTTAAATTAAAGTGCCGGTAACAAGACATGTACTTATCTATTTTAATTACGCTAAGAATAACATCCCAACAGGAAAATCATTAGACGACGTTGAAGGAAAATAAATACACCTCCTAGTCAAGGCAATTGACATAAGACAAACACCATACTAATTATATTTGTTGAACAAAAATTTGACTTACTCGATTAAACTAGAAGTATCAAGAGCGTTTACATTCAGTAATGATTGATTAATTTTATTGTTCTATTAAGACACACTTTTTAGTAATAAGCTAGGTATTATTACACGTAAAATAGAGGAAGCACTTAAAAAAATTCGCAACTGCGGACGTCAGATCGGTGTGAACACACAAACAAACTAACTCGTATGACTGGACATAATAGCCATGATATTGCTTGTTGTTAGGCTTTGGTAGTCATGGAAAGGTCAATGTTGCCAGCTTTAGGTAGAGCCATATAAGACATCCATTATGTTAGCACATAAAAAAGGCGATCGATATTATTATTTTTTACTAAGTATTTGCATGTTAGGTGATTCATTTTTGTTTTTCGAATGTTGTCTCCGGTCATTTGCGGTTTATAACGGTGCTGAATGTCAATGCCACAATTGAATTTAGAACATGTTATTTTTTTTCGTCTGCTTCACCTGTGAATATGGAAATCGGTTTGGTAGTTCGCGACTCCTCAAAGAAAAGGCGCGGCCCGCGAAATTGTTTAATTGAGGGTTGTATTGATGAATGTAACGACTAAAACAACACGTGTTTTATAGAATTTTATTCATTAATAACTGACGGTCTACTAACGGTCGCGAATAATGTTTTGTACCATACAACCTGCCACAAACTTGCAAAAAACGTAACCAAATGGGAATTTACCGAGCTACCCTGTCAAGCTTCCCCCTTAAATTGCCCTTCAATTCTCTTAGGCCAAATTGAGATCATTTTCAAGACATTTTCTTGTTCAAAACGACGTCATTAAAACATAAATACGTTGTTCTTGTAAAAGAGGATGTTTAGTCTGATGGGGTAATTAGCGGAATGTTGTTGTAATTACTAATTAGTTTCACAAAGATTTTAATTAAACCCGCTTTGACTTGTCCGTCTTCTTTGTGTTGAGGATATTATCTTTTGTATTCACGTGTCTTTTATTTTACACGCTTCTACTCAATAATAGAAGTTTCCTAATGCGTTTCCATGTCCAGCCGAAGTCCTGCGTGTTGTTTTTGGAACGAGGACGTAATTATCTGTGGATAATTCAACGTCATGAATATTGCTAACAACGTCGCGCTCACAATAGGGTAGAAAATCTAAGTAGTCCGTCAGATAGATTTCCAAAAAATATTGGATTTTTTTTTTTCTTTTTTCACGTAAGCAAACATGCAGTGCATTGAAAACTCGTGTGACGTCATATTCTAAGAGATTAGTACCTATGACATTTTTAGTGGGTAGTGACGTCACAAACCCCTACTCAAATCTTTGACGCGTTTTATCTTCGTCAATTTTTATTGGTTTGATAAAACAAAAAATACGTAACTAACATTTTTCGATAATCTAATTAACAGACGGACTAATTAGAATCATATTTTTTTAAGTCAGCAAACATCCCTATTGCTTAACATAAAATCATGCCTGTAATACCTGAAGGGTTAGGCAGTGGTGTACTAGGACACTAGGATTTCGCCATTTATGTTTAAGCCTTATTTATGTAATAGGGGGCGAGCCTATTGCCATCAACCGTACACAAATCCAGTATCCGTGGCTGCGGCTAAGAAATTCCAGATTAAAAACCCAATAACATTTTGCCCGAACAGCAATCGAAGTCAGAATCTCAGGCTCAGGTGCACTTCTCACGACTTGTTAAACGGGTCATCGTCACCATCGTCCTCACAATGTCATTCACAAAATAACCATAGCAAATCTATTTAAAACTTCAATCACTCATTCAATTAAAAATCATCTAGTTCTTCTTAGCGTGTCGGCCAATAAATGAGCCTCTAGTTTTGCGCCTTTAGTAGCGTCCATCAATTCCTGTAATGAACAAACAACAAGACACAATAATAAGGAAACAAAAGGAGCTAAACGCGAGTTTTATAGAGTGGAAAATCATCAAATAACCCCTCCCGCTCTTGGGCAGAGCGAAAGGGAGTGTCAGATTTCGACTGACTAAAAACCACCCATGTTCCGAGGTCATGGTCGAGGCGGCGGAAACTTGAGAATAGTTGTGAATAACCCACAGCCCCGACGGGCAGCGAAGATACCTCTAAAAACGAGTAAAAACCATACTAAAATACATGTGATCAGAACGATCTCATGTATTTTAGTATGATTTTTTACAAGCAACATATACTAAGGTCATAGTGTGTTGATTTTTTAGTCCAATCAATAAGTAGATATTTTTTTTTATAAGTAGCATATTCTTATACTCGAAAATAATTTTATATGGTGATAAAAAATCGGGCTGGACAGTCCTTACTATTTGAAACGTATAGTTACCCTACGAAATTACGAGCTTGCATTGCGGGGGTGCGTTTCGCGGTCTCGGGGAGTGACGCAAGCTCCATTCAGTCGCTCAAGGTCGCTGGCATTTAGTGTCGCCTTAAGTGATTTATACACTCCACTTACTTACTACATAGTAACCGTCAAAATATGGATGTATACTTGTATAGGTACACCTCTTCCTTTGCGGAATTTGTTAGAAAGAGTCACCGCTACCCTAACACGCAAAGGGCATTAGGAGGAACACGGGTGGGTTTTAGTCAGCAAGAGTCGAACACTCCCTTCTGCTCCACTTAGAGCGGAAAGGACTCGTTTGTTGATATCACATCCTTCAAAAAAGAAAATTAACACAGCACACAGGCGGGATGTTGTATTATGTAATGTCACTCACCTAATCGCCTGCACATTCCTTCATTGAACCCCTAAACGGCTTAAATTCTATTTATACTCCGGCCATAATTGTATAATCTGCCTACCTTGCCGTCGTCGCCTTGACTGTGAAACCTGACTTGATCACATTAGACGCATCACTGCACATGTTATCACTAAGACCAGCTTACTTGACGTTATGGACTGACTTTAAAGCTTATTTCTGAGACGTAGATACTGTATACACTTGGAGTGTTCTGCCTGTATTATTACTGTAGAACTGCCTCGTTAGTTTAGTAAAAGTCGGGCAAAATGTGCCATTGGGTTTTTCATTTAAAAAATCCCAGTATTAGCGAGTTTGGAAGTTGGCGGTATAATACCCCCGTGCCTCGGAAAGCACGTTAAGCCATTGGTCCTGCGCCTGATCTCTCTCCGGTCGTGTCGGATTGCCGTCCTATCGAACTAGGAGAGAAAAAGTAACAGAGTGCACCTGTGCTTACGCACACAGTGCACTATACGAGTGTAAATCAACCCTTCACACAGCCGTCAACCAAGCATTATGTACATCAATCTAAGTAACCATTCGCAAAATTTTTGCTGGAAAACGCCTTTTTTTCGAGGGGTAAAAAATCACATTTTACGGTAAAACTTAATGTAGTACTCTTAAAACATTGTGATAGTGGATGCTTTGAATTGTAAACGGGTCATGGAGGTAATATAATGAATTAATAACCTGAAAAACTAGTATTTACAAAACAGCTGTGAAAAATGTGGAACTTTGACCCCCAATATCTACGTAACTAGGGGGTTCCCAGGTATGGTCTAGAACAAAGAAATGATCGCAATGGTAGGCAATATGGGTAATTTACACCCTTTATTAATATCTCCCTCGCCGATGGTTAATCTCCGCTGGGATTGACCGCCGTAACCGAAAACGGTCAGGACTGTTATTATTGTAGTCATAGCATATAAGCATAATCAGCCGATAATGGGACACATACCTTCTCTCTGTGATAGAGAATGGGCTATAATATATATGTATAACCCACCACGCGAGCCCAGTGCATGTTGTTAGATGTCACAAACACGCTCGACGAGTCCCATAGGAAGTAGCGAGGAAAGGAGGCAGAGACATAGTGTGGCCACTTTACTCGTCATGCCGCACGTCATGCTCCTCGTCCCGCCCTGGCTGCTCCTGTTTTTGTAGGAGCGTCGCGATTAATTGTGCGAGTAGAGCAGTGTGGGCAGAGCGGGCAATCGCGGCAAATAGCGGCAGCGCGAGGAGCATAGCGATGAGCAGCGCAAGGAGCCATGGTGTGGCGGCCGCATTATGAATTTTCGATTCTAAGACAATTCGGTATCCTCATGATGTTTCCTTTCGCTGTTTTGAGAGCAGTGGAGATATATAAATTACACAAAGATCTGTGCCCCCGGTTGATAGCAATTGTACAAATCAACAAATCAACTGATTACTAATCAACTGGCGAAATGGGAGTACCTATTATCTACTATTGGGTACACCTCTGCCCTTCAAAGATTACAGGCGTGATGTTATGTTAAGTGTGTAACTATAAAAAAACGAGCTAATTATGTAAGATCGTGATCTATCATCCCTAACAAATTGACGATAACAGCTTGAGATATGTCCTACTGTTATGACTACCATTTCTGACAAGACATACGCACGTCGCGCACTATTGAGAAATATGTACGTTACACAATGACATCCAATCTTACAAACAATAGGGTTTTAAGCAGAAATTATGATGACAGTCCTGGGGATTATCTTGGTGACGTCACTGTTGCTGTGCAGTAGGTAATCTTAGATTGCATCAGGCGTGTGATGAAATATTGTCATAAGACGTTCTTGAACAAAGCCTGGTAAACTCGGCACCTAACGTTGTACAGGTTTACTTTTACTTACTCAATTAATAATACATTGTTTGTGAAATTCTACCAAAATATTGCTTTACCCTAAATCGGCGATCATATGGTATTCTTTACTAGCAGCGATCTTGCTTGTATAAGATTTTGTTAAAAATTTCAAGGGTTTTACTGTTTTTGAACCCTATTACCCTAATCCTTTCTCTCTTAAACTAAAAGAAGCCTTAGCTACTTCTTATAACATCCCTTATCTGCCAGTTAAGATCCCGTCAAAATCCATTCAGCCGTTTCGGAAATTAACAAACAGTCCGTAATACAGACTGGAAAAAATATATCTAAAAGACATTTTTTCATTATTAAATCTGAATGTTTTACTCCTGATCACAATCTAAACTCGTTATATTTGTGTTATAGGTAACATCAGCGCAGTGTTCACATACAAGTGGAAGGGTGAGGAGATCGCGCGTCTGGTGGACAACGGCACCAGGGTCATGATCGGAATCATCAAGGGGAGGACCTTCGCTCACGTCAGCAACAATATTAACAAGTAAGGATAAAAAATGGATGGACTATTTGCGTCGGTTTTCCAGGGTTCATATAGCCCCAATCTAAGTCGCCAGTAAATAGGCTTCTTCTAGGTTAGCTGAAGTTACAACCTAAGGCAACCTAAGGGCAGAGATGAGGTCGACGATGGAATTGAGGTCAAGAGTAAGCCCAATTCAAAACAAAAAACATATTAATGAAATGTAAAGTACGGATGTGCCTGATAGGATGATGAGTATGATGATAAAATTGTTGAAAACTTAAAAAAATCTATTTTAAAAGCAACAAATTCAATGCTACCTTTTTGGGGGGGGGGGGGGATTGGAAATCATCAAATAACCCACCTCCCGCTCTTGAGCAGAGCGAAAGGGAGTGTCAGACTTCTACTGACTAAAAACCACCCATGTTCCTACTTAGCCCTTTATGTCGAGGCCGTGGTATCTCTTACAGCAACCCGCAGCCCCGAATGCTACCTTGATTCGTTAAACCTGCACAGAAATAGGTACTAATTGTTTCTGAGTTCTTGAATTTTATGGCCAATTGGGCAAAATGGCTCGTCATCTATTCGGACACCAGATTAAATTCATAATAAACATAATAATTATGTTTATTATGAATTTAATCTTTATTATGTACTTACAAATAATATAAGTTTTATAAATAATTCAATTCATGTTTATTTTCGTTTTCGTTTAGAAGTTCATAATTAAAAGATGACGGCTGAATACATAACCTCCTCCGTTTTTAGAAATTGAAGAGAAATATGTATGTTAATATCATTTCAATAGGGGATCGGACCGAGTCAAAAAACAATGATTCTAATTAGTCTGTCAGTTAGATTATCGAAAAATAACGTAATACGTGTTTTTTGTTTTATCAAATTAATCAAAATTGACGAAGATAAGATGTGGGAGTGACGTCATTTGTAGTTAAAAAATGTACTTTATCATATAACGTTTTCGAAGAGTTAACGAGTTTTCGAAGCACCTGTATTGACTTCAATTTTTGTTTAAGTATATGAAAAAAAAAAAAATACGTCTCCAATATTTTTTGGAGATCTATCTGACGGACCAATTAGTTTTTTTTTTGTCCGATCCCCTATTGTACCTATTTGGTCTATTGTCTCACGATGAATAAATTACTGAATAGGCATTTTTTACATTTATTTATTTCAATAACACTTTACGCAATACGTAAGAAAATTAATTACTATTACCGATGTATTGTAGAAAAACAACCGCAGTAGATAAGATTGCATACACATCGTTGCATGTGACATGCGAACAACAATACGAAGTGTATTGTTGTTTAGTGCCCGATAGTGTAATAATAAAATTACTAATAATCTGCATACAATGGCATTGCACTTAACTGCCGCACTCAGAGAGGTTTAATGATTCCTTAGGCCATCACTTAATAATGGTTTTGACAGTTCTCTCATACACAAATATGTCAAAGTTTACTAAGTGACGGCTTAAGTAATCATTAAATATCTCTGAGTACGGCAGTAAGAGTGTTATGTTCTTTAAGGCAAGAATGATGATGATTAATACGGTATTTCACCAAAAAAATCTATTTATTTATTTATTCTTCAACAAATTACATTTGTGTCGAACATTGGTCCTAACAATAAAGCATAAACATTTATTAATCAACATGAGGCTGAGAAAGACACAAATACTACATTCACATTGGTCCTAACATTATTAGTAATAATTACTTAATATGAATTATAATAATTTAACAAAATATTCATAGAAAATAACAATAAAAATTCAAATAAAAAAAAAAAACAAAAAATGTCAATGAATGTCAATATAACAGAAATGTCGAATGATATAATAGTGAAATTAATTATTATTAAAATTATTAAAATTACACAACGGTTTCAACAAAAAATTAACACTAAAATCAAATAATCATGGCTGGAAAGATTACAAACATTACAATCATATTGATCCTAACATTATTAGCCTTAAATTAACTTTAATAAATTACGTCAACATGAATTCAAAATTTATACAAATTCAACAATAAATATAAAATAAAAAGAAAATAATAAAACTGTATGTCAATAAAATTAATTAAGATTGTAAAGTCAATGTTGATAGAATGTTTAATATTATATTACTTACTTAAAGTCATTAGTATACAATCATATGTTCGAACTACTATTATCTTTGAGAAACTCTTCTATGCTGTAATAACATTTCCTCAATAACAGTGACTTAAATTAGTCCGTCAGATAGATTTCCAAAAAATAATGGACACGTATTTTTTCTTTTTTTACTTAAACAAAAGATGAAGACGATACAGTGTTTCGAAAAGTCGTGTCAAGTCGTGTGACGTCACAAAGTTAGCACTTCTTTACCCACAAAGTGACGTCAAAAGCGGAACTCATGATCTTTGACACGTTTTATTTTCGAAATTTTTTATTACTTTGTTTAAACAAAAAACACGTATCCAATATTTTTCGATAATCTAACAGACGGACTAATTACATTTTTTTGGTGAAGTACCCTATTAGGAATCTCGATATCAACCAACCTTTCTGTGGTACCTGGCCTAGCACGCCCACTAGGCTTGGCTTGCAACTAACAAATAAAGGGCGTAAAAGTACCCTTAACGCAAACGAAGAGGACTTATTCTACCCACCACTGCGATATTTTTTTTGTTCTAGACCATACCTGGTAACCCCCTAGTTACGGAGATATTGGGGGTCAAAGTTCCAAATTTTTCACAGCTGTTTTTTGTAAATACCGGTTTTTCAGGTTATAACTTTACATTACTTCCATGGCCCCTTTACTATTCAAAGCACCCATTACTAGCACAATGTTTCAAGAGTGCAACATTGAGTTTTACCGTAAAATGTGATTTTTGGCCCCAAAAAAAAAGTCGTTTCCCAGCAAAAATTTTTGCGTAGGGTTACTTAATTTGATGTACAGAACGCTTGGTTCACGGATGTGTTAAGGGTTAATTTACACCCTGTATGTGTATTGTTCCAGAACGTCTGTGCTGTTCGTGTCGATATCCTTCATCGTGCTGATGGTGATATCTCTGGCCTGGCTGGTCTTCTACTACATACAACGCTTCAGATATATACATGCCAAAGACAGACTCTCTGTAAGTATATTGGTCTAAGATTTTTTTTAGGACGTGATGGTATGAAAACGCAAAGTAAAGACTGTTTTATGACGTCATATTAGGGCCTCTGTTTCCCGTACTAGTAAGACTGTATTACGGTGGAACAGTTTTCCTCGTTCTGTGATTGTACATAAAGAAAACTAGCATTTCACTATACCAAATAAAGAGTTTTAACAAATAATATAAATAATAATAGCAAAAAGCAAAGCAAAGTGTAATATATAACTTAGGCAAACAGGGGTTAAGCAAACATAAAACAGTGTTTTTTTTTTTAATTTTAGGTAGACGTACAAGTAGATTAGTAGACAAGTGTACCTATGCGCAAAATATTTAGATGCTTAGTTTGTTTACATTGTAGTTAGTCACACTTAATAAGTTTAATAACTTTTTATTAGTCTAACTACACAGAAACTGCCTCTGCCTCTACATACACCTCCCCACCGCTTCTTCCTGAGCATGAGGTCCTAATTTCGATTCCCAGGTTTTTGGTATCTCAGTAGCAACCTCGGAGGCTGGATTTGTGCCCGGTTGATCGCAATAGGCTCGCCTACTATAAGATAGCACATATACTTAACTGAAAATGTGGGTGTTCTATTAGGTGCAACTCTGCCTAACCCTTCGGGAATTAAAGTCGTGATGTTATGTTAAACAGAATGATAAGAAAAATGGCTGCGTTAACGTTTCCTTAGAAGGAAAATAATATTATTGTGTCTTGTATTTTCGTAAAGAAATAATAATGAAGATATTTTGAAATATGACGCGGTGAAACTAAGGAAATATCCTTTTCTTTTTTTGGCGGGTGTAAAATCATCGAATAACCCCTCTTAATAACCCCTCGCTCTTGGGCAGAGCGAAAGGGAGTGTCAGACTTCTACTGACTAAAAACCACCCATGTTCCTTCTTCGCCCTCTATGTCGAGGCCGCGATAACCAGTGTACAACCCGCGGCCCAAGGAAATATCCTTACAATAGGAAACTAGGCTTTCTAATTTAACATTGACTTGTCACATTGTTGAACTAACGCTTCGGGATTGACGTTCGTTCTTATATCCGCAATATTGAAAAGGCTAGAACAAAGGTACGCTTAGCAACAACAATTTATTAACTTCATGTACAATACTGGAGAGAGCAGTGGTGACCCAGTGGTGGCGGCCCTGACTTATAAAAAAAAAAAAAAAATCGCAATGGAAATATTAATTCATGGCGCTTTTACACGAAATATTGAGCAGCAGTCGGTAGAATCATATAACGTCGATATTGATGATGTATCGACGTCGATAAATGTAGCAATGTCCATGGATTTTCGTTGTTGGCTGTACCTGATCAGAGGATATAACCTTGATTCTCATCATAAAGCAAAATGAAACAATTATAAAGAATTCGAACAATACAATAAGTCATCTAAGATATCCTGTTTAAATTGCATTTAAGTCTAGTGACGTTACCGTCTTAGGAAGGCCAAATTAGGACTATATTCTTGGGCCTATGCTATGCCTTAAGAGATAAATACTGACTTTTGTTAATTTGTGGTTTACATTCGAGGAAATAATTATGAAATTAAGTGTTTTCTTAGCCTTATATGACATGGTTTGAAATATTTATTGTTTTGGTAACCACCATCACGCAAGTATGCATTTGATATACTTACCTATAAATCACAGTGGGGGGGGGGTCCTTTATCTAACAAAGGAATCAGAAAGGGTATACCTTAGTTATTTATACGGTTAGGTTTTAACGTGTAAAATTGGTCCTTACACCAGAGGCCTTAAAACGAACGCGCGGTTTAAGCGTAACTTAAATAACTTGATTTTTACATACGCGTCAAAATGTTTAATGTTGCATTATTATATATAATTTTATTGTTATTTCCAGAAACGTCTATGCTGTGCAGCCAAGAAGGCGTTATCCAAAATACCTGTTAAGAGTTTAAAGACTGAAGATAGGGTACGTAACCACAATTTACACTTATAAGACTATAATGGTTTAATTCAAATAAATAGTTTGAGTTTAGTAATCGAAACATTTCTAATACAAATAGACGGCCAGCAATCAAAATAATGACACTTGCAAAACACAAGTATGCTTTATTGGGATTCAGAAATATGCCTGAAGTAGGTACCGGAATTTTATGACGTTTTCATGAGCAGTTTACGATAGTAAACACACTACACAAACTGTGCTGTAATATGTACATTTTTTTTGGAATAGTATTGTTTTATGGTTACTGCCGCGTTGGTCTAGTGGGCGCACGACAAGCGCATGCTGAGAATGAGTTCATAGATTCGATTCACAGGCCGGGTAAAGTTTTATTGGGCTTTTCTATCAGGAATTTGTTAGTATCAGTCTCGAGTAGTGTTGTAAGAATCTCGAGTCTTTTAGTCTTAATTTCGAGACTTGAGTAGGTTTTCAAGACTAGGAATCGTTAGTCACATGAGTCCGAGTCCTTTGAGTCTTCTGAGTCCTTTCGAGTCTTTTAAGTTCTTTGAGCCAGACTGAGTCTCGAACTTGAGTTGGTGTATTATAATAAGTAATACTATAGGATTAGGCGCACAATGACACATTCTAAAACTGACACACTACAATTTCGCAAAATGTCATATTCTCAAAGTGGCACATTCTCAAAATGCCATTTCGCAAAATGCCACATTCGCAACATGCATCGTCATCCATATTTATTTATAGATTTAAAATAAATCGCACCATAAAAAATTGTAACAATTAAAATGCATAAAACGCAAGTAACTTTTGAGTTCTTTTTGGTAAAACTCAAATCTTTTACAAAAGACTTCAAAAATAGCTTAAGTTTTTTTAAATAAGACTCCAAGACTCGAGTTTCTTACAACACTAGTCTCTAGTCAAGACTCGTCTTCGGTTTACGGCAATAGGTTTACCCCAGTCCCTCTATTACTTAGAACTTTAACGTAACTGGCGAAATTAACTGGTGTGTTCTGTATGATACACCTCTGCTCAACTTTTCTTGGATTACAGGCGTGATGTTAATGTTGTTTGATTGTTCACAGGAAGTCCAGGGCGACGGCGAGTGCTGCGCCATCTGCATAGAACCTTACAAAGTGTCTGAAACACTAAGATCTCTTCCTTGTAGGTCAGTATTTCACTTGTTACATCTCTAAATATTTTCATCTAGTCTCATCTTCTGTGACAAGTGCAGCAAGATGAGATGAGATACAAGTAAGCCAGCAGATAAGGTAAAAGCGGAGGTAAAAGTTACTGCAAAAAAAACTAACTACAGTGTGGGTACACCTTTAAAGCACTACATGAATGTTGATGCTCTCATTTCACTCACATGATTAAAAAAAAACTTTATTGACAAGTGCTTACTCACAAATATCAGTGTAGCCCTTTGTTTTATGGTGGGAAATCGCCAAATGACTCCACCCGCTCTGGGCAGAGCGGTAAGGAATGTTCTGACACTCCTCCTCTAGTCAGTAGAAGTCTGCTTCTACTGACTAAAAACTACCCATGGTCCTTCTTAGCCCTTTCTGCCAAGACCGCGGTATCTCTTTCGAACAACTCGCAGCCCCGACGGGATCAGTGTAGCCCTAGCTCTTGTATGTACTAGGCGTACCTGTATCATAAGTGCCTTAAGATTAGATACTCTCTTATGCTCTTCTAGACAACAAAACGGTGCGATATTTTCTACTTTACATTGTTAACCATATGATTGCTTTTGTTGCAGACACGACTTCCACAAGAACTGCATAGATCCGTGGTTGTTGGAGCACCGCACGTGTCCCATGTGCAAGATGGATATCCTCAAGTACTACGGCTTTGTGGTCAGTTGACAACACCATTGTAATTATTTTTTAATGATAGAAACAATATTCCTCTTTCCAAACCGTGGTAGATAACTATAAGTTTTATCCAGCGATTGTCGTGTAGTGTGAAGTCTTGTGAATTTTGCCTGGTTAGAAAGAAACCTCAGATATTTAGTTTTTTTTTTAATGAACTTTATTCAGCTTGTTTGTTATTAAAAATATATCCAAAATATCTAGGGTAAAACAAAGGGGTTTTAACTTTTTTGTATGGAAGCTGGCATATCGACCCACCGCCATTTTTTTTTTCAGAAATCACGGCCCACGATGATATTGGTATGTATAGGTAGAGGACATCTAGACGAACAAAAAATGTCATGTAACATGGTACCCCAAAGTGTCACGTTATCGAGATATTTGAAGGTAAAGATCGACATATTATGAGTACAATGACCATATTAAAAATAGACCTTTTACGTGTGAATAGGCGTTGATTAATTTTATTACTGTTTATTGAAAGAGAGTAGGTACATTACATACTAATAGGGGCACGAGAAAGTTATTCTTTGACATAACATATCGTTTTATTGCCATGCGAAGCGATTTTGTCGTGCGCATACTAATAATCAACGTTAATAATAATAAATTAGGTACCTATTATAATAATAATCAATAAATTAGGTATTTGGATACAATGTATCGCCTATACACGTAATAAGTCTATTTTAAATAATTGTCTTTGTTCTCATTTGTCGATCTTTATCTACAAATATCTCGGTAACGTGACACTTTGGAGTACCGTGTTACTGGACATTTTTTGTTTGTCTATAATGTCCTCTGTCCATACATACCACTTTGAAAGTGGGCCTTTAAAACTGTTATTATTTTTAAACTCGTATCTATGGTGCACAAGAAATAATATAAATTTGAAACATATATCCGATATCCGTTCGGAGTTTCGCTAGCCAAATTTATTTGATACTGTACGATTCACGCAGTATCAAGTAAAATAAGTAATAATGACTACGAATATATTATCTACTGTAAATTTCCACTAACAACATATTATGTGAACTGGTCCAAATAACGAATCAACTTCCCCTAACGTTCCAGTTCACGGGCAGCCAGGAGAGCATACTGCAGCTGGAGGCGGAGGAAGGCCGCAGTCGCGCGCTGTCGCCCGCACGGAACCGGCACCCGCTGACTCTCGTAAATGTTATACATACTTACTTTATATACAGGGTGGAATTTTGTAATGCCACCTGCGGGGCGAGCACGGGCGTACCCAAGACGTTGGTGACAAGACGTTATAAATTATGTCATGTCTTAGAATTTGTCTCGAATGCTAGCACGGGTACCACATGTGATATAATTTAAGACGCGACTTGTCTTTCTTGTTGCTGACTTCATAGTGTGACCTAGATATTAAAAAAATAAAAATGTCTATGACCATCTGAATAGGCGACCAAATAAAATAATACGTATAAAAGAGCACAGTTCATACAGTTAAACAACTTTTTAATTTTCTTGGGTACTAATTCATTTTTGACATAACACGTACGCGGCACGTCTTTCATTTTCTTTTTTTATTTATTATTTGATAACTTGCTACTAACTAAAAGTTCTGTTTTTCTTTTAAAAGTTTGATGTGATTTGTTTTGAAATATATTTGTCAGGCGGAAAATCCGTTGGAACTCCCTGTCTGGCAACTCGAACGGATTAGAGGAGTCCCGAATGTTTCTTCGGAATATTTTCCTACTTTGGACCTCTTGCCTTCGGGCAAGAACATAATTATAATAATTTACTGCCATTTGATGCAGTAGTAAGCAGAAAAATATACTTATATTTTTAATTTACTTTTATCACCACCTCCGAACGAACGTGATATAAACGAGCATATTCATCTGTCAAAATGTGACATTTGTTACAAAATGGATGCGCCCATATTAGCAAATAAGACATAGGAGTCCCAACTAAACGTCAAGAAGTTATATCACATATCAAGAAATTATCTTACGCCGCCGTGCTAGCATTTAAGACAAAACGGTTTTATCGCCCAAACTGTGATAAAATGTGTGACTCATGCCATGTCACTGTAGGCCGTGCTCGCCGGGCTGGAGGGAAAGTACTCTTAATACTGCAGATAGAAAATTTTACTCAAAGGAAACATCCCTTTATTTTTGAATAGAAAGCAAACTGCATTCAAAGATTTTCGAAAATTCTCTTCTCCCACACCCGGGAATCGAACCGGCTAAAAGTTGAAAAAATTATACCCTGTACTTTTATTGCATCGATCGTTAGGGTCAATTATAAGGATGAAATCACTCTAACAAACATGATAAATTAAATGAAAGGAAAACCAGGAAATCTTAAATTAATTAAGTTATTTACAAAAAATGGTAAACTAACTAATTAGTTGCTCGAAATGGGCTCCATTCACTTGGATACACAAATTTATTCTTTTAACGAATTCATTTCTAGTAACCTTTAATTAAGTGTTGTGGTGAATATTATAAATCGTATTCTGAACTTCAACTCTCAACTCGTTGTAAAATTAATGATTGATCTAACTGCTGTTTGCAGATACCTCCTTAATATAAGAGATTTATAAATAAAAATAACCTAAATTAACAAGGTAATTTAACAATTACCTAAAAATCTCAACCTAAAGTCAACTGGTAATGACCCCAAGAGACTGACGGCATTGCCACATTGAATGGCTTTGCTAGAATTTCAACCCCAAACAGTTCGAAAATATAGTTACCTGGCTAATATACAATTTTATATTTCTACGTCTCTTGGTTCCGTGTCTCTTTTATTATACGATAACAATAGTAATTAAGCATTGAAAACTTTCAAACCTTCAACCCCTATAACCTAGACCTATCTCAACAGTTAACGAGCGACAATTCATACGAAGAAGCCGGGAGCGAGCGCAGCAGTCGCGCCTCATCACCGGACGAACTGGTGCCGTCGCTGGCCAGGACTTGCGACTCACCCAGACATGTTAGCAGGTAACTTACTGTTTAACAACTACGGCAGATGACTTTCGTAGTGATCACTTATGTAAGTACAGTCTGGAGCAGTAATATGTATATACTTGGCCGACAACCAGTCTTAATAAAGGATATCATAGTACTCAGTACTAACTGGGTTGTGGAGGTCAGATAGGCAGTCGCTCCATGTATAATACTGGTATTCAGCTGCATCCGGTTAGACTGGATGCCGACCCCAACACATAGTTGGACAAAGGCTAGGCAGATGATGACTTAGCAAAGTTTAAACGCGATTTTCTCGTAAAAAAACAATTGCAAATTTGAAATATGACCTACTTCATGACAGGGTTCCAAAACATTAGTTTCGGTACATTATCATAAAATATTTAATAAATACGGTAGGCGAAAATTGCTTTTAAACATTGCTAAGTGTATAAATATTGGCGCTGCTGACTGTACCGACCACATGGCCACAGAATTGGCGGAAATGTAAGCTGTGGTCCCATTAACTAACATAATTATAAATTCATTTAAACGTAACTAACAAACATATACACATACATATGAGCGGAGCTTCTAGGACTGGTCACGCTAGTGTCGACGTAGCACAAGACCCCTAAGGCTTGGTTTCCACCAAAGGAACGGAGGAACGGAGACAATAATGTTTGTGTGATGAGCACGATCATTTGTTCTGTGTCTGGGTGTAATTTATTTATCTATAATATGTATGTATTTAGAAATATATAAGTATGTTTATCAGTTGTCTAGTACCCATAACACAAGCTCTGCTTAGCTTGGGACTAGATGGCGTTGTGTGATAGTTGTGGAATATTATTATTATTATTATTAATAGATGTGCGGAAATCGGCCAATCACATTAACTTAAAATTTATATCTGGTCTTTCGCCCTTTCTGTGATTGGTCGAATTTGGCACATCTCTCCGCTCTGCTTGTCTCCACTTTGGTGGATACCGGGCCTTATTCAAGGTGCAAAGACGCGAGCCGTACGTATCAGTCAGTTTTCAGAAATATCATGAAACTGTGACGCACCACTCTTCTGCACCTAGTAGAGTCTATCGAGTACCTCGCTCTTCTAGCTAGCATGCCACCCTACTACTGCTACTCTGCCACCTTTCATTCTATAAGTACTGCATTACTTCCAGATCGTGCACATCGTCACCGTCAGGCTCAACTCGCGCGGAGACCTCGCGACAAGAGGCCGCGACCAGCTCCACGGCTCAGGAGTGAGCCATGAGCCACGCGCCTGGAGCCATGAGCCAGTGCCAAACAATAGTGATACAGTGACAATGTGTTCAAACAAATACTCAGGGAACTCCAGTGAATCAGTGATGTGACGCTCGTTGAACGGTGGACAAGTGATATTTTTCGTAAATAAGGACGTATAGCGTATAAATGAATATTTTGACTTTTGGATATTCACCGCAACTCCGCCTAGTCAACGAAATATGTGTTCTTTCCTAACGCTTGTAACCAACAGTTTTGCATATCGTAAAAATCTTAAAAAAATACGACCATTTTTTAATTTTGAAATCAATCAGACGTCGTACTTATTATTGTTCTTGATTGGTTCTTGATCTCATAAGTTAATCGTATCCTATGTTCAGCTGTAACATTCATCGTGTGACTAATAAACTATATAATATAAAGATATAGTCGTTGTGGTGGCCCTTCGTTTTGTAATTTTGTGTTTGGGATTAAGGGTATCCGTCCATAAGATTTAAAACTAACACAATAACACAATTTAAACTGCCTCGTCTGCTATATTTTGACACTGGCCAGCCATAACATGTGCACGTGTAAGGGTTCACACCGACCGGCTCGTAGAGGAGAGCAGATAAGAGATCATTGTAATAGTTTTATTTTTTTCTTGGTGATAAAAATCTGCTTTCCTCTCCGAGCCGGTCGGTGTGAACGGACCCTAAGTGTTCAAGATACAGCAGATTATATCCTTTCTTCTAAACGGTCTATAAGGGCTGCTGATTGTCATAAGTTTATCATTTAGACGTAAGTGTTTTCTACAATTGTCAGCTATATGATATTGTAAGCTATAAATGTTCAGTAACTGTTAACAAGGAAGACTATAATCATATTGATGTGTAAAGGGGGCCATATCGCAACCGAATTCGTTCTTATTGTCAACGTAAATTGTACAGTTCTTAATGTATTAGTTAAGGTTCTATTGGAACATTATATACTTGGTGTACCTTTTTCTTAATGGTGCGTTTGTGAAAGTTTGATGAACTAAAACACTAATTTCGTGACTCCGTAATTATGTAGCTATTAAAATCTAGTCTGAAGATATGTTGCTTTTAAACTCAGTTACCTAGTAGTTTGATGGATTAAATATGAGGTTACAGTACTTTTGAACAATAAGTTGTTTTTTTTTTTTAAGTGCCACTGCTGAGCACGAGGTCCTGGGTTAGATTCCCGGGTCAAGCAAAGTGTTATTGGGTTTGTCCATCAGGAATTACAGCAGCCATAGTCTGTATTTGTGCCCGGTTTATGGAAATAGGCTCGCTCGCCCGCTATAATATATCCTGCGAAATCTGTGTGTAGGTATTAGGTACACCTTTGCCTAACCCCCTTCGGCGATTATTCTGAACGTTCTGATCTTAATAAAATACGAATGCTTTATATTGTTGTGGGTTTAGAATGGAATAAACCCATGTTTAACATTGTTTCAAATGTAAAAACCTCTTTTAAATAAGAGAAAGGACTGATGAAGCGCCTTTTGCGTTTACCGCGACAGTTTCTCGAAATCAAAAGTATTGTGTAGGTACACCCAAACTGTGTTTAAAAGCGACGTAATACGTTCAAACTGTCTTTATTCTTAATGAAGATAAAAATATGTTACTTTAAGGTATTTTAAGTGAGCATTTAAGTTATTATGTTCGAACATATACAGAAAGTACTTAAATCCATTGGATTTTTATATAAAACAAGGAGACTGGTATATACTTTTTAATAACAGAAAATATGTGTAAAGATGTTTACATTCCCGTTCTTGTGCAAGTCGCGTGATCTGCGTGACTCCACGTGTGAGCATAATGATTGTGTTGAAATAAAAGCCAATACAGTATTGAGATTTGACTTTTATTGTCTACACACCTTACATGCTGAGGTTCCCCCGTATATTTAAAAAAAAAATGCCTGTTCCGGCTGATCTCCGAAACGGAAACAAGGAATAAGGGCAATTTTACTTCACAATAAAGATTTCTAACCTATTAACTGAATTTAACTGGTATTTCACTACTAGTATGTTGACGTTCAACTTCAAGTGTGGGCTGTATTTTGGCAATTATGAGAATCCTACTAATATTATTAATGAGTTAATTTGTGAGGACGGATGGATGTTTATATATAACCTGAATTAACACATAGGATACTTTTTATCCTGATAGTACGAACCCGTGTATGGGACAATTACCAAACTCCACGCAGGTGAAGCCGCGAGCATAAGCTATACAGGGTGTAAATTAACCGTCACTGATACTTCGAAAATTCGAGTGATTTTTGAATACGAGTTCCGACGCGGATCTAACGCGAACTTCAGAACCAGCTCGCAATATCAATGTTGCGTTTGGAGAGGGCAAAACGCACCGTGCGAATTTGGTTTAAACGCTTTCGTGATGGAAACTTTGATTTGAAGAACGAACCACGTGGAAGACCGGCCACACTAGTGAAAAACAATAAATTGAAAGAGATGGTGGAAGCCGATCCGAGCCAAACTACCCAGGAATTAGCGGCATGGTTTAACGTTACCTTACCAAAAAAATTGATTGAATTGATTCATTTTTCATATTTTTAACTCTACAGGAACTGCAATTACAAACCATTCGTCACCCTCCGCATTCGCCAGACCTTGCTCCAACGGACTACCATTTTTTTCCTTATTTGGACAATTTTCTACGTGATTAAAAGTTTTCTTCTCAGGAGACAGAACAAAATGCTTTCACACAGTTTGTCAAATCTAGATCACGACTTCTATCGCAAAGGCATACAATGACATGACCTTTCTATTAAATGCCAGCAATGTATAGATAATGATGGTTATTATTTTGATTAAAAAAAAACAATAAAAAAAAAAACGAATTTAATCTTTTTAGTACAAATCACCCCTAATATTAAAATCACCTACCGCTAGATGGCGCACAAAATAATAAATTGGTTTCTAAAACACTGACCATTGTTGAAAACAGTTGTAATTACCTACTCACAATATAAACAGCCATAACTCTTCATTTTTCGCTTCTTTACCACGGATTGATGCAAACAACAAAACACACTGAAAAGGCATAGTATTACTAGATAGATTTACGTACCTATAGGTACGAGTACATATCAGCAAAGACATAGGTACCTCCAGACTCAGACCCCAGACTCGTGGCTTTGATAAAAGCCGTTTGTTGTCAATTAATTTCGAGTAAATGGTCTTGGAGCATGGTTTTATTATAAAGCTTGTATTGGTATAATAAAAAAAGGCTTTAATTTAATTAATTTCTGTATTCTAACTCAAAAACTCTATCTTTCTGTACAAATGATTTTATTACATCAGCATAAAATGTGGGTAAACGTTTTAATTCAACCAACAGCTGCTTTTCTATAGCAATTGTGGATAATTCGGAAAGCCGCTCTTGTCCTTGTGTATTTCTTAAATGTTTGTAAATACGTTTTAAAGATGAAAAAGTGCATTCCCCGGAACAACTTGCGGGTATTGTTACAATTAAGTGTGCTAACTTGAAAAGTTCCTGAAAGGCATCCTGAAGGGAATTTGCATGTAGGAAGTCAATTAAATTTGAAACATTGAGTTCCTTTAGTTCAGGTGATGAATACAAACTTATCAACTGAGCCTTTAAAGTTTCGCTATCAAAATAGTTTGCATAAATACTGAGTAACGAATCTAATGCCGCTGTCGGAAAATCTAGATTATATTTATTAAAAAAATTATTATTAAGCAATTGGAAAAACTCTAATTTAAACATTTCTGAATATCTGTCTATAATTTCAGAAGATATAATTTCAATTACTTCAACAAATATTCGTTTATACTCTGTATGAATGCAAGTGACAAAATTATTTAGTGCGACATCTTCGTAAATTGTATTGAATTGGACAAGTAATTCATTGTGCAACCATGAGTCAAAAACTTTAATTTGGTTGACACAAAAACCAACATCGACATCTGATTTTTGAATTATATTGTACAAGCCGTCGGTCTCTTCAAATATCTTGTGGAAAACGGACAGAAAAAAATTAAAATTGAATGATGTTAGCGAACGGCAAAAGTTTTCTGCCGCTAAAATACTACCACCATCCCATTCCTGCGTGTTGTCAGCTATTTCAGTAAACAGTTCAATAAGGTTTTGTCTTTGTTCACAAACTATGTTTAAAATGCGAGATGAACATGAATAAGTCACAGAATCACCATCCCATTCCTGCTGCGTGTTGTTAGCTATTTCAGTAAACAGTTCAATAAGGTTTTGTTTTTGTTCAGAAAGGTGAGGTAATTGTTGTCTACAATAGCTATCGTAGAAAGCAGCAAGTTTTGTATTGTTCCTGAAAAAACTAATCATTGCCTGAAAGGCAGAAAAAAACAAACTTACCTCACTAATCCTACCACATGATTTAGAAAGTACTAAGTTTAAAATATCAGAAATACACCAAAGGTAAATTGCTTGTGGACAAACATCCTTAATTTTTTGTTGAACTCCATTTCTTATGCCTGACATTACGCTTGCACCGTCATAACTTTGTGCTACTAATTTTCCAATGCATCCATATTCATTAAGAAAATCTAAAATAATTTTAGATAATGTTTCAGAGGTATGGTTTTCAGATACACTAACATAACCGATAAAACGATCATGAATGTCGTTGCCATTATGATACCTAAGAATTACAAAAAGTTGCTCTCTGTTACTTATATCTGGAGTTTCATTAACAATAACAGAAACAAATTTTGTTGTATTAATCTCGAATTTAATGTGAGATTTAATAACTTCAGAAATGGAATGAATAATATCATTTTGCATCTTCTTTGATAAGTAGCTGGGCCCTGGATTATTGTCTTCTTGTTGTTGTGTATGTTTTTCTAAGACAAAGTCATATTTAGAAAGCAAAGAAACAGTCTCTAAGAAATTGCCTCTGTTTAATGAGGTTTTAGACTCATCATTTCCTCGAAAAGGAAGTTCCTCTTGTGCTAAAAAACACACAACATCAACCAACCTTTGAAAAACGGCGCGATTATGATCGACACGCTTATTGTATTCAGAAATCTCATCACCCAACTGCGGAGATAAAGATGTTTCAATTTGTGTTAATTTACGAAAATTACAAAATGAAACAACAGCATTCAAGTGTGTTTGAGAATTTTGATGTCTTTTCATTCCACCATGGATGTTTTTTATATCATCGTAACCTGATAAAACCCAAGCATTCTTTGAATTAGAGAAAAACATGCAAGGCCAACAGAATAATTTGTTTAAATGAGAGCAGCCGACCAGCCAATGAGCACTATACACTGATCGATTAAAATGCCTACTACAGTTTTTAGTTTTCTGCAAAATATTCAAATCAGGGGTAGGCTTAGGTGAAGTAACGAGATTATATTTATCTATAAAACTCAAAGTTTTTAGCTTGCCCAGTAACACTTTCACACACTTTAATCCTTCACAAGGAACAATTGTTGTTGTTGTTGTCGTATTCGAATTCATTTTAGTTTAAGAAACTTTAATTACATCAAAACAAAGCTGGGTCAGTGGATCGCTTCATTAGAAGCACTGAGCTCGCTGCTGGTCTCAAACTTCTGGAGATAACCTAAAAAACAAGACTCATTAACTACACCAATAATTTACTATTAGTAACTTACAGCATAGCTATTCCTATGTTGCTTATGATTCACTTACCTTACAAATTGTCTGACATCTCTCATTGTTTATTATTATGGTTATAGTAACTTTAGGCTTGTTTTGGTTCTGTTTGCTTGACAGGCAACAGAAAGAGAAAACAAGGCAGTCGGCACCACAGAACATATACTCACCTACGGGTCGGCACTGTCGGCAGATCACTCAGGCGATGGGTGGACGCCGTGGACGAAATTAAGACGGTGGCGGTCGGCGCTTGGACGCACAGACTATATAGAGAACGCTTAGACGTCACTGGCCAGAGAGAGACAGAAATGGAGTCGGTTGGAGGAGGCCTTTGCTCTAGAGCACTCAGTTTAAACTGACAAATTAAAGAACTGAATAACCCAACCGATTGCGAGATATCTGCAAGAAGGCTTGTAAAAAAAACTTTTGGCTTGTAACCATTGATGATAGTATTCTCTGTTATTCTTTTCACACGTTCTTTTTTTTTTTTTTTTTTTTTTTTTTTTTTTTTTTTTTTTTTTTTTTTTTTTTTTTTGTGGCTTCGCACGATTTGTGCATTAGCCAATGTCACGTTTTTGAGTTTTTATTTACTAGGTGCGAGGAAAACAAAGGTAGGGAAACTTTACGGAAACAAAAGTAACAATTCATCGGGACTTAGAGTAGGACGGAAATATAGGATCAATAAATGGAGAAGTGAATGAGAAGGAACAAATTACAATGACGAAAAATTATATTTTAATATTATTCTGAATAATGAATGAGACTATACATTTATATACAGGAAAACTATTTGTACAAAGTAAACAAAGTATAGAGGTAGGGAAAGGTATACGGTGAGACAGAAGATTACTAAGAAAGGAAGAACGGTCATATAAGGGACAGGAGAAAAGGATGTGATCTAAGTAGCCTACATCTGTGCCACACGAACAAGTGGGGTCGTCAATGATATGTAGTTTGGCAAGACACACGTTCTTTTCTTCATTGCATTTTGAAAGAGTTACTGTTATTTACACTCAACAAGTTTTTTTTTTTGTAGTCAGTCAGTCATAGCTTAGTCAGTCATAAACTCATGTCAAATCTGAGTCAGATTTGACATGAGTTGTTGCCGATGTCCACGGTCTAGATTACTCAAAAACCTGATTGAAAATCCCCAATTTTGGGGAAAATAATATCAATATTCCCCACATTTTCCCCACAAATTTTCATCAAAGAAATAAAAGCACTATTTATATAAATCAAACATATTTATTTATTAATTTAAAAAAAAACTGAAGTTTTTACATTTGTTACGAGGCCAACCTGCAAGCTCAGCACATCGTACCTACAAAGCGACCGTTCGTATTACGACACCGCGCTTCAGACGTCACCGACTATTGTCATCGCCTTTTCTTTACCTAACTTCGGTGGGAACGGACACTGATATATTAAACCTACTTCATAAGAATTCAATTATATAATTTTAACTTGGAATTTGTGAACCTTCGAAATATATTTCGTAACCTAAAAGGACTTATTCATTGGAGAGTTTCCCGACACACGCCCCCACACATATCTCATTTGTAAATACTTAAAATAAAAAATAAATAAATAAATCTACTGCAGCTCTTCATTTCGCCAATTTTTTTTGGTTAACATGTCATTCGAAGGATCAAATTTTAAATCTGTTGTCAAATTTTTCAGAACGCTAAATTTTCTTTCAACAGATGCGTTTGAGAAAGGTAGAACGAGCAATAGGCTTATTGCGTGTTTCAAATATAAAAACATTTCATGATCTGCATTGTTTTTAAGACGGAATATTTTGGCCCAGTATATTTGCGGATCGTTATCACCTTGCAATTGCAAGCCAAGAGCAGAGTAATATAATGTAATGTAGGTATAATACTGACTACTGAATATTCGTTTTATAACATACCTTGGAATTATCGTCGTCCTTATTATCTTTTCCTTTTATTTTAACAACCACTTGTCCATATTCGCACAAAAGCTTAATTATTAGCATTAAAGTAAATAACAACAAGCAGTGCAGTATTATTATGTTCAGCCAACAGTTGTCTGCAATGACTGCAATACTCTGTATAGTTCGTCACGAAACTTACGATTACGAACTAAAGTAATAAACAAGGTTTTCCCTGATACATTTTGATGATCATTGAATGTTGCCATAAAAGAAACTACAATAAAACCTTTCTGCCGGATATGTTGAGTTAATGTTGAATTAAATTTACATAATTTATAAATACTTCTAATACTACTTTTATGACTTCTTAGTTTAGTTCTCGTGTAAATGTCTAAATTCCCCGCGTTTTCCCCACATTAACGCTCTCCCCACAAATTACCCAATCGGACTGAAAATCCCCGCAGTTTGGGGAATTCCCCACAGATTGGCAACGCTGATTATCTGACATCTGCATCGTATTTTTTTAAATGTTTAATGTTCGGAAACGTTCTCGAAAATAAGTTTACGAGTATAAAGTTAGATTGTCCGAACTTTTATGTTTATTGGTCTTGCAACAATTCATATCTTGTCGTTATTTTTTTTTTTTTTTGTTTCTCTTATCTTAGTGTTCATGAAAATGACGGACCCTAATCTTATTACAATCTAGCCTTGTTTATAGACTAATAAGTAATTTAATTATAACTTAAACTGTTAAAAATATTGTCTTTACGTACTAAGAATGTGTCCATTGGCACTTTTCTTATTGTCTCTATTAAGGAGAATACACTTTTTCTTGTGTTTTTTTGGTAACACTTGTGCTACATTACACTATTCACTAACACGAGCACTAAACACTAACTCGAACGGTTTCGTTCTTTTTAGTCTTCTCACTATGTCTGTGTGATCGAGAAGCTGGATCGCCTCAACGTTCACATGCTTATGAAGTCTCTTGTCGTGAGCTTCTGCAGATTTTTGAATCACTTTATCGATGAACTCCACGTTTAGGTCCCGATGGAAGTCATCATTTCGTACGTACCACGGTGCATTTACAATTTCCCGCAGTACTTTGTTCTGGAATCGCTGAATTATTGATGCATTTGTCTGTTTGGTGCAGCCCCACAGCTGAATACCATAAGTCCAAACTGGCATCAGGACTTGTCTGTATAGTAACAGTTTGTTCTGTACGGACAGCACGGAGTTTCTTCCAAGCAGCCAATACATTCTTTTGGACAGTAGGTCGAGTTCATTTTTTTTCTTCTTCACGTGAGTTTTCCAGCGTAGCTTTGCATCAGGGGTCATACCGAGATACTTTGCTGAATTTTCATAAGGTATTTGGTTGTTATTAATATAAACTGGAAAATACCGTTGCTTTTTGTTGGTAAAGTCTATATGTACGGATTTGGATTCATTTAATTTAATCCTCCATTTTTTGGTCCAGTCATAAACTTGATTAACAGCCATTTGAACCTTTTCTACTGCTTCTTCGTGGCTGTCTCCAACGGCCATTATGGCTGTATCATCAGCAAAGGTCCCAATGGTATTGTTTTCGGATTCGGGTATGTCGCAGGTGTATAGTAGGTACAGGACCGGACCTAACACACTTCCTTGCGGTACGCCAGCTTTTATTGGTTTAAGTTCTGAATAATTATCTTCTTGTCTTATTCTAAAGACTCTATTTAAAATGTAATTTTCCAATATGTCTGCAAACGGTTTCGGTAGCAGGCTCTTCAATTTATGAATAAGGCCTTCATGCCAAACTTTGTCAAATACTTGGGCTACGTCTAGAAAAACAGTAGAACAAACTTGCTGGTTTTCCAACGCGTTTTCTATTACATTTGTGATTCTGTGCACTTGATCGATCGTCGAGTGTTTTTCTCGAAAACCAAACTGGTGCTCAGGTATAATGTTCATGTTATCGATTATTGGGTTAAGACGTTTGAGTAGTAGCTTTTCAAACAGC
This sequence comes from Diarsia rubi, assembly GCA_932274075.1. Taxonomy (NCBI): domain Eukaryota; kingdom Metazoa; phylum Arthropoda; class Insecta; order Lepidoptera; family Noctuidae; genus Diarsia; species Diarsia rubi. The sequence continues at coordinate 14,266,297 of OW026413.1, forward strand.
TTTGACATTATTGGTAGCAGGGAAATTGGTCTGTATGATGTTGTTTCGTGAGCCGGTTTCCCAGGCTTTGCTATCATTATTACTTCTGCAACTTTCCATAAGTCTGGTACATATTTAAGCCTCAATGCGGCATTAATAAGAGTTGTTAACTTAACCAAACCCTTTCTTGGTAAGTTATGAAGGATTTCCCCTGTTATTAAGTCGTAACCCGGTGCTTTCCTCGGGCTTATTTTGCGCTTTATTTCTCGTGCAACTTCTCTCGGTGTTACCAGTTTGATGGAATCTATATGATCTGGCATCACTATATTAGCCAGAGTTTGGTCTTCAATACACCCTCATTTGGTTGAAAGATGATTTCTAGGTGCTCTGCAAACCTCACAGCTTTTTGCTCATTAGTCCGTGCCCACTGCCCGTTTTCACATTTGATGGGAGGAATTTGGGCTATCGGTCTCTTTAGATGCTTAGTAGCCTTCCAAAGGGAGTAGTTTGTCCTTTGGTCGTTACTTAGTTTCTGAAGGTAGGTTTTAGTCGAGTCGTCTCTGTAGTCCTGGATTAGTCTTCTTACTTTTTTTGTAAGTTTGTTTAGTTTTCTTTTGTCATCAGGACACCTAGATTGATGCCACATTTTTCTCTGCTTTCTTTGTTCCATAATGAGCTGCTTGATTCTGAAAGGGAACATGTTCCCCTTCGTTTTTTTGCTGAATTCAGGTGTATTTTCCCACGCTGCTTGTTGGATGTGAATAATAAATTTCTCAACTTCGATGTTTAGATGTTCTGGAGTTTTTAGTGGAACTTTAAGGTCTATCTGGTCATTCAATCTAGCCTTAAAGCTCTCCCAGTCCGTAAACTTATTAACAAGAGTGAGACTGTTTTCTTTATATAAACAACTCTCACTAATTTCTAGATAAATTGCAGAGTGATCTGAGTTTAAGTCATAGCTTTGCTCCGTTTTTATATAACTATTTGATAGGTCTTTGGTTACGAAAAAATCTATTAAGTCTGGGATCTTATTTGGATCTGTTGGCCAATAAGTGGACTGATATAACGTCACATTTTAGCTCTTTTATGGCACTCAGTAGTTCTTTCCCTTTAGTAGTTGTTAGTCTGGAACCCCAATGCGTATTTTTGGCATTGAAGTCACCTCCTAAGATAAATCTATTACCAAGGCGGGCTAGAAAAGACATATAGTGATCTTTTTTTATCATGTATCGTGGTGGACAGTAGATGGAACACACGGTTAATGGGTATTTTTTAGTTTGTAGACAAATTGCCACTGCTTGAATGTCTTTCTCTTCGTATTTAAACATTTCATAGTGTTGAAAGTTATCTTTAACAATAACAGCACTTCCACCTCTTGCAGTATTGTCTGGGTGTAGCGCATGGAATACTTTGTAACCTTTAAATTTAATATGACGTTGCCTTGTGAAGTGTGTTTCTGATACAAGACAAATATCAATTTTTTCAATTTCTAATATTACTTGCAACTCATTATGATGTTTTTGTAACCCATTTGAGTTCCACGCCATAATTTTAAGTATAGTATTCTTTGATATATTTTCTAGAGATATATGAGTAGAACGTATAGTTGGTGCCTTATCTGCTGTAAATGTGCCCCCACATAAAAAAAGTGTGCCCCCTGTCGTTTTGAAAAAAAAACGGAAAAACGATTCTTGCTAGGGTAACGTTTTTCTAGCAGGAAAATTCTAAACGAGTGATCGGAGAGAGAAAAATAGTGCATGGCCTTATATGTGTGCCACAATGTGCCCCCAAAAATAAAATCTGTGCCCCTTCAGATTTTCGAGATTTTGCGTTTCCTGCTGGAGTAATGTTTTGATGAATCGTATATCTCTAAAACCATTGCATGTGCCCCTGTAGAATAAACATACACGAGTAGCTCTTAATGTGTGCCCCTATGTGCCCCAATTAGATTTAAGAAAATATTTATAGTTTTCAAGTTATCGCGGTTTTATGAAAACCCGAAAAAACATCGCAGCGCCTAAATGAGACAAGGCATAAGTTCGCTGAAAACTGTATTCAATCCTTCTTGACGCTAACAATAACCGTACAAAGTTTCAAAACGCTTCATGCATGCGTTTTTGAATAATCTTGCTAAAAGTCAAAACGATGGTGTCATAACTTTGACAGCAAAATACAAGGAACTGGCCAAATCTCAGATGTGTAGGTGTAAACCAAAATCATGTGCCTTTAGTCAAAAATATGTGGTGAAAATATTGAGCTTGGGATGTTTCGCATCAAGTAAATATAAACAAAAAACCAAATTAAGTAAACAACGGCTGGTTATCCGACCAACTTTAAATGACCTACTAAAAAGCGACGGATTCATACATATCGATGACCTTCTTTACTTTACTCACTAACCGGTTCACACGTGTTGTGCCTGAGTACACTGAAGTAGAAAAGTAATAAATAATAAAATAAAGTTGTTATTGGATTATGTTATACTAGCTGTTTCTATGACCTTACACATGATTAAGTACATTATAAATAGTAGACTAAGTGCTATTCCAAGGTAAGCTATCTTCTCCATTCTAAATTTCATTAAAATACATCCAGTAATATATATGTGAACGAAAGAAATACATCCAGATATTTGCCATTTGCTAGGTCTTTGACCAAAAATTTGATTGGTCCCGATGTTTAAAAAAAATATAGTTCATGAAATGTATGATGAATACCTACTACTACTTAAGAGGTGGCTCTTTTTGTATATAAATAAAAAGCCCGTATTTGTCTTTACATATATATTTATTGAAAAGCAGTAGGTTGGATAAATCAACAGTAAGTTTTTCATCATTATGTTGATTAAAATATTATTTGCGTCTGTAAGACGTATGTAGTTACATAATTATAATCTTCAAAATCACCAATACAACCCTCCAAGTTCATAATGCTGCAGGAATGACTTTTTCTGTTTTTTTATTGTTCCTACACCTTTATGAACTTGGAAGGGTTGTATTGGTGATTTTGATGATTATAATTCTGTAACTACATACGTCTTACAGCCGCGAATAATATTTTAATCAACATACAACCTAGCACTGGCCTGCAAATTGTGAAAAACGCAAGAAATTTTGAGTTTCGCGGGCTGGTTGGAGCATTCCCGTTAATAGAAGATTCCATTTTTCCGCCTCCCCACACCGCTGCATATCTCTGGCCCCGCGGCATCCGCAGACGTCGTGTCGCAAGGAGTCGCTTTGTCTAGCTTGGAGAAAGTGAGACAGCTAGTACGCGTACGGTGTTAGTATGACAGAGACAGTTACGTGTAACGTCGCTCTATTATGAATAATAGGTACAAAGTGTTTATTGACTAGGAAGTGCGTTTGGATTATTACTTGTTATTGGTAAACAGTTCATATATAGTAGTCTATGAAACAGTTGCAGTTATGTTACGACGCCAAGGATACTGTTATGTTGAGTCACGCAGTTGCACTGATACTGTTTGTTTACTTTTTTAAGTTGGTTGAAAGTGGCGTACCTATTTAATCATTTTATAACAGTTATGTGGTTCTTGGTGAATTTTTTGGCACTATCTGCGGTGGTAAGTATTTAATGGCATTGTTTTGACTTATTTAAAAATACTTGTACCTTATCAAATAGTTGGATTTTTTTCATTAAGAACTTTACCTATTTATTTATTTTTTAACCTAAATGTTCTAAATCATGGGTGTTTGTTTTGTTTTCATCTGGAAGGATATACATACTTACCTAACTTACCGATTGGCCCAATAGAAATTTCATCAAAATCGATTCAGTAGTTTTCTGTTTGTTTTGTGTTTAATACGTATTTAATTCTCTTCTTGTGCTATGTTGATAACATATAATCCCTTAATAACTTCATGTTACAATGTAAAAAAATAATTCATGACAAGAATCCATATGTCTCCAAAAATAAAGCCCTCTGCACACAGCGGGTGCGGCGGCGACGCGCCGCTGCGCTGGCGCGACGGCATTGGCAGCCTTCACACTGCGGGCGCGATCACGTTCCGTCCTGCAGCGCCCCTTCACGCCGGTTATTTTTAAAAACATTGTTTTTATATTCCTTAGGCTCAAATCGTACAAACATACGTGAGCATGTACACATTCGATTAGTTTTTCGACATCCATTTAAAACAACACTAAATCACATTCACGCCCCGCCCCCGCCGCTTCTGACTTGTATTCCTGCTCGGCGCGGCGCGCGGCGGCGGCGGCGGCGTGGCGCGACATTTACGTTCACCGTCGCGCCGAGCGGGGCGGCTCTGTGTGGCGTCGTCCGTAATATCCAGTACATTAAAACTGCTCAGTGTCGCGTCGCCGCCGTCCGGTCCCACCGCGCCCCGCGCGCTGTATGCAGAGGGCTTAAGACTCGACCACAATCCGTCAACACTCAACATATAGTCAACCGCACAATGATCTGTATTGCAACAACGTGTTTCCATATTGTATGTCGTATTTCGTACCTATGAGGGATTTATAATTATTAACCAACGATTATATTAAAGCTGATGTAGTGTCACATAATTTTGATTTGATGACGTTTGAGATATACAGGGTGTTTGGAAGGGAGCTGTACATACGCCTAGGGTAGAAACTAGGGATAGTCTGCTACCTACCCCCGCCCATTATATTGACCTTGGCCTCAAGGTTTTTTTTTAATTTATTATTATTTTTTATTTGACTTTTTTATGATTTTTTGACTAAAACTACCTGTAGCTCAAAATCTATCCATGGGACCGGTCGGCTAATGGTCTTGTTTTAATCGTTAGAGTCTTAGGGTCCTGCAAAAAAATATTTTACACCAGAAAATTGTGGAGAAGAAAAGTTATGGGGCCTGAAGTACCGTAGTAAGGTAAAGAAATAATTTTAAATTAAAAAAAAACCTTGAGGCCAAGGTCAATATAATGGGCGGGGGTAGGTAGCAGACTATCCCTAGTTTCTACCCTAGGCGTATGTACAGCTCCCTTCCAAACACCCTGTATGTGTCCACAGTCAGGTGATAATGTTGTTACATATATGGGATAAATATGTTTATTTATAGCCAAATACCATCAGGTAATTTGTACACATTCGATGTTTACAGTTATATCTTGATGCGGTTTACTATACTAACACACTTTATCTGAATCTTTGTATAAGCAAATTAAGAGAATTATTTATCTGTGATTTCAAACTTAATACTTTTTTTTTACACAATACTAAACTTATTCTTAATACTGATCTGTGATTTTTTGTGATGCGAATTACTATTTATAAGTTAGACTTAGATGAAAAACTGATCTGTGATTTAAATAAAAATGACTACACAACATGCAAATTATTTCTAATATTTATACGTAGGAAATTTCATCTGTGATTTGATGCAATAATTACTTTAACAATTAAAATTAAGGGAAGAAAAATAATAATTTCCAAATCAACAAGCTGTTTCATTAATATAGTCACGAGGTGCATTTAATATATTTTATTAGCCCCCAAAACTTTTGAACGCAACTGTACGGACAACAGCTTAGGTATAATACGTCCAATAAAGAAAGTCATCGATATGTATAAATCCATCGCTTTTTAGTAGTCATTCAAATTTGGTCGGATAACCAGCCGTTGTTTAGTTAATTTGGTTTTTTGTTTATATTTACTTAATGCGAAACATTCCAAGCTCAATATTTTCACCATATATTTTTGACTAAAGGCACATGATTTTGGTTTACACCTACACATCTGAGATTTAGCCAGTTCCTTGTATTTTGCCGTCAAAGTTATGACACCATCGTTTTGACTTTTAGCAAGATTATTCAAAAACGCATGCATGAAGCGTTTTGAAACTTTGTATGGTTATTGTTAGCGTCAAGAAGGACTGAATTGTAACGACAGTGGTAAAAGATAGACAGGAACTGATTCATTATTTTATTCGGACAGAGTCTCGACTTACAGGTTTCACAATCGAGCGCGACAAGACCTCGAAACTGAGCTTACAGGGCATTATATAGACTGATATCCCCACCGGAGGCATCCGGTAGTTATGGCGGTGTCTTCGCTTGACTGTGATTGGCTCGCGAGTCGTTGCCCGTCATTGGCTGGCTAGAGTGGCATGGCTATGGTATGCTAGAGTGGCATGGCTATGGTTTGCTAGAGTGGCATGGTTATGGTTAGCTGTCATTGGCTGGCTAGGGTGGCACGCTGTGAGCAGGCTGTTGTAACAGAATACAGTTTTCAGCGAACTTAAGCCTTGTCTCATTTAGGCGCTGTGATGTTTTTTCGGGTTTTCATAAAACCGCGATAACTTGAAAACTATAAATATTTTCTTAAATCTAATTGGGGCACATAGGGGCACACATTAAGAGCTACTCGTGTATGTTTATTCTACAGGGGCACATGCAATGGTTTTAGAGATATACGATTCATCAATACATTACTCCAGCAGGAAACGCAATATCTCGAAAATCTGAAGGGGCACAGATTTTATTTTTGGGGGCACATTGTGGCACACATATAAGCTCTCTGGCCATGCCCAATTTTTCTCTCTCCGATCACTCGTTTAGAATTTTCCTGCTAGAAAAACGTTACCCTAGCAAGAATCGTTTTTCCGTTTTTTTTTTCAAAACGACAGGCGGCACACATTTTTTATGTGGGGGCACATTTACAGCAGATAAGGCACCAACTATACGTTCTACTCTTATATCTCTAGGAGATACTTTCTTGCCGGAGTAACGTACACCCCTTTAGGTAGTAAAGAGTGCCAGAAGTCTAAAGCCAGATAAAAGCCAGTGAGTGTGACAGAGAAAGCGACCATTGGGTCACTGACCGTAGACCGTAAACTGTGTTAGAACGAGTTGGTCTTGCGGGGCGAAATTATGACATAAACCGCGCGAATAAACAGTTTCTGGATTATTATGAATTACGTTCCCTTTTGAGTATGTAGAATTTGATATAGCCACTGGATGATCTTTAACTCAAACTCAAACTCAAAGCATTTATTTCAATTAAACCTTTATAGGCACTTTTGAATGTCAGAAGAACAATTCATAAAAACAAATCTACGAGTGCAATACGTCATTCCGAAAGCCACCACGCCGAATCACACGCCGCCGAATGCCAGCAACAACGAGCACCGCGAGCACGAAAGCACGCAACGACGCACACCGCTACAATGAATGCACGAGACCCCGAATCACGGAACAACGAATGCAATGCGCAACCGTCGCCCCGCAACCCGGAGCCCCGCGCACCCGCCGCCACGGCACATGCCGCCGCACGCCCCCGCACCCGCAGCACTCGCCGCCGCAAACATCCGGCGCCGCGCAACTCGACGCAGCAACCCCCGGAACGACGCATTGCACTCTAAAGCTACAGTCACAGACACAAGGCATAATAACTTGTGAAAGTACTGTAGTTGCCCATTCCCTAGCGTAGATCTCTATGGAGAAGAAAGGGCAAGAAACTCCATGGACACTCTTTTCAATCAGAATATTATTACAAAATCTTGGTACATTACATCATTCATGTTGAGATGGTATATTATGTGAGAACTATGTAGCAAGACGTGCAAGTTAAGAGCGTCCAGAGTAAAAACATATAATAAATAAATAAACCATGGCAACTAAGAGATGACCAGTCTCCACTGACAGCGCCCGTTCACGAACATGACGCCTGGATCAGCACCATTCAACTCAACCATTTTGAAGGGAATTTAATGATCCGACACATGCGCCACCATCAGCGAGACATTTAAGTGAGCATGACATACTCTCAGACACCAGGGCAACGTCACTAAAAAATAACTAAATGTAAAAAGTGGCTTTATAGTACATAGTACTCACACATGTGCCATGCAATTATATAATATTAAGATATTGAATCTATACAATGCAAAGATATTCTTACAATCTTCTGCAGCCTCTACAATAACTTCTCATGATAGGTAATTAATGGTTGTGGAGCAGGCCCAGCATTAAGCCAAGCATTTTTATCATCAATTTAATCCCCTAACTTATAATATGCTTGCCTACACAGTGTGTGGTTTATACAAGATTTTAATTGCGTCTCATTCAGTTGAACAATGTGGGGGAGTCTACTTTAGCTAGCCTAAATGCTGCGATCTTACACATATGTGAGAACAAAGTACAAAAAAATAAAAATACGTGCAAGTTAAGAGCGTCCAGTAACCGATACAATAAACAAATTAAAAAAATATATATATATCCATGGTAACTAAGAGATGACCAGTCTCTACTGACAGCGCCCGTTCACGAACATGACGCATGGATCAGCACCATTCAGCTCAACCATTTTGAAGGGAGCTAAATGATCCGACACACGCGCCACTATCAGCGAGACATTTGAGTGAGCATGACATTCTCTCAGCAACTAGGACAAAGTCACAAAAAAAAATATATAATAATAACTAAATGTAAAAAGTGGCTTTATAGTAGTACATAGTACTCACACATGTGCTATGCAATTATATAATATTAAGATATTTTAACAATCTTGCAGAAGATTGTTAAAATATCTTAATATCAATCTTGCACAATAACTTCACATGATAATCGATTTATTTGCCCCTATGGTTGTGGAGCAGGACCAGCATTGAGCCAAGCATTTTTATCATCAATGTAATCCCCTAACTTATAGTATGCTTGCCTACATAGTGTGCGTTTTATACAAGATTTAAATTTGGCCTCCTTCAGTTGAAGAATGTGAGGGGGTATTTTATTGTAACATTTTAAACAGTACCCCATGAAAGATGAGTCTACTTTAGCTAGCCTGAAACCTGGCTGAACTAATTCGTCCCTATTTCTCGTATTATAGTGGTGTCTATCACCTCTTTTGCTAAATAAATGCAGATTTTTTCTAACGTACATGATGTTTTCATAGATGTATTGACAAGGTACTGTCATGATGTTAATTTCCTTAAACAGCTCTCTCAGAGAATCGCGTCTTCGTAGACCATATATGGCTCTAATGGCTCTTTTCTGCAGAATAAATATAGATTCGATGTCTGCAGCCCGTCCCCATAGTAAAATACCGTATGACATAACACTATGAAAATAGCTAAAATAGACTAGTCTCGCGGTATCTATGTCAGTAAATTGACGGATTTTCCTAACAACATATTATGCTGCTGAACTCAGCCGGCCTGCAAGAGATGTTAAATGCGGACCCCACTGTAGTCGAGTCAATCGTTATCCCCAAGAAAACAGTTTCATCGACAAATTCTAGTTTCTCTTGATTCAAGATTATGTCACAATCAGTACTTTTGACATTTGGTAGAGCAAATCTTATGCATTTCGTTTTTTTCCCATTTAATACTAAATTATTTACTGTGAACCAATTATGAACCTGCAGTAGGGCGTTATTTACGTCATCAAGATTTGTGGCACGTCTGTTTACCTTAAATATTAAAGAAGTATCGTCGGCAAACAATACCATTTCAGGTTGGTTTTTAAATAAATGGGGTAGATCATTAATATAGACTAAAAAGAGAAAGGGACCTAATATCGAACCTTGTGGCACACCCATACTTACTTTTAAGCCTTTTGAATTGACACCATTTATTTGTACTTGCTGATGTCTATCGTTTAAATACGATTTCATTAAACTGAGCGCAAGTTTCCCTAAACCGTAATGTTCAAGCTTTATGAGAAGGGTTTCGTGGTTGACACAATCAAATGCTTTCGAGAGGTCACAGAAGATCCCTATGGCATCTTGTGACTCTTCCCACGCAGTAAATATATGTTTTAATAAGGTGACACCGGCGTCAGTTGTACAACGTCCTTTGGTGAAAATTTATATATACATATATATGTCCCTGAACCCCTCCTAAACGGCTGAATCGTAGATTCGAGAATCGTTTAAATTCACAATTGGACCCGGCAGGTGGCGCTGCTGTCCGGGCAGGAAGACATCTGCCAGGTCCGCTAGTATTGTAATGTTTTGTTAGTGTTTATTGTACGACTGCTTTATCAAACCCGGCTTTTCGGCTTGTATGAGAGATCCGCCTCTGCGTCCAGGGCTGGAGACCGACGAAATCGCAGTACATGTATTCGGTTTTAGTTCTACTGATTTTCAAGCAAAGATTCTCCAGCTTCTGTTGCTATTTCTCCAATCTAATCTGGATCTCAGGTCCATCTTCACCGACAATAACGATCTTTATCTTGACCAAAAAAATTAAATGAAAACACGTAAGTATACAAAGAAAATATACTTTAATGACTTCGAATCGTGATACAGAGGAACGCCAATTTTCTATTTACAAGAAAGTATAAAACAAGATCTTTTTGTAGTAACAAGTTCGTTACAATTACCATATCTACGTCTTTTTTAACCACTATAACTTACAAAACAGCAGAAAATCACAATTTGATTGATTTAAACCAGAAAATCACAATTTCCACAAATAACCGACATCCATTTTATTTAACCGACTTCAAAAAGGCGGAAGTTATATTTCTACTCGGAGTACACAAATACCGTTTTTTTTATAATCTTCCACTACATATCTAGATCCCCTTTGATATCAATTTATTTGATATAAATAGTCATTTTTTTACATACTTTCATAGAATAATCCATTATTGGATTAAATATGAAATAACTGTTACTAGGATTACTATGATAATATTATAAATTAAGATCTACAGATTCATAAAGTCATCATAATCAACCTATATCCCAATTTATTTGGGGTCGGCGCAGCAATGTGTATAGTATTACACCATTATTAGTGTTTTTATTTCTGTAGAATTAATTAATTTGAATGTAGAAGGATACATAATTTAATAAATAGTATTCGGCAGCAGCGGTTGATAAACAATAACATTACAAGCGTCAGTGGTTTATTTTTTCATAAATCCCGACTTGATGCTGACAGTACAAAACTCCATTTATTATTATTTAATTCCTAAGCAAGTATAATTAAAAATACTTTCAAATCATTAAAACTTCACAACATAACATCAAGCATCATCCTTGAACGGCTAGGCTAAAAATAACTACTTAAATTGAAATACTACTTATCAACGGTGGATATTTGCAATGCCGTAAGAGACATTGCATTTTCAACTTTATGAGCAGAGTCGAAAGTTGCGAATACAACACAGCGATTAACCACCATAGACGTTACATTACAATGATCAAAAACTACCTAATAACTACAATATACACTCGTTGGAACAAAATTAGCTAAACTCGCTGTTTCGGATAAAACTTATCAGTCTTATTATATACAAAGCTTTAAATAACTACAACTTTATAGTCGTAAAAATACACTTTATTATGATTACTAAAGAGACAAAAATAATGTATTTCTGTTGTGATCTAAACAATATCGTGCTAATTCTTTGGGCAAACACGTTATACAAGAATGTCATACATAATGTACTTAAGTGGGGAAATAACTTTTCAACAGACTAAACACAACAGGTTTATCCGTGCTGCTAATATGCATGGTATATTATTAGATGATTATATTTGAGCAAATAAATAAAAACAATAAACGGTGGAAGGAATATCACAACACGTCGTTCATCGAACAAACGGTTCCCACGTATTCAAGTATCACCAAAAAATAAATCTGATAATTTTAAAAACAAAATCCCGTGCACGTGATGACCACATCTGTTTACCATGCCGACCAAAAGTGCCTGGCGTTTCAAGCAAGTATAGTCCTTACGGTGGTCAGAATAATTGCCCCCCACATAATTATATAATTCATCGGTAAATTAAAGAAATCAGATTTTACATACATTTTGACCGCGACGGTATTGCACTTTTATCGATGAATTTTTAAAAATGGGCTTGTTTGTTATGATGTACCAAACACCGTTTGCGCGTCGATTTTTCTTCCACTTTGTATTGTTACGGACAGACACATGTAATAGGGATGTTTACTGACTTAAAAAAATATGATTCTAATCTAATTAGTCCGTCAGATAGATTTACAAAACATATTGGACAAGTATTTTTTCTTTATTCACGTAAGCAAACAAAGACGATACATTGCTTTGAAAACTCGCGTGACATCATATTCTAAGACATTAGTATGAATTTTTTAGCGGTTAGTGACGTCAAAACTCCCCACTCAAATCTTTGACGCGTTTAATTTTCGTCAATTTTTATTGATTTGATAAAACAAAAAATACGTATCAAATATTTTTCGATAATCTAACAGACTGACTAATTAGAATCACATTTTTTTAAGTCAGTAAACATCCCTATTATATAGGTCACCGGTTAGGACAGTCGGGTAATTTATCAGTCAGATGTTAAATATCAAACAGTGACACAACATTCTGATTTTATTCACAAAGCACCTATTAGCACCCTGTTTCTTAAAATAATAACAATAATTCAGAAACAGGGAATTCCTGTCATTTTACTTAGACCCTAAGGCCCGTACACTACCAAAGAGGAGACGAGAGTTGGCGCGAGTTGCCGTAGTGGCTCAGTAATTGGCTGATGCGCTGGTTCGATCCCCATTCGGTACATGTTCCGGGTCTAGCTGTTTGTGTCATCATCATCATCCTTTAATGTTCCCACTGCAGGGACTCCGACCTCCTCTCTAGGAGAGGGATGGGCTATAATCTACCACGCGGGCCCAGTGCGTATTGGTAGATGTCACAAGTCTTCGATTTTTTTGGTTCTAAGACATGCCGGTTTCCTCACGATTGCGATCCTCACGATCACGATCCTCACGATTTTTCCTTCACCGTTTTGAGAGCAGTGGTGATGAAATAAATTACACAAAGTAATGCGCCAGAAGAGGTTCGAACTCACGACTCACTGTTCGTAAGTCGGGGCCGCCACCACTGGGCCACCACTGCTGTTTGTGTATGTGAGTTTAAATGTAGCTCCAACGATACAAGTGAATTCAATTACTAGTGTGAGGCAGTTAAAAAAAAAATACATTAAAAAAGTGTTTGTAAATAAGGGGCAGGCCTTAGGGTCTATCTCTGCTTATTCCTGTCATCTAACCAATAGTATCGATGTCTGTGGTCGCGTTGGACACCTCGATCGCGAAGAACGCGTCGATGGTGAACTCAGATCATTTGTCCCACAGCCCAGCTTCCTTCATCTTGGTGTGGAAGTATTTCTCTAGGGTATTCGCGCATCTGTTGTGGTGAGAGAATATATTTTTAGTATAGTTATCATAGACATATACTTGCCACTTTCTGGACCTCTGACACAACCTGAGGGATGTTGTAAGAGATACCGCGGCCTCGACGTAAAGGGCTAAGAAGGAACATGGGTGGTTTTTAGTCAGTAGAAGTCTGACACTCCCTTTCGCTCTGCCCAAGAGCGGGAGGGGTTATTTGATGATTTCCCACAACCCAAAAGAAAAGACCTCGAAGAAGATGGCGGTAAGATCTGGACAAGATTAGCAACCAGTGGTTTTCATTGGTCTGGGAAACTTACTTTTTCTTTTGGGACATGCCAGCCACACTATTCCCAAAGCACCGTAACTCACCGTATGTCTCAGAGGAACGAGGAACGATTTAACTATCTTGGATCCCGCAACAAAATTAATCAGAAAAGAATAGCGGAGGAGTAGGCAAAACATAATTTCCACTTCCCTCCATATCAGCAGGAGACAGAACAGAACAAGCCCAAAACGCACACAGGGCCGTATACAATAGTATACAGTTGCCTAGCACCAGGGATATTATTATCGTTGCATGATTACTGAAAGTCATGGGGAGAGGCTTTTGCCCAGCAGTGTGGTGATGCACGCGAACAGTATCAGTAATATTAAATTGAGAACTGACACCGAACTGAAATGGGACACAAATTGATAAGCCTGATTCTGATAAATAGCTCTCAATTATTATAAGTCGAGTCATGCCAAAAAAATCGTCAATGCCTAATTGCCAATTGTTAAGATTTCGTTTTTTATTTTGGTATTTGTTAAAATATATATCAAATTATTAATATACCTATATTCTTTTTTAATTTGATGTTGTTTTTCATATATTTTGTACCCTACAACAAAGTTGTCTTTTTTAACCTTAAGATTGACTGGTAGAGAATTCCATGTGGCATTAAGTCCGCCTTTGTATCATTATTGTGCATGAAGTTTAAATAAATAATAAGGATATATTTCTGATCCAAAAACCGAATAACAATTTAACCAACCCGCGAATCAAACTCAGGACCTTAAGCTCAGTAGTCGCGATTGCAACCACTAGACCTACGAGGCTTTAATAACGGAGATATCGCACTTACCTGTAATAATCAGTATCGGGCGAGTTGTAAAGCCGGCAGTTAGTGAAGATCCTTGTCATGTCAGCTATGAATAGGCGTTTTGATACGTAGTACCGCGCCTTTAGACGCTCGCCTATTGTACGTAGATCTGAAAATTGAGACAGACTTTTATAACAACTCATTTTGTTTATGATGACTTAAATCTAGGTTAAAATGTTGACATGCTTTTATATATTATAACAAAATAGCTTTCAGGCGGAGGAATGAGGAAAGTTTTGAGTAAGAATGTGGACAAAAGTAGAGAATAAAAATCTATTTTCATTTCATAATTTAACATTCCAATGAACCCCGCCTGCGGGGAATGTTTTGTTTAATTTAAAATGTGCTTGTTTTTTGTTTTTCAGTTCTTCAGTCGGGTTTTTTATCTACTTTTTTTATTTCCTACTTTTTAGTTCTTTTGTGTTTGTTCTTTCCTTGGTCGCGTAAAATTCTTCGGAGATGAGGAGATTCACTTTTGTGTTCGTTTATAGGATTTGTGACTGTAAATTTATTTTAAACATATATGTGTCATATATTTTTGTAAACTTCTTTTAAACCCCTTCATTTTGATACCCTACTCAATGCTAATGGATTATTTTTTTCAAATCCGCAATATGGCCCCCAAAATCCGCAATTTTTCTGTTTTTTTTTTTAATTTTAATGTAGCCATTGACACTCGCGCCATCAAGACGAATCTAACGACGAATATATTATTCAAATCCCTTCATCCGTTTAGGAGTTACGAGGGAACAAAGATACAGACGCACATACATACACGCCAAACACATAACCGTCCTTTTATGAGAGAAACATTATATGGATGAAGAGAAACATTGTATGGACTTTGGTGAAGGATGATACGGCAAGAAATGAGGTGTCTGATGAGATGACGAGTGATAAACAACTATGGAATGGACATGCTGCGCCGACCCCAAATGGATTGGGATAATGGCAGAAGAGTGATGACGATAAAGTCTGCCTAAAAACATGATTCAAAAGTCGCACTTTGAAAAATAAAACAAGACTTGTTTTACTTTTCAAAGTGCGGCTTAGTGCCGGATATAAATGTGAACTTACTGTGGTACTCAGAGATATTTAATGATTACTTAAGTTGTCACTTACTGAAGATTTGACATTCTTTTGTATGATAAAACTTTCAAAACCTTTACTAAGTAATGGCCAATTAACCCTTCACACAAACGTAAATCAAGTATTCTGTCCATGAAACTAAGTACCCATACGCAATTATTTTTGCTGGGAATCGACTTTTTTTTACATTTTACGGTAAAACTCAATGTAGCACTCTTAAAACACACTGTGCTAGTGGGTGCTTTGAATAGTAAACGGGTCATGGAGGTAATTTAAGTAAAGTTATAACCTGAAAAACTAGTATTTACAAAAGCAGCTGTGAAAACTTTGGAACTTTGACCCCCAATATCTCCGTAACTACGGTTCCAACGTATGGTCTAGAACAAAAAAATATTTGCAGTGGTGGGGAGAACAAGTGCCCTTCGTTTGCGTTAAGGGTACTTTTACACCTACCCATGGGAAATTTGATGTGATCGTAGTAATCTGGTACTTCAGACTTGTCTACAGGTTTCAGGAACGGCCAAGCCGTAGCGTGGTTTTTGACCTGCAACAAGCAATTAATAATATTTGTTAACAGATGTTGCCTGCGATTTTCGTCCGCGTAAAATTATTTTAAGAATATTACTTCCATATTCCCTTTTCGCCGATCCCAAATGGGATACGAGCAAAATAATGATGATTACTTCCCTATTTGAATCATTTTAAATTAGCCTGTTGTGTCCCACTGATGGGCAAAGGCCTCTAACATTTCTTTCCAGCTCTCCCGGTGTTTTGCCTTCTCTGGCCAATCAGTCACGAACGAGTCCAAATCGTCACGCCAACGTTTGTTGGGTCTACCTCGGTGACGACGACCGTCTTCAGGCACCCAGTGTGTGACGATTCTGGCCCATCTGTCCTGACCTCTCCTGGAACTGTGACCCGCCCACTCCCATTTTAACCTCGCAGACTTATCGCCAACATCGGCGATGCATATCTTGGAGCATATTATAGTGTTACGAATTCGATCGGTGATTTTGATGTTTTAATGGTAGGCTCCATCGCTCTTTGGCAAACCTTTTTTTTTTTGGTGGGTGGAAAATCATCAAATAACCCCTCCCGCTCTTGGGCAGAGCGAAAGGGAGTGTCAGACTTCTACTGACTAAAAACCACCTATGTTCTTTCTTAGCCCTTCATGTCGAGGCTGCGGTATTTTTTGAACAACCCGCAGCTCCGACGGGCAAACCTTGAGCTTGGACTTCTGAGCTTCCGACAAAGAGCAAGTCTGTGCGCCATAGGTAGGACACACATGGCGACGAGCTTGCGTTTCTGCGAGATAGGAAGGTCACCCTTCATAAACGACTTCATGGAGCAGTAGCTCCTCCAACCATTCAACGCGACCGTAGAATCAGACTTTCTTAGCCATTTTAAGGGTTTTAGTTTTCTGCACAACAATAACCCTTTTTTTTAAAATAAGTAGCCCAATCTTTATAACATCACACATCTACCCGTAATAGTTGGTCCCAGCCGTTTTGGATATTGCAAGACAAACAGACAGACAAAACATTTAACCAAAAAATGTCTATTTTTGTCATAAGTACCGTCTATACTTTCATCTGCATAATGCATTCATTAAGAATATTATGAAATAACAAACAGGCACTTGAATTTTATTTATTTGTAAGCACAGTAAGTTAGTTATGCGAGACGCACGGGACCGGTCAATATGGCGACATTAGGGGGAGGCCTATGTCGTCATTCGGCTGAAATGATGATGATAATGATAGTTACCGCATGCATTATGTTCCTGAGCGTAGCAGGGTCGGGCTCCGGGTCCTGGTCTGCACCCAGCGCTCTCGCAGTACCGCGCCAACCTGTCTCACGCAGACCTGGGATGCACTCGGGAGGGATGCTGCGGACCTGCAAACAGAACAGTAATTAGCTAAAAAAAAAGTTTTTTTATAGATTTCGTAAGATTGTCTTAGCTAGTGACAATCAGGAGGAAAAATACGAGGTGGAACGGACACTGACGCAAAAACGGTTGCCACGTATTTCATTTTTTTATTAAATAACCGATGAACAATTATATGTCGGGCGGTACAGAGAAATGTAATTATGTACAAATTGCACCTCGTATACTTTTGATTTCGCAGTCCGAATTAGACCGACCTGACTAGAAGTGTACGCAGCGGACTCGAATCATGTCGAGTTGGAGCAAAAATTGACAAAAAAAAAAAAGGTTTTCGAATTAGCTACTTGACTACTGTTAAAAATTCATGAAAATGTTATGTTATTTCAAAGAACTAACATAAATAACACGATGTGTGAAAAAAGAAATAAAATCGATAAAAGATGGAGCAGCTACATGCTTTAGAAGTTTTTAGTGGGGGCACTTTCTATCCTTGTCGCGCGAAACGGCCATTTGTACTACGTAACTATGGCGGTACGACATATGACGTCACATTTCTGTCGTGCTGTCTTTGTCTAGCAAGTCATTTAAAATCAGTTATAACTAAGCCATTTTTTGATCGATTTCATCACATTTTAGTGAATTTGTAACAGTAGTCAAGTAATTGGTACAGGAACCTTACAGTCAAATCTCAGAGAGTTCAACACGCAAGTTCGTGGCGCCGACCGATACCCGCTGTCTTAAACAGGAATACTACTGAACTGAGTTAAACGTGGTTATTATTACGAAAAACGAGTATCTAGAGTAAATCAACTAAAAGTGTTATTCACTGTTCTACTCATGATATGAGGAGCAGTGGTGGCCCAGTGGTGGCGGCCCCGACTTGCGACTTGGTTGTGGGTTCGAACCCAGGCAGGCGCATTTCTTTGTGTAATTTATTTCATCACCACAGCTTTCAAAAACGGTGAAGGAAAACATCGTGACGAAACCGGCATGTCCTAGAATAAAAAAATCGAAGACTTGTGACATGTACCAATCCGCACGGCCCGTGTGGTAGATTATAGCCCATACCCTCTCAAACAGAGGAGGCCTGTGTCCCAGCAGTGGGAACATTAATAGGCTCTTGATGATGTTCTACTCACCCCTTCTTTGAAACAAGTCATTCCAGGATGAATTTTTCTGACTTCTTTTTGCCGCATATCGATCAATTTTTTCACGATCTGTAAAAATATCACATAATCAGGCATCATTAATTAATTATTCAAAACTTACATAATGTGAACGCAATCTGAATGAATCTTCTTTTTTCCTTAAAATCTTCATCACATAGCAACAATGCCGCAATCGAAGCGATTGATAACGAAAATGAAAATGGTACTCTTACATGAATTTCTGTGAAATGAAATATATTTGCTAGAATTGTAGTACAATATTGATGGTCAGGTTTTGTTGCAGTAGCTCACATAATTCGCTAAAACTAGCAAATTAAATAATATATTAAAATCGAATATAACAGGGGATCGGACAAAAAAACTAATTTCTATAAAAATATTGAACACATATTTTTTCTTTTTTCACATAAACAAAAAATGAAGACGATACAGTGTTTTGAAAACTCGTGAACTCCTCGAAAACGTCACATGTTAGTAATTTTTTTTACCTACAAATGACGTCACAACCCCCCACTCGTGATCTTTGAGGCGTTCTACCTCCGTCAATTTTTATTAATTTGATAAAACAAATAACACGTATCCAATATTTTTCGATAATCTAACTGACGGACTAATTAGGATCATATTTTTTGACCCAGTCCGATCCCCTATTGGTACGTTATAATAATAACTGAACTGTTTCCTTCCGACTTCAGATCAAATAAAAAAGAAGTCTTGTAAGTAACACATTACAATACCCCCCTGCTTACCTCCTTCTGCCTGCGTATGATGCTAGTGAACTGCGTGTACACGATGCGCGGGTTCAGCTCGCAGTGCATGAGGGTGGCGCCCTCGTAGTCCTTTATGTAGCCCTGGTACATCGCGCGCGGCAGCTTTATGTCCTTGCTGAAGCCTTGCTTCTTGAAGTAGCCTAGAAATAAGAAATTAGTTTGAGGTTTCCTTTGATTTGATGTATAACAGGGTGTATTGTGTCTCTAACTCCACATCCGTAGCGTGTGTATGGGAAAATTGATAGTTATTGTGAAGAACTTGAAAAATCAGCTGACGCGATTCGTTGCAGGAGGACAGGGTGTGCGGAGAAGGTACCATGGCGAGCTGCAGGGCTATTGCGTATCTTTTAAATGACAGTGGCTATCATATTGTCTATGGATTAACTGTCAAATTGGTTATGGTTTAGTACAAAACTGAACCATTTGACAGTAATTGAAAGGCACTATAGGTTAGCCACTGCCATTTAAAAGATACGCAATAGCCCTGTTGATCTCGAGCTATCGAGATCGGAGGGGTATCGTTATCACGTAGCCCGGCCCTCACGAGTGGTGGCGATGTCTCACGTGAGCCCGGACATCACCAAAGGAATTTGGAGCCCGGAGGCGGGCTGCGCTTGATACGTCGTGAACGTCATGCGTAGTTCTCGCAGCGCGTCTACCAAGGCAACAGTAGGCTCACGGCGGTGTATTTCAGTGGGTACAAGCTCCTTATAAGCAAGCCGTCTCCCCGGACGGAGCGATATGCGTGAGGCATTATCCACCGCTTAATAAATAAATAAAAAGGTTGAGGTGTCGGATTTCGAGGTTGACCTTTCGTGATACTAATTCTAAAACTAACCTATAGCGAACTCATCAGCAAAGGTGAGAAAGTGCAGTATATTGTTCCGGATGTGGTGATCCTTGAGATGATTCATGAGATGTGTGCCGTAGCCCTTCACTTGCTCGTTCGACGTCACCGCGCAGAATACTATCTCGCTGAAGCCCTGTTTAGAGAATACATTTTTTATTTCTCATTGATGGCATGTCGGAGTAGCAATCGTATTTAAAGACTTAAGCATATAGTACAGAGCATGAGGTGTTCGGTTTGATTTCCAGAGGGCAAATTGTTTTTGGGTTTTAAAATCACGATTTTTTTAATAGCAGACTCGACGCCTATTAAATATAGGTGTACTATTAGGGAAGCAGCGGCGGCCCAGTGGTGGCGGCCCCGGCTTACGAACATTACTTTGTGTAATTTATTTCATCACCATGAGGCATGTCTTAGAACCAACAAATTCGAAGACATGTGACATCTAGCAATCCGCACTGGGCCCGCTTGGTAGATTATAGCCCATTCTCTCTCAAAGAGAGGAGGCCTGTGTCCCAGCAGTGGGAACATTAATAGGCTGTTGATGATGATGATGATGTACTATTAGGTACACCTTAGCCTTACTCTTCGGGGATTACAGGTATGATGTTATGTTAAGTCAATAATTATGGATACTCGTAATTCAATGTTTTGTGGAGAAATTTACACTATCCGACAGAAAATTACTTAGACTTACCTGTGCACTAAATGTTCTGAAGCAAATCCCTCCAATTGGTCTACCTTCCTTGATCAGGGCTAATGTTTTGTGTTTGCTGTGAACAAAGTAATAAACATTAAAACGGTGTCCAACCGTATAAAGGGTGTAAATGTACCCTTAACGCAAACGAAGGGCACTTGTTCTCCCCACCACTGCGATATTTTTTTTGTTCTAGAACATACCTGGGAGCCCCCTAGTTACGGAGATATTGGGGGTCAAAGTACCAAATTTTTCACAGCTGTTTTTGTAAATACTAGTGTTTCAGGTTGTAACTTTACTTAAATTACATCCATGACGCGTTTACTATTCAAAGCATCTACTAGCACAATGTTTTAAGAGTGCTACATTGAGTTTTACCGTAAATTGTAATTTTTGACCTCAAAAAAAAGTCGTTTCCCAGCAAATTTTTATGCGTAGGGGTACTTAGTTTGATGTACAGAATACTTGGTTGACGTTTGCGTGAAGGGTTCATTTACACCCTGTATACTTCAGCTTTATACAGGGTGTAAGAGGCTGGCCTTTACACTCACTGCAGTGCTAGAAATTATTTCAGGAACGTAATGGGTATTGAATCACTTTGATTTGTTTGTTTGTGGCAACACGCAAAACGCACGTAGCGAACGGCAAGCCGAGACTCAGCAGCAAGGCAGGAAGCGAACAGTTCATTTCACGCGTCGTATTTACATAAATGTAGTGATGCGTTCAGATAATGTAATTTTACATTGAAATAAAGGAAAAGTTACTGAAAAAATATCGTAATATGATTCAAAATAAGGAATGCACCCTGTCAGTTTGTAGTGATGTTCTTGACAACGGGTATAATATTAAGTGGTTAAATAAATAAGAGAACTTACGGATCGAAAACTAATTGCGAAATATACTCCTTAGTCATCTCTGGTAGCTGGTGGGAGAAAACGTTGTGGAGACCTGAGAAAACGTAAAAATAGTTGAGTAAATTTAAAAAAATTACAACTTATTTTAATGAGAATTTTGAAAGGATAAGAAACCTGTGGAGTGGTGTGATCCAACTAAAATATAGTAAAATATCAAAATAATAACGCAAAATGGAAAAAGAAATATAATAGGCAATAAGCTCATCCCTTGCTACACCACCTTATTGGAGTTTCTTGCTGGTTTTTCGGTATGAATTTTTTTCGACGTTCTATAAGTACCTATATTTTGATTTGGATTTAAACATCGAGCGGTGAGCAACAAGCGGTGGCCCAGTGGTGGCGGCCCCGACTTACGAACAGTAGGTCGTGGGTACAAACCCAGGCAGGCACATTACTTTGTGTAATATATTTCATCATCGCTGCTCTCAAAACGGTGAAGGAAAACATCGTGAGGAAACCGGCATGTCTTAGAACCGAAAAATTCGAAGACATGTGACATCTACCAATCCGCACTGGACCCGCGTGGTAGATCATAGTCCATTTCCTCTCAAAGAGCTGTGTCCCAGCAGTGGGAAAATTAATAGGATGATGATGATGACTTAAACATAACTGGTGAAATGCGGGTATACATTAGGTACTGCATTAGCCTCTGCTTAAACCTTCGGGGATTACCGTGCGCGTGATGTTATGTTAAATGATTTGTTACCTATAAGCCACAGCATAGTCTGCTTGTTGACAGGTCCCGTGAGCGAGTTCCCGATCACATGGAACTCGATGAGCTTGCGTTGTTCCTCTAGCTTGGCTGCCTCATCACGGGGCGCTTGCATTTGAAATAGGGCCTGGAAAATATAGGTTGATTAAAAGGATTACGTTAGATATAATAATCTCGAATATCAAAGGAAGATACCGCTCAAGTATGGAATAGATTCGATATCGATTCAGTATCGATTTTTTTTTGTCCATTTGTGAATAAAAAAATCTAATAATTTGTGAATATCGATACTTTTGATTCGAGAGTGGAGTAATATCGATATTTTTGATTCGTTACTGAAGTAATATCGATACTTTTCATTTGATGCTGGTGTAAAATTGATACATTTGATTCGATACTGGAGTAATACTGATACTTTTGATTCGATACTTGAGTAAAATCGATTCTTTTCCTTCAATCTCATTATGTGTATATACTATACTCACATCAGGCCCACACATATAGTTGGGGTCTGTGATGGTGGCCACAATGTCGGCCACAGTACGTTCGCTGACGTCATCAGCTAGCTCGTCCACAACGCGTCTACGTTTGGCGGCTGCCGCACTGGGGGCCTCGCTCGCACGCTTGCCGCCTTCGGATTTTATGGAACCTGGTGTACATTTAATACTGATTCTTAGTATAGTTTGAAAAAAGAATATACAGGCAAACTGTTGACATGAATTCAGCACATGAGTCGGCAGTTCGAAATTTTAAGCGGAAGACGCTTAGATTTTTTTGATAAAAGTACCGTATGCGGTCAAAATATAGGCTGTCTGGAGAAAAATTTTGTGGAACATGATTCAGAATAAGAAGCTGAATGCAACCTGTCAGTTTGTGAAGGGATGGCCCTTACACTCTATATTTTAACCATGTAGGGTACTTTTATATCAATAGCCGATCAAAAACTTCCTTTACACTCTGTATATTATGGAACCTTTGTTTTTTTTTAAAGTCCACAAAACAGTTTACCTGATGAGAGTGTGACAGTAGTAAAGCCATCTTTGCTGTCTCCGGAAGCGGTAACCCGTTCGAACTCGCCACCGCGTCTTCCTGCTGTAAAAGTTTAAAAATATCTTATCTGCGTTCTGACATACAAAAGTGCCTGTAATATAATCTTTATTTATTTCCACAAATTACATATCAGCATGAGTCAGACACAGAAATATTGGCAAAGTGTGTAATTTGTAGGAGAGCTCTAAAATACAGGCCAAGACTTAGTTTGGACTCCAGATCTCCCCATTCAAAATATGTATGAACACCTGTGCTTTACATGGAGCGACTACCTATCTATCAATACAAAGCAGAAAGTAAAGAAAACAAAAGGAATGAACGATATATAGACGGACAAATTGCGGCTCTTTACAATTCTTAGCATGTCGATGACAATTTAATTTGAGTAGGTCCAAAACGCAACGAGTTTGGGAGCGTTCAAGTATTACGTAAGGAATTTGAGGGGAGGTGGGGTCTTGTAAAATGTTACGATGCGTTAGATTAGTTAGGGGCGGGAGGGGTTTTTGAACAACGCGTTACGTAATTTTAATAAAATTGTAGGTATAAATTGTCACTTGGTGGTTACGTAACGTTTTATTAGAGGGGAGGGGTGTACAGTAAACCGTTACGGCGCGTTACATGGGGGGACGGGGGGTCAAAAATCTCTAAACATTGCGTTACACGGTAATACTTGAACGCTCGGGATATGGTACTTTCAATGGCGTCCATCAGGTCCGGTGATGTGCAAGCAACAGGACGGGCAGTACATAATATCAAGTGTCACATCGTCTGTGCAACACCACATTCACAATCTAGGGCAGAGTCATTTACAAATCTTTACAATAATTGCAAAATAAACTTACGGTTCTTATTTTCAAATATGGCTTGCAGATGATTAGGTGGAATCTGCTTGAACTCTGGGTCCCATATCGGAGAGCTGGCGCTGAAGATTTCCTCCTCAAGCAACGCCAGGAAACGAGGAAAGTGGGTTAGGACTAGCACCTACAGGAGAAAGATGGTTTTGAGATTCTGCAAGTACTTGGTTATGCCCGGTGGCTTCGCCCCCCTGGAGTTCAGTAATTGTTTTTGAGATATAGCACAATTAAAGAACCGCAAATATAACTTGGTCATTCATACAAACACTACGAAAAACAAACTTTATACAAAAGATGTTTTTCTGTTGCCGCTTTAACAAGAAATAATACATATTAAAGGATGGTACGGAACCCCTTGCACTTGGCCAGTTTTTTATCAATATAATATTAAATCTCGCAGCAGACATGTATTGTATATAGAAAATTCATGAGGCCGGACAAGGCATCTTTGAAAAATGCATATTCCCTATTGCAGACAATTGTGTCGACATACATATTTAGTACATTAGATCTTTCAAGTGTTGAAACTGTTCTTTTATAAGTGACTTACCCTCTTCTCAGGAGGCATACGATCCCTCTCCGAATGACATTTATCCATCAGCTGGCGACAAACAGACTTGAATACAGCGCGCAGAAGTGTGCGACCGAACACTAGAGACGTGTCGTAATGAGGCAGAGAGTCGCAAAACGCGGGGACGTGGCAGAACACTAGCCATCTGGAAGGTTTAATTTACTTTCGATTTTTAATGGATTAAGCAAATTAATTTACCGTCTCGTTGGCAGAACCTGAAGAGCTGAATGAAAAAAACCCAATAACACTTTGCTCAACCAGGGTATCAATACCCTGGTTGAGCATAGTGTTATTGGGTTTTTCTATCAGGAATTTGTCAGTAGTAGCGTGGACTCTAGATTTGGGCCCGGTTAATGGCAAAAGGCTTGCTTCCTATTACATAGAGTTTAAACATAACAGACGACATTTGGGTGTACTATTGGGTACCATTCTGTCCAACCCTTCGGAATTACAGGTGCATTCTCAAATGTATTAAATGTTTTCCTTCTAGTATCTAAATCTTAAGAAATATTCTGATTGTGATGGTTTAGTAGTGATTTCAAATGAAAAACAAATGAGCATACTATGGTAGAATGGATATACTATCTAAATATTGAAGGAAAACATCTTGACGAAACCTGCATATCCTAGAACCAAAACATTTGTAGATGCTCAACTCTGTTTTGATTTCAGGACATGAGTATAAAAAACTCTCGATTCTTTTGGCCCAGCAGAGAAAAATGTTCAATATAGTACATAGTTTGTATGACATAATAAAACCTTTAATATAGTAGTAAACATACCTCGTATAATTGATTTGGTATGCAGATATGTCTTCAGGGTTCGACACTTGCTGAAAGATAAATAATCATTTAATCAGCAGTGTCTAAAATTCTGTATTGCAATGATGACAAATTGCAAGTCACAAGAGTGTTGGTGTTTTGGCGAGACACTAATATTGTAGTTTTGTAGCTTTCAATTGAAAACCCAACTATGTTGGGGTCGGTTTTCAGTCCAAACGGATGCCTATCTGACCTCCACAACCCAGTTAGTACTGGGTAATACCCTTTGGTAAGACTGGTTGTAAAGTTGTTTGCAATTACCATTAGTTTTGGTTAGGTTATACAAGCAACTCTTTCAATTAAAAGATAAGTTGGTGGCATTTTAGCGGCGTCACTCCTCGTGATGAGGCACCTTCCCATCGCCGATGAGGAAAGGACTAGTTAACCATCATTTTTGCGCTCAAGAACGTAAAAAAGATTGTAGGTCGGTAGGTAGGAGATACATGGCTGATTGTTCACGCCACTGGCGATTACAAGTTTGTTGCGCTAAGAGCTAGTAAAGAGGGTACTAGCTCAGCGACCTTTGCTTGGCAAGCAGACTTCTCGCTGAGCCTTTCGCTCACATGCTTAGCCCATATTTTTGTTGCTAGCTCTACATACTGGCGATGTGACCAGTGTTTTCATATTTAACATGCTGGATAAAAGAATTTTCTATGCCTACCGAGAACAATATAATCAAAAACTTACCAATTTCCTCACACTAGGCGTCTCAAAGTTCCAATGATTAAAACAATGTAAGAACATCTTGGCCAGATCGTACATAGTCTGCCATTCCCTCTGTGGGAGACTGTTGAACTTGAAGAGTACGAAGTTGGTGATGGCTTTGGCTATCGAGGGCCTCTCGAAGGGTGGCTGGCCTAGGGGGCCTTCGATACGTGGGTGAGAACGGGTCAGGATGCATTTGCGGAGTATCTGTGGATGTTTAGGAGTATATTTTAGGTTTGGTAAACTAAACGTCAGTTGTAAAATTTAGGCTACAGAAATTGCTACTAGATAAAAACGTTGCTAAAGTCAAATAAGTCAAATTATTATTACTTTGGATGGGACAATGACTGTTCTAGCTTAGTGCACTCAGTTCAATACTCAATACTCAGGAGTTAGTGTTGTTCAAAATAGACAAGAGGTTTATAAAAGGCGTCAATGTTAGTAAGTGAAAGCTCCACATAATTATGTAGGGCTCCTCTCTCACAGAACCAACAACAATCAGAATGTTTGGTCACTTGACTTCTTTTCAAGCCTCCTGGGTTAAGTTGAGTCCCTTCTGAAACACTCAATAATAGGGGATCGGACCGAGTCAGAAAAATATGATTCTAATGAGTCCGTCAGTTAGATTATCGAAAAATATACGATACGTGTATTTTTGTTTTATCAAATTAATAAAAATTGACGAAGATAAAACGCGTCAAAGATCGTGAGTGGGGTTGTGACGTCATTTGTAGGTAAAAAATGTACTGACATGTGACGATTTTGAGGAGTTCACGAGTTTTCGAAGCACTGTATCGTCTTCATTTTTTCTTTATGTGAAAAAAGAAAAAAATATGTGTTCAATATTTTTTGTAAATCTATCAGACACACTAATTAGTTTTTTTTTGTCTGATATCCTATTATGTAACAAACAGTACAAAAAGTATGTGTTAACAAAAGGTTACTTATGCAAGACTAAACATATACAAATCCTGACAACAACAGTCGGTCAGTAGCCCACCCGACATAACACTGGTTGGAGGATTCTCCCTTCCCCAACAAAAGAATATCACTCACCTTAAATAAATAATAGTAAACCCTCTTTGTGTCATGGTCATCCTCTCTATGCATGGACATGAAGATATTCTCCACATCCACTACAGCTCCAAGGAGTCTGTTCACCTCCGCCACCGGCAGACCTTGTAGCTGGGACACATGTTTTTCTGAAAATATGGCACTTGTTATGGTAGAGTTTTCAGGTATAAGGTGGGATGCCTTTAAGCTCGGTGGAGCGATAATCTTCGCAGGGTGGCTGGTAGTAACTGGATGCGAGTTGCCGATAATCAAGCTGAGTGGCGTGGGATTGAAGAGGCCTATATCCAGCTGGGAAGAAAGGGTTGCTTTGTTACAATTGAAACTAGAAGACTTGCACCTCTCACTTATACAAGTCTATGCACCTACAGAGAAAGCGAGTGAAGAAGAAATACAGAAATTCTACAACACCATCACAGAAGCACTCTCCAAAGCTGACGACAAAGTGATACTAATGGGCGACTTTAACGCCAAAATAGGACACCCCAAGGAAGGCGAGAACTTAATAATGGGTCAGTACGGATATGGCGAACGAAATGACCGGGGCGACCTACTGATAGACTTTGCTTTCGAACACAGGCTTCCTATAATGAACACATATTTCAAGAAAAGAGAAAACAAACGATGGACCTGGATTTCACCAGATCATAAAACAACAAATGAAATAGATTTCATACTAACAAGCCACCCCCAACTCATCACAAATACAGAAGTACTCAATAATATAAAATACCCTTCCGACCACAGACTTTTAAGAGCCTCCCTCGATTTAAAGCAGCCAAGGAAAGATAGAAAAAACTACAAACCTTCAGCTACAAGTCTAAAAACTGACAATGAAATTACTACCCTGCCTATTATACGGCTGCCAAACATGGGTTCACACCGACAGAACCAAGAAAAAAATCACAACCACCCAGAGGGCAATGGAGAGGAGCATGCTAGGAATAAGAAAAATTCACAAGGTGCGAAGTACAAAAATTAGGAAAAAGACCATGCTGACAGATGCTCTAACACAAGCACTAGCACTAAAGTGGCGG
This sequence comes from Diarsia rubi, assembly GCA_932274075.1. NCBI lineage: Eukaryota > Metazoa > Arthropoda > Insecta > Lepidoptera > Noctuidae > Diarsia > Diarsia rubi. The sequence goes on from OW026413.1 coordinate 14,294,727, forward strand.
TGGGCAGGACATATCGCAAGGCTCACCGACGACAGATGGACGATACGATCCACTAACTGGAAAGGACCACCAGGGAAAAGAAAGGTTGGAAGACCATACAAACGATGGGCAGACGACATAGCCCAGACTGCTGGCACAAACTGGCGGACCCTTGCCAAAGATCGGGAAAATTGGAAACGGATGGAGGAGGCCTTTACCCGATATGGGACTACATCTCCAAAAGATACCCAAACAAATACCTAACACTACTAACTAGAATAAGACGAACACTAACACAACTAACACTTATTGCATTTAAAAAAAAAAAAAAAAAAAAGCTGTACTTAATATAAAAATTGTAAATATTGTGAGATGAGAAATAAAAGGCTTATTATTATTATTATTATTATTATTATATCCAGCTGAGGATTGTGTAGGCTGATGATGGCGTTGGAGTGTATTTTCTTGAGTTGGCTTAAGCCTACCATCCAGCCTATCCATCCTTCATTGTGGAAGCGCAGATAAGAAGTTATAGACACACACCTTTCTTTTGTCTTAAAAAATAATCTAATGCACCATACTTGCAAAAACTTGATGCTGAGAAGATTTAAAACATGTCAGTGAGTATGTAAAAATGTTAATAAACAAAAAAAAAATTGATGGACAACTCACATAAGAGTTTGGATACATAGTCACTAACCTAGTACATGATGACAGTTCCGACAGGGATCATTGAAGTTGGCTGGAGGTTGGTTGTCAGCTCGGGGATTGCCTTTTGGTGTCTGCTGAGGCGCAGGAGTTTTCCACCCATTACAGTTGCAGTCTGGTGTCTGCAAATAAACACATTCAATCAGTAGCACTAACAGTTTTTCTTTTTTTCCTTGTTGCTTGCTTGCTGCCCGTTGTTTCTTATTTTCAGGAGTTGCGGTGGTTTGGGGATAATATGGCACTTTTTACAACAAGAAGCACCAACAGTTTTAAAACTAACTATTCATTTTATAACTGTTGGTTTAAAATGAACGTGATGTTGACACTGTGAATGAATAGCTCAACCATGACTTTAACAATAGCAGCATATTAAAAAGACCACATGCTGTATTTAGTTTAGAATCCACTTCTAGCTGTGTCAAAGTGGTTGGATAATAGAAAACTAACAAAATGCATGTTAGCCTCAGAATTAAATGGGTTTGTAGCATAGATGGAAATGCTGAAATTATCAGGGCTCTGTTTCTATAAACCCTAAAAAAGGGGTTTTGGTGATTTATGTATTTCTTTACTATTTATGATTGGTTTTTACAAAGCTTTTGAGGAACAATTTAATTGATGTCTATGTCATGTAAATAGTAAAAAAATGTAATCTACAGAATATGCAATATTCTGCGGATTTTACAACATGTATTGAGGTTTCTAGGGCACCACAGTCTGCTGTGTCGAATAATGATATATCTTACAGAGTAAAACCAATTATACAAATATTTTTAACATTATTCCTTTCTTTCTACTTGGAACTGCTTTACTGCCCAGGACATGTTTTGCTCTTCTCTGCCATCCATATGTTAATCACATTAAAGCCTAGTTACCTGGCATTCCGAGTAAATAGCCAACTTGAGTAGCTTCTTGTTATGCGGCCAGTTATAGACTTGTTGCTTCCGCTGCTGTATGCGCTGTAGGTTTGACTGCCTGGAGGCCTGGCCTTCACTACCCGCTGGCGTGGCAGCGTTGCTGGACGACGCATCATCTGCAGTTACACTCGATGTTGCTAAAATATTGATAATTGAGGTTTGTTTTAATTGTTTCAAGTATTGGTGGAAGTATTATAGCTGTTCGTCTATGAGATGAGTTTAATAAGCAATGCTAAGAACGAAATGAAGTTGTTAGTAAATTTGTAATGTTCGAAAACAGTAAACTGTAGTTATTGTAGAAAATTCTTTCTACTTGCTTTGGATAACAAATTAAACTTTAAAAAAGTAATGCAACTAATGTTTACGCCAGCTGCAATTTTACAGTTCCTGAAAATGTTTGTTGTTACTATCTATTTGTAAATTGTTTATTTACCTTCGTGCCCGTGTGTTTGTGAAGAATCTGCTTCAGTGCTTGTCATAGTTATGTCGCCAATTTCGTCGTTGATTTGAGAAGTCATATTAAATGCTTCGTAGCTTTAACCCGCTAAGGCATTTACAATTTTAAGTCTATTTACGATAGGAACACGAGCATAAATAGCATTTTTACCATTTTTATCCACCACAATTAATACCAAATATTTGACGTTTCCTAAAGTTTCCTTATCTGTGAAAGTTTGCTGGCGCGGCGAAACAATCACAGATAACACATGTGGTGATATTCTCGGCGTTCTGACCGAAGTCATAAACAAAGCAGGCCCAGACAAATCGACTAAATCAGTGAGTACTGGTAACACTAACCACGAAAACGTCAAACATGTTTAGCGGGAAACTTTAGCGGGAGAATTCAAACGACCTTTATTTTAGCTACGTTTGAATTTTAATTATTTAAAATGCGTGAATAAGCAAGCTACTGTGCTGATTTGGATTTTAATAATTTAAAAATTCAACATAAATATAAAACACATTTTTTATCAAGCTAGTCGCAGTAATTTATAGAAAAAGACGTGGCGTTAACGTAATTTATTAAAATAATAAAATCTTTCATAAATAGGATAAAAAGCAAAATGATTAAACAATAGATTATCTCAATAGATCTGCCCAATAAGTACATATTGACATATTTTCTTCCTAAAACTGGACGTCTACAATAATTTTAAGTAATGTTTCCCAGTCCTCACTCCTGGAAGTTTCAGTTCAGCTGTATCAGTGCGCGCGGGAATTCGGATGAATCGGTCATGTTCACTGTGGTTTCGGATATCAACAACTTTTCGTAATACCGTTTGTAGTCCGGTATATTTTTATTTATTATGAACTGTTATATAAATAAAAACAAAATTAAATAGTGGACATAAAGACAAGTCTTTTTTTTATTTTCGCTCCGGAGTTGGTTTTGATATAAACTCTTGTGACGAACTATTCGAAAATGGAATCGAAGTTATTCCTTCGAGGAAATGAGACTTACGATGATTTTTTTAATCGTTGCAACAATTTATCTCATTTCGATTGTAGTGAAGAAGAAATGCTATGGTGGCTGATGGGATCTAGACGTTTACCGTTAAAGGAAATAGTGCCGATTAGTGTGATATTGGTTGTAATATTTCTGACTGGAGTGGTCGGCAACGCGTGCGTGTGTGTGGTTATTGTGAAGCATCCCGGTTTGCATACTGCGACCAACTATTATCTCTTCAGTTTGGCAGTTAGCGATCTATTGCTCCTGATGTTTGGTAAGTAATTAGCGAACAATATTGTTTCAGTAAACTATAAAATATTTCTTGAAAATAAATAAATTTGTGTAAATGTGAGTAGTGAAACTTTAGAGGTACTTAACGTTTTTTATTTGAAATTTTATTTACACTATATAGTGTTATTTTGAAAATCTGTTTTCTTGCATAACTTTTTAAGTAGCAGTATACGACATAAATTCTTATCATGTTTTATATTGTGTTCATGTTAAAAAGTGTGAGAAGTAGGTACTCTTTAACAGGGACACCTACAACAACGCATCTAACGAGGTTTTATCAGACGTATTTAGCTTTGTAAGTATAGTTTCTTCGTACTTCGTAACCGCGTAATAACTCGCGTGCCGCATTAAGCGAAAGGGAACTCGGAATATGTAGCTACAAAAGAGATAAACGAAAGGCATTTGCATGTGTCTGAAATGAGAATCTTTGGGGGGATGTGTGGTGTTACGAATGGATAAACTAAGAGTACGTACAAAGAGGAAGTCTGAAAGTGGCGCTGGTGATTGAAAAGATGTGTGGAAATCGGTTATCGTGGTGTGGAGCATGTGATGCGGAGGAATTAGGAAAATATCGTGAGAAAGGTTTTGGATAAAAATAGGCATAAGAGTATAGCAATACCACAGAAACGATGGATGTACTGTGTTAAGAATGATATGATGAGAATGAGTTGATGAGAAACAGAGTGTATGGAAGAAGAATATATGCTGTGCCGTTACCCCAAATGAATTGGGGTAACGGCAAGACCATGATGATGATGATGATGGACTCCTTTAGGCTTTCATGCTTGATTCCAAGAATGTCTTAAAGACGATTTCTGAGACTCATTTCCCGAGAAATCCTGGTTCCGAGAAAACCAAACTAAGCAATTTGGGTTCAGGGTAAAAATAAAACATCGAGCTGCCGCTCCTAAGATGATCCCTTTTCTTTGTCTTGACGATGATTCTTATATATTCAAGTTAAATAGGCTTTGACTAGAACTCTGCCTCATCGTCAGAAAGGTCCTTCAAAATACAGCTGCAGTTCAACATAGAGTAGGACTTTATTTTTGTCATTGGAGTACGTAACTACTCCCATCAGCGTCATCGACGTCAGCCTATCATAATCGAGTTTAAGAGTCGTCGCCTCTAAGGCAACACTGACCTACCGCGTTCTGTGTCATAATTATGTGAATGTCGCTCTAGTTTGTAACTTCATCAGCTTATCTAGATTAGTTAGTCAAGGTAATGTGATCGTTAGTGATTACTTTACTTTTTTGAAAGCACTCTTTCGGGGGCCATCATTTCTAACGAGTTTAAATATGTAATGAAGCAGAATACGCGTCAACGAATCACAGGGGTTTGTTCCTTTTTACTTTAAGCAACAAGTATTTTGCTTTGCTGGTTCGTATTTTGCCTCCTTTTGGGCTTAGCCGCAGTGAGGTAAAAATAAACCGGACAGTTCTTGTTTCCGTTTCTGAGATTTATACTACAAGATTTTTGATGTAGTGTCTATCTATGGGTCTTAAATAAAATACTTAACCCTTTTGTAGGCACTTAAAATGTGTATGTACGGTCAGCATCAGAAGTAGCTTAACATTTTGGAAACTTTTATTATTTGATTAACAGGATTCCAGCTATTATATTTAATGGTTCTGATGGTTATTCTTTAAAATATTCCTTACTCTTCAATGACTTGTTAGAAACGAGTAATATCAACAAGTTTTAATTAAAAAACCTGCTTAGTAAGTTTGAGTAGTGTAAATCTACTTCTGATGCTGACTGTACCTAGTTATCATCATAATAATTATATTTTTCATAGAAATCTCAAAAAAAGCAAATTAAAAGTTATTTTTATTTTTAAACCATGGCCACCCTACTATGTTTTTTTCTCTCCACCTTATGTCACCCGGGATAACGCAATTAATCTAACGATACCACACACATCAAAATCGGTTTAGGCGTTTAGAAGTTATGGTGGTGAAACTCACAAACATACATGAGATACATGAACGCTAAAAACATAACACTCTTTTTTTGAGGCTTTTTTCGTGTAAAAACCCATATATGCATTTGCAAAATACTTAAACATGACCAGGTGATAAACACCGAAATAAGGAGACGAACAAAACTTACGGCCATAGCAGAAGCGATAGCAAAAAAAATGAAAGTAGGCGGTAGGCGAAGAATGTGATGGAGTGGAGACCACGGACGGGTCGGAGAAAAATGGTACGAGTAAGACAACCGACTATATGGACAAAGGATATCATAAACATAGCCACAAAACCGGCCATAAGTGGCGAGATTTGGAGGAGATCTACACTGAGTATTGGATGGCCAAAGGTTGAAGAAGAGAAAGAGACAGAGAGAAGAGAGGCCTACTTTTAAACTTCGGAACGTTTTACCTTTTGGCGTAAGTCTGCGTCCTTGACCGATGTATGCTAATGTCTTCATTAGCTTGAGTAATTAATGTGTAGGTACTTTTGGTACCGATAACAAATGTTCTAGAAAATTGGGAAATATCGATAGTATTTATTTGTGGTAGATATTTGAAGATAATAATATGGTGGAGGTTTGTGCTTTCTAAAGGATTGAAACTTTAAGTTGATGACGATGATGATTTATGGATTAGACCAGCCGTGTGCCCCAATTTTCTATCAACAAATTTTGATTCGGTAAATCCTACCATCTGGAGCTCTTGTTAGATAATTTAAAACTTAAAATTTATCGGTGTGCGGTCTGGATTTGTGAAAATCGGCGCACTTCCTAAGTATCTTCTATATGTTTCTGCCAATTTAGTTTAATCCGCGCTTAGGTAGGTATAGGTTCCAGAAGGCATAGCAAGAGGGTGCGGTGTAAACGTTACGTTAGTAGGTACCTACGTTGAATTAAAAATCCCCGTTTCACGAGTTGTTATATAAAATATAGGATATTACTGTTATTGATTAAAAAATCGTCGTACATAGTCAAGTTACGCAGACCGCGCGCTTGTACTAGGGCTGTTGAATGGCAATATTTGTAGATACATGTAGCTAGGTTATGTGTATCCGACGTACATAATAACCTACAGTATGAGACATAGTGTGTCTCAAAGTCGTAAATCAGATTTTGTGTTAGATTAATCTGTGGGTATTTTCATTTATGAAACCGCTCCTCGCCTTGAAAGAAAATCATTTACGCTCCTTTTCATTTCTATTGGATCTAAATTTCTTAGATCGCTCTTGACATTTACCTTTTTTACAGATTTTATAGAATCTAAGTATACGAATGTAAATCGAATGCGAATGAAATCTTATTTAAGTTTATTTTTAAGAATGGCCGTGCTAGAAAATGCCTGTCTTGTGAGGTAGGTACTTGGTTATCAACATACCGCTCTGGGTTCGCTTAGGCAATATCCCGAGGGCGATGGTACCCGCAAACTCAATCAGAGTTTGCGGCTCTCAAAATCGGCAAAACGAATCGGGAACAGGCAGCAATTTTAATATCTGTTGGAATCCCCAACATTTTATTTTTGTGTTTTTTATTTTTGCAACACTGCGTGCATTATCTCAAAACAATTCTGGTCATGAAAGGCTTTCTTCTCTTGAATTTACTATTTACAAGAAAAACACGTGTTTGTTTCACTACGAGATTTTTCCCTCCAATCACCAGCCCTAAAGCTGCATACAAAATCATACAATTATGGTCCTGGCCAGACATTTGATTTTGTCAAAGTGTTGCACCAATAAAAATATCGAAATAAAATGTTGGGTGGCATCCCCAACATTTTATTTCGATATTTTTATTGTACAACATCTACGGTATTTTCACTGAGATAAAAATCAGTACAGCTTCAGTCTATCAAAGCACGGGTGGCTTTTTCCACTGTAGTTTGCAGTTGGGATTATTACGAAATACATGAGCTACATTCACGTCCGTGTTAGTACTATTAGGGTATCATTTAAGCTATCACCAATTTAATTAGTTTTGTGTTTCTTAAATAATAGGGTTTGTCCTCAAAATAGTAGATCTGTCACCAAAATGTAGTCACCAAACAATGCAAAATCAGTTCCACAATAAATCACCTAAAATCATGGAGATATAGGCTCTAGTAGCAAATAAATGTTTTTGTATGTATTATAATAGTTTTGTCCTAATAAGTATATAAGCAAACTAATTTAAAGGTATCATTATAATATATTATGTCACCAGAAATTTTCATTAAGTTTCAAAAAAACTTAACTTTCCGTCAGCAGGTCGAAGGAGCCCCGCTGCACGGGGCTCCTATTTCTGTCTGCAGGGATTAAAGGAACCTAACTAACCGAACCTCGGGGTGACCTTGACGTCGACCCTCTAGGGTTAGGGTTTCTGTCAGCATTATTTGGTGACAGATCTACCATTCTGAGCACAGAGCTATTATTTAAGTAACAAAACTGTTATTATAAGAACGAAGTTTATATTCATGTAATGCAATATAATTTTATTGGTTATCGATCTCTTATTTTACACATATATTAACATTAATTTGATAATTCATACCTGGGAACAATTTTTGTTTATCTGAGAACGAAAATATTTCGTGGCGATAGATCTATTTATTAGGTGATACAACTTGATGACAAAATATAAATTTTGGTGATAGAAAATATAGTTCCGTACTATTAAGAACTAAAGCCTCTTTGTAGGCACTGAAAGGCCTGCTCTGAGCCTTTGTCAATTTACATGAAAAGTCATTTTAGCTTCAGTACCGTACATGCGTACCCGGATTGGTACGTAACCCGAAAACTAGTTGACCAAGTAAATACTGTTTTAAAAACAAACTCTTATTTTTTGTAGCTCTTATTCTTTCAGGGGTTTTATTTTTAATCAATAATTACCTACCATATGTGTGAGTAGAACTGGATGACTTGAAAATCGCATGTTTGTACCTACTTGAACGAAGATTTTCTCAGTTCGCAAATTTGCATCTTGAAAGTTTTAATCGGTTTCGTAAGATAAGGAAGAACAACTTACAAGTCAATCTGAACTTGAATGAAGAACTAGCTGTGCCATGCGACCTTCTCTATTTGAATCGGATTTCCTGAACAATTTAATTTATTTTTGGCGGAACCCTTATCCTTTTTCAGCAATCAAAGAAGCTTAAGTTACCTTATAACATCAGCTACTTATCTACTGGTAAAAGTCCCGTCAAAATCAGTCACTTAAATATAAAAATATGTTACGTTACGATAAGTGCTCCACCTGGTGAAGTTATTGTACAGTGATGATGATGGTGATGATGTGTGGTGACAGAACTTCTCTAATTAACACAACGTCGCAGTAACAAGACGTCGACTGAACAAGGCTACGCAGTATGATATTTACGTAGAAAAATCATTCGCAGTATAGTTTTTCGATGGAATGAAATATCGCGCTAGTAACGCGTCTAGTAAGGCGTCGCGTCGACTTAACAGGTCGTCGAAGTATAGAAATATCGATGAAACAAAATTCCATGATACGACTTTCGCACTCGAGTAGGAATCCCCTGAAAAATAGGTTAAATACAATTCTGATAATATCGGACGGAATGTCGAGAGCACACGTGTACGAGTATGCGATCAATAGCAATGTGTTTTGCTTTTTATGTTGTCCCTGCCTGGACTGCCAGACAAGTTCGTGATTTTAATTGGATTTCTATAGTGCCAGTCGTATGTCCTGACATTCTATTATATAAATGATGGCCCAGATGGTGCTCTTATTTGTTAATTGGGTATATTTTTGGGAAAATAATCGTAGCCTAATCGAGGTATGTCTTTTAAATCACTGTGACGATGATTCTACTTGATTAATTATTACTAGTATTTATGAACTTACTCATTTGCGATTAATAACCACGGTGATGTAGATACATGTCACAAATCATTGTCAATTCGAAATAGGTACATAAATAAGTAAACAGAATTTTTTTAATAGCGTTTTGTTGATCCAGGCCCTAGATCAACAAAATTCAGGGCCTGAATTTTGAAAGTAAGTGGTATGATATTCCGTGTTTTGGAAAGCACATTAAACTGGTGTATTTTCTCGGTCATGTAGGATTGTGTGAGAGTCAGGGAATGCAGAATGCATCAGAGTTTGCGAACACACTTGTGCACTACAATTTATTTTCCGTATCGATGGCTATGTCTCCACTGAAATTGACCGCCATGAGAGAAAGCGGTCAGGAAGACTGTTTACGCATTTGTATCAATGATAATAATCATCATATCGTGTCACCATAGGGTCAAACTAACTGGATCGTGGAGGTCAGATAGGCAGTCACTCCATGAAAAATATTGGTATTCAGCTACATCCCGGTTAGACTAGAAGCCAACCCCAATATAAGTACCTATTTGGGAAAAGGCAGATGATGATGATAATTATGATAATGATCATCCGCGATTGACAATCACACAGATGGCAGTTACAATGCAGTTCGTTATAAACACCTATCTATTTGTTTTCAGGTTAATATTAAAGTAGGTTACTTGATACTGTCGCGATTTGATTTTAGGATTATTCGAGCTTGTTGCTATTCATCTGTAATACTTAGGTAATAAATAATTCAGGACGGGCTAAGATTTAGATTGATAAACTTGGTAAGACTAGGTCTAAAAGCTAATCTGAAATGAACACTTTTCGTATAAATTATTTACGCTCCAATTAAGAGCTTGCAATTTGTATTTTGCGTTCACAATTTAATCTTGAAAGCAATCAAAACGAAATGAAATCGCGGATAATCGCGGTACTAACCACGAGCTCAAGGAACATGGGACAAGTATCTATAAAACGCTAAAAGTTTCAACGAATAGAATTTATTTTTAAGACCTTGATCGCCTGGGTATACAGGGTGTAAATCAACCCTTCACACATACGTCAACCAAGCGTTCTGTACATCAAACAAAGTACCTCTACGCAAAAATGTTTGCTGGGAACCGGTTTTTTTTTTGAGGTCAAAAATCACATTTTACGGTAAAACTCAATGAAGCACTCTTAAAACATTGTGCTAGTGGATGCTTTGAATAGTAAACGGGTTATGGAGGTAATTTAAGTAAAGTTGTAACCTAAAAACTAGTATTTACAAAAAAAGCTGTGCAAAATTTGGAACTTTGACCCCCAATATCTCCGTAACTAGAGGGTTCCCAGGTATGGTCTAGAACCAGAAAATGATCGCAGTGGTGGGGAGAACAAGTACTCTTCGTTTGCGTTAAGGGTACTTTTACACCCTTTATACAGTTTTAGAGAAAGTTTGCCATGTATGTGAAAATGAAAAACAGCGTAACAATATATGTATTCAGTAGGAACAAGTAGGTGAAAGGCGACCCTAACATAGTTGGCAAAAAGAGAATGCAGATTATTTTGATGTCAAGGGCCAAGTTAGCCACCTAGTACCTACTTATTATATAACTAATTATTTTGCGTTAGGTACGCTTTGATTTAAGTTATTTAAAATGTTTTTTCACACATCATTTAACATTATTATGTTAGGTACTTATTTACAAAAGAAAAACGGGCTTTAATACCACGTATATTTGTTTAACATTATAATTTCATCCTAAATTGTTTAACGTTCTACTGTAAATTGCCTCAAATTAGTGGCCTATAACAAACAAAACCATTAACTGAGGATGTTGTTCGGGCTACCTCGGTTTTGGAGCGCATCAGCTAAATGTTTGCTGAAGCTAGACGTATTGTATGCCGTCATGCGCAACTTTACGCAAGATATGTGTATCTGTGCTGCGGCGATTCAGGGGCTGTTTCTATACCGCCTCAGGGGCCTCTGACATTGTTTATTTATTTATTTTATTTATTGTACAGACAATAAACGAAATAAATACCCACGAAAAACGTTTTCATGGGTCGTACCAGTTTTATTTTTCTGCAATGTACCTTTTTTCTTTTCCATTTAAGTTTTTAATCTGTCCGAAGCCGACGATAAACAATAATATCGTTTATCGTCGGCTTCGGGTTGACTGGAGTTGTTTTGAACGAAACATAGTTAATTTGGTAAGGACTGGATAAAGTTATTTCTGGCTTTAATTTGTTTTCTAACTTGTTGAGCTTATGTTTGAGACGCACCTTTTTGCGACAAACGTGGGACGAATTTATAAAAGTAAATTAGATGCTGTATTCATCTGTCTTATTTATTTTTTTAAATAAAAAAAAGCAAAACAATAATCATGTTACCGTAATATTAGAAAAAAACTAAAGGCTTTCAGTCTTACTGCGGTACTCAGAGATATTTGATGATTACTCAAGCCGTCACTTAGTAAAGATTTGACTTGGATTGGACATACTTTTGTATGACAAAACTGTCAAAACCTTTACTAAGTGATGAATGCCTCAGTAAACATTAAAGCTCTCTGATTACCTACGGCAGTTAGTCTCAGTACACAAAGCGACTGACTATTTACCTGATTTTCACAACCCTGTAACACCATAACCTTTTGGTAAGCCTGGTTGTCAGATTTGCGGGTTACCTGTAAATTTTTTTTTTATATGGGACAAGCCCGCCACACTATTCCCAAACCAAAACGAAAACAAGACGAAAGATCGACGAAGTCCCAGAGAAACGATTTAACTGTCTTGGAACCGCAACGAAATTAATCAGAAAAGAATAGCGGAGGAGTAGGAAAAACAATTTTCACTTCCCTCCATATTAGCAGGCGACAAATCAGAACAAGGCCAATATTCACACAGTATACAACTGGGATAAGCCCAGTTGCCTAGCACCACGGATATTATTGTCATTAATACACTCGAGAGCAATGAATCCGGGTCACTTAAAGAATGTTAAAAATCTCGGAAACTAAAAATGATATATAGGTTAATGCAATAAATTGTATTTAATAGACAATGTAATACTCCTTAAATGAAAGTAAAAAAAAATATGAGTCACCATACATTTTATTAACACAAAATTACATAAAGAAAAAAACTGCTGATCTCTCCTTAAAACAAAAATAGGAAACATGAAGTTTTTGAATTTTATTACGATTTTCTTGAATTTTAATACTTCGTATTGCCTCCTCGTGCTTCCATTACTGCGTTTACGCGGTTTGGCATGCTGTACACCAAGTTCCTTATACGATTTTGGGGAATATTCTCCCATTCCTCTGTGAGAGCAATTTTGAGCTCACGAAGCGTGATTGGGGGAGGGTTTCGTTGTTTTACGCATCTGCCTAGCTCGTCCCAAGCATGCTCGATCGGGTTACGAGTTACGAGTAATGTTCATCTCTTGAAGGTAGTCATTCACAATCCTACCTGTATGAGGTCGGGCATTGTCATGCATAAATATAGCATCCTCACCTAAATTGACCATAAATGGACCAACGTGATCATTGAGGATTTCTTCCACATATCTTACGCTAGTTAAAGAGCCGTTTTCTATGATCACCAGCTCTGTGCGACTTTCAGAAGAAATTCCGGCCCACACAAGTACAGACCTACCACCGTAGGCTACTTTTTCTTCGATGCATGCTTGCTTGAATCTTTCCCCTGGTCTTCGATACACTCTGTGTCTTCCATCGTGCTTGTAGAGCATAAATTTTGATTCGTCGGAGAACATAACTTTTGACCAATCTTCAATACTCCAATTTACGTGGCTCTGGGCATATCTTAGTCTTGAAATACGATGCCCACGCTCCAGTTTAGGGCCGTTTGCAGGTCTAAGGGGTTTTAAGTTAGATTCAGCAAGCCGACGTCTTACTGTCCATGCACTTGGGTTACTTCCTCCGAGGCGTCGAAACTGATTTGTGAGTTCAGTTCCTGTGAGAGCGATTTCGAAGCATGGTGTTCACCAAGTATCGGTCTTCTCGTGCTGTGGTACACCTAGTTCTGCCCGTTCCTGGTCTGCGTAGGTTAGAACCAGTTTCTTCGTAACGTCGGAGAACTCTTTGTACTGTTGACAGCGACACACCGACAGTCCTGGCTGTATCGCGCTGACTCCGGCCGGTTTCCAGCATTGTAAGTATTCTGGTGCATTCTTCAGGCGTAAGCGACATAATTTCAGCTTGAATAATGAATATAGAGCACTATCAACATGGTTTATGTACCCACATAAATGACAGATTACAAACAAAAGCAAAACCAAATGCTGTAATTTCGTAGTTCCATCTTCGAAAGTGGCCCTTTTTCAAATTTGATTTTTTTATGATATAACTTTACAATAACTAAGAAGTTTTAATACCTTCATTTAAGGAGTATTACATTGTCTATTAAATACAATTTATTGCATTAACCTAGCATTTTTAGTTTCCGAGATTTTTAGGATTCTTTAAGTGACCCGGATTCATTGCTCTCGAGTGTATTACTGGGTCCTACTGTAAATACTGTCAAATATCTACAAATGACAACCGAGACCAACGGCTTAATGTGAACGAAACTCGGTATGTAGTGTGTGGTCACCTGGTCACTGGTCACCAACCCACGAACCATCAGCCAGGGACCAACCAACAAGCGTGGCTCAACTTGAAGATCGATCCGAGCGACTGTTATGTTATCTAGCCACGAACTCCTCGAGAAAAATAGAATTCATTTAGGAACCTCTTATACAGATTTTTACGTTACTTTCAGTGCTTTACCAAATTATTTCTGAAGTACCTACACTTCTTGAAAGAAGAATAATTCATTGACCCGTATGAATGTTTAAATCACTACTATCAGCCCGAATGATTCAAAGGACCCTTTGTATAATCAATAAGTATATAAGTAGGGTTCTAGCACTGAGCGTCTCAGCACACTAATGAATCACAATGTCTTGACATCGTAAAGATTTTAGTCTACAACCGTAGAATATCGTACTACCTTTAGGTATATTTTCATTTGATTTGATAGTACATATCTATAGTAGAATAGACATAGTATTTTATGATAGAGGCGGTTCAGATATACCAGAAGTAAGTACGTCAAAGTCCACGGTCTAGTGGTTGCAAGTGCGACTGCTGACCAAAAGGTCCTGCGTTTGACTCCCAGGTTGAGTAAAGTGACATTAGGGTTTTCCATCAGGACATCAGGGGTTTGGGTTTTCCATCCTCATAACTAAGTGCTACATCGCTCGAAGAACCGACGACCGATGGGGAAGAAAGGTTCTCGAGTGGCGACCACGAACCGGAAGACGCAGCGTTGGTAGGCCTCCCACCAGGTGGACCGACGATATCGTGAGAGTCGCGGGCAACCGGTGGATGCAAACGGCAGGCTGCCGTTCTGTATGGCGTTCTATGGGGGAGGCCTTTGTCCAGCAGTGGACGTCTTATGGCTGTTGATGGCTGTTGTATGTTTGTTCGATGAACTAAGTGTAGGTACTGATGGATACACGCTCTACCTAACCCTTTGCATAACAGGCGTGATGTTGATGTTACGGAATTCAGGGTGATAAAACATTAAATATTTGGGCTGGAATGTAACTAGTACAAACCCCGAGGCATTATCAACATCCCACTCACACAATCCATTTAGATATGCGAATTCTCCCATCGCGTGCCACACCACGTGTTACCAAGAGTTTTCCCGCTCCTAGTTCCGTATTTATTATGCCTAGGAGCCGTTCCCAAATGGTGCAATAAAACCATACGAACAAGACTGTTTGCAATAGCCATAACGTTTCCTATATACCTACATAATGTATAAGCTTGTTATTGCAACATCTGCTCGTAAAAACATCGTCCGACTATGTACCTTGTACTTCGTTAAAAAGGTACACTGAATCTCACCTTGAAGTTTTCTTATTGTAGAATGGGACCTTGATAAACTATATCTGAGGTTAGGTTAATGAGTAATTGGGTAATCTAAATCAGCTATATGGTCGGGAGAAGATATTTTATATAAGTAGGTATGATAAATCTTGTCTTGGAGTTGCTGGATCTATCGATAGTTGCGACTTGTAAATACATCGGTATTCACGAGAGTTTTAGATAAGTATAATAAATCTTAAGTGATGTTGGTATGTTAAATTGGGTCAATAATCTCAGCTACTTTTTTTTCCCTGGAAGCCACAATCAATGCAGTGGCGACCACCAGAAAAGCGCCGCGACAATGAAGCTTAAAAGTTCCAGAGAAACAATTAAACTGTCTTGGATACCGCAACGAAATAATCCCAGAGGATTCACTTTAACTTTTTTATTGGATCCCAGAAGTAATAGGGTATTAAACATCAAAAAATCTAATTAGTCCGATATGTAGATTTTCAAAAAATAATGGACACGTATTTTTTCTTTTTTCACTTAAACAAAAGATGAAGACGATACAGTGCTTCGAAAAGTCGCGTCAAGTCGTGTGACGTCACAAGGTTAGTACTTATTTGCCCACAAAGTGACGTCAAATACTCTCACTCGTGATCTTTGACACGCTTTATTTTCGTCAATTTTCATTAATTTGATAAAACAAAAAACACGTATCCAATATTTTTCGATAATCTCACAGACGGACTAAATAGATTTTTTTGGTGAAATACCCAATTGATGCAGTCCCCCAAATTTTCCCTTACCACTTTTCGTGTCTTAGTTATCGAAAAGAAGTGGCATGATGACATAAAATAAAGTAATTATATTAAGGCTATTTTCTCTAACAATTTTCCAGAATGAAAACTAAATTTTCGCTTTCTTTCTAAAAAAATGTGTCTCTTTTGTTTCAGGACTTCCAAACGACCTGTCAGTGTATTGGCATCAATATCCATATAGCTTGGGTATCGTCTTCTGCAAGTTGAGGGCTCTGATCTCTGAAGCGTAAGTACCAACTTTGATACCCTATTTTATTTATGTCAAAGAGGCCTGAACCCTTATTTGATTGTGTCACATTCAGCATCAAACACAATCCTTCGAATTTTGAAATTAATTCGTGATCCGATCTAAACGGACATTTCATGAAGCAGTCAACCATCAAGCATTCAGTATTTCAAACTGAGTAACCTGACGTCTGACGCAAAAAATATTACTGGGAAACGACTTTTCTTGTTGGGGTGAAAAATTACGTTTTACAGTAAAACTCAATGTAATGCACTCAAAACATTGTGCTGATGAATAATTTTGATTCTGATTCCCTAATTAATATCATAAATACAAATGAAGAGTTTGTATTTTGAACTAAAGAGGTAATCTCATTGTAACTGCTGATTTCTGAGGTGAAAACACCTACCTTATCAAACCTACCTTTACCTTATCTTACTCAATGATCTAGCTAGGAAATAGTTTGGAACTTTGAAGTACAAGTTTGTCTACCGAATGCCGCCGAAACTCTGAGATAATAAGATAAGGGTAATGCCCGGAGGTGCTTCATAAAGTTGCTGGTTTACAGATACTGAATGAATTGTTTTGAATAACTATTTTCTTAGTTATAAGGCCTAATATTTGCATGAATGTAGTTTGTCAAGTAGAGCCAAGCGCAGCGGTGGTGGCACGATGGTGGCGTCCCCGACTTCATGACGGGGCCGAGCTTAGTTACGAAATAATTAGTGTAACTTCATTTTAAGAATTTACCTGACCCGAAAAGTGTAATTCTTTCAAAGCTTAGATTTTCTTATTTACCTAACTAAGCTTTACCAAAGTAACGGATAGTTGGATACCTTATTAGTTAAGCACACGCACTTGTTGATAGTCTAGTCTAGCTCCCGACCTAGGTACTTATTGTACCGAAGCTACCTTTTCTTTTTGGGGGTGGGAAATCATTAAATGACTCCTCCCGCTCTGGGTGGAGCGGTAGGGAGTGTCAGACTTCTACTGACTAAAAACCACCCATGTTCCTTCTTAGCCCTTTGTGTCGAGGTCGCGGTATCTCTTTCGAACAACCCACAGCCCCGACGGGAAACGAATTAGTCTGTATTTCATTCAGGGGATTCATTTCATTAAGAAGAACGTATTCATCAACTCGAAGAAAATCTAAAAACATGAATTTCTGGAACTTTTTTTTTTTCTATAATATGTATATGTTTGCAATTTCCTCGCTATTTTTCACTCCTTTATAAATATGTCAATTAGCTTTGATAAATGATGATGCATTATCAGTGAGAAAAACCTCACTTTTATTACAAAGGGACTTTTTTATAACCTTACCATAACCATGTTGGTTTTTACAAAATATGCTTAGTTATGTGTGCCAACAATACCTCTTTTCACAAAAATTACATGACACCTTAATAATTGTCTAATTAAATACTCGCCTTCTCAACGCTCAGCTCTGTGACAAGAACATTGGAATTCCAATGATTGGAATTTCAACTTCTTACCCTAATTCCAATTCATCTAGTTCAACCTATGTGGCGATATCAATCAAGCAAGGACTTATTAACTTTTTTTTAAATAATACACACCTATTTTATTGAGGTGCATCGGGTAAATATTGGCCTAATAATTATAAACCGTGTCTCTGAGAAGTATGGTCGCAAAATGACGCCCAAAATTACTTTTTTCTCTATTAGATCTCTTTAACGTATACTCTAACACACCGCCCTTAAGGTATTAGTTCCAATATTACCGTCGGGGCTGCGGTCCCAGTTCGAAAGATATACCGCGTCCTCGGCACAAGGGCTAAGAAAGAACATGTTTTTTTTTTAGTCAGTAGAAGTCTGACACTCCTTTCCACTTCGCCCAAGAGCGGGGGGTTATTTGATTCCCACACAACCAAAAAAAAGCTACAAGTGACAAGTGCCGATGTAGATAAGTACCGAACATTGCGGGTTATAGTCGATAAAACTCACGACAAAGTTCACCGAACTCGATTAAAATTCATTGGAAAATGATTGAATGAAGTTATGAAGAATGACACATGACACTGAATGATCTGTGTGTTTACTGACTTGATTAAATTTGGCTGCTTTATCGGGAACTGATGGAAAAGGTTTTTTTAATATCGTTGTCGGAGGTGTTAAGTGACAAACTAGGCAGGTATATTATTTTGTTATACAGGGTGTAAATTAACCCTTCACACATACGTCAACCAAGCATTCCGTACATCAAACTAAGTACCCCAACGCAATTTTTTTTGCTGGGAAACGACTTTATTTTTAGAATTAAAAATCACATTTTACTTTAAAACTTAATGTTGCACTCTTTAAACATTGTGCTAGTGCATGCTTTGGATAGTAAACGGGTCATGGAGGTAATTTAAGTAAAGTTATAACCTGAAACTCTAGTATTTACAGAAATAGCTGTGCAAGATTTTGAACTTTGACCCCCAATATCTCCGTAACTAGGGGGTTCCCAGGTATGGTCTAAAACCAAAAAATGGTCGCAGTGTTAGGGAGAACAAGTGCCCTCCTTTTGCCGTAAGGGTACTTTTACACACTTTACGTAAGACATCATCACATCACTTTGTTTTGGGATGACATATTTTCTGCTTTTGTAAGCATTCGCGGTTTATAAATAAACTTACCCTATCACTTGCAGGACCTCTTCGGTGTTCTTCTTAGCGTATCGATGAAAATTCAAATTGAGTCGGCCCGAAAATTAAGTGACGAGTTTGGCAGTTTTAGTAGCGACCATCAGCTCCTGTGATGTGCAAATAATGGGACACGCAGGGGCAGGAAACGACATTTTCCGTGATTTTGAATTCATATTATTGTGAGTTCCCGATATTTTGCCGCTTCCCAACATTTGACAGTGACTTTAATTCGAGTTCCAGTAGTTCGCGTTGCAAAAGAAGACAGATTAGTATGCAGTTGAGAATGTATTTACCATTAACCGGATATTCCAGCCATCCCTTCCATTCATTTGGAAGCGCCTCGCGCCTATTCAAAACACTACGGGACTCAAATGATAATAAAAAAAAGTCATTCTTTATAACCTTTTTTATACTTTCTCAATGTCAGTAGCTTTAGGTTAATGTATTTTACTCTTTTAATTAAAATATTTTTTTTAAATAAAACTAGCGGACCTGGCAGACGTCGTCCTGCCCGGACATAAACCAATTGTAAATCTAAACCATTCTCGAATCCACTGCAACACATACGAAAATTTTCATCCAAATTGGTCCAGTCGTTTAGGAGGAGTTCAGTGACAAATATTAGTCCATTAAATACCTATATTTACATATATAATTCTTCTGTACGTGTCAGAAGAATTATATATATGTAAAGATAAGTATTTAATGACCTAGAAATCATTCCCCGATGACCTAATAACGAAATGTACATAATCGGCACGTTTTAATTAAACGAAGTCAAATTGACACAGGGAATACGTAAATATGCGATATTGCCAAGCATGCAGTATGCAAATTATGCTTTTATGAATACCAAATAAAGTCAGACATTATGTTAGGGTGGAAATTAAAAAAAAAATTAATAAATGATATGAAAACCTTCTGATGAGGAGTTTGAGAATAATCATAACAATCTTATGGATTGATTGAAGGTAAACTTTTGCTGGCTGAGATCGGTCCATGGATGCATGTATCAGGAGTTCAGGACTCCTCTGTGTTTTGGTGCTAGCAGTCATGTGTACTTGTGTAGATCTTTTATTGGCGAAACATGTCTAGCTGTATCTAGGAAGTTTGAGACAACTCTGAAACTGCTGCATGCAGTGGCAGGAGTAACGGTATAAAGCCACGGGATTAAACGTTTTATAAGGCCGAAACCTACGTGTTCTCATAGCGGCTATCGGCGACGGCAACCTCAACCTCTCGCGTCCGGCCCTGGTGCAAGCCATGGTCCGGGGCGAAGAGGAATGGGACGCCGTCGCCTCGTCGCGTCGTCGACGCGGGCCTGTGGACGGTGAGTGATGGGCTAGCTCGCCGTATGCACTCGTGGGCAGCAGCTGAAAATCAGCGTCAGGTGGTGCACTTTGTGTTGCCATCTGGCATTATGCTGAGCTGAGGCCCTTTTGGCAGTCTCAATCATTTTGAATTTGGTTCTGTTTATTTTTTAAGTTTTTATTGCCAAATAAACACAATTTTCTTTCTTTTCTTTCTTTCTTTTCTCCTTCTGCGAAGCAGTGATGCTGGCGAAGGAGGTGGCGGAACGTGAGAGGGAGAGAACCTCACGTCCCAGCGCCGCGGGTGACGCTCCGGGCTTCGGGGGCCATGTGACGGCTTCCGGCCACCGTAGACGCGGGCCTGTGGACGGTGAGTGATGGGCTAGCTCGCCGTCCGTCCGTCGACGGCGCGTTCGTGTTCTACGCGCGCCTCAAGGAGATGTCAGCAACATGGAAGGGCCGACGCCCGTCGGGGCTGCGGGATGTTGTAAGTGATACCGCGGTCTTGACATATAGGGCTAAGAAGGAACATGGGTGGTTTTTAGTCAGTAGAAGTCTGACACTCCCTTTCGGTCTGCCCAAGAGTGGGAGGGGTTATTTGATGATTCCCCCCCCCCCCCAAAGAAAAAGGCCGAGACCTGTGGACGGTGAGTAATGGGCTAGCTCAACGTCCGTCCGGATGACAGGGCGGTTCGACGGCGACGGCGCGTTTGTGTTCCACGTGCGCCTCAAAGAGATACCAGCAACATTGTAGGGACCGCATGGGGCGACGCCTGTCTGGGCTGCGGGTTGTTCGAAAGAGATGTCGCAGTCCCGGACACAAAGGGCATGGGTGGTTTTTGTCGGTTTAACTTCAGAAGAGGAGTCATTTAAATTTAATGATTCCCAACATTTTTTAAAGAAGGCCGAGACTTGAGCCTGATTTCTGTGCTACAAAGCAAACTGACTCCAGTCTTGATCCGTTCTTGTTTCAGGCGATGGATTGAATAGCTAGAGCGAATGCAAATGTCAATTGGTCGTTTCCTTGTTGTTAGTTGCGGTCGTTGACGACGGTTGAATTATGTTTGTGTAGAAGTTTTCAATTTCAATCCTGGTATTAAAAATAATATTGAGTTATTTTGCTTAAAAAATAATTAAATAAAAACTGGTATTAAGTTGATTTCGGTTAGACTTTTGACGGACTTGACCATTTAAATTAAAATGTGTTTATTCGTGACACACGTAGAAGTAAGAACATGGCGTTATAAAATAGTTTGGAAAAGGCTAGCCAAATGATGTCTTTTGTCTAAATATAGTAAAAAACCACGCAGGCGATTCTTTAAACGGAGAAAAAAGTAACAGATTTCCATTTATTCAATAAAATCGGCAAATAAAAGAAAAGGCAGCCACTAAAGATATCTCCTGATCCGGCTCCTAAAAATGCAAAAATACCGCCACCAAAATCGTACGTACGACGGCGTAATAATAAATGCACACAATTTATATTGGCAGCTTTCCAAGTTTCTAACCCGTCCTCACACTTACACTTTATCCCATGTCGCAACCTCAAGCGGGAACGTTTCAGAATCTTATATTTCTCTTGGGAGCTAAGTGAAATCGGTATTTGTCACATTCTCGAAAGTATGTTTTTGAAGAATTTATTTCTTGGGCGTTATCTTTCTTTTGTTTTATTTTCATTATTGCGCAAAGTTCATCGATCACGATGGTCTTAAAAGTAACATGTTTCCAACTTAAAAATCTGAAAATGACTTCTCCGAATGTCACTACACTTGTTCAATGATGTTACGTTCAGATCCAGCATATTAAGCTAAGTACCTAAAACTGTAAAATTTTCTCAATCAACATTGAGCAAAATGCTTTCGCGATCAAGTTGTAAATGATAGTGTTGGCGTCTGTACACGACGGGACTTGAAGTAACCTACGTTATTGTGATTCAAAAAACACGTTAACTATTGAATAGCCTTTTTTTTTTTGGCGGGTGGAAAATCATCGAATAACCCCTCCCGCTCTTGGGCAGAGCGAAAGGGAGTGTCAGACTTCTACTGACTAAAAACCACCCATGTTCCTTCTTAGCCCTCTCTGTCGAGGCCGCGATAACTAGTGTACAACCCGCGGCCCTTGTGGATAAGCCTTAGTTACGCTTATTTGGTTGTGGTTTATGGCTGGGCTTTTCTAGGTAAGAAAGGAAACTTACTGCGGTACTCAGAGATATTTAATGATTATTTAAGCCGTCACTTAGTAAAGACTTCACAGACTTTTGTACGACAAAACTGTCAAAACCTTTACTAAGTGATGGCTTAAGTAATCATTAAAGGTATCCGAGTGCAGCAGTTAGTGTATTTCGTGAGTGGCTCATGGGTTATTATTATTATAAATTCGCATGCTGCAGCTAAGTAATTAGAGCCATTTCTTCATTTAGGTATCTAAATAAAAGTCTTAGACTTTTATCTAGATAGTAGGTACCTATGTAGTAATTTTAGCTTGTTTCTATGTGTTAGTCCAAAGTGAATTAAAGTCTATCTGCGAACCTTTCATCCAGATCCATTCAGTCGTTCATGCGTGATTGAATAATAAACTTTCAAGTTTATTAAAGCAATGAAAAATAAAAGCCACGAAAAACGAACAAAGTTTTATTAATTCACTATGATCTATCTGTTTTGACAAGCTAGTGATTTTCTACCAATAAAAGTTTTATTGGATTTTCATCAGGCATTCCTCAGTAGCTGTCACAGAGTGTGAATTTGTGCCCGGTTGGTGTCAATATGCTCGCCTTTTATTACACGGTATACTTAAATATAACTGGCAAAATGTGAGCATATTAATGGGTACACCACTGTCTAACCCTTCACTGGATTACAGGCGTGATGTTATATAATGTTAATTTTGACCTCTCGCAAAAGAAAAGCAAGAAGCAATCAAAAAACATGAATGTTGACAAATTACTTTCGACATTGATAGGAATTTCCCAGAAAACACCCTTATTTATGATAAATTATAATAAAATAAAGTTACCTGTTTATTGTTGTCGTCAAGTTTTCATAAGAAAATAAGCATTTTTTGTTGGTAGTAAAATTATCGTGTCAATCAAATTACAAAAACCCGTGTAACATTTTGATGGAAAACTTCCTTAGTCGTCCTGCTTTTTTGTATTTATTTTTATTTAAGGTAACAATTTTGACCGTGATTTTTGTGATAAATTGCCAACTTTGTTGTTGATTTGTGAACTTAAAAGATTTATTTTATCTAAACTGTGTTAAAGTAAAAGAAATGACAAACACAACTTTATGAGGAAAAGTAATCTGAACTAGACTAATATTTTAAGTAAAAAAACATTTTTTTTGTGGTTTTTCGTGGTAATCTCTGAAAGCACTGAATGTACTGATTCATTAATAAATTCACTGACTCTAGTGAAAGCCTACCCGTGACTGGCCTTTATAGTTTTTAGGGTTCCGTACCCGAATGGTAAAAACGGGACCCTATTACTAAGACTTCGCTGTATATCCGTCCGTCTGTCTGTCACCAGGCAGTGTCTCAAGAACCGCGATAGTTAGACAGTTGAAGTTTTCAGGAATCATGTGTTTCTGACTCTGTTACCGCTAAAAACACACACACTATAAACACATACCAAAAATAAAATAAATATTGAAGAGGGGCTCCTACTCCTGTACAACAAACGCGCTTTTTATAGAAAATGGTACGGATACGGAACTATTCGTGCACGAGGCCGACTCGCACTTGGCCGGTTTTTTAATACTTAAGTCACCAGCAGCTCACTGAAATTATTTAATCACAAATTTTGAAAATCAAACAAACAACAAAAACAACAAATCAACGGCCCAATTTTCATTGTAGATTAAGCTAGATTTCTTACTCATCAATTATGTTACAGTAAAATAACTGCCCACTTTAATATTTCAGTAACAACAATATTACATTCTTTATTTAATTTATAAAATAACAAAAGCATATTTGTAAAAGGATTGTCTTAATACGAACATAAATAAATTCGAGCACTTTATTGTTACACAACTATTATTCAGGAGTTTTAGGACCTCATAAATATAACGTTATTTTCTGGAAAACTTATAAAAACCTCGTCAGCATCAACACGGTTCATATTTCATGAAGAAGGGTTTATTCTGACAATGTTGCCAGTTTCATTTGTTGAATAATTCTTTGTTGTGTTGCTTACGTATCTTGTGGGTTTGAAATGTTTTTTTTTTCTGCAAAAAGGATGATGTAATGAATGTTCGTATATGTCTTTAATACGCGTTAATGTCGCGTGATGGTGCCTAACAATTAATTATGTATGTACGAGACATGAAATAGTGGCCGTAGCATATTGGGTTCTGGTATTTGTTTTGACCACTAGGGAAGGGAGTTGCCTAATTATGAAATGTAATGTTAATAATTTGTTTGCCCTTACAGGTTGCGTGCGTTTATACTTCTAATATTAATCCAATCCCTGTACAACACATTTGCAATAAACTGATTTGATTTATTTTTTTGTTTTGGCCAACTAGTTGAGCATTTTTGTTAGGCAATCAACGTGTTAAATGTTTTGTCGGGTCTTAGAAAAAGGCATTCGAAATAGTTCACTATTTCTTAATGAATTGAAGAAGATAAAATGGTTACTGTAAGAACAGCTCCTCTCATGCGAAAGTCTGTGTTCCGGAATCCATTAAACTTATGACCACGTCAACCGTAATTCTTTTGTAATAAAAAAAAATCAGCAACATGGCCACTAAATAGATAAAATACTACGTAGTCGAAAGAAAGGGTACGTCGGTTGGATTCAAATCGTTTTTTCCCGATACCCTTGTTACCTAAGTATTAGCGTTCTTCTGAGTAATCATTTATCACCATTCAGTCCACCCAAAGCATTTATTTGTGTCCGTCCTAATGTGGAGCGTTAATGATTTCGCAGTCTGGCTAGTGACAGCCAAGTGAAAAGATAAAAAAAGATTGGTCACGTAAAAGGTTTGTTTAGACGAGGAGTCTCTAATATTTAGTAGGCTATTTTCGAAAGAGACAAATCAGTCTCCTGGGCACTTTTCCTGTTGACAGCAAAAAATTCGTGGACGAATTTTTGACGCCCTGTAATTCTTGTCTTTTTGATATTTGTATATTATACATTTATTATTTATTATAATTTTAGTTCTGTAAATTGTAGTTTGTAGATATTTAAATAAAAAAAATATGAATTTAAAATATATAAAGTAGAGTAAGTTCGGGTAAAGATACTTACAGACACCAGAACATCAACAAACTAGCCGAAACCACAGATTTTGTATGGGGTGTAGTATCTGATAATCTGTGCCGAAACTGTCTTATTTTCCCAACCAACCTTGAACCTAATGCTTAGGCGATAATGTTAAAAATCGATTGAAGAAACTACTAGCGAGTATAAAGATGAGAATCGCCTGGTTTTTGAAAGCTAAAACTTCTAACTAAAGCTTCTAACTTATAGCCTACTAGCCGACGTCAGGCGGTTTCACCTGCCTAGTTCCCGTTCCCGTGGGAATACAGGGATAAAAAGTAGCCTATGTCACTCGGGGATAGTGTAGCCTCCCAACGGTGAAAGAATTTTAAATCGGTCCCGTAGTTTCGGAGCCTATTCGTTATTCGTCAATATTATAATTGATTGATTGTGAGAGTGTGTCATGCTCTCTTAAATGTCTCGCTGATGGTGGCGGGTGTGTCGGGTCATTTCGTTCCCTTTAAAATGGTTGAGTGGAATGGTGGCTGATCCATGCGTCATGCTCGTGAACGGGTGCTGTCAGTTGTGACTGGTCACCTCTTAGTTGCCACGGCTTGTTTGAATTATTATATTATTTTTAAATCTTCGTTTTGGCTTTACTGTCGACACTTATCGTGCACAACTTGCTACATCGTTCTCACATGTTAATATACCAATCTCGATATGAATGATGTAACCAAAGTTTTGTAACAATATTATGATTTAAAAGAGTATCCATGAAGTTTCTTGCCATTCTTCTCATGAGACCAACGCTTTGGAATCGGCAACTACAGTACACTGACAGTTATTATGCCTTGTGAGTGGGACTGTAGCTTAGTTTATTAGCTTATTAAAATTTAGTATTTGTTCGACTATTCAAAAGAGCCTGTAACTGGCCAACTTGAAATAAATGATTTTGATTTGATTTGATTGATTTGTTACATTGTTGTATATAGGCCTTCCTCTACCCTCTCGAAATAATGCTAATCAGATATTACATTTCGGGTAACTCTACATCTATGACGTTTTCATAGGCGGGTTTGGTCCTTCCTGAAAATAAATTGAAACCATGTGAGTGCCATGCTTGATGAGTCTAGGCTTCAAGACCCACATAGACTCGCCTCTCGACGTTCAATAAACGAGAAATTCTCTTCTTGTAAACGAGCCATACAGACAGTGTCAGCTTGATATTAGAAAATCCTAAAATTACATATTTCTTAAGATTTTTTTATGGTTTCGTGTACTTTGATCATTGACAATCTAAATATAATGAATCTTAGTCGGATCATAGATCTCGTATGTTTTATTAAAATTTGAAATATAACCTCAAGTGAGTTGAAAAGGGATTCTCTACTTTTATTATTATTTGTGCTGGATATTCAGAAGGATGGGAATTTTATGCTTTGACGTTTGTTCTTTTTACCCGACTGCGCGACGCAAAGGAGGGTAATGTGTTTATCAGTCTATGTATTTACATTTGTTTCTGGAAGCAATTGAAAGCATTTTCCTTTTGATCACTCCTAGAGACAAACAGAACATTTCCGTCGGTCTCTTCTTTAACATCCTATCACATAAAATCACGCCTGTAATTTCCGAAGAGTAAGCATAGATGTACCTTTCAGTGTATCCATATTTCACCAGATATGTTTAAGTTCTCTGCAATAGTAACATTATGAATAATAAAGGAATTCTCCAGTTTCTTCCAGAACATCTTTAAAAGTTAAACTAAGCCAGCTTTGGAATACTCAATTTCAATCAAAAGTCCCTAGACATCTAGTTTCAAGGCGATTTATTCCCTTCTTTTATCACGTCCCCAGAAAGGCTTAACCTATTTTGGTATTCTAGGCTATTTTTGTCTTAAAAGGACACGAAATCAATCTTCTAAAAAGGTCTAGGTTCGACATGGACACTACATTAACAATTTATTTTCTACTTTGTTTCAGGGCCACCTACGTATCAGTATTGACGATTTCAGCGTTCTCTCTAGAGAGATACCTGGCTATATGCCATCCCTTACATCTGTATACAATGGCTGGACTGACCAGAGCTTCGAGGATCATCCTTATACTGTGGATTATATCCATAGTGTGTGCTTCTCCATTTGCTGTGTACAGCGAAATCAGCTACAGGGATTATCCGCCAAGTAAGTTTTAAATTAATATCTATAATGGGGTAGTTGACAAAAAAGCTAATTACTCCGTCAGATAAAACGGAAACCTACATTTATATTTCTATTTTGTATTTGACTTGGATATGCCCTGGCGATTAAGAGTGTGTCATGCTCACTTAAATGTCTCGCTGATGGTGGCGGGTGTGTCGGGTCATTTCGTTCCCTTTAAAATGGTTGAGTGGAATGGTGGCTGATCCATGCGTCATGCTCGTGAACGGGTGCTGTCAGTTGTGACTGGTCACCTCTTAGTTGCCACGGCTTGTTTGAATTATTATATTATTTTTAAATCGTCGTTTTGGCTTTACTGTCGACACTTATCGTGCACAACTTGCTACATCGTTCTCACATGATAATATACCAATCTCGATATGAATGATGTAACCAAAGTTTTGTAACAATATTATGATTTAAAAGAGTATCCATGAAGTTTCTTGCCATTCTTCTCATGAGACCAACGCTTTGGAATCGGCAACTACAGTACACTGACAGTTATTATGCCTTGTGAGTGGGACTGTAGCTTAGTTTATTAGCTTATTAAAATTTAGTATTTGTTCGACTATTCAAAAGAGCCTGTAACTGGCCAACTTGAAATAAATGATTTTGATTTTGATTTTTGAGATAGATTTTCAAATATTGGAGACATATTTTTCTATTTTCACGTAAACAAAAAATTAAGACAATACAGTCCTTCGAAAAATCGTGTGACGTCACAGTTTGCTACATTTTTTACCAGATAGTGACGTCACAAGCCTCCACTCATGATCTTTGACACGTTTTATTGTCGTTAGTTTTTATTAATTTGATAAAACAAAAAACACGTACAGTAAGGCAAGACAAGTGCATGGGCACGCTAAGGATTGTATTTCTGTGAGCGCACGGGCGAGCGTTCATGCGTTTGTATGTGTAAGTGGTCTTGCTCTATACAGTAAGCACACCACAGCCACAGAGATCGCCCGCTATCGTATCATGTCGTCGGCGTAGTCGCGTAGGGCGTCGCACTCCACGAAATAGCACAACAAAATATATTTCCGTCTCTTTCGTTATAATCGCAGCAAACGCATTTTTAATAAATTGCTAAAATTCGCGTTAGGTTACAAGTGTCGATAGCTGTTTGGGCTAAGCAGTGGATCTACGATCAATGAGGTCCGAGTTCAAATCTCACACACCACAAGATAGTGCTTTTTGTTTCTTTGTAATCATTTTTGTCATTGTAAACCCATTAGAATACTTATTTTATATAAGAAGTTAAATATATAGGATATAAACCCAACGTATTATTATTTACTATTTATGTGGTTGTGATTATGTTATCACTTCGGGTGTTTGTTGGGTGGTAAGGTAGAAAAAAAGTCGTGTTTAATGACAAGACAATGTTTTATTCGTCATAATTATTTATAAAATTAACTAATTAACAATCATGAGAATTGTGACGTCAAACCCTACCTAAATAAAAACAGTTCTCTTGTAATCGTTCATAAATCATAACATTTTGATTGTATACCCACCACAGATACCCACTAAGTCAATTCTTAACAAGGAAAAGATAATTTTATCACAGAAATATAATTGATTATACCCACTTATTATAGATAGAGTTTTTTGACAAATAATATGATTTAGACTTTATGAACCTGTTTTTTTTGTAACGTCACAATGAATGTCGTATTGAGGTTTTAGGTTAATTGATCATTTTCTTGAAGAAAAGAAGATTGAAACTAAACCTCAACTTAAGATTGGTAAATAATTACGGATAAGTTATTATCATCAAATATGTTATTACACGTTTAATTATTAAAAACAAAACAATTCCGCATTTTTATATTTTGTAGAACCCCCATTATTTTCAATGCAGTCATGTAAACGTTTGCGCATAGACCTCATAATATTATAATATTATTTGACTTGATTTAAAAGTCTTGTCATCTGAAAATATAGTAGTATTCCAGTAAAAATCTAAATAATCACGTGCTAAACGTAATCATTCTTGATTATATCTATTTGTCAGGAAGGGCTTTTTAGCTGGTATTCTATGATGCAAACCTTTAGATTGGAGGGCACGGAGAACAGTTTGAGATGAGGTGTCGAATAATTCCGCAAAGCGTCCCGTAGGTGTGAAACCATATTTTATTTGACCATAATTATATTATTATGTCGTCACCGCCGTCGCTGCGTTTCACTAATAAGCGACGGCCTTCCACTTCGCTGTCGATTAGCAAGGCGACCCTCTTCCTCGTATCTTTGATTCAGAGACTAACAGTATTTTTCTAAAACAAAACAAAAGTGATATGAGGCGGTTATAATAAAATACTAAAGACTTCATTCGCTCTGCATTTATGAATCCAATAATAAACACTAATTATTTATCTTTTAAGCCTCATGATGAATTTAAAAAAACAATTAATGAATTCATTATGTCACCAAACGATATTATCTTTATTTCTACTAACAGTTTAAGTTACAATTCTTAAATATAATACTCAGATTTATTCCGGTTTTTTCTGATAATTGTAATCTAATAACATCACTTTTATGCGGAGCAATAATAGTCGCCCTCGCCTCAATATTAATCTGTGCCTGCATTTTGAGAAATATCAACAACAATACTGCTATCTATTAAACCACACGTTACTTATCAACAACTATAACCCAATCGACAACGTTCATCCAGTAACATATTCATAAAACTCATGTCTACCTCACAGAAATTATAATTCTTGACTTATTTTTCTATGATCTACCTTTCAAACTTTACGAAATGGGTGAACAAAGCGAACAAGTAAGAAGTACGTAAAGAAATATTATTACAAATAGAAATAAAAGAAATATTATGTTCTTTATCTTGATAAAGAGTATAATATTTCTGTCTCATTACCTCCAATCAAGTAAATACTTACAAAAAGTGTAAAACTTTCTGCGTGAGATTAGAACGAACGACTTACTGATTCACGATAGACTGGCCTGTTGGTCTAGTGGTTAGTGACCCTAACTGCTATGCCGGAGGTCGTGGGTTCGATTCCCACCCAGGACAAATGTTTGTGTGATGAGCACGATCATTTGTTCTGTGTCTGGGTGTAATTTATCTATAACATGTATGTATTTAGAAATATATAAGTATGTTTATCAGTTGTCTAGTGCCCATAACACAAGCTCTGCTTAGCTTGGGACTAGATGGCGTTGTGTGATAGTTGTGGAATATTATATTATATTATTATTATCCGAACGCGCTAAACCGCTAGGCCATCGTGACTTACATAAAATGTTGAAATTATGAACGACAATCAGTTGGTGACGACAATATCTGTCGTGAAAGTAAAAGGTCGTAAGTCCAAACTAAACGTCAAGCTATTGCTTTGTGCGGTCGCTTATCCACTTTAGTAACCGACCGTACCTATCCAATATTTTTAAAGAAATTCCTAGTGTGGCGAACGTTTAAAAAAAAAATACTGTCATTTTACAGCACAGGACACAGCACAGCACAGCACAGGACTTGAACGTAACTTGTGAAATGTAGGTGTTCTATTTGGTACACATCTCCTTAATATTTCGTAGAAAAATCATAATATGCCTTTACATGATTTGATGTTATAATAAAGTTAGTGTGCTTGGCATGCGTAGTCACGACTGACATGACTCCTCCCGCTCTGCCGCGCAGTGTCAAACTTCTACTGACTAAAAACCATCCATGTTCCTTCTTAGCCCTTTGTGCCGAGGCCGCGGTATCTCTTTCGAACTACCCCCAGGTCCAACGGTGCGTAGTCACCAGAGTTTGAGAACTTGACAAAATGCACACACAGTCCACATGTGCACATCAAAACTCAGGAAATCGCTCCTTTAAAGTTCCAAATTTTGCACAGCTGTTTTTGTAAGTACTAGTTTTTCAGGTTATAAGTTTACTTAAATTACCTCCAACACCCTTTTACTATTCAAAGCATCCACTAGCACAATGTTTTAAGAGTGCTACATTGAGTTTTACCGTTAAATGTGATTTTTGACCCCAAAAAAAAAAGTCGTTTCCCAGCAAAAATTTTTGCGTAGGGGTACTTAGTTTGATGTACAGAAAGCTTGGTTGACGTATGTGTGAAGGGTTCATTCACACCCTGTATGTATTAAAATAGGTAAACAATTATTGATTTTAGCTTGCCTTCATTCAGCAGGGGGTTTTTATTTACATAAAGTTTATGGTCTGTGTCCGATTAAATTACGGTATTTTATTCCTTACGTGAACCCATGTTCGTTGTGAGCCTAAAATGCCAGATTTCATTAACAGACCGGATTTTTTGGGGTAAGCCGGATGTTACGAAATGTTCCCTAAATATTTCCTTTAGTCACATGTTTTTTTTTTGCTGGTCTTTTATTTATTTTCCATGGGTCATTCATATTTGAGTGGTTCTATCTAAATATGAATGACCCAGTTATATTTTTATCTGGGGGCACGGCAGTGCCCCCGCCAAGTCGAGCAATATAGCGTTTCATTTACTTAACCGAATCTATTATTAACTTTTTTTTGTTAGCCTATCTTCTTCTTCTTTTCGTATCGATTCTACTTCCATCTTAACTTACATCCATCCACCTTCCTTTTATTCTGGTTAATGGTGCATGTGTAAGGACATCTGGGACAGTTCAGCAGGTGGGGCATTGTTTGATCCGGAGCGCCGCACTCGCACTCGGTGTTGGAAACCAATAATACCCCACTTTAACCAGATTATGTTTGCAGCGGCCCACTTGGGTGCGCAATCGATTTAGGGCTTTCTAAATTGGCCACTGATGTTCACTACCGGGAGCCCAGCCTTAGCCTACATTGTCCTACCATTCATTATTAACTAGCTGACCCCAAAACCTTTTTCAGAATATTCATCACCATCTTCCAGCCCTTATACCCTTCTACTTGGGGTTGGCACAACACGTTTTATTTTTCTATTCTTCCCTGTCAGACGTCACGGCATCATTTACTTCTTTCTCTTTCATATCATTCCTCTGACAATTAACTATGACTAATATTTACACTAACTTTTATGAACATTAAATATAATATGAAAATTAACAAATAAGCAATTCGATATACCCGTTCTCAAGTGATACGCCAACGTATAGCATTATTTTTTATATTTTGTGTCAATTCAACACACAACTTTGTCTGAAGGTTTTCGATAAAGGTTTAATAGGCCATATCCTTCGGTCAATGACCACAGGCGAATGTTTGTCAAGTCAACGGCACTGTAGGGACAGAATAGGGTATTTCACCACAAAAATCTAATTAATCCGTCTGTTAGATTATCGAAAAATATTGGATACGAGTTTTTTGTTTTATCAAATTCATAAAATTTACGAAAAAAAAAAAACCGCTTTTGACGTCACTTTGTTGGTAAAAAAGTACTAACCTTGTGGCGTCAACGACTTGACACGACTTTTCGAAGCACTGTATCGTCTTCATCTTTTGATTATGTGAAAAAAGAAATAATAAGTGTCCATTAGTTTTTGAAAATCTATCTGACGGACTAATTCGATTTTTTTGGTGAAATACCCTACCCTATTATAATATTCAGTGAGTCTAGTAGTCGGGGTTGCGGGTTGTTCGAAAGAGATACCGCGGCCCTGACACAAAGGGTTAAAAAGGAACATGGGTGGTTTTTAGGCAGTAGAAGTCTGACACTCCCTTCCGCTCTGCCCAGAGCGGGAGAGGTTATTTGACGATTTCCCAACCCCCCCAAAAAAAAAGGTTGCCTTGGGACTTGGCGAAAAAAATATGTACTGTAATATAGCTTTACACGAATAAATAGGAACGACAGAATAAGCGGCAGACTGCAATAGTTTTCCAATTCTTAACTACTGCATACATATATTACACTAGCTGACCCACGCAACTTCGTCTGCGTCACAATAAGATATAATATACAACCTTCCTCGATAGATTGACTATCCAACATAGTAATATTATATTTTTTTATATTTAAACTATATAGACTAAAAGGACCAAATATTCTATATTAGATTTTCATTCTAACAAACACATTTATTTAGATATAGATTAATACCATATGGGTTAAATAAGCTTCGCAAATAATAATGCTATTTAACCTAACATTTCAATAGTAAAAAATGGTTACAGTGAGTCAATCTTAATAGATAGATATATGCTGTCGCGGACATTTTTGTAGAACTTTTAAAGAGAAACATTTCTTTAGTAGATAATATTTCCATAACTTAAACCATTCACGCAACGGAAGCTCTTAAAAAGGAATATTATAAAGCTGAAGAGTTTGTTTGTTTGTTTGAACGCTAAGATCTCAGGATCTACTGGTTAGAATTAAAAAATTCTTTTTGTGTTGGATAGTCCATTTATCGAGAAAGGCTTTAGGCTATATAACATCACGCTACAACGAATAGAAGTGGAGCACAAACGAAAAATGTTGCAAAAACGGGAAACGATAATCTAGTATAGATTCATAACAATATCATCAATGAAAAGGCAACTCTGTCTGTTGCCGTTTCACGTATAAAGGGCTTTTCAGATAGGTACGAGTATGAGTGTTTGACAGATATACCTACCATGACCCAAATATACGGTACATTTTATCCTCGTAGTAGGTTCGTTTCCAATCAATCAGACTTCCACGTAGGCGAAGCTGCGGCAAAATAGTTTCTTATGTTTGCTGTAACAGAAAAAACGTACCAATCTTTCTGAAAGTCCATTCCAGCAGTCAATCTGCTGTCCAATAAGATTTGATACATCTGTCAGTTGTTTCAATTCGATGGCCAAAACAAAAGAGAGCACCAATATTAATGTTTGGCGTCAGACCTTCATTGTAACCTATTTGCTTTGAAAGTACTTAGTTTCTTGTATTTAGTTCAATGTTAAGGAAAAGGTCGCACCTATACAGGTAAACCAATGATCTCCATTCAGAAACATCAACTAGAAAATAATGTTCAAAAAATGTGTGTGAGCGCGCGCCTGTGTGCGTGTGTGTGTTGTAATGTTCATAATGTTCATGTTGTTGTTGTTGTTGTTTTGTGTGTTGTTGTTGTGTTTGTCTGTGTTCATCACATTTCTAGTAGTTCCAGTATTACTTATAAGTACAGGTTATAAACGGACCTTTCACGAAGGCGACAACTAACTATTATGTAGGTACATCAAACTGAGTCTCTAAGCAAATTATTGCTGGAAATCGAACTTTTATTTGGGGTGCAATTCATGTTTTGCGGTAAAACTTTATGTTACACACTAAACACATTGTGCTGGTGGATGCTTTCAATAGTAAAAGGGTCATGGAAGTAATTCAAGTGAAGGTAAAACCTTAAAAAATAATATAAAAAAACCTGCCAAAAAATTGGAAACTGACTTTTAACGTCTCCGTAAAACCGGCCAAGTGCGAGTCGAACTCGTGCACCGAGGGTTCCGTTCAAACCTGTAGGTTTTGATTCCCTTCATCTTCATCTGTGCTTATAAGACGTTGCTTCGTACCAAATTTCGTGTAGGTTTTGATTCCCTTGCAAGTGTCGAAAATTGCGGAAGTTTGCGGCATAAACGGCTGTATTGCGTTGGCTTAGAGCTAGCTTTTTCACAGCTTTAAGGTACCTACAGTAGTCTGGTATTTGATAAAAAATCAGTTTGATACCTCCACGCGTTTCTGAGAAAAAGGGCCTTGACAGACAGACGTACGGACGGACAAAAAAGTAATTAGGATCACTTCGTAGTCGGTCCGTCCATCCGACAACGGAACCCTTATAGGTAAGGGTTCCGTTTTTTCTTTTTGAGGTACGGAACCCTAAAAACCCTGCCTTTCAGCTTCGTGAAGGGTATTTTAACACCCTTTATTGAAAGATGTGTAGATGTATCTTAATGCATTCTAGCCTTCGGCGTTTACAAGACGCGCTTAAGTGATTAATTTGCAAACTTAATTCAAGTCTCGTTAGCACTCAGGTTCAGCGTGTAATTTGAATATATTCCTTACTTAATATTCCAGTATCATAGTAAAACTATCCTTGAAAATGTTTAAAATTTCTCCATTTAAGCATGAATATTAGGCTCAGTTTTTTAAACTATGAACTAATGAAGACAAGTACTTATTCTTTTTTGTAATTTACGACTACTACTTATTCTTTGCTGCATTCACTGGCCTTCTTGAAAAGGTTTTTCAGAAAGATCAGATGCGTAGTACTCGTAACCGGCGTGCGTGTATAACCAGACATTGAATGTTTAACAGGCAAAAAGATTATGTTAAAAGATCGTAGACTACCCAATGATATATTAAAACTATAGATACGTTGTCCGCCCTCAAAAATGACAACATGAAATGAAGCCAATTGGCCACATCGCGCTTAGTTACGCACTAACCTCTCGCGCGACGATACGTTTGTTTTTAATGCGCGAAACATAAAGAAAACAGGCATCAACAGGCATCCCGCTGTACGGAGTCATATTTTCTTTCCCATTCTTTACGCGTACGCGTTATGAAGCGCCGCCATGTTAGTTCATGACGTGTCTATATAATAATACGTCATTGAGACTACCCTCGTGGAAAAAAGGCGAGAGGTATGTATCTAATTTCCAGCTGACATAAAAATCGTAAAGCTGAATCTACGGTAAATATTCAAAGTGGGTAAATTATTCTGAAGAAGAAAATATTGTACGAGAAAATGATGTCGGCGACAATTCTCTTTCTTCGTGTACCTACGCCTCATTACGCAGATGTTTCTTTACTTACCTTTATTTGTTTAGGAAATATTAATTTCTTATTTTACGACGGCGCGGTTGGCGCAGTTGCTAAAGCAATGGACTGCTGCTCTGCGTGTCGCGGGTTCGATTCCCGCACGGAACAAATATTTGTATGACCTACATATAGTTGTTCCGGGTCTGGGTATTTGTGTATGTGAGTTTAAATGTTTGTGAACGCACCCATGATAGAAAAAAAGGAGAAATTCCTAGTGTGGGGAAACGTTTAAAAAAAAATCTGCAGGATCGAGTACCTATCTATGAATACTGTAGTACCTTCCTATTTAACGCCTGCTTTTATTATACCCAAAGAGAGAATAGTAAACCCTGTATTAATCTTTATATACTTTTTGTAAGAGTAGGTACTTTAGATCTCAGTTATAGATAAACATAGATAACGCAAGATCATCTACTTCGCGAGCCCGGATTTAAATATCTTATACTTAAGGGGATTACTGACGCCGCAGGCTAATTTGATTAAAACAACAACGTAACACTATTTCAAATCAAGAGCTTAATTCTAGACTTTTAAAGAACAAAAAACGTAGTACTTATATTTTCTTTAGTAACTTTTTGTATGATTACTGAAAAGTGCCTTTGACGTCAAAGTAACTCTATAATAGCACGCTTGGTTTTTTTACGGATCGTGATACTTGCGTTATCCAAGTCTTATAATAATTTTTAAAATTATAATTATATATAACAATATGTTCAATATAAGCAGATGTGACTTCTGTTAACATACTCCATGTTATATTGAATATATTATATGTATAATTAATTGACCATATCATATCCGTAACTTAATTAATTAATGAGTTCTTGAATGTTCTTCGTAATTGGTCTTTCACATTTAAATCTTGAACTTGTTTTATTTTAACTAAGTTAATATCTTTGTTGGGTAGTTATTAAATATTCAATTAGTCATTGGATGTGGATTCACTGTCTTGTAGGTACTTTTTGTCCAGAATTTATAGATTTACTTGGTTCTGGGCAAAAAGTCATCAGTAAGCCAATAGTCATCCCAATCCATTCAGCGGACTATGAAAGATTGAATTACAAACATATCCGTTTTAGATTGATTATAAATTTATAGCTTCAGAAGTTGATGGTTTTTTGCCCCAATGATGGCAATAGGCTCGCCCCCTAATACTTTGCTTAACCCTTCGGGGATTACAGGCGTGGTGTTTATATGTCATTATAAAAGAAGAAAATCTGTAAAGAAGAAATACCTTACTCAGAATAATTTAAACATAGCCTGAGAGAGACAAAGGGTAAGCTTTCTTTTATTCGTTTTTACAATTACCTAGCTTTTGTTCGTATTTAGCGAATTTTATTCAGCACTTTTTTGTTCTCTCCAAACCTAATTTAAAGACTTCTGTGTAACAAGCCCTTAGTAATTTATCTTTCCGTTTTTTGTATCTTTATTTAAACAGAACAAATCTAGAGTATCCACTGAAGCATTTAAGTATAATTAAATGTAGATGATCTATTAAATTGTACATTTTACTTGCTAAGAAGAGTATACCTCTGATAAGACTTATACATTTTGGAAAGTTTGTTACTAAGTTTTAACAAGCTATTATGTTTGAAAAATTTATATTTTCGAACATGTGAAACTTTGGAAATCCGCCAAATCAACTTCTGTCCAATTTGGATTTTGAATTATTTTATTTATTTATTAGTCTTAACAAGAAATTTAGAGCTGCTGTAGTAATTGCGTTGTAGAGGTCAGCTAGGCAGTTGCTCCATGTTGTATACAGTGTGATTCTTTATAATGTGCACATATCGAAATGAGGGAATCTATGCTTAATTTTATCGATGGAAAAAATATTTAAAAAAATCTAAATATTTTTTAATATTTTTTATGGAATTTTCAAAAATGTTGTCCGCTGTTATGACCTCAATGTAAACAAAACGGTGTAACTTTTAAACTAAATTATCTATCGCGATGAAACAATTTTATGTAAAAAGTTATGAAAAAAAAAAGTTTTTTTGATCAAAAAACGTGTTTATTTTCAATTGAGGGTAGTTTTTTTCCACAATTTTCATTTTACGAGGACGCCTAATTTCTTCTAATCATTATGGAGTTTGTTTCATCGCGATAGATAATTTAGTTTAAAAGTTACACCGTTTTGTTTACACTGGGGTCACAGTAGCAGACAAAATTTTTAAAAATTCCATATAAAATATTTAGATTTTTTAAAATAATTTTTCCGTCGATAAAATTAAGCATAGATTCCCCCATTTCGATATGTGCACATTATAAAGAATCACACTGTATTACTGGTATTCAGCTAAATCAGCAGGCAGGATGTCGACCAAAACACTAAGTTGAAAAAAGAAAAAACAGCGTTGTTTGACATTATTTCAAAGATTCCATCACAAAATTACTACGTAAAAAGCCTTTCTCAAAGCGCAATTTCCGCCACATATTTGATATAATGTAGATTCAGCCAAGTGTCATAATAAGGCTAAAAGGGCTGCAAGGCGAGACGGCGCCGGTGGTTATCATCATATAACGCCACAAGAGTGGTTATATACCTAGGGTGCTAATTATATTATAAGCGTTAGTCGTAACTAGTAAGGGTAGGTAATGAGGAAGTGAAAATGTTAAAATATATGTTGGTTATAAAAATAAAAGCCCACATACATTGAAGTAACCTTGGCACTAGAAGTGCGTTAAATAAATACACCTAGATATAGTATGTAAGAAACTTAGAAAACGAGGAATATCTGTTACTAGCAGCCCGTCCCAGCCTTGCACGGTTGGACATTCATTTTATAAACTTTTAATAAATATAGCCTATGTTACTCAGGGATAATCTAGCATTCTAATATTTCTAATGGTGAAATATTTTCTTTAATCGGTCCAGTATATTATGGGTTTATTTTTACAAACATACAAAAATACAAATCATTCCTCATTAAAATTTTATTGTAGTTTAA
The DNA here is from genome assembly GCA_932274075.1 of Diarsia rubi. Classification (NCBI taxonomy): domain Eukaryota; kingdom Metazoa; phylum Arthropoda; class Insecta; order Lepidoptera; family Noctuidae; genus Diarsia; species Diarsia rubi. The sequence goes on from OW026413.1 coordinate 14,333,789, forward strand.
GGTGCAACTAAATGCCACCACACCACACTGTGAACACTGTGCACTATTGAACGATGATATATTTTAGAATTCAAGATTGATCCAGTGTTGGAGAAGCTGGACTACTTTTATCGAAAGCGTTTTTCACCGTAGCTTTTGGTTGATGTTGATTGGTCGCGATTTAGAGTTCTCGCAGACGACTTTCTATAGGTCGATATGTTGGTTTGGGCAGTCAGCGTGCACGCACACCAGACCAACAGTCTGTCGACTACGCTGGAACAATATGCTAGGTATGCGGCTTTTGAAGAGAGCGTCAGAGAGTCGTCTGATTGAACAATCGGCAAATCGGCAAGTGCGGTGTTCAATCGACCATGCGTGCGGGATAAGAGCGCCATATTGATCTTGCTCTTGGCCAATAGATTGCTGATACGAGTATATAACAGTTTGAAGGCAAACGTGTAGCACTTCAAACTGGTTGACTGTGAAACCGAAACGTTGTCTTATTCGCACTTACAACCAGCATACATTGTCAGTGTCACGCTCATACTGACAGGTTGATAAAAAGTTTGCGCCATTTGGTGGTGCGGTCACGAGCAGAAATATGTATAGGTACACTTGGTAAAGAATAATCGCGAATTTCACGTGTAATAACGAAAGCAACTTTGAGATATGACCTACTTTATGACAATATACAGGGTGTTAATTAACCCTTCACACATACGTCAACCAAACATTCTGTACATCGAACTAAGTGCCCCTACGCAAAAAATATCGAACTATTACTATTTTCAAATGATTAAAACTCAATGTAGCACTCTTAAAACACTGTGCTAGAGGATGCTTTGAATAGTAAAAGGGTCATGGAGGTAATTTAAGTAAAGTACCTGAAAAACTTGTATTTACAAAAACAGCTGTGCAAAATTTGGAACTTTGACCCCCAATATCTCCGTTCCCAGGTATGGTCTAGCTAGAACAAAAAAATGTTTACACTCTTTGGGTTCTACAATGAGTTTTGTTAAGCAACATGAAAACGATTACTGACGGAAAGGGAATATTCCCATCAACACAATAATAATTAACATATTCACTATACACTTATACAGCCTATAAGCCAGACGTAATACACCGTGAATCTCACCAAATCCCTTTGCATTTGCAACAAAGGACTGTTTGGTTATATTTAATACCACGCGCGTTTAAACTGGCGGACTTCCAGAAATCCATCAACATAGATCTATTACAATATTTACCTGTTACGATTAAGTAGGATTCCTATTTGCAAAAACAGATGGAAAGCCGTTATGAGTTATGTGCGTACAGATAATACTGTAAACAACTGTGTTGGATGATAGGCTTACTTCACATAGATCACACAAATCATTTTCATATACATAGATCTGGGTACCAATAAAAATAAGTTTAAAAAAATTAAAACTCGTTTACCGATAAAATCGCGGATTAATAAAATCGCGCATCCAATTAATTGATTATCGTCAAGTAAGTAAATAATTGCACGGGACCGGTCAATGTGGCGACACTTACGGGAGGCCTATGTCCAGCAGTGGACGTCTTTCTCCTGAAATGATGATGATGATGATGAAGCCAATAATTTGTATATTTCAATTTAACATATTATAAGTAAAAATATTATAGAGGAGGTCTGGTAAAAAGGGAATCAATAATGTCTCAAGGCAACCTTTTACCCGACTACGGCGAAGCCATAAGAAAGGGCATAAATACGTACTAATTACTTATACTTTGACAGTCGTAACAAAGAGCATCCGGGCGTCCGGTTAGACTGGAAGCCGACCCCAACATAGTTGGGTAAAGGGTAGGCAGATGATGATCTATATACAAGCACCCTTACGACTGTCAAGACACTCTCCTCGTTTTATTGTAGCTTTTGTAAATAAATTCCTCTCTAGTTTCATGTTTGTCTTTGTTATTTTGGCATGTGGAAAAAAGGTTTTCTTCCCTCTGTTGGCAATGTCAATATTCTAAAATAAATCTTTTATTTACTCACTGTAGTGTTCAATACAAATCAAACATGAAGATCTTTATTTGACTGCGTATCAACTATAGATTAAAATTAATATTTGATTTGTATATACTTACTGAGTTTTCATTTTTTCAGTTCAATTGAATATTTTATTAAAATTTCGTTTGATTTGACTCCAATATCTGAGTGATGTTTGCGCTTGTCGTCACTATGAAACTGTTTTGATCGAAATATGAAAGTAATAATAGAAACTTTCATAGTTATATTTAATTCTCGTTTCAAAACCACATTTGCCTTAGTATTTCGAATTCAGTGCAAATATTAAGAAGTTGTGTTTATATTTTAATAAGTAATCAACTTTGGCTTCGGGTCTCACCATTTTAAATTCAGTATACTTGGCAAAGTGTTCAAATTATGTTATCTCATTTACTACTCAAAAAGTAAACTTGTTTTCAAGGAAATTGAAATTATATTATTTCACTTTTGAGCCTAACTTTGAAACAAAGTTGTAACATTTTTACAGAAAATGCATAGCGGTAGATGATGATGTTGAGCTGGGATACCGGCCTCATCTCTGTGTGAAGCTGTACGGTCGACCACAAATCTGTGGTAACACGTTGACATTGAGACTTAGACAAGGGGTAGCTTGTGCTTACTAGTTTTGTAACAGACGACCTATTGTACTAAATAAATAAGGGCAATAAATAGGGCTTTACGGCTTACAGTGTTAAACACTGAAAGTCAACAGCCTACAATATGGGATCGGACCGGGTCAAAAATTATGGTTCAAATTAGTCCGTCAGTTAGATTTTCAAAAAATATTGGATACGTGTTTTTTGTTTTATCAAATTAATAAAACTCGACGGAGATAAAACGCCTCAAAGATAAGTGAGGGGGGGGGGTTCTGACGTCATTTTTAGGTAAAAAATGTACTGACATGTGACGTTTTCGAGGAGTTCACGAGTTTTCGAAGCACTGTATCGTATTATTTTTTTGTATAGGTAAGTGAAAAAAGAAAAAATATGTGTTCAATATTTTTTGGAAATCTTTCTGACGGACTAATTATTTTTTTTGTACGATACCCTGTTCTACTAAGTCAACGGGTTATTTTGCTTGACAAAAGTGTTTTATTGCCGCCACGTTGGTTTAGATCGATTCCCGGGTCGGGCAGTGTTATTGAGTTTTTTTATCGGGAATTTCTCAGTAACAGCTACAGAGTCTGGATGTGTGTCCGATTGATAGCAATAGGCCCAAACTCAATAGGGTAGTTAACAAAAAAAAAACGAATAAGTCCGTCATTTTTTCTTGTTTCACGTAAGCAAACAATGAAGACGATACAGTGCTTTGAAAACTCGTGTGACGTAATATTCTAAGACATTAGTATGACATTTTTTACCGGTGAGTGACGTCACAAACCCCCACTCAAATCTTTGACGCGTTTTATCTTCGTCAATTTTTATTGATTTGATAAAACTAAAAAAAATACGTACCTATCCAATATTTTTTCGATAATGTAACAGACGGACTAATTAGAATCATATTTTTTTGTTAGTAAACATCCCTATTACATGGAAATTAAATATGTATAACTGGCGATGTGTGGGTGTACTTTTAGGTACACTTCTGCCTAACCCTTCGGGGACTACAGGCGTGATGTTATATTGTAAAAGTATTTCACCTAAGTCGAAGTAGGCACAGTATCGTGAGGCACTTATACAGGTTAACGAGTACCTACTATCCTTAGTCAAACAGAAAAACTGAATTAGATCCTTGAGCCACTAAGTTAATATTGATGAAAGTAATTAGATCCCTACCATGTTTAATTTTCGTTAAACCTTTAAGCCCTTGTTACGTAATGAAATTAAATATTTTCAGGATTAATTTCATCAGAGAATTTGGGCTGGAATTTAATTTATAGTATTTTTGAATAGCTGAGAGTTTTTAACAATGCTTTAGATATAAAGTAATATCGGTACTATCGTACTATCAATAGTGTTTTATCTAAACTGTCAAGTATTTTGTTTTGTTAGCTGTGTTTCAAATGCGTACGCGGTTTTACGCTTTTAATTTTATTGCTCAGCTCATAAATGCACTCTAAAAATGAACCACAACTTTCATGTTATTCGGTGGCAAATAAGCAGGAAATCCAACTAATGTTTGTTTTTAGGTTAGTTTAAGTTTATATATTTAGTATAGTCTTACTTTTGATGAATCAATCTATATCTATATATATGTATAAAAATCAATGCCACTTTTCGTTGTAATTTTATAACTCAAGAACGGGCTCACCTATTCAAACCAAACTGTTAGCTGTTAGGCTTTGTTCGGACTACTTAGCAGATGGTTTATGTAAAGTTTGCACAAAATCGGTCGATTGTTCTTCATTTATCACATTTTTTGTAACAAATGAATTTAAAAAAAAAATGCAATAAATGGTGGATCGGACCTCCTGCTGTCCGGGCAGGACGACGTCTGCCAGGTCCTATAATATTTTTTTGTAAAGACTCTCTATTTGAGTAGTTTTAACAGAAGACTTAAAAACGGCCACATTCTTGACTGAGGGTTTTTCGAATAAGGTGTCCTATCAATCTAATAAGCATGTTGCATTATGTAACAAATTGTGTTCGGTGCGTACATTTGCAGAGTTGTTGTTAGGTGGAAGTGAGTAGAGAAACCATAACTGGGTCACACTAGATTTGTTTAAATTACAAGTACAAATGTTGACGATGCCTTTTTCTAAGCTATGGGCGGTATGGGCCTACCACATGCACAAGCTTCACCAGTTTGCCTGCGCAATTCGGTTTGTACACGGTTCATCATGCGTGTGATTGGTAATGGTAAAACAGTTTTACCAATAGGGATGTTTACTGACTTTAAAAAATGTGATGCTAATTAGTCCGTCTGTTAGATTATCGAAAAATATTGGGTACGTATTTTTTGTTTTATCAAATCAATAAAAATTGACGAAGATCAAACGCGTCAAAGATGACCGCTAAAAATGTTATACCAATGTCTTAGAGTATGACGTCACACGAGTTTTCAAAGCACTGTATCTTCTTCATTGTTTGTTTACGTGATAAAAGAAAAAATACGTGTCCAATATTTTTTGGTAATCTACATGACGGACTAATCAGTTTTTTTTGTTAACATCCAATACACTTACTCTTTAAACGTAATGAATGTTCTTTTATAGTAACGAAAATACGCATTCTGGTGCAGGGCACCTCGTCAGCTAAACGTGTACTTACCGTGTAAAACTGTAGGTACATATTGCTATGTACTTAGTGGCTGTTTGAATTACTCAACAGTTTCCCATTTTCGCAAACAAATATCGCAGCTTTAGTTTCCCACCATTTTCACACGTTCTCACTTACCAACAATGTAACAAAACCTTCGCAAGGAATCAGAATGAACTCGTAAAATGGAGTATGGCAATTGCAATGAAATTAATGTTTATATTCGAAATGTTTCGCGGTAGTAAAGTGAACTGTTGACCGACGAATGAACTGAAAACGTGGTATCCGATCTATATGCAGAGACGATGAGAGATATCGCAATGAAATTCCATTGAATACAATGTAACCTCTGATAATTTTTAAAATATATCCATGACGGACTGATTGAATGAGTGGAAAAATATTAGATGAGGCCTGAGCTTTGCACGGCAGTGCGGACGGTATTGTGAATTTCCTCTCGTGTTTACATAAATGTCTTAAAATATAATTGCTAAATGTTGATTTAGGTAGCTACAGTTATTATAGGTAGAATGCCTTGTGGCATTAAGTCCGTCTATGTACCACTTATTTTTTCTTATTATTGAGTTTACTACAGATATAAATACAGTTAACCTCACTCCGATATTATCTGCCTACTAGCGGACGTCACGCGGTTTCACCCGCGTAGTTCCCGTTCCCGTGGTACAGGGATAAAAAGTAGCCTATGCCACCCGGGGATAGTGTAGCTTCCCAACGATGAAATAATTTTTCAAACAAACAAATCTTTCCACTTTATAATATTAGTGTAGATAACCTATTCTCAACTATGTTGGATGCAGCTTTCAGTCTAACCGGATGCAGTTGAATACCAGTAGCTACATACATTATACTAGCGGATGTCACGCAGTTTCACCCGCGTAGTTCCCGTGGGAATACAGGGATAAAAAGTAGCCTATGTCACCCGGGAATAGTGTAGCTTCAAAACGGTGAAAGAATTTTTCAAATCAAACCAGTAGTTTCGGAGCCTATTCGCTACAAACAGACAAACAAATCTTTCCTCTTTATAATTTTAGTGTGGATTACGCCAGGTACCATATATACACAATGCTCCTTACAAAGACTGGCTATTAAACTTTACTTTTGAAAGTGCACACAACAAAAAAACAACTGGGCTTCTAAAAAACCGTAACGACGTTTCTCACCTCATGTCATTTCCATGGTAACATGGTATCAAAGCAGGAAAGCAAAGAAGGAAAACATCGTGATCGTTTTAGAAGTAGAACTAAAAAAAAAAAAAAAAAAAAAATTAATTAACGAAAAAATTCGAAGACTGTGACATGTACTAACCCTCACTTGGCCCTCGTGTTCGATAACAGCCCATCCCTTTCCTAGAGAGGAGGTCTGAGTCCCTGCAGTGCGTACATAGATTGATAATGATGATGGTGAAACTGATGGCAACTTAGTTTTGGCCTTCAGTAGCGTCAATTCATCGTATAAATTGCAGAGAAAACCCGGGGAAAGCTCTTTCTAACGTGATTTATTCCAGTTCTGCTTATGAAGTGGCATAATGAAATATTACTACTCATTGTTTTAAATGAAATGTAGTCTGGAAAATGATATTAAAGTTTTTTTAGCCATCAGCGTTATTAAATTAAATCTAAAGTAAATTAATAGTGTCCATTTAATCAAAAATATAAACGATGAGAAAAGTTTTGACAGTGTTAATTGTATTTCACCGGATACCAACCATTTTGTATTTTCCATATTATATAAATTAAAGTAAGTACTTAACAACTCAATCTTGTATGTGACAAACTAAATTCTGCAGTTCATAACACAAAATAGCACTGTCATCCATCAAATAAAATTAACTGTTAGGGAAATCATCATTTATTTTACTTTTATGATGGGCTGCGGGTTATTCGAAAGAGATACCGCGGCCTCGGAAAACAAAAGACTAAGAAGGAACATGGCTGGTTTTTAGTCAGTAAAAGTCTGACGCTCCCTTTCGCTCCGTCCGGAGCGGGAGGAGTCATTCGATGATTACCCACTCACCAAAAAAAGGGAACATCACCATGACACAAACTAAACTTATGTGTACAAATGACCATGTCGATATTGTGTGGACCAGCATTCGCTTTTTAACCAACTTCGGTTAAAATAAACTTTATTTCCAATAAAGACACTAAGTCACTTACATGAGCACAATACTAAAAAAATGGATTGCAATAAGTTCATCATCAGTATTACAACTTAATATTACCCATCCAATGCAATTATTTCTCCAGAAGTGTTCGAGCCGCAATTATATGCTGGCTAACTTCAAAGAAGAAGGCGGCTCAATTCGGTTGTTTGTTTTTTTTCGAAAGGTTTATCCGGCGGTCCAGAGCCATGACAATAAAATAAACAGTAAAACAAAACTTAGAAACTTAGAACCTACGGTTTTTTTCCTCCAAGAAAGGTTATTACGAGTATAGGTAGTGTGTTGGCGTTCTCACCGATTAGAATATCTGTCTAGATGCAGGTATCTTAGGTGAACAAATTGAGGTCCATTTTATGTCCTTGCACGAGAGCATTGGGTAATAACCTAATAACACCCAACTGTAACACCCTAGATGCTCGACCCTGTTTGGTTAGCAACGTACAAATTCTAGTTAGTTATCTCCATTGTGTTCATAAATTGTGAGTAACAATAATAAACGTTCTCGTTCTGTTTGCTTTGGACATCGGAAGTTTAATGTGTGGGTAATTTGTAAACATTTGTGGTCAGTTCCAGTTCTAATTGCGGATGTGATGTTTAGGAATATATCAGGGGAAGGAGCTTTGGGTGCGCTGTGGAAATCGGTAGTTAGCATCGTCATTTTGTTTTTAAATAAATAGGTATTTAAATATTTAAGTTACATGAGTACCTTATTTATCAAATACCTACAATTCATGAACCTATGTACCTACATAGTTTTTGTTTTAATTACGAAAGATCTTTGTAACTCTGTTTTGCCCGCTTAGATTATAAACAAACACCAATAGGAATCACCTATAAGAGTAACATGTTACCATGAGTATAGAAAGGAATATCCAAAGTTTACGAAAAACCGGCAAAGTGGGGGTTTGACTCGAGTATGTAGAGTTCCGCCTCTTTATTTTTTTATATTATGTGGTTATAGCAGCAACAGAAATACACAGTCATGTGAAAATTTTAACTGTGTATTTATTACGGACCATGAGATGCAATACAACCCGCTGTGGATGATGCTGATGTTTCCATGTTTGTATCTGAATAAAGAAAAATCCAAGGAACAAACCAACTTTTCCAACAAAATTCGTGTAAAATAACTAACCACAACTAGCAAAGTAAAAATAAAACTTATTACTGAACCCTATCATAACATAATTCGTTGAGTGATGATATTCACGAGTTGTACTAACAACCCCTCTTCGTAAAATTGTCCTCATTAATTACAAGCGAACACTTGAGGTTACGTCAAAGTGACATTGTCTTTCACGAGCTTCTGAAAAGTTTCTGTTGACAACAGACGGATGTTTGTTGGAGGAAGTTTAGCAATAGATCACTATCGGCTTATGTCACGAGTCGTACGAAGAGGTACCAGAAGGGTTGTACCATGTGTTACAGCACGGAATCGCACTTTTGCATTCTTTTATCCAATAGGGGATCGGACTGAGTCAAAAAACAATGATTCTAATTAGTCCGTCAGTTAGATTATCGAAAAATATTGGATACGTGTTTTTTGTTTTATCAAATTAATCAAAATTGACGAAGATAAGATGTGGTTGTGACGTCATTTGTAGGCAAAAATGTACTATCTTAAGACGTTTTCGAAGAGTTCACGAGTTTTCGAAGCACTGCATTGACTTAATTTTTTGTTTAAATGAAAAAAAAAAATACGTGTCCAATATTTTTTGGAAATCTATCTGACGGACTAATTAGTTTTTTTTTGTCCGATCCCCTATTCAGTCGATCAGAACTGTTACTTGCTAGAGCGAAAAGCAGAACGGGAATCCTCTAGCACTTTACTTTACAGGGTTAAATTAACTCTTCACACATACGTCAACCAAGCATTCTGTACATAAAACCAAGTACCCCTAGGTACGCAATTTTTTTTGCTGGAAAACGACATTTTTTTTGGGGTCAAAAATCTCATTTTACGGTAAAACTCAATGCAGCATTTCATGGTCATGGAGGTAATTTAAGTAAAGTTACAACCTGAAAAACTAATATTTACAAAAACAGCTGTGCAAAATTTGGAACTTTGACCCCAAATCCCCAATATCTCCCTAAATAGGCGGTTCCCAGTTATGGTCTAGAACCAAAAAAATATCGCAGTGGTAGGGAAAACAAATGCCCTTTGATTGCGTTAAGGGTACATTTACACCCTTTATTACAAGCGAAATGTAGGGGTACTATAAGGTAGGTACACCTCAGCCTCCCCCATTGGGAATTACAGGCATGGTAATATATTATATAACTTTCTTCTAAGATTGTCGACAAGCCATAATTCTTCTCTAGTAACCACAGACTTATAAAACAAATGATTAATATTTCGGTGACGGAAATTCATCAGCATTTATAAGCTTTTCAGCTTGCCCTACAAACCTTATTGTCAATTGTCTACAACCTAATTGTCTTGCCCTTTGATACTCTCATCACTTTTCCAGGCACGAACAATGACTAAATTCCTATACAAGGTCAGGTGACACGAGAAATTGTTCCAGTCAAAATTAATTGATTATGAACAGAAGCGACCTTGTATTTTCAATCTCAGAGCTGCCAGACATGAGTTGACTGATATAAAGGATGTTAGAAGTACTCGTAATAGATCCGTCATGAAGTCACAGAGATGTAGTGACTGATTATAATCCTTCATGTGTCTGGCTAGATAGATGATCTTAATCTGAGACTTTTGAAGAGTGGTAATATATAATATGTTTCACATAAACAATGCCTAGTGCAAATGCTAGCACTGAAACTGAATAATCTAGTCCCGGGATTTCTAGGCGTTATTGGGTTTTTCAATCAGATAATTCCCGTACTCTGTGTCCTGATGATAACAATAAACTAGCAGTCTAATACACGCCAATGCTGGTACATTATTGGTACATTTCTGGCTAACTTTTCAGGATTTACAACCGTCATAATAATATATTACCTATTTTGTTATGTGTATTACGAAATAAATACGATACTCAATCCTTGAGCGGAGCGGAGCGTAGTAATAATGGCTATAACAATAAACTACTTACCATATGCACTCGCCACAGTTATTAACATATTACACCCATCTCCTTAATAATAGTACATTATGGTACAAGTGTGTATTGTTGGTGATTACCGCTGAAGCGCCATTGAGACCCGAGCCGTCAGGTTAGGGTCTTAAGAGAGCCGAGGACGGTAATCATCAATACACACGTGTATCATATGACGTTTTTCAACTCACTTGTGAATAAATTAATACAATAAAAATATTTTCAACCGTTAAAACGAGTTCTGAAAAATTTTCGCGGTAGCGGGAAAAATTAATCAGTTTTTCTATGCGCGTGCATTTAACATCGTGTCGCCTTCCACTTAGAAAGAGATAAAGTGATCACATAAGGAAACCTCCAGAATTCTAATAAATCTGTCACAAACAAACTTTGTTTTTCATAAACATGTCCGTTTATACTTTCAATGTAGTTTGTGAACATTCTGCTATAGGGACAAGTAAGGGCCGTAAAGACGAAGATAGACAAAAACAAAGAACGTAATGGGAGGACTGGGAGGCACACTTATCATGCGAGGCAAAATCCCAATACTGGGGAACTGTGTCAAGGAAACTTAACGCGATAATGGCTTAAGTGGCTTATGGATTTTTTGTCCAAAAATTGTTCGCGTTGTTTTATTTCGAAGTCGAACATACTTTACAAGAATACATGATATCGCTGCCAATTGTTTTATGACGTATCTTTTGTACGTTTCGTCAGTGTACGTTCGTGTATCTTTTTTTTTTACGTGATCTTCATAGTGAGACCAACATAATACAATGATAACCAATTTAGGTAATTGTTATACAGATGTGCTGGAGTGGTTTTAATTAATCATTCAACTGGCATAATTGAATATTTTTATTTTTAATATTTTATCAACGATAGCACAAGTAGTAGAGACGACGCCAAAAGTGAACTATGTATAATATTTTTTTTATTAATCTTTCTTTTTCGTATCTTCTTTGGCCTTGAAATGTTCTGAAGCTAATTTAATAAACAATTAAACTGCTACTTGAACGTGTAAAAAAGCTTTTTTGTTGATGTAAAATTTCAACGTAAATGAACATGAGCTTATCTCCATTTATTAGACTTCAGTCCAATTACAAAGAATTTTCTAGAAGAAAAAGTCTAATTACGTCTTGTACCTGACCTTATATTTGAATGAATAATTAGATAGTCTGAAGAAGATACTTCAGACTGGGCATACTACTTTTTTATGAGACAAGCCCGCCACACTATTCCCAAACCACTGCAACTTCTGTAAGCCAGAATTCTACAGTGGCAACCAAAACCGCCGAGACAATGAAGTTCGACGAAGTCCCAGAGCTTGGATCCCGCAACGAAATTAATCAGAAAAGAATAGCGGAGGAGTAGGAAAAACATAATTTACATCTTTGGGCATACTACTTGAATAATTTACGTCTTTGTGCATGTACAGATGTTTACAAAAATAGTTCGCGTAGTCACGGTCTATGCCGCATAGACCGATCGGTCGGGCGGTGTAAGGTAAGTGTGTAAGGCATTGACGGATTTCATACAAGCTAATGCTATGTGAGATCCGCTTCAACGATTGACCGCGAGGTGCACCACCATATCAAAAAAAATCTTAGCCACTTCTACTCCGCCAGTCCGCCAGAATAATTGCTCTCATACCAGGGGGTCCAAAATGGCCACTTTAGCAGATCATAATATGAATTGCGTTAAAAAGCGACCTAAGACCTATCATAATAGTAATGCGTCTGTGAACATTTAGGAAAATAGATTATAGTATGAAAATAATATGAATTGCGTTTTAATTCGTAAAATGTTCACAAACGCAGTTACTATGGTATAAAGTCTATTTTACGATTTTTAACGCAATTCAGAAGCTAAATGCGTAAACTATTTTGTAAAAAAGACATGGAATTCATGATAACCGTCCAAAACACACTTAACCAAACCAAAACTTATTTCCTCTTCCTTTAATCGTGATCATTGTTTTTACTGTGCCTGAATTTCGTGGTGCCAAAAATATAAAGTCAATGTTCCAACTGTGTTTCAGATTATCTACAAATGAAAGTTTTAGTGAACCTCGCTCCGACATTTTTTTGCGCTCCATTTTCACAGCAAAATAAAGTAGCGTTTGATGCTAAGCATGTTCAGATAACGACTCTGTGTTGGTTATTTTCAACAAAAGAGAACAGTAAAACGCTGCACCTGCACGAGGTCTGATATTATAACTAATATGTGTAACTTAGAGATAAGGCCCATTTCGCAATAGTATGGGTTCCATAATATTACATTCGTAAATAGGGTAGTTGACAAAAAAGTCTAATTAGTCCGTCAGATACTTAGATTTCCAAAAAAAATTCGTATTTATTTTTTCTTTTTTACATAAACAAAAAATGAAGACGATACAGTGCTTCGAAAACTCGTGTGACGTCACATTGCAGTACATTTTTATCGGAAACTGACGTCACAAGTCCCCGACTCATGATCTTTGACGTGTTTTATCATCGTAATTTTTTATTAATTTGATTAAACAAAAAAAATCACGTATCCAATATTTTTTGATAATCTAACTGACTGACTAAACAGAATCATATTTTTTATAGCCAGGAAACATCCCTATTCATACAGTGTGGAAGAAAATCAATTTTAAAAGTTGAAATGTAGCTAATCAATAAAATATAGTCAATGCAGCTCTGGTACTTTGCAGCTGAATTGACTGGCTAGATTGGTCCAGACGTACATAAGTACCTATTACCATTTTTCGAGGCTATTAAAATGCACTTAACTGAAACCTGCAGACCATTATCATAGAATACTATAGTTATCGTATCTTACTTTATCCATTCTAATAGCACTTTCATACTTGAAAAAAGAATACAGCTTTTCTTGTGATAAATTGTTTCAAGACCGTCTTTTTATTGCAGTGGCTTTGCCTGGGGGTGCGATTATTTATCAGTTATTGCAGAAGAATGCGCTTGTCGCATACTTAGATATCTAAGCTATTTTGTAGTGTTTCTTTTTCAAAGAATTGTCTGACTACATTTCTTACTGTTCTTTTTTATGTTAAAGACGTAATAAATACAAGTTATTGCATTCGTTTCCTCGAACACTTTTAATTATAAAGTTTATTCTCTTGTAACTTCTACGTAGGTATGAAATAAGTTTAAACTGTGACATGGTCACTAACAGTAATAACGTTGACACTGAAAACGGAATATTCACAATGTTCATTATTTGTACCAAGGTTTTGTGATAACTTCAGTTTATCTGTGATCATCATCATGGTGCTTGCAACAGCACAACAAATAGTAAAAATGTGAAATAATAATATCCCACTGTCAGTGTTAATGATCTATGAATGATACTTATATTTTTATGAATGGGCCGGCCCCACTTCCATTTGGTCGGTTGTAAGCTATTTCAGCTAAACTTTAACTATAACTCCTAAAACCCGTACTTATATATTTTGGTGTTTCCATATTCATTCTATCTATCTATATTAGAATGTTATAATCTAAATAGTTAGGCAAATGTATTTACATATATTTCAGTCCAAATGCTGGTCTGTGTTTCTGATTTACAGCCAAGTCAGTTTGTACAAATCTAGATTGCTTCGCTGAATTGATTCGCCAATCGAATCCTGTGACAGTGACAGTGAATACGTTTAAAATATGTATATATTAAGTGAACCACGATAAATGCAGGTTTTACTAAAAAATAATCACTCAGACGCTCAATAAACGCAATATTTTGCGTTTGGTTCAGTTTCAAACGTAAATTCTTCGTTAGAAAATTCAATTCATTCATTCGTTATAAATTCTTCGTTTCTTCGTTGAATTGAACGAAAGAAAGTTATGAAAGAATTATGCGCAATGTTATGTAAGAAGCAATAGGTACTCGTATTTAATTATCTCAATGATATTATGTGGTGGAGAAGGAACATGCGTGATTTGTAGTCAGTAGAAGTCTGACACTCCCCCCTACCGCTCTGCCCAGAGCAGGAGGAGTCATTTGATGATTTCCCAAAGCAAAAAGAAGTGGGCACATTGCTTGTTTCTAGATGATATTCTAAAATAACGAAAACTTATTTATTGGGTCTAATATTATGTACCTACCTATCTACCTACTGAACTTTGTTTTATTTTATTTATTTATTTATAAACATAATTCAAGTAATCAAAAAATATTTACGACGTAAATACGCATACCTATTTGCCGAGTTTAAAATAAAAACAATTACTGCCCTCTATAGGAATTAAACCAATTTGAACTTGATATTAGTACTTATACTTATCCGTGGATTTTTTGATTCCGCAATTTGTTGTGATAAATGCGAAAAATCGTAGTGCGAAAGGAGCCAGTTTTCGTGGAAGCGCATTGAAAGTATATTAGAAGGAAAAAAGTCGAGCATTTCGCTAAACCAGGCCCGATTTGGCTGTTTTTGATACACAGAATATTATCTTATTTTGTTTAGATTTATTTCAGTTTTCATGTAATGTTTTGTTCAGTAGTAGTATGGCCCTAATTAATATATTTTATTTCTGTCTTTCACTTTTACTGTGTTATAGAAGGTCGCACAGTGCATATTGACTTTAGAGTAAGGTGATCGGGCTGTTATGGTGCTACTTGGTAGACAGATCCAGTAGTACACCGCTTAAAAAGGAGTTAAATGACTTATGTGCCAAGATGAAGCATATTTCAGCAATGCAGCATTCTACAGAGAAGTAAAATAAACGTAAAATCAGGCCTGTAATTAGACAGAAGTTTTACCCATATTCGGCCAGTGGTAATTAAGTCCCATCTAACCCGTCGAGGCTGCGGGTTGTTCCAAAGCGATACCGCGGCCTCGGCACAAGGGCTAAGAAGGAACATGTATGGTTTTTGGTCAGTAGAAGTCTGACACTCCCTTTCGCTCTGCCCAAGAGCGGGAGAGGTTATTTGATGATTTCCAATCACCTAAAAAAGAAAAAAAAAGTCCCAAATAGAGGGCGAGCCTATTGCATGCTAGGCCGGGCACAAATTCATACCCCCGAGCTGCTATTGTGAAATTCCTAATGGAATACCCAAGAACAATTTGCACGACCTGGGAATCCAACCCGCATGCTTAGCAGTTGTGATTGCAACCACTAGACCTACGAAACCCTTTACTTATGAACGAGTACTTTAACAAAGACTCACTTAAAGGTCATTTTATTATACAGTGTGATTCTTTATAATGTGCACATATCGAAATGAGGGAATCTAATGCTTAATTTTATCGATGGAAAAAATGTTTAAAAAAATCTAAATATTTTTTAAATTTTTTTATGGAATTTTCAAAAATGTTGTCCGCTGTTGTGACCCCAATGTAAATAAAACGGTGTAACTTTTAAACTAAATTATCTATCGCGATGAAACAATTTTATGTAAAAAGTTATGAAAAAAAAAAGTTTTTTTGATCAAAAAACGTGTTTATTTTCAATTGAGGGTAGTTTTTTTCCACAATTTTCATTTTACGAGGACGCCTAATTGCTTCCAATCATTATGGAGTTTGTTTCATCGCGATAGATAATTTAGTTTAAAAGTTACACCGTTTTGTTTACACTGGGGTCACAGTAGCAGACAAAATTTTTAAAAATTCCATATAAAATATTAAAAAATATTTAGATTTTTTTTAATAATTTTTCCGTCGATAAAATTAAGCATAGATTCCCCCATTTCGATATGTGCACATTATAAAGAATCACACTGTATTATCATTAGTAGACCAATTAAATCCCTAACAAAAAGAGACCATATCACTAAACAACTCCTTTGATAACCAAAATGTTTCTTCTTCTTAATTATTATAAAGAAGTGTTTTCGAACACTTCAAAGTAAGTTACTTCGGTAACTTTGAAGGTTTCATGATAGCGCTTAATTAAGTGGTTCGTTTTCGCGGCATCGTTTCATGAAGTTGGCGACAAAAAATAAGGAAATATGTATCCAGTCTTCATTAAAATTAATTAATGACTTTGTAGTGACAGGAATGTGTGAGAAAGAGATTCTGCGCCGAAACAAAATAAACTGGGTTAAGGCAAGAGAATACAGTTGATGTTTCTTTAAAATACTTAAATGTTCATGTTGTGTGTATAGCACGTGATGAGGTGTCTGATGAGATGATGACTCTGAAACTATAGAAGAATAAGATATACTGCGCTGACCCCGAAAAAGAAGAAGTCTATACTGATTTTATTAATATGATTCTGTTTAGTCCGTCAGTTAGATTATCGGAAAATATTATATACGTGTTTTTACCCGACTGCGGCGAAGCCCAAAAGGAGGGTTATGTGTTTGGCGTGTTTATATGTATGAATGTCTGTTTCTTTGTTCCCTCATAACTCCTAAACGGATGAAGGGATTTGAATACAATATACGTCGTTAGATTTGTCTTGATGGCGCGAGTGTCACTGGCTACATTAAAATTATAAACAAAGAAAAAATGCTGATTTTGGGGGGCCTTAACGCAGATTTGAAAAAAAAAATCCTTTACCATCGAGTAGGGTATCAAAATGAAGGGTTTTAAAATGAGATTATAAAAATATAAGACACTTATATGTATAAGAGAAATTCAATGTCACAAATCCTATAAACAAACACAAAAGTAAAATCATCTGCGAAGAATTTTACGCGACCAACACAAAAGAACTAAAAAGTTGGAAATAAAAAAAAAGTATTTAAAAAACTAAAAAACTCGACTGAAAAAACTGAAAAGCAAAAAACAAGCACAATTTAAATTAAACAAAACTTGGAAGCAAGCGGGGTTCATTTGAATTTTAAATTATGGAGTGAAAATAGAATGGATCCCGCCTGCTTCCAAGTTTTGTTTCATTTAAAACGTGCTTGTTTTTTTGCTTTTCAGTTTTTCAGTGGGGTTTTTGATGTCTTACAGATATTAAACGAAAATAAAACGGGTCAAAGAGGGCTTGTGTCGTCACTTCCTGATAAAAATGTCATGCAATATGACGTCACACAAGTTTTCAAAGCACTAGCTGTATCGTCTTATTTTTTTGTTAATTAAACGAAAAAAGTACAATATATTTGACAATTTTTTTTTTTTTGGGAAATCTACCTGACGGACTAATTAGTTTTATTTGTCAACTACTCTATTGCAGTGAAACGATACTTGAAAGTAAAAATCTTTAAAAACATATTTTCCTGCTACAAAGAAAACGGCAGCGAAAGTTCTGCAAAATGTTATTTCATTTCCCAATACTGGGATAGTGCAGCTGTTGTAGGAAACTGTTCAATGAAGCGAGGTTCATTTTATATCCGCCGAAACGAACATGCGAGCCGTGGATAATATCCCATATTATGGATGAACTGTACTCGTATCAGAGCCAGGCAAATGGAACTTAGATACTTGCTGAATGCCCAGATCCTCAATTCCATGAAGTTGGATAAATACAGTTTAGAATTTGCAGTCATTAGACCCTAATAGTGGAACGGACAAAAAAAACTAAGTAATTAGTCCGTCAGATAGATTTCCAAAAAATATTGAACACATTATTTTTCTTTTTTACACTAATATTATAAAGAGGAAAGATTTGTTTCTTTGTTTGTTTGTAACGAATAGGCTCCGAAACTACTGGACCGATTTGAAAAATTCTTTCACCGTTGGGAAACTACACTATCCCCGGGTGACAAAGGCTACTTTTTATCCTTGTATTCCCACGGGAACGGGAAGTACGCGGGTAGTGGCGTCCGTTAGTTTCACATAAACAAAAAATGAAGACGATACAGTGCTTCGAAAACTCGTGAACTCGAAACATTTTTTACCTACAAATGACGTCACAGCCCACACTCATGATGTTTGACGCGTTATATCTTCGTATTTTATTATTAATATGATAAAACAAAAAACACGTATCCAATATTTTTGATAATCTAACTGACGGACTAATTAGAATCATATTTTTTTGACTCAGTCCGATCCCCTATTATTGTCATCTCACCGCCACGTTTGCTTCTGTACACACGCCAAGCTTCAGATTAGAGAAAAAATTTAAATCGTTTGACTCAAGAAAAAAATTAAAAATTTTCTTTTCGTCATAACCTTTAGTCACATCTCTCCACTTTTACGGTTTTGTGTCATGTCTGTCCAGCTTTCAGTGTCTACCTAGTCAGTTGTCTTTTCACATTCCTATTTAGTTTTATTTGGCTGCAGAAACGGATGCGAAACGGAAAACCATCAACGTCGCTAAACCGCTTTTATACAATATATTTTTATATGATGTCACGTGCATCGGATTTGCTACCAGCAAAACGTCTATTTATAAAATGTATTTTTTTCTTAGAGACTTTATTTTCAAATATCCATTAAAAAAAAGTTTTAGCCATGATTAAAGATTCAAGTGGTTTAGGATGATGTTATATCGATTTATATATCATGAGTAAGAAGAGAGTAATAACCCTCCTTTTGGGCTTCGCCGCAGTCGGGTAAAAATAGAAGCAGAATCATGGTAATGGTAAAAAAAAACATAAAAGTATTAGCCACTATAAAACGTTGTTAATGTCCTAATTCTTAATTAATTAACGACAGACTAAATTGATGGTTCCACTTTCCGGAAATTTATCAGCGATTCTAAATAACGGATGTTCCACCCCATTTAAGACAATGGACCCGTGTTCGGCTAAATTTATGAACCCTACTTTTGATGATAATTTACTGTTTTAGGCACCTGGTTTGGTCTCAGATCCAAGATCTGGGTTTACGATGGTATGGATTCTGACCTAAAGTGTATAGTTTCTTAAGGCCTAATTTGACAAAGTAATTGTCTTTTTTGCTATTTATTGGTTGTCCCTTAGATAGTATTCTATTTTATGTAATGGGTGTTGAAACCATCTGCAAATAAAGTTTTACGTATCACGTATTTTTACATGGAGCGACTGCCTATCTGACCGTTACAACCCAGTTAGTAGTCTAGGTAATACGATACCCTTTAGTAAGACTGGTTGTCAGACTTGCAGGTCACTGACTACCTGTAACGACTGCCAAAGATCTACAAATGACATCCGTGCCATCATCCCATCCACGGACTTACCTAGGCAAGCGCGTTTTAACCAAAGGAGCGTCCGTACTATACCAGTACCAGTACTACTGATTACATTTATTGTTCACGTCAAAACCAAAAGTTTGAAATCAATCAATTTGGTGAAGTTAGTATATTTCTGCAAAATGTTGTAAGGCTTGAGTCAGATTATTTTAATTGAGCAGTCTTAAGGTTCATCGACATTTTTGCTGAGCTCTTAATTACGAGAGGTTTATGGTGGTAATTAACGGGTTTAATTGGGCGGTCGATTTACACTTTTAGGGCTTTGTTATTAACTCAAAAGGTTGCACATTTTTGACTCCACAAGCAAGTACTCCGTGGCACCTCAAAAATTGTAGTCTGACACCTGAATTTCTGACAACCAGTCTTACCAATTATGGGGTATCTGAGGGTATGTCAGTGATCCTGCCAAGTCCAGCAATAAAGCGGCACGGCCGTACCATCCTTTTCTCGAACCAGTTCAGGCCATTTTCGACCTCCTTATATAACTTCGTTGTGGATAAAACTAGAAGCATGAATTTTTAGTAACCAATTAGGCATTATTCAAATGCATATTTCAAATTTCATTCTATTTGAACCAGTAGTTTAAGAATTATAACTAATCAAAGTTCCTTAGTTTTATCAGTCACTCACTCACTGACTGACTGAATGACTGAGTGGTCGGTCGATCATTAAAAATCTAAGGCACTTCTAGTAGACATAGAAGCTTCAAATTCAGAATACAATTAGTGTTTAGTGTATAAATCATGGAAAAACTAAAAAAAAATGCAATTTCAGTCTAGTTTTCTAGATACACCAATTGCATAAATAACTTTGTAATCCTATATTATGCATGTACTATGATTACAAAGTTAAAGTTACATTTTTAGTGAACATGGAACTGATCTGACGATGGAGCTGAAAGTTGGCCATAGGAACTCCATTTTAGAATGTCATAATCATCGCGTTTGGACTCGTTTGATTCGTCTTGTAGTTTGTTTTAGATGGTTGGAGGTCTGTTTGGCACTCCATCTAAAATACCAAAAAAATCGATTTGACAGGAAGCCAACCCCAACATACGCATAGTCAGTAATCTCATTAAAATAAATAACAAAAAAGTGATGGGATTGGTGTTCATTTTTTTTTAAGTGACTTCTCTCATTATTTCTTCTCTTTTTTTTACTTCTCTCTTCTTTTCTTATCTTTCTTTTTTTATAAAAAAAGATACGCAATAACCCTGCAAATGTATGAATGTGAAAAAGACAAATGAGTATGTAAGGATCGTAACAGGTGGCATTCTGTGGTTTCTGCCTACCCCCATATGTGTGTGTAGCTGGTCGTAAGGGTATTTTTACCAGCAACAATTACCCAGCCGCAACTTCAAACACAACATTCGAGAACTCAAGAGACTAATTTAAATACATTTTGTACGAATACAGTTTCAATTTTCCAACGTCCCGCCGTTCTAGACTACAAACGTCGACTGGGTACTGGCAGTGTTATGTGGAATCGCATATTTATTAGTCCCAAGGGATATTATTCTACTGTGAAAAGATCCGGAATGCCTGGAAATTTAAAAGTGGTATATTTTATCCACTATAAAATACAGTCCTGTTGTAATCACGTTACTAAAACTTATGGATGCTACTCCATAAGCATTGTCAGCCCATAATGTTCCTACTGCTGGGGCACAGGCTTCGCCCTCGTCGCACGGGTTTGGAAGATTACACCATGTTTGCGAATGTTTCGTTCTTGTTTAGTTTACGTCAAATACTTATGTTTAGTTTTCTATTCTATGTTACACTTTTTTTATATGTATAACTTTACGATGATTAGCTTTACTTAAGAGAATGTTGTGTACACCTTTAATTGGTACCTACCTACATAGGAACCTTAGCCTATATATTTTAATTTTTAATTGTAAGATGTATGTACTGTTGGTGTAGGTTTTCGTCATGATATTTTCGTAAACATTTTACAAGGAGTCGTGAAATCTTGATAAAATAAGAAGTTCGCTTTAGTGTCGGTAGTTACAATAACGGGATCCGACAAATAAATATTACGTATGGTAATGCGGCTGCCCAACTTCAACCCTACGACTGGTAATTCATTCCCGCCATTGCTCTCGCGACGCTTCTAAATGTGCAGAAATCGTTGCCAAAATCTGTCGATTCAGTTTAGATTGTCATCGACACGCTAAGAATAGGTAACAACTAACAAATTGCATACGAGTCCAGACTAAGTACGCTCTATGTAGCTCGTTTCATAGTATTGGAGCAATAACAGTTATCAGCAATTTATTAAAATAAGCTCTATTAAACTGGTTAGATTTCCAATATAGCCCTCAAGGGCCTTGCAAAGCTCGTTAATGATTCAATTTTCTTGGAAAACATCTCTTAATTCCTGTAATATCTTACCCTGATAAACCTTTTTTAAATTATGTTAAGCAAAAAAGATTAAAACGCTGAAAAGGTCTAAATTCTTAAAACTTAATGATGTTAGTCGTCCTTGGACCATTTTTCTATTCTGAGAAGTGAATGTTTATAAATTATTAAATTTATATTTGTTTATACGCATAGCAACTAGTTCAAACGAAAATTAAAATATTTGAAAGCGTTTTAATTTGAATGACAGTATCATTGAAAAAGCTTACAAGGCCTTGACAGCCATTCATAAATATCGCATAAGTACATAAATTTTCCGAAACGCAAATTATTTATGAGTTACGCATAAAACGAAGAAGGAATCTGACCGTTGGCCGTTTCTGAAAATAAAACACTCATTTTTTTGTCTACTCGTGAAAAAATTACGATTTACAAAAGGGGTAGGAGGAAATTCGCGGCATTTAAAAGCGGAATAAAACAAATAAAATTCTCTGTATGATTTACAACTTTCTGCATAATTTAAAATTCAGCCTTCATACCGATTAAGACAATATTTACCTTTTGAAGCTTTAGTCTTTAAAGTAGACTAGACTTTAATTCCAAATCAGGGCCTAGGTTTGAATTATTTTGGAAGGTTGTTTTTAAGGTCAATTATTGTTATTATTTTGACCAACTTCAAAGATTATGTTTGTCTTCCTCAACAAGTTATGAAACAAACAGGTCAACGAATTGAAAACTAATTATTCAAATAGTTTAGAGTGGGAAGTTCAGAAGTAATTAGAACTTAAGTGTTTTGCAATCGAAACTGACTGTTAGGCCGAAAAACAATAATAGTATCTTATAAGATATTATAAGATATATAATATATAAACTGATTAATATTTGCTTTGGGACAGTCAATCTAAACCTATATATGTATAAGTACCTATAGAAATCGATACGTGTCAACTCCCTATACCTCTCCGCAACAATTCTTCTTCCATGTTCATACTCCACATATCCACCTGTCATTAGCACGGAGTCTGGTTTTTTGCCCAGTTCATGGCAAGAGGTTTGGTCCCTATTACAGAAAGGGGGGATCATATCTACAGTGATTAAACATAACTTCCAAACTGTGGGCGAAATAGATTACGAGTCCACCGACCACTGATGTTAAATATCATGCTTACTCAGTGGGAGACTTACTTTATGGGAGAGGACGCTCTTAAGGGGCAAACCCCTTAAGAGCGTCCTCTCCCATAAAGTAGTACAATCAGTTATAATGTAAATAACATCATACAATTTAAAAATTACCCCACAAATCTTGTTTTCGCAATGGTGAAGGTCCTCTAATCTGATTAAGTTGTTCTAAAGAGGTATAACTCAATATCTGACTATAAACATTAACACTTCATAGCTCTTGGCCTTAGTTCTAGTGTCTAGTTGAAGCCTGCAGAAACACGAGTAGACTAAGCCATTCCATACAAATTGGTTCAAAGTTAGACTACACTTAGCCTCGAGCTTTCGGATATTATGATAGTAACGATGGGTATTTTGCATAGTTATGTAAATCTACATTGAATAAGGTTATTTTATAGGTCATTAATACTATGAAGATATTCAATGTTATGATTTTAAATGTATAAATGACCAAAGACAATTACTGCAATAATAGGTTTAAAAAGATGCTTAACGATGCTGAATTTCTCCGGCCTGTCACTACGTAATTTTTTTTGTTTTTGTGTTCAAAATGTTCCCAAGTATATCCATACTTCTAGTTACGGAGAGAGGGCTGAAAAGTCAAATTTTTTTATAGTTTTTGTTAAATATAAGTTTTAATGTGATAACTTTACTTAAAATGCCTCCATAAATCCTGCACTATTCAATGCATCCACCAGCATGATGTTTTGAATGCGTCACATAGGGTTCTATCGTAAAAGCGATTGTCTTTACAGTCGTTTTCCCAGCAATATATTTATTTTTCGTAGAGTAACTTAGCTTGATGTCACCAACATAATATTTAGTTGACAACTTCGTGAAGGGAACCTTTCAAAAAGTCTACAACCAAATATATTTACTTCTTTTTGATCTTATACACCGTGTATAAGATCAAAATAAGGTACATCATTTTCCCAGATAACAAAATCAAAATCAAAAATCATTTATTGAAACTAGGCTGATAATCAGCACTTTTTGAACGTCAAAATATACTTTTCTTTACCTATTTAAAAGAGACAGCCCCCCAAAACGCCCACCCTTCGACACTTCCTAGTGTTTTAGGAAAGAAGAAGTGGCGGAACAATCTCCCCAGCAACACATCTGTCTGGTTGAAAGGTTGTTTAGAAGAACCAGACTCGATACAATAGTAAGGTGTTAATGACTACACTTTTAATAAATAATTAAAAAGTATATAATAATAAAAAAATAAAAAAAAAACAAAGACAACACATCAGTCAACTAATCTTGGCTTGGAGAAAGAACATAAATAACAAACAAATAAATAACGGGCATTGTCTTATGTTCAACTCAGCGACAAACTATTCTTATCATTTAAGTAGTCGTTTATGGAATAGTAAGCTTTTAAACAAAGATTAGGTCTAGAAAAGAAGATGGCAGTTCGTTAAAAAATGTTATACCGAGCCCGACGAATGAATTATGAACTTTGTGAAACCGGTGAAAAGGAGCGCGTAGTTTATGCTTATTTCTAGTGTTAAAGTTATTAAACAGAAAACAACCCCTGTTAAGTTTGAAACCATACAATTAAAATCTGAATATCTGAAGAACTACAGTTTCTTAATGAATTTGAATACAATACTTTGGTACAATCGACAAAGTTAGTCAAAGTCACATAGGAAATCAAATCCAAATCTTAAAGATAGTGAAATTTCCTTTATGTCCAAAGGCTCAACAGACCTTTCTCCATTTACAAAAAACATGTCCTTCGCCTCAGTCAACTTTCAAAACGTGCGTAGCTTACAAAAGGGCCTAAATTATTTATATTTTCTTGTAAATACTGCCCTGAAGCCGTACACCGTTCAAAAACATGGGTAAATATAACGTAGTATGGTGATACAGCTGTTTAGAATGTTTTTGCAAAGCATGATGTACGACATGACAGTATTGGATTACCACGGAGTTTGTGGGTGAGTTAGCAGTTTGCGTATTTTAAGATTAACTTGAGTACTCTTGTGGCTCCATTGTTTGAGTTGTTAGTTATTTGAAAATTGCATTAAGCAGACTCGCACCGTCTATTTTTGGTTTTCTCTCGTGGTATTTACAATAGCATTGTTGTTAAGAGAGTGCTTTCTGAAAGTAGGCTGTGTTAAGGATCGGACAGCAAGGAAAGTCTCAGTTCTGGACAGTTGGACACGGACACTACGGTATCTGTTACCGTTGACCAAACGTAAATACTATAGTTCTAACATACATGACATGATGTCCAGTTTATAGGTATGCCTGGTAGGCACATTAGCGCATGCCCTAACCAGAGCATCTGAAAAGGCCACTTTAGCCGAAGCATACATTTATTCGTAAAATAGTCTCAAATTGGGACCATTTCACGAATTGCAACGTGATTCATATTTATTGTTCAATCTGCTATAGCGGCCTTATTGTTTTAGTGGGTCTGTTATGGTAAGGTATTCCTAGTGTAAAATAACCATCGAAACTATAATATTTGGGGATAAGAACTCAGTCAAAACTTCAGATTATATTTGCAGTCATCAACCATGTTTGTGAACTTTACAAAAAGTCTTAACCCAAGAACATTCTTCGTCTTTCTCTTAATTCTTACAACACGAGGCTACATACTCTATTTACTCGTAATGCCCAAGCAAGAAGATTAATGCGTGCCTCACAGATGCTTCGTGTATTCTGTTAACGGCGACACGTAAAGTAAAGCGATTCATGGCCCCACACCAACATTCTCGTTATTTTATTGTGTTATTTTCAACATTTTTGAATTTTATTTATCTAAGAACTTACATGACTTATATGATAGTTAAAAGCAAATACGTATTGACCAAAAAAGGAATTAATTACATAAAAAAAAACTAACTACAACACTACCTAAAACAACAAAAGCAATAGGACGCTTAGGCGTCAAAGTAGTTCTCTAAGTCGCTGTCATCTGGACATGTGCCCAGAATACCGGCCAGTCTTCTACTTTTATTGAACGTGGTATAGCTAATTCGTCGGCCAAAGAAAGAGTTAGCCCTCTGGATACCCAAAGTATCAACTGGTCGGAGAGAGATTTCTTTAAAAGGGGACGAGTACTCAGGCCCCATAACTCAAGTGATTTTATTGAAAACCGACGCAACGTCGCGCGTCGTACTTTTCAGGATATCCCAAAATTTCCAGGATGATCCGCTTATGTACCACAACTATAAACGAGATTGAAATAAATAAATACCCCGTCTTGTTATAATGAAACGTCTCCCTTAGTAACGAACACAGTTCTGATTATTTCAAGTTGAAAGGGCTTGCGCAGAGTAAATGGAGGAAATCATTTCATTCGAACAGAACTCATTTGAGTTGGGCTTGTTTTTCATTTAGTTTTTCCATTAGACCAAACGGTGAGGAAAAATAATACCGAAGCATGTGTAGCGAATAAGGCTAATTTAGTCGAATTATTCTGAACTAGACAAAACTATAGTATAAGTTTCAGTCTTCATGTGTTATGTAAAGAATACATTACCAAACTCGGCAGTTCCGTCAGCACCTTTTAGCAAGTTTAACAAGTTTTGTATAATAGAGATGTTAACTGACTTGAAAAAATATGATTCTAATTAGTCCGTCTGTTAGATTATCGAAAAATATTGTATACTTATTTTTTGTTTTATCAAATCAATAATAATTGACGAAGATAAAACATGTCAAAGATTTGAGTGGGGGTTTGTGACGTCACTAACCGCTAAAAATCTCTTACTAATGTCTTAGAATATGACGTCACACGAGTTTTTAAAGCACTGTATCGTCCTTGTTTGCTTACGTGAAAATAAAAAAAAATACGTGTCCAAAATTTTTTGGAAATCTATCTGACGGACTAATTAGATTTTTTTTAGTTAACTACCCTTTTAGTCTACAAAATTCCCTTAGGGGATTTCCTGCGCGGGCCCAGTACAGCTACGGTGAGAAACATTAATAAAGCCTGATTCGCACATGAAGGGTTCCGTACCATCGTAGTAGGGCAACAGAAATACACATTTTGTGATAAGTTCCTTAGTCTTTCAAGCCATTGACTTTGAGAAAAAAATATATTTTAGAAACCTCTGTCATATTTACCCGACTGCGGCGAAGTCCAAAAGGAGGGTTATGTGTTTGGCGTGTATGTATGTATGTATGTCCGTTTCTTTGTTCCCTCATGACTCCTAAACGGATGAAGGGATTTGAATAAAATATACGTCGTTAGATTCGTCTTGATAGCGCGAGTGTCACTGGCTACATTAAAATTAAAAAACAAAGAATAATCGCGGATTTTGGGGGCCATATCGCGGATTTCAAAAAACTAATTTATTCCGTTACCATCGAGTAGGGTATCAAAATGAAGGATTTTATAAGGAGATAACAAAAATACATATATGACCCTTACTGTTTAAAAGAAATTCAAAGTCACAAATCCTATAAACAAACACAAAAGTTAAATCATCTTCGAAGAATTTTACGCGACCAACGAAAGAACAAGCACAAAAGAACTAAAACGTTGGAAATAAAAAAAAGTAGTTAAAAACTAAAGAACCCGACTGAGAAAACTGAAAAGCAACAAACAAGCACATTTTAAATTAAACAAAACTTGGAAGCAGGCGGGGTTCATTCTGAATATTAAATTATGAAATGAAAATAGAATGGACCCCGCCTGCTCACTCCAAGTTTTGTTTAATTTAAAATGTGCTTGTTTTTTGCTTTTCAGTTTTTTAAAGACCTATCTATAGACACCCCACACAAATAGGCTAGATTATTTATTTAGTTTCAGTTCTATGTAGGCATTACCCTCCTTAATCTTATATACTTTTTATTTAAAATCGTAAAGCGGTTCACATAATACATCTACGTACATACGTGTCGCAGTATAAACTCGTCAACTCTCTATGTGTGTGTCTCTCCCTCTTTGTGGCTCTCCAGATGTTGCCGAGTTATCCTTTCTATTCTCACATGTAACTGCATCAGCACGTTTGGATCAAGTTGCCAAACTTTTGAAGTCATTAAAGACACATCTTCGTTGAACTTCGACGATAAATTCTTGAAATGTTTTGAATCTACTTATAAGAACTAAAAGGAACACGTTTTCTCAATTTTAAACGTAAATATGTTTGTTGTTTGTGTGACACGGAACCGATTATAGATATTTCTGTTTCAGCGCATTGCCAAAATAGAAACTAATTTCGTCGACTGGATTTCCAATATAATTTCATGAAACACTTCTTCAACGTCCTGCAGTAAATATTATTCAAACACCACAAGATTTATTTACTACTTTTCATTACTTTGTGTAATTTATTTCATCACCGCTGCTCTCAAAACGGTGAAGGAAAACATCGTGAGGAAACCGGCATGTCTTAGAACCAAAAATATCAAAGACATGTGACATCTAACAATCCGCACTGGGCCCGCGTAGTAGATTATAGCCCATTCCCTCTCAAAGAGAGGACGCCTGTGTCCCAGCAGTGGGAACAATAAATGATGATGATGCCTCCTACAAACCATCATGATTCTCCTGCTCTTATCCAAATTTATTTGGGGTTCGGAGCAGCATGTCTTTTCTTCCAATCTTCTGTATCACTCGCACCTGTCTCTTTTCTAGCCATATCATCTTTTATACAGTTTATGTATCGTGTATTTGGTCTCCCTCCACCTCATAGCTTTTCAAACTCATACTCAAAAGATCACTACATTTTCGTCATGAACAAACATTATTACTGTCATGTTTGTTTTCCATAAGTACAATGCGAACCAAAAGTTTAGTACGAGTATGCATACGAAACACAAAATATTGTCGTTACAGAGTTGTTTATTCAGCACACGCACAAAATGTTTCAAAAATAAGATTTATTGCAGTACTTTGACAAAAATAATCTTTATAAAAATTAAAATACTATTTTTTGCAAAAAAACAAAACCGATTCTGGATAGACCTATCTACATATATAGGTTTCATGTTTTTTTTTTATTTAATACATTTTTATATTTTATTTTTGTATAGAAATTTTAAAGATAGAATAAATCTATAGGTAAGTCTTGGTAGGTAGATGCATTCTACCTACCAAGACTTACCTATCCTATTAAGTTTCAAATGTGTAGGTTGAATAGTTTCTGAATAAAGTGGCTGTGACATAAGGACGAACAGACAGACAGACATGACGAATCTATAAGCGTTCCGTTTCTTGCCATTCAGCTACGGAACCCTAAAAATTGAGAAACCTCCTACTTTTTGGTAAGTCGGTTAAAAATATATCTTCACGCTTGTTCGCAGAAGGAGTGGGCATCGTATGGACACATTATATGTATACGGCAAAGTCCCATTTTTCTATTATGGGACAAGTCACAGGACTCGTCACAAATCATCAGTTTATTAATTAATCTAAAATCTCTGTTTAAACTTAAGTTCGAATATCACTTGCTTCGGTGCTGGAAAACATCGTGAAGAAACTAGCGTCAATATTTCTCGGTGGCATGTAAAACCAAGTCAGAGGCTCATGAGCGGCCAAAAAACTCTGACACCAGGTTATATATTAATCGGGGCTGCAGGTTGTTCGAAAGAGATACCGCGGCCCCGGACACAAAGGGCTAAGAAGGAACATGGGTGGTTTTTAGTCAGTAGAAGTCTGACAGTCCCTTCCGCTTCTCCTCGAGTGTGAAAAGTCATTTGATGATTTCCCTCCAAAAAAAAAGAATATACAGGGTGTTTGGAAGGGAGCTGTACATACGCCTAGGGTAGAAACTAGGGATAGTCTGCTACCTACCCCCGCCCATTATATTGACCTTGGCCTCAAGGTTTTTTTTTAATTTAAAATTATTTCTTTACCTTACTACGGTACTTCAGGCCCCATAACTTTTCTTCTCCACAATTTTCTGGTGTAAAATATTTTTTTGCAGGACCCTAAGACTCTAACGATTAAAACAAGACCATTAGCCGACCGGTCCCATGGATAGATTTTGAGCTACAGGTAGTTTTAGTCAAAAAGTCAAATAAAAAATAATAATAAATTAAAAAAAAACCTTGAGGCCAAGGTCAATATAATGGGCGGGGGTAGGTAGCAGACTATCCCTAGTTTCTACCCTAGGCGTATGTACAGCTCCCTTCCAAACACCCTGTATATAAGATATAAGATTATGTATTAACCACACGATAAAAGAAGGAATGATTAATTAATATGTCTAGTCTAAAATCTTTATCCCTATTAAAAATTACTAACATTTCTACTCTTTCCAGATTCCGGGAACATATCGTTGGATTCAGCATTCTGCGCACTGATGGCCCCCTCTCCACTTCTTGAGCTGAGCAGCATATTCTTCTTCTTCGTCCCTGCGATTCTTATTCTCTGCTTATATGCGAGAATGGGGTATCATATAAGGTACACATTGTTAGTATTTCCTTTTTATTAATACTTAGTAATTTAGCCTTAGTTATATAATTAGTCCTGAAGTCATTGCAAATCTTCTTATCTCATCTGACTACTTCTTATCCCACTAAAAACGAAACTTGTACAAAAAGCCAAGTCGCGCAACTCAGTTCTTTTACCGTAAAAAGTAGTGAGATCCATGTGGTACCAAGTCAGTTTATTTATTCAGTCCCTAATTAAAAATCTTTGACGTTTTTAATAAATAGATTGACTTGGCCACTGCATCACATTGGCTAATTCGATGGCGATTAACTATTACAATGGTCTGTTTAACATTGGCGAATGCGATGCGATGGCCAAGTCAATCTATTTATTTAAAACATAATTTTTCTAGTTTTATCCACAACGAATTTATAGGAGGTAAAAGGAAAATGGCCTGATCTGGTTCGAAAAAAGGATGGTACGGCCGTGCCGCTTTATTGCTCGACTTGGCGGGGGCACTGCCGTGCCCCCAGATAATAAACGCGACAGTATAATTATGACTTGTTTGTCGAATAGATAGTTTTTTGTCTAGATTAACACATTGTATATTTATTCAGGTAGTATCTGTATATAATACCCGTGGGACAATTACCGATCTCCACTTGGTTGAAACCGCGGGCTACACCTAGTTAGTTTAATCGGGGATATTAAATCAAAATACATGAAACTAAAAGAGATAGGCAAACTAACGGAAAAGCCCTCAAGCTTGTTTCTCCTTATTAATTTAGCATAAACTATACCTTACCCTGAACTCATCACTTTGATAAACCCTTTCTAAATAAATGAAAATGATGGAGATAGGCCAACGAAGA
Source organism: Diarsia rubi (assembly GCA_932274075.1). Lineage (NCBI taxonomy): Eukaryota > Metazoa > Arthropoda > Insecta > Lepidoptera > Noctuidae > Diarsia > Diarsia rubi. The sequence continues at coordinate 14,365,056 of OW026413.1, forward strand.
CATACTTCAGTCCTTAGGCTTGTTTATCCTTTTCATTTACATGTCAATCATGTGTCTGGGTAATAGATTGTGAGATGTTCAACTGATTTGAGATGCTGTATTGAATAGGGTAGTTGACTGACTATAAAATATGATTCTATTTAGTCCGTCTGTTAGATTATCGAAAAATATTGGATACGTGTTTTTTATTTTATCAAATAAATAAAAATTGACGATAATAAAACGTGTCAAAGATCATGAGTGGGGGCTGGTGACGTCACTTTCTGGTAAAACGTACCAAACTATGACGCCGCGCGACTTTTCGAAGCACTGTATTGCCTTTATTTATTGTTTACGTGAAAAAATAAAAAATACGTGTCCAAAATTGTTTTATTGGAAATCTATCTGACGGACTAATTAGATTTTTTACGTCAACTACCCTATTAAAGCTTATACATATAGTACATTACTGCCGCGGTCTATAATGACTACTTTGCTGGTCGCGCTGATGATGGCCGACAGCGCAGCGTAGCGCAGCTCCAGGCCGACACAGCGCGGTCAGCGTGCAGTACTTGATGGACGAGCCGAGATAAAGGCCGAGACCGTAGGTCGAGGCCTTTACAGCGAGGACAGCAAGGGCTGCAATGATGGCCAAGCTGAAAGGCCTAGAGCGTAGCTAGGCTAGCTCGAGGCAATCATAGCGTGACCAGCGAAGCAGTCATTGTGGGCCAAGGTTTGTATAGTGCTTTACTCAAAAATGCAAGTACCTAATCTAAATAAAACCAGGAAGTAATTTAAATAAAAAATATATTAATTAACTAGAATTTTAATTAAAATGACAATTATGAAAAGTACAGTTACTAAAATTCAACACCGACTTTCCCGGTTTGATATTACTGATAGTTTGCGATAATTCTAATGCGGTGTTTGACTGCTGGATTATTTCTTCATTTATTACTTCATTTAAATCTTTTTTTTTTACCTTTAGACGTACAAACAGCTGTGTTTTAAATAAAATCTTTTTGGAATTGATTTTTTAAAACGTTGAAACGTCAAAATAGCGGTCGGCAAAACATTGCCGGCCTGTTAGAGCGGCCAGCAAAACTTTGCCGGCCGCTCCTTGAAACAGAACGGCAAGGTCGACTTTGCTTAAACAAGGTTGTCAAAATAATGACAACATTACATGCATTTTTGAGTAAAGATTAAAACGAATAAAACGATTGAATAATTATGTTTCAAAGAAACAGTTAAAACTCATATAATTTTGCAAATGTTTTGACATAGTTTTCGCCCATATTATTTGCCAGAAAGTTAAAACAAATAGCAACGTTATGACGAATATTGTTCATAGATTTTGTTCTTTTTAGAACACCTTTTACCTACATTGTGAAACGCAATACATGTTTGGATTGTGTGTAATGTGTGTGAGACTTTCAAATACATCTTTATATATTTGTGTATATAATATATATTAGAAACATTTTTTTCGGATTTTCCTCAATAGTTTGGATAGCAACGTCCCAATTCCCAACGTCCTTACCCTCTTGTGAAAGGAAAACGTTGTCCTAACGACCTTTGTCATTAGTCTAGAACTCTAGAACGATACTTAATCGTACCAAAAAAAATATTAATGAGGATAAATTATCACACGGAGGTACTTATATGTTATTCCTAGAATTCCGGGAACAAGCGAGCTAGCGAGTTGCTGGGCAAGGAGTGTGTAGTTCTAGATATCTAGAGAATAGTTTTGTTGTTGGGCAAGTGGGCGAACGCGGACACTTCTATGTTACAGGGATTGGTTTCCGTACTTAGTTTTTCAAGTAGGGGAAGGTGGGGGGACAAAGGATAGTTAAGAAAAGACACAATCAATACTTAAATCACTATATTATTTATTGAGGTAATCAATGTCATAACATTTAAGTATGTATAAGGTACTCGTATAACTTTGGCATTAAAATATTTGAGATCTATCTTATTAACTACAAAATATATTTTTTTTTATTAAAATCCGAATTCACACCGTACCATATGGCCAAACGGCAAACCGGATAGGCATTTTTTATTCAAGAGGTGAATACAGATGTTAGTATCTGTAATAAAACTAAATAATCAAATTTTTATCTTTGTTTCCATAGCCAAATAATTGAAAAAACGCATATTATTTTCATGGAAATAAAGCTCTCATATGGGTACTGTCCAGTGAGTGCTGGACAGTCTCGTCCTGCATAAATTCCTCCTCCCTCACAAATAATTTGCATTTTATAACGATTTTTTTCATCCATAGCACAGAGTTACTGAACAAATATAGTTTTTTTTCTTACAGCTCTATATTTATGTAGCTAATAGCCATTTATGAAGTCTGGCTAAGTTAACTAACAATTAAAAATCAGATAAATAATAAAAACACTCATTTACATATCATTAAAAGCAGCGGTAAATGAAATTTACGAAAGAACATTTCCAAGACTGTTTCAGAATATAAAAAATCTTAAATATACTTTAAAGAATTACTGCTGTAAGTACTTTCGGAATCTTGATTTAATATCACATTACAGTAACGACTCTCAGAAGTTTGGAAAATAACATTTGTGATTGCCTACCATACGTAGATGTGGGAAATTATTTGGTCATAAACATTACTTGATTTTTTGTTCTAAATTTCTATTTAGAACAAAAAACCAAGTAATGTTACGTTGTTGTCGTGTACGTTGTTGTTATGTTATGTGTGTGCATTCAAAGAATACCAATTATTAACTTCTGTTACTAATAAGGGATCGGACAAAAAATAAACTAATAAGTCCGTCAGATAGATTTCCAAAAAATATTGGAGACGTATTTTTTCTTTTTTCATATAAACAAAAAATGAAGTCAATACAGTGCTTCGAAAACTCGTGAACTCTGCGAAAACGTCATATGATAGTACATTTTTACCTACAAATGACGTCTCAACCACATCTTATCTTCGTCAATTTTGATTAATTTGATAAAACAAAAAACACGTATCCAACATTTTTCGATAATCTAACTGACGGACTAACTATAATCATTGTTTTTTGACTCAGTCCGATCCCCTATTGATATTCTTTGAATGTATACCTAGAAACAGTTGAAACTCCCTCGCACGTAAGAATTGCTAGAAAATTGACGCCAAGATTTGACTTTTGCTGAAATTTAAGGCAAGGACTCTCAGAATCGACCTAATTTGGAATTAACATTAAACAAGCTAATATTGTTGGCTTTCATCTGATTAAAAAATTATGCTGTAGTTTAATAAACATTCTTGATTATTCTGAGGCAGGACCTTTTGCTGGCTCGCTGCGTTCCCCCGTTACTCGATCGAAATATTTTTATATTCCGTGTTTACATATTATGTAGTTTCAAAAATTTCACTAATTTTTAATATTCAGAATTGAACTTGAAATTTACCAGATATTACTTTACTTTGTAATTTATTCTATTGGTATTTAAGATTAAAATCGTTTGAATTAATTTAAAATGAGCGTTCATGCGGACTTGCCACGCGGGGAGCGAAGTAAGTAGTCTAATAAATGCCTTCTGCACTCGAATATCCTAGCATTAAAACTGAATTTATAGGCTGCAATGAAACAGACTGTAAGTCTTGTGGATGTCTAGTTTTTTGGTGATGTCTAATAGTTTCCAAGAAATGGTACATTAAACGCAGACATTACAAAACATAAAAAAGGCTGCGGAGTTCGTACTTTACAAATAGACCCTCAGAAAAAGTACAAGCGAATTTATGGGCAACAGTGAAAGACACACTGTAACTCCCGACAAAACGTAGGTATTTGTTGCTAAAAACTAAAAAGGTGTTAGTTTTCAGCTACACTAGACATATATCTTAATAGTCCAAAAACCTAGGGCCACCAGACGTCACGTATTCTCTGACGAAGGAAATGTGGACGATTGAGTAGTGTTAGTATGTACTAAGAACGCACCTGCTAGCTTGCTTAGACGGTCAATTTTCAGGTATCAGGTAATCAAGGTACATAAAAACATAACTTACGAGTACCTCACGTAAATTCTCAAAGCTGAATTTTACGTATATTTCGTCGCCAATACTCCCAGACACACAGGCGTTGAAAGCAACGGTTTCAACAAGATTGTGACGACACAGGCAATGGACAGATCCTGTTAAATGCCTGCCGAAAGAGTCCAGTGGAGGTCTGTTTGTCAGCCACACGAGCGATGCCATCCGTTCCCGGGTGAACAGCCACAATACGTCCAAGTCTCCCCTTAATGTGAAGGATATTGCCTAAAATATACGTAAAAATCAGCTTTGAGAAAATACGTGAGGTAAGTAATGTTTTTATGTACCTTGATTACCTGATACTTGAAAATTGGCCGTCTAAGCAAGCTGGCAGGTGCATACGTTCTTAGTACATACAATTACTACTTAATCGTCCACATTTCCTTCGTCAGAAAATACGTGACGTCTGGTGGCCCTGGAATCTTCCTCTATTAAACTGGTAATAAATTGGTAATAAATGATCCTCTGACAGCATTGGTTCACGAAGTCAATTCAATTCAATTTAATATTTTCGCGTTTCGTCAGCTGAGCTGGTTTCCAGAAGCATTATAACTTTGTCAAGTCACGCCATTAGGGAAGTTCCGTTTTTTACGTTTATTATGTAACGCAGGAACTCGGAGGTTTTTGTTGATAAAATCGACAACCTACCAAGCGTAATGCTAAAATTGGCTTTTTACGTACATATTTTCTGACGACATATTGTATATTACGAGATACGTTGAACACCTCACCGGGAAAGATGACACATCGGGCTTTTTTGCTTTTCCTTTTAATTGAATACTAGCTTTTGCACGTGGCTTCGCACGCGTGAAGGCGGGTTGAATTTTGAAAAATCCTTCTTTAGTGGATGCCTACGTCACAAGAGCGAAATTTTAAGTTCCTAGTCCTACGGGTTTGGCCTGTGCGTTGATCTTCAGTCAGTCAGCTTTGCCTTTTATTATGCCCGCGGCTTCGCCCGCATCGCTGTCGGAACTTGACAAATTATATATTAAAACCTTCCTTTCGAGAAACACTCTATCCATTGGTTAAAACAGCATGAAAATCAGAGCCGTAGTTTTTGACTATGAGTCGAACAGACAGACAGACAGACAGACGCGGCGGAGGACTTTGTTTTATAATAATGTAGTGATAGCAAAATTAATAATTATTATTATTTAGCCGTAGCCTTAGTTGAAGCCCTGTTTCCTCAGATTTCATGCACATATTAATTTTCCAATGACCTTTACTAAATTCGAAGCTTGCGGTAACTTTCACCACTTGTACTGCTTTGGTACATAACAATTAAAAACATAGGAGCGTAGGTGAACTTAATCGGAGTGTCAAATTTAATCTAGTGTTATATCAAGATCCTCTTGAGACTCTCCTTTCTGCAGCAAAAATCGTATTTCAAGAAGGTCCATGTCCTTTTAATCTTGCGTTGGGGAATTTGAAGTGATTATCCAATTAATTCAGGTTGATTCAAAGTGTCATTTTGCAATACACTTAAATTGCATTTGAATGATTTCGCACTCAAGTTTATGATTTTATTTGTTTAATTAAGAACAAAAAACAGGTACATGTTGAAGTAGTATAAATGGAACCCTAAAAATCCTCACAAAATATTCTTTCCTTTACATATTCACTCATAGAAATTAAGCTACAATATTTTCGTACGATTTCATGTATTTTGAAGAGAAGTAAAATTTACTTTTTTTTGGGGGGTGGGAAATCATCAAATAATCCATCCCGCTCTGGGGCAGAGAGAAAGGGAGTGTCAGACTTTCTGCTCTACTTCTGACTAAAAACCACCCATGTACCAACCAATGTGTCTTAGCCCTATATGTCGAGGCCGCGGTATCTCTTGCGAACAACCTGCAGCTCCGACGGGAAGTAAAATATACTTTGATCCTAGTTTGTGAACTTTAATTAGTGTATTGATTGCCATCACAGCTACAACTACAACCCAAAGAGATTACTAACGAAGATTTTGAAAATTAATTCCTCCAGTGTATTAAAGTTTGAATGAAAGTTTTTTACCGATGGGACATCATCCATTGGCTGCATGGCTTGTAACGAGATAATTTACTTAGTCCCTGAGGTTGTTAGCAGGGCTGCCTGTCCAGTGAAAGATAACTGAATTTGTGTGAGAAATATTATTTAATTAAGTTCCAGTTTATAACTTATACCGTAGTGGTATGGTTTGAAGTGTTATTTGGTATATTCCCAATAGTGCAGTGCAGTAGGTTATACATATGGACATGGCTGCCTCTGATGAATGGTTTGTCTCGCTCTGCCGAGCTAAAACTATTAACATTAATTATTAATTTGTTGGCACAATGCAGTAAATGACAGCTCGGAACTAGGTAGTTCGAAGTTAAAAGTTTGACTGATATCATCTTACCTATCCGAAAGTTTTGCAGCCTTTTTGGGGTAGGGGGGGAATCCTGGGCGGTAATAGGGAGGGTCAGACTTCTACTGACTATAAACTGCCTATGTTCCTTCTTAGCCCTTTGTGTCGAGGCAGCGGTAACTTGTGAACAACCTGCAGCCCAAATGTGCCATCCTTCAGTTGTTTTAAATTTATTTCCTTCGTGGTTTTCTTAACGATAACCATCTGCGCATCGTACATTGACCCATACGTTATTTTATTAATCAAGAAAAATACCGGAGGACATAAATACGTACAGGAGAATTACTTTTCCGATAATTTCCTCTAATTCCCGCCCGTTATTAATCCTAGCAACTAACCACAAATTACAAGGAGGTTGGGCTCGGAATGAGTTATTTTTCCGCGTTTGTATGTATTTTCTGGGAAAATATTTGAACCTGCAGGAAAGTATTCTGTATCGTTTCAAAGAAAAGAAAATAGGCATTAAAGGTGAAATTTATAAAATGTAATAACATAATATCACGCCTGTAATCCCCAAGCTTTGGGCAGAGGTGTACCAAATAGCGTACCTACCCATATTTCGCCAGTTATGTTATCAAAGCTATAAATAAGGCTAGTACCAGTCTATAAAACTTATATCTAGCCAATATCCAAGAAAAAGACCGAGTCGTTATCCGTTCTGTTTTTTTTTTTAGTAACTTTTTAGATCATTTGATAATAGGGATGTTTACCGACTTAAAAAAATATGATTCTAATTAGTCCGTCAGTTAGATTATCGAAAAATATTGGATACGTATTTTTTGTTTTATCAAATCAATAATAATTGACGAAGATAAAAGACGCGTCAAAGATTTGAGTGGCGGTTTTAAACGTCACTAACCGCTAAAAAATGTCATACTAATGTCTTAGAATATGACGTCACACGAATTTTGTTTATTTACGTAAAAAAAGAAAAAATACGTGTTCAATATTTTTTGTAAATCTATAAGGCGGACTAATTAATTTTTTTTTTGTTTATTATACCCTATTTCACGTTCCAAAGGCCTAGGTCAAAGGTAATTCATAACAGTTCAGATTTCCCTGAGATGATAAAAAAAATCAAACCCAATCTTTTGAAAAGTGGGAGACCAAAATCATCTGTTTGGGCCCCGGATTTTAATGTGTTTGGATGTCAAAAGATATTAAGGAGGGATTCAGCTAACCGTGGTTAAGCGTTTGGACCAAGAATATATTAGATTTTGATTAATTTAATAAGGGAAGATGTAGATGGTTTTCCTCCCACGACTGTCTAATTTGATTGACGTATAATAAAAAACTGGCCAAGTGCAAGTCGGACTTGCACATAAAGGGTTCCTTACCATTGTAAAAGATTTTGAGAGATTTTCCATGTTATTTTAGCACAATAGACTTCTTATAAGTTTTCCTGTAATCTATAAGTGTTTAAGTAATTGCTGTACTTTTTTCAAAATTTCTCAAAAGTCTCAGTAGTTTCGGAGTTAAGAGGGAGAGAATGATCGGACATGGACCGACAGACAGACAGACACACGAGTGATACTATAAGGGTTCCGTTTTTTTCCTTTTGAGGTACGGAACTCTAAAAATATTGGTTTTCCACTTTATCGCTAAAGCAAGGTTGATTAGGAAATATTTAGAGTTTCGGGTAGCTTGATGTGCTGCATAGCGTCTTAACTGAATAATAAACTTTTATTAGGAAACCAGTCGTGATATAAAGGGTGTAAAAGTACCCTTAACGCAAACGAAAGACACTTGTTCTCCCCACCACTGCAATATTTTTTTTGTTCTAGACCACACCTGGGAACCCCCTTGTTTTGGATATTGGGGGTCAATGTTCCTAATTTTACACAGCTGTTTTTGTAAATACTCGTTTTTCAGGTTATAACTTTACTTAAAGAGTGCTACATTGAGTTTTACCGTGTATAGTGTTTTTGACCCAAAAAAAAGTCGTTTCCCAGCCAAAATTTTTGTGTAGGGGCACTTAGTTTGATGTACAGAATGCTTGGTTGACGGCTGTGTGAAGGGTTAATTTACACCCTGTATATTAACCACCTATCTAAGGCAAATACCTTATATAGGTGGTTAATAATATGACGGAAAGGCTTACGACCCCAAAGGATGCAAGTGGTTACCGTGTAATACACTTCTGGACACATCTATTGGCCCACCTTGTATTTTAAGTTTCGTTTGGTCCTAGCTAAAATTTTATATTAGGTCGAGCAAAAAGTTTTTATGCAGTTTTGAACCTGGCACATTCACAATTTCATTCAAGTCTTTTTTTTGAATTTCGAACACAGAATTTAAAGAAACAAAAGACAATTTGGAGCCTGTTTGTTGATATCAAACAATCGAATACTAAGAAAACTTGGTTTTATTGGTTTACTTGGATTTAATTCTTGAAAAAGTGATGATGATATCTTTGGTTTTGCAACAAACATTACTTATTCTTAACATTAAGTTGAGGTTCTATCAATAATCTATGGATACTTCACCTGAAGTCGCCGCCCAAGCTGTGGCACTTATTCAGGCCGGACACAGCCAAAGAAATGTGAGTGCTCAACTTAATTTAAGTCGATCTGCGGTCCGAAATGTTTATCGGAGGTACCTAGAGACTGGCGGCTTTGTTCGTCGCCAAGGAAGGCCACGATCTCGGGTCACAACTGAAAGGCAGGATCGATTCATCGTGACGACCAGCTTGAGAAATTGTCACCTTACCTCCATTGAGATACAAAACCAACTTCGCGACTTCCACGGAGTATCTGTGAGCGCTCGAACTGTTCGGAAAAGGTTAAAAGAACGCGATATGGTACCACACAAGCCAGCTAATGGGCCCAAACTAACGCGAGCCCACCGAACAGCGCGCCTTCATTTCGCACGCAGTCATTTAAATTGGACACAGCAAGATTGGAGCCGTGTACTCTTTTCTGATGAGTCTAAAATTGTGTTACATGGCAATGATGGAAGGAATAAGGTCTACCGACGTAAGGGAGAGCGTTTCATACAATGCTGCTTTGAAGAGAGGGTTGCTTATGGCGGTGGCTCATGGACTGTCTGGGGCGGTATATCCGCGAGCGGCAAAACTCAACTTGAGGTTGTTACAGGACCACGGCTGCCAACATTAAATGCTGAAAGGTACATTCGTGAGTGCTTAGAACCTCACGTGATACCATACGCGGACTATGTGGGCCCAAATTTCCTTTTTATGCATGATAATGCAAGAGCCCATGCGGCCGGCATCGTCAGGGAATATCTTCGGGATGTGAACATCACAGTTATGGACTGGCCAGCCAGAAGCCCAGACATGAACCCCATTGAGCACATGTGGGACGAGCTAAAAAGACGTGTTAGGGCTCGTCAGCCAGTTGCCCAGACGATGCAGGAGTTGAAAACTGCCATAGAAGAGGAATGGGAGATGATCCCTCAAAATTTCATAGAGCGGTTGATAAACTCTATGCCTATGAGAGCTGTGGTAGATGCCCATGAAGGCAACACGCGTTATTAAATTAAACCTTTATTTGATAAAACATGTTTTTAGGGTTCCGTACCTCAAAAGGAAAAAACGGAACCCTTATAGGATCACTCGTGTGTCTGTCTGTCACAGCCAATTTGCTCCGAATCTAATGGACCGATTAAGTTGGAATTTGGTATACATATGGATTTTTGTGACCCAAACATGTACGGCTAAAGTAAATAAATGAATTTTGAATATGGGGGTCGCTTTTACGGGGCAAATAAGAAAATTAAAAAAAAAGTTTTGCAAACTGTACCATGTGACACATCAAATGAAAGGGCTTACTATGAGGGTCTCAAATATATTTTTTTAATAATTTTAAAATAAATAGTTTTAAAGTTATTTAAGAAAATAGACGAAAATTGACCGTTCCCCCCCCCCCTTATCTCCGAAACTACTGAGCCTAAAATTTTGAAAAAAATACAGAAAATAGTTCTATACCTGTAGATTACAGGAAAACCTATAAGAAGTCCATGGTCTAAAAATTACATGGTGAATTTATATATATAAAATTCAAAGTCCTGACTGAATGACTGAACGCACAGCCCTAACCGCTGGACCTTTTTTAGTTACCACAAACAAATTTGGGTCAGATTTAAAAAAACATGGTAGATATATTATATTCATCGTACGGAACCCTCTTCACGCGAGTTCAACTCGCACTTGACCGGTTTTTTATTCAAAAATCAATTGCCTTTAACAAGGCGCATATCCGACTTGTTAGGCGTAGCTCCATGTCGTATGGTATTCTGAATTCAAATTTAAAACAATACGATCGAAAAAGATGGTAAAATGTATCAGGTTTAAAACTGCATCAACAGTTTTTGTTCAATCTAGCAATCATAATTCGGTAGGGGCCATCGAAACCTAAATCCCCCAAAAATCTAAAGTGATCCACCTCCAGCCATGTCCTGGCCAGCCGCTCACGAACGGATGGAAAGAACTGGTGGAGGTGTCGGCCTTTGATGGAATTATCCCACCTACATTGCCATTCAGACAAAAGTTCCTCCCACACGTCAGTCTGTGGTTTAAGTAATCTAGCTACTTTAGCACGGTCACGTTGCAATAAAAAGTCTGCGTCCGTGGTCTCTCGTGCGCAGTAGTACATTGAAGCACGGCGCTGCACTTCAAGATCGACTGGAAGTACCCCTGCCAGTACCGGTAAGGCTTCAGTACTAACCGTCCTATACGCTTTACACAAGAAAATCAAAGCCAACCGCTGGCTTTGAAGTAATTTACGTCGTGCCGCTCCTATGGTGGCCCTATCGGCCCAAACTGGTGCCCCATAGCACATACACCCCAAGTAAGTAGCCCCATAGATCGTCTTTAGAGTTAAAAATGATAAACCCCACGTAGATTTAGATATTCTCGTTAAGGCATAAAAGTTCTTTTTAGCTTTTTCACCGACGGTTTTTATGTGTTCAATGAATGAAAAATTCCTCTCTAAGACAAACCCAAGGTAACACACGGACTGCTTCCTTTTCACGGGAACGTTATTAAATTTAATACTAGGACATGATTTCAGATTCCCTTTTAAAAGAAGTTGATACGTTTTGTGTGGTGCAAAGGTCAAACGGTTACGAGCGCCCCACTGGGATATTAATTTTAGGCAAGTGTCAGCCAAATTTTCGAGTCCAGCCCGAGTACTTGACTGAATGAGCAGCAGGCCGTCATCCGCGTAACCGGTTAATGAACAGCCACATGGAAGCGGAATCGCGAGGAAGTCATCGAAGCCTACGTTCCATACATACGGACCCATAACCGAACCCTGAGGGCATCCCATGGTGAGGGACTTTGACATAGAATGATGTCCGAGCTTGAGTTTCGCGGAACCATTCAAGAAGTACGAGTAAACAAGATTGTATATGTTTTTAGGGCATCCACGAATTTTCAGTTTTAGGAGTAGCATCGGCCACCATGCATTATCAAAAGCCCCAGAAATATCAAGAAAGATCCCAACTACGTACTTGTGTTGAGATGTATTGACAATTTTCCTGACATATAATGGATTAGTGTATTTTTTCAGCCACACTCAACACTAGGCTCCAAAAACATTTAAGCATCAATACCTGGATAAAGAGCTTAGTTTTTGTAGAGACTGACGTATTCACCAATGAGATCTAAGTTCTTTTGTGGATGGTCTCTAAGCTATCTTTCTGTAATCAATCATCTGTTATCAATCAATACATAGCTATATATGATGTCAATGAGCAGTTTGTAGTAGTGTATAGTAAAAAACGCGATTCGCACTTGGCCGGTTTTTTATGTTTCACGTAGTGTCGCGACGGTCGAAGGAAATGAAGCGAACAGATGTTGTTTTGATGAGTAGGTACCTACTAAAACTCATGAACAAAAGAACACCACCTACTACGATTCTTACATATTACTTTTACTTCCTGATTAACAATGAACCCTAAAAAGAGGTTGATTTCCAGTCACACCTTGTAAAAGATTTCGATTACGTTCCTATTTTTGATTGAGGTTAACATTATCAAGTACTAAAAGCTCACTGTAATCTCTAACAAACGTAACGTAAACTGTAATTTACCTGAAACTTGGGCGGTGCGTGGGCGTTCAGTAATATCGAATATCGTCCCAAGTCCGCTTGTCAAACAATGTGATTGACAGCTGTATTCACTATCAAAATCAAAATCAAAATCAAAATCAAAACTCATTTATTCAAACTAGGCTGATAATCAGCACTTTTCGAACGTCAAAATTTACTTTACTTTACTTATTTACAAGAGACAGTCCCCCAAAACGCCCCCCCTTCGACACTTCCTAGTGTTTTTGCTGGAAAGAAGAAGTGGCGGAACAAACTCCCCAGCACACATCTGTCTGTTAGGTTGGTTAGAAGAACCAGACTCGATACAATAGTAAGGCAAGTATAAAAAAGTATATAATAATAATAAAAAAAAGACAACATATCAGTAAACTAATCTTGGAGAAAGAACATAAATAAATAACAAACATTGTCTTGTGTTCAACTCAGCGACCAACTGTTCTTATCATTTAAGTAGTCGTTAATGGAATAGTACGCTTTTAAACAAAGATTAGATTTTACTTTGGCTTTAAACGCATTAAATGGCAAGTCTAGAAAAGAAGATGGCAGTTTGTTATAAAATGTTATACCAAGCCCGACGAATGAATTATGAACTTTGTGAAGCCGGTGAAAAGGAGCGCGTAGTTTATGCTTATTTCTAGTGTTAAAGTTGTGAATATCACTGTTTTTAGTGTACAGGTGGATATTTTGTTTAATATATAAAATGTTGGCAAAGATGAACTGAGAAGCAACAGTGAGGATACCAATCTCCTTAAAAAAATCTCTAAGAGAAACTCGGGCACCCAGCTGATAAATTGCACGAACCGCTCGCTTCTGCTATTATTCACTAATGTGTTTGTCAACTAAGGGAATAGTTAATTACATATTTTATAGTTGTTGTTTTGGATGGTATAGATTTTATATGACGTACCATGGAGAAGCCATGAAGTTTCTTCTCGAGTCTTCTCCATAGGAAACGACCAACACGAACCGCGTACCTTTTCTCGACGTTTTATAAAAAAAAAGAAAACGAAAACTAAAAAAAAAGATTACTACCATCAAAATCAGTTTTATATAAAATGCACAATGTAAGCGACCTCGTGCTCCAAACTTCACTCCAAACACAAAGACTAACCAAGACAGCACATGTTTGAAAAACTCCTGAAGTGTTCAACCCCATAGCAGAATATTGTGTCAAAATACAAAACTCAAAGGCCAAATAAGAGTCATGGATCCGAATACGAAACTGTTTTATCAGATATTTCGGAGTTGGTCTCGTACTACAAAATTTCATATTATGAATTTTTGCTCTCTCTGACAGACTTGAAATTTATTCAAAATCACCCTTTACTTATTTCTCGACGAAATGAGAGCAAAGCACGTCTAGGCAAATACGTGTCTCTAAAATTTAAAGACGATGTCACCGATGTTTTCAATACATATTGCCAAAGCATAAAATTATCTACAGCACACTCACGAGCGATAATATTTAAACACTTCTCGTGCAAAATAACCTATGACCTACTTTATGACAAAATGCGTTACAAAATATTAAATTAGTTACGTAACATGCAAATGAAAGCAATACAGAAGGCGACTATACTTGGGCTGCGGGTTGTTCACAAGCTACCGCGGCCTCGACATATAGGGCTAAGAAGGAACATGGGTGCTTTTTAGTCTATAGATGTCTGACACTCCCTCTCGCTCTTCCCAAGGGAAGGAGGGTTAGTAATTTGATGATTTTCCACCCGCCAAAGAAAAAGGCGACTATACTTCTAAACGTTATTGCTAAGTATGTAAATATATTGGTGCTGCTGACTGTACATCATCAGCCTGTATTGTTCCCACTGCAGGGACTCAGGCCTCCTCTCTAGGAGAGGGATGGGCTATAATCCACCACGCGGGCCCAGTGCGGGTTGGTAGATGTCACATATCTTCGAATTTTTGATTCTAAGATATGCCGGTTTCCTCACGATGTTTTCCTTCACCGTTTTGAGAGCAGTGGTGGTGAAATAAATTACACAAAGTAATGCGCCTGCCCGGGTTCGAACCCACGACCAACTGTTCGTAAGTCGGGGCCGCAACCACTGGGCCACCACTGCTCAACTGCTCAAACGCATAATTGCAAAGCCTTTTTCTCGAGGAAAACCTTATGAAATCATAAATACAATAGTTTAGGAACATACTAAACTATTATATTCATAGATATATACTATTTTAGGAATAAATATATTTTTAATATATAGTAAATGTAAGATATATTTATGCTCGTAACTGTAAACGAGGTTATGATGCTTGAAACGTACTGAAATATATCGCTAAAGTAACTTTATTGAAAGCGGTTCAAGTGGTTAGTAAATGTAACCTACTTATGTTACTTTTATTTTGTATACTAGTATTATCGGGGCGTTCTTTGTACACATCAATCATCTTAATGTTAGTATTACTAAATATAGAGTTCGTGCAGAAAGGGTTTTCGTAACTAGGTTATTTATTTGAGGTTGTTCTGTCAATCAGTTTGAAATATGTGTGATATATTCTCATTATTTTATTTACCCTTATTTTTATTTTTGAAATGAAATGTCATCATGGATGTGTTAAAGTTTGTATTTTTTACGTTATAATTCGTATATTGTAATAATAACCATAAATTATTTGTATATATACGTTTATCTTGACCGATAAATAATTTAATACAAAATCTTATTTATTTTTTTAATTGCTTTCCGATGTAAAATTTCTTTTCTCAGAAAGTCCAGTACGTCCACAGCATAGACTTATGACAAAATCTTTTCACAATATCCATCAACGACGGCGGAAACCGAATTTTCAATGAAGATGATTGTGATACTGTTACTCAATTGGCTAATTGACTACTGTTCAAAATTCACGGAAATGTTATGTTATTTCAAAAAACTAACAGAAATAACACAATGTGTGAAAAAAAGTAATAAAATCGATCAGAAAATGGCTTAGTATTAACTGATTTTAAATGACGTGTTAGTTAGACAAAGACAGCCCTATAGAAACGTGACGTCATATTTTATACCGCCGTAGTAACGTCACAGTTCCGTAGTACAAATGGCCATTTCGTGCGACAAGGATAGAAAGTGCCCCACCAAAAACTTCTAAAGCATTACTTGCTTTAGAAGTTTTTGGTGGGGCTTGTTGCTTCTTCTACTTCTCCTCCATTTTTTAGCGATATTATTAGTTTTTTCACACTTCGTGTCATTTCTGTTAGTTCTCCGTGAATTTTCAACAGTAGTCGAATAGCCAATTGAGATGCTGTTTAATAATCTAGAGTTGCTACTCAATGCAATGCAACGGTTTGCTCAGTTGGCTGTGTATTCTAATCTAATATTATTTTAGGGTAACGGGAACGTAAAAGTATACCGATACGTAACACATTTGCTCGTAAAGGGTCTCTTATTTCACCAATTTCAATATCGTAATGTATCTCATTACGTACTTGTGCGGTAATGTAATGTAAATCGCACGGTTTAGGAAGATGCTCTGTCAAAACGAACGGTACCTACTTTTTTAAATCTTAGCAAAGAGTTTTTATTTCAGAAAAGTGGTCAACATTTTATGAATAAAATTAACTTTGGGAGATAAAATATAATAAATAAACATTTAATTCTTTAATTTTATTAATTTCGACAATAAATTACAACCATTAATATCTGTAGCAAAAACAAAAATATTAATTTACTTTATTAATAATACTGGCTGTTTTGTGCCTATGCCTGAAAAAAAATCGCATCGCTTATTTGTTAAGAAATAATAATCAATTTTACTAATTGCTCAAATTTCCATAACTGCTTTAATTAAAGATTTATTCGTTTAAGAAAGTCCGAGTTTTATTTATTTCCTCGCAAATATGTTATAAAACGTCGTATGACATACGTGCGCTTTGATAATTACAGCCTCTGCTTTCTTTTAGCCCTCGCCTACGGCTCGGGCAAGCAATATCGCCTCGGCTGTAATTATCAACTTACCGCACTTATATCATAATGTACTATTACAATATATCTTCAATCGCTTTATGTAAAATACTGGTTTAGACTGAATGTCGATCCTAACGCAGTCGGGAAAAGGCTAGGCAGATGATGATGATGGTACATTTTTATTTATACAGGTACACACAAAAAAGTGGCAATTCATATTCAGTTCACTGTAGTAAATAATAATTACTCTGTGAATGAACGTGCGAGTCATGCACAGACCAGGGAAGTATGTACCACTCAGCGATGGAACAAGACTACCAGCCAATGATTTTGAATCTTCCTTGTTCGCAGATCGACTCGTGTCATGGAAAAAACGAAGATCGGCTTGCTAAACGGACACGTCCACGGCGAGACTCGGCAGGCGAAATCTAGAAAAGCTATCATAAGAATGCTTGGTAAGTGAATCGAGAATAACATCGCTTTATGGGAGAAAATATTTTATGCTTATCTCAATATACTATACCATCTTTTTTCGCTTCGAAAAACGATTAGAAGAAATCTATATTGTTTTCCTTGTTTTTGATTACGGCTTTGCTTTGAGTATCCAATTGTAATTCTAGATTCATATCTGTGCAATACATTACATCAGCAGTTTAGGTGTATTAAAGTAACAAGCAAACACACATACATTCAAATTTTCGCATTATTTTTTTTAACATAACACTTACTACAAGTAAGAGCAAAGGCTCTCTCCCTGTTTTAAATAATTCAACGGTTATGAATTTTAATTAAATACCTACCTGTTAGCTACTAGGCACTTGCGATTATATGTCAGTCAGAGGTTTTTTAGGACGTGTAAACAAGTACATAATTATGTACATTTGATAAAAGTAGAGAGCAGACGATTAATTTATAGCCAGCCTGTGCTGTCCAAAGCCCCACTGCTGAGCAAAGGCCTCCCTCCATTTTTTCCAATGGTCACGATTCTGTGCAACGTCTATCCAATTCTCAAGGAAGACCATCTAGTTCGTCCTGCCACCTCCTTTGTGGTCTGCATGCGTCTACGGCTGTCCTCTATAATAATTATCAAATGGGTGGAAAATCATAAAATAACTCCTCCTGCTCTTGGGCAGAGCGAAAGGGAATGTCAGACTTCTACTAACTAAAAACTACCCATGTTCCTTCTTAGCCCTATATGTCGAGACCGCGGTAACTTGTGGACATAATTCGGTTTCCGTTTCAAGTTTGCATCTAAAACAAGCCGTAAAGACTAGGTTGATACACTGAGAACTTTTATTTTTTTAAATATCTGAAACAATATGAAGAGGCAGTATGAAACTTAACTGATACAAACATGTTTTCGAAAAGTTTTCCATTATACTTACAAAAGCTGTAGTTATATCGACAATTCAGCAACTTATTTATATTTACTTTCAATAAACTTATTTAAGCTCGTGCTAAAAACATTTTTAGTAATAAACCTCCTCGATAAAGTAGACATGTATACTAATTATACCCATTAAATTCAAATAAAAACCGGCCAAGTACCTACATGTCAGACCACGCACAATGTAGGGTTCCGTAGTTGCCCATCAAAATATGTAAACTTACTAAACTGATTAAAAATAAAATAAAAATATGAGTAAAATATATAAGTAAGTGTAAGTGTAAGTGTTTCTGATTGAAATATATAAGTATGTTTATCAGTTGTCTAGTACCCATAACACAAGCTCTGCTTAGCTTGGGACTAGATGGCGTTGTGTGATAGTTGTGGAATATTTATTTATTTATTTATTTTTATTTTATTAACTACCCTGCCTATCTGCCTCCGAACGATGATTTACAGTTCCGGAACCGACATACCCTAAAAAAAATACAATATTTTACTTTAGCACTTACTTACGTAACTCATTTGTATATTTATGCCAAATTACAGCTTTCTAGTACTAAGAGTCTTTGAGATATAGTGCGGCCGGACGGACCGACAGGCAGACGGTCATGGCGAATTTTTAAGGGTTCCATATTGACTACGGAACCCTAAAAACTGTTGTTCTCTGACTTTATCGCCCATAACACCATTACCCTTAACTTTTGCGCTAAAAATAAGGAAGTTTATGAAACTGAAAACGTGGAAATGTGCTCCGAATTTATATTGCTAAATTTATATGAGTTCCATGACAATTTTCGTACTTTACGTCGCAATTATGATCAAATTTTTAATTAGGTATGTTCGCAATCGTTTGCACGTCGCAATTCCATTATGTAGTGTTCCTGTTTTGTCGTACCGAAATATACCAATGTTTATCTGTAAAACGTATCTATTATAAATATCTACATTCAGGCACATTTAAGAGGTCATGAATATTTCTGGTCGCAGACCCGCAATTGTGACTAAACTTACCAAACGTGTAGCTACGTGAATAAGTTCGAAAATCGATTTCCTTTGAGATTTGCTCTCTTACCAAAACCATTTGCTATCGATTACCCTTCGGTATATTAGAACACTCACTTCACTTGAAACAGTATTTTGGAATATACCTATATGTTGTAGTTATTAAATAAATATCACATTTCAGGTACTTGTAACGGGTGTAAAATAAAATGTTCAAAGCCGAAAGGCACTACACAATAGCAAGGTTCTATAATTTATCAAATGATCTACTTACTAGACGATTTTTCTTGTTTTATACTTTTAGGACCGCGGTTTTAGTAGTCTGCGTTATATTCGTAGTCGGGTTTTAGTTTTTAAACTTATTTTTTTTCGATACCAGTTAATTGGTACTATCACGTGAATGATGACGCTGTTATTGAAGAACCTTTGTTTGATACTTATAAGTCATATGTTTTACGTGGATTTTATTAAAGTATTCAAGGTCCATGTTCGAAGGAAATATTTAAAGAGCAGTATCTTTGTTTAGGGTGTTGCTGCGATTACAACTATCGTCTATATCTACTTAAATAGGTGTTGTTTAACTACAAAGATAAAAATAGCTTCTTATGGCACTCTTCCTTTTGTTCCTTTCGAGATTGAAATCGCAATTGAATTAATACCTTTAATAGTTAACGCTTGTTTTTACATTGTAATTGTATTTTCACTTTGTCGTAGTTTTAACACGGGCGCACATACAGCTGCTAACATCCAGCGTCGCTTGTATTTAACTACTTCAATATTTATTTAAGCAACGTATTATTGTTGTCTCATAATGTAATTAACTTAACTGTCGACCCTATGTGGAAGTTATCTTTAACAACGGATATTTTAAGAATTATATTATCTAACTTAAATGCATTTATTTTACCTGTTGTTTTTGTTTGTTGTAAAGTGTAACCGAGAAAATTGGTACGAGTTTTATTTAAGAAAAACCGGCCAATCTCCAATTGGAATTGCTTCGTGGAGTTGTATTCATAGTATTGTTTTTCATCTGTCGCGAGAGTACGTCTATGTACGTACCTACGATTCTTTTCTACATAAATGATCTCTAAAACTTCAGCTGTTTCATTGATACTGCCCTTTTTCCCACCTTCCGGCAATTTACCTATTCACAGCAACACGACGTATGAATAAATAAAGTATCTAAATTATCTAGCGCACCATCAGTACATCACAGACTTTATGAGCTGACGACTCAAATCGACTTTGAAAGAATGAAAGAAGAAAAAAAAGCAAAACATTTATTTAGCCACAAGTGCACAAAATATAGAACACAATGGTGACGTGGAACTCGCTAAGCACGCACTGTTCTAGAATTAGCATGAAATACAAAAGAGCAAAAGCCATTAGAAAACAGAATACGTAACAACTGTCATTCCCGTGGGTAAATCGAGGTATTCCTATCTGAGCACCGATTTTTAGAGCACCAAAGTTATTCCCATCTGAGCAGCTAAGATTTGGTAGCTGCTAGAGATGGGGTGTATAATAAAAGTAATCGATAATAATTTTAGTATAGTTCCTCAAACTACTAGGAAAACAGAAACATTAACATTAGGTATTGGAAATTGGAATCTTAAAATCAAATCTACACTTCTGGACACATCTATTGGCCCACCTTGTATTTTCAGTTTCGTTTGGTCCTAGCTAAAATGTTATATTAGGTCGAGCAAAAAGTTTTTATGCAGTTTTGAACCTGGCACATTCACAATTTCATTCAATAGTCTTTTTGAATTTCGAACACAGAATTTAAAGAAACAAAAGACAATTTGGAGCCTGTTTGTTGAAATCAAACAATCGAATACTAAGAAAACTTGGTTTTATTGGTTTACTTGGATTTAATTCTTGAAAAAGTGATTGATATCTTTGGTTTTGCAACAAACATTACTTATTCTTAACATTAAGGTGAGGTTCTATCAATAATCTATGGATACTTCACCTGAAGTCGCCGCCCAAGCTGTGGCACTTATTCAGGCCGGACACAGCCAAAGAAACGTGAGTGCTCAACTTAATTTAAGTCGATCTGCGGTCCGAAATGTTTATCGGAGGTACCTAGAGACTGGCGGCTTTGTTCGTCGCCAAGGAAGGCCACGATCTCGGGTCACAACTGAAAGGCAGGATCGATTCATCGTGACGACCAGCTTGAGAAATCGTCACCTCCATTGAGATACAAAACCAACTTCGCGACTTCCACGGAGTATCTGTGAGCGCTCGAACTGTTCGGAGAAGGTTAAAAGAACGCGATATGGTACCACACAAGCCAGCTAATGGGCCCAAACTAACGCGAGCCCACCGAACAGCGCGCCTTCATTTCGCACGCAGTCATTTAAATTGGACACAGCAAGATTGGAGCCGTGTACTCTTTTCTGATGAGTCTAAAATTGTGTTACATGGCAATAATGGAAGGAAGAAGGTCTACCGACGTAAGGGAGAGCGTTTCGCACAATGCTGCTTTGAAGAGAGGGTTGCTTATGGCGGTGGCTCATGGACTGTCTGGGGCGGTATATCCGCGAGCGGCAAAACTCAACTTGAGGTTGTTACAGGACCACGGCTGCCAACATTAAATGCTGAAAGGTACATTCGTGAGTGCTTAGAACCTCACGTGATACCATACGCGGACTATGTGGGCCCAAATTTCCTTTTTATGCATGATAATGCAAGAGCCCATGCGGCCGGCATCGTCAGGGAATATCTTCGGGATGTGAACATCACAGTTATGGACTGGCCAGCCAGAAGCCCAGACATGAACCCCATTGAGCACATGTGGGACGAGCTAAAAAGACGTGTTAGGGCTCTCAGCCAGTTGCCCAGACGATGCAGGAGTTGAAAACTGCCATAGAAGAGGAATGGGAGATGATCCCTCAAAATTTCATAGAGCGGTTGATAAACTCTATGCCTAATCGCATGAGAGCTGTGGTAGATGCCCATGGAGGCAACACGCGTTATTAAATTAAACCTTTATTTGATAAAACATGTTTTTTATTCAAAAATCAATTGCCTTTAACAAGGCGCATATCCGACTTGTTAGGCGTAGCTCCATGTCGTATGGTATTCTGAATTCAAATTTAAAACAATACGATCGAAAAAGATGGTAAAATGTATCAGGTTTAAAACTGCATCAACAGTTTTTGTTCAATCTAGCAATCATATTTCGGTAGGGGCCATCGAAACCTAAACTCTAAGGTGGCCAATAGATGTGTCCAGAAGTGTATAAGCCTTTTTGATACCATGCAGTGTGTAATGAAGATACTTCTACTACATGATTCTGGCCTCTTGCTACTTTGTGAGACTTATCCACCTAATGTTTTCGATTGGCGCAGTTCTAGTGTTCTTCAAAATCGGGTACGAGGCTTCTTTTTGTAATTTTCGCTATTCCTCTTATTTTCGGATTTACCCATTCACGCCCACTTGAAAAAGTCACCCTGTATACCTACACGATTCAGATAGATATAAAAATACCTAAGTATACGAGGTTTAAGTTCTGGCATTTTCAATATACTGCAAAGTTTCAGCAGTTCGTAACTTCAGGCAATTCTCTTGAACAGTGTTGACAGTATTACATTCAGCACTGAAGTTTCTCATGCCAACACTTCTTAGTTTATTGGACGCCGTTGGCTAGTTCTGATTTACAGGGATCAATAAAATATTAATTGCTTTCAGAATTCTATTGTGCTTTGCATTTTTTGGTTTTTAATTTAAACTACCTCGTTGGTCTAGTGGTAGCATGAACGACTGCAGAGCATGAGGTCCTGTATTCGATTTCTGGGTCGTGGAAAGTGTTAAGTATTGGAATTTTTCATCAGGAATTTTAGCAGCCACGGAGTCTAGATTTGTGCCCGGTTGATGATAACTGGCAAAACGAGTGTCTATAATATAATTTTCTGCCAAACCCTATGGAGATTATAGATGTGATGTTATGTCTTAATTTGTTAGTAGCAGCACATAATTATCCACGTTCTTATTAGTTTTATTTAACTTGTAGAACGATTACTAAAAAATGCCTGTTGTGATCAAAGTACATAATCTATTAAGTAGTAAGTATGTTATTATTATTGATATTTTCTTTCTGTCTACGTTGATCAATATTGCTACAAAAATAACCTTATCCAAGTTTACGTAATAATGTTTGTATAAGTAATTTCAAACAGACCAATTCATTTAAAATTCTTGTTTATTCAAATTCACAAACGTACCAGTGTTCCTACCTACCTTCCTACAGTGCTATTTAAACACACTGAAACAATTATTTTGCAGATTGTTGTCCCGAGCTTTCAACAATTGCCAATTTATAGTGTTGTGTCAATTCCTATTTGAATCGCACGACTAATATTTGTATCGGTCGAGAACTATTCTGGTGTAACAACATTGACAATTATTTCTGAATCCATTCAGAAATAATTGTAACTCAAACTCAATCAATCAGCTGTGGGATTGTAGGAAATTGGATGAGCAAACCCATATTAGCAAGAGCAACCAAGGTCTTGTCAGTAGAAGTCTGACACTACCTTTCGCTCTGCCAAGAGCGGAAGGGGTTATTTGATGATTTCCCACCCCCAAAAAAAAAAAGGTGTTGGAACACCTTTTTTATAACCCCTCCCGCTCTTGGGCAGAGCGAAAGGGAGTGTCAGACTTCTACTGACTAAAAACCACCCATGTTCCTTCTTCGCCCTCTATGTCGAGGCCGCGATAACCGTTGGACTACCCGCGGCCCGTTGGACTACCCGCGGCCGTCTTGGAACACCTCAGAAGTGGATGGGGCAAGGCTGTTAATGATGTCATAAAAACGTTCTTTGTTCTTTCGATAAAATATTCACCATTCGTCACTTCCGAAGCGGGTGGGGGGCAAAGCTGCCAATTATATAGTCTTCCTTATTCGATAAAATATTCACCATTAAAAAAAATCGGATCGAATTACTTAATGAAATTGAATGCCAGAAAAATTGTCGGAAATAAGATTACCTTCCCACCAAAAATTAAAACGTGAAAAGGTTATTTGCAGATTCGGGCTCCGGTGAAACGCTTTGCCTTGTTGATAAAGAAATATAATTATTGGATAACATTGTACAAAAATAAGTTTAAAAACTAAAACCCGACTACGAATAAAAATGCAAACTAATAAAACTGCGGTCTTAAAAGCATTAAACAAGACAAATCGTCTAGTAAGTAGATAATTTGATAATTATTATAGAGGATAGCCGTAGTCGCATGCCACTGATACCTGATGCTCCTTCATGGCGTTCTTATTTATACATATGTCAGCTGCTAGCTGCCAGGTGGCATGCGAATACGACTGTCCTCTATAATTTATCAAATTATCTACTTACTAGACGATTTTTTTTGTTTAATACTTTTAAGACCACAGTCTGCGTTTTTATTCGAAGTCAGGTTTTAGTTTTTAAACTTATTTTTTCATTTGATGTTTATTTTTGGGTGTTATTCAATTAAAACGTAATAATATGATACTTTCATAATGTAATATTCTACTTAATGTTCATTTGTTATTTACATAACACGAGTAAATAACACAGACTAGACCGCAAGAACTGTTTGACCGCAATCTAAACGTATATGTTGACTATAACTCTGATATATTATACATATTTGTAATGTACTCGCCAAGACCTTTCATTTGATACCAAACATGTTATGATTATCTCAATTTAATTTTTTTCGAGCTTAGAATTTGACATTTGAATTCCGTCATAAAAATAATTGTTAAAATTTATATAGCCTATGTCACCCGGGCTATTCTTACGAATCTATTGAAACCTCATTTATTAAAATACCTTCAGTAGTCTAGACGCTACGGTTGAACATACAAACACACATACATAGACTGCCAAAATCATTACCCTTCCTTTTGGCTTCACCGTAGTCGGGTAAAAATAGGTTATCCGCAGTAGCTTTACAAAAAAATCTCTATTGAGTTCTCCTCCTATCGGGAACAATGAGGAGTTTCCCCTTTAAGTTATTGTCATTATCGTATTTTTGAAGTTGGAGTTATATTGGAGTCGTACACAACTAACTACATCCCCCAGAACCCGTACCGCGTAGTAGATTTATAGCCCATATAGAGAAGGTCAAGTCTATAGTAATCATTACACAAGATGATGATAATGATGATGGTCGGACAAAAATTGAGTCATTTTCGATGAGATTCGAAAAGAAGAAGTAGATACCCTTGATCATGGTGATAATAATGCTCGTCTATTCCTTCTCTGTAGTAGAATATGCTTTTTGTCTTTACTATTCAGTCTATACAGGGTTATTTCTAAAACACCGTTAACCTTGTAAGACTGTATTACTATCATCATGAACAACAACTTTTGTTCTATGACTTTTTACAAAACATAATACATTTACCAAAAACAAAAGTTCAAGATTTCGTTGTCCTATCTAACACATTTCAACTCTGTATTTTGCTGTACCTACCTACGCCTGTCGCGCACTGTCGTAACTCGCTACGCTACGATTACCCCGGCCGCCCTTACCCCGCTCCCCTCGCTATTGTACTATCGAGTATCGTTTTCTTTTGCTTCGCAGACTTGGTAACATTTGGAGCATACAATTTAAATATTTTTATTTTTGTAAGTAAATCTGATGAACTAAAGTATGATTAATTTTTAAAATATGAACAAAAGTTGTTGATTATGATGTTAGCAACTTAGTCCTGAGAGGTTAACGGTGTTTTACAAATAACCCTGTATATATATGTATATATATATATACCTATATATATATATTTAAAAACGTTGCCACACACTAGGAATTTCTCCTGTATCGTGGGTGCGTTCACAAACATATAAACTCACATACACAAATACCCAGACCCGGAACAACTATCTGTAGGTCATACAAATATTTGATCCGATATTGCATAATATCCAGTCTAAAAAAATCAGTATAAAAAAGTCTTATTTATTGTGTTAAACTAAGGCGTAAATTAAAGCCACCTACGCAGTTATCTTGGCGTTAGCTGAAGAAGCATTATTTATGCATACAAATTTCAAATCTTCCGCCGCTATCAATGGCCAAGGTTGTCGAGCAAAGTGTCATTTTCTTGTAACTTATGCTCAAAGAATAATAATGGGTGTAAAAATGGAGAGCATTTATAAATCATCTTCTTGTCATTTCGATATTTTTTTTTGTTCTGAACCTTACCTTCGTACCCTTAAAAATAATAACTTTACTTCGTAACTTTTAACTTTACTTTTAATACCGTCATCAGCCCTGTAGGTACTACGTACAATGCATTCATCAACACAATGTTAAGAGTGCGTTATATTGAATGCTATAATAAAAACATAACCACCAAAAACAAAACTTGTAATAAAAGCCAAGCCGCGCAACTCGCTTTACCCGCTCTCGGCTTGGCTTTTTTTACAAGTTTTGTTTTTGGTGGGATCTCATTTATTTTTGTAGCGTCTCTCATTCTATCTATTTCGTTTAATGAATCAACAATACATAGGTTTATTCGAATTTAGAGCAGTCTTATTCATCGATTTGAAGCACTGCTAAAGTACCTACTCGACAAGCTGAATCAAACGATTAAAATCTCGACAAGGTCCAGTCGTTTTATAACGGATTTCCTAGGGCCACCTTCAAGCTCCATCAATAGATCTTGGAGACCATCCAAAGACAAAGTACTCGTCAAAACGAATCAAACGAGTCTAAACTCGATGGGTTATGTCGTTCTATAACGGAGTTCCTATGGCCACCTTCCAGCTCCATCATCAGATTCTGGTTACCAACTAAAGACAGAGTACTCATCAAGAGAAATCAAATGATCTCAAACTCGATAGGGTTATGTCGTTTTATAACGGAATTCCTATGGCCACCTTCCAGCTCCATCAACAGACCCTGGACACCATCTTAAGACAAACTACTCGACAAGACGAATCAAACGAGTCCAAACTCGATGGGGTTATGATATTATAAAATGGAGTTCCTATGGTCAACTTCCAGCTCCATCATCAGATCAGTTCCATATCATCATAATATTGCATTGATAGGCGATATACATATACGTGCAAAATTTCAGATCAATCAGAAACTAGGAAGTATGTTTAATTTAATAACTCGTAATATTCATTCACTGAAAATGTAACTTTTACTTTGTAATCCTATAAAATTTTATGGGATTACAAAGTTATTTATGCAGTTAGTTTCTCTAGAAAACTAGACTGAAATTGTATACTTTTTTAGTTTTTCCATGGTTTATACACTAAACACTTATTGTATTCTAAATTTGAAGCTTCTATGTCTGCTAGAAGTGCCTTAGACTTTTGATGATCGGTCAATGAGTCAGTCAGTCAGTGAGTGACAAAACTAAGGAACTTTGATTAGTTATAATTCTTAAACTACTGGTTCAAATTGAATGAAATTTTAAAAATACCGTGTTTATACAATTCCTAATTGGTTACTAAAAATTCAGGCTTCTAGTTTTATCCACAACGAAGTTATAGGAGGTCGAAAATGGCCTGAACTGGTTCGAGAAAAGAATGGTACGGCCGTGCCGCTTTATTGCTCGACTTGGCGTTAGAAGTTTTGGTGGAAAATTATCTATCCTTTTTGCACGAAACGGCCATTTGTACTACGTAACTATGGTAGTATGAAATATGTCGTCACGTTTCTACAGTGCTGTCATTGTCTAACACGTCATTTAAAAACAAGATAAAAGTAAGCCATTTTCGATCGATTTTATTACTTTTTTCAAACATCGTGTTATTTCTGTTAGTTCTTTGAAATAACATAACCTTTTCGTGAATTTTTAACAGTAGTCAAGTAGCCAATTAAAACTTTGATAGGAATTCTCATGCACACAGACCTTCTTGTATTTTCTACTTGCATAAATTGTTTAATCTTATGTGGAAGAGCGGATTCACCTAACACAAGTAACTCCTTGCTTAAAACGAGCTCCAAACCGTGTTTGTTTATGTGATTGAATAAACAATTTTATTTTGTTTATTTTTATTGTCATAGGTTTTCATTGTTTTCATTATTGACTCACAAACACGCGCTAGTTGTTTTAAGCAAAACAAATGTATTAGTAGGTAGTTCAAGAGATTTACAAGAATTCCAACTAACAGAGATTAATCAAACCATTTAATCGAGAGCAGTTCAAAACAATTCACCGAAAATAAATCCTCTTACTCGTAAATTGTTTATTAAATTAACCAAAACTATACCAAGCGAACCGGATTATTACATCAAGTTTCAATAATCTGGGTAAACCAATCAAGCAGTTACGAATTTATTCATCAGTTTTATGGGCTGATAAATATTTTTTTAGATGAAGAAGGAAAACTCGTTGAAATAATAATAAAAGGTTTCGTGTATATTAAGCCAAATTTGATTTTTCCTAAATCTAATCAAAATCAAAATATAAAAAAAAACCGACCAAGGGCGAGTCGGACTCGCGCACCGTGGGTACCGTATTAAAAATGTTTTTATTTTAAGACGTAACTAAAAATGTACGGTTTTCGCTATTTTTCCATTATCTTACGCTACTTCTTACCGAATTTCAAGATTTTGAGTTCACGGGCACATACGCTTGCGTGTGTCAAAATTTTGGGGAAATTTGCAGCATCAATCAGAAAATCAGCTGGAACTTTTGATTGCGTTGGCTTAGAAGTTTGATTTTTTCACAGCTTTAAGGGACAAGCCCGCCTCACTATTCCCAAACCACTGTAACTTCTGTAAGCCAGAATCAACAGTGGCGACCACAAGAAAAGCGCCGAGACAATGAAGCTCGACGAAGTCCCAGAGAAATGATTTGACTGTCTTGGATCCCGCAACGAAATTAATCAGAAAAGAATAGCGGAGGAGTAGGAAAAACAGAAATTTCCACTTCCCTCAATATCAGCAGGAGACAGAAAAGAACAAGGCCAATAGGCACACAGGGACGTACCTATACAACTGGGATAAGCCCAGTTGCCTAGCACCACGGATATTGTTGTCATTAATATTACTGGGTCCTAAGTTGTGAGCTGTTATATTTGATTCCAATAATAGGTATGACAAAAATGCTTGCAGCTATAAGGGACAGTAAATTTGAGTATTTGATATAAACAGCTTGATACCTCCACGCATTCCTGGGTATTGAAAGAGGGTCTTGACCGACGGACGGACGGATGGACGGACAATAAAGTGATCCTATAAGGGTTCCCGTCGGGGCTGCAGGTTGTTCGAAAGAGATACTGCTGCCTTAGCACAAAGGGTTGAGAAGGAACATGGGTGGTTTTTAGTCAGTAGAAGTCTGACACTACCTTTCGCTCTGCCCAAGAGCAGGCAGGTCATTTAATTTTGATGATTTCCAACCCTCCAAAAAAATCAATGACAGATTGAAAAAAAATCTTACAGCCTCCATATTTAATGCTTTTTATAATATAACCCCTCTAAAAACACTTGAACTAATGAGACGAATCTAGCGATACCTTAATTCAATAAATCCATCAAGTGATTTGGAAGATATGAGGGAATAAAGAATATTACAAACGAAGTTATGCGCGAAATACATAACCCCTTCCTTGCAGTCCTAGTCGGTTAAAAAATATATTACTGCCTGGATACTCTTACCAAGTACTCTCTCCTACAACCAAAACGTTAACATTTGAAATTGACCAGACACACCAATTCATCTCGAATTCTGCTATAATCGAGTTTGCCGGGGAATTTTCAAAGCTACTGTGCCTAAAATTGTGTACCTAGTACCTACTAATACAGCCAATACGAACGCGCCCTTTAAAATAGCGTCCCTAAACGAATTAGCCGACCTCAAACAAAACGGCCAAGATGTTACGTCGTAGGCTAACGTTTTAGTAATCGTCGCCATAATTTAGTTAAATTGATCTTTAACTTGGAGAACGTAGGTTTGTAAGTAAAGAACTTAGTTGGGAGAATTATGAAATATGGTGAGCGCTTGACTTACTACTTACAGTACTTACGGTAAAGTTGTTTAACTTGTGATGAAGATTAAAAAACGTATTTCTTTACATAACTAACGATTCATTAAATATTTAAGTACCTAACTAAGCAAAACAGTTTGATTCTCATTGCGACCATTTGACCAACGGGGCAGTCATTTAATTTTTCATTTTAGTCCCTACTATTTGTTTTCCCGTAATTATTATAGACTAACTTTCAATCTCAAACAAAAACCCGAATAAAAGCTGTAATCAAGTTGCGTGTACGAATCACGAACGTTACAATATATCTTTCAATACACGAATCCTTGAACACAAGACGAACACAGAAGCGCGAATACATTCTGTGGATATACAAGTATTACGTAAATCAAGTTTATTGTCAATGGAAACCGCGGGGTATTTGTTTTGCCGCCACGAACCAGACAAGACGGGGTTTAATCTATTGAAAAGCTTTTACTTTCTTCAAATGGAGGGTGTTTCGTGAATATTGGCGATAGTCTTTGAAAACTTTGATTTATTTGTTTTTACGTACCTTTAAAACTAGGTTTTTTTAATACCGCGGTGTCTGTATTCGTGCCTGGTATATGGCAGTAGGCTTGTTCCCATCTTCTGGATCTTAAATATAAATATAGTGACCTAAATGTCCATGTATTTAATATATGATTTTGTCTATAACTAAATGGTTTATTCCCGCTGTCCCCGTACACCGTGTCCCCGTCCTACGGGGACAGCGGTACTTCAATTAAATATTTAAAAATACTTCCCGTTGTCCCCGTACACTGTCCCCGTCCTACGGGGACAGCGGTACTTCAATTAAATATTTAAAAATACTTCCCGTTGTCCCCGTACACTGTCCCCGTCCTACGGGGACAGCGGTACTTCAATTAAATATTTAAAAATACTTCCCGTTGTCCCCTCCCCGTACACTGTCCCCGTTAATATAGTTGAATAAAATAAGTAAAAATTATTGCCCACAGTCCCCGTTTTTTCATTTTTCTGTAGTATTATGAATGTGTGCGTTGGCATCTTTTACCCAACAAACAAAGTGTATGGAAATATTGGTAGATTGGTCTTGGTACGCGGTAGATTAATATTAGGGATTTAGACCTTGTTTTCAAGTAGTATTTTTTTATAAAAATAATCGATTTAATTACATGTTTATTGTGGTTAGTTGCCTGTGGTCGGTGAGTAATGGGCTAGCTCGCCGTCCGTCCGTCTTATGACGACGACAGGCCTTGTCGACGGCGCGTTAGTGTTCCACGCGCGCCTCAAAGAGATGTCAGCAACATGGAAGGGAAACTAAGTTAGTTAGTTTTCATAAGTGTACGGTCGGTTACTAAAGTGGATAAGCGACCGCACAAAGCAATAGCTTGACGTTTAGTTTGGACTTACGACCTTTTACTTTCACGACAGATATTGTCGTCACCAACTGATTGTGGTTCATAATTTCAACATTTTAATAAAAGTCACGATGGCCTAGCGGTTTAGCGCGTTCGGATAGATCTATAGTAATCAGTAAGTAGTGCGTTCTAATCTCACGCAGAAAGTTTTACACTTTTTGTAAGTATTTACTTGATTGGAGGTAATGAGACAGAAATATTATACTCTTTATCAAGATAAAGAACATAATATTTCTTTTATTTCTATTTATAATAATATTTCTTTACGAACTTCTTACTTGTTCGCTTTGTTCACCCATTTCGTAAAGTTTGAAAGGTAGATCATAGAAAAATAAGTCAAGAATTATAATTTCTGTGAGGTAGACATGAGTTTTATGAATATGTTACTGGATGAACGTTGTCGATTGGGTTATAGTTGTTGATTAGTGACGTGTGGTTTAATAGATAGCAGTATTGTTGTTGATATTTCTCAAAATGCAGGCACATATTAATATTGAGGCGAGGGCGACTATTATTGCTCCGTATAAAAGTGATGATAATAGATTACAATTATCAGAAAAAACCGGAATAAATGTGAGTATTATATTTAAGAATTATAACTTAAACTGTTAGTAGAAATAAAGATAATATCGTTTGGTGACATAATGAATTCATTAATTGTTTTTTTAAATTCATCATGAGGCTTAAAAGATAAATAATTAGTGTTTATTATTGGATTCATAAATGCAGAGCGAATGAAGTCTTTAGTATTTTATTATAACCGCCTCTTATCACTTTTGTTTTGTTTTAGAAGAATTCTGCTAGTCTCTGAATCAAAGATACGAGGAAGAGGGTCGCCTTGCTAACGACAGCGAAGTGGAAGGCCGTCGCTTATTAGTGAAACGCAGCGACGCGACGGCGGTGACGACATAATAATATAATTATGGTCAAAAAAAATATGGTTTCACACCTACGGGACGCTTCGCGGAATTATTCGACACCTCATCTCAAACTGTTTTCCGTGCCCTCCAAGCTAAAGGCTTGCATCATAGAAGACCAGCTAAAAAGCCCTTCCTGACAAATAGATATAATCAAGAATGATTACGTTTCGCACGTGATTATTTAGATTTTTACTGGAATACTACCATATTTTCAGATGACAAGACTTTTAAATCAAGTCAAATAATATTATAATATTATGAGGTCATAGCGCAATCGTTTACATTGCAAATAATGGGGGCTCTACAAAATATAAAAATTCGGAAATGTTTTGTTTTTAATAATTAAACGTGTAATAACATATTTGATGATAATAACTTATCCGTAATTATTTACCAATCTTAAGTTGAGGTTTAGTTTAAATCTTCTTTTCTTCAAGAAAATTATCAATTAAGCTAAAACCTCAATACGACATTCATTGTGACGTTACAAAAAAACAGGTTCAGTCTAAATCATATTATTTGTCAAAAAACTCTATCTATAATAAGTGGGTATAATCAATTATATTTCTGTGATAAAATTATCTTTTCCTTGTTAAGAATTGACTTAGTGGGTATACAATCAAAATGTTATGATTTATGAACGATTACAAGAGAACTGTTTTTATTTAGGTAGGATTTGACGTCACAAACTCACAATTCTCATGATTGTTAATTAGTTAATTTTATAAATAATTATGACGAATAAAACATTGTCTTGTCATTAAACACGACTTTTTTTCTACCTTACCACCCAACAAACACCCGAAGTGATAACATAATCACAACCACATAAATAGTAAATAATAATACGTTGGGTTTATATCCTATATATTTAACTTCAACTAGCTGAACCCGGCATGCCTTGCAATGCCCTTTTTTCTACCAACTACGTACCTACTACGTACCTACTACCTACTACCTACATACCTACCTACCTACCTACTACCTACCTACTTACTACCTACTACCTACCTACCTACCTACCTACCTACTGCCTACCTACCTACTACCTACCTACTTACTACCTACTACCTACCTACCTACTGCCTACCTACCTACCACCTACCTACCTACCTACCTACCTACCTAGTACCTACCTACCTAGTACCTACCTACATACTACCTACTACCTACCTACCTACCTACTACCTACGTACCTACTACCTACCTACTACGTACCTACTACGTACCTACTACCTACCTACTACCTACCTACTACGTACCTACTACCTACTACCTACATACCTACCTACCTACTACCTACCTACTTACTACCTACTACCTACCTACTACCTACCTACCTACTGCCTACCTACCTACCTACCTACCTAGTACCTACCTACATACTACCTACCTACCTACCTACTACCTACGTACCTACTACCTACCTACTACGTACCTACTACCTACCTACTACGTACCTACTACCTACCTACTACGTACCTACTACCTACATACCTACCTACCTACTACCTACCTACCTACTACCTACTACCTACCTACCTACCTACTACCTACCTAGCTACTACCTACCTAAATACTACCTACCTACCTACTACCTACCTAAATACTACCTACCTACCTACGTACTACCTATCTACCTACCTACAACCTAACTATCTACTTACCCAAAAAAAAAGAACAAAAACTATCCTATGTCCGTCTCCTGGTTTTTAGCTACCTCCCCACCAATTTCCAGCCAAATCGGTTCAGCCGTTCTTGACTTATAAATAGTGTAACTAACACGACTTTCTTTTATACAGGGTGTTTGGAAGGGAGCTGTACATACGCCTAGGGTAGAAACTAGGGATAGTCTGCTACCTACCCCCGCCCATTATATTGACCTTGGCCTCAAGGTTTTTTTTTAATTTAAAATTATTTCTTTACCTTACTACGGTACTTCAGGCCCCATAACTTTTCTTCTCCACAATTTTCTGGTGTAAAATAATTTTTTGCAGGACCCTAAGACTCTAACGATTAAAACAAGACCATTAGCCGACCGGTCCCATGGATAGATTTTGAGCTACAGGTAGTTTTAGTCAAAAAATCATAAAAAAGTCAAATAAAAAATAATAATAAATTAAAAAAAAACCTTGAGGCCAAGGTCAATATAATGGGCGGGGGTAGGTAGCAGACTATCCCTAGTTTCTACCCTAGGCGTATGTACAGCTCCCTTCCAAACACCCTGTATATGTAGGATCAGGATTGCCAAGCGGTATATCGTCAGGGTTTGGAGTTCCCATTTTGGGAAAAACAACACTGTATCAGAATCACAGAATTTATTCAGTGGGCACACAACACACAATAATTAAATGTCACTTTAACACACAATAATAAACTGGTACACAATAGAAAATAAAATGAATAAGGCGAACAGACTTTTTAAGGTCAAAGTTCGTACAGTGGTCTAGCCACCCAAACGCACAGTGCAGGTAAGTAAACCGACAGTTTTGTCGGGAGCAGGGAGCTCTTTACTGAGTCGAATCCGAGGACCGACTGACTAGCTTATTTTTTTTTTTTGGTAGTGGCATCTCGCAGTTCAGTCTATGAGACTGGCTTCTGCTTAACCGGACAATTTGACTAGCTTACCGAGCGCTCGCCCTTTTATAGGACGACGCCGCTCGCTTTCTAATAAGTTCCCGCCACAACAACTCTGTCCACTGACGCACGGAAGTACGTCACGTGTTTACAAGTTACACAAAATGTGCTAAATCAAATAAGATTATTCGTTATTGAATAATCAAATAATACAAGAATAATTGGTGATAATAAAAAACGCTGAATTAACAAAGTAAATCATTTTAAAATAAAAGCAAGGTCAACATTTGTTTTGAACAAAACTATTAGTCACACTTATCGAAATAAGTTGCCAAAAATCAAATAGTGTGTACACTAGGTACTTAATAAATTATGTTATGATTTATTAGACAATAATTGATAGTAAAAAAGACACTTAAACTAATAATTGCAAAATCAACTGGCAAGAAAAAATTGAATTACCCACATTGTAATTGACAACCAACTCCGACACGGCCAGAACTGACGTTCTACACGACCTCGTGTGATCCTGAAAAAGAAAACCTCATGTGAATATCGATCGGCCTTTCTGACAACAGAAAAAAAACTTAACAAAATGGATGATGAAATGAAAAATCCTGAGTTGGTCTAATCAAATTGATATCCGAAGCAGTTGCATCGCAACTATTAAAATCATCAAACTGTTACTGACAATACATAGCTCAACTAAAGAAGAGACATAGTCTCCCAGCCGAAATCACACCATGGGATTCGACAAGTAATCTGGAGTAGAATAGACAACCCGCATAGGCGTCAACATAGACAACCCGCATAAGCGTCAAGTTCAGCATCCAAATCCAGGAGTCAACATAGACATCCGAACAAGAGTCAACATAGAACATCTTGTAAATTCAGCTATATGTCAGCAGCAGATGAATCATCATCAGTGTCAGTATTGACATCATCACTAACAGTAACAGGACATTCAGGCATTTTTCGTACACGATCATGGGCATATTTGTAAATTCTATTGCTATTCAAAGCTTTTAACAAATATCTGTCACCATCTAATAGTTCCAAAATTCTATAGGGACCTTTAAATTTAGGATCTAATTTAGTTTGGTTTCGTTCCTCATTAGCAATAAGAACAAAGTCTCCAACTTGAAACTTTTTCAAAATAGCTTTAGACGTATCATAACGGACTTTATCGTATTCTGCATTTTTAGTTATACCCAGGGCTGCTTGTTCTCTTACACGGGACAGATTTACTGCCATCTCATCACTGTCAACAGTCATCAAACCTAAAGGTCTAGCAACTCGACCAATCAATAATTCTAAAGGACTAGATTTAGTAACCCGATTAACTGTGCAATTAAGAGCAATTTGAACGTCTTCAATGGCATCTTGCCATGAGCGCTTACTGGTCTCAACGGCGGTAAGCATACTCTTTAATGTTTTCATTATGCGTTCAACCTGCCCATTAGCCCTACTTGCACCGGTAGCTATTAAATGCAAAGCAATATTATGGGAATCGCAAAAATCTTTGAAGTGTTTGCTAGCAAAACAACGACCTTGGTCAGCTATAACCCGAGAAGGTGCTCCAAATAAAGAGACACTAGACTTAAGGGTTTTAATGCAATTTGCTGCGTCAATCTGGTTGGTATGGTACAGTAAAACATACTTCGTAAAAGAATCAATTAAAACAATGATATACTCCTTGAGATCACTCTTACCACTTAGTTTCCCCGTAACATCTATATGCACCGTGTGCCAAGGTATACTGACTTTAGGTATAGGGTGTAATTCTGCTTGAATTTTACCCGAGTTAGATTTAGAGACTTTACACGTGATACAGTTATCTACGAATTTTCTAACATACTTAACCATTTTATCAAACCAGTAATGCTCATAGACCTTTTCAAGTGTTTTATCCCAACCTAAATGCATGATTGTTTCATGGATGTGGTTTATAACAGACCATCTAAAAGCTCTTGGGACAATAGGTAAACAACGAGTTTGACCATTGCGTTGTATTTTACGGTACAGAGTTCCTGATCGCAATTCATAACTTTGGGCAATATCAGAAGCTAGAGAGTTATTTTTCAGATTAGAAACGATTGCTAAAATTTCAGAATCACGCTGTTGTTCAGCTAAAAGCCAATTATTAGACAGAGTTGTAATATCAACACGTTTTTGTTCAATTTTGTTAATTGATTCTGGAAGGGGGTTTCTAGAAAGAAAGTCTACGTGGTTCATAAATCTGCCTTCTCTATACATAATATCAAAATCATAGGCTTGTAGAAAGGCCCACCATCTATGTACTCGCGGAGTTAAATCAGCTTTATTGCGCGAGGCTTTAAGGGAATTGCAGTCAGTTACAACAGTAAATTTATGTCCTTGTAGATAATGGTGAAAATGCTTAACTGCGTTAACAACGGCCAAAATTTCCAATTCATAGGAATGATATTTACTTTCAGTTGCAGTTGTTCTTTTGCTATAGTATTCTACAACATGCATTTTCTTATCAACCTTTTGAAAAAGAATGGCACCATAACCATCAGCACTCGCATCAGTATGCAATTCGATGGGATATTCAGGGTTATAAATCATTAAAACTGGCTCATTAGTGAGAATTG
Source organism: Diarsia rubi (assembly GCA_932274075.1). Lineage (NCBI taxonomy): Eukaryota > Metazoa > Arthropoda > Insecta > Lepidoptera > Noctuidae > Diarsia > Diarsia rubi. The sequence continues at coordinate 14,402,334 of OW026413.1, forward strand.
AAATTATTTTTTGCCTAATATTCTCATGTTCATCAGTCCACTTAAAAGTCTGTTTACCAGTAGTTAAAAAGAATAAAGGTTTCATGATCTTTGAAAAGTTCTCTACGAATTTTCTAAAATAGGATGCAAGACCAATGAACTGTCTCAATTGGTGAATTGTTTTGGGAGACTTTAAATTAATTAATGCTTCTATTTTTCGTGGATTTGGGCGAAGTTCACCAGAAGTGATTTCGTACCCAAGATATTCTACTTTACGTTTTAGGAAAGAGCACTTGCTAAGATTTAAAGAAAATCCAGCTTTGGTCAATGATGCTAGGACTTCTTCTAGTCGATGTAAACCTTCACAGGGATCTTTACTAGGCACCATAATGTCATAGATGTAAATAATCACGTAAGAATAGACTAACTTGCCTAATGCATTGGTTACAGCACGTTGGAAAACACTAGGAGCATTTCGTAAACCGAATGGCATAGCCAAATATTCAAATTGGCCATCGGGAGTTACAAAGGCAGTGGCCTCAATACTATCAGGGTGAATAGGTATCTGATGAAACCCAGAAGTACAGTCAAGGCAAGTATAAAAATTAGCACCACATAACCTTGCGATTTGGTCAGCTATAAGAGGTAGTGGAAACCTATCTGCTACAGTATTACTATTGAGCTCACGGTAGTCGACGCACATTCGATCCGAACCGTCGCGCTTCTTTATCAACAAAATAGGACTTGCAAACGGAGAGCAACTAGGTCTAACTATTTGAGCATCAATCAGATCATTTACTTTGGAACGAACTAACTGCCTTTCGTCAGGAGTAAGTCTATACGGTCGGCGATGAACTGTCTTATGTGGGTCAATCAGGCGTATTTTAAGTTCACCTGATGTGACTCGAGTACTGGGTAGTCCCTTTGCAAAAGCATGAGAATATTTTTGAAGGAGTTCAATCAATTGTGGTTTATATTCGGATGGAATATCTGTATCAATATCGTGAAAATTCTCAGGAATAGAGCATTGATCTACTAGAGTATTGATTAACTTAACTTTTGAAAGAGTAAGACTTGTTTCGATCATGTTAACCGCAAAACCTAATTTTAAAATCTCACGGCCTATCATGATACTATGACTTATATAGGCATCCGGTATCACATGAAACAGTATCTCTAAATGGTAACCATCTATTTCTACTTCACTCAGAATTTGCTCGGTACATATTATGCTAGAATTTCCTATTCCCATTATATTGACCATACAAGAAATACGTTTGCCACACAACTTTTTAGCACATGTTTCAGTAATAAGAGAACATTCAGCACCAGAGTCATAACAAAATGCAAACGACTCACCAGATTGCTGTAGCACACCAGTAGTAGGTCGTACATCACAAGCTTCAACTCGCTTCACGGCTGGTTGGCTGCTCGTAGGCCGACTCCCGGTGTCTTCACTCGAACCTCCCGGCTGCCTTCCAGTCGCTTTTGGGCAACGAGGAGCAACATGTCCCGCCTCCCCACAGCGGTAACAGACTATCTTCTTAGACGTCGCCTTATGAGAAGAGCTGGTTGGTCCAGAAGGCTTGTTTGATTTCTCGGCCTTCTTACGACAGTTTGTAGATTTATGTCCCACTATACCACAAAAGTGACACACTATTGCACCTGGTTTGACCTTCTTAGATTGAGAAGAATCTTGCTGGTCAGAGGAAGACTGAGACTTTCTCTTAAGGTGGGACAAGACACTCAATTCTTGTTGAAGTTTATGCCTTGTAGGTAGTAAATGCTAGTCGATAAGCACGAGAATCAAATTTGGAGACATGGGCCAGTACAGTAGAAACAGCAATGTGTTCGACATTTAGGCTATTCCATTTAGATGTCAGTGAAGTGACCTGCCGACTGGCATATGCGGCTAAAGATTCTCCTTCCTTTGCTTGACTACTATGAAGATTGACGAGGGTAGCAGCTACAGTTTCCGAAATGGCATAGCGAGAGAGGACGAGACTTTTAAAGTCTGTCCAGGTCATCCCTGCGTATGAAACTTGGGAGAGCCATACATTAGCACTGCCCTTTAAGGCTTTAGTGAGGGCGATAATAAGAGTGCCACCTTGAAGAGGTTTTTCCGACAGGCATATATCTGCCGTTGTACTCCAAGCTTGAGCATCGGAATCGGGTAGGTCTGGGTCAAAATCGGGCAGAGCAATGACAGCAGACGAAGAGGACTGCGTCTTAATTGCTTCAATTAATTGAGTCATATTTTGATTCTGAAGCTCTAGCATAGCTCGCCATGGATCACCAACACCTTCCGATTCCCGGGCTAAACCTAATCCCACTTCTGATGTAGGATCAGGATTGCCAAGCGGTATATCGTCAGGGTTTGGAGTTCCCATTTTGGGAAAAACAACACTGTATCAGAATCACAGAATTTATTCAGTGGGCACACAACACACAATAATTAAATGTCACTTTAACACACAATAATAAACTGGTACACAATAGAAAATAAAATGAATAAGGCGAACAGACTTTTTAAGGTCAAAGTTCGTACAGTGGTCTAGCCACACAAACGCACAGTGCAGGTAAGTAAACCGACAGTTTTGTCGGGAGCAGGGAGCTCTTTACTGAGTCGAATCCGAGGACCGACTGACTAGCTTATTTTTTTTTTTTTTTTCTAAATGGCATCTCGCAGTTCAGTCTAGGAGACTGTCTTCTGCTTAACCGGGCAAATCCCTGTGGGTGCCTTGAGTTTAAGGCCTCCAGCCAGGGCAAAAACTTACAAACTAAGTGACAAATCGCTAAGGGCACCCCCTGTGGGGTACGGACCTCGGCTTAGGACGTCACTGGGGGAGGGCAGCAAGGGGACAGGCTGGATCTGAGTGATGTTATTTAAGGGCTGGTTTAAAACTACTGGCTCAGCATCGCGGGCTGGCTCTGGCGAGGGTCGGGGGGGGCTTGAAATGGGATTCCGCGACGACGGACCGCGGCGGCGCGGTCGGAATGACGGATATTTATGTCTGTTCTTCCTAAGAGTACTGGTTTCCCTACTGCTTTCTTGAAGAATAGTAATAGGGTCATCAGGAGTGATAAGAGTATGCCGCGGACGGCGGGTCTTGCTAATACGCGATGGTTCGTATCGGGCGGCTTGACTAGCTTACCGAGCGCTCGCCCTTTTATAGGACGACGCCGCTCGCTTTCTAATAAGTTCCCGCCACAACAACTCTGTCCACTGACGCACGGAAGTACGTCACGTGTTTACAAGTTACACAAAATGTGCTAAATCAAATAAGATTATTCGTTATTGAATAATCAAATAATACAAGAATAATTGGTGATAATAAAAAACGCTGAATTAACAAAGTAAATCATTTTAAAATAAAAGCAAGGTCAACATTTGTTTTGAACAAAACTATTAGTCACACATATCGAAATAAGTTGCCAAAAATCAAATAGTGTGTACACTAGGTACTTAATAAATTATGTTATGATTTATTAGACAATAATTGATAGTAAAAAAGACACTTAAACTAATAATTGCAAAATCAACTGGCAAGAAAAAATTGAATTACCCACATTGTAATTGACAACCAACTCCGACAGATAAGTATTCTAATGGGTTTACAATGACAAAAAGAAAAAAAAAAAAAAAAAAAAAAATTACAAAGAAACAAAAAGCACTATCTTGTGGTGTGTGAGATTTAAACTCGGACCTCATTGATCGTAGATCCACTGCTTAGCCCAAACAGCTATCGACACTTGTAAGTTAAACGCGAATTTTAGCAATTTATTAAGTAATGCGTTTGCTGCGATTATAACGAAAGAGACGGAAATATATTTTGTTGTGCTATTTCGTGGAGTGCGACGCCCGACGCGACTACGCCGACGACATGATACGATACGATAGCGATAGCGTGGCTGTGGTGTGCTTACTGTATAGAGCAAGACCACTTACACATACAAACGCATGAACGCTCGCCCGTGCGCTCACAGAAATACAATCCTTAGCGTGCCCATGCACTTGTCTTGCCTTACTGTACCTAATAGCATAGCAGACCCACTGTCGCATGTAATAGTGGGTGATCCTATTGCCATCAAACGAGCACAAATCCAGACTCCGAGACGGCTACTAAGAAATTCCTGATGAAAGGAATTCAATAACAATTTTCCCGACCGCTTTTTTAGTATTCACTAGCAAAAAAACAATAAAAACACCGTAGACTGTTTAATTACATAGAATTTTCAGATCGTATTAGGTACATAGCGTTACGTACTTTCAGTAAATTTCAAAATACCATATTACGTACCTTTTTTTGGAGGTTCGGGATATCATCAAATGACTCATCCCGCTAAGAGCGGAGCAGAAGGGAGTGTCAGACTTGTACTGACTAAAAACCACCCATGTTCCTTCTACCCAGCCCTTTGTGTTCGGAGTCGCGGTATCTCCTTCGAACAACCCGTAGTTACCTCCAGTACATTTCAGACCGTGTATAAAACATGTGACAAGGACGTTATATTAAACATTTCACGATGAGAATATTCTCCATTCTTTAAGCAGGGTGTTAAAAAGCTTGCTCATAACACAATTGTTTGCTCTCAAATGCTCACTAACTTATAGGTCTGTAATATTTTCCCACCACGGATAGAGATATACCTAGATAACGCAAGTATGACGATCCGTATGAAAACCCAAGCGTGCAATTTTTGACTACCTAGTATGACGTCATAAGGACTATTTAGTTTACTATACTTACAAACAAGTTACTATTCAAACAAAACAGACTTCGTTTTTGTTCTTTCAATGTCTTGAATTAAGTTCTTGAATTGTAACGGTGCTGGTACAACGTAGGTACTTAGTTGTTTTACACCAATTAGCTTACTGCGACACTTGCTGTTACCTCATCTTTATATTTTTTTTTTCTGTACGTGTGTTTGTCACTGAAGTCCTCCCAAACGACTAGACCGATTTTTATGAAAATTTTCGTGTGTGTTTAAGTGGATTCGAGAATGGTTTAGATTTACAATTGGACCTGGCACCTACCAGGTCCATTTGTAAATCTGCGTCTTGCTTTCCGGGGAGGACGACGTCTGCCAGGTCCGCTATAATTTACTTAAGCCGGGCAAAAAGGTGCTCCTGCGTTATCTAGGTTTATTTATCACTCTCAAATGCTCAAGTAACATAATATGTAATATGTATCCACTGAGTTCACGTCTTGCTAACAGAATAATATTTCAACGTGACGACACGTCCTGAAGTGCTGAATAATGTACATTCAACAAATGAGAGTATTATGCACACATTAATTTAAACGGCTATTACTTACGAACTACCAACAATTCTCACCAGCGAAATACAGGCACAATAAAGGCAGACACGCATAATCTAGGCTACTGAAATAATTTACAAAATATTTACTAGTTGTCAGAGTTTCAGGCGGCTGATAGTCTGTGACGACTATTAAAGATCTACAAATGACAGCCGAAACCGTTATAGAGTAACTTTGCGGTGCCCCGTTTAAAAAAATTGTTTGGGGATTTCTCACTTAGGGAAAAAAAAAATTGCATAAAATTATAAGCAATATTTAATCATCATAATTATCTGTCTCTTTATCCCAAAAAAAAATCTTGAGTTTAGTCATTTCTGAAATGTAAAAAAAAAATGGGAAGTTTTTATTGATCTTTGCCTACGCACGTCGGGGGCCCCTGTGGCCCTCGGGCCCCGTATAGATACAGCATAGCTAGGCCCCTGACCAGCTTAACGTGCTTTCCGAGGTACGGAGGAAACTCGGTATATTATGGGTGGTCACCGACCCACGGGCCAACCTAGCTAAGCGCGGCTTACTCTAAGGGTTGATATTATTTAACCACAAGCTACTTTGTGTTTTAATTGAAATACAATATTTTCTTGAATTGGGTAAAAATCGTTGGAGGTGCTAGGTACACCTAAGCTGGTTAGTATTTGTCATATAATGTTCAAATCCTCTTCCTGAATAACTAAACCCTTTTGTTGACTGTACAAAGTGACTTGGAGTATAAGTTTAGAACGTTGGTGTAGGTTTTCCTTTTTACCCGACTGCGGCGAAGCTTAAAAGGAGGGTTATTATAAATAACAAGCTTATGCCGCCTATTCATCCGCGTAGCAATTTTGTGTGAGAGAGAAAAATATAGGTAGCCTATGGTCTTCTCCAGGATTATAATCTACTAGCTGTTGCCAACGACTTCGCCCGCTATAATTTGAAAATTATCCCAAAATCGGGTTATAAACTATCTGTGTACCAAATTTTATCCATTCCGTTCAGTCGTTTTTGTGTGAAAAAGTCAAACAAACATACACACAAACTTTCACCTTTCTAATATTAGTGTGAAGTGTGATATCCGGATCTTATAAACATATTGTGGCCATGAATATAAGATCCGGCTGAAATTTTCTATAGCAACCCGGTATTATCTTACACAAAGACATTCCGCATTACGTAAATATCTTTACTCTTCCAAAAAAATGTTCTCATTATTGGGTCAAGGGATCAACTATCAATAACACTAACCATTTCATGCGAATTTCCTCTTTACTGTATTATTATGGGCCATCTTTCTCCATTAAGGTCACGCAGATTACCATTATCAAATATTGTTATCAAATCCGAGAGAGTTAGGCGTTATCTACAAAGGAAGGAGGGTTTATATCTAACATTACACTTGAACGATTTTTATATCATTAGGAGAAAATTACACCCTACAAAATCACAGCAACATAAAGTTAGGGAATTTGTAAACGACAGATGTATTTCAAAAACTTTATTTCGTGCAGAGGCTTATTAGGGTTAGTAACACAGTTCATAAAAACTAAGTGTTAGTAAGTCCGCTTTGCGAGCAATCTATTAGAGAATCCTAATAAAAAAACTTAATAAAATTCTTTCATTTCTAAAGCATTAAAATTATCACAGAAATTCCTTATAAAAATAATGTTGGTGAGCAGTTAGGACGGGTTTTCGGAAATTAACTCACTAGAAGGATAAAATAAACCGTTCATCTTTTTTGTTGACAAGAAATTCCATCACACACAGGTCATTTAATATGTAACCAAATGCACAGTTGGCGCAGTGGCTAAGCGATTGGCAACTGCGCTGCGTGTTACGGGATCGATTCCCGCATAGATCAAATATTTGTGTGGCCTTTAGGTAGTTGTGTGTGATTTCTAATGTGTGACAAGGTTTATAAAGAAAACATTTCTTAATACTACCCATATTGTTCCTATACACCTAGCAAGGCTTCTCTCTCTGTGTGAGATCATCATCATTTTAGCCTGTAATCACCTATGAGTGTGAGTTAAAACCGAAATTAGATTGTCACATGGTAAACAAATGTAAGAACTTATGCGTGAATAGTCCCTTTTTTTTTGGCGTGTTGGTAATTATCAAATAACCCCTCCCGATCTTGGACAGAGCGAAAGGGAGTGTCAGACTTCTACTGACTAAAAACCACCCATGTTCCTTCTTAGCCCTATATGTCGAGGCCGCGGTAACTTGTGACCAACCCGCAGCCGCGTGAATAATCCCATAAACCACGTTTTACTCTTAATAACTACGTCATACCCTCAATAACATTACATTCAATTACAAAGATCAAACACAAATCGCATAATCGATATTAAACGCATTCGATTCATTGGTAATTGGACAAAGCTGCGATAAACGATTCTATTACCATTCTTTATACGTAGACAGAATTCCACTCTTTGATATTTTGAATAATAATAATAAGTTAATTTATTTCTCTCACAATGGTTATTAGCAGTAAACAGTTTTGAACAGTATAATATTCACATTGTGAGAGCTGGTGCCTGAAGTAGGTTTAAAAAAAAAACCTGTATTACAGGTCACCAAATGGTTGTTTGTTTTGTTATATTTGTATAAATGTAAAGTAATAAATGTAATGCATTTAAATTTATTCTGTTTCTTTAAATATCATGTTTAAAACTTACAAACGATTTTTGTAGAAACTGAAATGCATTATTTTTGTTTCTAAACTAAGTAGAACTTGTCCGAATCGATGTTTTATTCTTAACCCAAATAGGTTATTCTAGAAACGTCCCCCACTTTTTACTATTAACGTTCCGAGTCAACTGCCTAGCCGGTTTACAAAATTTTGGACTTAAAATCCCAATTTCCAAAATCTATTTATTCTGCAAAATACCGTTCAGTCACTACATAAATTACAATAATTCGCACTTTGATCTTTATCCCGGCAGCGATGCTTGTAAAGAAAAGTGATAAAAAGCTTTCCTATCCATATGAGCTTCACTTTGTCTTTGTCAGCCGTATCTTTGATAAAACGCTCAGTGGAAATCGGAAGCTTTAAAAGTTCATATAAGCTTGCCAAATCTTTTGTAGAGAATAATGACAGTTCGCTTCTTTTAGAATTTTGAACTACTTGTACAATTTTTCAATAGAGCGTATCAATAATCTAGAGCAGAACATGTAGAAAATAAACTTTAAGTTATGAATAAGGTTTAGACAAAACAAAAATTTGACAATACCGTATCAAAATCAAATATCAAAACTCATTTATTCAAACTAGGCTGATAATCAGCACTTATAATTACATTTACTTACTTATATTTTGATAATTTTGACCCAATCTCTCCAGTGTGGAAATACCGGTCCAATACTTCACGTAGTTCACGTAGAGACATGTATGCATGCATTCCTATTACCAGCAGTTGGAACATGGTTGATTGATTTTTTTTATCCGTTGCCCCACACTAGGAATTTCTCCTGTATCGTAGGTGCGTTCTCAGACATTTAAACTCACATACACAAATACCCAGACCCGAAACAACTATCTGTAGGCCATACAAATATTTGTTCCGTACGGGGTTCGAACCCGCGACACGTAGCGCAGCAGTCAACTGCTTGAGCCACTGCGTCAACCGTGCCGCCAATTTCATATTAATAAATACTTCGGACGTTAAACAAAAAAAAAAACTTAATCATTTCCTAAGAAATTTTGTGTAAGGAATCCGTGAACGTCTAGACAAAATGACAAGGCCAGACAAATCTGGACGGATTGTAATCTTAATTGAATTCTTTACATACCAAAATTGAGTATAATAATTAGAATTTTCCTTCTGGACATGAGTTGCCATGGCTGGCCTTGAAGTATTTAAATAGACTCCGGACACTGGTTGGCCGAAGATTTTTAAACCAACCCAGCCTTTTTGAACTATGTTGGGGTCGGCTTCCAGTCCAACCGGATGCAGCTGAATCCTCTATCTAACCTCCATAACCCAGTTAATACTCGGTAATACGATACCTCTGTTCTAACTGGTTGTGACTGTCAAAATAATGACAGCCAAAGGCTTAACATGTTTTCCGAGGTACGGAAGAAAGTTGGTAGGTACAGTTACCATCAGAAGTAGATTAACACTACTCAAAGTTCCAATGAAGATGTATTTAATAAAAACTCGTTACTTACAAGTTATTGAAGAGTAAGGAATATTTTGAAGAATAATCTTCTGAAACCTTAAAAAATTGTTGGAGTCCTGTACATCAAATTATAAAAATTCCGAAATGTTAGGCTACTTCTGTTGCTGACCCTACGCACAGTCTGTACCCAGCAGTACCTGACCCGTCGTATAAAGAAGAAGGTGTGAGAAGAGGGGTCAGGGAACGCTGGATACGACTGTACAGGCAAGCACAGCCTAACATAAATCGACCCAAACGGCAGTTATTATTTAGTAAGGAACTTCTTGAGCGAGAGCGCGAACGTGGGATGGTGGATAAACAAATTATCTGGCCCAGACCTGACCACGGATAAATTATTGCCTCCAATAGTACCCTAAAGGTGCAATATTCATAAATTATCCCAATACCAAACTTGCTAAAACTGAAATCTAAACTTTGCTTTACAGATACTTACAAAATAAACCTTCCAACTGTTTTTAAACTCTAATAAATTACCTATTTTCATATAAATGGATTCTAACGCGTCTATTCGTACAAAATAAATGTTGACAGTTAGCTAAAACCCCAAGGATTAAGTAAATCAGGACTTTACAACTTTGGAAAAACTACAAAATGTTCTGCAATATAAAATGGGATAGAATTGCTCCTATTTATTTGAGAAAAGGATTAAAGCTACATTTGTATCAAACCAAAACAATTTGCACAAGGTTTATTTTTCTTACAATAAAACAAATTACTTAATTGAATTAGAATTCCCAGTGTGACTTTAGTATTTAAGGTCTAGAACAATAAAATAATTTTAATTAAAATGTTTAATTGTGTGAGTGGAATTTTATAAACTGAGACGAATGGACAATTTTACTAAAATAAATTTGTACCATAAACGTACAACAGTAATTTTACGTACAGTCAACAGCACCAAGATGACATGATGATGTACACTTTTTATATTCCAAATCATCGAAGAATTTCTCATTAGCAGCCACGGAGTCTGGATTCGTGCCCGGTTGATGGCAATAGGCTCACCCCCTTTTACACAGGACTCAAACATAACTAGCGAAATGTAGGAAGGATTACGCAGAAGTAAAATGAATAATCGCTACACCCACGATTAGTTTCACCTCTGCGTAATCATAAGTATAAATCTTCAGGGATTATAGGCGTGATTTTATGAACAGTGATCGGAATAGGTAGAGCTATTTAGGATCATTGACCGCAAACGTTGATGGTAATATGGGTATCCCACGGGATTCCGACGGATACTTGGGGATTTTATTGAATTTCAATATTTTTGTCAATATGTCTAAAAATGGTTTATGTAATTTTTTATGATTTTACATCTTTTTTTTTTGTGTGGTGGGAAATTATCATATAACCCCTCCCGCTCTTAGGCAGAGCGAGAGGGAGTGTCTTAGACTTCTACTGACTAAAAACCCCCCATATTCCTTCTTAGCCCTTTATGTCGAGGCCACGGTATCTCTTACAACATCCCCCATACTTAAAAACCAAATCCCAGTACTCGTGGAGTATCCATTTTATTCTAACCTATGGCAAGTACATAAAACAGCTCTACCTATTCCGATCTATGATTATGAATAATCGTCATAAAATGAAAAATCGATTTTCTTAGCAGTCATACACACACAAAGCAAAGGACAATACAACAACATGATGTACAACAGATTTTGATGCGAAGACTCACAAGCATTCAGTAAATATTTTCTGGAAGGTTAATGTTTAAATATTACGCTAATTATTTACATTAAGAAGTATCTGAATGTAAAAACATAATATATACCATTCGAAGCAGGGTTTGTTGCTGTTAGTAAGATGGTTGACTTTTAGTACATGAAGCTCATTGATTTCGGGACATTTCATCGGAAATTTAATTTAAAACTACGTCCCTGCAAGAGACCTACATTCAGCATCGAGTGGCTAATGTTTAAGAAGAAGAAGAACATCACAGTTTTTTGGAGTTTGAAGGATTTTGTTACAAGTTTTCAGTTTGGTTTTATTAATCTCATTAATTTTCAGGCAGTGTTGAACCGGTACGTGTCATGAGTACTTAAGAACCGGGAAACTCTGAAACATTTTGTTTTCCGAAGGTCACTAACCCTGGTAGTTTATAAATACTATTGAATTGTTTTCACACACACCCAGCGTAGTTGCATCTTAGCAAAGAAATGAGTAAAACACACTGATGCTGAATATACAATTTGATTGAGCCATTTCTTATTTTATATATGTTTTTATTCGATGCTTTAGACATAATTTGATGTCATCAAAGTCATTATTGATAGTCCTGTTTTTGAAATTCTCTTTTTCTTATCGCGTTTAATCTACATTGATTTAATCCACAATTTGGCAGCGAGTTGAGCACTTTTAATTTGCGTCCATCTGCTCTTGTATTGTGTAAAAACAGAACTGGTAGGACACGATGTTCAGTGTCCCAACATTTGTGGAACAGAACCCCGCATTTAATTTCCAAGGCATAGTCATCTATGAATCTCCATTTGAACAGGTTGTCCTTACTTGCCAAGCAGTGCCCGGAGTCTATTAAAAAAAAATTAAGATCCATGGCAACACGTGTCCAGGAGAATGATTCTCATAATTATATTCACTTTTGGTATTTAAAGTATTCAATTAGTGACACAATCCATCCAGATTTGCTGTCTTGACGTTTACAAATTCCTTGGAAAATTATTAAGATAATTGAATTCTGAAAAAGGTAGATTAATAATAAGTTATATTATTATGTTCAATGTTTTTAGCAGGTCTTCGTAAATTTTGTAATGGTTACAAACTACCATACATACTACCTAGCTACCCACCCGCCTACTTTGGTGAATTGGAAAATAAAAAGTTAAAATAAAAATGTAGGCATTGCTTCGCAGTTACGGCGTAGCAGAGGTTAGCTTTGAAATCACAACTATTTACACCCCTTGAAACATTTGCAATATCACTTGGTTCAGTGTTTAATGTTCACCTGGGTGAATTACTCAGGTGAACATTAGATACTAAAGTAGTATCCTCAATTCACCTGGGTGAAACTAAACGTTTACTATAATATCACTAACCATTTCTATGAGTAGAAAAAAAACAACTTTTAACTATCTCCTAACTTTTGCGCTCGAACATCACGGCTACTGTTAAAACCTACAGGGTATTTTGAAGCTTACATTAGGCAAAAGTTATCCTACATTTATTTTGATGTAGCTAACTTATGTTTTAGGTACTTTATCTGTTCTATCAGAGTTTTGAAATAACAAACTCTTATCTCGCGTGCTTTTATACTTTATTTTTGTTTTTGGATTCTTTGTTTATGTTTCCAATCCGTTTTGTTCCGTGTACAAACTTAGAAAACATTTAATGTTTGTTATTCTACGTACTAGAAGTCATAAGAAGAGAATGTTCAAAATGTATTTCCTAAAGTGCTTGCTTGTCGATGACGTAGTTTTCACTGAATTCTTAATCAAACCGATCATCTCTATAGCGAGCGACCATAGACTCGTTTAGAACGCTAAGTTTAATCCCAGCTTTATATGAATGAAACGAACAGATGATCACCAAAATTCAGTAAAGTTTGTTTTTCATTATTGCCAATAGGAAATTCGATTGGCACACGGTTTGTATAATAAATAATATTTATCATCGAAAAGCTAAGCCGAACTTGCAATTAATTGCTCTTTTTTGTCCACAGCTGCAGTGGTGATAGCATTCTTCGTGTGCTGGGCGCCGTTCCACGTGCAGCGCCTGTTCTTCATCTATGGCTACAACCTGCCGCAGTTCCACGTCATCAACGAGCACCTCTTCAACGTGGCTGGTGCGCTGTACTACGTGTCGGCGACAGTCAACCCCATACTGTACAATGTTATGAGTGGCAGGTGAGAGAATTTTTGATTGTTTACATAGGCCATCAAAGAAAAGGGATCAGAGTATAACTTATTGACTAGAGTAAGGCCTTCTTTTCCATCCTCTGCGCCGTGCCGCGTGATCCATGAATCTAACGTTACAACGTTTTTAGGAACGTTTGTGACGGTCTAAAGAGAACCTAACCAATTAACCATCTGTGACCGGGTAATAAAGTGTTTATTAAGCTCGCTGCACTCACTCCTGCTGCAAACATTTTTTTTTAAATCTCGGTCATTCATGCGTTAATCGATAAAGTTACTTTTAGTTATGAATGAATGGTTGAAAGGAAAGATAGGGGATAGCCCCAGGATAAAAATCAAATTCTTTGCGCTTGTTTGTATAATAATAAGACTTTATTTCAGATAACTTATTGATCTATAATGGTTAGTAACAATTGTAACTTATAAACTAGGTTAGTAGGCAGTAATCGTTTAGAAAAAATGAGTGACAGCGTTAGTAACAATGTTCTTACAAACTATGTTAGTAATACACTTACACTTGTGATATCACTGCTGCAAAGTTTCGGCTGGGCCGAAACTTTGCAGCAGTGGTTCACAAACACACAATCTAGCCTGGTTGCTATCATAGAGAGGATGCTGTTGGGGCTGCTCCGCACCCTACGGACCAGAGACGCACATCGCTTACGCATCACGGCGCAGAAACAATCTATGTGAGCTTCAGCAAACATCCCTGATGCGCTGCAGTATCGGGGCTGTTGTATTTTTTGTTTAAACCACTTAAAAATTTACGAAAATAAAACGTGTCAAAGATCATGAGTAGAGGCTTTTGACGTCACTTTGTGGGTAACATAGTACTAACCTTGTGACGTCACACGACTTGACGCGAATTTTTATAATATACATGTTCTCGATGTACTCGCCAAGACCTTTCATTTGATACCAAACATGTTATGTATTATCTCAATTTAATTTTTTTCGAGCTTAGAATTTGACATTTAAATTCCCTCATAAAAAGAATTGTTAAAATTTATATAGCCTATGTCACCCGGGCTATTCCTACGAATCTATTGACACCTCATTATTAAAATCCGTTCAGTAAGTAGTTTAGGCGCTACGGTGGAACATACAAACATACATACATACAAAGACTGGCAAAATCATTACCCTTCCTTTTGGCTTAGCCGTAGTCGGGTAAAAAAGAAAAATACGTGTTAGTTTTTGAAAATCTATCTGACGGACTATTAATTACTTTTTTTTTTAAATATACCCTATTGATTTCGGTCGCGACCAATGATAGCATAAAGACATATCAAAAATATCCCTAGACGAAGAATTCCGAAGTTTAATCAAACACTGGCGACAAATACCCTTCCTTACCTCACAGCGAGGGACCATTGATACAAGTGGCTTCCCATTAATTTGCCGCCCACGTATTGATGGCCTATTTACTCTATGTGATCGGGCCATTGTCAAGCACCGACCTTTTGCTAAGAGGAAAATTATGTTTGTAGTCACAAAGGCAAATAATAAAGGAGTACTTAAAGGTTCACTTCATTGTAACTTTTATACATTGTATGTAAAGATCGGGTTTTGTGTTTTTGTTAACGCGTTTTTATGTTAACTTAGCAACTGCCTTTGATGCGATTATCTCCTTCATTTCGAAAGGTTTATAGCCTGCCTCGTGGGTCGAATGGTCGCAATCGTGACTACTGAGCACGAGGCGCTTTTATTTTGGAGGATTGACCCCAAAAAAAAAATAGGCTCAATTAGCAGAGCGAAAGGGAGTGTTAGACTTCTACTGACTAAAAACCACCCATATTCCTTCTTAGCTCTTTATGTCGAGGCCGCGGTATCTCTTACAACAACCCGCAGCCCCGATGGGGCGTGCAGCTACGACGGGTGTAAAAATACCCTTAACGAGGCCAAAGGGCACTTGTTCTAACCAATTATTCACATTTTTTTTTAATACTAGTTTTTAAGGTTATAATTTGACTTTAATTACCTCCATGACCCGTTTACTATTCCGAGCATCCATCTGCACAATATTTGATGCATTGAGTTGTACCGTAAAACGTGATTTGTCACCCCAACAAAAAGTTTGATTTTCATAATGCTTGGTTAGTTAGTTTTGTTACACCAGTATTTAGTACCTGTTGAGAGGTAAATTGTTTTAATTATTAAATACCGTTCCGACAGATATTACTTAGGGGTTCTGATATAATTTATATTTCGTTTTCGTTGTCGGATAGGTAGTCGCCCTATGTAAAATCTAATAGTGTGTTTTCTACATCTTGAAATGAATATTGTAGAGGGTGTAAAAGTACCCTTAACGCAAACGAAGGGCACTAAAACTTGTTCTTCCCACCACTGCGATATTTTTTTTTGTTCTAGACCATACCTGGGAACCTCCTAGTTACGGAGATCTTGGGGGTCAAATTACCAAGTTTTTCACAATTTTTTTGTAAATAATAGTTTTTCAGGTTATAACTTTACTTAAATTACCTCCATGACCCGTTTACTATTCAAAACATACACTAGCACAATGTTTTAAGACTGCTGAGTTTTACCGTAAAATGAGATTTTTGACGCCAAAAAAAAAATTGGCGTAGGCGTACTTAGTTTGATGTACATAATGCTTGGTTGACGGCTGTGTAAAGGGTTTATTTACACCCTGTATAATAGGAAATAAGGAAGGAGGAAATCAATATAATCAATTGGAGAATAACCAAATATTTAATTACCAATGTCAAAAAGTAATTAATAAAAATAAATCATTTATTCAGAACCAAACATTTCTACATTTTTATGCTCCCACCAAAACGTGTCACAGTTTGTCAGCGAGGTCATGTACTCGTAAAGCTATACATAATTCGAATCCATATTGTAACGCTCTATAATAGGCGGAAGTATCGTTTTCAGCGAAATTTTAGTGTTCCCAAGAGCAAAATACAGACGTGGTACACAAACCATACTAATAAAATAATAGGTTCCTATGTGTTAAGGAAAAGTGACGTCGTCTGTCTGTTACCTTTTCAACGATGTAAACGTCTGAATTGATTTCGATTAAAGACATAGGTCGACTATGACCGGGACCTGGGGATAGGACTCATGATTTTAAATAACTTTTTCAGGGAAAACATTCCCGTAGGATATCTTCCGACGTACACGTGGGGGAAGTAGCGGATAGAACCTAGTTAGTACTAGAAGGGACTTCTACTGACTAAAAACACGTAATAGTGAAAAATAAATAATAATAGAAAATGTAAGTAAGAGTAAATGTGCTAACTGGTGTATCAGTTACATTTAACAACATGTATTTGTTTTACGAGTTTGTCCCTGTTTATTAACCAGAATATAAACGGAACTTTTGTCGCAATTTATGATAGTTAGGACTTTAGGAGTACAGTAACACGTGGTATGGGTTATGTTTAACATAGTTTAGTACTAAAAGTTAACATCGTTTCCGGAGTATGTTCACCGAATTTCAAGTTACGATACATATAAAGTGTATGTAGTTACGAGTATAACTCTGCTTACCGCTATGTTATGTTTTAATTATTTCCGTTAGTCACATTAAAATACAAAAAAGTATCTCGTTTTATATTCGGACTTGGTAAACAACATATTATAGGTTAGGTCTTGATATAAAACAAACGTCATCATCATTTTAATCGCTGCTTTATTTGAAAGAAAGAAGAAGTATTTATTAAACTCGCATAGGACAAAATTAAATAAAGAGAGTACCAACCAACAAACTTCTATAAAAAATAAAATAAACATTTTTAAGACAACAATAAACAAATCGGCCCTGCACAAGTCCAAAACGCCACTATGCCAGAATGGTTCTGTAAGATTAAAAATATCACAGCACTATTCATGATCAGCGGAGCATCACGCTCTTTCTAGCCATATCGTCTTTCACACAATCCGTTTAGTATCTCTTCGTTTTAACATAACATTACGCCTATAATACCTGAAGGGTTAAGCATAGGTGTACTCCCGCATTTTGCCAGTTATGTTTAGCTCCAATGTAATAGGGGGCGACCCTATTGTGTTCAACTTAACACAGTTTTAGACTCAATGGTTTCTTCTCAAAAATTCCTGATGAAAACACCCAATAACACTTTATCAGACCTGGGAACCACACCTGCGAGGCAGCCCCTTTTTTTTTTTAAAGGGCTAAGCAGAAGCAGTTTTTAGTCAGTAGAAGTCTGACACTCCCTTTCGCTCTGCCCAAGAGCGGAAGGGTCTATTTGATGATTTCCCACCCGCCAAAAAAGCCCCTTTTTTACCGACTCTTTAGATCTATATTTAGACTCAAAAGTTTCCTCACGACAATTTCCTCAATTTTCCACATCACATACCCTGACACCTTATTTCCGCACAACGATTCAAGAAAGCGAAGCGTACATCAAATTATATATTTTACGTATAGGTACAGTCACGAGCTAAAAGTTAACTAACAGTAAGAAAAAAATATATTTAGATTTGCTTTGAGTATACATATTGGCACACATGGAACTTCAGAAAAACGAATTTAATAAATAGATGTTATTTTTAGATTTGGTTAAACCTTTTCTGGTTTTGTACTTTGGGACTCGATGGTTAATTATAAACCACAGTATTACGAGACAATAGTTATACTTAGAGCACACTCACATTTAGCCAGTTTTGTTTTAGTCGCGTGGCTATGAAGGTACCTATTACGTAGTGAGGCTGCAGCTATTTTAAATCAGAAACTTTAAAATAAATATTATAATATACTTAATAGTATAATCAAAAAGAAAAAAAGAGAAAAGAAAACATTAAAAAAAAACTTAAAGACATTCAGTTAAACCCAATAACACTTTACTCCCTTAAACGAACCTAGGTCCTAACCACACCAACCTCATCAGGTCAGCAAGAGCAAACTGCTCTCGACCACATGTTCAACGAGGTACATACTCGTAGTTCAAAGTAAACGTCAGAAGAGATATTCTCTCCAGTACGTACTAATATATTATTCATTCCTGTACTCAGTGCTAATTGCAATCCATTAGGCTTGGCTTTAGATCTCAGAAGTCTGCATAAACTTAAAGCAGCTAAAACTTGTCTGGATGGATCTTTGAGTTTAATTGAAAATTACCTTCTGAGAAATAAATTTATATGGCGATGCGACAACATAATAATGTCTAAACATGACTGACTCATATTCATCATCGTTCTAGTCATCTCCTATATTTGAGGTCGGCTCCCAGTCTATCTGGATGCAAATTAATACCAGTATTTTATACGGATGTACTGTTTATTTGACCTCCACAGTCCTGCTTTTAGTAATATCACACCACTTCTAAGCTCAGTGTCCGGAATACGGAAGGAATAGGGGATAGGACTGGGTCAAAAAAATATGATTCTATTAGTCCGTCAGTTAGATTATCGAAAAATATTGGATAAGTACGTGTTTTTTGTTTTATCAAATTAATAAAATTTGACGAAGATAAGACGCGTCAAAGGTCATGAGTGGGGGGTTGTGACGTCATTTGTTGGTGAAAAATGTACTACCATGTGACGTTTTCGAGGAATTCACGAGTTTTCGAAGCATTGTATCGTCTTCATTTTTTGTTTAAGTGAAAAAAGAAAAAATCCGTGTCCAATATTTTTGGAAAATCTATCTGACGGACTAATTATTTTGTTTTTGTCCGATCCCCTACTAAGGAATAGAAGCTCTGAGCTAAAAATATCAATATCGTCATTTGCGAGATTCAGATGTTCTAATGTATTACTGAAGAATTACTAAAAGTCCGAAATTAAAAAAAAAGAGAAAAGTAACAAAGTCGATAGTAAAATATTCTCTTTATATGTATAACGTAATACATAGCAAACAGACTGCACAATTTAAAGGAAAGAAAAGTCTGTTTGTTCTAAAAGTCTGGAATTTTTCGTCATTGACACAATTTTCCCCGCAAATAATAATAAAAATTAGTATTAATATCATTGATCATAAGCCCTAGCGGGGACCAACCTCAACGTTCAGGAGTAAGTGACTAATATCGCGGGCTATGAAATCTTTAATTGCTGTGACAGAACGTTATATTACTAATGTGCTGCGGATAACTGCGCTGAAGATTTATGTGAAAACATTTCAGTGCGTCTAGATTACGTATGTTGCTTTGGGATAAGGTGGTTCCTAACATCCTATAGTCAATAAAAAAAATTAAAAAAAAAGTAAATAATAATAAACTTCCTATAGTCATACAGGGTGTAAATTAACATTTACACCCTGTATGACTATAGGAAGTTTCCTTCACACATACGTCAACCAAGCATTCTGGACATCAAACTATGCAGACATTTTTGCTGGGAATCGACTTTTTTATTTGGGGTCAAAAATCACATTTTACGGTAAAACTCAATGTAACACTCTATGTGCTAGTTGATGCTTTGAATAGTAAACGGGCCAAGGAGATAATTTAAGTAAAGTTATAACCTGAACAACTAGTATTTAAAAAAACAGCTGTGCAAAATTTGGAACTTTGACCCTTAATATTTCCGTAACTAGGGGGTTCCCAAGTATGGTCTAGAACCAAAAAAAATATCGCAGTGGTGGGGAGAGTAAGTGCTTTTCGTTTGCGTTTTGGGTTCTTTTACACCCTTTTATAGTCCTTCTAGGTATTGAATAATTGGGTATTCTTTTTTTATCGTGTTTGTAACCTAATGTCAGAGTTTTCACTCACCCATGGACCTCTGACTTATGGCTTTACATTCCGTCAAAAAACATCTCAAAGCCACGGTAGTTTGCTCACGATGTTTCCCTGAAAATAATTGGGTATTGATTAGAAGTAGTAAAACAAACGAAATAAAGAAATAATATAAAGGTTATATCGACAACATGTTATCAAAGTCTTTGACATAACTCATCATAGGGCTTTGCGTAAAAAAAGATCTAATCTACCCCAAACTCTTTTGATGCCTGTTATTAGAACTAAATATTAATAATGTCAATATTCCGTAATAACATGCTCTGAAAATCCTTAAACAAAATATAAAAAGCAACGAAAACGCCTGTCTACGTAATCAGCTACAATTGAATCTAAAAGGTCATTCGAAATTACTAGGTATTCTAAAACACTGGCGAACAATTTTACAAGCGACAGACGAGGTCTGTAATTACGAGTACATGACATCATACCTGTATTCCACGAAGGGACTAGCAGAGGTGTACTCATCATCTGTCTAGTTAGTAAACCCATTTTCGTAAATAACTTGGTATTACCGTGCAATCATTCTTCAGGTTTTGTAATTGTTCCAAACATTTCATCTTACCCTTTGATATGATACTTCATTAAATGGTACAAGTTCGCACAAATATTTATGTTCGCTCTTTAATTTTGTTTTCTGGCATCATGCAACTTTATGAAATCGTGGCCCAATTGACTAATAAAATAACCACAAGAAAAGGGAAACGTTATCAATACATAGTATAACACAAAGTCGCTTCTCGCTGTCTGTATGCTTAGATCTTTAAAACTAAGCAACGAATTTTGATGAGGGTTCTTTTAATAGATAGAGTGATTCAAGATGATAGAGTGATGAAGAAGTTGACTGCTTTCTGACTTGGTCTAGTGCTGACTGTTAAGCATGATTATTGGGGTTTCCATCAAGAATTTCTCAGCATTAGCTACTGAGTCAAGTTTTAAACGTCTTATTTTTATACAAGATGATTTTTTAGTCACCGTCCAAATTCTGATATATTAATCTTTGGCGAAAATCATTGAACACGTGTTTTTCCTTTTAGTATCACTCAATACAAAAATATTGAGATTCCACATCACAAAGTTTTAACCTTTAATGGAGAAGGGATAATTCTTTCGAGAAAATAATCATTTTTTTTTCAAAAATGGTGTTTGTGGTACCTAATACCTAATGCCTAGAAAAAATTTGGACCGTGACTAAAAAATCATCTTGGTTCAATCATCATAATTCTTCTGTACCTACGTGTGTATATATGTCACTGAACTCTTCCTTAACGGCTGGACTGATTTTAATAAAAAAAAATGTGTTCAAGTGGATTCGCGAATGGTTTAGATTAACAATTGAAGCCGTAAGGTGGCGCTGCTGTCCCGGCAGGACGACGTCTGCCAGGTCGCTAGTATACAATAATATATATTTTTAAGTTTGCCCCACACTAGGAATTTCTCCTGTATCGTGGGTGCGTTCACAAACATTTAAACTCACAGACACAAATACCTAGACCCGAAAAAACTATAGGCCATACAAATATTTGACCCGTGTGGGGATCGAACCCACGATACGTAGCGCAGCACGACACTGCTCGACCCACTGTGCCAATAGTATTTTTTTTTTTGGCGGGTGGAAATTCATAAAATAGCCCCTTGCGCTCTTGGGCAGAGCGAAAGGGAGTTTCAGACTTCTACTGACTAAAAACCACCCATGTTCCTTCTTAGCCCTTTATATCGAGGCCGCGGTATCTCTTACAACATTCCGCAGCCCCGACGGGGCCACTCAGGACAACAAGCGTAATTCTATATTATGTGTAAAATATCATTACTTTTACTTATGCAGTTCCCCAGTACAACCTCCATAGTTCAATAACATTCCATTATTTGGTTCATGATGTGTATGTAAGATTATATTACTATTCATACGACAAAATAAAATGTTTTTTTGTTAAGTTATGTGTAGTAGTTATGTATGTGTTTGTTGTTATGTTAAGTTGTGTGAATATTCTCCGTCAAGGAAAACCACATAAACCGAAGATAAGACAATTTAGCACATCGGTAACGAAAGCAAGATTAGACGATAGTTAATCCTAGTTCTAAGAAAATACCATCTCTAAACCAAAAACCTACTTCAATCGATCAAGTCCGATTATCAGAACCTCTGAAATAATGTCTCCCTCAGGTTACGCAATAGCCTCAGCGCCCACTACAATTAATCTTCAACCAATGTCTCTAGGTAATACCTACGTGACTAGAATAGATTTTTTGAGCAAAAATCACGTATAAAAGATAGGTACAGAATCTGTAAATAAAAGCTGTATGTGGACATAGTTTTATAACATTATTTTCGGCAAAGCAGGTTTAGCAAAAAAAAAAAAATAATTAAAACCTCCTCCTTTTTGAAGTCGGTTAAAAATCAAAAAGCTTATAAATTTTCAACAATTATTCAACTTTTTACACACACAGAAATTGGGTCTTATGTGATGAATGCACATGAATACACTTAGCTATTTCTTTACGTCGGTCGGTATTCAAATTAAATCTATTATTTAAACTAATATTATAAAGAGGTAGTTTGTATGCAGTGGGTAATGTTTGGATTTTTTTTTTATGTATTTTTTTTTTCACTGATAGCATACTATTTTTAAACGACACCCTCTTCCGCTTCGTCCAGAGCGGGACGAGCCATTTGATGATTTCCCACTCTCAAAAACAAGGAGAGGCCAGGTAGGGCGCTACTGTACCTACTCTAAATTCATTGTGGGTTCGTGTGTATTATTTCATGTCCCTTTAGATATTGACGGCAAACTTGATAACGCTCACGCACAAAGTCTGACAAAAGTTTAAATCCTTATTACAACCGTACATTTGTCTTGCCTAGCCTTTTAGAACCATTAAGTAACCTATCACAGAACCACATAATTAACTTCTTAACGATTTGAGGTTCGCAAATAAACTTTAATTTATTATAATTCAAATTTTGAGACTTAGAATCCCTAAAGCTATCTAACTTTTACCTAAATCATGACCTACTTTTAAATAATAACAAGCAAATAAACAAGAAAGTAGTTTTACAGTAAAAGCGGGTAAAAGTTTTTATTTTTGATCAACTTTGGAGTACATGTTATCTTGATTTAACAGGTATTGCGTATACGTTAATATAATATTATACAGATGAAAGACTTGTGTGTTGGACCAAAAATCTTTCACCATTAGAGAGCTATAAAGCTATTTATTACAAGTTAAAAAACCACTAGTTATTTATATGATCGGAGGCTTTCACGCCACCCACGCGACTTGTTATGTAAATTTTTAGTGGCAACCAATTAAGGGCTAATTTGACGGTTTAAATCTTTGCAAGTCTATACTAATGTAGTACAACGCCTGTCTCGATTCAAAGTGGCGTGGTAAATGAGGTGAGACTGAGTGGAAAGAAAGTGCCGCATTTACCGAGGTTACAACAATGAGTGATGTGGTTCCTTTTGATATTCCTAATTAAATGTTCTGGTTAGAATGGCTTAGATACTTTTAGCTGCGAACGAATACTTGTTATTTAGTATCCACTGCTGTATAGTGCTTGATATGCATGCGTATTCTTGGATTACCAACGGTGGATAACGTCAAGTTTAATAAAAAAAAGTAGTCACAAAACTAAAAAAACCCGACTGAAAAACCTGAAAAGCAAAAAACAAGCACATTTTAAATTAAACAAAACTTGGAAGCAGGCGGGGTTCATTCTATTTTCATTTCATAATTTAATATTCAAATTTAAAATGTACTTGTTTTTTTTTCCTTCATTTTGATACTCTACTCGATGGCAACGGATTTTTTTTTTTTATAAATCCACGATATGGCCCCCAAAATACGCAAACTTCTTTGATTTTTTTTTAAATTTTAATGTAGCCAGTGACACTCGCGTTACCAAGACGAATCTAACGACGTATATTATATTCAAATCCCTTCATCCGTTTAGGAGTTATGATCCCAACAAAGAAACGGACATACATACATACATACACGCCAAACAAATAACCCTCCTTTTGGGCTTCGCCGCAGTTGGGTAAACAGACTCCCCGTCTTTATAAACTTGATTTTCTTATTCTTAGTCTTAGTTTTAACAACTTTTCGGGGCCGGTTTCTAGTCTGACCAGATACAGTTAAATACGATTGTATACATGGAACGATATTCGTAAGTATCTGATCCTCGCAACCCTGTTACTGGGTAGTAATTTAATTAAGACGTTGTCAGTTTTCCGGTTTCTGACTACCCATAATGACTGCCACAGATCTACAAAAATGACAGTTGGGACCACAGGCTTAACGTGGTTTTCGAGGCATAGACGAAATTCGGTATGCACGTATTAGGTGGTCACTAATCTACGAACTGAGCTCAATCAACCCTTTGGGGGGGGGGGGGGGCAAACTTCTACTGACTAAAAACCACCTATGTATCTTCTTAGCCCTATTATATGTCGAGGCCGCGGTAACTTGTGAACAATCCGCAGCCCCGACGGGCCTGGCTCAACTAACCCTTTTTGTTTTGGCGGGTTGAAAATCATCACATCCACCCATGTCCCTTCTTAGCCCTTTATGTCGAGGCCGCGGTATCTCCGAGTTACAACATCCCGCAGCCCCGCCGTGCGTCGGCCCATGCGGGCCCCCTTCCTAGCTCAATTAACCCTTGAAGCTGTTTTTATTTATCCACGAGTCACTCCGTTCCCTTACTTATTCTTACCTAAAAATAATAAATAAAGTCTCTTACTACTTTAGCAGTAGAAAGGAAACACGTGACACTAATGTAAATACTTTTACTGATCAGGCTTTTGTTATTTCTTACTGATATGGTAAAATGTTTGCTTACTTGCTGAACCCTTATTGAATTTGGGATACTACGAATAATAAATCTCTTTGTTTATTTTTAATAAATATGTTTTGAACTTCATTTTATAACTACTTTTAGTACTTATTCTTTTTCACTCTTTTCGACGGTAAAATGTCGGTGAAATAATTAAAATGAATAGTGCTTAGAACAGACATTTAATAATTACCTATATTTTCATGTCTCTAGCAATCTCGAAATCAAAACATTTGTTACATGTAGGCTAGTTACAGGCACTTTTGAATTGTGGAAACAAATACAACCATGAAAAGTAGCTACAGTTCCAGTCACACGGCATAAAACTGCGAAAGTGATGTAGTTTTAATAAGACAACAGTCTAATTATTGATCATTCTCACGACGAAATAAATAAATTGTTTGTTTGTCATCGTTTAATAATATACTTTTTATTGTTTCTGCCTATTACTTCTGTAGACCTCTTAGGCAACAATATTTATTATCCAGCAAATAACGAAACAAAGTATTCTAAGGGAAAACTCAAAAGATATGTATTTGATTTCGCTTAATCCTCTTTTTATTAAAGGTCGGGAGTAATTCAGCATAATCAAATTTAATTATGCTGATAAAATTTGATTTCGTAGACGATATAAAAATGACTTGATATTACTAGAAAGACTTCTCAATGCGAAGGATAATGTCAAAGGATTTTACGTAAAATCTATTAATTCTGTCTACTTCAAATCAAGTGTAGGTACTATGTAAGGTTTATGAAAAGATCTATAAGGTTTAAGGTGGAAGCTCACATCTGGCCCGCGAAATTCTAATTTTCGTGCAGTACTTAGTCGAAAAAAAGTGGAAGAAGGTTTCAATGATTTAGGTCTTTTTTTTGGAGGGTGAAGTCATCAAATCAGACCACGCATTTTCCTTTTTAGCCCTTCGTGTCGAGCCCGCGGTATCTCTTTCGAACCACCCGCAGCCCCGACGGGCATGACTTAGGTCTTAAGTTGTTTTTAGGAAATATTATAGTCGGGTTGACAATAAGCTGCTACGATTTTAGACAGCTAAGTAGTTGCAAAAAAGTTAATACTTACAAAGAGCTTACCCGCAGCTATAATATCATCGTTATGGTTCTGATGACACTCCATCGTTTACTTTAATTTCGATAACTGGCTAAACAAATTCACATACTACTAACCCACGGCAAAATGCACAAACAAAATACAATAAAATCACAGCAATTAGTTATAAAGTCATCACAATGTCTACGTATATATAATTGTAACTCAAATTTTCAGTAACATAAATTATGTTTTCTCTTTAGAAGATGATAAACTATTAATTAATTTCAGTGTTACCATAGAACTTCAAACCGACACTTCCAAGTTAAACCATTATTTATAAGAGATTATAGAACAATTAATTCACAGAATCACCCTAACATTTAGCGAGCATTGCCTCAAGAGAGAGTCCGATTGTTTGTAGGCTTATGGAGATATTTCTAGACGATATTTATAAAAAGTAGTTAAAAAACCAAAAAAACCCGACTGAACAAACTTAAAAGCAAAAAACAAGTACATTTTAAATTAAGCAAAACATGGATGCAGGCGGGGTCCATTCTATTTTCATTTCATAATTTAATATTCAAATGAACCCCGCCTGCTTCCAAGCTTTGTTTATTGCTTGTCAGCTTTTTTAGTCGGGTTTTTTAGTTTTTAACTACTTTTTTTATTTACACCTTTTTAGTTCTTTTGTGTTTGTTCTTTCGTTGGTCGCGTAAAATTCTTCGCAGATGATGACTTTGAATTTATTTTAAACAATATATGTATTATATATATTTGTAATGTCTTTTTAAAACCCTTCATTTTGATACCCTACTCGATGGTATTGGAAAATATTTTTTTTTTAAATCCGCTTTACGGTCCCCAAAATCCGCAAAATTCTTTTCTTTTTTCCATCAAGAAGAATCTAACGACGTATATTTTATTTAAATCCGTTAATCCGTTTAGGAGTTATGACGGAACAAAGAAACGGACATACATACATATATACATACACGCCAAACACATAGCCCTCCTTTTGGGCTTAGCCGCAGTCGGGTAAAAAAAAATACGTATCCAATATTTTTTTTAAATCTATCTGACAGACTAATTAGATTTTTTTGTTAACATCCCTATTCTCCTCCCGTTTCCAAAGCTTTCATCGTTGATAGACGTCGTTAATTCTATTTTTCAGTAATTAGTTCCCTTTTGATTGGTTTTTCGTGTTCGAAAGAAGAGTATTTCATTTAGCGATTCAAACAAAAGGTTTTATACGCTAAAAAAAATATTAAAAAATATTACGAGTTATTTGCTGTGGTGACAATTAATGAGTTTTTTTTAGCGTGGGTTTATTGAGTGTTATTTGCTATGTCAGACAGATTGGCAACATCAATTATTACTAAGTTAAACGTTATTTCTGAACTGATGAACATGAGAACACACATTCACATATACACATATTGAAACTGGCTGCTCAGGGTGTGTGCGGCACTCCACCTCAAGACACCATCTCAAAAAAAAAAAAAAAAAAAAAAAGGGGTATTGAATGATCTGAGCAAGACGGGTGTGAAGATCCCTGGCGAACGCCTACAGTATTAAGTCCATCCATTTGTGCTAGAAGTGTTAAATAAATAAATTAATAAATAAAAATAAAATGTTTATTGAGTCTCAAAAGTTGCATAGTATACACGAGTTGAGACAGCCCCAGTAAGTAGTTGAAAATACTTGTGTTAGGGCTGACTCGCTCCTTCCCTTATTTGATACAGTTATATTGAGACTAAATTATTACAAAAGAATTACAACTAAAATATTATATAATAAAACAAAACCCAGCTGATAAGCAAAGCTGGTGAAAATATGTGATTCCTAGATTCCATGAACTTATTCTATGCATGCGTGTTCGTGTGTGTGTGTGCGTGCATGTGTAATCGCGTGTGTGTGTGATCGAGTGTATAATTATAGTTATAACTTTCTTACCATTCATACAAGACTTTAGGGTGGAATTGAAGCTTAGCATTTCTCTTGTTGTAAATATATGCAGATTGGGTTACATACTGACGTCTTGCAAAAATCCTACGAACCATTTCGGCGTGAGCCCCAATATCCCTCCGTCTTCTATTCCGGTTGGCATAATTAAATGGAATAGATTTATGTAAATATAAGGTAACATTTAATAAGTAAAGTTGTCTCAGCACTCCACTTTTTCTGTATAAGTTAACCGTGGGGTATATATGTATGTGGTTTGAAGAATATCACTTTGATTTAGAGACCGTTGGGCTCTTTCCAATTTAATAAATTTAGTTTTATGAATGTCGTTTTTGGTGTGCGGAATCATCAAATGACTCCTACCGCTCTGGGCGGAGCGGAATGGAGTATCAGACTTCTACTGACTAAAAACCACCCATCGAATATGGGTGGTTCTTAGCCCTATGTGTGCCTATGTGGCCATGGTATATCTTTCGAACACCCGCAGCCCCGGAATAAATTAATGCCTTGATTTAAAAATAGACTCCCCTTTTAGTGTTTCTAATGAGACTAATTAGAGATGCTGGTGTGGAATCGGGTTATTTAGCGGAAACACTTGTTAAATTACATTTTGCAGTGACGGCGTAAAAGCGCCTCTTACGCCGTCACTATTGATTTTACGAAAACGTTGTTAAGATATAATCACAGGAAAAAAATCTAGTTTAATTTACTCCGTAACTGTTTGTATCGTAAAATGGTTCGGAACGGAGTTATTCTCAAAAAACTGTTTTTGAGCGCCATTTTGCCAAGAAAGCGACGACGGCGCGCGGCGCGAGCGGCACTGTTACGTAGTACGATCAAATTATCTTGACAGGTCTGAATATAGGCTCTGCGAACTTTTACGCATGTATACTCGCGAAGAAAACTGTTATTGCCAGATAAACAAATATGCGATTAGAAAACATCTAATACTTACAGTGAGAAAATACAAATGAAATAAATATCAAAACACTTTTAGATACGTAATCTACATTTTTAACTCCATTTTCTTTTTCCCCTTTACCATATACTGAGTTAAATCGTAAATAAATAAACCTATAAACTCACCAATTTTCAAAACTCCCCGAAGCTTTCCAGGTAAAACTACCAAGTGACTGGACTATAAATATCAATTTAATCAATCGTGTGTGACTGTGCGTGTGTGTAAAAGGTAACAATAGAGGTGATTGTGACATAATTCTCTATTATGAGCAGAAAAAATATTGTGGGTCGTGTGATGTTATGTAATGCAGTACAATCGAGATAACGACGGTTTTAAAACTAAATCATCATCATCATCTATTATATAATGTTCCCACTGCAGGGACACAGGCCTCATCTCTAGAAGAGAGATGGGCTATAATCCACCACGCGGGTCCAGTACGGGTTGGTAGATGACTCACATGTCTTTGATTTTTTTGGTTTGAAAACATGCCGATTTCTATCAAGAATGTTTTCCTTCGCCGTTTTGAGAGCAGTGATGATGAAATAAATTACACAAGGTAATGGTTATACGCCAGGCATTACCTTGTGTAATTTGTGGGTTCGAACCCATGACGTATTGTTCGTAAGTCGGGGCTGCCACCACTGGGCCACCACTGCTCCTTGCCTCCTTGCCCCTTATAACTAAATACGATACCATAATATTAAATGACTCAATGTTTCATTATAAACAATCAACAAGGTAGGAAAGTTCAACGAGATATAAGCTATTCTCCATTTAAGTTAGCAGCGCGTAGGTTTTATATTCATTTAACTAGAATTTCAGTCTGACAAGTTGAAGTACTTTGCGCTTGTTTTAATAATCCTTGTTAGTTATATATCAGTTTAACTTACACTGTTTGTTCCTGGTACAAACATTTATTACTTTGTGTTACTTGGAGACAAAGTTGTCAATTTCCTGAAGGTTAATGAACTACGAACTTCCTTATGGTTGGGATTAACTACCCCTGTGCAGTTATATTGGCTGGTGGTGTTTTGCTGGTATATTAGTAAGTTTGTATGCATGGGTGCAAGTCAATTTACTGGTAGCGTCTGATCAACAATATCTACCTAGCCTTTTCAAACTATATTGCGGTCGGTCTACTCTAACCGGTTGTAGCTGAATACCAGTATTTTAAATGGAGTGACATGTCTATCTGACCCACCAAAACCCATTAATATTTAGCCACGAGCTCCTCCGCTGAGAGCGTCTAATCATTCTACATTTTATTTGTAAAGAAGAAGAAATGTGACAGAGTAGTGGTTCTGGTGCCCCACTTTATATTTACCGCCTCCTGTCTCCCAGGTGTGGTAACATTTTAGGCTGAATATACTATAGGCAATAATATTATTCCCCGCACTTTCCTTCTTTCGCTTCCTTAAAGCTCGTCCTGGGAGACCAATACAATTTTCTACATAATACCTAAAATGCTTTGTCTCGTCTTTTCATAGCTTTACTTGTAATCCCATTAATTACTGTTCTCCTTATTTTCCTCAAACGACATTCGATTTGCTGTAAATGTTCAGGAAAACGACGCCTTCCGTTCGATAAATTGTCAAAGAGACAGTTTAAGAACCAGTCCAGTTTGATTGCTTTTAAAATTAATTATTAACGGGGAATCGTTACGTTGCCCGTCGCAGATATTATTGCAAGCTTGGAATTGTAATGTATAAATACCTATTTTACATGTTTTTCGAAATATGGAAGAGAAAAGCATACTGCGCCAACCTCAAATAAATTGGGATTAGGGCAGGAGAATGAAGGTTGGCGCAGTGGCTGAGCAATTAGACTGCTGCGCTGCGTGTCGCGGGTTCGATCTACAGATAGTTGTTTCGGGTCTGGGTATTTGTGTATGTGAGTTTAAATGTTTGTGAACGCACCCACCCAGGTACCCAGGTACTCTCCGCGAGATTGCCAAGACAAGTAACACCAAGGGGTTGCTGGCTTTTCTCGGGGAGCTTGGGTGGATCGAGTGATATTCCCACCCGCACGCAAAATACGCGCATTGGGCGTGGAGTTGCGGACACCAGTCCGTTATACTTATACTTATATACGCACCCACGATACAGGAGAAATTCCTAGTGTGGGGCAACGTTTTTTAACATGACACAAATAACAATGTGGTAATCAAAAAGATTGACATTTAACTTACGCGACCGTAAAATAAGTATACTGCAGTATGTTCAACAGATCGTAAATACAAACAAACTATACCTATTACTTTTGCAAGCTTTTTATGACAAAAGTAAAGACTGGCCATTACTACTCGCGATACTTAACGAAAGAACAAGTTTCTACGACTTCCATTAATTATTTCATAACGATCCTATTTCAACAGAATCTGTGATAAATTGTACCAATAACTGTTTGTAACTGTTACTAATAGGCATGGAAAGATGTTCTTGTCATTGCCTGTAACTTTTATTGAAACAAAACGACACTTATAAACGTTAAACTGATTACCCACATTAAAATCGTATTGTTTTTTTATGTTCCTGCTAAGAAATCTTGACAATTTCCTATCAAATCCACTGCTGCCTCGTTTACACTTGGAGAGAGCCTTACTAGCCGAAAGGCTACTCGTTAGCGATTTTAACTGGTGGACATTCCATTGTCTTTTTTTAAATTGCATTAGTCATCATCATCATCGTTTCAGCCGAAATACGTCCACTGCTGGACATAGGCCTTTTTTGCGGGGTGGGAAATCATCAAATGACTCCTCCTGCTCTGGGCAGAGCGGTAAGGAGTGTCAGACTTCTACTGACTAAAGACCACCCATGTTCCTTCTTAGCCCTTGTGCCGAGGTCGCGGTATCTCTTTCAAATTTCATGGCCTGTCGCAGTCATAAGACAGACGGACGGTGAGCCAGCTCTGCATTACTCACCGTCCACAGGCCCGCGTCAACGGTGGCCGGAAGCCGTCTCTTCGAGAGGTTCTCTCCCTCTCACGTTCCACCACCTTCTTCGCTAGCATCACTGCTTCGCAGAAGGTGGCGACGGCGTCCCATTCCCTCTCACAATGGTAGCATCCGGGCGTTTCCTCCCGCCTGATTTGGTGCAGGTACCTCCCGAAGCAACCGTGTCCAGTGAGGACCTACGTCATACGGAAGGTGAGGGCGACGTGGTGCCTCTCAAGTCACTCCTCAAGCAGGACATAGGCCTCCCTCAAAGATTGCCACATTGATGGATTTCGTGTGTCTCGCATCCTGCGGAGCCCCGCAACCTACGTCAGGTCAAGTCATTAGTTGATATCTCTCAAAGAGTATGAAGTACCGTCTTGAATCCAAGACGCTTTATTGAGTAGGAATAGGTACATCCAAAAGTAGGATTTAAAAGTTTCAGAGCGCATCGAGAGAGCTCTGACTAAACTCCTAAATGAAGCCAGGGACCTACAACTGTAGATCTGCTAGCTTGTCTAAGACAAAGACACTATTATTCCCGTATAGAATACTCTTTTTCAGTAACTTACTAGGAGATAATAAAATCCAATTCAATTTACAATTCAAGAGAAGATTCAATTATGTGTTTATATTTCTTTTATTTTGGGATTTTATAAAAGCTTCAAATCGAATTTTTAGTTCATCCAAATTTAAATCACGTTAATGACAAGCGGGTCATAATGATATCAGTACGAGGCCTATGCCCAATTGCCCAGGGCTCACTGCCAGGGTTATAATGACTTTCTTAAGATTTAGTTTAAATAAATCTAAAATACGTTCGTACACTGCTGGACAGAAACCTCCTCCAAGAGTCGGCACAATAACCGATCCCATGAGTCTCGCATCCAGCGGATCCCTGATTAAGTTTACTTGATATTAAATTTGATAGTAACGAGAGCGCTGGGTTCAAATTAAATTGTTACCTTCAGGCCATGAACACATACACGATAAAGCCTGACAATTGGTTCGTTAATTGGATTCTGTAGTAGAGGTAGAACCTAATCTCCTTAACTCAAATCGGTACGAGAACAGCTAGGCTCAACCGTCTTTTATAAACAGTTGGTTATAGCACACTGAAGCTGATATAGGCCTTTTATTTATGGGGAACGAAACTTGCAGTGCATTGAAACTTGTTGCATGGCAGTCTGTAATCCCTGATCCCTATAGAATACGCACATTAATCCGAAAAATTCGTAGGGCTGCGTATTTTCAGTTTGAAGGTGAGACCTATGACTTGGAAGTCCGACGGTCACACCACTAGATTACTTATCACTGCTTTATTTAAATACTTACTTAGTCCAGTCAAATTAGTAAGTACATCTCGGAATTTGTGAACTTTAACCTCTTTTTTTTGGGGGTTGGTAAATCATCAAATAACCCCTCCCGCTCTTAGGCAGAGTGAAAGGGAATGTCAGATTTCTACTGAGTAAAAACCACCCATGTTCTTTATGTCGAGGCCGCGGTATCTCTTACAACATCCCGCAGCCCCGACGGGGTGAACTTTAACCTTAGATTTTAAAAGACGCGGACACCCTACCATAAGTAGATTTAGAGACCACTTTTAAGATGTAAAAATACAAGTTTATACGAGTTAGTAGACGGGTGTCTAAAATTCCGAGATTCTTACCTAATTTTGTCTAATTTGACTGGACTAAAATTAAATTAAAATAATCTCATTTTTGTGAGAGCCTAAAACTTACTCTCTGTATATCCTTATCTGTTGATCACAAAACATCCACTCAACAAATAGGGCATCATTATTTTCTCTTTGATGATAACACAGAATTTCTTCCTGTTCGCAAAACTTAATTCTACAGAAAAGGGCCTGCAAGAAACTTAGTTTGAACTGTTGATAGTAAATTGAATTACCTTAGTTGAGAGCACGAGAATCCAATATTTATTATGAAACCTCTCGAACGAACGAGCGATCTTTATGTCAAATAAAAGAAAATTTGCTCCAGGGATGGAGGCGCGGACACTGATAAATTTTGTTGATTAATCCAGGAAGCCTGGTCTGCAACACTAAAGATAATGTTATTTTTATCGTATTGGAATGACAACGTCGTCTTATCAGGGTTAGCATCACAGGCTGAATCGGCGCACTCGTGTGTGTAATCTCGCGTCTTACTTTAAATGAACGTAATCAGGATCTTCCTAGCCTTTGTCCATCTATCTGGTTAGACTGGTTAGATCTGATTAACCAGATGACAATATTTTACATGGAGTAACTGCCTATCTGACCTACACAAGCAATGGCTTGTGTAGGTCAGATAAAATGTACTTACTGGATAATATGAGGCATCGTATCTTGAAAGTGAACAACCAGTCTTAAAAATCTACAAAACTAAATGCCAACCGGGACCTACGACTTAGCACGGACGAAAGTCGGTATGTAATGGATGAAAACCCATCCCCTGGTCAATCTGAAGATTGATCCGAGCGGATATTAATATTAAACTACGAGCTCCTCGCGTTTAAATGACCGTAATTAAATATATGGTCGCATAAACAGTTCTCTGTCAACAAGTGGCTTTGTCATTTTTATTACAGGCAAAAATACGTTGAACTGCGGTGGCCCAGTGGGGGTGGCCCCAACTTACGTACAGTGAGTCGTGGCTTCGAACCCAGGCAGACACATTACTTTGTGTAATTTATTTTATCACCACTGCTCTCTACACGGTGAAGGAAAATATCGTGAGGAAACCGGCATGTCCTAGAAACAAAAAATTCGAAGACATGTGACATCTGCCAACCCACACTGGGCACGCGTGGTGGCTTATAGACCATCCCTCTCCTAGAGAGGAGGCCTGAGTCCCTGCAGTGGTAACATTATAGGCTAATGATGATGATACAATAAACAGGCTAAGTGCGAGTCGGACTCATGCACGAAAGAGACCGTCGTAGTAGGGAACCCGCTTTTGATTTATTTTATTATTTGGTGTTTTTGCGGAAAACAGAAATACACATTATGTGATTTCAACCGTCTACCTGTGAAGGATCATGAGATAGAGCCCGCAGACAGAAAGATGTACAGACGGACGGACAGCGGATTGTTAAAAATTGGGTTCCGTTGGTTACCCTTCATGTACGAACTCCAAAAAGCAAAATATGGACCCTAAAATATTTTTTGCAATCATCTTTGTGTCCGTTCGCTTCGAATGCAATGCAATCAACGTGATCAGAAACTTGAATTTATCAATATTTTCTATGTTCTAGTCGCCTCTAATCAAGACACTTTCTAAAGTTTAAAATATTTCCAACATATTTTCTAGAAACAGAAAATTTCTAACGAACGTGTTTGATATTGTTTGTTAGTTTTAAAAATACACAATGTTTGATGAGACATGATTTTGATATAAAAACAGATCTTAAGTTTATCAGATTTACAAATATTGCTACGTTTAGTTTAATTCGCTTTTGCGTAGCTTTGTAGCAAAACTTGTAGCACATAGGCTACACCTAGCGGCTACGATTCCCGTAGCAAATTCTCGTAGCGGACCACGCGGTTGCTACAGTGGGTTTCGTAATGGTAGTTGAGTTACAGAGCAACCTCAAAATGTAGTTAATAGAGCAATGGAGTCACCTTACTATGGAATGATGCACAGAAGGCGTACTTATAAATAACTGGAATGTCCTTGATAAAATTGCATTGCAATGTTAAATTTGTTTTAAAATTCTCTCTAGCCATTGTGTCGAATTAGTGCCAGGTTGATGGCAATAGGCTCACCCCCAATTAAATGTGACTTAGATATAACTGACGAAATGTGTACTATAGATACACTTCTGCCTAACCCATCGGGGATAACAGGCGTGATGTTATGCTGTTTACAACATAATACCTTTTTCTTTTGGGGGGTGCTAAATCATCAAATAACCCCAGCGAAAGGTAGTGTCAGACTTCTACTGACTAAAAACAACTCATGTTCCTTCTTAGCCCTTTAGGTCGAGGTCGCGGTGTCTTCATATGGATTGGATCTTCTTTACCTTTTCTATGTAGTCATACATGCTCCCTCATATTGAACGAGGCCAACCTTGCTAAACGGTATAATGTCACATAGTGCTAGAGCTTGTCAACTCATTTAATCACAATCAATGTTACAGTATCTTAGAGAGTTTGCTTGCGTGACTTAATCTGATATACTCCTATAATTATGGTGATTCACAGGAGAATCCAGGCAACAGACAGCCAAAAATATGTTTATAAGAACATGGAACATGTTTTTATTTAATACTAGCTGTAAACTAAAATACGATTTCTCCATTTTAATCGGATTTTGTAATCTCTCTATTTCATGGGTTTTAGTTTTTTTTTCCCCTCATTCTAATCCTTTTTCGAAGTTCGGTCTCGTTTTACCCTTTGGGTTCGGAACCCTAAAAAATGTCGTAAGTATTTTTCTTGTATGACCTACAGGTGTTTGTTCTGGATACAGGATAAATTCCTAACGACGAGGGCAACTTTTTTTTTAATGCAAAGTAAAAAAACACAATTATGGGCGGTTTATCCCAGACATATATCTTCTTGACAGCCTAAAGCTTACCTAGTAGGTAAAAAACATTTACCTAGTAGGGTAAGGATATAGGTATAAAAACAAAATTGAAGTCGGTAGACATTGACGACAGATGTGAAGCCTATTTCTAAGGTAAATATTAATATTTGGTTACTTACGTACAGTCAGGATCAGTACCTAATATTTTTACATTGGACAAAGTTCTTTAGCGAATTTTTTGTGGAATAACGATTGATACTTTGAGATGTGACCTCAAAACAGCCTATTAATGTTCCCAAAGCTGGGACACAAGCCCTCTCTTTGAGAGGTAATGGGCTATTATCTACCACACGGGCCCAGTGCGGATTGGTAGACGTCACACGTCTTAGAATTTTTTGGTTCTAAGACATGCCGGTTTCCTCACGACGTCTTCCTTCACCGTTTTGAGAGCTTTGGTGATGAAATAAATTACACAAAGTAATTTGCCTGCCTGGGTCCACAACCTACCGTTCGTAAGTCGGGGCCGCCACCACTGGGCCACTGGGCCAGATGTGACCTACTTTATGGTAATATGAGTTCCAAGTGGTAAGTGGAAATTATATTTTTCCTACTCCTCCCCTTTTTTGTCTGATTAATTTCGTTGTGGGATCCAAGACAGTTAAACTGTTTCTCTGGGCCTCGAGCTTAAATGTCTCGGCACTTTTCTGGTGGCCGACACTGTTGATTCTGACTTTCAGGAGTAACAGTGGTTTGACAATAGTATGGCGGGCTTGTCCCAATAAAAAAAGGGTTTCCAAAATATTGGTTTTGTTATATGTATAACATGAAAATGAAATGAATAGAGCAGGTGAAAATTGCTTCTAAACGTTGACAAGTGAACACATATTGGTGTTGCTGACTGTAGGTAACTTTTATACTTAATACTAGCGGACCTGGCAGACGTCGTCCTACCCGGACATCAGCGCCACCTACCGGGTCCCATTTATTGAATTCATTTGTTACAAAAAATGATATAAATGAAGAACCGGTCGACCGATTTTGTGCAAACTTCACATAAACCATCTACTAAATAGTTTGGATAAGTGAGCCCGTTCTTGAGTTATAAAATTACAACGAAAAGTGGCAGTGATTTTTATATAAATTGATTACCGACAGAACCTTGAAAAAGAATGGATTGTTTCACTTATCTTATCCCAATATCTTTTCGGTTGATTTTAGTAATTTAGTTCAGAGCTAAGTGGCCCAGGAATCCCCTGTGCCATGTAGGTATGTAGGTCATTTAAGATATCTTCTAAAACACTGATGATTTTCTTTGCTACTTTGTTCTACTTAGCGAAAGTATCGTTACTGTTTATATTGATTTTTTTATCCTCATTTAAAAACATTTCCTAGCTTTTGCGTGCGACTTGCGAGAAAAATATTATGGCTTTCGATAATAGTGTATGTCACCAGGCTCCCGCCGACGGCTGAGCATGTGATCCTGAATACGATTTCCGGGTCGGACAAAGTGTTATTGGATTTTACTATCAGAAATTTCTCAGTACGAGTAGCAGCCACGAGTCTATGTTAAAATAGTGTAGATTTACATCAGATAAAGGATTTTTGGACTCAGATGAGCCGTTCTTGAGATTTTCCCCCCACAACCCGAACATACAATCTTAAAGTACCTCTTTCTCACATTTTTAAAGACACTAGGCGAATAAATTACCTTTACATCAGTACCAACATTTTTAAATCGGTACCTAAACAATTTTAAATTAAGTCCATTAGTAGCGAAAACGTAACAAGATAACGTATATATTAAAAGGATACTTTTCAAACATTTCTATGATTAACACAACGTAAATGTTTACACAAGACTTTCGATTTAAAAAAATGTTTGCCTACACTGGTCCAAACCTTGGTCAGGGTCAGACTAAAAATTTTTAAGGGAATAATTTTGTTCGACTTTGACCCCAAGCCGTCCTTGTTCCCAGGATTAATGGTAGTTGTTCTAACAAAACAAAATCGTTTACTTAATCCTCGAACAAGGCTAAATTAACATAACAATATTGTTTAGCCTAGTAAAAGTTTCATACTTCAAGAATGATGTAAGGATATTAAAGTAATATCTCACTATGTAAAGTAGTCTGATCGTTATGACTTTAGGAAATTTTACATAAAAAAACCGGCCAAGTGCATGTCGGACCACGCAGAATATAGGGTTCCGTAGTTGTCCATCGCTCGCTTGCCCATTCTGTCACTCTTCTCTTGGTAACAAAATTTATTTTCTGCTGATACGAAATACACATTGTAAAAATTTTAACTGTCTACCTACAACGGATCATGAGATACAGTACGCTGTCAGACAGACTGACTGACGGAAGGACATCAGAGACTACGTAAAAGGGGTCTTGTTCACCTTTCGCATCGTTTGGGTTCCATTCGGGTAGGTTTAGGGTTCCGCCCAAAACATATAATGCGGCGACCCCAAATAACATGCACTAAGGCCAGATAGTTAATAAATCTACATAGTTTTTCTGGCAGTCACACCGTCATTTGGTTTCTTTAATAATTCTCATAGAATAGTTTTTTTTTTTTTTCAGGACTCAAAATGTACAGTTTCCTAAGTAAGTAATAAAGACAATTATCGAAAAATCACACTACAACCTATGAGAAATTACACAACAGCCACCCACATACCCATAAACAAGTCCAGGCGACTTGCAATGTTTAAGATACGGAGCACATAACAATCTGAGTTTAATTTTTCAAAGAAAAGTTGAACCCTGACAAATATATAAATAAAATGGGGTTGGTAACACGTGTCTGACCTTCGTTACGGCATTGAGTTTACTTGTCGAAAAATACATTGATGTTTGAGTGTAAAATTTCAAAGATACTTACGTGCTCTCGTGGTATGGAATCGCTTTATTTTGGAAGAAAAGTTCTTGCGAAGATTTTACTCGTCAAAGTTTTTGAAGACTTTTCCAGATTTTCTGACTTTTTAATACATAAAATCACGTCATAAATTCCCAAAGGGGTGAGCAGAGGTGTATCTAATGGTACACCATTTACTTATGTTTTAAGTCCCATGTAATAGGGGTCGATCCTATTGCCATCAAACGGGCACACATCCAGACACACTAGGAAGACAGAAACACTACGAAGTGTCGAAGGGTGTACATTTTGGGGGACTGTCTGTTGTAGAATTAGACGTTCAAAAACTGCTGATTATCAGCCTAATTTGAATAAAAGAATTGTGATTTGATTTGATTTAGACGTGGCTACTACTGGGAAGTTCCTGATGGAAAAACCCAATAACACATTGCCCGACCCAGTATTTAAACCCAGGACCTCGTGCGCAAGAGTCGCTCTTGCGCCCACTAGACCAACGAGGCAGTCTACGAACAATGGCTGAACAATGGTTGTCGTAAATCTTGTCGCATTAGCACAACAATACTTATAATTCATAAATCACTGTATTATATCTATCACTCAAAGATATATGATAAACATAAATAATTGATTGATGAAGATAAAGAAAAAAAAGCCAGTCAATCAGGTTTGAATTAACATATTTATATAAAGGTCTATTTTAAATTCACGTGAGGCATCACAGCCGCCGCGGGAGGCGCTCCGGGCGTCGGGGGTCTCGCGATGACCTCCGGCCACCGTAGACGCGCGCCTCAAAGAGATGTCAGCAACATGGGAGGGGCCCAAAAGGGCCGACGCCCGTCGGGGCCGCGGGTTGTCCACAGGTTATCGCGGCCTTGACATAGAGGGCGAAGAAGGAACATGGGTGGTTTTTAGTCAGTAGAAGTCTGACACTCCCTTTCGCTCTGCCCAAGAGTGGAAGGGGTTATTCGATGATTTTACACCCGCCAAAAAAAAAAAAAGGAGACATCACAGTAAATTCGATAACAGTATCTGTCTGGTCTGTCAGCTCAGATCTAAATATTAAATTTATAAAGAAATTAAATGTATAGATTTTACACCCGCCAAAAAAAAAAAAAGGAGACATCACAGTAAATTCGATAACAGTATCTGTCTGATCTGTCAGCTCAGATCTAAATATTAAATTTATAAAGAAATTAAATGTATAAAGGGTGGAATAGTACCGAAGCCGAAAGGTTTCTCCCCATCACTGCTATTATTTATTTGTTCTAGACCATACCGGGGAACCCCTATTTACGGAGATATAAGGGGTCCAAGTTCCAATTTTAGTTATTTTTTTAAATACTAGTTTCCTCCAATTTTTCCTCAAATTTCCTCCATTGCCCGTTAGTACAGTATAATATTCAAAGCATCCACTAGCACAATGTTTTAAGAGTGTTACATTGAGTTTTACTCAATACTTAATGTGATTTAGCTCCCCAAAAAAAAGTCGTTTCCCAGCAACAATTTTTGCGTAGGGGTACTTAGTTTGATGTACAAAATGCTTGGTTGTCGGCTTCGTGAAGGATTGGTTTACACCCTGTATAAGAAATCTTAGAAAAAATGGTTAGTAACAAAAAAAATGATTTTAACGGAAAATATGGCTGATACTTTGTCAATACCTCGATTTTATTTCTGGTATTCCTCGAAACTACTACCTACAAAATATGACTTCTAAGTACATTAAAGACATTTGTTAAATATTATATTATGTACTAGCTTTCGCCCGCGTGGATGTCGGAAAATATCCCACGGGAACGTACTATCGTGATTAAAAGTACCCCATTTGTTAATCTAGGTAAACAATGTCTTTTAGCTCAAGAAATAAGATTTTTCATACAAACTTTCATCCCCTATTTAACTCCCTTGGGGGGTTGAATTTCGAAAAATCCTTCCTTATTCCTTGTCTACATTATAAAGGGAACGTTTGTGCAAAATTTCAGCTTTCTAGGTCCAAGGGTTTGGGCTAGGCGTTGATGAGTCAGTCAGTCTGAGTCAGGACTTCTCTTTTTATTTATAAAGAAGATAGATAGATCTATCTCAGCACATTACACAAAAATAAACCTATATGATCTGTTCCCAGGATTCTTCTATTACCAACACAGGTATGCCCTTCGTATAAATATCTCTAATAGGACCTATCACGATCCGTATGAAGGGTGTAGAAAGTACTCCATGCCCATACTTTTAAGAAAATAAGAATTTCATTAATTAATTCTCAAGTTATTCCTAGGAATCATTAATATTTTTTTTCCCTATAGTAGGTACTCCATCGATTATTATATATCACACTATTTTAATCAACATAAAACCTGACTGACCTGCAAATTGCCAAAAACCTGAGAAAATTTAAATTCCGCGGGTTACCTTGGACGTTCCACCTTAAAGCTGGGCACGAGAAGTGACACGCTAAGTATGTATGTGCTCTTGTCATTCATGCATATAAATGTATATTTATACAGTGTGATTCTTTATAATGTGCACATATCGAAATGAGGGAATCTATGCTTAATTTTATCGATGGAAAAAATATTTAAAAAAATCTAAATATTTTTTAATATTTTTTATGGAATTTTCAAAAATGTTGTCCACTGTTGTGACCCCAATGTAAACAAAACGGTGTAACTTTTAAACTAAATTATCTATCGCGATGAAACAATTTTATGTAAAAAGTTATGAAAAAAAAAAGTTTTTTTGATCAAAAAACGTGTTTATTTTCAATTGAGGGTAGTTTTTTTCCACAATTTTCATTTTACGAGGACGCCTAATTGCTTCCAATCATTATGGAGTTTGTTTCATCGCGATAGATAATTTAGTTTAAAAGTTACATCGTTTTGTTTACACTGGGGTCACAGTAGCAGACAAAATTTTTAAAAATTCCATACAAAATATTAAAAAATATTTAGATTTTTTTTAATAATTTTTCCGTCGATAAAATTAAGCATAGATTCCCCCATTTCGATATGTGCACATTATAAAGAATCACACTGTATAAATCTATATCTGTGACTAGCGTACGTCTCGCGGTTTCACCCGCGTAGTTCCCGCACCCGTGGGAATACAGGGATAAAAAGTACCCTTTGTTTTATGTAGCTTTCTAATGGTGAAAGAATTGAAATCGGCACAGTATTTTTTGAGTTTATTCATTATAAACATACACACAAAAATTCAAATAATTCCTCTTTATAATATTATTATATTTATTATCTTAGTCCTTAGTTTACGTCAAATGTACACATAAACCACATACCTTTGCGCCATATCAATCAGAGATTTGCTGAGTGATTAATTAGAGACACGTCACTTATCTTGCTAGTCTGCTAATCGTAATGTGGTTAATTAGTTTAGGAGATTTAGGTAGGTGCTCTAAACCTAGTAATGAAAGCTAGAGTGATTTATGGTGAGATCTGTAGGTAAGTCGCTTCATTTGTCGGGTCTTATGGCTTGCTATGTCATAGGTCGTTTTACTACAGTAAAGATTATAGAGTTGTGTTTATATTTAAGGGTGTAGTTCGTACGACGACCAATCAAGTTATTCTAATCCAGTTTATACGGAACTCTCATTGTACGGGAAATCAGTAGATAGCAAGGTAATTTTATACTGGAAATGTATACCTTTATGTTTTGCCGTGTGTGCAAACCACAAAACTGTACAACTTTCCCCATGAGGTGGAAGTCGTAATCGCGAAAAGACTAAGTATAAGCTTTCTCATACATTGGGGTCAAGACTAAATTGTATGGAATAGCTGGTAGTAATTTTTACTTATTAAGGTTAGGTATGTTGTGCCAGCTAACATTTTTATAATCCGAACTTTACCCGTAGTTTTATTTCATGGTTTTTAATCAACGAGCCTTGTTTGTTAATCAGCAAAGAGAGTGTCTTGAATTTTACAAAGATAAGTTCAGTATTTGTACTACGTTTTGGCGATTACAGAACATTTTTATGAAATAAATAAATTAAGTCAACTATTTTTTTAAACTTTGCCCCACTAGATATCTCCTGTATCGTGGGTGCGTTCGGTCACATACACAAATACCCAGACCCGTAACAACTATCTGTAGGCCATACAAATATTTGGACCGTGCGGGGATCGAACCCGCGACACGCAGCGCAGCAGTCCAATCGCTCAGCCACAGCACCAAAACGTGCCGTGAAAACGAGGGCGTTTTGTATTTTGTATTGCTACAACAATTTCCTACAGGATTGAATATAAACTGTTTGGTAGATTATGAATTGATAATCCAATACATTTTTTACTTTGCCATCATCGTTGAATAGAATACAGGGTGTAAATGAACCTTCACGCAAACGTCAACCAAGTATTCTGTACATCAAACTAAGTACCCCTACGCAAAAAAGTTTGCTGGAAAACGACTTTTTTTTTGGGGCAATTTACGGTAAAACTCAATGTAGCACTCTTAAAACATTGTGCTAGTGGATGCTTTGAATAGTAAACGGGTCATGGAGGTCATTTAAGTAAAGTTATAACCTGAAAAACTAGTATTTACAAAAACAGCTGTGAAAAAATTGGAACTTTGACCCCCAATATCTCCGTAACTAGGGAATTCCCAGGTATGGTCTAGAACAATATAATAGTCGCCGTGGTGGGGAGAACAAGTGCCTTTCGTTTGCGATAAGGGTACTTTTACACATTTATAATTTTGGCTAGCTAGATACTCTGTTTCTACATGTTTATCTCTACCATTGATGTTCAATATTTCCTAACTAGAGTTTACTGGCTACGGTAGTACGCTCATAGCAAACAACTCCGTAGATCTGACGAGATCCTGCATTCATAATACATACAACGTGGAGACGATGATACGACAATAAATGAAAACACGGACCATAATAGTTCATAGGAATAATTGTAAACCATTAGAAAAATCCTAACACCAAAATTCAAAAAAAAAAAAACATACAAACTAAATGGCTTAACTTGGGTTCACTAACCTCTGTTGTAGCGAGCGGCAACGTATCGTATCGTCGTGTAGCGACATGATCTTTTGGGTCAGTGGGTTATCTTATGGGTAATAATCACTGAATCACAGATTCCTCATCTTTTTGCCCTTATCCCATTTTATTCGGGGTCGGTGCCACACTGATTCACAGATTAAATAATCACAATCAGGATCACGCACTGTTCAATCACCTTCTAAGTACCTACCTACTTAGCTACGTAAAATACACGCACACAA
Organism: Diarsia rubi; assembly: GCA_932274075.1. NCBI lineage: Eukaryota > Metazoa > Arthropoda > Insecta > Lepidoptera > Noctuidae > Diarsia > Diarsia rubi. The sequence goes on from OW026413.1 coordinate 14,446,764, forward strand.
TAAAAACTTATCGCCTAAATTCGCACAGTTGACTGAACTATTTAATTTAACTAGGATACCTATTAATTGTTCGTGTTCTGTCACTAAAATAATGCGTCCAATTTCACACTTATTGTAATAACCATTTTAACTACCTACTTCAACGTCCCGGTCCCTGACACACGATGACACGAGTGGCCGGTGGCGGGTAGGTACCTACATCAAGGCGGCGGCGGCGTCGCGGCGCCCGGGCTCCACTTGCACTCGTGCGCTTACAAAGCGATGACGCTTGCAACGTCACAGGACTGTTGCGACAGACTGAACGGTGACCGTGACCTAACTTCGTAGCGTAGTTCTTTGCAAGTTTGGACAAGAAAGTGAAGTAATAAACAAACGAAACTAGATATCTCTTTCGCACACACTAAAATGATCTATTAGTGAGAGTGCATAGCAACTTCCGCATGCGTTATTTTTTATCTAAGTCTAATGACATGCGTTATGGCTCTTATTGTACAGGTTTAAGGTACAATTTGCAATAAATTAAGTGTTAAAACTAATTTGGCTAAAGTTTTTAAGTAGCTAGTTGGCAACCGCACCGATGCGGGGTCGTCAACCTGACAGTGCTTCCGTATTAACAGATACATCATGTAGTAATTGTTAAAAATGAAAAATAATTTCCTGTGACTAAACTACTGGATATTATTCAAATGTTTTTTTGTATATACACTGGGAACATACTAAGGTATACGTAGTTTAATTTATTGTCGTATCATCGGCACCACCCTGTATAACACAATACGGATAGTTGCTGTCAATACCGGTCATTTCCCCACCTATGTTTAATAAAGTTCTTAACTTAAAAATACAAAAATAAACCTGTAAAATAAACGTGTCTTCTATCGTGATGTAAATTTTTTCATTTTTTCTAACGGAAAACTATAGGCACATGGTTCATTTGTTTTGGTTGGTACGAAGAGATATTAGGGAAAGGGTAATGACCGCTATTGACATCTTAACTGGCAGCAACAATAGTTCACAGGACCCGCTACGGACGTGGAGTTATGGACACCAGCCCGTTATACAATACCTAGGTATAGGCACCCAAGTATGGGAGTGGGCTGTCCATACACCGTTAGCCTGTGTATACAGTTTCCTGCAACTTGGAAATGTCAATAGAACGTACGAATAAATGGTTAAAAAAGTAATAAGGTGAACACGAATGCGCGGAGTATCTAAACGTAGGGTGAACGATTTCAAAAGAGAATAAATAAATAAATAATATTCCACATAACTAATTTCCTCGGGTCGGGGGGGGGGGGGGGGGGGCTTGAAACGGGATTCCGCGACGACGGACCGCGGCGGCGCGGTCTGAATGACGGATATTTATGTCTGTTCTTCCTAAGAGTACTGGTTTCCTTACTACTTTCTTGAAGAATAGTATCAGGAGTGATAAGAGTATGCCGCAGACGGCAGGTCTTGCTAATACGCGATGGTCCGTATCGGGCGGCCGATGTGACCAGAGGATTTCTATGATTGACTGCAGTATCAAAGAAGCGCTTGGAAAGGCGTTTCATGAATTGAAGAAGGGTGGGCATTTTAAGATCTAAATGAAGACTGGTATTACGGATGAACCACGGGACTCAGGTGATCCTACGGAGAAATCGGTTTCTTCTAGGGTTCATTTCAAATCTAATACCATAAGTCTACCAGACCAGAAAGTAATAATAATAAGAATATATGAAATCTATACAAACCACACACACACACATAGCAACAGTATTATAGTACGAGTATAGCCTACAAGATTTCAGTCTGTGTATATGAGAATTTGTGTCTGAAAATGCTCCTTTATAAAGGAGACATTGCTTTGTTGAAGCAATAGGTCTTAATAAGAGATAGAAAAACACAATGTATCTCCTTAATATTTTGTCAAAAAAATCCGAAACGTCTAAACATATTTGTATCAGAAAATAGAATTTCTACTAACATATTGTACTCCCAAAAGCCTACGTAAACAAAAGATCTTCTAATATGTTCTTGAAGCGAAAGCCTAAAATATATCGCTTATAAATTCAAATATCTCATATTATTCTACCAAATTATGATTGAAAGGAATCAAAATATTCGGCGTTGAAACATCTATTATAACATTACAGTATTCAGAATTTCATCTTTGTGACAATATTTAAGAAGTCTGAAGAAATATTTTATGTTACTGTATTTACATAGATAATACTAAGACTTCTATCTTATTACTAAAGTATCATTACTATTGTCGACTACAGAAACCAGCCAACTGCGTATCGCAATACAACAGAGAAGGGTTCCGTAGTCGTGTTGGAATATAATTAAATTAATTAAGTATTTCATCCCAAGAATAAACTTACATGTGCAGTTGAAAAACATCGGCTTCCAGTCTAACCGGATGCAGCTGAATACCAGTATTTTACCTGGAGCGATTGCCTAGCAGACCTCCACAACCCAATTAATACTGGGTCATAGGACTGGTTGTCAAACTTGAAAGGTCACACTGACTACCTGTCCCGACTGCCAATGATATGGCAGCCGGGACCAACAGCTTAACGTTCTTTCCAAGGCACGGACGAAACTCGGTATGTAATGGGCGGTCACCCATCCACAGACCAACCTAGGCAAGCGCGGCTTAACCTAAAGATCGACCCGAGTGGCATATTATATTAAACCATGAGCTACAAAAACATTTAACTAAAAAATAAGTTTTACTCATCACAAAAAACTTATGTTTTTAAAACCAGATAGACTATTGTCACTAGAGCATGGGAATGCGAACCTTTATGGATCCACGTGCCATTTTTTCTAAAGCAATGCTTATTGAGACCTTGCACGTGCCGTCCAATAATATAGTTTTTTTTTAGCAGGTGAAAAATCCCGCTCTTGGGCAGAGCGAAAGAGAGTGTCAGACGTCTACTGACTAAAACTACCCATGTTCCTTCTTAGCCCTATATTTCGAGGCCGCGGTAACTTGTGAAGCAGCCCCGACGGGTTCAATAATATAGCTAAGTCTTTATTGGCAGATATTCAACTAAACATTGAAAAAAAATGTTTTAGTTTTACGTTTAATTCAAATTAAAGTAACATTAGTGTAACTTACTTTTATTAGATTGCCTTTTGAACTGGACTCCACTACAAAATATTCGGTGGTGTGCCTAAAATATTGAGTAAGGTGCCATCAATAGCACGCGTGCCAATGGTTCACCATCCTTGCACTGGACTAATATTTTGTTTGTCCATGAGTCATCCATCATGAATTCAAGAGTGATCGTCATCACTATGATGAGTCAAATAAATAGTTTTTCATTTTAATCAAAAGATTGAACGAAAACTCTGTAGGTACGACTGTTACATCCGCATCTCTGGTTCTCCTACAATTTCATGCTTATTTTGACCATTAATCACTGTTCTAAGATGGAAATCTTAAAGGTTCAAAAATAAATGAATAATCAGGCACATAGACAAAATTTTCAAAGCGTTGTTTCTAAATGAGTAAAAGCCTTTTTGAATAAAATTTACTGTGGCGACATCAGCGGTCCGCGACCAGCTTAATTAATTGAATTAATGGAAAAGGGGCTTTCAAGAAACTGGGATATCAGGGACATGTCGGTACATATTTAACATTTGGTTAAAGTTGACGAGATTTAATGAAGCTAGGGAAATGAAGATTTCGGTAAGCATGGTTTGATTTGGGGACTGTCAGATTTTTAATTTAGCTTATTTTATTCTCAGCAAGCTAATTCAGAAACAGTTTGAAGGTTTATTCAAAACTAACTAACCCAATAGATATTGTCCTGTCCCATTCACAGTTCGTATATTGTGTATGGTAAAAACGAATTATAGTACTTTTGGGGGTTTGTTTTTAACTCTCCGAGAACTTTTTCATATTTTCCTTCCCTCAAAAGGATGAAAAATATGAATAATTGGAGACTACTAATACTGGTTCGATTCTAAAAAAATAGATTGATTTGAAGTTGAAGAGATTCGAAATTTAAAAAAAACGAATTTGGTGGTTTTAAACTAACTGTTGCTGCGCATAAGTGAAACCAGTAAAAATTTTCTAAAACCGATCTATTTGATCCAAAAAAGTTAGGTAAACTTTAAAGATCTAGGTCGTTAACAAAAAGGGCTCAAAAGGGTCAGAACAAAAAGTTATATTAAAAAAGATAAAGCAACCTAAGACATATGTATTTCTGTCGCTTCAATTGCAAATGCCTCAGGGTTTGGGAATCTCTGTGAATTCTCTGGAGTCCTCAAATTCCTGCGACAAGGTCATGACACCGCAAATATCCCTATTACGTTGGGGACCTGTTTAATGTTCGTGGCTTTTTGTAACGTATTTAAATTGTGGTTAGTGAATATTTGAGCTTTAAAAACAACATAAGTAGAGGCTGGATTTGTGCTCGGCTGAAGGCAATATACGGTCACCTCTAATACTCGTAACATGAAACTTTAACATTTATCACTGGTGAAATATGGGTGTAACACCTCTGACTAGCTCTTCGGGGATTACACGCGTGTTAAGAATGTGTTTTGGCCTGTAAAGCCAAGTCAGAATCCTATCGGTGGCATAAATACTACAGAAAGAAACCAGGGCCCCGAGTCTGCTATTCAATAGTGTCAGAATGATCTATCACTGATCTCATAATTATTGATTTTGACAAGTTTGGTGTTGTCAAAATCAACAATTATGAGATCAATGATAGACCATTCTGACACTATTGAAAAGCAGACTTCGGGCCCAGGTAAGGCACTGACCATACTTTATTGAAAGATGTTTTTTTTTTTTTCTTACTGTTTGTTATGCGTTGTATTGTTTTTTTTCTCTCTTTGTGTCTCCTTGTATGTTCTTGTTTCGGCGACAGATAAATATATTTTCTTTCTTTCTTTTTTTTGTAAAATAATATCACATGTGTATTAAGCGACAGGATAGGTAGTGGTGGTTGCACAGTCACATTCTGGCAGATATACGTCACCCACTTGATTGCCAGAGTTTTATTACAACCCACTCTGTAACATTGTTAAGTGTACTACAATCTGTTTTATATAAATAAAGATTATAACTATTATATGTACGTTTTCGTCCTATATTAAGCCATATAATTAAACTCACATAACAAACAGCCAGACTCGAAACAACTACTGGTAGACCATAGAAATATTTGTTCTGCAGCCAATTGCTCAACCACTGCGAGTCGTGCTCGGCTTGATTATCTTTATTTAACAGTTCGTTCCAACGTGATATTTTTATTCGCTACTTTTATAATAAAACGGCCGAAGTTAATCAGGTCAAGCTTCATACAAATATCTTTCAAACACTTTCTTAATCTTTTCATCCATAAAATTTTTTTTTTTTTAAACGTTGCCCCACTCTAGGAATTTCTCCTGTGTCGTGGGTGCGTTTAATGTAGGTAGGGACTATCTACGGTGGATACTTAACCTTATCAACAGGTCTCTAATAAAGTCTCGAATAGCTCTGACCTGTTGAAAATGTAAGGGCAAACTTAAAAGGGCATCTAGTTATCGGTTCTTTTTACTTTGCCCGAACTTTGAGCTATTTCTCTACAGCCTAAATGTAATTCGATTGGTTTATTTTGGCGCTTAAGATGTGTTCTTAGAAGGCACATGTTGATGACGTTAATAGCGAACCCTTTTCATGGCTGACGTTTGTAAGAACATACACAATTCAAATATCGTTAACGTGTTTAAAAAAAAGGAATCGTGAAATTGATAATAATTATTTCTTTTATAGGCTCTTTAAAATAGAATTTTTTAAATTTATTTATGAACTAGCTTTTGCCCACAGCTTTGCCCGCGTGGATGTTGAAAAAAACATCCCCTATTAAACACCCTTTTTTTTGGTCGTGGGAAATCATCAAATAACCCTACCCGCACTGGGCAGAGTAAAAAGTGTCACACTTCTACTGACTAAAAACCAACCACCCATGTTACTTCTTAGCCATTTATATCGAGGCCGCGGTATCTCTTACAACATTCCGCAGCCGATTAGTGTAACCTTGGATGACTAAATTGACCGGACTATTAGGTACCTACCTACTCAAGTAATCACTTGACTTGTTAAAAAGTGAGAGTATAAATACAAAGCTGAATTTAATTTTAATATCCCATGCTAGCTTATTACTTAGCTATATGTACCTACATGAAGTCGTTTTGCAGACCGTTACCGTTAATATTATAATGGCTTGATTTATACTAGAACAACTAAAACACAATTTCCCATTTCAATTTCAGACATATTTACGACTTACTACGTTACATCCGGGCGTCCTACAAAAATAATAAAGCTTTTCTGTGTAAATAATGGACTTTTATCATTTACAGGGAAGGAAATTGTCATTCTAATGAAAATGGATAAAGCCAGCCTAGTCACAATAATAATTTGAAACAACTTATTTTAAAATCATCGTCATCCTCCTGCAGTTGTCTCATTCTATTTCATCCTTGCGCAACACGTTTTTTTCTTTCATTGTCATGGTCGACGTCATGGCAACAAATTATTTTGGAAAAAAAAAACTGTTTTTGGCTGCTAGTTTTCCTCAGTTAGACTTTATGATGAAACGAAAAAGGTTTTCTGTAAAATTCTTCTTATTTTATAAGTTTTTATTACATTATGCCAATTTCTGCCAAATGGCATAATATTTTTTCACTTGGAGATCAAAAGAAGACATAGCATTAATAATAAACTCAGTCTCTCCTTGTAAACTTTTTCTCAAAACACATTTCTTTCTTGTACAGACCAATATTCGAATACTCGAATGACTAGTCTTTTTAGAAGAGTCTCTATTACTGTAATAAATACGACCAATATAATTGTATTCGAGATTTAATATTGCTATAGGTACATGGCCTATGTACCTATAGCAATATTAAATCTCGAATACAATTATATTGGTCGTATTTATTACAGTAATAGAGACCAGCCTAATAGCGTCTTACACTTAAAGCTACTACAATCTTTCAAATTTATTTAATAGATTCTCAACTCTATCGCTAAAGTAATAGGTTCAAGGTTGATTGGGAAAATACAGTTTCGGATAACTTGATGAACAGGCGTCAGTACAATGGCTACCCCATTCATTTGAATAAAATCCTCACTTGTATCCTTAATAATATAAATTATAAATGCGAAAGTAGGTCTGTCTGTCGCGCTTTCACGCTAAAACTACTGAACCGATTTAAATGTCTAAAGTCTGAGAACAGAGGAGACAGACAGAGACATAGGCTACTTTTAAATGCGAAAAAGGGCTGTAAGGGGTTGAAAGAGAGGGCACGCCACGATAGTGGCGGTAAGTCCCCTCTTTGAGGAGTGGCTTGAGAGGCGCCACGGCGCCCTCACCTTCCGTCTGACGCAGGTCCTCACCGGACACGGTTGTTTCGGGAGGTACCTGCACCGAATCAGGCGGGAGGAAACGCCCGGATGCCACCATTGCGAGGATCGGCCGGAGGACACGGTGGAGCACACAGTGGAGGTGTGCCCCGCTTGGGCGGAGCCCCGCCGTGTTCTCGTAGCGGCGATCGGCGGCGGCGACCTCTCGCGCCCGGCCCTGGTGCAAGCCATGGTCCGGGGCGAGGAGGAATGGGACGCCGTCGCCTCCTTCTGCGAAGCAGTGATGCTGGCGAAGGAGGTGGCGGAACGCGAGAGGGAGAGAACCTCTCGTCCCAGCCGCCGCGGGAGGCGCTCCGGGCGTCGGGGGTCCCGCGATGACCTCCGGCCACCGTAGACGCGGGCCTGTGGACGGTGAGTGATGGGCTAACTCGCCGTCCGTCCGTCTCACGACGAAAACAGGCCGTGTCGACGGCGCGTTCGTGTTCCACGCGCGCCTCAAAGAGATGTCAGCAACATGGGAGGGGCCCGAAAGGGCCGACGCCTGTCGGGGCTGCGGGTAGTCCTCTGGTTATCGCGGCCTCGACATAGAGGGCGAAGAAGGAACATGGGTGGTTTTTAGTCAGTAGAAGTCTGACACTCCCTTTCGCTCTGCCCAAGAGCGGGAGGGGTTATTCGATGATTTTACACCCACCAAAAAAAAAAAAGGGGTTGAAAGAGCCCGTCGGGTAACCGGAGAACCCTGCGAGTTGTTCACAAATTACCACGGCCTCGACTTATAGGGCTAAGAATGAACATGGGTGGTTTTTAATCAGTAGAAGTCGGACGCTCCCTTTCGCTCTGATTACCACACGCCAAAAAAGAAAGGGTTTGAAATAGGGGTAGGGTGAAAAGATTACTTTTATTCGTGATAACCGACATCCACGCGGGTGATCCACGGGCATCAGCTGATCAACTATATTGCATGAACTAGACCTACTAATACTGTAACCCTCGAAAGGCCCCATATGCTTTAGTTTTAATAAAAGTCAATAACACTATGCTCGAATCGGGAATCGAAACTAGGATCTCATGTTCGGCAATAGTGCAACGATGCAGTTTAAACTAAACTTAAAGCAGTAACCTAATTAAACGATGGGTGTTGACATCATAGAATGTTGAAGGAAAATACCATTATTTCCCTAATTTATTTGGCAAACGTCATGATTGCCACCTAAAATTTACCCTAAATTAAATCTTATTTCAATTCTAACTTAGAATATCAATTTGTTTCAGATACCGCATCGCTTTCCAAGAGACACTCCTCTGCAGGAAGGTCCAAGGACGACGCGACTCCCGCATCATCAATCTAGACCACACTGTCTGTAGGGAGGTGACTACCCTGCCCAGCGTGCACTCAGCTAGCACCAAGCGAGACTCGAGAATATCATTTATCAACAAAGTCGATTTCGTGAAGGACCCAACACCATATTGCGTTGGTGATAGCGAAGACAGGGATTGCGAAGAACCTGTATTTACAAGCTTTTCGAAAACGTGAACTTATTTTTAATGTGTTACGGGTAACGAGATAAATGTATGAATAAAACTACATGTTAGGTATAAGTTTAAACTGACATGCTCACTAACATTATCATTAATACTTTAAACGGAATGTTTACTGTGTTTACTATTTGTTTCGAGTTCCTACTCCTACATACTCAACATGAGAACCAAGGTTACCGACGTAGCTCGAAGAATAGGGGATCGGACAAAAAAAACTAATTAGTCCGTTAGATAGATTTTCAAAAAATATTGGACACGTATTTTTTCTTTTTTCATTTAAACAAAAAATGAAGATGATACAGTGGTTCGAAAACTCGTGAACTCCTCGAAAACGTCACATGTTAGTAAATTTCTTACCTACAAATGACGTCACAGCCCCCCACTTATGATCTTTGACGCGTCTTATCTTCGTCAATATTTATTAATTTGATAAAACAAAAAACACGTATCCAATATTTTTCGATAATCTAACTGACGGACTAATTAGAATCATATTTTTTTGACTCAGTCCGATCCCCTATTGCCAAACTTAAGTGGCAACGAGCAGAGCACATTGCTCGCAGCACGGATGGCCGATGGGTTTGAAAAGTTCTGGAGTGGCGACCAGAAGACGTTGCAAAGCTGCTCTCACTAGGTGGAACGATGACCTAGCGAATCCGTTGGATGCGATACACACGAGACTGGTCAATGTGACCTATGGCGGTGGAGAAAATGATGATGATGAAACATGGTAAATATTTCGTATAAACTTTTACTGATACATGTTAGGTGCTTTGCAAATAATTATATAATATATCCTTTTTCTATTTCAGTTGTAAAGATAAAATTCAATTAAAAACTATCTGCGTAATTAACCTAATTAGTTACTAAATGCTATTTATATTGTAAAGTTATTTAAGTACGATAAAAACTCTTCCTCCTAACCTAATTAAGATTATCAACGAAGTTACAAGTTGAATTTTAATTAAGTAAATAATTCTTCCAACTTTTGTTATTTGACGGACTCTTCAGGAAAGTATTTTAATTTTTTGTTTATCTTGTTAATTAGAATTTTTAGTACGTGTACTTCATTAAAAAATCAATTAAGATGGACTTTATAAACGATAATTTTACTACAGCTACGCTACGTGACTGAAAAAGTTAATGTACTGTAAGCTAAAGACAATCAAACATGAATGGAAAAATAAGATAACTTTTTGTTGTCTTAAAGATAGGTTGGCAGAAACCCGTTTGTTCCAATATAACTGTAAATATTTCGATGTAAATTCAATCAATTATATTATTAAGTATTAAATAAAAATATTTTTAATATTGAATGAAACAAATTATTAAATGTATTTAACGCTAATCTTAATTAAAATTATATTTAATAAAACGTTTCGAGCAAAATGTATATTTTAGTTATTTGTAGTGGAAGCAAACTCTTAGACCCCTAAATAAAATCTATGGGTGAAATCGCAAGCACGCACGCATCAGTGTTTTCGACTATCAGAAGCATCATTTTCGTGGAGCAAGAAGTCCTGTCGCGAGTGAATTCGTATATTCACTAGCATCCAAAATTCTTTCTTGTATGATTTGAAGTTGCAGTTCTAAAAAACAGAAAAGAAAAAAAAAGAAAATGCTTCATCTGTGTATGATAAAACAATTTCACCCTATACCTGTTAGCCAATAGGTATTATACAACTAATTAATTCTGACTACAGTAATGTATATACTTAAGTACAGTATAAACTAGTGAAAGGAACTTTGGGGTTCAGTTCATTAATTGATAAACTAGGATTTAAAGTGGAGTTTGGTAGATTAGGATTTAGTTTTAAGACTAATCCAGCTTCAATTATTCTTGAAACTGTGTTGTATTGTGTAAGAACCTTCTATCATTGATTTTTAAGTCGCGATAAAAAAATATTCTGAGCAGTTCAGGCACTGTCTACTTCAGATAAATAACTTTTATTAAGCAGTTTATTCTATTTCCAGTTGTTGTATGTCACCTTACGACTTCAAGGTGGCGGCCTTCTTATGTTTCTCGTCTTTAAAATAATAGTAAATCTTGAAACAAAGAAATCAATAAGAAAACTTTCAGAAATCAAGTAAAACATAGGTAGATATACTATGTATATTGCACAGCAAAATTGTTATAACATTTTTCCAACACTTTTACAAAATATTTAAATCTACAGCAGTCTTATCGCAGTTTATTTGACGCTGTGCTGTGTACACGGTTTGAGTTGATACCGAATACTGTAAATATAAACTGCAATTGGTAGTAAATAAAATTTGTTATCATAAATTATACTCTAAGCTGATGTTCCTTAAGTTCAAAAGATATTTAAGACGTCTGCACTTCTTTGAAACTTGTATATGTACTGCGGTTTCAGTGTACAAAGTTTAGAAACGTGTCATGTTGTTAGGGTTAACTTAGTGTTGTTTAGGTTTCAAACGACAAATTCCATGTCATATTCGTAATTAAAGTTAGAATTCTAAAGATCACTTGAATCATTAATACTAATTAAATCACTTAAGATTCTCTAATACCTATAATTCTGTAATACTGTTTAAGAATCGATGTAAGCTGTCTAAAATACTAATTTTGATATAAATGTAAAATTTAGTTTATAAAATACACTTGAAAATGTCTCGGCTGTTTAATTTCTTAAACTTGAATTAAGCTTTCCAAATTAGACGAGTACCTACCGGAACTAATGCCACGTTCAAGAAACTTTTAAATTAGGTCAAAAGGAAGTTTTCCTACAAGGTGTTAACACGTGCGTAGCTCATTTAATTTAAACTTAAACCTTCATTAAGTCTGAAATTCTTAGACAGTTATGTCCAGAACATTTGAGGCGAATAGTTATCAAATGTTTATCTCAAAGAACCACCGACTTCTAAACTTGAAAATTTGTTTGTTTTATCTGCCGCCGACTTCCAAAAGTAGCTTTTTTCAAAAAGTTAAGTTTTATTGCCTTTTTCTGTTGTAGTTAACCACTTTACTAGAAGTAATCAAGGACCACCATGAACCAAACTCGTCGTTCATAAATGGCGGAGTTATAAGGTAACAAATAAAAGACAACCGGATTGAGAAGACATCAAAGAAAACAGGAGTCCTTTCTTTGAAGTCTGTTACTACATCTCGGTTGTCAGTCTCTTAACTTCTTTATGACAATTTATCTCTCTGTACATTAACATTTTCCATAGTTACGACTAGAGTATTCTTTAGAACCACGTTAAATCATTATAATGGGGCTATAACATTTAAAAAAAAGTAGTTAAAAACTAAAAAACCAGACTGAAAAAACAGAAAAGCGAACAACAAGCACATTTTAAATTAAACAAAACTTGGAAGCAGGCGGGGTCCATTCTATTTTCATTTCATTTCATAATTTAATGTTCAAATCTTTTTTTTATTTCCTACTTTTTAGTTCTTTTGGGTCTGTTCTTTCGTTGGTCGCGTAAAAATCTTCGCAGATGATTTAACTTTTGCGCTTGTTTATAATAATAATAATAAGAGACTCTGTTCCCAATACTAGTGGCCCACTATTTTTTATATTTATAAATGTTTTTTATATACCTTTTTGTAATTAATATTTAAAAATGTATTTAATATGTTATAAAATGAATAAAGGAATAATAATAATAATATTTCACAACTATCACACAACGCCATCTAGTCCCAAGCTAAGCAGAGCTTGTGGTATGGGTACTAGACAACCGATAAACATACTTTATATTTCTAAATACATAAATATTATAGATAAATTACACCCAGACACAGAACAAATGATCGTGCTCATCACACAAACATTTGTCCTGGGTGGGAATCGAACCCACGACCTCCGGCATAGCAGTTAGGGTCACTAACCACTAGACCAACAGGCCAGTTTATGAGGTTGGACTGACGATGAATCAGTCAAAGACTAAAGTTATGACCAATGCCGCTAAACTTAGGGTCGAGGTCCATTAACCTCGACCCTAAGTTAGAAAGAAAGCAAGAAATACACTATGTCGACGAATATATATACCTGGGTCAGTTAGTTTCCTTCAACAACAGACAAGACAAAGAGATCGACCGTCGAGTTAAAAATGCTTGGAGGAGCTACTGGGCCATGAAGTCGTTTATGAAGGGTGACCTTCCTATCTCACTGAAACGCAAGCTCGTCGGCATGTGTATCCTGCCTATCCTAACCTATGGCGCACAGACTTGGTCTTTGACGGAAGCTCAGAAGTCCAAACTCAAGGTTTGCCAAAGAGCGATGGAGCGTAGCATTTTAAATATCAAAATCACCGATCGAATTCGTAACACCATAATACGCTCCAAGACAGGCATTGCCGATGTTGGCGATAAGTCTGCTAGGTTAAAGTGGGATTGGGCGGGTCACATTTCCAGGGGAGGTCAGGACAGATGGGTCAAAACCGTCACACACCGGGTGCCTGAAGACGGTCGTCGTCACCGAGGCAGACCCAAAAAATGTTGGCGTGACGATTTGGACTCGTTCGTGACTGATTGGCCAGAGAAGGCACAACACCGAGAGAGCTGGAAAGAAATGGGGGAGGCCTTTGCCCAGCAGTGGGACAAAATAGGCGAACCAAAACAAAAAAAAAGTTTGTTTATATGATTTGTGACTTTGAATTTATTTTAAACATTACAAAAATATATTACACTTATATGTATATAAGTGTAATATATTTTTGTAATCTCCATATAAAACCTTTCATTTTGATACCCTACTCGATGTTAATGGTTTTTTTTTATTTTTTGAAATACGCTATATTGGCCCCAAAATCCGCAATTATCTTTACTTTTTAATTTTAATGTAGCCAGTGACACTGGCGCCATCAAGGTGAATCTAACGATGTATATTTTATTCAAATCCCTTCATCCGTTTAGGAGTTATGAGGGAACAAAGAAACGGACATACATACATACATACACGCCAAACACATAACCCTCCTTTTTGGCTTCGCCGCAGTCGGGTAAAAAGAACCACTACGTAAAAGATAAGTTTCCACCACAACGCTCAACTAGACAAAGTTATACATAAATTTATCACTTTCGTGCTTGTCGTGTGAGCGCGTTTTTCACCTAAAACTAATTTGATTCGGATAACACCATTCTTTAGGGAATTTATTTCGAAAAATTTATGTGTGTAATACATTAAACAATGTATTAAACTTACTTAATAAAGAAATCTTGATGTAAACTCGCGCGAAGACAGGGCGGGGTCCCTAATCTTCACTAATATTACAGAGAGGTAAAGTTCGAAACTGTTCATTCGTTTTCAAAAAATCTCTCACTTAAAGCTTAATATTGCCATGGGTAATATCACGCAAACGAAGTCACGGACAAAAGCAAGTCGGCTACTAGCTAGCAACAATATTCAGCAAATTCTGTTTTTATGATAAATAATTCGTCCGAATATATTATTACGAAATCGTCGTCTTTGATCGGCGAAATGCGTAGGCATTCCGAACGATTAATTCCCATTTCTCAAAACATAATTGAATTCTTTGCGGATATTGTGTAACATTTCCTTAGAACATACTATTTGTGTCTTAATGTCAGTATCTAATGGAACCTTTGACTCTGTTTCATTATGGTTAATACCGGTTTCCGGGATACGAGAAAAACGACAGGACGAGAAAAGTGCTGAATAACATAAAGTTTTCCAATTCAAGATATTATATAGTACTAGCGGACCTGGCAGACGTCGGTTTGCCCGGACAGCCGCGCCACCTACCGGGTACAATTGTAAGTTTAAGCCATTCTCGAATCTACTGGAACACACATAGAAAATTCATCCAAATCGGTCCAGCCGTCAAGGAGGACTTCAGTGACAAACACACGTACAGAAGAAATGTATATCAGATTACACTCATGTTATAAATGCGCATGTTTGTTACTTCTTTACGCAAAAACTACTGAACCGATTTAGATAAAATTTGGTACACAGATACTTTATAAGCTGGATTAACACCTAAGATATCTAGATTTTTTATCCCGATTTTATCTTCCCGTGGGATAACTTTCGAGTTGTAGCGGGCGAAGCCGCTGGCAACACCTAGTGATAATATAATAGGCTCTCCCCTTATTACCATTTTTACCAACACGGAACTTAAAAATTAGCCGAATGTATGTTAAGTTGATTGAATGTGATGTTATACATATAATCCCTTATTGATACAACTCAAGTTAAATTATATCAATATTAAAAATTATATTAAAATTGAATCAAAATCTTACCACGAGCACGTGCTTTAAACGTAACATTAAAACGTCAACTTAAAAGTCGACGATACTCGAGATAAACCGTTTTCCCCCCTTAAAACCCACCCTACCCCCACTTCCCGACCGCAGATCGGTCAATCAATTTATTATTTCTTTAATTTTTGTTATATTCTCTTCCTTTTCCGTTTGGTTTCATCTTACTACCTATAATGAAGGCTTCGACCCTGGTCATCATCATCATTATTTCAGCCAAAAAACGTCCACTACTGGACATAGGCCTCACCTAAGTATCGCCCCATTGACCGATCCCGTGCGTCTCGCATACAGCGGATCCCCGCAACCTTTACCAGGTCATCGGTCCACCACCTAGGGGAGGCCTTCCAACGCAACGGTTTTCGGCCCTGGTATATAATACTAATTATCCTAAACAATTTTAGTTAACCTAATTGCATCAAGCACAACCAGTATCATTCATAGATAGATACGAATAACATTATGAAAATATTATAATATGTGAAACGAACGTGATGGATGTGGCAAAAGTGAGCAATGTAAGGATCGTAAAAGGTAACGTTCTGTGGATTCTGCCTACCCCCTTGGAAAAAAGGCATGAGTTTATGTATTTATGGAAAAGTGACATAATTATGTTATGTTTACACGGCGTGCTCGTGCTAGTGCCTAAGTTTATTAAATGTCTAAACATAGACTTGAGTTGACACATAAAACTGTAATCCCACAAGGCGTATTATGGACTGCTAGGCTTGGTGTAAAACCTAAGTACACTAGAAAAGTCACTAAAACTTGCTATGAACATGGAGTAAGCACTCAGATATCTACGGACTAACTGCGGTTTTAAAACACAGTGACTTTGTGTTTAAGTTGAAAAACTTTTGGATTATCTGCTTCTACTTTTTGCTTGGAGGTGTTTTTCTCGTGTTATCGCATCTCTTTAAATGTCAGTGGCTATCATAGTGTCCATCAATTAACTCAATGTCAATGGTTCCATTTTGTACTAAACCATAACCAATTTGACAGTTAATCGATGGACAGTATGATAGCCACTGACATTTAACAAGATACGCAATAGCCCTGCTGGTCGAGTAATCGCAAGAGTGGCTGTGAAGCATGAGGAGCTGGGTTCGATTCCCAGGATGGTCAATTCTTTTCCATAAGAAATTTCACAACAGCAGCCACGGACTCTGGATTTGTGGATAATAAGCTCGCCCTCTATTCCATGGGACTTTAAACCACAAAAATATAACAGGTGAGATGTTGGAGTACTAGGTATGCCTCTTCGTAATCCTTAGGTGTTAAGAAGGCTTGTTGTACCCGATGGCTGGCAGCGGTTGCTCCTCCCTCAGCCGAGGGTCGAAAATCTACATCTCACGGCAGTACGCGAAACATGAAAATGTAGACAAAGCCAAACGAATGTGACCATACAAATCATTAATACCCATATGTATTGCCAAATAAAATGGGAGGTGTACAGTCCAAGCATTGTTATATTATACACGCAGCAACTTTTAGAAATGATTCTCTCCTACTTCATTGTCGTTTTACGTTTTCACGAACATAGTATCTATTTTAGAAGCCATACTATAACGAAATAGATCTTTTATCAAAGTAAAACCCGTTATTTCACGAGCAAATTGCTTTTGAACTTAGCTCAGTAACAAACATAATTATTACACGTGACTGTTTCCAACACCTCTGTTATCACATTTTCTTCAAACGTTAATGTAGATATCATCCCACCTGCCTTCGCTCACTTAAAATCGTTTACCTTTAAGTCCATTTTAATTACGTCTTGGAACCTCCTCACAAAAGCTTTCTCTCCCAAATTGAAAGGTTGGAAAACAATTTAAGAAATACGCTTGTTTGCGTCTGCTCCCAAATGGTTTTTGTTCTTCAATTATTCTTTCGGTATTTTCACCCAAATCCTGTTGTTTCTTGAAAATATAAAGCAGGTAAAAGTACCATTTAAATATTTTCCCAGTGTCACAAAAGTTGGTATCAATAATATCGTACATTGGTCTGTATTTTGTATTTGTTTTGAATTCAGGTCTGGGAACATTTGATTCCCACTTTCTATACTAATATTTTAAACCTAAAGTTGGTTTGTTTCCTTGGTTTAGAATTGAAATAAACTTTTTTTGTTGGATCGTCCATTTAGTTCATAAGCTGTTATGTGGCGCAGACGAAGTTGCACGAGTCAGCTAGTAATAACATAATTTGTATAACAGTCATGTTTTCATTTAAAAATCCTGTGTCTGGACAATTTTACGCTGGACAAGACTACGCTACTGGCCTGGCCGTCAATTTAAAAGTGTTAATACATTTAGATATTTTGCTAATATTCCTAGAATTGAACATGCAAATATTGTTACTTATACCCAACAAAGCTCTGAATAAACAGTTGTAATTCGTTTAGTCCACTCTCGGCCCCTCGGCCCCTAACTATAGTCCACATTCGTACCCTGGGCGCCGAGAGTGGATTTTATAAAGTTTATCATTTTAAGTTTCCTCTCGGCCGCCAAGGTACAGTTACGATTATAAATCATATCTTAAAAAATATAAACTATTCCCTCGGACCCCTGCTTCATCTATGTAGGTTATCCAACTGGGTAAAGCACGGAGACCAAGGGTTCACGTACAATGATAGAATTGACTGAAACTGTATTTGTCAATTTAGATGTGCTTACGCTTAGTTTTAAAAGGTGGTAGGTACTGTATTTGTTTACAATCTCCAATAGAGTATATTGTTTACCTCCAACCTCGTTCTATTTACATTAGTAACTAGCTGAATATGGGCCGCCATCAATCATATAATATATAGGCCAACAATTACACAGGTCACCAGCTAAATATCGTAAACAATGCTACATCATTATCAATCAAAGTTATTTGATTTGTTTCATCTTTAACTTCCGAGAGACTAAAGAATGCGTAGATTAGGGAGGTATTCAATTATTCTACGTGTATGCATGATCCGTGGATTTTATCACTCACGGGAACTTGGTTATGGTATCATAACCAAGTTCCCTTTATGTCTCGGAAAGACAGTTGTCAGTGGCCTGAAAGTCTTACAACCGGTCTCACGTAGGGATATCGTATAAACCAATTTTATTCATAAAAAAATAATAAGTTTAAAATAAGCACTGCGCAAAGCGCTACTAAATCTGATTTATTATGGGATGCGATGGAATACATTATTGGCATTGACATGGCCGCACTGACCACAAGTACCTACCTACGTGCTACGAGGTTTTGACCGAAGATTTTGTTAAAACGTCATCATTTTCTTAACAATGTTTGCTTAAAAGAAAGAATAGTACATTGTTTTCCAAGGGGCGAAAATTACTTATTTAGTCCCGAGACGGGGTTTGGCGCCCGTAACGTAGTGAGGGCGCTAATAGTTCAAGGGACTAAAAAAGTAATTTACCCGAGGTAAACACTGTGCTTTTCATTACGAATACGAGAAAAATAAGAACATAAATTATTAAACAAAGAAAAAAATTGTGTTGGTCGAACGTTGTTGCTTTCCCGCTTTTTTTTTTGTCCTCTGGTCGTCCAACTATACAGCCAGTATTTTTCATGTTCATCATTAAAAAAAATGGCTAAGATTTTGTCGAAATCTATGTAATTGTAGATAAATAGTTAAAACTTTTATTCTTATGAACTTTATGTTATTTTAATTTTAAATCGCGCTGTAATTGATTGGCTGTATAAAATGTTGGAACATGGTTCAATAAAAATGTGGAAATAGTCCAAGTTTTTTTTAAATAATTGACAGCTGTCAGTTGAAAGCGATTCTCCCTAGGGCTGAAAAGTAGTACTTTCAACCCGCTCCGCAGGCACGTGTGACCTACTTTCAGAGTATGAGTAATGAAAAATGTATTTATTTGCAACATACCACACACTACGTATACAAAATTGTTATAATAGTATTTTAAATACATGGAGCGACTTAGCAAGGCCGTGTACATAAAGTTGTTATTTCAACGTTTTGGTAACACGATAACTCTTGTTTCGAATCTGCTAGTCATACTTTCAGGAATGTTATATCCAGTAAGGTAGGGTTGCATCTGTGACGCTGTTTGGCAAAAATCCAGCTTATATGAAAATTCGGAAAGCGAAAATCTTGGTTCAAAATAAATATCACTGCAATGAATATCTACGGGATATTTGATTATTTAGTGTTTGAGATGTAAGCTTTACATCACGCCTATAAACCCTGACTGGGAGGGCACAACTGTTGAACATGAGGTCCTGTGTTTGATTGTTTGTCAGGAAAAGTGTTATTGGATTTTATTTTTCTATCAGAATTTTTTCAGAGTCACCTTTTGTGTCCCGTTAATGGAAATAGGCTCGCTACTTACATGAAACTTAAATATAACTGGGAAATGTGTGTGTATTATTGGGAACACCTCTGCTTCACCTCACCTAATAGAGGCGTGATATTATGTTATGTTAATAATAGGGATGTTTCAGTAAACATCCAGACGAACTAATTAGAATCATATGTTTTAAAAAAATATGATTCTAATTAGTCCATCTGTTAGATTACCGAAAAATATTAGTTAAGTACGTATTTTTTGTTTTATCAAATCACTAAAAATTGGCGAAGATAAAACGCGTCAAAGATTTGAGTGGGGGGTTGTGATGTCACTAACCGCTAAGAAATGTCATACTAATTAATGTCTTAGAATATGACGTCACACGAGTTTTCAAAGCACTGTATCGTCTTCATTGTTTGTTTACGTGAAAAAAGAAAAATATAATTTACTACCTTAATATATATTACACTGTTCAACAACAGCACTCCTGTATCAAAATCATTGGAGTGCTAAAATATCAAAAGCATTCTAACTATTGAGGTCATTCAGTCAGTAACGTACAAGATAACCAATTAAGTCTCGTCTTTGATCAATATTGAATAGAAGAAGCACATCACAAGACCAATAAGCAATAAAAATATGGCTTCTCACGTTCCCAGTATTTTAACCAGAGTAATAACATTTTTGATGAACTGATTTCAGAATTCCCGAAAGCGACAACTTTTACATAAGTACCTACCTACATATGTATATCTCCGTCTCCCCCGCCTTGTTGGAATTCCACACAAGTTAGTTCGAGTATTGGTACCACCCGTGTGCATGTACACGGATAGATTTCATTCTTGGAATAGTGAATTGAATGATTTTTTTGTATTGCTAATATAATACTTATTATTAGAGTGAAATAGTGAGATATGAAAAATCATTACCCTTCCTTTTGGCTTCGCCGTAGTCAGGTAAAAACAGGTGTACTAAGACATTAACCGATGCGCCACTTTTCTTCACGTCATTATCTACTTTTTCTTTACTTGGGAATATGAAAAATGTAGTGAGGAAAATATTAGGAAGGAATGAAAAAAGAAAGCCTACAAAAGATGCAAAAACCTTATTTTTCTGAGAGGGGCCCGCAATGGCCGACGCCCGTCGGGGCTGCGGGATATTGTAAGAGATACCGCGGCCTCGACATAAAGGACTAAGAAGGAACGGTTTCGGTCGTCTACGAAACCGTAGTTTCGTAACTGGTTTCGATGAAGGCATGAGTGGTTTTTAGTCAGTAGAAGTCTGACACTCCCTTTTGCTCTGCCCAAGAGCGGGAGGGGTTATTTGATGATATTCCACCCGCAAAAATAAAACCTGCAAAAACACTGCAACTTATGCTAGCTATAAAAGTAGAGAATGACCAAAGAAACTTGTTGGATTGTGTGTGGAACGACATGAAAGGAAAAGTAATGGTAGATACTTAAAGTAACATGAGTCAGGGTTAAGTGAGACAGGGTTAGGTTAAGATAAATGTTAATTCTAATTGAATTACCGGCACTTCAATTTGCTTACCATTCATTGGCACCAACAAGACTACGCAACTACAAAAATTAAAAATGATTATTATCTTCTTACCCTAGTAAGAAGATAATAATCATTTTTAATTTTTAATAAAGTTGCCCAACATTAGGAATTTCTCCTGTGTCGTGGGTGAGTTAACAAATATTTTAACTCACATTCACAAACCAAACCCCAATTTCCGTCCCGTACGGGAGGCGAACCTCCGACACACAGCGCAGCAGTCAATCGCTCAGCCACTGCGCCTTTCCTTAAATGAAATTAGAGAAATTTTAGTTTTCTGAAAACATCTGTAAAGATTATGATTATCATAAATTGTTACAATTTAGGAAGAGTCATGAAATAAAGTCATAAATGTCAGCAATCATGAATCTGAAGCTTTGATTAGTAATCAAAGTTTCCAGGTATCTCACAATTAATCCAGTTAGTATTGGAAATACCATTGTAAAACTGGATATCAAACTTTCAGACCACTGAAAACCTGTAGCGACTGTCAAATATTATACGAGTATTTACAAGTGACAGCTGAAACCATCGCCTTATGAGGAAATGCGGTCGGAGAGACTTTTGAACATTAGGTATTTGAAGAAACTATCGCTGTCGCTCTGCGAGAGCGAGGCGAGCTAGGCGTGCGATGAGGACAACTGCAGATCCGACTCAATAGCTTAAGTAAAAGGCCATATTTCTTGGTTTGGCTCCAGTATTGTACCAATTTATAAGGTATTTTAGACACTAAATAAGAAGGATATATTCTGTGTCCCTATGTTTTTCTTATTTCGTTAATATTTGTCAAATTTGTACTCTAGGCCTCTGTTGACAGCGATCTAAATAAGCAATTTTGAGTATTTTTTGAGGGTTTAAGTACTTAGAAAAATATAATATAAATATATATCTTTGAGAAAAACATAGGGGCGTAGGTACAAGTAGTTAATATTTATTATTCTGTAAAAAATCATAGCTTTATAGTCATTATCAAGAAAGAAAACAGGCGAGAGCGATTCTATAGAGAAAAGACCTCCCGCATTTCCTCTTAACGTACTTTCCGAGGCACAGAGGTTAGGTATTTGGTATGTTATGTGATCACCAGTAATCGGAATTATTTAGCGGAGCTATTTAGGTTCATTGACCGCAAACATTGATGTTAATATGGATATTCCACGGGAATCTGACTGATACTACGGGATTTTATTGATTTTCATAATTTTTTGTCAACATGTTTAAAAATGGTTTATGTAATTTTTTTATGATTTTACTACGGGATTTGGTATCCCGGGACTCGGGAAATATACATATTATTCTAACCTATGGCAAGTACATAAAACAGCTCTACCTATTCCGATCCATGGTGATCACCCATCCACGGATCAGCCTAGGCAAACGAGGGTTAAAGTGAAGATGAATCCAAGCTGATGTAATTATTTAGCTACGAGTTCATCTACCGGGACTGCAGGTTGTTCGAAAGAGATACCGCGGCCCCGGACACAAAGGTCTAAGAAGGAACATGGGTGGTTTTTTGTCAGTATAAGTATGACACTCCCTTCCGCTCCACCCAGAGTGGAAGGAGTCGTTTAATGATTTGCCACAAACTAAAAAATAAAGTTCCTGAGAATATTATTCAAACACCCGTTAAAATGTTAACGTTGGCTCGTTATAAAGTGGTTTGTGTTAATTATTTATACCTACGTGTACATACGTTGAATGAATGGTAGTTTCATCCCTCGTACTGTCCGCCTACAGTTGAGTCCACCAGAGTTTTAATATGTAACAGACAACTTTACTCATATCGTAGTTGGCTTGTTAGTGTTACCACCTCAAATAAATACGCGCACTGTTGGGTCACACAGTTTACTGGTCACACAAAGTTTGTTAGAACATGCATGGAATTATTTCGTTCAAGGGTACACAATATGGAATAGCCTTTGAGTTGAAGAAATCTCTAATGTCAGGGAGATCCGTGTCCTAGCTCGCCGTCCGTACGTCTTATGACGATGACAGGCCAGTGTCGACAGCGCGTATGGTGTTCCACGCGCACCTTAAAGAGATGTCAGGAACATGAAAGGGGAAGCTGATTACTTAGCTACGAGTTCCTCTACCGGGGCTGCGGGTTATACGAAATATATACCGCGGGCACGGCAAAAAGCGGGAGGAGTCATTTGATAACCCCCCCCCCCCCCCCCCCCCGAAAACAGGAAGATCCATGTTTGTTTATCTGCCTAACAGACAACACCCAGCCTAAATTAAGGACACTCATAATTCTATTTATAAAAATGTTAATGTTTATTTATTTCAAATTTAAAAAAGTTAGGTACATAAGGTTATGCTTATCTCTAAAGAAATCTATGCCAGCATATAATGTTCTTTTGATGTGAAACACGCCTAGCGGCAGCGCATAGGCAGGCTCGTAAACCGTGACGGAAGTGGCAAGACGCTGTCATGGCGTGATGCATTCTCTATGCCACATACACATACTTAGTGATTGTCTTATGGATCTATAGATATCGCTAAAAGAAAACACCTTAATGTAATATTTATTAAATACTAGCTGTTGCCAGCGGCTTCGCCCGTTATAACTTGAAAATTATCCCACGGGAAGATAAAATCGGGATTAAAAACTATCTATATCCTATATGTTAATCCAGGTTATAAACTATCTGTGTACCAAATTTTATCCAAATCCGTTCAGTAGTTTTTGCATGAAAGAGCAACAAACATCCATCCATACTTACAAACTTTCGCGTTTATAATATTAGTAGGATTTTACTCCATATTTCGTTATAGGTTTTATAATAATTATGAGTCACAGATGAACACAGATGTATCACATCTGCCGGGCGTCCCGTGGCGGCCATTTTTTTATTTATTGATCTTACTTTGTACATGTCCGAAATAAATTATTTTTCTATATCTATACAGGCTTTTTACACCTCTGATTAGGTACGTCTCTTGAGGTTTGAAGTTTCTATTAGATCTTACTCACTGGTAGTAGTTACTTAATTGCCCCCAATTTTGATGTTATTAGACAGTTTGTTATTATTATTGGTAATTTCAAAAGGATAAGTATTAAGTAATTTGATTTACGTTTTTTTTTCAAACTAGTACTACTAATTACGACGTTACTTAAATCTAAAATATAACATTATACAGAATTACGGCTCATTTGAAACATATTTATTTTAAAATATATTCTCATTATAATTTCGTCAAAAAAAAAGAATTTCATGTTTCACGTACTGTTTAATAAATAATCACAGCGAGTCCTCGAAGGATTCCAAGTAAAATAAATACGTTCTAGGAAAAAATGTAATCATCGTTTACCAAAACAACTTTTTGTTGAAGTTATTACAAGTTTCAATAATAAATTATACTTAGAATTAAAAAATGGGCGGCATAAAACTCTGAGACCAGGTTACTCAGGTTAGGCATTAAATACACGATACAATAACCCTCCTTTTAGGCTTCGCCGCAGTCGGGTAAAAAGGTGAAGTTAGAATTTCTGCGTCGTTGATGTAGTGGTAAAAAAAGCCACTACTTAGCTCAAGGTCCTGGGCTCTCGATTTCCAGGCCGGGCTTAGTGTTGGCTTGGGTTCTTCAGTTACGAATTATCACTAAGTAAAAGCACGGAGTCAGGATTTATGCTCGGTTGATGCTAGTTGGCTTTATCGATTGGTGAATATGTGATGTGGGTTTAGTGCAGGACTTGAAATAAAATCTTCATGTCAAATGAATATTATAAATGTTTATTTTAGTTTTAGCGGGTTTCAAGTAGATGTGCACCAAACATATAGAAGGAGTCTAACAATTGAAATTGTGAGAAATGTAGAAATGAATTATAATGTGGTAAATTGAACAATGGACAAATTTTCTTAGCTAAAGCGTAGTGAAGGATTTTTACGTCACCTCAAAACTTAAAAACTTTAGGGCGGCATCTTTGACATGCGTCGACAAGAAAAAATATACATATCAAAATTCGGTTTGCTTGTCCGCCCGCATGTAAAGATTTAAGAAAAAAAACAATAAATATTAAGTCTTAAGAACTAAATAACATAAAATATTTATAAATCAATAACACTATAGGTATACACATCACATTTAAGGCGCCTCCCCGACCAAAACGCCACGCAAACCGTTTTTGTGCAGTTTTTTGGAGCTATCTACTTGTTATTTAAAAGAAATATCAACTAATAAAAAACATATTAAATTTCTACATAATCTTGATTCCATAATTGCAGATTTATTTTTATTTTTTATTGAGTATATCTTTAATAAATCTCCTTCCAACACAACCCCCGAAATGAGAAATAGTGATTAATAACACGCATCTCCTCGTAACGTAAACATTATTTAATTTTGCAACTGACACTAATGGATAGACAATTTAATAATGAACATTTTGACACAAATAAAAATTCCAAAAGACCAAAATTTTATTTTATATAGATTTTATTCTAAAATATGGGCGTATTCACTACTGTACAGTACAGAGGGAACGAATGCTCAAGGTTAATTGGTCAGGGTACGGCCTTAATTACACGTAGCTCTACGCCACATGGGTGTCATAGAACCGTCACATTTGACCAACCCTATCTGACTGTTAGCAAGCAAAATACGGCGTGATGTTATCTTATGTAATTTCACTTAACTTTTTAATATATATTATCTTTTATAAACGCCTGAAAATTCTACCGACTATGAGTTCATAGTCTTTAGTAGGTAACTAATTCTAATGATGAGGTCAGGAATATTCATAAGTGTTAATAAAAGTCAAGCTTTGTAAGTTATTGCTTTTCTAAAAGTAATTTAATACTTTCATTAGGATGTAAATCAAGTAAAATAAACCATATTTAATTTAATTATAAAAATAATGAAGACGATGCTGTATAAATAATTAACGTCATAACATTATTTTGTATACTGAAAAACGTTTTAACAGTAATTGAAACTAATGAATAGGGGATCGGACAAAAAAAAACTAATTAGTCCGTCAAATAGATTTTCAAAAAATATTAGATACGTATTTTTTCTTATTTCACATAATAAAAAAATGAAGACGATAACGTGCTTCGAAAACTCGTGAACATGTTAGTACAATTTCCACCTACAAATGACGTAAAACCCCCCTCACGATCGCGTCTTACGCCGCATTAACGCGTCTTTTCGTCGTCAATTTTTATTATTTTTTTAAAACAAAAAACACGTATACAATATTTTTCGATAATCTAACTGACGGACTAATTATAATCATATTTATTTGACTCAGTCCGATCCCCTATTGGCACTTGACTAAATAAACACGACATTATAGGTTGTGTGTTGTCACACATTTAAGCACTGTTCCGAATCAGCGTTGTCTCAATCTAACCTTTTAGTGTTATATCCGTATGAAACTATCTCTAGAAACATATAATAAAATGGTAGGAAAGTCAACACTGTACATTGAATATTTTTTTAATATAATACTTGGGGTGTGATCTACAATCGATACCGAAGCCGAAAATATAGTTTTTTGAATTTTTGCCTGTTTGTCTGTATGTATGTCCGGGATAAACTCAAAAATTATAAGCTGTTTCACACAAACTTTGAATACCTACTTCATCATCATCATCAGCCAATAATGTTCCCACTGCAGAGACACAGGCCCCTTTCCAAGAGAGGGATGGGTTACGTAATTAATTAATTAATTGGCCCTTTAATCCGCTGCCCAGTGCGGGTTGGTTGATGTCACATGACTTCGATTTTTTTTGGTTCTAAGACATGACAGTTTCCTCACGAACTTACGAAGTTTTCCTTCACCTTTAAATAGGTACCTACTTACTCGGCTCAAACATGTGTGACAGTTGGATTTTAGTTAATTATACAACTTCAAGTACCTTACCTCTCAAAGTATGATGATGATGGTACAACAACAGATTTAGCCGAGGTTTCCATCAAAGGCTTATTAAAAGCAACATACTCGTAGGTACAAAGGGTTTCGAGAGGACGAGACGTCACTCCCAGATCTCCTTTAATTAACAAAATATCGGTGCCTATTGTATTAATTAAGACCGGGTTATTATAATGAAAACCACCTGCTTCTATTATTCAATAACAGATAAGCCCGATTTTGAAATTGAATGGATCAAAACCCTTCCTGGCTATTTGGATTTTGGATGGAACGATTTCTAGAAGGTATTCATGTGCTTTGTAATCAAAATAGCCGCTGTTTAGGACCAAAGGACTTTAACAACTCCGTTGGGGCTGCGAGTTGTTCGAAAGAGATACCGCGGCCTGGACACAAAGGGCAAAGAAGAACATTTGTGGTTTTTAGTCAGTAGAAGTCTGACACCCCCATTCTGCTCTGCCCAGAGCGGGAGGACTCATTGGATGATTTCCCACCCCCCCTCGAAAAATATTGGATACTTGTTTTTTGTTTTATCAAATTAATAAAAAAATAATAAGTTATACGCGTCATAGACCATGTGTGTATTGTGGCTATTGACGTCACTACGTGGTAAAAAATGCAGTGCGCTGTGACGTCACACCAGTTTTCGAAGCACTGTATCGTCTTAATTTTTTTACAACAACACAACAATATTTTTTGGAAATCTATCTGACGGACTAATTCGATTTTTGTTGTCAATTACCCTAATTGCTAACAAAGTGACACATAACTATAACATCTCGCCTGTCCACTCAAGGAAAGGCAGAGGTGTAATACACCCACATTTCGTAAATTATGTGTAAGTCACATGCCATAGTGTGCGAGCCAATTGCCATCACAACTAGTACACTTGCGACACTAGAATATAAGTAAACTTTTTTTTTTTTGAGCTTTAAAGCGTCTGGCTGAAGTTATGGCCCAAGGATATTGTCTGGCAATCTTCAAAATAGTTTTATAAAAGTATATTAGGCAACATATGTATTAAAACAAACCTTTAGAATTTAAGTAAAGTTGACCTTATTTTATGTATCTTTGTCACCGTACCTGTGAAATGGCCGTCTAACCACATATAAAACACACATATAAATACTACTTGAAGCCTCACATTTTGTCCTTAAGAAAATGAGTAATGTCTGGCGGCTATATGCTCTTCGAATAGTACACACCTTTACTCATTTTTGCTGAAAAAAAAACACATCTTCACAACCCATTATGGATTATTCATCTGCCTAGCTTTTTCCCAACTATGTTTGGGTCGGCTTCCAGTCTAACCAGATGCAGCTGAATATCAGTATTTTACAAGGAGCGATTGCCTATCTAACCTCCACGACCCAGTTAATACAGGGCAATACGATACCCTTTGGCAAGACTGGTAGTTAGACTTTCAGATCACTGACTACCTGTAACGACTACCAAAGATCTTATATATATGGCAGACGGGACCAACAGCTTAACGTGCTTTTTGAGACACGGAGGAAACTCGGTATGTACGGGGTGGTTACCCATCCACTGACTAACCTAGGCAAGCGCGGCTGAACCTAAAGATCGACTCGCTCCTTCTGAAATAAAACTCATCATTTATTTCATCGGTAAAGGTTAGATATGAACAAGGATCAGGGTATAAGGGAAGTTGAAAGTTCAGTATGTATTGTAAACTATTTACCCAACGTTCAAGATTGCTTAGGGCCAACCACACTTACCGCCATTTGCATACCATATGTAAATGACGGTCAATGTGACGAGGGTCGAATCTTATTGGAAATTGGGATATTAAGGGTTCCCTTAAAGTTAAATCTGATCAAATAGAAATGACATAAAGGCGGGTAAAGATTGCAATAGATTTGGAAAGATAGATTATACTTTACTACCGGACCTAGCAGACGTCGTCCTGCCTGGACAGCAGCGCCACCTACCGGGTCTAAATGTTAATCTAAAAATCTAAACCATTCTCAAAACCCAAAGACTATTTAGCCACTTAATACTCTATGTCAAAACCACTTGAACGAAATGAAATGACAGAAATGAACGACATAACAACATGCTTGTACTGCTAACTCTGAAAAAAAAATCAATTTGACAGCACAATCCCCATCTCTATCAAAGTTTTAATTTGATAGAAAAATGAGATGCGGGTGTAGGTACCACTATTAGGAAGATCTCTGTTTAACCCTTCGGGGATCACAATTTTTAGGCGTGACGTTATATATTAAGACAATAGGTACGAGTATGTTAACAAAAAAAACTTATTAGTCCGTCATATAGATTTCCAAAAAATATTGGACACTTATTTTTTTCTTTTTTCACGTAAACAAACAATGAAGACGATACAGTGCTTTGAAAACTCGTGACACGTCATACTCTAAGACATTAGTATGACATTTTTTAGCGGTCAGTGACGTTACCAACCCCCACTCAGATCTTTGACGCGTTTTATCTTCGTAAATTTTTATGGATTTGATAAAACAAAAAACACGTATCCAATATTTTTCGATAATCTTACATACGGACTAATTAGAATCACATTTTTTTAAATTAAGTAAACATCCTTATTGTGCGATCAGTCCATCCAAAGGTTGTCTGGAAGATGTTGTTGCCTTTGCCCGACTCGGGAATTGAGATCAGGACTGCATGCTCAGCAGTCTCAAATGCGGAAGCTTTTCGAAATCTTATCACCAGCAATAGCTTATGTAACAAAAAATACTAATTAGTCCGTCAGATACATTTCCAAAATATCTTTAACACGTACTTTTTCTTATTTCACGTAAACAAACTATGAAGACGATAGGTACAATGCTTTGAAAACTCGTGTGTCGTCATTTTCTAAGACATTAATTTTTTTACCGGTGAGTGACGTCACAAACCCCCACTCAAATCTTTGACGAGTTTTATCTTCGCCAATTTTTATTGTGTTTATAAAACAAAAAATACGACGTATCCAATATTTTTAATAATCTAACAGACGGACTAATAAATTAGAATCATATTTTTTTTGTAAGTAAATATTCCTATTTTGCTTAGCAATAAAAATAATCTTGTAACTAATAATAATAATGTTTAGGAGCCTAAGGGCACAAGGGGCATGATTCGAGTTAAATCTAAATACTACTAGTCAAATATAGAGAAAGATTGATGTATTTAAACATATTGACAGAAGCCGAAATATCAACAAGATATCGACAAATACGCTGAAAAAACAGATCGCATATATCTGACGAAGGAAATTGGGACCACGTTCATCAGTTTTGATTTTATGCTTTTTGGGGGGAAATTCGTGATTGTGCCAACACACTAGAAAATAAATAATCTTATTAATAAATTACACTTGCATAAATCGGGAATTTATTTGACAACCTTTTGGTTAAAATACGAATGAATTTTGTAAATAATACGATACTAAATATGGGAACAATGAAGCTTATTCTCATATTTTGTAAGTATTATTTGGCTTAAATTATTCAGAAGCACCTGAATGACGGCAGCCACGAAATATTTGAGTTCATTATTCCAAATATTTGGTCGTTTAAGGTACAAATTCGGGTTCTTACTTCTTTACTGGGTTTGGCAGGTGAAATTAGAATTTCGTGCCTTCTAATGTACGAAGTTTGGCGCTGAAAGCATAGCCACAATGTCTCATGCACTCGTCATAATCATATGCCTAGTTCGGCTTCCAGTTTAGACTGGATATAGTTAAATACCAGTATTTCATATGGAGCCACTGCTTATCTGACCTCCACAACCCAGTTAAAACGGGTTGACGGCTTCCTCAAAGATCCGTTTACGCCTTGTATACAATAGACCATGACCTGTGCTAGGACAAAAATACTTCTTAGGCCTGGTTCCACCAAAGCGACTCGAAAGCGGGCAGGAGATTTGCAAAATTCGACCAATCACAGGAAGGGCGAAAGACCAGATGACCAGATCTCTGCTTCGGTGGAAACCAGGCCTAATTCCGGTGGGTTACCGAAACTAGACCGCCGTGAAACAAGTTCCGAAATACACGCGAGCAAAACCGCGAGCACAATACTGTAAACTAAGTTAATAAATGAACCGCGGACCTATTTTCGTCCCACGATTCCAAAATTTCTTACACATAAATAAACTTAATGAAACGCTATGATTTCTAAACGGATTTACGAAAACATATTTTGTCCAAGAAACACGTATTTCCGATAACGGAATATTATTGTGAATGTTCGCAGACACAAATAATAATTAATATACTGAAATACTATAGACCTAAGTTAATTATAGTTTAGAACTTGTAAGAGACCGTCTGAGTTCAATGGGTTCAATGACACCGAGTACATTCTGATTTACGCCATCTTTGAAAAAACTAAGTTAACAATTATAGTTTCAAGTTTGTCCGTCACTTAAAAGTAGTTGTAAGACTCATTGTTTACTAGCTGATGCCCGCTACTTCGCCCGCGTGGATGTCTCAAACTTGACAAATTATATACCTACTTAAAACCTGGCTCTATCCATTGATTAGGGAATAGCATGAAAATCGGTGCAGTAGTTTCTAAGTTAATCGCGAACAGAACAGGCAGTCAGTCGCGGCGGAGTACTTTGTTTAGTAATATGTTTAGATAAAACATTTTTTATTGATAGGAATGCTTACTTTGGAGTACTTTGTTTTGTAATATGCTTAGTTTAATTTTTTTTTATAGAAGTTAGTTAGCTAGTTTGAAGAACTTAACAAGTTCGATGTACTAATATAATAATATATAATTTCTCTACCTCTTCCTGCGCTCTCCTTCTTGGGGATACAAGATTAGTAATGATAGACCAGTGCCGGTGTTGAGAGACGCCAAAAAATTCGAAGACATGTGACATCTACCAAACCCCCCATCCCTCTCCTAGAGAGGACGCCTGAGTCCCTTTATTGGGAACATTATAGGCTGATGATGACGAAGAAAAGTAAAATATGTAGCTTTTAGTAATGATAAACCTCTTTCGGAACGATCACATTTAAAAAAAATACAAAATTTTAAGTAGTTTTTGGCTAGATTTTAAGATTAACAGAAATAGTAGACAGATTGATTATTCATGTAAAATCTTTTATAATTCACCAATAAGTACAAAGACGTAAATACAAATAACATAGCCAAAACGTTAAGAAGTTCAATTTTTCTGATTATAAACAAATTAACGAATTTTCCTTTTCTCACAAAATAATACCTAAAGAAAATCATCAAATAACCCCTTCCGCTATGGGCAGAGCGGAAGGGAGTGCCAGAATTCTGCTGACTAAAAACCACCTAAGTTCCTTCCCAGCCCTTGTGTCGAGGCCCCTTCCATGTTGCTGACATCTCTTTGAGGCGCGCGTGGAACACGAACCCGCCGTCGACACCGCCTGTCGTCGTCATCAGACGGACGGACGGCGAGCTAGCCCATTACTCACCGACCACAGGCGTCGTCTACGGTGGCCGGAAGCCATCTAGTGCCCCACGACGCCCGGAGCGTCTCCCGCGGCGGCTGGGAGGAGAGGTTCTCTCCCTCTCACGTTCTGCCACCTCCTTCGCTAGCATGACTGCTTCCTAGACTGAGGCTACGGCGTCCCATTCCCTCTCGCCCCGGACCATGGCTTGCACCTAGGCCGGACGCGAGAGGTCGCTGCCGCCGATCACCGCTACGAGAACACGGCGGAGCTCCGCCCAAGCTTAGCACGCTGGAGCCCTCCTCCACGGTGTGCTCCAGCATGTCCTCCGGCCGATCCTCGCAATGGTAGCATCCAGGCGTTTCCTCCCGCCTGATTCGGTGCAGGTACCTCCCGAAACATCCGTGTCCGGTAAGGACCTGAGTTGCGTCAGACGGAATGTGGCGCCTCTCCAGCCACTCCTCAAAGAGAGGACTTACCGCCACTATCGTGGTGTGCCCTAAAGTCTAAATCCTAATAGAAATTTTGAGTAACCTACTCAATTTTATTATGATGAGTTGAACTTTTTTCTTGACAATTTTATTAAAAAAACTTCCTGGTTTTTTTCTACGAATTTCAATTTTTGACGTTATATAATTTTAAGTAAGTAAATTCGTGGCCGGGCTTTGCATGAAAAAATTATGTACGTTCGTAAGTAGATAACACTCGATAGAGTATTTTTTCCTAATAATAAGACACTTTACTGGTTCAATTCTATGAATTTCTGTTTGCTTAGTAACTTGAGTAATTGCTGTGAAAATGAGATCTTTCCTTCGGCAAATAAGACGTAAATTCGGAGAGCAGCACAGTGTCTTCCCTAGAATAAGCCTGGACAAAAGTCATGGATAAAAGTCAACAAATTGGATACTTAAAAATTTATAGTTAATCAAATCACAACTTATTTAGATAAAAATGAAATTATTACCGATATACATAGGTTTTAGAGCAAACAGAAGTACGGCAACGGCGCTGGCCAAATTTACGGACGATAAATAGTAGTAGCAGTATTTATAGACTTCAAAAAAGCCTTTGATACGCTGGATCACGGCGGCTTGTTGCAGGCGATGGATGAGTGTGGGATAAGTGGACCAATAATTAAATGGTTTGGTCAGTACTTAGAGCGAAGAACTATTAAAGTTCGAGTTGCTAATACGGAAAGTGTTGTGGGTATTGTCAAATATGGTGTTCCTACCGGATCTGTATATGGGCCGGTGGGTTATATTATTCACGTAAATAGTATGTGTAATGTTATAAAAAATTGCAAAGCATACATGTACGCTGACGATACATGTCTCCTATTCAGTGGTAAGGATCAAACCTCCATACAAGGAGCAATACAAGCTGATTTGGACAATGTAATTAAATGGGCCCACGACAATGGCATAATAATTAATGTAAGCAAAACTAAGTGTATGATAATACATTCGCCATATTTGCGTGATAAAATCCTTGACTTGAATATTATAGGCCATAGTTATGAATGTCTTCATGGCGGAAAATCAAGTTGTCAATGTGTTAATTTAGAGCAGGTAAAAACATACAGGTACTTAGGACTGACTATTGATACAAAATTTGCGTGGAACATACACATAGACACGGTTTGCAATAAACTTCGGTCAGTTCTGGGTAAATTGTATACCCTGAAGCCTGTAGTCAAGAGAGGATTATTGTATGTACTGTACTATGCGCTTGCAGACTCAATTATCAGTTATGGGTTGTGTGGTTATGGACTTACTTTTAAAACATATCTAGAAAAAATTAAAATACTACAAATACGACTTCTAAAATTGTTGGTGAGTAAAAAAACTAAACAGAGCTTAAATAAAGAATATGATAAACTATTTCAGATGTGCAATATATTACCAGTTGACATGAAAGTTAAAATGACAATGATTCTTGAACAACATAAAAGTAAAAAATACATAAAAGAAAAAGTGCATAACTACCCAACCCGACTCGCTAAGAAAAAGAGGCTGCTTGTGCCAAAGGTAAATAACTATTACGGTAAGCGTACGAGACAATGGATGTCACCTACATTAATTAATGAATTACCTGAGGGAATGGTCGATCGTGGCAAGAGTAAAAACCACCTAAAATGTGTTCTGAGAAAACACTATCTGTCGATGTGTTCCATCTATATTATTATACTCTTTGATGTGTCCATAGTGGCTGCCGTCGCGGCCTAGGTCGGCTAATGTCACGACGAGCCTAATGTCAGTCTCATGACATCAGTTGTCTGATGGCGACGCGCTGAGTAGAATTTTTGATTAACCTATTGTCTTATTATTAGTTTTAGAATAACCTAGTTTTAACTTAGATTTATACCTTAATTTATACAGAATATTAATAAGATTCCACGAGAACCTACTGCCGACAAATTGATTTGCAGTTTGGCAGACATGTTTTTATGTAAAAGTATGTATTGTTATTTCATAAATAAAAAAAAAAATAAAAAAAAAAACTTATCTACCCGTAAACAACACCCCTAAAACTCTGATTACAGGATTTGTTTACGTCTAACATTCCAAACAGAAAAGTCATCAAATTCTTTTATAATAATCTTAATAGAAAATGAGAAAATGCAAAACTTTGAAAACTACTAAAAAGAAAAAAAACAAGATTTGTAAGAGTTTTCAGGGCTATCTTTTGCCATGTACTCTCTGTCTTTACTAAGGGACTTTATTAGTCCAATGTCATTGTGATGTTGCGTGTGTGGCCTTTCTTGTAGTGTTTTTTGGTAAACTTAATTTGTAATAAATTTTAACAAATTCAAATTAACTTTCTTTTAAATTTTACGTACTTTCACAATTGTTTTATTTAATAAATAGCAAATCATCCGACCCATTTATTTTCAACGCGGAATAGAAGACAGTAACCCAATCATTATTCATTAATCATGAATGGTTTTGCCATTCAGCTATAAATAAGTAGACCTTTTATAATAGGAACTTCCTAATTGGAAAATTCAAAACGTTAACGAACCCTTTTAATTAAGAGATCCTTTTATCAATAAACCATAGACAGTGAACGAAGCTCTGAAGGGTTATGATTGACTGGAGATCATAAATTATTGGTTATCGTTTTTTAATGACTTCCTTTGTCAACATAATTGGATTCGAGTTTCAAAACTGTTAATTCAAAATTGCACTGATTACTTGTAATTACTTATAATTATGTTTATTTTTTCTTTCTTTTCATCTTTTATTGCAAGAACATTAAGTCATCATTTTCTGCACCATAGGATGATTTGATGCATGAATTAATTTTATGCTGTGATTTTGTTCCAAAATGGTGAACGAAAACATCGTAAGGAAACAGTATGTCTTTAAACTAAAAAAACGAAGACATGTTAGATCTATCAACCCGCACGCGCACTGGGCCTGCGTGGTGGATTACAGCCCGTCCCTCTCCTAGAGAGGAGGCCTGAGTCCCTGCAGTGGGGACATTATAGACTCATTAGCCTATAATAAAAGGTGAAGAGTATAGTAGCTTGCTTAATCTACAAGCATCCGATAATCATCATCAGCACCATAATGATGCTTGTAGATTAAGCAAGCTTCTATACTCTTCACCAGAATCTACATAAGTAGGTATTAGTCATCATTATCATCAGTCTATAATGTTCCCACTGCAGGTTGGTAGATGTCACCGTTTTGAGAGCAGCGGTGATGAAATGAATCACACAAAGTAATGCGCCTGCCTGGCTTCGAACCCACGACTTACTGTTCTTAAGTCGGGGCCGCGACCGCTGGGCCACCGCAGCTCTTATAAGGATTGCAGGGGATTGTTTTGGATTGGAGGCTTGTATAAGGATTTATTAATTAGTACAACATGTTATACAAAAACTAGCTTTTGCCCGCGGCTTCCACACAACCTTTGCCCCCATTTTTAACCCCTTGGGGGTTGAATTTTGAATATTCCTTCCTTAGTGAATGCCTACGTCATAAACTATTAAGAGGAATACGTGTGCGAAATTTTAAGTTTGTAACAAAAAGGTTTGGCCAGTGCGTTGATCCTCATTCAGTCAGCTTTGCCTTTTAAATACACTTATAGATTATATCCTCCAAAAAATAACATTATTATATCTATGTTATTTTCTTTCCAACAAAAGAAAAGATAAACGAAAATTATAACGATATCAAATTTCTCAGGGCAAGTATTATTTCCAATAGATTGATTAAGGTCTCATCACATTTGACGGCTGGTCGCGTGTGTCTCTGAAGGCACAAATAAATTGTTCACACTTGGCTTACAAACGCTATTTTTGACGGTTCTTATACACACATCAAAAGTGTCTAGGGATCAAGCATTTTTATGCGGATTTCTTGAGATTGAGATGTGGCTTTGTAATAAATTTATGATTTTATAAATTTATATGGATCCTTTTTGGTGCATTTCATAATTTGAATCAGGAACTGTGAATCAAATTCGAGTAAAAGATGAAAATCAGCTGTCAATATTTTCCCTATAAAAACATACAACGCATTGAAGACATTATTAGTGCTACTGTTTCCCTACTACTGATTAAAACCAACGTTATTATGGAGCGGCGACGTCATTTAAGCAGGGAAGAAATGCTCAGAGCCGTGGGAATGATAGAAGCTGGTTCCCGGCAACGTACTGTGGCTTTAGCTCTGAATACAAGTCAGAGTGTTATCAGTCGACTTTGGACACGTTACCGAAGCACTGGTACCGTGGCTGAGCGCCATGGAGGACGGTATCGCTGCACCACACGGAGACAAGACCGATACATTCAAATCTTAACTCGAAGAGCTCCAACAATAACCGCCATGATGTTAGCCGTGAGGCTTCATCACTCTTCAGGGAACTTAATTAGCGACCAAACAGTCAGAAACCGCTTGCATGAAGTGAACCTTCATTCCCGAAGACCGCTACGGGTACCACCTATAGCAATGCACAATCGTAGGATTCGATATCAATGGGCTCTTGAACACAGAAATTGGGCAGAAGAACAAAGGCGTTTCGTGTGCTTTTCTGATGAGTTTCGTTTTGGTATGAGACCGGATACAAGACGTATACGACACTGGAGAACCCCTGGACGCCATCAGCGATTAAAATCCTGCCAGGAAGTCCATCCTTATAGTGGTGGAACCATCATGGTATGGGCGGGTATTTGGATCGGCGGAAGAACTGAGTTGATTTGAATCAGAGGCAACCTCAACGCTCAAATTTATGCTGAGACGATTGTATCAGACGTCATCGTTCCTCTACAAGTGCAAATCGGTCCCTTATTTCAGTTAATGCATGATAATGCACGACCGCACACCGCAAGAGTTGTAAGACAGACTCTCGCCGCAGCTAACATCAATGTCCTGCCCTGGCCTGCTCAGTCGCCAGACTTGAACCCGATTGAGCATGCATGGGATATGCTACAGAGAAGAGCTCTGCCGAATATGGAGGGTATCCAGTCGCAAGAAGACCTTTTTTTGTTGTTGCAACGAACATGGGCGGCCATTCCATAGCGTGATTTGGATGAACTCATTTTGAGTATGCCAAACCGATGTTCTTGTGTTGTTAGTGTTCGCGGTAGAAACACGGATTATTAATTGTTTAAGTTACCCAATAAAATTTTAAAGAAAACTGTTATTTCAGTCTTTTTTTCGAACTTTAATGTTAGTGGTTCAAATGTCAAAAATCCCTTTATTAGGAAAATGGCAAATTTCTTTATTAATGCAAAGGTGACTTGGTTTATCGTTACTGTGACAAACGAAAACACTTTATTTGATGAATCCTTAAAGAAAATTTTAATTAATATCAATCAGGAGAAAAGTTATTGCAAAAATATATGTTGATCCCTAGACACTTTTGATGTGTGTATCTGTTTTCGCTTCGTAATAATAGAATATAATCTTTCCTCCAGATTTATTAGTCTTACTGCCGCACTCAGAGAGCTTTAATAATTACTTATGCAATCACTTAGTAAAGGTTTTGACAGTTGACAAAACTGTCAAAACCCTTACTAAGTGATTGCCTTACATAAAAAAGTATGTCAAACCTTTACTAAGTGCCGGCTTAAGTAATCATTAAATATCTTTGAGTACCGCAGTATAGCTTCTACCAATAGGGATGTTGCCTGACTAAAAAAATATGATTCTTATTATTCCGTCTGTTAGATTATTGAAAAATATTTTTTGTTTTATCAAATAAATAAAAATAGACGAAGATAAAAAGCGTCAAAGATTTGAGTCCCCGGTTGTGACGTCACTCAACGGTAAAAATGTCATAAAATGTAATGTCTTATAATATGACGTCACACGAGTTTTCAAAGCACTGTCCAATATTTTTTGGTTATCTATCTGACTTTTGCTAACTACTCTATTGTGTAAGGGTATGTATTGGGTGGTCACTCAACCGAGTATCCTCCGTGCCTCAGAAAACACGTTAAGTTGTTGGTCCCGGTTGACATATTAGGCCTTATGGCAGTCGTTACAGATAAAGTGAAAGTCTAACAACCAGTCTTACCAAAGGGTATCGGTATTACTCAGTATTAACTGGGTTTTGGCGGTCAGACAGGCAGTCGCTTCATGTTAACACTGGCATTCAGTTCCATAGTAAGCGAAACATGTGAATCCTTTTATTTGTAGGAACACAATCTACCGTAATTCAACTTAGAATACTATGCTTTTCCCAACCGGGAAAATACTAGCTACCTACGAGGTTGGAAGATTCAGGAGTTCCTCACCCAGCGATGTCGTCCCGTTCACATATTAATCATGAATGCCACACACGAAAGGTTTTACATAAAAAACAATTTCCTTAACCTAACCCTGAATACTCAAACGTGACATAACTTTAACCCCGAATTACACCCGCTCACGCACGCGGTGTGACCGCGGACTGCTAAGTCTAAGGTCTCGTGTTCGAAATTTCGAACACAAGACACGCATTTCTGATTTTTCGGAGTCGTTTAATTATCACTAGCTTCGGTGACGGAAACCAAACAAGCATGCCAGAGAGAAATTCGAGCCCGTTGATGACATAAAAACTGACACCAGCTTAGGCCTTTTAAGACGTTTAATGGAACTGTCCATGTAACGTCCCGCTGCACGCTGCAAGGAACGCCTCTCCGAATTCGCTGCCAAAGAGACCCGCGAATAAACATTGTGATACTTGTTTTCGATAAGTCATCATCATTCTACTTTGGGGGGGGGGGGGTAATCATTAAATAACCCCTCCCGCTCTATGGCAGAGCGAAAGGGAGTGTCAGACTTCTACTGACTAAAAACCACCCATGTTCCTACTTAGCCCTTTATGTCGAGGCCGCGGTATCTCTTACAATAACCTGCAGCCCCGATGGGTCATTCTACTGCCCTAATCCCTATTTATTCGGGGTCGGCGCAGCATGTCTTCTTGTTCCATACTTCTCAATTAGTCATCATCTCAGTAATCACCCATGTCGGATGACATTCACTGAGTGCATCCATCGTTTCTTTGGTCTCCCTCTAAGTAGAGGGAGACTTGTATAAGTATACAAATATCTACATTCATACGCAACATTTTCCTCATTCGCATCCATAGATATAATTATATTTCTATGTTCACATCACATGTCCGTCACACAACTCACAATCAATCGATTTCACACAACTTTTAAATCACTGGTGCCACTGTCAGACTTCCACTTATGTATCGATTCGATTCCATTCATTCATGTTACACCATACATCCTCCCTCGCATTCTCATCTCAGCCACATACAATAGGGTATATCACCAAAAAAAATTAATTAGTCCGTCAGATAGATTTCCAAAAAATAATGGACACGTATTTTTTCTTTTTTTACGTAAACAAAAGATGAAGACGATACAGTGTTTCGAAAAATCGTGTCAAATCGTGTGACGTCACAAGATTAGTACTTTTTTTACCCACAAAGTGACGTCAAAAGCCCCCAAGACTCATGATCTTTATTTTTTAACAGATGTTTTATAATAGCCAATTTATATCAATTTGATAAAATAAAAAACACGTATTCAATTATTTTCGATAATCTAACAGACGGACTAATTAGATTTTTTTGATTAAATACCATATTGCCAGTCATTCATCCCTTAGTGGCTCAACATTATGATCCATAATTATATAGTCCGACCAAATTCACAAAAAATAGGGGCAAGGGGCAAAAAATAGGACATTAATTCACATCCAGCTGAAAATTGGTAGGATTTTTCAAAACACCATTAATTTCCCGAGTATTTTTTTTCCAGGTGTCGGATCGAGGAGGACTTTTCACATTTCATATAAAATGGTGTTTTGAACAATGCTACTAATTTTCACCTGGATTGGAATTAAAGTAACCTCGGATGTCTAAATTGACTTATTTCTATCACTATACTTATATGTGATAAATACCATCATGTGACATATCGACGAAAAATTTAATTGCGACCTAAAATTGAACAGCGTTTAAGAATTCAGCGAAATACCTCTTACTTTCTGGTCACATATAATACTTTCACAAGTTCTATGGAAGGGAACAAACAGCTGGAATGGTGTTTTCAGCGTAGTAGAACGTCACACGTTGAAAACTTTGCCATTTGTTCGCTTTTATTACGCTGCGAAGGAATTTAATTATACTGCGGAGGGAGTCAGATTTTCAGTAGAGAACAAAGCTACTACATCGACGTACATACGAACAGTATGTAGTGTTACAATGTTGAAAATATGATGAGATAATAGCAGCCGTTAGTATCGGGTTCAGAACCGCGTTTGCCGACTTGGGAATCGAACCGTGGCCCATGAGGGCAGCACTTCAGCAGTCGTGATTGGGACCACTTACCTAACGAGGCAGTCTTCGGGTATCTATTAGAGGTAAAATATAAAAAAAAAAA
Organism: Diarsia rubi; assembly: GCA_932274075.1. Taxonomy (NCBI): domain Eukaryota; kingdom Metazoa; phylum Arthropoda; class Insecta; order Lepidoptera; family Noctuidae; genus Diarsia; species Diarsia rubi. The sequence continues at coordinate 14,487,955 of OW026413.1, forward strand.
CATTATATAAATTAAACATTAATTTATTGAAAAAAAAAACATACCAACACACAATTTTGTTTCACAAAATGATAAAATACAGATGGCATCCATGGCACAAAAACATATCATAATTTTATATGAAACTTATAACAATATTAGTTTTGGTTACTTTAACATATATTTTGATGGGTTCCTATTGGCTAAGGAGAGCTTTTTCTTTAGAAAATTATAAATTATATCGTAGCCTAAAAGTGTTATAGTAGGTATAGTAGGAAAGATAGAAATCTTAAGTGGTAATCAAATAAATTCAAAGGTGTTTTAAACAGCCAAAACTTTGAATTTTGCGAAAAGTGTCAGAGGACTACAAAATAAATTGTTTTGAATTTCATTCACATCTGTACTTACTAGTGCACTAAATAGTTTCTTAACCTAACAATATTTTAAATTTAATAAACTTACATAGATTATAAATGTTACGGTAACAGAAAGGAGTGAACAATAAATAGTATCAGTTGATTTTACGCAAAATGGCGAAGCATTTTTATAGTCTTTGGAATACAATAGATAGATAGATAACATACCTTTTATTGAATACCAGAACAGATTACACATTTATTTGCCTTAATAAGATACTCAAACAATTAAAATAACACCTGTGGCTGGTGACTTAGTCATAGCCTGATCTGCGAGATCAAGCTACGCTTGCCAAATTCGGTCTAAGGATGAGTTACCGTTTTGTTCCGATATTGAGATCAACTCCGTGCTTCGGAAGGCACGTCGTCGTCGATCCTGCGTTTGTGCATGAATGTGTCACTCACTCATGAGGTGCCTCGTTTGAGGTACTCCTGAACGCAAATTGAAAGAGTTACTCGAATTGCAACATTGAACCACCTCACTACTCGTTCACGCGTCCTCAAAAATTGACATCGACAATAATGACGCAAAAACTAGCGAGTGAATTTCGGCTGAGTTCGGATCGGACTCGGATCGTCGACGTACGACTCCTCGCCTCATATGAGGGGTACCTCGTGAGGACCTCACGAGGCAAAATGAGGTGCTCCCTCAACCTCATATGGCATACAATTGTGCATGATATTTCTTGCGTAGTCTAGATAATCTGTGTTGAGATTTGTCTACATTTTGATTTTGCCAAGATGTTACTCATGATCAATGCTGTACCTAAATATTCAAGACTTTAATCTTGTTATTTGAAAAACAATTTAGTAAGAACAATTTAAGTGAAAAAATATTTGGGGAGTACGCATAGTATAGTTTACACGAAATATGTTTTCAGTAAGCTGTCTTAACCGCCTTTATCATTTTAATATCTAATAATGAGATTTTGTTCATATCTCTAACTTACGCTTTTCCTTGAAAATGTTACGAGATAAAATAAAACACTAAACCTTTTTATATTAACATTACAACTACTTATAATATTATTGAACATGCATTGTATTGACGAACAATTACCCCAGACTTACATTTAATGTTTTAGTACTATAATTGTCGTGATGCACTGATTCTTCAAATCAGTGCATCACGACTTATCCTAGATTTATATCTCGGTTAAAGGCTTCCATCAAAATGTGCAAAAGGGGCGCAAGTTGCGCTTTCTTAATTACCTAAATCGAATGAAAGGGCTAGACGTTGCCATGAGGATATTTTCATTGGCAGAAGAATGGGCAAAACAAAATCTGAAGCGTAACTAACCAAAAATCTTATTTAGGAATTTATATTCTTTTAAAAATGTGCAAATAATGACATTGTTGTGCTTCCCTCAAAGGCTGAGAATTGACTGCCGTGGTACAGGAAATCAGGAATGTGATGAGGAAGGACGAATCGCATGTAATTTAAAGTGTGATGAATAAAACTATTAATGGATTGAAAGAGAGAGGAAGAACATTAAAAAGATGGTTAGATTGTGGGAGGAATGATGTAAAGTAAAAAGGATTACCTGATAGCGTGACTATTTACAAAGGAGAAAGGTAGAAAAAATTGCGCTGACCCCAAGCAATATGGGATTAGAGCAAGAAGATAATGAACGTATGTTAGAGTCACCAGTATCTGGTCGGGGGTGCGGGTTGTTCGTAAGAGATACCGCAGCCTCGACACAAGAAGAAACATGGGTGGTTTTAGTCTGACACTCCCTTCCGCTCTGCCCAGAGCGGGAGGGGTTAGATATTTGATGATTTTCTACACCCCAAAAAAAAAAGGGTCACCAGTATGAGCGTATAAGGAACACGGTGCACAGTTCCTCATCCTGAATTAAAGAAGGGTCCTCCGACCAGCTGGGCTATTGCGTATCTTTTAACTGACAGTGGCTAACCTATAGTGCCTATCAATTACTGTCAAATGGTTCAATTTTGTACTAAACCATAACCAATTTGACAGTTCATCCATGGACAATATGATAGCAACTGTCATTTAAAAGATACGCAATAGCCCAGCTGATGGGTATTGTGACAGGTGGGCCGTGGGCTACTGCCCGATGGTTCTTGTCGGGTTCTTGTACCTATATTTTGGTAATCTCGTGGATGACTGCTTGTGATGCAGGTTCTTATCTTTCGAAATAAATGTCGCTAGTTCTGTAAACATTGGTCATAAGCATTGTTCTTTCCGAGTGTGTGATGAGTGTCCGTGGAATTGCTTCTCCGTAGGAGATCTACATTTTCAACGGGCCGGTGGGCGGGGCTTCCTTGCTCACACTCGTCGACAAGCCCGCCACACTATTCCCAAACTACTGTACCTATGTCCTGCAAGCACCAACGGTGACCACCAGAGGCCATGAGGTTCGACGATGTCTCAAAGAAATAACTCAACTATCTTGGATCCCCGCATCGAAGTTAATCAGAGACGAATAGTGGAGAGGTAGGAAAAACGATGGATGGACTGTGTGAAAGATGATACCAATGATTAGAAAGGGGGGTGACCACTGGGAAGACTAATAGAAAGTATGGAGAAAGAAACAAGTAGCCCTAACCTCAAATAAATTAAGACCAGCAGGGCTATTGCGTATATTTTAAAATGTCAGTGGCTATCATAGTGTCCATCTATTAACTGTCAAATTGGTAAAGGTTTAGTACAAAATGGATCCATTTGACAGTTATTTGATGGATACTATGATAGCCACTGATATTTAATTGCGTATGTGATCAATGTTGTTACCATTATTTATCTTACAAGATTGAGCTCTTAGTTATGTAGCCACATTAAATCATTTTGACTGAAACAGAAGGGGCAGAAACAGGTGTGTTATGTTATTTTAGTAGCATAGTAAACATCTGATAATTATATCATTCACAGCCAAAATATTCCAAACACGTAGGGTTATTTTCTTTTCATTTTAATGCATGATCTCAGCCTTATTATGTATTTGATATTTTTGTTTATCATTACAGGTTTTTTTTGTTAATATTGATTTGAATTTACACTGTCAAGTTGTAGTACGGACGCATCTAATACTTAAAATCTTAATGGTTAAACACAGTGATTGTTGCCCATAAGAAAACCAAAGAGAAGAAGAGCTTTTTTTTTCAAAAAGTTTTAATTTTATCCAATTTAAAAATTGAGGAAGTTTTCTATTCGTATGTTTTTGTAAAAATGATTATAATATGCATGCTGGTATAGCTTTCTCCAAAGGTGAAGTGTTGCCATACAACGTGGCAACGCTGCCAGTCTCTTGGGCACTTTACCTGCTGACAGCGTTATGGAGGAGTTATTCGATGTCCTTTTTTTATTATAGTTAGTTTAGTTTATATATTTTGTTGTTATGTTTAACAAGCGGACGTCACGCGGTTTCACCCGCGTAGTTCCCGTTCCCGTAGGAATACACGGATATGAAAAGTAGCCTATGTTACCCGGGGATAGTGTAGCTTCCCAACGGTGAAAGGATTTTCAAATCGGTCCAGTAGTTTTTAAGTTTATTCATTACAAACATACACACACACACACAAAAATAAAAATCTTTCCTCTTAATAATATTAGTGTAGATGTTCTGGTATTTCGTTCAAAACAAATGTCGTTATTGCACATTTTAAAAAGATTATATCATACTAACTACTCTTTTAATTAGCTTTATTATAATTGCTTGACACGCTTAGAACTAACACATTCAGTGTTTCTAATATAATAATAGACTTATACTTAAAACTGCAATCTCTTAAATTTTATTTTAAATTTAATGTAGATCGTTCAGTTTCAAACAGTCATCAGGACTCATGCATATTTACATCTTAAAATATTTAAAGTACTGATGAATTCAATAAAACCCTTCCATGAACAAAGTATGACGCAAGTATTTTTATGATTTGTAAATCATAAGATTACGATGAAGAGGGCATGAAAGAAGAACTGCTAAGCAGACTCCAAATAAATTAGGGTAAGGTCAGGAGATTGAAGCAATGACTCTGAAATACACACACTAAAATATTTTAGATTAAATATTTATGTTTTTAATTATGATTTTTTTGTTTGTAACAGCTATCTTAATTTTACGTGTAATTGAGCTAAACCATAAATATTATCATTTTTGTAAAAATCCATGAGGTATATTTGTTATTTATTTAGTTTCAATGTCTGTTTATTCCGGTTATAATGAATAGTTTAATTTTGTAAAATAGCATTTCTAGAAATAATACTGATATTAACTTGTTATTTTTGTTTAAGAAGATAAGTTTGGAATAAATTTGCAGCAGGTTTTTTAAATGGTTTTGGGTGTTTCTTTTTTGAATTATTTTCAATGAGGTCTATTAAATTCAGAAGTACGCTCCTTTATCCTTTTTACTTAAAAGTAATTAATGGCGTGCGAAATGCTCAATTTGAGATGAATTGTATCATCAATTTTAATGTACAACTTACGTACGACCTTAAGCTTAAGCTTACTTACAAATATTATTATAATTTACCCATTAACCATACCAATTAGAGCAATGCCAAACTACTCGTTAAGAAATATTATAATAATACATGCAAAGGGATATCAATATTTCCGCCAAGTAGACAATTCATGTTTTAGAAATCTTTATTTACTGAAATTTTTAAGATTTATTATAATCAACTGTTTATATGAATATATTTAAATGTTACTGAAACTGTGTAAGAAAACATAAAATGATTAAAAGGATTATTCAATATAATTTCGTTCTCATTATTAAGTGATTATGTTACTATTTATTTGTATTTTGTATTAGAAATAATTAAATGACGATAATATGTTAATAAAAACTTCTATAAAGGTTCAGTTTAGTTGAAACATCCTTTTACTATGCTAATAATGTTTCATGATTTTATTATTCATAATCGACTGAATAATCTGTTGAAAGGACGAATTAATAAAAGAACATTTTAAAATATTTGATAAAAACTGATTCGGCGGAAATATGGAAACAAACTAGAAACTATTAAAAACGTATTTCGAGTTAACGATGCGCAAAAAAACGAAGCGGGGCGAAAGGAATGAACCACGAAAAGTCTGTATTCGAAATAATTTTTGAGTAAAACTACGATGATAGATCACACTTGTAAGGATTTTCATCAGTGTGTATTTGAAAATGCCCTCTTTTTATTTACTTATTTATGTTCGCACAGAATATACTGTGTGTGTTATTACTGTTTCGATTAAAACTACACCCGAAATATATCACACTTGCAATGTTTTAAACCAGTGTGTATTTGAGAATGTCTGCTCAAGTGACTTTAACGACTGAAACTACGCTCACATACATATCACATTCGTTCACCAGTGTGCATTCGAAAATGTCAAATCAAATTACTTTTTCTCGTAAAAATATCTAATGGGTAACTGCGCTTATTATGTAATTGATGGTATTTTTGCGTATTCTTCAGATTTTGAACCAGAAAATGCAAGACCTTCCCAATCGTCAGAATCATTAAGTACATTATTCATGAATAAGAGATCTTTTAGGAGTTACGGTCAACGTCATTTAACACCAGATGGAAAAATTTGCAAAAGCTATAGCTTATTCTACAATAAGGCTAGCAATGCCGTTTGTTCAAGCGCAACTCCAAAACAAGTTTCTTACTCATACAAAAATATACTAGTTATTTACAAGATGATAACGTAATTTTTCGAATAAGGCTCTCGACAATAATTGATTCAAAATCGGAAAGAGATTAGCAATGACGCTAACATACATCGCAACTGCAAGGGTTTTCACTAATGTGCTTTCAAAAATTCTCGTTCAAATTACTAAAACTAAGCTCACATACATCAAACTCGTAAGGTTTTCTACCAGTGTGCATTCGAAAATGCCCGTTCAAATGACTTTTACGACTGAAACTACGCTGAAGCTACCAATGTATTCGAAAATGTCTATTCAAATGACTTTAGCTAATAAAACTATGCTGACATACAACAAATTTGTAAGGTTTTTCACCAGTATGTGTACGAAAATTATTAATTACTTTTTCGAGTAATGCCTGCACAAATAACTTTTTATTCGGTATTCGACAGCATCTACCTAGATTGGAGGCAGACCCCAACACAGTTAGGAGAAGGCTTTAGCGTAACTGCGCGTATAAAGTAATTCCGGACTATTTGCTTTCGCACATATTTTTGCGTATTCCCCAGATTTTGAAAAAAAAAAATGCAAAAGCATCAACCTTTCCAATCGTCAGGATCATTGAGTATGCTATTCAAGAATAAGAGAGCTTTTAGGAGTTGCGGTCATCATTATTCAAGTTCAGTGAAAAAAATTGCGAAAGCTTTAGCTTAAACTACAATACAGCTAGCCGCAACAACAATAGAAGTTTCTTGCTCTTACAAAATATACTCGTGCTTAAGATGTTCATGTAATTTCTTGAATAAGGTTCTTGGAAATACTTGATTCAAAACCAGAAAGAGATAAGTAATGATTTCATCTCCACAAAAACTCCTCTTACACACGTGTAAGGTGTTTCAACAGTGCGCAATCGAAAATGCCTGTTGAAATTACTTTTCCAAGTAAAACTTTACTGATATACATCACACTTGTATGGTTTTTCACCAGTGGGCACTCAAAAATACTTGATCTAATGATTTTCGTCACTGAAGCTACGCTGCGTTTTTCACCAGTGTGTATTCGAAAATGCCCGTTCAAATGTTGTTATCCGGTGTTCGGTTGTATCCGCCTATACTTCACCATAGTTGGGTAAAGGCTTAGTTTAATCGCGCGGATAAAATAATTTTGTTGATGTTACTATATCTATCTGCTTTCCCTGATGGTATTTGCTATTGTTGTAATTAGAACATGGGGCCTTTAAGTGGTGCTCTTCCGGTGTAAATTATTCCGTTCCGGTTTCACTTATAATCTAGGTACATGAAACATTTAACTGAAAATAATGAATGAATAATAAAATTGCTGAAATTCATAGTTATTCCGTATCCGAAATTCCGCTTCGTTTAGTTGTAGCATTTAAGTGATTTTTGTTGTTTAAAATATGGTGCATGAATTGAATTTTACCAGTTTAACACAGTTCTAAACTTATTTTAAAACCTATACTAAAATTATTTCTTCGTAAACGAGACTGGTGTTTTATATTTCTAAAAAGTAACCTTAATACTATTAGGCGTTTTGCCTGAACACTTATCTACTTCTTTTTAACACAAATATTGATTCAATTTCTTACATATTTTATACTTATAGTAAATACTAGCAAATATGTCCTAGTTCGAGGATTTATACAAATATACTTAAATGGAAGAGTAGAACGCCTAGAAAATTTGGTACGAAAATGATATTAAAAGAAGATTTAATGAATTTTAAGTGTTGAAAAAGTGAGTTTCGTAGATAGCTCGATATCGCGAACATGTCACGAACATTATTTTCTTTTGACCAATGTGTTATATTTTATGAAGCTTATGTATAGTACGCGACACGTTTGTCTGTATATTATGATAGAAGGCGGTACGCGGTACTGTTGTGTACAAACTTTTAGTAATTATAGATAAACAACATCGTTGTTGATCTATTTTTCATATTCAACACATCTTATCAATGTGAATTTATGAACTAATAAAACTGTTACCAGGAATATTTTTTTAGGTTTGCATTCTTGTGATAATTGTCTATGAAGTTCTTTCTTTATTTATAAAAAAAAAAAGTTTCAACCATTTAAATTTACATACACAAATCAAACACCCAGACCCGGAACAACTATCTGTAGGCCATACAAATATTTGTCCCGTGCGGGCATCGAACCCGCGACACGCAACGCAGCAGTCAATCGCTCAGATACTGCGCCAACCGTGAATTAAAAAAAAAACTGGATATAAAAATTAAATGACTCCGCTTCATGAAAACTCCTTAAATTCCATAGAAAATCCATTTTGCTGATAACATACAGGACAGATTCGTGCCGCGAAGAAAATGTTGTCACGAAGAAAATGTTGTTACGAAGAAAATGTTGTTACGAAGATTAAGTGTTGCTATGAAGAAAATGTTGTTACGAAGAAAGTGTTGCTATGAAGAAAATATTGTTACGAAGAAAGTGGTGTTACGAAGAAAATGCTGTTACGAAGAAAATGTTGTTACGAAGAAAATGTTGTTACGAAAAAAGTGTTGTTACGAAGAAAATGTTGTTACGAAGAAAATGTTGATACGAAGAAAATGTTAGGAAGAAAATGTGTTATGAAAAACATGACAGTTATTTATTGTGTTATATTTAACAATTAATTTCCGAATAGAAGTTACATACATACATTTTGAAATATTTTTATTTGCTTGATTTTTTAATGATTGAATTCATGATAGGAATGACTAATACTTAATTATTTTATTTTAAAGAATGTGGCGATGATTTTTCGACGTGACGTGATTTATGTTATTTTAAGTTAGATGTTTAGGAAGAAGAAGAAATTGTTGCATTTAACTAAGATATTTATTCATTCACACCCAAAAAGAGACGCAAAGACGAAAGTTTAAATTAATGTCCTATGTTAAAAAGACTACTATATTTATGAATATTCTATTGTTAATCTTATTACACGTTAAGCTAATTTCTAAAGTACTTTTTTGGAAATGCGACTACCCATCTTTATTTTATAATATACACTTATTTTATTTATTATAAATTAATATTATCAAATCATACGTTGTTGATAAAATGAGAATTATAAACTAAGGATTAAATTTAACCGTAACACCGTATTATCCAGTAGTAACTAGTTTGTGGAGGTCAGATAGGCAGTCGCTCCATGTGAAATACTGGTATTCAGTTGTTTCCGGTTAGTCTGGAAGCCGACCAGCTGCGAGGGCTAACTTAAGCTTTGCATTTGTGTGAGTGATTACCAAAAGTAGAATCAGACAAAAAAACTGGCCAAGTGCAAGTCGGACTTGCACATGATGGGTTCCATTAAAAGATTTTCCATGTAATTTCAGCACCATAGACTTCCTATAGGTTTTCCTGTAATTTGAAAGTGTTGAACTAATTTCTGTATTTTTTTCAGAATTTTAGGCTCAGTAGTTACGGAGATAAAGGGGGGGAATGGTCGGACAGACAAACACACGAGTAATCCTATAAGGGTTCTGTTTTTTCCTTTTGAGGTACGGAACCCTAAAAATAAAGACAAAATTATGTTTTTGGTAGGTAAATAAACTAAATAAGCAAAACTTTTTAAAATAAGGGAAAACTATGATATATATGACTAATGAGTTAAAAAAATAAAAATAAAATTCAAATATTAAAAAAAAACAACGGGAGCGCCGGAAGAAGTGAAACCTTGTACATTAACGTTTTGCATTTTTGAATATTTTGGAATGGTTAAGAAATAATTTTGCAAGAATTGCTTTAATTATATCAGCGTAAAAGTACTATCATTCATGTGGTAAAATACAATATGTATTTATTGCGCTATCGTACACAAATACGACATTTTAGAAACATAAAAAATTTGACGCTTACAATTATTTTACAATGTTTTACTCATCCCATAAGAAGTGCACAACGCTGCTAAAGAAGTCTCACTATTTGACACACACTTTTTCGATTTGGTTTGAACATCAGCAGTCAAAAGGAGTATGTAATGCTCGTAGCAGATGCCGTTCTGCGGTTTCTGCCTGCCCCATGGGTAAAGGGTGTGAGTTTATGTATGTATGGATCAGCAGTGCATTTGATGTGAAACTGTCTTTTTAATTTATTAAACGATTTCCTTTAAACCAGAAGTGGTGCCATCTGAATAAGATTTCGAAGAAGTGTGAGTCATATCTACATAATATGTTTCTTCGGTATAAACGCCTGGCCGGCCCTGAACGCGATTTTCGGATATTTAAAAAAAAAATCCGTACATATATTTCCATTAGAATTTTTCTATTTTTTCTGTCCTTGCTAATCTAAAAGCGAAACTTTTTTTTTTAATTCTGTTTTTAAATTTTTATGTATTCGTTTCATAGTTGGCACCTATTAATCAGTATTGCGAAACTTGTGAATAGTTCTTCGGATTACCGCTTTATAAAAATCCTTAATGATAATGATATTTTTCCCGCATCTGGTATTTTTCGGAGATTTTAATTGGCTTCCTTCTTTAAAAAGACGTTTACCTTCCAATAAAACTCTTTTGACGGTTGTCAGCGGAATTCTCGTCTATGGTGCCATCAAATGGGCTATGTGCACTCACACAAATGCAAAGCTCAGCCTAGACCTGTATACTTGTGTACATGTAAGTAAACCAGCCCAATACAACAAATGGTTAAAAATATTTCTGAAATTCGAAAAACAAACAGCTATTTCCGGTTCCGTTATCTGTATTATTTTCCTTTTTAATTAACCATTTATAATTAATGATAAAAAACAATATCCACTATAAAGGGTGTAAAAGTACCCTTAACGCAAACGAAAGGCTCTTGTTCTCCTCACCACTGCGAACATTTTTTTGTTCTAGACCATACCTGGGAACCCCATAGTTACGGAGATATTGGGGGTCAAACTTCCAAATTTTTTACAGCTGTTTTTGTAAATACTAGTTTTTCAGATTATAACTTTACTTAAATTACCTTCATGACCCGTTTACTATTCAAAGCATCCATTAGCACAATGTTTTAAGAGTGCTACATTGAGTTTTACCGTAAAATGTGATTTTTGACCCAAAAAAAAAAGTCGTAGGCGTAGGGGTACTTAGTTTGATGTACAGAATGCTTGGTTTACGTTTGTGTGAAGGGTTAATTTACACCCTGTAGTTTTTAATTGTATGATAGAAAATCTCCGTAAAACCCCTTTCCTATTTTTCAAATTTGCAAAGTATCTAATAGAGTAGAATAATTGAAATGGATTGTGACAGGTTTACTTACTTAAATAATGAACCAAACATGAAAATTCTTAAACTAGAACTCAACCAAAATCTCTTACTTTATTGTATGCTATATTCTATTCCTTATTATACGAGGGTGGTCCCAGAAGTAGCCGACCTAACCAAGAAAAATCAAAATTAATGGGATAAACTGTATTTATTTTAACTACATAGCTTCCTTGTAGCTCGATACACTTTTCGCAGCGGTGATCTATAATAGCTTCAATGCCACGTCTATAGTAGGAATCGTCGAACCCATGTTTCATCCATGGTGATAAATCGACGCAAAAACTCGGCTTTGTTTCTGCGAAATTTTGCTAAACATTCGACTGACACAACCTCACGATGCTGTTTTGGTCTACTGTGAGTAATCGCGGCACCCATTTTGCGCACAGCTTTCTCATGCCAAGTTATCTGTTAAAATACGATGGACTACACTTTTTGAAATGCCTACCATATCTGCTATCTTGCGCACTTTCAGTCGACGGTCATTCAGTACCGTTTTGTTTTTTTTTACTATTTCTGGATCAGTCACCTCATTTGGTCGTCCACTGCGATGTTCATCTTGGCAGCTCGAGCGACCACGCTTGAACTCTTCCACCCAATATTTTATTGTTGTAAATGAAGGAGCAGACTCCCCCATAGTCGAATCTAGCTCCACTTTGATATTATTTGGACTGAGACCTTTCAAATAAAAGTATTGAATTACGTAAAGAACACCAATTTTACCCATAGTCGAAAAAATCGATGAATAGTTTCATTAAATATGCTTCAGAACAAATGCCAAATGACCTAGCGGGTTCGAATTATAAATTTCAATTTCTTAACGTTCACGCTTCCTAAAAAGAGCAGAATTTAATCAAATAAAAACTGTCAGTATGTAAGGTCGGGTATTTATAGGAACGCCCTCGTATATTGTTATGCTCTATTCTATTCCGTATTATATATTGTTATGCTCTATTTTATTCCGTATTATATATTGTTATGCTCTATTTTATTCCGTATTATATATTGTTATGCTTTATTCTATTCCGTATTATCCCTTTACCACTTATCCTTAACCTAAATTATACACTTTATATTTTCAAAAATCTTTACCATTTATTCTTATCCTAAATTATAAACTAACACAATCTCACTCATACTTTCTAGCCTCACCTTTGATACATCACCACCCATAAACTCTTAACCTAATCGAACACTTATAAATATGAATATACAGTGGGGCGTCGATTATCCGAACTAATTAGGGGATAATTATGGGTGTCGGAAAACCGGTATTTTCGGATAGTCGAACTACTTGATTCGCCTTCTAACTAACCGTTTATTAATCTCGTAGGTGTTTTAAATCGAGTTTAGTTTCGCGTGGCAAAATTAAGTTTATCGACTAGCGGCTACTTGGATATACGAGTACAATTAAGAAGTCGTGCGAGGACTGTTGCACGGGAGGCGGGAGAGAGGCACACATGGATCGTGCGGGCGTAGTAGTTTGGATAAGCGGTCGTTCGGTTGATCGACGTTCGAATATTCGACGCTCCACTGTATCCATATTAGTAACATGCAGTCTGGACTGCCGTCAGTTACATGGATAAGAAAATATCAATATCTATAATAATTAATATAGTTGGATTAGTGTGCCATTTGATCTTTAATCGAGCTACAGTGAATGACAGAAGAAATTGGAATCTTACTTTATTTTTCATATTCAATAAAAACAGATTAATCTATTTAAAATTGAAGTGTGTTTGTAATGCCAGAATAACAGCTTTTACTGAATGCGTTTGAAAGTATATAGTTTACTTATGACTAAAAAAACATTTCGTTTTAAATTTTGTCTCTGTTCGTTCCGGTTTGATCCGGCTGGACCGATATTACCGGGACTTTTACTGGCAGATTGCGGATGTTATAAAGTCTAACTTAAGCTACTTTTATTTAATTAAATAATTAGAGTAAGTACTCGTATTTAGCAGCATCCGTTTTGTCTGAAAGCCGTGGCCAAGTTTTTGAGAAGAGGCTAGGCAGATGACGATGTGTTACAGTTAGCGTGTTTTTATTTAAAAGATGTTTGTTTTTAAGTACACGACTGGGTTTGAGGTAGCTATGTTAAAAAACATTATTTTACTACACTAACTAATTTAGCAGTTATCTGTGCCGTCATTTTTACTAACTCAAGAAAAAAGATGTAATGTGAATATAAGATGATATATCATCAAACATATTTTGTAGCAATATTCTGATTTAAAAGAGTGTCCATGGAGTCTCTTGACCGTTCTTCTCCATAGAGATCTACGCTAGGGAATGGGCAACTACAGTACTTTCACAAGTTATTATTCCTTGTGACTGTAGCTTCGTTTTATTGTTTTTCTGATATTCAAAAGTGCCTGTAATGGTCTAATTGAAATAATTGCTTTGAGTTTGAGTTTGGTATCACACTAAATCCATGCTTAAATTATAAATGCGGAAGTAAGTCCGAGTGTTTGCTTTCTACCTTTAAACGACTGATTGGATCGTAATAAATTTGCCAAGGAGATAGATTTGATTCATTTATTTAGTGCTTCAAGCACAAAGTACAGAGCAAACTTAATGCCGTAGGCACTTTATATCAACCTTTGGGTGATTGGAGGTTGTTCGTTTATTTTGTATGCGATTCATTTCCCTGCGACATTTATTTTTTCTTTTTGTCTTTTCTATAAGTGGCCTAGTGATGGCGTCCTCGACTTCTTTCTTTCATTAATATATTTATTTTTTTGAAAATTTTACACTATGATTTTTTATTTGAAAAATGTTCAAGTATTAGTATTTTTTATGTCGATAACTATACATAGAACAATATTTATCTTCTGTCTTTCATGTAGCTTTAAACGATCGTTTAATAATAGTTAATTATGAATAATTACCTATGTCAAAACATATTTTGATGTGGACAATAAAAACTAAATAATTGTAATAATCTACCTAATCCTAAATATTGAAATAGTCTTACTCAGTTATATCAGCACGAACACACGTTTTTTTATTTAATTATATATTACAATTAATGTTAACTATCCCAAATTTTAGCCCAGTTGCATAGCTCCTTTTTTTTCAATGTACATACTTAAAATCTATTTTAAACTTACAGTGACTATTACTAAGGCATGCTTATTTTGAAAAAAATCTTATATATATTTCTTACTAGTTTTAATGAGATTATTTTCACTTGACCACGTGGTTGAAACTACTTAATGTAGAATTCAACCTAAGAAAAAATAATAAACGAACTTATTTCAAAACTTAGCCCTATTGTGTCCCATACACGAAAAACTTTATTTGCAAAAAATATTGTTTGTAATCGATCATATTCTATGTTTGCAGAATTAGTGTTATTTATCAGAAATTCTTTTGTTTTAAAATAAATAAATCAGAAGTGTCTGTTTGTGATTACAAAATAAGAGTTTTTCACTGAATGCATTTGAAAGTATAAGTATACGGTAATTTTAACCGAAAACGTTTGTTTAATTTTTATGGCTTTTTTTTATTCAGACCTATTTTGACAGGTTTTTTACTGGCATATATCGTAATGTAATAACGAGTAACTTAAACTTCTATATTATAAAAAATAGGATCCAGAGCAAAAAAAAATGAAAACCCATATAAGTTAGAAGGCAAGATATTTATAACGCAGATAAAGGCCGTTAGCAAAAGCTTGTTTCTTAATAAATTGAGCCTGATTTGATATTGTGTGTAAAACCTTCGGAATTGAACATTACATAGAAAGTCGTCGTGTTACTGTTGTGCCTTAGCAGTACGGCTTTGCTGTTATGGTCTGCGGTTGCGATCGATTGCACCTTGAAGATTTTCGTTTTTAACGTTTTAAATATAAAAAATAAAGGCGGGGAGGTCACGAGCACGCAGTTTTTAGTATAAAGTTAATAAAAAACTTTATACTAAAATCTGCTGTTGTTGAAAAAAAACTTTTCGTACTGCAGCAAGTAGTATTTTTTTCAAACTACAAGAAATATAATACAATCTTGCATACCAACAAAAACTAAACATAAAATTAAATCATTCACACGTTTTTAAAGACAACAAAGGAAATAAAAAAAAACAATATTTTATTTGGCCCCAGTAATATGTATTTTAAAATAAAATAAAAGTTTTAAATTAAATGAGTTTAATACATTTAACGATAACGAATCATGATATAAATACATAAAATATGTGATGATAATATTTTATTTAAAAATTAATGATTGATGTTTCTTTGCGTATGTTTTTTGTTTTGGTGAATGAGATGTTTTATCCGAAGTTTAAACTTAAAATATGACCTAAGAACACGATATTCACCAGTGGTAATTCGTATTATGAGTTTTTGTTAGTAGATCAAGTTCAAAAAATGATAATATTAGGTCTATCCTAGTACTAAACTGTTTTAATTTTAAAATTTAAAACAAAACTGATTTAATCCTAATTTGTGGCGAATCGTTTTGACATGGCAAACAAAAATCAATTGTATTCCTTAACAATTTGAACGTTAAGAAGTTCGTTAAGTACAGATAATGGTCCCATTTAAATAAATGGTTTGCCTATAACATATTTTATTTTAATTGCTTTTGCAATGCATAATTACCGTTTTACATTTAGTTTTTTTGTCTTTGAAATTGTAATTTGAGCCATTTCTTAACAGATAAAGTTTACTCTTTTAAGTTAATTAAGGGTTGGATTTCAAGTTTCGTGTATGGGACTCCATGACTTGTAATTCTAAATAACCTAGTTGAGGTGGATTTCCTTTTGGTTGTATGAAGTATTTTCATTTTTACTTAGCAAATCACACTTAGTGAAATACTACAACGATGTAAAGTTGCACAGAAATATCGAGAATGATAAAGATACGAAAAAAAACAGCAGTTTTCTTAACTATGATCGTCTCCTTCTTATCCTAAAACTGTCATCATACCTTAAAATAATATTTACGAACCTGACATTAAAGAAATAACACTATAAAAATCTGTGGCGTTTCAAATAGTTGTTGCAATTTTTAAACTTATTTCTAAACTAAAACTGATTTTATTAAAAAATAATGTTAAGGGACAATCGTCATTAATATACAGGTATTACCCATAAAATTAAATTCAAATGAACGCAGATCACGAAATGAAAAATATTCAAAATATGGAAACTAAAATGAATTAACCTAAGGCGGATTACCGACATATTAAAGTTGACAACTAAGTTATTTATATCCATCAAGAATGAGTAGTTTTTTACGTAACAAATATTGTTTGTTTTGAAAAATAAATTGCCTAAAGACGAAATTGGATAAATATATGATTGCTTATTTAAGCTATTTTTTTTTAGTTTTTTATAATTTTGTGAGTTTAACAAGTTATAAAGATTGCTTATTATCTATTAAATGTAATTGTTAGTTAAGACTCATTCCTGATAAAAAATAAAGATTATAAAGTAAAAGCGTACTATTTTAAGACTATTCAGCCACGTCAAAATATATTCTAAATAATAAAAAACTAGATCAAATTAAAAACTAATAATTGAACGGTAAAGAGTGTTTTCTTCTTCAAATAAACAAACTTATATAGTAAAATGGTATTAAATACCTATTAAAAATTAAAAGAATTATCTTAAAAGTTCTGTTTTTAATGTGATTCAGTAAAATTTATGAAGTCGGTTATTTGTAATTGGTATTATTTGACTCGTTAGTTTTGTCTGCTATTTTTATATTAATATCTTAAATACTCCTTATATTTTAGACACGTTTTAGTGCCAATAATTATTATTGTTAAATCTAGCTTGTGGCTCATTTAGTGTTTTTTCTTAATCATTGTAACTAAAGGCTAGGTTCTTAATTATTTTATATTAATATTCTGAATACTCCTAATATCTAAACACGTTTCAGTGTCTCATATTATTATTTTTAAATCTATTAATATCGGTTCGAGTTACACGGTCTGTCTATTCTTAATTATTTTAACTTAAGGCTATGAATGAAAAAGGTATTTATAATAAAAATGCAAACTCAATCTAAAAACTATGTAGCTACTATGTATAAATCTGCATTTTATGTACAAATTCTTCAGTACACGTAACAATAAAACGCCATATTAAAAAGGGCGACTAAAAAAAAATTCTATGATTTTATCACTCAGTTGACGAGTAGCCGTTTACGACTTTAATGATAACGCTTAAATTAATAAAAAAAAATATTAAAGAAAGTATCAATGATTGAAAATATATAAAATTATTCGATGCTACGTGCTAATTAAACATGTAACATAAGAGTGCGCGTACTCTTACAGAAAGAAGATTTATGAAGGCAAATATAAATGAAACAAGTGGAAGATGGAATGTTAAAATGAATTTACAAATTTAGAAATATTCATGAAAGAAAGGAAACCATGAATAATTGTATGGATAAAAAAAAACATATATTATCCGAAAAATAAATATAGATTATAGATAGATTTAAGATAAAAAATCTATTTAATTTTTTGTTACTATTTTTTTCTTTTTGTATTTTAAATAAAAATAAATATGGAACGACAATATTACAAAAAAAAACACAGTTATCTAGTAAAAACACGCGCACTGCGTTACTTTAGACATCATTGGAACAAGCCCTTAGAATACGTTTTCATACACACACCGAAATATAATCGCAATCAAAATTGTAATTTTCATTCATACTTTAAACGAATGGTTCCCAACCTTTTTCTGCCCAAGGACCAATTTGTTTTTTTTTTACCCGACTGTGGCAAAGTCAAAAATAAGGGTTATGATTTTAGCCGCCTCTGCATGTATGTTTGTAACAGTCTATGTTCTACAGTAATTGAAAATACAAAATTGTTTTGTATGAATGTTAGTTTGGTTTGGCATCTTTTGCACAATAACTATAAAACACATTTTTTTTACAAAATACAAAGATTGGTTTGTAGTAATGTTGTTTTTTAAAAACAATTTTTTTTTTATTTTCTATACAAATTTTTTTTTTTTTTATTTTCTAAACAAAAATAGGTTTCTATTTTTGTTATTTGTTGTAATTGAAAATACAAGTTAGAGTTAAATTCATGGTATTTTTGGGTTACCATTTTTAGTACAATAATTTAAAAGGTTAACATTCTCACTTTCCGGAGACCGTGACCTCGATGTACCTACTGCGGACCACTGGTGGTCTACGAACAATGGGGTGGGAACCATCTATTCTTGTTTTTTTTTTCCGTTTACGCCTATTAGGTATTACCTGATTATTTTAGAATCCGTTGCGTACACTCACCTAACACAATCTTTACTCAAAAGTCACTCTTATTTACTACAACTTAAAATCTAATAGACATTTCTGCACGGTCATTTTGAATATATTTACACGCTATTTACTAATAACGGGAAGTTTGGTAGACCAAATATATATACATATACAGTACGTTTTTTTTTATCCTATGCTTATATTCTACTACGAACTTTATATTTATCACAATAATACGTAAAAAAATGTCAGTTAGATTTTAGAAAATTAACGTTGATTGCTTCTTTATTGATCGATTATTAAAATGACTAAAATTGTTAACAAAACTACCTAAACAATAGATTGTTTATTTTTCAGAATTGAGGCTGATGAAACTGAAAATTATTTATTTCTCGTTTTTGGAGATATGAAAAGAGCGGTAAGACAGCTTGCTTTGATTGCATGGTTTCCCCTTAAATACACCTACGATAATAATTAAATTATTTAACTAAACACATTTGAACCTTACACTTAAAGCCTTTAAAAACTTAAATAAAGTAATCGTTCTTGAACCACTAACCCTAAATACGAAATTAAATTGTACTCTATTATTGAACGAAAATCACACGATACGACACAAAAAACGAATATTTAAGAAATTAAAACGAAAACGCACATTTAACGTTGATAAACAATTCCGGCATTGCAAAGGATTGATTTACGGTCCTAAAAAGGACCTCCCCTTAATTAATATTTAGGATGCAGCCATATAAAACTTGTTGCCCTAAAATATTCTTCGAAAAATAATGATATTTAAAGACACACACACGTTTAAAAAACTTTCTTTAGCTCTACCCAAAAGATGAATCACGATTTTCAAATAAAAACTAACTAAATTGACATTGAATGCCTTATAAATTCGTTATCGAACTTCACGCAATGAAAATCGCGGTTATTTACAAAACTTAAAATTCTAAAATAAACATAAACTTAATATTTTAAATGAAACTTTGGAAATTTTGAAAATGAATAACCTTATAAAATATTTTGGCGAAACAACATTTATCGATCTGTTTCAGAATTTTGATAAAGGAAACAAAGTAAATACCAATATTCTTCGATTCACACTATCGTTTTGCTCACAATTTGACAATATTTTTTTCGGTATATTCAATTTTCAAATCAAGGGACTTTTGCCAAAATGTACACAAAAAGGAACAATTGATATGGGACAGAGAAGAGCTGGGTATTATTAGAGAACCCTAAAGCAGCTGAAAAAAGTTGAGCTAAAGCGTCTTGAAATAGAACCTCGTGTTGGTACAAAGGAGGGATGAAACAGTGTCAATACAAGAGGAATTTTGTACTTTCGATAAAAACAAATTTTATCCCTTTCTGTACCATCAAAGAGTAATGAAAGTTGGAAGGGACACTTTCATAGCTGAAATTTACTCAGCGGAGAATATTCTACATTTTTAAAGTGTGCTCTTGTACCCATGAAAATGATCCCTTATTGGTTCAGTATTAGGTATTTAAGGTTGTTCGATGATCCCTTTTTAGTTATTTCAAGTTTGGATTTTTTTCGAGCCTAGTATGGTTTTCAATCATTTCTTCAAGTTGAAATGGATGTAAATCTTTTTTAATGGATGGAACCAACCAAAGCAGAACGGAGTCTAGCTGAGCGAAGTTGAGCTAAAGCGTCTATAACTTGAACCTCGCGCTGAGCGGTACAAAGAAGTGTTGAAACAGTGTCATAAAGGTGATATATGCGTTTTCTAAAAATATGTGTACGTGATTACAACGCTTTTTGTACCGCTGCAAACAGTATTAAAAGTTGAAAGTAACACTTTAGTAACTTAACTCAACTCAGAACACAACGTTTTACATCTTTATGGAAAACTGTGACTTTTACATATAACTATAATCATTTTTTGCTAAAAATAAATTCTCCTTTCCTCATTGGTGACATTTTTTTTTAACATATTCCAGTTTTAAAACGGTAATACGTTTGGGATTTTGTTACAACAGGCGTCTTCCTAACAGGGGTTTGGATTAGACAAAACAGGATGAGCGAAACAAAGGCGTCTTGCAGCGTAGCAGCTTGTAGAATTAACATCACAAAGACGTTCCTAACGTTGAACGGCACAAAAAGGTTGAAACAGTGGAATACAGGTGGTATTTGTACTTTTTTTTTGGATATATAAACGTGATTCGAACCTTTTTGTACCGCATCAAAGAGTAATAAAAGTTGGAAGTTCTACACTATCTTCGCTCGTTCGAACCCGGCAGACAATGCTTGACAATTTTATCGAAAGACATGTAACTCGTCCCTAAAACGCTCATTCCGTTTTGCAAACTTTTTCATTCCGATATTCCTCAGATTTTCGATGACAAAAGTAGAAGACTTTGTTCCGTTTAAGTAATTTCTTTCGGAATAGTGATGGATCTTTAAACTTTTGGTTTATGCCGTATATTTTGACGTCCTGCAGTTTTCAACTTGGTTTTGAGGTGTTAAATTCGTCGACAATTTTAATGGTCCGCAAAAAAATCAGTAGATATTGTCCCATTGAAGTCGTTGGCGAAATTTATCATTGTAGTCTGCTTTTTGGTTCCAAAACCGCATCTTGCGAAATCCGCACAATAGTGTGAATCTTCTTTTCTCCATTCCTTACATACTAACTACTTCTATGATGAAAACACACAAAAAAGCTATGGTAAAAAGGATTTACTCTCCTCCTGCTTGACGATCCCCATCTCCTCGAGCACGGCTTCGAGACCCTCCGGCATCCTGCCCTGATCTAGTTCCAAATTCCACTTGTAGTACTGAAATAGAAGAAAAAACATTTTTTCAGACCCGATATTTGGAGCATATAATAGGGGTTCGGACAAAAAAATAACTAATTAGTCCGTCAGATAGATTTCCAAAAAATATTGGACACGTATTTTTTCTTTTTATACTTAAACAAAAAATAAAGACGTTACAGTGTTTCGAAAGCTTGTGAACTCCTCGAAAAGTCACATGTTAGTAAATTTTTTACCTACAAATGACGTCACAACCCCCCACTCATGATCTTTGACGCATCTTATCTTCGTTATTTTTTATTAATTTGATAAAACAAAAGACACGTATCCAATATTTTTTGATAATCTAACTGAAAAACTAATTAAATTTTTTTGTTTTTGACTCAGTCCGATCCTCTTTTATGTCAAGAATGATATGGCAAGAAAGGAGGTGTCTGATGAGATACAGAGAAGTATGGAAGGTGAAGAAATGCTGCGCTGACTCCAAATGAATAGGTGACAAGGGCAAAAGAATGTTATTGAAGAAGATTTGGAGCATTTCGTTATGGGGCTAATGGGCCACTAGCAGGCCGCTTGAGGAATTATGCCTTCATAAGTAACTTCAGAAGAGCTTTCTTCATAATAACCAACAGTACTTCAACCGGTCAATTTTAAGTGCTATAGTAGACTTATAAACCAGAGGAGCTCGTGGCTTAATAAGAACTGCCACTCGGGTCGATCTTTAGGTTAAGCTGCGCTTGTCTAGGTCGATCGGTGGATGGGTGACCGCCCATTACATACCGAGTTTCCTCCGTGCCTCGGAAAGCACGTTAAGCTGTTGGTCCCGGGTGCCATATATAGATCTTTGGCAGTCGTTACGGGTAGTCAGTGACCTGAAAGTCTGACATCCAGTCTTACCAAAGGGTATCGTATTACCTAGTATTAACTGGGTTGTGGAGGTCAGATAGGCAGTCGCTCCATGTAAAATACTAGTATTCAGCTGCATCCGGTTAGACTGGAAGCCGACCCCAATATAGTTGGGAAAAGGCTAGGCAGATGAGTAGACTTATAAACCAGTGGGACTAAAATGGCCACTTTAGCACATCCTAATATGAATTGCGATAAAAAACGTAAAACGGACTTTTCATTATAGTAACTGCGTCTGTGACCTGTGTGTGTGATTTAGGAAAATAGAAATAGAATAAGAAAATAATATAAATTGCGTTAAAATTCGTAAATGGTCATAGACGCAGTTACTATTATGACAAGTCCATTTTAAGTTTTTTAACGCAATTAATATTAGGATCTGCTAAAGTGGCCATTTTAGACTCCCAGGACAATCGCCATGCAAGCAACTAACTGAATTTGCTATTACTATGGTGTTCCTAATAATACGCACTAGATTTTTTTGCTGGCACACAAAAATCTAAACAGACAAAAGGCCTCTACAATTCCTGTAATTCTAATATGCATGTTTCAGAAGAGTAACGTGAAGATAGAAGACGTCAATACTGGGTGTTGATTCGCAGATTTAACCGACTTAACAGGCATGTAAGACAATTGAGTGTTGTGTCAGGAATGGCATTGAAGTAACCCAGTATCTGGTTTTGCAGATTTCCTTAGAATTGGAGTCGGTGAGGCACAATTTACCAGTAAATGGCGAGCCAGCTTTGTATACCACCCAATATATTCACAACTGCTGCATAGGTATATCAAAGCCAAATGCCCGAAGTTCCTAGAGACCCTGCTCCCTTATCATCAAATGGATACCCAGTTTCATCACACAAAATAATACAAAGAGTATCACATACAGACCTTGTCCAGCTCCTTCCGAAGCGTCAGAACAGATCGCTCGCGATCTGCCACCAGCTCCTCCAGATATTGATAGCGGAGCTTCTTGCGGGCTCGGCATTCCCGCGCCGACTGCCTACTGCGTTCTGCTTGAACATGAGAAGAGAGAACCACGTTAGGCTTGAGGTCGTGTAGCGAAAATGGAACTAAAAAACTTGACACAATTTTTCAAAATAACCCTATTTTGAAAAAATGTGTATTACACCAAAAAAATATAATTAGTCCGTCAGATGGATTTTCAAAAACGAATGGGCACGTATTATTTCAGTGCTTCGAAAAGTCGCGTCAAGTCGTGTGACGTCACAAGGTTAGTACTTTTTTACCCACAAAGTGACGTCAAAAGCCCACTCATGATCTTTGACACGTTTTATTTTCGTCAATTTTTATTAAATTGATAAAACAAAAAACACGTATTCAATATTTTTCGATAATCTAACAGACGGACTAAAGTTTTATGGTGAAATACTACTACCTATTCTTGAAAATGTATTGAAGGCCCAAGATAATAATGTTTTGTTTGATGGTGTAACCTGTGACTTCGTTATATATTACATTCAGACAACTGGGTAAACTAATTTGTAAGCTTGTACCTGGGAGACAACAAAACATCACGCTTGTAATCAACTAAGGGTTAGGTAGATGTGTACCTAATAGTAGACACATTTCGCCAGTTAACATTACATTTATATCATTTGTAAACATATCTGTCGAGTCGTTTTAATTTAAGTTAGGTATATTCAAATCATATCAACGGACATGTGCGTGTGTGTTGTTCCAATTCAAACAAAAGATCATCATTCGTAAGATTGACCTTAAATTCTCAATGTCGGTAAAAGGTAATACACATAACGGTGAAAGGCACGCCACGCCATACAACTCCCATAGACCACGCCACGGTATTATAATAAGGCTGCAGAAACGAAGGCGTTTGTTTCGACTTTACATTCGTTCCCGTTTTCGAACAGAGCTTCTAAAAGATGCGTAGAAAATCGTAACAATTTGGAATATGATAATAAGTTTCTTCAACTTTTCTGATGTAAATCTTGATAGTAAATTTGTTTATCAGGATTACTTACCAATTTTTTTTTTATTCAAATCAGTAAATGTAAACTGTTGCAACTGTGTAATTTTCATAGCTACATGTCAGGTGTGCTCTTGTGTGTCGGATGGTCCCTTTATAACCCGTCTCTAATTACCCCTTGCGTACATACTCCTAATATTTTCCTTTCTCCTTCTCTTACAAAGGAGAATTGTGTTATCAGTATAGGGATGTTTACTGACAAAAAATATGTGATTCTAATTAGTCCGTCGGTTAGATTATCAAAAAATATTGGATACGTATTTTTTCTACACTAATATTATAAAGAGGAAAGATTTGTTTGTTTGTAACGAATAGGCTCCGAAATTACTGGACTGATTTGAAAAATTGTTTCACCGTTGGGAAGCTACACTATCCCCGGGTGACATTGGCTACTTTTTATCCCTGTATTCCCACGGGTACGGGACCTACGCGGGTGAAACTACGTGACGTCCGCTATGTTTTATAAAATCAATAAAAATTGACGAACAGAAAACTCGTCATAGATTTTAGTGGGGGTTTGTGACGTCACTAACCGGTAAAAAATGCCATACTTATGTCTTAGAATATGACGTCATACGAGTTTTTGAAGCACTGTATAGTCTTCATTGTTTGTTTACGTTAAAAAAAAAATACGTGTCAAATATTTTTTGGAAATCTATCTGACGGACTAATTAGTTTTTTTTTAACCCTATTGCTTTTGGAATACAGGTTGTAATTCTATCAAAAATACTGGTTCTCCGCTGCATCAGTTTAAAATGGTTACGCAGATGATGACACCTTAACTCCAAACCTATCTCAGAGAACCAAATCTTGTTTCTCAGAATCAAACCAACAAAGGATAAGAGCAGAAAGATGATAAAACTCCTTCAAGGCTGTATTAGTGATCCCTGGCAGGCACTAACCCTAGTGGGGTCCGTCTACTATAAACAAAAGAAATGTCTTCAAAACCCCTTCAAAGCTGTATTATTGATCCTTACCTAGCTTCGCCTTCATGTCCTGTTTGTCGAGCTGCGCCTTGCGGCCAGGCCTGCGCCCACGCTTGCCCGACTCGCGCCTTTCCCCGCCCTCCGCACCCGACGCCCCCACCGAGCCGTACACCCCGCCACCCAGCGACTCCTGGAAAAAAAGAAAAGGTTCTATGAGCATTTTTTAGGAAAAGAGAATTTTTTTCTAGTTCTTAGTCGAAACACTCTTGTCAGAGTGGTCGCGGTTGCGCAGACCAGGGGCACGGAGAGATGTTCGGTGCGTCGTCGTATACAGAAACAGATTGTGTTAAAGTAGCAGATCGCTTACATAGTCAGCCTATTAAATGTTCACTGTTGGAACACCCTCTCAATAAGACGCAACGACCCGCAATCGACTACGCAGATTGCTTCGATCATGGTACCTAACACATTTAGGGACACAAGACTACTATAAACATTGCAAGGACATCTAGGTCCCTCCAATAATTGGAAGGATCAAAGATATATCAAGTGTTAAATCTGACAAATATAGAAAACTTAAAATCGAGAAAATTCATTTCAAAGGGATTCAAAATAATGAATGATCTCATTCTCAAACTCAAATCAAATAGGTATTAACTGAATTATTATTAATGACTTTACGAAAAGTTAAGTTTGTATCCCTTGAATCTTTTGACTCCTATAACATAGGTCCTAGCACAGGAGTCACGGTTTCAATTTATGGTCTTTTCAATGACAATCATTTTCAAAAATATTTATTTAAAACTTAACAGTTCATAAAGTTGTCAACAGCCGGATCAATCAATAAATCAATCATCACCACGAGTTCAATTCGATTTCAAAATCAATGCTAAGACATACTACGCACATGTTCTGCGACTTGGCAGGCAAGACAATGGGCTCACGACAGTAAGACGAAACGCAATACAACGTCTAAATACGTCTCATTCATGTAAGTACTATTATTAGTTTCTTGTAAAATTTTCGTTGAACATTTTGGGCCATTAGGAACTAGCGTGAGACGACACGACATACTGATAAACGTATGTCACTTTTTTTTTGGACAAATTACAGAGATACGCGACAAAATGAGAACGATTAAAGTAGCAGAGAAAACTATTTATTTTTGCAAGAAAGACTTAATTATCCAAACATAATGTTCTTATTGCATTGAAATTTCAAAAAAAAATTGTGACTTTTCATCAGTCGTTGTAAAATCAACTTACTTACAAGTTGGCTAGTTGTTTAAGCTAAGTGTTCTGGTATTGGTATTGGTTTGGTATTTGGTAGTATTTGTTATCTAAACATCGGCCAAACTGAGACCTAATCAATACTGCTAAATGCATCTTTTGATTATCTTAAAAGATAAATTAATTGATAAGATTTTTATTAGCCCTGTAAATGTTTCCTTACAAGATACTGTAGATAACAAAGGCCGAAATTCGAAGTCCCTCAGACTGGCTGTCTATTTCTCACCATAAAACGCTTTAACGGCAAACTGAATTATCCCATGAGAAGAAAGGATGAAAGACAATGTTTTGTTACATGGTCAAACAGTCATAAGCCCAAATATCAAGTAAGTAGGTACTCACTTTACATTACAATACATGACTCATTTTTAGGGTTCCGTAGCCAAATGGCAAAAAACGGAACCCTTATAGATTCGTCATGTCTGTCTGTTTGTCTGTCTGTCTGTCTGTCTGTCTGTCTGTCCGTCTGTCCGTCCGTATGTCACAGCAATTTTATTCCGAGACTATAAGGATTACACAGTTGAAATTTGGCAGGTAGATGTATTCTGTAAACCGATTTTTGATTTTTATATAAAAAAAAAAAATTTAAGATTAAGAGGGGGCTCTCCATACATGGAATTGAAACTAAAAAAACTTTTTTTCATCAAACCTACACATGAGGGGTATCTATGGATAGGTCTTCAAAAATGACATTGAGGTTCTTAAAAACATTTTTTCTCAAAGTCAATCGTTTCAAAGATAGACACATCCAAAGTGGTAAAATGTGTCCCCCCCCCCCTCTAACTTTTAAAGTAAGAGAGTGACAATTCTAAAAAAAATATATAATGTAGATCTCAACAAAAACTACCAACCAAAATTGGTTTGAACGAGATCTAGTAAGTATTTTTTTTTTAATACGTCATAAATCGTAAATAGCAATTTACCGTTCATTCAATCAACTCAATTATAAAAATTATGTTAACATTATGTTACTTGCTGCTACGGAACCCTTCATGGGCGAGTCTGACTCGCACTTGACCGGTTTTTACTGTGTGCATTGTATGCACATGTTCCACGGATGTCCTAACAGTTGAACGGATGTTTAAAAAATATTTTCACGGGTAAATTATACGTCATTTGCTTGACAGGGCATTGGGGCTAATGGCAGTCATAATCACATGGTGTTTTTTGTATAAGCTTTTGTATGGCAGTGAAACAAGGTACATACACAATAGTGTCTGACTCATTCGTCTCTATAGAGATCTACGTTTTGAAATGGGCAATTAGGTTCAACTTTGGGACTAACTGCTTTATAATTTGAAAATGTTTGTCCTTAGATTTTTAGGGGATACATTTCCTATTAAAAATGGAGTATCCTCTGCCCACACGAGTTCTATATTATAGTCCAGTCAATTTGACAAAATTAGGTAAAAATCTCGGAATTACCTAGCTACAAACTCGATAAACTTGTATTTTGACATCCTAAAAGTGGTCTCAAAACCCACTTATGGTAGGGTGTTTTGTTAGATAGACGCAGCTATTAAAAATCTAAGATTAAAGGTCACAAAAATCGTTTTTTTTGCAAGTATCTCGCTATCTACACCGGAGGATACGAGATATTTACAAAAAAACGTTTTTTGGGACCTTTGAACTTAGAATTTAAATAGACGCGAAAGACGTGAAACTACTAATTTGTGTGGACTAAAATTATAGCCATAAGTCGCGGATAACTTTAGCTGCTTGATGTAGTATTTGAATGTTAGTTCATCATCTGTGTCATAGATGGCGCTGTAATAGTTTTTGTAGTGCCGCTTCAATTTCATTGAAATTAATACCTTTGAATTAAACCTAATAATTTCCTCTCTGAACACACTGCACACAGAAACCGTTGAGTAAGCTCTATTCTGATCTATTATTTTCTAGCAGTCCAATCCAAGCAACACCTGATTGCGACTTCCAAATGCGAGACTGCATTAAAAAAAATTACATCCATTTCAACATTTTTCCTATAAATAAACGAAAAACCACCCCATACAAGCAAGGCTAAAACTAATTACATTACAAAGGCATTTCATTACACTGCAGCGCACATACAAACCGAACCAGTAACAATAAATGGGTACATACATCTTACTTACTTGGCAACTACGCAACCCACGCAAGCAAAAGACCTTGATAAAGCCCTATATTCCATAACGCTTACTTTTTAATTGGCCAAAGAAATGCACGCACAACACGTGCATATTAAAAACAAAACGTAAAACACTGATGTAACAACTGCGTAGTACAAATTCGCGTGACATTTGAACACAAACGCGTAAAAAACCAAGGCAAACATCTATAGTGTCTGTCAGTTCGTTGACACTAAAACCTCATTGAAAACACATACTTGAATGCACATCGGGTAGAGTACTTATTGTAATGTGGTAAGGTTTGGATTTCAGTGCTTGATCAAACAATAACCATACTGTTTGGTACCGTGACTGTTCTGAATGAGGGCAATTGTTTTAAGAACTACGTTTCGAGTGCGTGTGAGGAGATGCGGTGACATAAACACAATTGATTTGAGAAAACATGGTTGCTTGCGATTTTGTTGTTATTTTGGAGTTGTGGACTAAAATTTAAAAAAAAAACTTAATTTTATTTTGTTGGCGTAACTCATTTGTATATTCATGCCAAATTACCGCTTTCTAGTACTTACAAGAGTCTTTGAGATATAGTGTGGACGGACGAACAGACAGATAGACAGACATGGCGAAACTGTATCGGCCTTATTACAAAAAGTGGTTAAACCTGGGTTTGACTTAGACTTGGTCTATCTCGCATGCCGTCACTTTCTGATTATTATCGAAGTGAGATGCGATCGATGCGAGATAAACCAAGTCTAAGTTAAACGAAGGTTTAACCACTTTTGTAATAAGGCCGTATGGGTTCCATGTTGACTACGGAACGCTAAAAACTTACAGCAGCCAGTAACGACTAACAAACAACGGGTGACAAACGTCAGTAGCCCAAAAGACTTTTTGACCTTTTCGGCAAATCTTGGCCATAACTGTTTCTCTCATCAAACATACCATCCATTATTAAATCGATAGAAAGGTAATTTCGGAGATGTCTAGAGTGCAGTGATCAATGGCTTAACTTTAACAGCACTTAAAAAATATACTTACGAACAGAGGCCCTTTGTTCAATTTTATTTTATTTATCGAAAAATGAGTGCTTTCAATTCAACTTTGTTTTCTTTTTTCCAAAAGACATTCAACGAAGAAAATCGTAATTAAATACTTCTTTTTTTATGCCATTCGTGTGTCAAAAGCAAAAATGATCGGGATTAAACAATTTGTATGAAAATATTCCCATTGGCCGCTCCACAAGTATTTTAAATCTCCTTGGCTATTCCTAACTTTTATAAAACCGAAGTGTGTTTAACATAAAAAAAATAATAGGTAATGGTAAGTCGGATAAGTTTGGTAATTCAAGGTAGAGTCGAAGGCACCAGACCACGTGGTCGATCGCCATCCCGATGAACAGACTCCATTAAATCTGTCACCAAAATCACTCTAGCAGAATGTGCTCGCCAAGCAGCCAATCGAGACAGGTGGAAACGGATAGCGATGGCTGCAGTTATCGCACCGTCAGCCGTCGACGACCGGCAACCACGACCACTCTGTCAAGAGTGAACGACAAAGAAGAAGTCTGCTATGCGATTAAATTCAAATCGCTCCAGATCAGAAACTAAACTGGGTATTATCCAATAAAACCTCAGCTTCCAGACCCCCAGACCCCCTCAATTTTCGCAGCAGGATACTAAACTACTCAACATGTAGATTGATCGTTAATCAGGAAATGTATGCAGTATATGCATTTGACATTCTAGAAGGGGACTGGGGTTTATAAGTGGAATCAGCGCGCAACGATGCGTTGAGTGGCGAAGGACATAATAATACTGGAGGCGTGTTGGAGTGATCATCACGCTTGATGGCACCTATTGCACGTGAATCGGTACTGCGAGTACGTTATAAAAGAGTTTGTCATAGACAAATTATCGCTAAAAAAGTCGACAGAAATGTAAGAGTATAAGACAGGTAGGTTCTTTTATATAAGTATAGTTATTTTTTTTATTTTATAAAATATAAGTAGGTACCTATAGTTTTTAATTACTAAAAAAAAATAACTATACTTATAAATTATAAAGTAAAATTAAGTGTATAAAATGGAGTACTTGTTGGTAACTTACAAAATTAATTAATTAATTCAATGTTAAAATGCCTTTCAAACTTTTGTCTCTATTCAACCCTGTGTTTCTATTCACCCCGTTTTACCCGGTACCCGGCACAGGCGTGATGTCATGTATGTACCTACAGGATGTATTATCTAAAAGAAAAGGAAAATCCTTATCCTCTCCAGGAGAGATTGTTATATCTCTCGATAACCGGAAACGGATTTGCGGTATAACAGCTTCTATTTATTTAAAAAAGTTTCCTTATCCTTCACTCTTATTACAAAGATTCGTCCCAAATATTGTCACCTCGGGAATTATTCCAGACAACGTCACGCGTGTTAACCCCGAAGCATACAGGGTGTCCCATTGTACCTAATCTGGGGTTGCGGATTTTCGAGAGTTACCGCGGCCCTGGAATGCATAAGAAGGAACACGGATGGATTTTCATCATCATCAGCCCATAATTTTCCCACTGCAGAGACTCAGGCCTCCTCTCTAGGAGAGGGATGGGCTATAATTCACCACGCGGGCCCAGTGCGGGTTGGTAGATGTCACATGTCTTCGATTTTTTTTTTTCTAAGAAATTCCGGTTTCCTCATATTTTTTCCTTCACCGTTTTGAGGTGTATTACTTTGTGTAATTTATCCCGGGCCCCCGTTTTGCAAAAAAAAAATGGTGTACCTAATAGTACACTCACATTTCGGTTTTATATAAGTGCCATGTCATAGTACCAGGCTATGGTACCAGATATAACCTATTACCAGGACCAATATAACCAAAGTACCTTCAGAACACTTGAGTGAGATACGAACGTTACTTGGCACTTGGCAGATCACGTTTGAGCACTGAAGGATTTACGAGGCTAAGCACATTTCATGTTATTGATCATAAAATATATGAAACATAAAGTGCTGTATGTAATGAAGTCATTTACAATGTGGTTTATGTACTTGGATACACAATTTTACAATCTCCGTACGCCAGATTCGAACCTGGGAATAGTCTGAAAAAGTCTTGGAGGATACCGATTTTATTCGCAGCGTTGACTTCTATTATATAAAATAGAAATACAAGTGTATGTGCCAACCCTTCGAGTTACATAAATAACAAAACTATGTGTTGCCCTTAACTTTAACTTTATGATAATGTAGCCCTTAATGTTTTTTTAACTAAGAGCTGTATTCACGAGAACACTGCCGACAAACTGTCCTGCAGTTTGGCAGACGATTTGTTGTATTAAACCCACTAATGTAACATTGTTGAAATAAATAAAAATAAATATATCAACAATACATAAGACACGCACCTCTGATTTTTCGAGATCATGCGCGTATTGTATAATAATCAATCGCTTCGGTGAAATAAAACATCGTGAGGAAACCAGTGTGGCTAAGAGATATTTCTTGACAGCAAGTAAAACCAAGTCTTAAGGCCCATGGCCGGCTTCAAACTCTAAAACTAGGTTAGGCATTACCCACATGGCCACGAAAAAAAAACAAAACAAGAAAAAAAATAAAGGCATTAAACAAAAACGCATAAAGAATCAAAATATAAAATATAACATATTCTATTCACATCAATAGAGAAAAAGACTCTAAAATACCAAAAGGTATAAATATATTAAGTAGTATCCAATAAAACTGCATCTGAATACCCATTCTATTCGCATCGTTGAAACAAATCAAACAAAAACCGTAAAATACCAAAGGTAATTCAAACCGCAACAAAATAAAAATACTTATCTAAAAAACCGCAACTGAATACGCACCTAAAATACCGCAATAGTCAAATTCAAATCAAAGAGCTCACCTGAGAGCCAACGCCACGATTTACAACTGAGCACACATCTTGCCAGGACCACACCTCGAACCAGACTAAATGATTTTAATGGGGCTGCAATGCCTTTGTCATCTCCGATTCCCGGGCGGAGCTAAAACCCTTCTACAGCCACCCGACCTCGCCCGGACCGTGCAACGATCAATACTGCATCCTGAACTGCTATTTCCGTACCAAAAGGGATGGGGCGACTCTGAAGCCTAGACGTCTGGCACAAAACCGGTTACCTATAGCTACGGGTTTCTAGACTGCGGAGGTGGGGTTCGATCCACAGATGGGGAGATTATTATTAAATATTTTTGATGTCTAGACAGGGGTGCTTTCGATGGGGGAGATGATTTTTGGAAAACGATTTTAATGGAAGGAGGGTAAAGACTAGATTCGTTTGATGTTCTTTGTTTGCCTTTGTTAGGGGATTTTCGAAGAAGCCGTTGAAAGACCGTTTCAATATTTTCAACTCATATTTCATTAGTGCTCTCATCTTTACGATTTTTTAGTTATTTTGTTGTCATTGAAAGGCCTAGTTAACAAATTAATTGTCACATCATCACATCACGCGACGTCGCGTGATGGTGCCGTATAATAAATGGGTTCTGGTATTGGTTATGGACACCAAGACTGAACGTTTTTTTCCCTCCTGATCAGAAGGTCTAAGTAGCAAAATGTCCAACAGCGCAAAATTTCTAATGAGCAGCTAGGTAAGTTCATCATTTTGAACGTGTTGAAAAATAAATAAAATTCCTAGTAATTTTTCAGAAAGCCTTATTTTGCACAATGACTGCGACACAAGTATCGAAATTAAAATATAAAAAATCACAT
The DNA here is from genome assembly GCA_932274075.1 of Diarsia rubi. NCBI lineage: Eukaryota > Metazoa > Arthropoda > Insecta > Lepidoptera > Noctuidae > Diarsia > Diarsia rubi. The sequence continues at coordinate 14,521,218 of OW026413.1, forward strand.
GTAATTTTCGTGTGAATTCAAATACTTAACTTATGAGAGGTTCGTGAATAGCAGAAGAATGTGATAGGCCTTGTTGATTGCACACATCTTATCAGTAGGTAATCATAATCATACAATGCGAGTCGCACCTTTGTTATGACGAGAGGCGATAATGTTGCTTATATGTGGGCGACAAAGACCATCTCCAACTTTTAACCTACCTACATGGTCCTTCATACGATTCAGAAATTGTATTATTGTATTGTATTTATTGATTCACTGTATTTTCTACCCCTTATCTCTTTATTTATGACTAATTTCTACACCTTATCTCTTTATTTAATTCAACTGTTAATTTATTTACCCTCTTTTACTTGTAAGGGATAAGTAATACGACAGTTTGACAGTTTTTTTTTATTTTTTTTAATACCTTTGAGTTTGTTTCTTCTATTACAACAAATCACCAATAGAGTATTTTACAAAAAAATGTAATTAGTCCGTCTGTTACAATAGTCATGATCGAAAAATATTGGATACGTGTTTTTTGTTTTATCAAATTATTTTTTATTTATTAATATACGAAAATAAAACGTGTCAAAGATAATGAGAGGGGGCTTTTGGCTTCACTTTGTGGGTAAAAAAGTACTTACCTTGTGACGTCACACGACTTGACACGACTTTTCGAAGCACTGTATCGTCTTCATCTTTTTTTTACGTGAAAATTGGAAAAAATACATGTCTTTTAATTTTTTGAAATCTAAGTAGGTATCTGACGGACTAATTAGATTTTTTGGAGAAATATCCTACTTATTGTGTTGATGTGGGTGTACTATTAGGTACACCTCTGCCTAACCCAGTTGTGATACAATTTTCAACACCTGTAATCTCTGAAGAGAGATTACAGGTGTTGAAAAGCGTTTCGCATAATAAATTCCGACTTTTCTACTCAAAACAAATGGTCTATCAATATTTTTAAATGAACAAAAATCTTACGCTCGATGAACGTCAATGTTGTGAAAATTTTCAATGACGTAACCGCTATTCAAAATATTGCAACTGCGTAGTTCGACGCAGCGCGGTCTTAAACCGTAAAAATAACGACCGTTTCAGAATTTAACAATCCATCGCTATCTACGCAACAAATAATTCTCGATCATCTCTACAAAAAACGCGATGGATGCTAAACTTAACAATATTTCATACTGTCTATTATACCGTCGTTGGTTTGAGTACGTGCAACACTGCATCGGGCTTTTAGGTCGCAAATTACATAGTTAGACTACTCGCAATTAGATTGAAAATGTCTGCTGCTACCTCGTTCGAAAATTGAAAATCAATACTGTCATGGCCGCCAATGGCTGCCATGCATCTTTTATGCGTTGGCTGCATGTTGTAGGTAGACTGGCGCCAGACGAAGGGGGTTCTAATGGAGAGTTTAATTATGTAAGTATGGGTTTTCAGTTACCTTTGATCGATACTAGAAGTTCTATTTTACTGGTGCAATGCGTCATAGGTTGAGGCTTTGTGTTTAGTATTCTACCTTATACGAATTTTCTGTGACTTAAGAAACGATGGATGGACTGTGTGAAGGATGATATGGCAAGAAAGGATGTGAAGGAAGGTGTCTGATGAGATGACTAGCAATAGAGAAGTATGGAAAAAGAAGACATGCTGCATTGACTCCAAATGAATAGGGAGTTAACTAATTAAATCTAATTAGTCCGTCAGATAGATTTCCAAAAAATATTGGACACGTATTATGAAACAGCACGCATTAATGAAGACAATACAGTGCTTTGAAAACTCGTGTGACGTTTTTGCGGTTAGTGACGTCACAAACCCCCACTCAAATCTTTGACGCGTTTTAACTTCGTCAATTTGAATTGATTTGATAAAACAAAAAATACATAATATCCAATATTTTTCGATAATCTAACAGACGGACTAATTAGAATCATATTTTTTTAAGTCAGTAAACATCACTATTATGATAAGTGCAAGAAAATGATGATGATGATGATAAATTTTCTGTACATGAACTCGCGTCTTTTGCTCATAGATGCATGAATTTACATATTTATACTTATTATAAAAGACTTGCCGTGATTGGGAGAATGTAAAACACCACTAAAAATCGGATACTGCGTTTTATTTTTCCATAATAGTTACCTATTCATTTAATCACAATAGTAATTTTAAAAAGGAAGGAAGGGTGAAGGAAATCATCTTGAGGAAACCGGCATGTACAAGAACCAAAAAATCGAAGACTTGTGACATCTACCAATCCGCACTGGGTCCGCGAGGTAGATTATAGGCCTGTGTCCCAGCAGTGAGAACATTAATAGGCTGATGATTATGAGTACTTACTTAATTTTAATGAAATCTTCAGTGTACCTCAATATGGGAGTATTTTTCAAAACTCAGTTGGCAACTGGCAAAATATATCTACCATATTTCAAGAAAAGTGATTTTAAACGTCTCCTTAATCAGGAAGGTAAGTACATTTAATTTTCTTTCATACCAGCTGACAAATGCTCCTTGCGTCATGGTAACTTTTAAAGAAACTATACAAAAGCTTGGTTTTTCAACATATATACCTACTTATTGAAATGGAAACTGGTCTTACCGACCAAACTTGAAGGTAACCCCACCCTAACGTAACCATGAACAGCAAAAAATTCTAAAGTTTCTATAGAGTTTTGCAGGTATCTTTCACAATAAGGCTCCCCTCGGACTTCAAAACTCAGGGGGGCTCAAAAACGTAACAAATAGGGTGTTTCAAGGTCCTGCGAATTCAAACGTTGCCATGGGGGAGCTTTCAACATCGCAATAATTACTGCGTATTTTATTTGAATTAATAATAATTGGAACTGGTCGAAGGACGACGATGATGCAATGTAGCAAACCGTTTTTGCGTCTGACGGGATTAAAGGGACGGTTAAATAACGGACATCGACGAGCAAAATGTTTGTAAAAATTCAATGATTCTAGATTTTTAACAACATCGTTAAATAAAAGAATGGGCCTTACGCCGCGTACTTGTGAAAAAGAATTTAATTCTTAACTAAAATATCCCAGAAATAAATTATTTAATAATTAAGATGAAAACTGCATTGAAGTGAATAAAGTAGGTAGTTTTCTATTCAAGCTTTGTGTCGTAAAGAGACGATTTATTTAATAATTAAGTTAGGTTATTTTATTGAATTTCAAAATTAACACAATACAAAAATGCTTTATTATTCTAAAAACAATAAACCGAATTACAAATAATATGTCACTGTATTGTTTTTAACGTTTATTGTATTGTGTTTAACGTTTTCAGAGTTTACAAATAAAGCTATTTTATGTTGCAGTGCAATGGAGAAACCAGCCACTTATGAATTGACTAATTCATACGGACAGGGAATAAGGTTTCTTCTTACCTTGCTAATTTTGCCTTACTATTATTTCCTATTTGAAATAATATATTACCAGGTACTAGGTAGTTTTTCATTTCCTTTCTAGTTTTTTTTAATACTGAGAAAAGCCTACAAGCAATTAAACGCAGCGACACGAACTTATCGAAAACCTATCATTTTAATATAAGTGCAATGCGTAAAGGGCAATTGATAACACGTCTGCCAACACAAACTGACATGACGGCATATTGTTGCTAAGGGTATTATAACAATAATTATTATTTTACAAGAGTAATCAGACTTCATGTTTTAAAACAGATCCAAAAGACAAATCACATCCATCCCGCATGGTGACTACCTTTTTTTTGAGAAGTCATCAAATGACTCCTCCCACCCTTTTGGGCAGAGCGGTAGGGAGTGTCAGATTTTTACTGGCTAAAAACCACCCATGTTCCTTCTTAGCCCTTTGTGTCGAAGCCGCGGTATCTCTTTCGAAAAACCCGAAGCCTCGACGGGATTAGGGTTAAACCTCATATGGCAACACGAAATTGCACTTTTCAGGCTACTATCCTTTTTTGTCGCTCAAAACCGTAATTCGCTAAGAAACAGAGCCCATGAAAAACTCTTTCAAGAAAACTATCTTTTATTTTAAACGGCTCTTTGTGATGCTTATTAGATTAAAACCACCTCTAGTTAACGTAAAAGAAAGCAAAAAGGCGTAAAAAAGGCGATTTTTTTGTTTAGAGCGGTTCCTATAGAAGCCATATCTCGAAAACTGTGAAGAATCGCGGAACATATACATGGGGAGCTTTCGGATACCCCTGTGCGAGAGGAAAATATTTTTTTCTTCATGACGTCATAATTTGAAAAGTCCGACAGCGTGTTATATAATTACGGTCTATTCCGTCGCACAAGAGAGGAGGTCTTTGTCTGTATCTCGAAAGTGAAAAAAATATAGGCTATGATTATGTATGTCATGTTTTTCGCAGTGACCTCTCACCATCTGCGCAGAATGCAACTCGGATGATACAATCACAGCATCCGCAGATGAGTATTTAAATGACAAAGGAACACCTTGAAAATATACATACAGTACAGTTTTATTAATTGTGTATTGTGTAAATGATATGCTATTCTATCCCAGGGCATCGTTGGCTATTGGGTTTTCCCATTGGGAATTTTCCAGAGGTAGCCCGGGATTTTTACGGCAATAAACTCACACTTTGTTACATGGGTCTTAAAACGAAATGTGGGTACTATAAGGTACACTTCAGACTAACACTTCGGAGACAAAAAGCATAATCAGTCCTAGATCCACTACTGGGACAGACTCTATGAGAGGGTGGTCTGCAATCACCATGTGGGTCCAAGACCCGCGTGGTGGATAGTGGGTCGGTAGATGCCACGTGTCTACGAATTTTTTGTTCCAGGAAATGCCATTTTCTTCACGATGTTTTCCTTCACCGTAGTAATTGAGAACGTGATGTTATTGCTGATAATGACTGTGATCTAGTTAACAATTGCCCGTTGGTGTGTAAACTGTAATCTATACTGGTAATCTTAACTGCAAGCTATTGTTAGCAACAGTGTGTTGAACGTATTGCGTTTTAAAAATCAATGTGATTAAACATTTACCAACACATGTTACCCAGCCTATTAGTAAGGAATGGGAGCATTGGTATTACATAGCTCTGAAATTGTTGTTGTAACATTTGATTCGGTAATTTAGATTGTAAGAAATACTAATTTTAACTTAGTATTTTTATCATTTTGTTTTGTCCAATGACGTTTCTTTCTTTCTTAATTTTTGTATTCTTTCTTTCATAGATAGAGCTCTAATTTATTTTCGCATATCAACAAAGAGAGCTTATGAAAACATTGAATTAAAGATAATTTATCATAGAAATGGTTAGTAACTATGCATATTTAGCTGAAAACAAACATTTACTATGTATCCCAATATTTTATTGTGAAAGTTTGTTTGACGTCTAAACTAATCAACCGATTATTTTAAAATTTTGCATATTCGTTGTCAGGTGTACAGAGACGGACTTAAGGTACCTTTTACCCCGGAAAGAAGTACTGTTTCCGTTAAAACCGCAATTACGTTCTTTTGATAATTAATAGATCGAAAGGATAGTACCTATTCTATATTTTATCTTTGAATGGGATACAGCGTACAGCTCAAAGTTGGTCAATGTTACTATTCTACATGTTTTGTTATCTCATTTACAATGTTGATAAACAAATATAAATGAGTGCATAAATATTTTGTTCATTATCATACCCAATTAAACAAACATACCTATTATTTGGAGTACAATATGCCGTGTGAAACACGTAAAATCGACAACTTTCTATTAATACGCACTTAAGTAAACGCACTGTTTTCATTAACCATGACCTTACTTTACGACGTCAATAGTAACAATTATCCATTAATAACAATGCAACTATCTCCAACAATATTGCACATATAAATTATATCATAATAAGCAAATACGCAGTAAGTTTTGTTTCTCGGTTAGCAACAAAAGGCCGGCCCGATACCTCGCAAGCGAACTGCGTCGTTCGTTCGCGTCAAACGATTGTACATTTTATGCGGCGTAGTAAATGTCAGATCCTAACCTAAAACATCGCATTCAACCACTCAAAACACTGGAAAAACACAACGAAAACATACCGGTGTAAATAAAAAAATAATTTACATAATTTTTCTCACAAGATTTCATAGAGAAATGTATTGTTACTCACGATTTAGAGTGATTATCGGAGTGCCGTGTCCGCCCTAGCGACTGCCTCAACGCACACTGGCTCGCCGCGTCGAGTTGCGCAGTGGGAACGACCGAGCGCGTTCACTCTTCTTATTTTTAAAAAACAACTTTTGAAATCGGCAATGGATCCGTACAGACAGACAGACTACAGCGAGTTATACAAGCAGCGGAGGAGACGTGTCGCAATGGCTGGTATTGTAGCCCTCCCCACCTTGGACAAAGTGACCTTATCGTTTCGCTGCACTCGGTAACAGTGAGTGCAATATTAAGACGTACTTACTTACAGCGGTGTGTCGCGACATTAATAGAGATTAATGCTTCTTTCAATAATACTGCAGGCTGCTGAGTTGCATTTTGGAAGTACGGCTTTGTCCACGCCCGACTTAAGCTTAAGCTAGACTTGAGAATAAAAAATGGCAAAAGCTTACCTTTTTTTTTTCTAAGTCTTCTACCTTCGTCTTCTTTGCTACCCCTCATTAAAACGGCAAGATATTAACCGGGAATTTGACAATTTAGAAATAAAACCAACAGAAATTTGGAAAACATTTTGACAAGCAGTTACATCGGTGGCCGAAGGGGAACTGGCCGGGCTAGGTGCATCGACGTGGGCTCCAATAACGCAGCGCACTAATTGGAGACCCATTTCCATCAGACATGCGCTTCAATATCGAACCACTCTATTCTGGACGTTGGAATGAATACGAAATATTGTATCTCTCAAACACGGATCTTTAAAGTAATATGGTTATAAAAAATAGTGCATAGCACCAGCACGCCCCGGTGGTGGTCACACCCATCCGTCTATATTACACAAAGAAGCCTCAAGCCATCCCGTACCGAAACAATAACGATAACATAAATCTAACGCTAAAACTTTACGTCTCACACTAGGCCTAGATTTATAATTTCGGCTAAACATGCTAAGCCGGAAGCGTGTAACGGACAATCTATTTTTACTTCTAGACATTTTAGAAAAATCCCGAATTCCACCTTGGACGCTAACCCTCCTGCTCCTCATAAGGAGTTTATGGTACTTTGGTGCGAATTTCTTACGGCGTAGTTAGTATTGCGTTTCTTGAAACGAAACTACGCAGAAACTAACCTAGGTCACCCGTGAAGGTCGATGAACAAAAATGCAGTATAAATTTTTATCGAAGGATAACTTAGGGAATTATGAAACGCAATGTTTACAAATGTGTTTACCTAGATGTTTAAGGTGGAAGCGGCCGAGAAAGCCCGCGAATTTTTTTTTGTTAAGACTTTTGCAAGTTCCAGGTCAGGTCAAGTGTCAGGATGTATGTTGAACTATTTATATGATTAGTAAAACGTGTGTATCAACAGAATAATTGTATTGTATTGTTCATGGAACAGTCATACAATAAGTGTACCTATGACTGTTTCATGAAATATTCACTCAATGAACTTGGAGGGTTGTATTGATGATTTTAATGATTACATAGCCGTATTTATTACGATTGTAAATCATATTCAAATCAACATACAACCTTTTTTTGGTGAATGGGAAATCAAATGACTCCTCCCGCCCTGGGCAGAGCGGTAGGGAGTGTCAGACTTCTACTGGCTAAAAACCACCCATGTTCCTTCTTAGCCCTTTGTTGTCGAGGCCGCGGGATCTCTTTCGAACAGACACTGGCCTGCAAGGAACGTAAGAAAATTGGCGATCCACCTAAAAGACAATGACCGAAACTCGTACCAAGAATTCTCATGTTTCAAGATCAAAATATTATAGTAATTATTTTCATAATTTTTTTCAGCATTATGCGGCTGGGATTTGATTTTTGAAGAAGGAATTTAATTTAAAGTATAGAAATATGAATATTGTTTTACTCCCTATACATGGCGTTCACACAACCCCAGTTCAAAAGGCGTTCTGTTAGATCTGTCAGTTGATTTTGATAGTTCGCCTGACTTCACATCGTAGAGGTTTCCTTACAATACCTACTTGCCTGGTTTTAAGGTTATTTTTGATTTTATAAAGTTACTCCGAAACTCGGTTTTACTTTACAAAAAGAACTTTGTTGAGCTGTTCCTTTTGTTTTTATTCGGAGAAAAAAAAATATACTAAGACTGGATGTTAAAGGATCATGTTCATGGATATATGGAATCCCGTACCAAACTGTGTGAACATCAAACTTTGTTTTTTATTCTCTACATTTATCATATTAACTTGTAGGAGTTAATATGATAAATGTAGAGAATAAAAAACAAAGTTTGATGTTCACACAGTTTGGTTTTATTCTCTACATTTATCATATTAACTTTGTTTTTATTCTCTACATTTATCATATTAACTCCTACAAGTTAATATGATAAATGTAGAGAATAAAACCAAACTGTGTGAACATCAAACTTTGTTTTTTATTCTCTACATTTATCATATTTACTCCTACAAGTTAATATGATAAATGTAGAGAGTAAAAAACAAAGTTTGATGTTCACACAGTTTGGTACGGGATTCCATATATCCATGAACATGATCCTTTAACATCCAGTCTTAGTATATTTTTTTTTCTCCGAATAAAAACAAAAGGAACAGCTCTTCATGCATGGACAAACACTTGTTTAAATAACTCAGTGCGCAGTATTCTTGTTACAGGGTAACTTTATTGTGTGAGTGGAGTGCGCTTGAGAGACTCTTCTCTTTAAAACAAAGAGGTATCGAAGATAGCCCAATCAGCCAAACAGTGGCTTAAATAAAATATTATAAAAATAAATAAATGGACCCTTAACGAAGCCGTCAACCAAGTATTCATTATTATGTATTATGTATTATTTAAGTACAAAGAAGTAATTCTACGCTAAAATGATATTGCTGGGAACTACTTTTTTTCTGGTGTAAAAAATCATGTTTTACGGTAAGTCTGAAATTCTGAATGTAGCGCACTCAAAGCATTGTGCTGGTGGAGGCATTGAGTAGGGTACCTAATGAAGGCTCCTACTTATTGTATAGGTAGTTGTGAAAAACTAATCTTAACAAAAAACTTGTGTTAATAAGTCGGACCCCCAAAATCAGATTTCTTTTTATATTTGTACATAATACAGTACTACCGAAAAACCGCTGACGCCACAAAATTTTTACGGTAAAAAGACAAAAAAATATTTGTAGCGTCACCGATTTCCTTTTTCTTGATTTGTTTTATGCCTATTACTCACAAAGTTACGGCCTGTTTAAAATTACCCAAAAATCTTTGACACAGCCCATCCGTCGTGTTATTGATCTCCCGTATTCTTGTAGCTAGTCAAACCTTCCTAACAACGTTTTCCACATTTCTAATCACGTGCCCTTTTTCCTTACCATGACAACAGATTATAATTTTGCCGACATCAAAATATTTATTTATTTTCATTGAGATGTGTTATTGACGTTTGCCTTGTGGCCCAGTGGTTGTGGGTTCGATTGCCACTAGAAGAATACTTTGTAAAGTTGTTACCAGTTTGACTAGGACATTGCAGGCTTGAATCACCTGATTGAAAGATTATTCCTTGCTTCGGAAGGCACGTTTAAGCCGGTGGTCCCGGCCGCCATGGCGGTCGTCAAACCATGTCAGAGGCCCTTTTTGTTTGGAGTTTGGGAAATCATTAAATGACTCCTCCCGCTGTGGGCAGAGCGGTAGGGAGTGTCAGACTAGTACTGACTAAAAACCACCCATGTTCCTTCCAAGCCCTTTGTGTTGAGGCCGCGGTATCTCATTCGAAGAACCCGCAGCCCCGACGGAGTTTCAGAGGCCCTTGAAGCGGTTTAGAAACTCTGACACTAGGGCGTGTGGGGTCGTTAGACCTTACTGCCTCACGCACGATATGAAGAAGAATGGTATATACTACTACTTAGATATTGATATCATTAATCAGTTCTTGCCAATTATGTCTTTAGCGTTTATATTTAGTTCGTGGCAATTATACAGATATAATTTCATCTTAAAAGCTGTACTGTATTATCTAACTAATTTACACGCAGTTCTGTTCATTAAAGTGTCGTCTAGGTGCTAATTGATTGCTTTGAACAAACCTAGACTCTTGAGTAGACGCTAACTGAAGTAAAAGCTCTAAACCCAGCAACGAATGTCTGCTGATACTCGTAATGTATTAAGAAATACATAGTTTGAAGTGACATCGGGTTTTAACATTAGGATCAGGCAGTTTTCAGAAACCTTATTATGAATGGCTGTCTAGTGTCTAGATTTTCGCGAGAAGAAAAAAATCGATCCAGCATAAAAAAGATTTTGACAGATGCCCGCTATTATAGAGAACTATCATTTTGACAAGATTTTGTTTTAGTTTGAACCCACACAATTTAATAGATGAGAGGGTGCGCCTTAGCCTGATTGGTGCAACTACTTACATGGCTTCACACATTTCAGAGTCTGCTTAAAGGACAACTTCAGGAGTCGTAATTGATTGAATTTTGGGCATGTCTGAACTGTTTGAAGCTCAAAAACAATATTTTTTGCTATACAAACTATACAAGGTGTAAACTCTACTCAAAATCAATGTAAGTCATTCTACGCAAAAAATATTGCTGACATGCGTCTTTTCTGGGTAAAAAATCATGTGAGCCTATTCTCTTTAAAATAAAGAGGAATCGAAGATTGCCCAATCAGCGAAAGACGTTACATAAAATATAAACGTACCCGTCACGAAGCCGACAAACAAGCATTCTCTACATCAAAGTAATTACGCAAAAATTCTTACTGGGAAAACTTTTTTTCCGGGTAAAAAATCACGTTTTACAGTAGGACTCGCTAAACGTGCTGATTGACGCATTTTCATGGAAGTATTTAGGGTAAAGTTTTAAGTTTAAAACGTAACCCCAGGTATTGTCTAGAAAAAACAATAATCGCCATGAAGGGGAGAACACGTGCATTTCGACTTTGTAAAGGGGACTTTTACACCAATTAGGTATTTGGATACATTATTAAATGTAGAGTTGAGACGGCGCGCGACGGTGTCTGGGGTAGGTGCGCGAGATGAGAAGGGTATTGACGCCAGACAGCGAACGAGTTCCTTTTGTTACCTGTTAGTATTGTCTCACAAATATCTACAGGTACTAACTTTATACCCTTTCTTTTTTTTGGGGCAATCCCGCCAAACTACTTTCAACCACTGTAACTCTTGAGGGCCAGAATCAACAGTGGCGACCACCAGAAAAGCGCTGAAACGATGAAGCTAGACGAAGTCCCAGATTAACAATTTAATTGTCTTGGATGCCGGAACAAAATTAATCAGAAAAGAATAGCGGAGGAGTACGATTTTTGTGACGAGATGGGCAGTCGATATTGTTGCCATCGCGGGAATATCCTGGATGAGGCTGGCACAAGAGCGTGGCGTTTGGTACAAGCAAAGAGAGGCCTATTCCCAGCAGTAGATGAAGTCGGGCTGTGGATGACGATAATGAAGACCACATAGTAATGGTATGGTACGGGTACTCACAATAAGAACCCGGGAAAACCGACAATCTAGCTTACAGCGGAGTTGAGGAGGTCAGAAAGGCAGTCGACCCATGTAAAATGCTGGAATCAGTTTGCATCTGGTTAGACAAAAGCCAGATGCAAACTGGAAAGCCAACCCCAACATAGTTGGGTCAAGCTTAGGCAGATGATGAAGACAAGACCACCTAACATGTAAGAACCACCTGCAGTTCTCGCAGTGGATCCAGTCCAGATAATAAAAGACAATACGCAAGTTATGATATTTCAGTGTAAAGAAAACGAAGTAAGCAATATGCACTGATATCACAACAGTACGAAGCGATTGCCTTATCTAATCTATTAGGCCGTTCACGTTAAGTGGGGGGTACACAGACGCCCAGGTATAGTCGAAAAGATAACATGTTTAGTTGTACAGCTGTTTGGTTAGGTGCGTTGGAATTGGGACCTTTTTGAGGGGATCGGTCCGTATATCCCTACAACAAAAGGACAAAGGCTGGGAACGTTTAGTCCTTTTCAAAATCTTCGGCTTATTAAAAATCCTTGAACGGGTGCGAACGGTTCTAGGGTCGCACCCAGACGGTCATTTTAATTTGTATTTATTTTTATTATTTCATCACCGCTCCCAAAACGGAGAAGGAAAATATGCGTGCGGTGGGTCCTTGGGCCAAAAATTCGAAGATTTTGTGTATTGTGTTCGTTGTTATTGTGTAATCAATTGAGATCCGATATTCGGTTCCGATACATATTTAAGTACCGTATCTCCCCGCCGTGTTCTCGTAGCGGCGATCGGCGGCGGCGACCACTCGCGTCCGGCCCTGGTGCAAGCCATGGTCCGGGGCGAGGATTCGAGGAATGGGACGCCGTCGCCTCCTTCTGCGAAGCAGTGATGCTAGCGAAGGAGGTGGCGGAACGCGAGAGGGAGAGAACCTCTCGTCCCAGCCGCCGCGGGAGGCGCTCCGGGCCCGAAACGGCCGACGCCCGTCGGGGCTGCGGGTTGTACACTAGTTACCGCGGCCTCGACATATAGGGCTAAGAAGGAACATGGGTGGTTTTTAGTCAGTATAAGCCTGACACTCCCTTTCGCTCTGCCCAAGAGCGGGAGGGGTTATTTGATGATTTTCCACCCGACAAAAAAAAAGTACCGTATCTAAAGTTTTATGACCTTGAAAAAGATGGATGAAAAACGATTGCATGTAGCGGAGATGAAAATGTTGAGATGGATATGCGGAGTGACAAGAACAGACAAAGTAAGGGATATATTAGAGGAAGTTTGAAAATGACGCCATTTTCAAACTTCCTCTAATATGTATATCCCTTCTGTTACAGAAAAAATTAAAGGAAGTCGTCTATCTTGGTATGGTCATGTAATGAGGAGGAATGAAACGCATGTGACTAAAAAAGTGATGGATGGAGAAAGCGAGGAAGGCCAAAGAAAAGATGTATGGATTGTGTGAGGAATGATATGAATGAGAAATAAGTAAATGCCACAGTGACGTCCAACAGGGAAGAATAAAAAAAACGAGATGCGGCGACCCCAAATAGAATGGGATTTTACGGTAGGAAATCATCTTACATTTTTTGACAAACGAATGCTACCTGACAAGCGGGCGTATGACAATAGGCCGTATGCAGAAAGAAAGCTGGTAGCCTACCAGCGCTTATAGGAACCGGTGCAGGCATTTATGAACAAGCGCCGATAAGCGCCGAACGTCGCCGGCTTTATTTCTGTATACGGCCTAGACAGGATGATTTGTTGCTAAGTAGTAACAAGTATTGGATTACGAGTTTTTTCGTTAGAAAGAAGGTTCGAGGCCACGGTATCTCTTGCGAACAACCCGCAGCCGCGACGGGAAGGAACGTTACCTTAGTATGCAGTTCAGTGTTGAGTGTTCAACATTAATATCTAGCTGGCTGATAAATTATTAAAAATAATTTAATAATTGACAGCACGGTTGGCGCAGTGGCTGAGCGATTGGACTGCTGCGCTGCGTGTCGCGGGGAACAAATATAATATTTATATAGTCTACAGATAGTTGTTTGTGCGTTTGGTTTGTGTTTGTAAGTTTAAATGTTTATAGACGTACCCACGATGCAGGAGAAGTTCTTAGTGTGAGGCAACGTTTTTTTAAATAAAAAAATATAAATTTTATTATTGTCTACAAAACCTTACGTACCTATCACCTACTTACAATCATGTAACGTTGAGGGTGGCTTATTAAGGTAGATGGTGTGTTTCTAATAGAAAGTTGGGGCAAACCCAGTTTACCTATTAATTTAAATAGCAAATAGGTAAATGCTGTTTGACGAGTGCATTACTGAATCGACTTGGTATAGTTTCTGGAATATTTTTTTAGGGATAGAAAAGTTGGAAAACATTTCTGAATAATTTCATGTTAAGTTAGCGGAAACCATTCAGTATGGGTAGCTGAAATTCTGCACTAATTCAGCAGAGTAGGTACAGTTTTATTCAGACTACTGTAGCAAGAATAATAAAATAATATAATGTTATCAAATCAAACAGGATGCGATGAAGGCAGACCGTGAAGCACTTTTATAAAAATAGTAACTACGGAATTAATATTCTAAAAATAAAGCAGTTCCAAGTTATTGTTATTAAAACTGAGTTAAATTGCGCATGACCTGCAATCTCAATATCTATCAATCTCGTAGAAGATGGCGGGACGATCCGGACAAGTCTACCGACTAGTGGTCCACAACTGTCCATGGGGAGAAGCCTTTGCCTAGCAGTGGGATGATGCAGGCTAACAGAATCAGTACGATCTGCAATCTATCAAAGCACCAACATATAATTTTTATTAGAGCTAAGTTACTTAAATGAGCTGGGTGCCAGAACGATTGTTCTGCTGAGATCCAGAAGTCTGGTAGCCTGGTTTTCTTTCAAAATTCAAGAAGTTAGCAGTTATGGAAGGAGGACTAAGAATTATTATACTCATAGAACTAGACTAGCTAGAGAAAATTAATGACAGGAAAAGTGTAGGCCGTGTCTAGAAAGCGATTTCGAGACACAGTCAAGGAGAAAATTTAATGGTTGGCTTATTTTATGGCCAGCAGTTATCAAAACCAGTGAGGGGTAGAGGTAAATCTACTGATTTCGGTTTAAGACAAAGATAATAATTACACTTAAAATACTCCTAACCCACCTATTTTATGAACAGCGCCATCTACATTAAATTAGCCAAACTGCTTTACTGACATACCTACGTCAGCCGCGTGTAGTAGCAAGAAGTGTACATAATTGGTACTAGGTGGCGCTACTAGTTCTGTTATCGATTCGTGTTGTTTTCTTTGTTATCATCACCATATTTTTCCTAATCAGATAAAATTATTATGTAAAAATAGATCTATTTCTAGTAAAATTAGGGTCTTAATTACTTGTTTACCAATCAAAATATTTCTGAGAATTGAACTTTGTAATGATTATTGATTTTAGTAGTATAGAAGATAGAATATTTTAGCCATTTTTGGCGTGTTGAACTAGATTACTAGTTAGTATGCTTGCATTTAATGGCTATTAATTGATTTTAAAGCCAGTATCCATAGGGCATTACGTTTTCTTGGCTAAAATAGACCTTGAAACATTGAATAAAAGACAATGGTACTAAATTGATTGACTAGCGAATATTAATCTATGTGTGTCAGACATTTGAGGTCAAATGCCAACTGTATGGAATGTAAATTTTGCTGATAACAACTTTTAAATGTCAAGAAATTCACACTTTTAACAGGAAACAAATTGTTTGATAAAATAAAACATGTTAATCGCTTCCTAATCATACAAACTCAAAAAAATAATGTTTTAAATAATTACAGTATGTATTTATAAATATTGTAAGATTTACCCTGAAGGCCTCTAATAATTTAATGAATTAGGTATTAATGTACCCATTACAAACTACATAGTACTATTTAAGTATGTTTAAACATCTGACCTTGGTACTTTGATAAAAAGGCAAAAATGCCAAATTTGTGGAGGACATGTTGCTTGTCATAATAAACTACTCCACATGTTCTCAGTAAACACAGCTGATAAGACCAGTTTATTAATGTTTTCAACCAACATTTGTTTGTTTTTCCCAACCTTTTCTTATTTCTGTTGAATTAGCAGCCATTAATAATCATTATACCACACACATGACGAAACTCCACATCTTGTTGTGCAATAGAATCTTACACAGAATAGATTTATTGAATCCATGTCATGTCATTGTTACAATATTACATGAATATGGAAGAAAATTTAGATTCTTTACAAAATTAACAATCCTGGCACAGTAATAAGTTTGATGCAAGAAAAAACATGACCAGAATTCCTAAATAGAACGTTATAACGTAGTAAACAAGCGAAACAAAGGAAATTATTAGCCACTTACGTTCTGTGATTCCTCCTCCAAAACAGCCATGGCTTCGAAATCGATGTTCATTTTCACAATTTTGCACTCCTAATTCAGCAAAAACGCGAATATTGTGTTCTGCTAAGGCGATAGGTGAATTAAACAACAAGGAAATTAGATAATTTGTATCAAAAGTTGCTCTTCAAGGTATTGTTTACAAACTGGCAAGGTCATTTGACATATTTTGGTAAATATTATGGGTGCGTTCATTTCGAATATTACAAAATTCAATCACTTCAAGATATAGTTGACTAAACGATAAATCGACTATTTGGCAGACATGATGACAGTGACAGCAGCAATTAGTACTTTCCTCCCACACTGGCCAATGTTGCCTCACTCTATAAATAACTGTCAAATTTTTCGACCTCGCTAGTTTTTCTTTCTGTGATAAAAAGTCGTAGCTTCTAAGTTTTTTCATAGAACTTGTGATGTGGCCTTATAAACTATGAACCATTTTGTCTGCATATTATTTTAGAATGTGTATAGAGTGCGGTGTTACTGAGGTGGTTTTATATTTTTATGTGCGGTTAATGCATTAGTGTCATTGTGAGATCACGATGCGTATCGGTTTAGTGTTATATTGGTGCGTATGTGCTTTTCATCTGTGTAAAGCGGAGGATGTGGAGAGGACAGAGACCAGAGATAATGGCAGAAGGCAGCAGTGGGGTCCTGTGGTCCGGAGTGGGTCATTTATGAGCGATGCCGCCGTCACAGCTTCCAATGAACAGAGTAAGTTTCTCACGACCCTGAGTTCGATCATTTTTTCTGACTTCTCATGACACCTGTCGACGTCCTTCACTCGAGTCATGTCTGAAACAATTCGTAATTACAAGAATACATGCCAATTATTCATTTTTATACATTTGTCGTTGCAAAACATAGTAATTCATAATCGTTTAGCGTTTCGCGGCACAATGTATACTTTCGTATTCGGAAATTCGAGATGTTTGGTAAATAAGATTTTTATCTAATATTCAGCCTTAAAGTGGTAAATGCGATGAAAAAACTAAAATAATTAGTACCTTCATAAAAAAATATCATAAAAACGAAATTATTAACTAAAATTACTCATTAAATTACAAAGACTGTCCATCATTGCAAGAATAAATTTTCTGTACAACCTCTTTAATCAACCTTTAATATTTTCACTGCCATAGCAGTGAAAATATTAAAGCCATTCAAAACCTGAGATATATCCCAGCACCTGTAGTTTCTTTTCTAGGACTTAATTTTCTGCACCATAAAATGTCAGCTTTAGCCTGAATCCCTAGACTCTGGCTTAGATACATTTTTTCTAGGAATGGAACTTGAATTGGAAACTGATGTACTTAAAACAAATATATCTTCCAGTAATTTGTGCCAAGATCCTGTATCACAACTATAAAACCCATCCTGTAACCATAAATTAATCAATTTACAATCCTTGTCTTTTTGTTTATATTACCAAAAACAAGAACAAACTGCTTCACCCCACAATATACAACTTATTCCCATGCCATAAGATCTAATTTCCATTAAAAAATCCCATGAAAACAACAGATGTTTTTCATGGACCAATGGTGTGGTACTTTTATTATAGTGAACACTTAATCTTACTCTGTTGTCAGTTATAGGCAGCTAAGAGTAATGTCTGACTGTCTGACCACATGTTTAAATTAAATGGTACTTGCTGACGAAATATACCTATATATATATTTTTATTGAAATGGGATGGTGAATTCTGAATTTGTTCCGTGTTTTTCTTGTCTCCAGAGGTTTTTGTTTCCAATCTAATTACTATGTAAAGATACAGATGTACGTGTTCATATTTCACATGCTTTGGTGAAGTAAAATTTCATAAGAAAACCAGCATTCCTTTTTTTTTGGCGGTTAGAATACATCAAATAACCCCTCCCGCTCTTGGGCAGAGCGAAAGGGAGTGTCAGGCTAAAACCACCCATTTTCCTTCTTAGCCCTATATGTCGAGGTTGCAGTAACTTCTGAACAACCCGCACCTGGAAAACCAGCAATCCTGAGAGATAATTCTCAACTACATATTAAACTAAGTGAGATCAGTGAACTCATGGGCAGTGTAATAAGTCTGACCCCAGGTTGTAGGCACTAACAACATGAAAAGAAAACAACTATATTAAAGAAAGATAGGTCAAGTAAGAAGCAATATTTTAAATAAAAATAAAATTGTATGTGTTACAGATAAAACAATATCTACTGAGTTTGTTTTCTCAAAAAAAAAAAAAAAATAACTAGTGGACCTGGCAGACGTCGTCCTTACCGGACAGCAGCGCTACCTACCGGGTCCAATTGCAAATCTAAAGCATTCTCGACTTGTACACATACAAAAAAAATCACCAAAATCGGTCCAGCCGTTTAGGAGGAGTTCAGTGACATACACATATACAGAAGAGTTATATATATTCAGATAATGTACATGAAACTTTAGGTGCAACTAGAATACTAGAATAATAATATTATTCAATGAAATAGAAGATAATAGACAATAGAGTTTCTACTACAATTTCTAAAGCAAATGAAGGCCTTCTAGATAAACAACTAACCTAGTATGAGTGACAATGGTATGTTAAGACATGTTTTAGTAAATATTTTTGCTTGAGAAACTGAGAATATGGTTCAATATAACTACAACTACAGTACTTTCACAAGTTATTATGCCTTGTGACTGTGACTGTAGCTTAGGAGTGCAATACGTTGTTTCGGAGGTTGCTGCGTCGGGTTGCGCGGCGCCGGATGTTACCGGCGGCGAGTGCTGTGGGTGCGGGGGCGCGAGGTGGCGCGTGCCGTGGTGGCGGGTGCGCGGGGCGGCGGTTGCGCGTTGCGGCGTGCATTCGTTGTTCCGTGATTCGAGGTCTCGTGCATTCGTTGTTGCGGTGTGCGTCGCTGCGTGCTTTTTTTGCTTGCAGTGTTCGTCGTTGCGGGCATTCGGCGGCGTGTGGTTCGGCGTGGTGGCTTTCGGAATGACGTATTGCACTCGTAGTTTTGTTTTATGAATTGTTCTTATGACATTCAAAAGTGCCAGTAATGGTTTAATTGAAATAAATGCTTTGAGTTTGAGTTTGAGTTATCAATGAAACATATTGTTGTAATTGGAAAATATGCTTTGTTGAAAGGCTCCAGCAATGCTCTTCAATTCGACAATGCTGAACATTTATGCATTTATGCAGCCAATTTTCTAATTCTACAGGATTGTGATAGAAAATGTGTTTTGATGTCAGGGTGCTAAATTCAGGTGCGTGCATTGTGGTTAGGCACTGCCTACCACATTTTAGATAATACAACTGGCTGAAGTTATCAATCCATTCCATTCAAGGGGAATCCAAAAATTAAATCCTAAATGAGGCTGGATGTAAAACCTAAAAAGCCAAAATAATAACTTGCAAAGTGACAAAGTTATTGTACCACAAAAATAAAAAGAACTAGAACACCAACTAATCATGTATCAAATAAAAATGCAAAAATAATAGCTCACGATTGTGGGAATACAATTTGGCACAAATTCAAACATAGACAAGACAAAGTAGCAAAAGGTGTTCAATGAATTGTTTGCGATACAATTATATAATACAAACTATTTTAATGGAATAATCATTACTGCAGTAAATCTAAAATCTGAAGTAAATTGATCAACGTTTGTGCATTTTCTGCGTCAGAAGAAGTCTTTAAGACCAAGCCTGTGATCTCCGAAGGGTTAAGTGGCATTTGTCTATTGCCGCTTCCAAACTGTGCTATATCCTCCTGTTCTCTTCCTTCCGCAATCTAGTCTGTTCCAGCCACCTTTTAAGGTTGTCAGTCCATCTAGAGAGGCACCATCAGAACTGGCACTTTTGTAGTCAAGAAGTTCATCAGTTAATCAGACTGTTGAAGCTAGTTGCCCGATCCTAACGAGTCCTCTCTATAAAGAAGAACGGGGCTAGAAAAACCATTACCTCACCACATCGTCTTTTCTTTATAGTAACATAATCATAGGCGGTCATTATTATCACCATGGTAACCTGTTAGAAAACCCACAGCTATTGAGTGTGGGTTTTTTATCTATTTTTATTTAAATGTAGGTCTGATATTAGCCGTGGTTCTAACATGCAGCTGCTAATGACAAAGGTATGCAGAACTTTAAATAGAATAATGTATGATTTTATCCTGATACATGTCATGCATGTATTGTTTATAATATTTAGGACATGACAATTTAGGTGTTACCAGTAAAATTGAGAGGTAAATATTGAAATGATTTCATGCAATAATTTGGTATTTAATTACCGAGGAAATTGATGCAACAACACTGTTACTGCAGTGATAAAATAAAAAATCAAAAACTAAATTTTATTTTGGCATAATACTATGTGGCAAAGCACAAGTCATTATAAAACAATGACTAATAATTCAGGCTCACTACTGGCTGACCTTGTTCATAATCAATCATTTATTTAAATAAAACACATAGTAGGTAAATGTTCATTGATGGACCTAAAAATAATATTAAGTCGTTAGAACGAATTATGAAAATTTCATGAAATGTAGAGACATGATGAATGTCCCTTGAAGCAATAATGGTTGAGGTATCAAACATAAATAATTTAGTGAAATTCTTAATAGTCAGTTGTCACTGCGGTATGTGTCAAACCTATGTGTGTGGTGGGACCACACATAATTGACATAGTCAAAACTTCTTACAAAATCTTTTTTTAGTAGATTTGGTATGTTACACCTGGAACACATTTCTGTGACTAACTGAATTGTTTTCCCACCTGTTGTCCTATTTTTGGATACAGTTACAAGAAAAAAATAGGAGTTTAAGGTTCAATCAACTAAATCTTCCTATTGCAGACTTCTACTAGCTGTAGGCCTTTCCCAAGTTGAGCCACAACGTCCGGTCCTCCGCATTCCGCATCCAGTCAGTCCCGACATTTCTAAGATCATCGACGTTGGGTCTATATCAACTGTGGGGCGTCCCACGACACAGCTTCCCTATTCAAAGTCTCCACTCAAGGCCTCGACCGATCCCGTCGGGGCTGCGGGTTGTTGTAAGAGATGCCGCGGCCTCGACATAAAGGGCTAAGAAGGAACATGGGTGGTTTTTAGTCGGTACAAGTCTGACACTCCCTTCCGCTCTGCCTAAGAGCGGGAGGGGTTATTTGATGATTTCCTACCTACCAAAAAAAGGTCTCGACCGATAATGTTGGCTATAACGAAGACTTCGTTGTTAATTTTTTTTTAAATAATAAAACGTTGCCCCACATAGGAATTTCAACTCTATCGTGAATGCGTTTACAAACATTTAAACTCACATACACCAACACACCCAGACCCGAAACAACTGTCTGTAATTTGTTCCTGTATTTATTTCTGTAGTGTACCTATTTGCAAAATGATTGTATTTTCATTCGGCTTGCTCCACATGTACAGCCAACAACGCCATGGTTGTTAACGATCTCGTGGAGAGTACCTGGGTTACCGAAGTGCTTTGTCTTCATCATTATCATCAACGCAGTCTGAATTCACCCACCTACGGCTTTAGGCCTCTCTTTGCTTGTGCCAAGCTCCACGTTCTTGTGTCAACCTCATTCAGGATATTCCCAAGGTGGCAACAATGTCGCCTGCCCATCTCGCCGCGCGCCTGACGACCCGACTTGCGTTCAAGGTCTGGGAAGTGATGACGTGTAGGCCCTACACATCACTTTCCGGAAACCGGGCCCTACACGTAATCTGTGCCTACACTGTAGGGCCCGGTTTCCACTAAAGCAGACACGAGCAGAGCAGAGAGATGTGCGGAAATCGGCTTGGACGCCAGTCGGACAGTTTTACTCCACCTGCCATCACCACGACTTTCTTCGTTTTACATGAGGCGAAATTTGGGCAGTTTAGAAATCGTTTCCTCCTTGCAGGCACAGTCAGCTGTTATGCCGTCCATGGCTTTAAGCTTAAAAGATATTTAAATAGGTATCTCGGTTGTACTAATAATGTCATTACATAGGTAAGCAGGATAATTTAAGCCGGCAAACATCTATGTTAGCTTATCTGATTGCAAGTATCATTATTTGTTGAACCATATGAACTAAGAGTTATGGAGGAAAACATTTGAACATTTTGATATCACGTTTCCTTATTATGGTATAATATTATTTTTTTATTGTGATCACACAGGCTTCTGTTAAGCAACTAATGATATTTTGGAGAGTGGTTTTCTTCTTCTATTAAGTGAATGTCTTGTTTCGTTGACATTCCAAGTTTCGATGGCACTGAAATATGCTATTTTCTGCTAATAATCGAAAACCAGGCCCAGTGGAGCAGTGGTGGCCCAGTGGTGGCGGCCTCGACTTACGAACTGTGAGTCGTGGGTTCGAATCCAGTCAGGCGCATTACTTTGTGTAATTTATTTCAACACCACTGCTCTCAAAACGGTGAAGGAAAACATCGTGAGGAAACCGGCATGTCTTAGAACCAAAAAATTCGAAGACATGTGACATCTACCAATCCGAACTGGACACGCATGGTGGATTATAGCCCATCCCTCTCCTAGAGAGGAGGCCTGAGTCCCTGCAGTGGGAACATTATAGGCTGATGATGAATCGAAAACCTTCAACATATTCATCATGATCTGCCTAACATTTCCCATTTATCAGTCTAACAAGATGCAGCTGAATACCAGTATTTTATATGGAGCGACTGCCTATTTTACCTTCAACTACCTTGTTCGTAGGTACTAGGTAATACTATGCCTCTTAGTAAGACTGGTTTTCAGACTTTCGGATTTCGGGCCACGTGTTACACAAATGTCAGTCGGGACCCACGGCTTTTGCTTGGCGAGGCATGGAAAATTTTACGGATCCTCACCCATCCACAAACTGAACTTTCCAAACGCTGCTTACCATTTAAGATTGACCCGTGCGGCCATTATTATCCACGTTAACCACGAGCTCTAAACAAATTATTCCTAATAATTTACCCACACAATTTATTAAACCATCCACAACTACACTCAACCACTAAAAATCGCATAAAAACTAGACTTCCTCTCATATTTATTCCCTATTACTAATTTTTATTGAGCCAAGAACATAAATCTGTTTAGACGACATCGGAAACTTGCCTAGTCTACTGGCACGTGAGAAACGAGAGTGTTACTAGCAGACAGTGCATGACTCACCAAAATACATGATATCAATGGCAGACGGACGAGCGGCCGATGCGTGTTTTCATCTTATTTTAGAACTCAGCATCGTGTCGACGTGGCATCGATTGTAAGTACCTGACTTACGAAATGATACGTGTGCTAGTCCCCAGGTGAAATGATTTTAGATACGCGGCCTGATGATTGACGTAATTTATTTGCTACTCTTTTACTAGAACTCCGTCATCGAACCATGCGCTCTTCGATCAATCCCTCGACAGTCAGCCACGGTACTAGCCTGATGTACGAGTAACTTTTTAACCGACGAAAAACAAAAAGAGGAGTTTCTTTATTGGACACGTAGGATATCTAATATTCTCGCTAGCTAATTAGCTCGTGCCGAAACAAAAGAACAAGAAAACTATTACTTATTTGAAATGTAGATAAGTAAAGAAAACATTCAACAGCAGAGGATAATTTGAACATCCTGAACGGGCCCCTATTTCAACAAAAATCTTCCAACGAATGTTCTTTGCATGCGCTGATTTTTAAAAAGAACCAAATTAAGCACCGAATAAGTTCTTTTTATCGACTAAAGTTTTAAGAATATCTAGATCCTGGAATCAATCTAAAGAAACCAGACGAACAGATATTATAAAGTTAATGACAGTCTAATAAGAACAAAAATTGCCCAAAAGACACTTCGCTAATCAGTCAAAAACCCAAAACATTTCCGCGATATCCTTTGTATCAAACCAATAAAATATCTAATCGCTTTTTCAATTAGTTTTGTATCAAAAAGTAATCATTAAAATCGGTCAGTAGGTATCAGAAATTGTTTGGTTTCTCCTAAAACGTGAGTACTTGATAACCGGATAACTGCTTGCCAAAGGCAAGTTACACCGGAAACGGTGGTTTACCGTCAGTAAGGTCATAGAGGTCTGTAGTTTACGTCCTTATATTCCTATCATTGAGTCATCGAGCTATTTTTATCCTGCCCTGAACTAAGCAACGATAATAACTTAATCGTAACATATTGTGTTCCTTATATAGATTTCACTCTATCTATACCTCCATATAATCCTTTGAGTTAGTACTGCGTTTGAGATATTATTATTATCATGTTTTTGCAGATTTTTACGTTTATGAAATTAATATGAAACTTAAAAACTATCTTAGTAAAACATGTAGGCTCACAGAAAAATCATAAACGGCAATGAAATTTCCACACAATGACGTTCAAGATACTGTTCGAGCTGCCCCGGACCCTCTGCAGCAGAGACGCGGTACACTTACGTCTAATCGCTACAAAGCCATCAGTGTGCGTATCAGCAAACATTCCCGAGGCTCTGCAGAAACGTGGCAGCCCCAGCAGCATCCTACATACATTGATTGTACTGAATTCGAAGAGCATTAATGGGTTTCTGCGTGCAGCTTGTCTAGAGGTTACGCGTGTACAAAGTTTGACACGCTTTAAAAATATCTGTCTTGTCCGAAGCAAGTTTCTTCATAGAATCTCAGGCATATTCTTGAACATTGCGTGCTTATGAATCGTTTTCAGGAACGATTAGTAAGAAATCGGTCAGTTTTAGAGATTAATGAACACGAGACTCTGCCTAGTCTTATTAATACCCTATCTCGTTCTGCGTTATTCGCAATGACAGCCAATCATCGTTTTCTGTGTCATTAATCAGTACTAATCAACGGATGTATTAGGGCCTTGTATTAAGTGTTCGGATGCTTGCTTATAAATACAGGTTCCCCCAGTTCAGAAAAGTCGGAATGGATTGGTATCGATCACTGTGGGTAAAATAGTCCTATACTCTTTCTATTTCCGCTGCTTACACATAAAACAAAAAAATAAAAAAACTCAACAAACTGTACTGTGTACTGTTTTATTTTACATTTTTATTGTAAGTACAACATTTCCACACAATGTTATTGTTCCGAAATAAATGACTTACGACTTATATGAAACCAGTATAAGCCGATCGTTTATTGTACGGGAAATCTATTCAAAGTGAGGCCATTTTATATTGGAAATGTATAGCTCGATGTGTCACCATAATGTGCTGTGCACCTGTTTCTTGATACAAGCACCCTTCTGTTTGTAATCTTCGAGAGAGTTCTTATCCAACACTCCCAAATAGAACCACAAAACCACACAAAGTCATTTGTTCCTCTACCCAGCTCATTAGGAAGTACTGGGCGAAAATTAATAATATTTAATAAAGGGCGTCCACTAGTATGACATGAACGTAAACATTTGTTGGCACGGGACGGCCGATCGCTTGATTAATTCCATGGCTAAATCAGTAACGTACAGTCTAGCCATTACATCTTACGGCTGTGATCTGTGATGCTAATAGTACTTTTTCTGACGTGATCTCGCCGCACGAGGGTTTTCGTTATTAGATTTTGGCTTGAGAAAATTTCTTTTGGGGATTTTCCACGGCTTCTTTTTGGATTTTTAGGAGAGTAATGTTTGAATACGTATTATCATTAAGGTTTATTATTATCATCTGCGAATTATTTACACGTCGATTGTGCGTGATCAGAAGAACTATTCCGGGATTTATTAGCGTAGCCGCATATTAAGATTTGAATCTCAATTTCATCTAGTTTATCCCCATTTCTGTCAAGTTTGACATTAATCGATGCTTCTGCTTCGATGCAGTATTAGTTATGTTTATGTGTGTCAATGTAGGATTACGGCCTATTTGTATTAAATGTAATTTTAATTTGTTCAATGTTTTTACCTTTTTAATTAATTATTTATTTGATTCCACCATATTCAATCCCAATTTGTTTGGGGTCGGCACAACATAGTCTTTTCCCTTACCTCTTTATTACTCGCCGCCATCTCTGCAGATATCTCCTTTCTAGCGGTATCATCCTTTACACAATCAATCCATCCCTTTTTTGGTTTTTCTGCTGATTAAAGCAACGAATAGGGTAGTTGACAAGAGAGCAGCGGTGATTAAATAAATTACACAAAGTAATGCGCCTGTCTGGATTCGAACCCACGACCTACCGTGGGTCTTCCGTGTTCGTAAGTCGAGGCCGACACCACTGGGCCACCGCTGCAATTTCATCGACATAAAATAAAACCTAAAGTTCGTCATATTCCGAATGCTTGATGAGAATTCATCATCTTCCTGCTCTTGTCTTCCTTGTTACCTAGGCCTCATTTACGGACACGCGGGGCATCGCGCGGCGCGTTGTGCGTTTTTAATTCAAACATATGGGGATGTATGAAAACGTTAACGATTTCAAACGACGATATTGCGAGAAGCGACTTATCGCTCGTTAGTTTAAAATGCGGCGTTCGTTGCGGTGGACCCGTCTGGTAAAAGATTAAAAAAGCACGCAACGAGCCTTTTGCACGCGCCGTGCGACGCCCCGCGTCTCCGTAAACGAGCGCTTAAGATCGGCTCGGCACAACACGACTTTTTCTTCTTTCCTTCACGCTTGCGAGCAATTATTTAAAATTTAAACAAGTCCAGTACTAAACAGGAACAAATCGTTAATTCGAGTAAATACATTGATTCATTACTGTAAATTCAAGGCCAGTTGTTTTAATTCTTCCACATTTCAAACTAGACATTTACTGGGCTGAATTTGTTTTGATTTCTGTTCAGTCTAACCTTGGATTTCTTTGTGAAGAGGCTTACAATTGGCTATCAGTACGGATTGAATAGAACATTCTATTAGGTATTTTTCTTTCCGTGATATAGATTTTTCCTTATATTTATCTTGTATGTTCATCGGTTGTTATTATAGTTACTTACTGTTTGTGTGTATAGTGTCTGCTATTGTTATTTGTTATTATACTGAATTAGCGTATTCAGTTTAGTCGTGGTCGGGAAAATCGTTTAACATAAAAGTATAATAATATAATGAGTTTTATTCCAGTCGGTTCTTAAGAATCGATCTTGTTTGTTAACTCGTGGACCAGTTACATTCGAAACAATTGATTAGCATAAAAGTTTATAAATATCATTGACTATTTTTGCTCGATTGTCCATCTAGGTTTTTGTGTCTAATCTAGCTTCTCAGCTAGCTCAAACAAACTGTTTTTGCCGGTTGATCTTTTTGTGTTTCTGCAAAAAAACCAGCAGGGTCATGTATTCTGAGTCATATGCATTAAAAATCATGTTCCAAAAGCCAAAATCAACGGCCGTACATATTGACCTGACCGTGACCAGTTCTCATACGCAGCCATACCTGTTTATTTACGCAACATTCGTAATTTATACAGAAATCAGTAAAACTCGGATAAGGTAACTGACATAATAATACATAATCGGTACTTATGTAGGTACATAAAGGGTGTAAAAGTACCCTTAACGCAAACGAAGGGCACTTGTTCTCCCCACCACTACGATAATTTTTTTGTTCTAGACCATACCTGGGAACCCCCTAGCTACGGAGATATTGGGGGTCAAAGTTCCAAATTTTGAACAGCTGTTTTTGTAAATACTAGTTTTTCAGGTTATAACTTTACTTAAGTAACCTCCACGACCCTTTTACAATTCAAAGCATCCATTAGCACAATGTTTTAAGATTGCAACATTGAGTTTTACCGTAAAATGAAATTTTTGACCCCAAAAAAAAAGTTTCCCATCATTATCATCAAAAATTTTGGCGTACTTAGTTTGATGTACCTACAGAATGCTTGGTTGACCTATGTGTGAAGGGTTAATTTACACCCTGTATTTTACTAAATAAACTGGTTTCAGGATTTCTTCTGATGCAGCAGTTGTCAAACCATTAGTTATATTTGGCAAAAATTATGTAGGTACCTGATAAGACTTGTGACGAATTTACACATATTTTTATGCATGTGACGAATTAACTTTGTGGCAAATCTACATTCCCCTTATTATTAGGATCCAAACCAAAGTTCTGAACCTTGTCACTTATCTCGATACGGGTATCACATGGGCACTTTTCAGACTTCGATTCGATTCTCAAATGATTTTCGATAAAAAAACCCTCACTAAAGTTCTTCAAGTAATTATTTTTTAGAGTTATCAGATTGGAAATACCAACAAAATCTACTTTTAAAAACATAATTCATTTACGATGTGTAGAATCCCAATTTACAGAAATAAAGTAAATACTTACCATAACATCACGTCGGGTTTACCCATTACTCGATTACAGGTCAACCCACACATTTCGCCAGTTATGTTTAAGACCTCCATCAGGCACAAATCCAGACTCCATGTCTGCTACTAAGAAATTCCTAATGGAAAAACCCAAAAACACTGCCCACTGGTTGGTGTCAACCAAGGGGTTCGTGCACAGCAGTTGCGCTTGCGACGACTAGACCAGCGAGGCAGTCAATAGGGTATTTCTCCAAAAAAATCTATTGTCCGTCAGACAGATTAAAAAAATTATGGTCACATATTTTTCTTCTTTCACGTAAACAAAAGATGAAGACGATACAGTGCTTCGAAAAGTTTGGTCAAGTCGTTTGACGTCACAAGGTTAGTACATTTTTACCTACAAAGTGACGTCAAAAGCTTCGACTCATGATCTTTGACACATTTTATTTTCGTCAATTCTTATTAATTTGACAGGACAAAAAACACATCAAATATTTTTCGATAATCTAACAGACTAGATTTTTTTGTTGTAATACCCTATTAGGTAGGTATGTACTTTGCAGCAACAAAATAAATATCATTATCATCATAAATTATATTTAAAAAACAGATCCGGAAAATGCCGCTCCAAAATCTAGAGAATCCGCGTAGTATCGTGTTTCATAACAACAAATTAAAACCACGTACATTGTTTGAATTCACAATTACTCCTAATTGGTTTAACAATCACATAGCCAGTTGTCTGGACTTGTTAATTGTGCCTCTCAACTAGAAAACATGAAAAGCTCCCTTGTTTAATTCAGGCTGTTAAATGGGTCTTGGTATATTTTGAATATTTCAATAAAGAGAATTGTAATTGGGAGCCATGGCGTGTCATCATCTTCCTAGTCTTTTCCAAACTATGCTGTGGTCGGGTTTGTAGGACCTGTTCGAAAGGGATACGCGACCCTGGAACGCTAAGTGCTATGAAGGAACTGGGGTGGGTTTTAGTCAGTACAAGTCTACTAGTTATACTATTCTGCTCCGCCCAGAGCGGACGCGGTGATTTGAGGATTTTCCATCCACAAAAATAAAGGGTCGGTAGGTAGTTAAGACTGACAACTAGTCTTACCAAAGATCGTATTATATTATTATTAACTGCATCCAGTTAGACAGTCAGGTCAGTAGACCTCGACATATTTGGGAAGAAGGCTAGGCAGATAGCAGACTTATTGCCATCTACCTATAAGTTCGAGACTTGCTTACTAATCGAGCTAGATTTTTACAATGCACTTTCTCCTCTCCAAGGCAAGCGATTGTTTCAAGAAGAATCTCACGATCTAATATGACTCATAGGCGAGGACACTTAAATACTACTTGCCAATGTTTATTACACCTGTCCATATCAACTATCCCCTCTATTAAATCTCAAAACAACACTTCTAAAGTAATAAATCAGATTTACAACCGCTAAAATATCATACCGTTGATCATCCGCGTAAATATCCCTATTTATAGAAAGTAATCTTCCAGAGTGAACGTTATTGGGGCAGTTTGTTGAACTCCTAACGTGTGTCTGAAATACCTTGTTTATTTTATTATCATAGGATCTAGAATCGAGCCAAGTCATACGGATTAATTGTTTGTTTTACATCGAATAAGATGTTTCCTTGTTATCGTTCTGTAGTAAATGCACTGATTTAATCTTTGCATACGATGTCTCAGGGCTCCAGTCTTGCAATATATTCGAGCCCACAGCTAGAACAATTATTAAAATAAAATTCTCGTGCTCTAGCAACACTGCATTTTTGGAAAGAACACCTGAAAATGGGTTTCAAGTAAGCATTAGTAAATCATTGCACAAAAAAGGGTAGAGTACAATAGATAGTAGTTAGTAACATTAGTATCAGTGTTTGAGCGGATACTGCTAGCTGCTCGTTCTGCTGATAAAAAAACATAAAGCACACAGCCACTTAATCTGACACCCACGAGAAGTTTTGTGTCTATAGCCCAACATATTCTATTCACATATAATAATATGAACATGGGAGACGTCCGCTACACTTACCAAACCACTCCAACTCCTGAAAGCTAGAATAAACACTGCGACCACTAGAAAAGCGCCTAGACAATGAAGCTCGATGAAGGCCCCGATAAACAATTTAACTGTTATGTTTGTCAACATTTCTCAAATAATTTAATAAATCGACCAACGAATAAAAGGTAAAGCCCTAAGGAAAGAGACGTGAAAGCGCCAGACTGATCCGCGAAATTCAATTTTTGTTACGTTTTTTTGCAATTTTTGCGATAAATTTCAGGCTGCGTGTTGGAACACCATATTATTCGTGACCGTAACACATATATAAACGTACAGAACTGCACACCTTACCCCCTCAAGTTGGACGTACAATAGCCGATGAGTACTCCAACGTTTTTTAGTGAATACATGATTCTTATTGATATTATTATATTCGAACTCCCGGTTAGCTAGTAGCTACAGTTTCTTCTTAGCGTGTCTATAATAATTCGGATTGAGTCAGCCAAATGTAGCTACAGCTAGAAATCCTACTTAATCCTGTAAAGGAACACAGCGTTTGATAAAAACAATGGCTAAGTATAATCGTCTGTCATATAAGCAAGTACTTATTACTACACCCGCAGTTTATATCAATGTTAATATGCGATTGTTACTGTGTTTATTTAGCTACACCAAGTATTACAGCGAGTTATCAGGAACTTGAAATTACTGGCATTGAATATCGCTTGACTCATGCGTAGCATTGAATTCTTCGCCTATGCAAGAGTGATATCCTCACTTTTATTGTCTTACAGCGACTGCCTTACAAGGCAAGTGTTATTGGGTTTTTCCAAGACGAATTGGTCAGTAGCAGCCACGTAGTCCTGATTTATGCCTTATTGGTGGAAATGGGGTCGCCCACCATTATATGAACTTAGACAAATAGTAGCGAAATGTAGGTGTACTATAAGGTCTGCATAACGATTCAGAAATTACAGCCGTGATGTTATGTTTATTAAAGAACAACAACTCCATAAAATAAACCCATAATAAGCGCATAGTTGAATGACACCGACATATTAAAGGTTACCTTTTAGTTGTCAAAGACTCCGAACAGAGACATGAGGTCACCTATACTAAGACTGAAACCATACCGCAAGAAAATATAAATGCTAATTATGTGTATAAAGCTATGTTTTCAAGCAGATATAAGGCTGAAAGTCAGATAGAGAATTCACAACACGTCAATATGGAACGATCGTAAATCAGCGATAAACAAACAATGTATGAAAATAGGTAGCCATTAAATTATTTATGTTTACGGAATTATGAGTGCACTTGATAGAAATGACCGTTAGACAGATTTATGTCAGGAATAGACAAAGTACTTCAGCACTTTAATAAATTCTAGTTCTCATTTAGGTTTCACGTTGTTTGTTTATAACGCGGGGAATGTAGATCATAGACAAGCCGTTGTCGGCCTAATTTAGCTTGTCTTTCACCACCCGATTGTATACGTCACAACGTTGTGCTCTGAATTGCTATTTAAATTATACATAATTTAAATAGCAATTCAGAGCACAACAGACAGACATGTCTTGATTTGCTTTATCAGGTCAGTCTCCTATGTAAGCAGCTGTAGAAATACGCCCATATGCTATCCTTTGGGCTCGTCCTGCTTCTTCTTCGTTACCGAAAAGGCTCATGTCCGTCACAAGCACGAATTTGTGACTTCCCAATAGATCAAAAATAAACTACATAAATGTACGTAAAATGTACGTTTTTGTACTACAATAGCTATAAATGTACTTGTACGTATCTGTATGTGTAGCCAACATCATTTTAAAGTAAGCTGCCATCCTTAGCGCTTCAGGCCTGCCCTTTACTAACAAGATCAAGATAATTCATTGTTGG
This sequence comes from Diarsia rubi, assembly GCA_932274075.1. Classification (NCBI taxonomy): domain Eukaryota; kingdom Metazoa; phylum Arthropoda; class Insecta; order Lepidoptera; family Noctuidae; genus Diarsia; species Diarsia rubi. Next base: position 14,553,378 of record OW026413.1, read on the forward strand.
TGTATTAAATAATTATGGCTTGCCCTACTTGTAACATGACCACACCACCAAGGTCAGCTTTCATCTTATTAATTCCTGTTTTTGAGCCCTCAACCATTGCTCAAAATATGAAAATGGCTTCTTGCAGTCACAAGTGTGGTTTTGCTTCAGCAGAAAGTTTTTTTTTTTTTACTTCGTATCCCACAGTTCAACCTCATATGCGGCTGGCTTCTACTTCACTGTACCATCCTGTGGGTTTCTTTGAGTGTATGAACCAAGTAACACCTCGTAGGGTACGCGCCTCGGTTTAGGGCGTCACTGAAAAAGGCAGCAAAGTGGAACCAGCGGATAGTATAAAAATCATGCCTTTTATACTTTGCTTGCCAAGTTGCCAACCCTAACTACAACAGATGCAACCTAGATTCTCGTTACGGGCGTATTGCAGTCACACGCAATGCCGTCAATGTCTCCGCAACTTAATTCTTTAATCGTTACCGTTTAAAGAATTCAGTTGCGGAGACTTTGCTCGGACTGATACCATTTTTTTTTGTGGCGGGTGGAAAGCCATTAAATAACCCCTCCCGCTCTTGGGCAGAGCGAAAGGGAGTGTCGGACTTCTACTGATTAAAAACCACCCATGTTCTTAGCCCTTAAAGTCGAGGCCGCCGTATCTCTTACAACATCCCGCAGCCCCGACGGGTACTGAACTTTCCACCGTATAGACTTGTAATATCATCATTTTCCTGCCGTTATCCCATTCTATTTGGGGTCGACGCAACAACGTTTCTTTTTCCATTCTTCCGTTAGAAGATACGGTGGCATTTACTCCTTTCTCTTTCATATCATTTCTCACACAGTCCATCCATCTTTTCTTTGGCCTTCCTCGTAGTTCCAAAATGCTACTGGCGCCAAAGACGATCGTAATATTATACAAACATAGTCGAATTACGAGCTTAGTTCCTTTAACGATCGCTTAAGCTACTCAAAGCAATATAATTTGTTTACTTTGACTTCTGTAATTCTCATGTTTCGTCTGTCATAAAATTTTACAACCGTTCAAAAGACCGCAGCATTTATGTATATTTACATATTTGTACTAGTACATAAATTTTAATAGTCTTCGAGAGTTCGTTTCTATTAGCCTACTAGTTAGCGTCAACAGACCATGAAAGTATTGCCTAGAAGTATTATGAAGAAACGCTTAATTTTCAAAACGGCGGTGAAGGAAAACATCGCGAAGAAACCGGCATATCGTAGAACCAAAAATTCGAAGATATGTGACATCTACCAATCCGCACTGGGCCCGCGTGGTGGATTATAGCCCATCCCTCTCCTAGAGGGGAGGCCTGAGTCCCTGCAGTGGGAACACTATAAGCTGATGATGATGATGATGATAATGATGCTTATGCTTAATTTATGTACATTATTACTGGCTTATTGGTCTAGTGGTCGCAAGCGCGACTGCTGTGCATAGGGTTAGATTCAGGTCGGGCAAAATATTATTGGATTTTTCATCAGGAATTTCTCTGTAGAGACCACGCCACGGAGTTTGAATTTGGGCCCGGTTGATGGCAATAGGCTCTCCCCCTATAAAATTGGACTTAAACATAACTGGTGAAATGTGGGTGTACTTAGTACATGTCACACCCTTCGGGAATTACAGACATGATGTTATGTTATGCATAATTTAATGTATTCATAGTCTTAAACACAAAAAAATATATGATTCTTAGTGTCATCTTCCAAGAACATACGACAAAAAAACAAAATTCTAAGCACCAAATTACTGGAAATTATCTTAGAGCATCGGAATTTCCCTTGCCGTGACTACAATATTTTAAATCCTCAGCTATTGCTTACAATTGAGTGCTTGCACAAGATCTGTTTGCGTCATAACATCAATTGATCTTAATAAAAGGGGAGTTAAATGGCTGTATGTGTTGCCTCGTTGTACACGGCCAGTAGAATTGATTGTTTTATTCACTACTTCTATTGTTATGACAACGCATTATAAATTGCTTTTTGAAATGGTGCTGGCGATAGCAATATGTCTTAACTTAGTGCTAGTGTTAGTGGTCGCAGTTCTCTGAATAATATTTGGAGTCCTTCAGTGCACAGAAACTTTTAAGGTATTGAATGTACGCACGGCGAGCAAAACCATAATATACAAAACCAATTTATGCAATATTTTTATCATCATCATCAGCCGTAAGACAACTCACGCGAACGGCAACCTGCCGTTTGCATCAGCCGGTTGCACCGGTTGATCTTTTATTGCATTGGAAATTAATGAAATTAAGTTTATGTTGCACTGGAAATGTATAGCTTGAAGTGTCGTCGTTTGTCCCAGAGTGTATAATGAACAGAATCTGATGTGCTGCAACTTATCCAGAGTCTTTGATATAATTGACAAACGTGAAATTTTTTTTTTTTGTTTCCTGCACGAGCATCATGAAATGTATTGTTTTATTAATCGATTTGAATTTATTTCGAACACCTCACGGTCATCGGCATTTTCCTACACCCACAATATGACTCAACTTTGATAACCTGATAAAAGTTTGAAAGGTAACATTTGCAATACATTGACTGGGGTTTTTTTGGCATTTTCCTGATCTTCGCCACACTTTCGTGAGTAGCATTCCAAACCTAAATTGGCCTTTGTTATTTCTCAAGGATTTGTCGCTTTTAGGGTCAGCTTAGATAGTTCCAAGGATTTGTCAAAGCAATTTGTTTTCTGTGTCATGAACATACCTATAGCTATATTATTACAATTTTGAAACGGTTTTATGTGCCATAAAGAGTAATGATGGATACTTTTCTAATGTCATTGTATTTTTGTTAGAAATTAGAATTTCTTTGGCAGATTACCAGTGGGCTTTCCTTTAAATGAACGGAAAAAAGTCGATCCTCATTTTTATTCCAATGCATTTGGAATTTGGTACAACTGTTCTATTCTTCCAAAAATCTCACTAAGTTCGTCGTCTGTTTCACCAATACCATCGCAAAGAACGTTTAAATTAATATTATTCTTCAGTTTTATTCATCGTCATCTTCTTGCCCTTGTTTTATGTATTTAGGGTCGGCGCCACATGTTTTTTTTTATCTTCCTTTATTCGCTGTCAATCGTCACGCTTTCCATTTTCTAATCCATCCATGTTTTCTTTGGATTCCCTTTTCCTCACCATCCATTATCATTTATATTCATCACTACTCCATTCTTTAGTTTTACTACTTCATCAAAAATACTCTCAGGAAGAGTACCGTCTGTTTGTTTTGCTACAGCAATCATATGAGCTATCAATTCATCATTATCTGTTTAACAGCATTGTAGCAGCTTCTGGTGTACCAACAAAACTAATGTTTATGGTACATTTAACGGCAGTCCATGTACTCGAGTGTCTAAAGTGTTGGCTAAACGTGCATGACGTAACGTCGTAAAAATAAGCACTTACCTACTAACAATGTATGTGCTTGACGGCTTTTTTATGTTCATAACTAGTGCCTGAGACGGAATTTTTATTCTTATTTAATTAGTACCTATTTATATTTATTTTGCATTCGTGACTACTGAAGCAAGCTACAAAACGATCTTGTATGTATGCTCAAATGATACGAGAAAAATAGTAGAAGTGTGTTGAATCGATAAGCCTATGGTGTGGCGTGGTGTAACCAAATTCAAACACAATAGAATCAGAATTTCCGGAAATTTTATGCGATAAACAAAAAAACGTTTTCCATGGCCTGGTTTTAGAGTTCAATCAACCTCGCAGTGGTATAGACACCAGCACATCACTGCCCGCCGAGCCCGACCCCGAAACTGGAAAATATTCATAATCAACCTTGAAGCTAATACTTAATAGATTAGTTAGTAGTCGCTTGGTGGTGTCCTGGCGTTTGTACAAATTTGTACGAAAATCATAGCAGTCTAGGATAATTTGGTAATTAACGTAATACTAAAGCCCACGACGTGCCTTCCCGAGTCATATGAAATGATGAACAAACCTTCCAATAGCCACTTCCGTAAAGAAAAAAACCCTGTGTCGCTTAGATGGCTTCCCAACCCACTAACATAGTCTACTTTCCGATAGCAACCCATAATCCCATTAATAAACGGCTATTACGACACTCATGATAGGAAGCCGGTCGAAACTATTCTTGGCCAAGAACCACGTGGTCCCATCAAATGGTTGATTGATGCCGTTAATAGTGATGATGACGTGAACTTGATGATGTAAATCGGCTCCACTGATGTTGGGCGGAAACTTTAATTGGTATATTATTATATTAGGTAATCGTAGAGCAATTATTGTAAGTTCTGTTGAAATTGTTATTTATTAGCGCCGGTCGTGATTTTGGGTTAAGTAAATTTTTGAGGGTTTTTAATATTAGCATAGATTTTGTGATGATTATACGTATTTGACATTATGTAAGGGAAATAATAGTAGAGGAAGACCAAAGAAACGATGGATGGACTGTGTGAAGGATGATATGGTTCAAAAGGTGGTGACCACTGATGTGACAAGTATATAATAGAGAAGAATGGAGGAAGAAGACATGCTGTGGCAATTGAAGAAAGAAAAGAATAGAATTGAAATGTTGAAGATAAAATAGATAAGGACAATGATAAAGATTAAAGAGATGAGATAAAAGAATAAGAAACACTATTAAACATTTGATTTTATACTTTCAATTTTCAAGCAACTGAATGGAAACGTTTAGGAAGACCAAGGAAATGGTGGATCGCTTACTTAAAGGCATGATAATATAAAAGAAAGAAATGAAAATGATAGTGTTACTGTTGACAGGCGAGAATGGAAGAAAAAAAACGTCTTGCGAGGCAAGGCAAGGCGAATGAAAAGATGGATGGATTGTGTGACGAATGATATGAAAGAGCAAGGAGTAAATGATGCCATGACGTCTGACATAGTAGTATGGACAAAAGACAACGTGTCACGCTGACTCCAAATAGTGCAAGGGCAGGAAGATGATTATACCTATGATGCCAAGTAACATGTAGCGAGAGCAGGATGGTGATGAATGGAACTAAGAAGAAAAGAGATGAATGAATGACTTAGGAATGAAAATACTCACATCGAGCATTTGTCACCAACACTCCGTCATACCGTTTGTTATAAAACAGCAGGTGTACTAGTTTCAATCAATACTATTTCAACATTTGAATCGATCACAAATAGTTTCCGTGGTTTATCGCGTTTACCGTATAGTTACGATGAAGCCATTTTGTATGTGACCCTGGCAGGCTTTGGTCTAGATAATTGAATAAACGTAACCTCCGCTTTAACTGATAAAACGACTGTGTGTAAACACAATTTAGTTTTATGTTATTGCCACTGAATTAACATCTAGATTCGTTTTTTTTTTCTACATATTGACATTTTCTGGTGTTTTTGATGCTTTCTTGATTTTTTTTTCTTTTAATGAATGTGTCCCGATGATGTTTTATAGAATGGCTCGTTAGTCTAGTTTTCGCAAACACTGTACCGACTGTAGAGCATGAGGAGTTGGATTTCGGGTTAGGAAAAGTGTTTTGGGTTTTTTTTATCAGGAATTGGTGAGTAGCAGCCATAAAGTCTGGATTTGTGCTCGTTTGATGACAATAAGCTCGTCCCTTATTACATAATTAAGACTTAATTAAACATAACTGGCGCAATGTAGGTGTAGTCTGAAGAAGGTACACCTCTGTCTAACCTTTTGGGAATTACAGGCTATAAGTATTTCCTTATGCTGCCATTGCTTGTCTATGTCCTCAATCCATGTGCTATCAGCGGATAGTTTTGTCCATTTACTAGGTATTTGTTTTTTGGCTTTTTGCTAGCCTTCAATTCTGAATAAATACCGCGTAATGTTGACGATTTCTGCTAACGCGTTTTTAATGTCATGGCTTTGGGCTGTGTGACACGAGCGCCTCAAATTATTCACACTACGTTGATTATGTTGAGTCGGCGTTAGGGTGTGGCCACACTTGTTGAGGCGAAATCAGGTTTATCCGACCAGAGCTTTATGTCATCACTCAGATCCAACCTGTTCCTTGTGATGCCTCAAACCGAGGCTCGTATCCCACAGGGGGATACTCTTAGCGCGTTGCCACTTGGTTTATAAATTGTATCACAGAATAGTTGTATGCCTCTGGCTGAAAGCTTTCCACTTATGGCACCTACAGAATAGTCCGTTGAGCAGAAGTCTTAAAGTTGAACTGCGAGTGGCCATTTATTCGCAGTTAGAATCTACATATCATTTAAATTCCGAAAATATATATATATATAAAATTGATATAGGCTTCGTCACCCGGGCTATTTCTACTAATCTATTGACACCTCCTTTATTAAAATCCGAACAGTAGTTAAGGCGCTATGGTGAAACATGCATACACAGACATCCAAAATCATTACCCTTCCTTTTCGCTTCGCCGTAGTCGGGTAAAAAACGTTTTATGTCAGAGAGCCAATAGTCGGATGGTTTCGAGTAGAGCCTACCCAGCTATGGTTGGATTCAGACTGGATGGTGACGATGAGGTCGAGTAGTGTGTTCCGAAACAAGGTGACGATGACGATGTATTTTTAACATTTCTACGACCATGAATGTGAACACTCCCTGCAGTACTTTGTTGTTACCCAAGACCTAACGGTACGCGGCGTAACAATATATCTGTTTTAACGATAATCTAACTCCATCACTTAAATGGTTTAACTGCGCGAGTAAAATAAAATACGCTGTTGTCACAGTGAAGTTAAAAGTTGTAGAGTTTTACATTTTATAGTGGGAATTGTAGAGGAAGGCCAAAGAAACGATTTATGGAGTGGATGATATGGCAAGAAAGGAAATGTCTGATGGGATGACGTGTAATAGAGAAGCATGGGAGAAGAAGAAAAATACTGCACTGTCTCCAATAGGAATGTTTACTGACTTAAAAAAATGTGATTCTAAATAATTCTAATTAGTCCGTCTGTTAAATTATCGAAAAATATCGGATACGTTTTTTTTTGTTTAATCAAATCAATACAAATTTACGAAGATAAAACGCGTCAAAGATTTGAGTGGGGGTTGGTGACGTCAGTGACGTCAACGAATGTATCGACTTCATTGTTTGTTTACGTGAAAAAAGAAAAAATACGTGACCAATATTTAAGAAAATATTTTTTTTTTTTTAATTAGCCCGTATTGTCCCACTCCTGAGCAGCTAAGGCCTCCCCCCATTCCTTCCACTTCTTACGATGGTGTGCTTCATCTTGCCAGTTGGTGAGAAAGCCATCCAAGGCGTCCCGCCATCTTCTCCTCGGTCTACCGCGACCCCGTCTAGCTGTGTTAGGGCTCCATTCTTGCGATATTCGGGCCCACAGCTGCGGCGGCATCCGGCAGACATGGCCCGCCCAGTCCCATTTCAGTCTTGCAGCTTTATAAGCTACGTCTGCAATTTGCGTTCTGGAGCGCAGTATATATATAAAATATAAGATGCAGCGCAACGGATTACAATAATAGAACTAACCTTATCGATAAAAATACTCATTATCATATAATTCTTTTGCCCATATTATCCCAACTAAATAGTAGTTCACAAAAAAACAATCTAATTAGTCCGTCAGATAGATTTTCAATAAATAATGGACACATATTTTTTCTTTGTTCACGTAAACAAAAGATGAAGAGTTTACAGTGCTTCGAAAAGTTGTTTCAAGTCGTATGACGTCACAACGTTAGTACTTTTTTACCCACAAAGTGACGTCAAAAGCCCCTTACACATTTTATTTTCGTCAGTTCTTATTAATTTGATAAAACAAAAAACACGTATCCAATATTTTTCGATAATTAACAGACGGACTACCTAATTACTTACATTTTTTTAGTGAAATACCCTATTGGTGAGGAAGACATAAAAAATAAGTTTATTTTACTTTATTATAATTATAACAGATTGGATAACTGAGTATGTCGGTATTTTCCTTTGTCTTGTATGACAATAAATACTTAAAATGTCATAAAATTAATCGCTTTTAACATTAACCTAGATTTTTTATGAAGGTATATTCTAATGACCAAATTAATTTGTTTGCATACAAAACGTTAATTATTTTAGTTCAATAACAGTCAGGATGGAAGACTTACAGTGATCTGGAAAAAACATGAATTTTAAAATTAATTGACTGCGTTATCAATATGGTTTTTAATCATAATGCGCTTGGAATCGTCTAAAAATAGTTTATTTTTTTTGTTTTTAATGTATTTTAGTACTTATGTACTCGTTAATATGGTTTTTTTAACGTTAAACTTTTGCACTGCTACCCGTCAATGGTAACACTGTGAATTTGAGTTGGTCTAGTAGTTTACAGAGTACAACTGACTAACTACCGCACTCAGAGAGCTTTAATGATTACTTAGGCCATCACTTAGTAATGGTTTTGACAGTTTTGTCATACAAAAATATGTCAAACCTTTAGTAAGTGACGGCTAAGTAATCATTAAGTATCTCTGAGTAGGGCAGTAAGACGTCAGCTTATAGGTACTGATTTTACTATAAAACATAACCTATTGATATCACTGCATGCTCACCATGTAGGTACATCACAGGAGCTGATAGACGCTACTGAAAGTGCCAAACTCGTCGCCAAATTTTGGACCGCCTCAATTTAAATTAACATCGATCGACACGCTAAGAAGACGATGACTACATGCTTGTACATTAGATTTCTTATTTACATACCTAACCGTGAGATTGGTGTAAGTGCTAACTCTGCCAGAATATTTGGCGATAAGCAAACGTTGGAATTCCTCGTGAACGCATCGGTGCCGCTGGTAGTATTTGACAGACGGCGAGGTCATTGGCCAGACGGAATCGTGAATGACAAGGAATAAGATAAAATGAGATATTGAACTTGATTCTATTTGAATATGAAATACCTGATAAACACATCGTTTTGGTGAAATGTGGGTGTACTATTACTATTAGGTAAACTCACGCAGCTACTTTTAAAAGTGATTTTCTCCTACTGCATTGATAAACGATTTAAATATGTTTCCACGAATGTTGTATTTTCGACGCCATACCAGTATGAAATATCTCTAGCTTATCTCAAAGAAGAAACCGTTATTACCACAAGAAAATCGCTTTCGAATTTTTCTTAGTGTATACATTTCATAGCTCGTCACTACATCTTTGTCTAAACCTTCAGGAGTTACACGCGTGATGTTGTGTTGTTTTATGTTTATTGAGTTTAAAATTATTCTTACGTTGGCCATAGACCTTCCTAAACCAAAAAATGAAAACTTGAAAAAAAATCTAGTACTACATAGTAAGCCCACTAACTTCTTAAGACCAATGAGTTGTTTTGTCACACTCATACAATATGCTATGTTTAACCAAACAGGGTACAGTCAGCCTCAAAAAGATCTCAACACCGACAAGAATTCATTTGATCGTCTACAATTTTTCATGATATTTAGCTTCACTGGGTCTTTCCCAGTGTGGAATATGTTTTCTGGCTACATCACCATTATTCTCTTACTTTTATACTAATTCATTTGGTGTTGGCACAGCGTGTCTTCCTCTTCCATACTTCTCTATCACGTGTCATCTCATCAGACACCTCCTTTCTTGCCAAATCATCCTTTTACACAATCCATCCATCGTTTTTTGGCTACAATTAATGCAATCACACTAATATTATAAAGGCGAAAGTTTGTGAGTGTGTATGTTTGTTACTTCTTCACGTAAAAACTACCGAGCGGATTTGGATAAAATTTGGTACACAGATAGTTTATAACCTGGATTAACACATAGGATGGATTTTATCCCAATTTTATCAATTTTCACAATTTTCCCGTGTGATAATTTTCGAGTTGCAGCGGGTGAAAAAAGAAAAGAAAAAGTAAGAAAATTGTGTTTATTTGGCAAAAAAAAACCTTAAAAATAAACAAAACAAATTAAAAAAAAAGCAGATAAAAACCGCCGCTGGCAACAGCTAGTAAATTATAAAACGCAAAGATAAAATAAATACAACAACAACACAATACACACAATGAAATTAATTCATCGAGATTGACTGCTTATAACAATAGAAATCTCCGAATGCACTTACCTCAGTTTTTTCCGGTAAGATCTGTTTTTCAGTCAACGTTTTTTATCTAACTGTGTTTGGCCTGGGTGAACTCCCTAGCCCCTACAGACAAGATGATTAATCATAATCACTAAGTAAAGATTACGTGACCAGTCTATTTACTTTATGTAAATCTCGTGCTTTGCTTGTTTTCTTTGAGTTTATTCGAAGCCTCTGCGGATTGAGTTACTTCTTCATGTGTAATTGAATGAAGTTTGTGTAAAAGATATATATTAATGACTGCTCTTGGAAAAATTCTTATGGGGATCCATTTGGGGAAAACGATGGTTCGACTCTTGAGTAGGTACAAACTAAAACCGGAAGAGTTTGAAAGGGTTGTATGCCGTAGCAGGTGATGTTCTGTGTTTTCTGCTACTGAGTTTATGCATATCAAATACGATGATTTTGCTCGTGATACTGATTTGTTTGGTACGATTTCCAAGTAGGCAAACTGTTATTGGGTTTAAGTTTTTAAACTGACTTAATGGTCACTAACACTATTATTAATATTGAAGGGATATTTATCAAGGTTACTTTTAGTTTCGAGTTTAGTTTATCCGTGATCATTATTTTATTAGAATTAGAAAATTATTTATCCCGTTTTCAATATTAATAATAGTGTTATTGGGTTTTTCCATAATTTATCAGTAGCAGCCACGGAGAATGGATTAGTACCCTATTGATAGAAAAAAGGCTCGCCCCTGTTACACAGGACTTAAACATTACTGGCGAAATGTGGGTGTACCTACTAATTGGGTACACCTCTGTCTATGTCTTACGAAATTACAGCCGTGATGTTATGATTCAGAAGGATTTCATCATCATCATGCTCGCGTTTCCTGCCACATAAACCTCTTTTGGACTTCCGGATCATTCTATAGACTATCATTCCTAACAGCACCTGTCTTTTGTTTCCAGTTCTGTTCGAGGCGTGCCACAATGAGCCCACGTGCCTCCAGGACCGCGCCGGCCTGGAAGCCATCACGCAGCTTCATCACCAACTTGATGATGACGCCAATGGAAACGTTGACCTCAGCGAGAGTGATGATGTAAGTTGATGACCCATTTTTTACCCGACTGCGGCGAAGCTCAAAAAGAGGGTTATGTGTATGTCTGTGTCTTTGTTTCCTCATAGCTCCTAAACGGATGAAGGGATTTGAATAAAATATAAGTACGTCATTAGATTCGTCTTGATGGCGGGAGTGTCACTGGCTACATTAAAATTAAAAAATAAAGAAAATTGTAGATTTTGGGAGCCATATCGCGGAATGCAAAAAGTTTTTTTTTACCTTTACCGTCCAGTAGGGTATGAAGGGTTTTTGAAAAGGAGATTACAAAAATATAAGACACTTATATGTTTAAAAGAAATTCAAAGTGACAAATCCTATAAATAAAAACATAAGTTAAATCATATGCGAAGAATATTACGCGAACAACGAACGAACAAAAACAAAAGATCTAAAAAGTTGGATATAAAAAAAAGTATTTAAAAATCTAAAAAACCCGACGGAAAACCTGAAAAGCAAAAATCAAGCACATTTTAAATTAAACAAAACTTGGAAGCAGGGAGGGTTCATTCGAATATTAAATTATGAAATGAAAATAGAATGGTAAAAAAAGTAGTTATAAAAGTAAAAAATCAGTCGGTACTTTTTTAACCACATTTTTTTTTTGGGGGTGCGTCATCATCAATCATCAAATAACCCGCTCTTGGGCAGAGCGAAAGGGAGTGTCAGACTTCTACTGACTAAAAACCATCCATGTTCCTTCTTAGCCCTTTATGTCGAGGTCGCGGTATTTCTTACAACAACCCGCAGCCCAGACGTGAAGTTGTTGACCCTGGTTTTGTTTTGTCTAATAGTAAGAACTTCGACTTGCTGAATGCCTTAATGGTCTTTCCATCAAAAAATTCTCAGAATCATCCACGGAGTTTGCATTTGGGTCCGGTTGATGGCAATAAGCTCGTCCGCTATAATATAGGTATGGGTCTTAAACATAACTGTCAAATTGTGGGTGGAATAATTTACCTTTGAATAAGTCTTCGTTATTTATGTATGTAAGCGGTAAGCCCTAAAAGTTATAGATAGGGGCAACTGTGATGGTGTGATGCTCAATCTGAACGATAAACTGCATATTAAAATAATTCTACATGCAAAGAATAATCATTCTCAAAGTGTGATTTTATATTCATAAAGTAAAAATACATCTTTCTTTAGCGTAGCATACTTAAGAATAGCTCATAAAACAACTTCCTTAAAATTTGATTTTAGATAAACATACAAACACAATTGTACTTACCTTTTTCTTCGGACACCAAACTTTTTACCTATTTCGGTAATAAAATAAGGAAAACCAATCACATTTTGCCACGGATTTGTCTTTGTTTATATCTAAAATTCTTAACCTGGGACCTCGTGGCTTGGTTTTCTTTGTTTGACCTGAAAAATTTTTTTCTTTCTTGTGATTCCTAGCAAAAATTTACTATATGATTTCCTGAATTTTTTTTTGATAAACAAATGATGATTTGTGCTATAAAAGTTCAGTGATCTTCATAGAATGTTTTTTTGTTTATTGTTTTAAGACGATGTTTGTCCAGACATTCATAAGGGGCCATCCTTTAATGACGATAGGTTTTCACGCTTTTTCTTAGCCCAGCATCACAATCAGTATTGAAAGATCAGTTGGTTAATAAAAAAAATATAATGATTAAATAAAATCTTTGCTAAATACCTGTAACTCTTTTTTTCCAGTTCCTCCGCGAAGAGTTACAGTACGACAGCGGTTATGAGAAGCGGCAGCGCGCGTTCCATCACAACGATGATATGCACATCTCTGTTAAGGAGCTCTGGGAGGCGTGGCTGCGGTCTGAGGTTAGTAGTTCTTTGTTTATAACCAGCCTGTTACTGTCCCAATGCTGGGTAAAGGCCCCTTCTTATACAGAAGTCCCCAACATTATTAATTGTCATGTCAACATTATTATTCGTCGTGACGTTGAGCTCCTTGAGTTATAAGTCGAGCTCCACGATAACTGACAAATGCTTGCACTGACTGGACGGGTCCACTCAAATCTGTGTGGTGCTTTCTTCAAGAGACCATCTCACTGCCGCACTCAGAGAGCTTTAATGATTACTTAGGCCATCACTAAGTAAAGGTTTTGACAGTTTTGTCATACAAAAGTATGTCAAATCTTTACTAAGTGACGGCTTAAATAATCATTAAATATCTCTGAGTACCGCAGTCAGACAATAATCTGCATGGTTTTCATGTGTGTATTATACCTTATTGTTAACCCAAACGATTTTAAAATATTAAAAGAGTAACCTTTGGAGCTTCTTGCCGGTTCTTCTCCTTAGGAATCGACCAATGCACCGATCCGTGCCCCTTTTTACCGACGTTTTATAAGTGCCCATGTAGGCCTATGTGAAATAAAAATATTTTTATTTTCATTTTGATTAAAAGTCCATGTTTCCTCATGATATTTTTCCTTTACCAATGTAAGCGATATCCAAGAAAAACTTAGAAATCACATGCATATGAATTTCAAAAGTCCGTTTTAGATCTTGCCCGGATTGGACCTAGTGCGTGTGAGGTGAGGCCTAAACTTTTGCCCATCGCATAACTTTTAAAAATCCAATATTAGTCTCCACTAATATGCCTCGCATAATAAGGGAATTAGCAAGCTTATACCAATAAGTTGTTTGACCAATCGGTGATGATTGATGACGATGCTTGGCGATAATTTTATCTCAATGACCAACATTACTTGTGCGCGTCTTTAAGCTGAAAGATTATTATTATATCCATGGCGTTTTGCTTGGTAGATTAGTTACCTAGAAATTTGGAAAAGTCTTCAAATCCAGCAGTGGTGATAAAGATCAGTCTTACATCGAGCTAACCCATATTGTCCCACCTGCTGGTTAAACGCCTCCCACCATTGCTTTAAACGGTCACGATTATGAATATGAAATATTATTTGGGTATTATTTATGTTTTGTTTAATTTTCTGCCCATATACAATTCTGCTGCCATGCTCATCCTGAGCCGCAACTTTTTCCGAAAATCATTTGGGGCTGGCTTGGCATCAAATAACCCCTGCCACTCTTGGGCAGAGCGAAAGGGGGTGTCGGATTTCTACTGAAAAAAAACCACCCACGTTCCTTCTTAGCCCTTTATGTCGAGGCCGCGGTATCTCTTACAACATCCCGCAGCCCGGCTTTGTGACCTTACGTAGTAATTATCAAGTCATGAGACTGGGGACGACTGACTTTCAAATCTAGAACGAAAGATGTATACAGTTCCCTTAATTAATATTACAAACTTCAATTGCAGGTGCACAACTGGACGGTAGAGCAGACGGTGGAATGGCTGTCACAGTCAGTGGATCTGCCGCAATACAAGACCCTGTTCCTGCAGCACAGGGTCACCGGCGCCACCCTGCCTAGGTAAGGCATACATTTTCCCGCCGGGACTTCGTGTTGTTCGAAAGAGATACCGCGTCCCCGGACACAAAGGGCTTAGAAGGAACATGGGTGGTTTTTAGTCAGTAGAAGACTGACACTCTTTGCCGCTCAGCCCAGAGCAGGAGAAGTCTGTTGATAACTTCACACACACCAAAAAAAATGGCATAAATCTTACATAAACCGCCTTATCCCAGTGAAAATAAGCAGAAACAACAGAACGACACTTGCTCTGTAAGGCTTTATTATGAGTAGGTCTTCACAAAGTCGAAGTAGACCGATCCGATGAAAGTCGCAAGAATCCGCTGGGTCCGATTCGGTTTGTATGATGGTTGATGCCATTCGAGTAAATTATGCTTGTGGTGTTATTAGAAAAGTAGACTAATTAATATAATTCGAAATGAAATCTTACTTACGAGGTTTGTGAACGTCAGATAGACAGTCCATTCACGTGATATACTGGATCACCTACTACTTTCGTTTGTCAGCGGTAAGTCTAACCTAAAATAAAATGGGTGTTAAGTTAACATGTTTGAAGAAAGACTAGGCAGATATAGGGTCACAATCCTGACAAATATCGTTACTGACTATAAAAAAAATAAGTTTAAAAACTAAAACCCGACTACGAATAAAAACGCCGACTAATAAAACCGTGGTCTTAAAAGTATTAAACAAGAAAAATCGTCTAGTAAGTAGATAATTTGATAATTACTATAGAGGACAGCCGTAGTCGCATTCCAATGATACCTGATGCTCCTTCATGCCGTTCTTATTGATACAGAAATCAGCTGCTGGTTGCCATTATAAAGGTGGCATGCGACTACAACTGTCCTCTATAATTTATCAGTAGTCTTCTTTTCAAACAAATCCAGGTTAACATACGTTTGATATAAATGGAACAACTGCCACTCGAGCCCCGCTTATCTAACTGTGGAAGGCTCCTGTCATCATTTGACTGACAATATACGCTTTAGCATGTGCAACGAGCAGCCATCTTGGACATAACCGGGTGATCTAGTTTTGCATAAAAACATTTTCATATAACATCACGCCTTGTAATCCCCGAAGGGTTAGGCAGAGATGTACTTAATAGTGCACCCACATTTCGCCAGCTACGTAGAGGTCCCATGTATTAGGGGGCGACCCTTTTGGCATCAACCAGGCACATATCCTGTCCTTTCTCAGGCTCGTAGACTATCTGTGTACCAAATTTCATTGAAAACGGTTCAGTAGTTTTGGCTTGAAAGCGTGACAGACAGACAGACAGAGTTATAATATTAGTAATATTTAGCAGCCTATAATTTTCTCACTTCAGTGACTCAGGCCTCTTCTCTAGGCGAGGGATGGTCTATGATCCACCACGCGAGCCCAGTGCGGCTTGGTAGATGTCACATGTCTTCGATTTTTTGGTTTTAAGACATGCCGGTTTCCTCACGATGTTTTCCCGTTTCGAGAGCAGTGGTGACGAAATAAATTACACAAAGCAATGCGCCTGGCTGGGTTCGAAACTACGACTCACTGTTCGTAAGTTGGGGTCGCTACCGCAGAGCACCACTGCTCGCAATATTGGTAAGGATTATTAATATTTGCGGTCCATGGAGGAACATCCAGGAATACTCACATTGCGTTTTATACTATTACCTAGTATTAACTGGGTTGTGGAGGTCAGATAGGCAGTCGCTCCATGTAAAATACTGGTATTCAGCTGCATCCGGTTAGACTGGAAGCCGACCCCAATACACTTGGGAAAAGGCTAGGCAGATGATGATGATGATGACTGTCACTAATTTGACGGGTCTGCGGGTTGTTCGAATAAGATACCGCAGCCCAGGTCAAAAAGGGCTAAGAAAGAACATGGGTGGTTTTTAGTCCGTGGAAGTCTGACACTCCTCGTATGCCACCTGACACACCTCGACGAACTCCAGGGCGGTACAGGCAGAGCTGCGGGTTGTTCGGAAAAGATACCGCAGTCGATAGATTTGTTTAATTGAGGTATCGTTAGATTCATCTCATTAGTCCAAGTGTTCTTAGATACGAGTTTTTTTTTACGATTTCACTTTTTAAGGTGATTTTTTTTTCAAGTCTGCTTCGATTTTGGTGTCAAAATAATGGGTTTGAAATGGAGATTATAAATTATATACAATGAGGATATATAGGAGATAAGTATAAGTTTATATGACATTCAAAGTGACAAAACTATACTCCATAAAAGATAGCTTGATCTCTGCGACATAATATGTCAATTTGACATTCCTAGGGCTTCCAGGATATCAAAAATTGTCGATAAAAATTATCGACGTTTCGTACTATTATTGATGCTCATGTAACATATAATTGGGTTTAATTAAGAAATTGGATTTTATTTATTCACTATTATTTTAGATCAAGTATGTAAAAATGTAAATAATGTTATGATATTAAAATATACAATAAAATTAAAAGAAAAATTTATAATTCATTTTAATTTTAGTTTTATTTAAAAAATCTCGATAGTTCTGTGGTTGCGATGAATCATCGCCCATCACTAATTACGTCGGCATGCCCATAAAGTATGACATTGACAGGTACTGTCTGCAGTACTATGAAATTCAGTACTTTATAGGCGTGAATTTACTGACAGCTGTCGCAGAGATAAAGCTATCTTTTATGGAGTATAGTAGTAAACAAGTATATAATGTGTAATATAAAAAGTAAGTAGTTAAAAACCTAAAGAATCCGACTGAAAAAACTGAAAAGCAAAAAACAAGCCCATTTTACATTAAAGTGAATGCGACCACGCGGGCTACCTTGAAAGTTTCTCCTTAAACAAAACTTGTTTTCAGAAATACTAAATCTGAGCGTTCCCTTGATTGCTACAGTAGGAGAATTACTGCCGTACTCAGAGAGCTTTAATGATTACTTAGGCCATCACTCAGTAAAGGTTTTGACAGTTTTGTCATACAAATGTATGTCAAATCTTTACTAAGTGACGGCTTAAGTAATCATTAAATATCTTTGAGTACCGCAGTAAGTGTTGCATGAAACTCGAGTCGTGGAGTCTTATTAAAAAACTTGAGCTATTTTTGGAGACTCGAGTCTTATAATAAAACTTTAGAGTTCAAGTCCTTCAGAATTTGGAGTCTTTTGTAAAAATACTTGAGTCCAGACAAAACGACCTCAGAGGTTATTTGCGTTTAATGCATTTCAATTGTTACAAATTTTTATTGTGTGATTTATTTTCATCAATTTATAAATAAATATGGATAATCGATATAAAATCACCCAGTATTACCTATTATAATACTCGTACACGTACACCAACTCAAGTTCGAGACTCAGTCTCGGTCAAAGAACTTAAAAGACTTGAAAGTACTCAGAAGACTCAAAGTACTCGGACTCATAAGACAATAGAGTCCTAGTCTTAAAAATATACTCAAATCTCGAAATAAGGACTATAAGATTCGAGTTTCTTACAACACTAAATCTCGGTTTTTCATTAGCCAGTTAACTTTTAGCCAAGGAATAAATGTGATGTTTTGACACATTGTCTATACAAAAACTGTCAAAATGGCAAACTTACTCGTCAGAATCGTCAGTTAACTGGCGATTGAAAAACCGGCCTTAAGGAGAATAGTATTTAGCCCTGGATTATGTAACAGCAAGACAAAGGCTTCCCAACTCTCCTTCCACATCTCGAAATAGAGAAATGAAGCTAAAAAGACTCAATTTGTACATCGTTAACATTTGAAAAAATAACTGCTACTTACTCGTTTTACTAATCTGTTGGCTCATGGGGCCACCGTGGTGGCCATTCGGGTAATCCCATAATATGCAGTAGTCTCATACGGGTTCATGATAACAAGAATTATAGTTCTAATGACATAATTGTTATCGCGCCCGTATTTCCCGATGGGGCAGACAGAGGTGTATTTAGTATAAATCAGCCATAAATTCCACTAAAAAAAAAAACCTAATTTGATGTCAGAGGTTTTTTACTGCCCGTAGGCTTCTGACTTGGCTTGACATGTCGCACACTGGGGCAGGAGACTCTAATAAATGTCGGAAATTAAGAAAAAAAAAGAATAAAAATATAAAGTAAAATAAAGGAATTAAAAAAAATATCTTAAAATGAAATAATAGAATTAAAAAAATATCTTAAAATTAAATAATAACATAAAAAAAAAATCTTAAAATGAAATAAAAGAATAAAATAATTTACCTCTCATACAGTAATTAATTAGAATACTAATTCAGCTATTATTTGGCGGTATTTAAATGCCCTATAACCACTTCGTTACTACAGTGAAGTGTAATTACCCCTTGCAG
Organism: Diarsia rubi; assembly: GCA_932274075.1. Classification (NCBI taxonomy): domain Eukaryota; kingdom Metazoa; phylum Arthropoda; class Insecta; order Lepidoptera; family Noctuidae; genus Diarsia; species Diarsia rubi. Next base: position 14,572,231 of record OW026413.1, read on the forward strand.
ACTACCCTACTTAGTATTAGTGATTTACGTGCAATTTATGGACAGTTTCAAGCTAAAATTATATTTGGTGTCATTGAGCTATGAAACCTTCATATTCAGGTATGTGACTATGTTTTAGAATACTTTTTTCTTTATTAATCGTTTAACACCCCGTGTGTAGAGAATTATCAGGAAAATAAAGAAATAATAATTTTGTTAAGCAATATCAAACTACGTTTGCTATCTAAAAATAATCTGATCATTTGCTAATTATATATTAGACCTTACTTTCCCTAACTAAAGTTGAGTTTAAGAGATACTTATTTTGTAAATTTTTATATTGTATTGAGATTATTCCATTTTTTTTTTCATTGTTAGTATCTTTTTATTTCAGGTCGAATTTAAATATCCTTCAAATCTTATTTTTAACCCTATATAAGGGGTTAGTTCCGAGTCGACGTATTTACTCACAAATGTTTATAAAAATATTTAATATGTTATTTATAAACAACTAGCTGTTGCCAGCGGCTTCGCCCGCTACAACTCGAAAGTTATCCCACGGGATGATAAAATCGGAATAAAAACTTTCCTATAAGTTAATCCGGGTTATAAACAATCTGTGTACCAAATTTTATCCAAATCCGTTCAATAGTTTTTCGACAAACAGTAACAAACACACACTCACAAACTTTCGCCTTTATAATATTTGTGTGATAAAAAATATGTTAGTTACCAGAATTGTTTGTTTTATGTTATTACATATGGCTGTCTCTGAGAAGACTCGGTCCACTTTAAAACGTTTACAAGTTTTAATTTATTTGATGGCAGCTAAAACAGTCTCCCGCCCCATTGTGTCGTCAAGAAATATCTCTCGGCCATGCTGATTGGGTTTCCTTACGCTCACGATGTTTTCCTTCACAGAAGCAAATGATAATTATACACATAATAACACCACGCCTCTAATTCCCGTAGTTAGGCAGAAGTGTACCTAATAGTAGCTACACCCACATTTCGCCAGTTATGTTTAGGTACCGTGTAATAGAGGCCGAGCCTATTGCCATCAACGTGGCACGATTTCAGACTCCGTGACTGCTACTGAGATTTTGTAATGAAAAACCCAATAACACTTTGACCAACCTGGAATTAACCGAACCCAGGATCTCATACTCGACCAACGGGGCAGTCCATAGTCATGCATCCAAAAACATCTGATATGAAAGAAAAAAAAAAGTATTTATTGGCTTCAAACAAGACAGAACAAATTGACAAATAGTTAAAAGCTTAAAACATAAGAGAAACACTTAAAATTAGAATATACTTATATGCGTCTTGAGTTCGATAATCACCATCTGCCTAGTCTTTTCCCAACCATATCTTAAGTTCGGTCGTTATTTTGATAACCGTATTTATATCCCAACAGATTGGCAGTGAACAACATGCAGTACCTGAGCAACGTGCTAGGCATCAAGGACCCCATACACAAACAGAAGCTCGCACTCAAAGCCATGGACGTCGTGCTCTTCGGACCCCCTAAAGGTAGCGTGCATTTCTTGGACATTAGGCTCCACGTAAACGGACCACTGAGACACCTACCAACTTTTTGTATGGAAACGCCGCACGCGTGTAGCGAGTGGCGTGCACTTGCGACTCGGTTCAGTGTTCGCGACACACCATCGGTGGCGGCTAGTATTGTAAGAAACTCGAGTCTTATTTAATAAAACTTGAGCTATTTTTACAGACTCGAGTCTTATAATAAAACTTAAGAGTTCAAGTCCCGGGCTGCGGGTTGTACACTAGTTACCGCGGCCTTCACATATAGGGCTAAGAAGGAACATGGGTGGTTTTTAGTCAGTAGAAGTCTGACACTCCCTTTCGCTCTGCCCAAGAGCGGGAGGGGTTATTTGAAGATTTCCCATCACAAAAAAAAAAACTCCTTCATAATTGAGTCTTTTGTAAAAAGACTCGAGTCCTACCAAAAAAACTCAAAGGTTATTTTACGTTTAATGTCACACATTTTTGTGCGATTTATTTTCAATATATAAATATGTATGACGATATAAAATTCACCCTGCAGGGCTATTGCGTATCTTTTAAATGACAGTGGCTAACCTATAGTGCCTATCAATTACTGTCAAATGGTTCCATTTTGTACTAAACCATAACCAATTTGACAGTTAATCCATGGACAATATGATAGCCACTGTTATTTAAAAGATACACAATAGCCCTGCAGAACTACCTATTATAATACACCAACTCAAATTCATGACCAAGTCTAGCTCAAAGAACTCAAAAGACACAAAGGACTCGGACTCATGTAGCTAACGAGTCCCTAGTATACCTAAAAATCCGCTCAAGTCTCGCAATAAAGACTAAAATACTCGAATTTCTTACAACACTAGTGACGGCCATACACGCGCCACAGTGTTCGCTACTACCTTCACCGCCCGCCAGTACTCACTCATGGCAGCCACAGACCACCTTCGTTTGCGCGGTACTAAAGACCGTGGCGCGGAACAACCACCGGTGGCAGTGGTCGGTATACCGTTTGCACGAAGCCTAAGAGCGCATCATGGTTCCGTTCCACTGCCTGGGCAAAGGCTTATCCATTTTCTTTCCAACTCTCCTGGCGTTTTACCTTCTCTGGTCAATCAGTCAGGAATGAGTCCAAATCGTCACGCCAGCGGTCTTTGGACCTGCTCCTTAGAGTTTACTTCATTAGTTATCTATACTCAAGTTAAAGTTATTCTTTTTATTTAAGGAATTGGCTATTTGACTACTGTTAAAAAATCACGAAAATCTTATGTTATTTTAAAGAACTAATAGAAATAGCACGATGTGTGTAAAAAGTAATTAAATCGATAAAGAAATGGAGTAGTTACATGCTTTAGAAGTTTTTGGTGGGGGCACTTTCTATCCTCGTCGCGCGGAACGGCCATTTCTACTACGTAACCGTGACGTAACTATAGCGGTATGACATAATGACGTCACGTTTGTATAACGCTGTCTTTGTCTAACACGTCATTTAAAATCAGTTAAAACTAAGCCATTTTCGGTTCGATTTAATTACTTTTTTCACACATCGTGTTATTTCTGTTAGTTCTTTGAAATAACATAACATATTCGTGAATTTTTAATATGCAACTATTTTAATGCAATAGACAGAAATATGGGGGCAGGCCTCCTTTCTAGGAGAGGGATGAGCTATATTATATAATCCACCACGCAGGCCCAGTGCGGGTTGGGCAGTGCAGATAGGCTGTCGCTCCATGTAAAATACTGGTATTCAGCACCATTTGGATAGACTGCAAGACGACCCCAACAAAGTTTAGAAAATGCTAGGCTGATGATGATATGAAATAAAAAGCTAATAATACACTTTTTGCCATTGACTTTTCCGGAATTCCTCGAAATATTGCGCAAGCGAACGTCTAAGAAACGTCTGCTATTCCACACATACTCGTACCCACCGTTAAAATGCTAATCTATACTAATATTTTATAGAGGTGGAATTTGTTTGTCTGTTTGTAAGTTTTTATGTAGGTCCTTAATCTCGGGAACTAAAGATCCAATTCTGAAATATTTCATTGGCAGAAACCTACATTGTTGATGTGTGCTATAATTATGGAGGTGGTGGAACGTGAAAGGGAGAGAACCTCTCGTCGTAGCCACTGCGGGAGACGCTCCGGGCCATGTGATGGCGTCCGGCCACCGTCCGTCCGTCTTATGACGACGGCAGGCCGTGTCGACAACGTGTTCGTGTGCCACGCGCGAAATTATATTTATATCATGCAAATTAGTCGCGCTATCACAATTTTGCAGACGAAGACGGGTGCGAAGTGTTAGTATTAAACAAACAGCCCAGTTTGAAAACCACACCTTTATATTAATAATAAACCGGTTTTACATTATCTAATACTGATGATGACGATAGATCAAGGGAACCGGTTTCTCTAGAAGCCTCGTTTTAGATAAAATCGTTTGTACTTAAACCTGTTGGGCCTGGCTTGTTCTGCGTTTTGTATGAATGTAGCTTATTTACTTATTATTGTGTTACATAACATCACGCTTGTAACCTCCGAAGGTTTACGCAGATATGTACCTAATATAATACCCTTATCGCCAGTTATGTTTAAGTCCCATGTGAAAGGGGTTGATCCTATTGTTATCTACCGGGCACAAATCTAGACTCCGTGGCTGCTACTGAGAAATTCCTGTTAGAAAACCCCAATGATACATTGACTTTTGGGGGGGGGGGGGGTAGGGAAATCTTCAAATAACCCCTCCTGCTCTTGGGCAGAGCGAAAGCGAGTGTCAGACTTCTACTGCCCAAAAACCACCCATGTTCCTTCTTAACCCTTTATGTCGAGGCGCGCGGCATCTCTTGCAAACATCCCGCAGCCCAACAACACATTGCCTGACCTGAAAATTATAAAATCAATGACTCCGCGCCGAAAAGCTAAGGATCTAGATAAATGACGTACCTATGCAATTTACAGCTTATGGATAAGGCTGATGATAATACCAAAAAAATAAATAGCCTTGAAAACAAGGTTTTTTTTTCAAATAACTTGTTATCATAATTGGAATAAGTTTGAGTTTATATCATCTTGTTAAATTCTGTATTTTATTACTTAACCGATTATGGGGCACGTTAAATAAGATTTTTATTATCTTAGCCAAGCCCCAAATGCTTCATGTCATGGTCGAGACATCATTTATCTATGATCTGCCACACGCATATTCGGCACGGCACATTCGATTCCAGTATTTTTTAAACTAGAAAACCGATTCCATTTTTCTTTGCTGTCATTCGTAGATCTTGGACAGTTGTTAAAGGTAATCTCTGGCCTGAAACTCTTGATAACCGGTCTTACCAAGGGGAAGTCTTACCCAGGAGTAACTAGGATGTGGAGTGGAGGTCAGATAGGCAGTCGCATCGCAATAATAATTAATTAATGTAAGTAATATTGATGTTTCCTGACTTAAAAAAATATGATTCTGATTACTCCGTCTGTAAAATTATCGAAAAATATTGGATACTCACGTATTTTTTTTTTTCAAATCAATACAATTTGTTGAAGGGTGGGGGTTTGTGAAGTCACTCAACGGTAAAAAATTTCATACTAATGTCTTAGAATATGACATTGTTCGTTTATGTGAAAAAAGAAAAAATATGTGTCCAATATTTTTTGGTAATCTATCTGGCGGGACAATTTTTTTTTTAAACTACCTTTCAGCTGAATCCGGTTAGACTGGAAGCCGACCTCAACATAGTTGGGAAAAGGCTAGACATTATGAGGATCATGATTTTCTGACTATTTATCCAAATTAGTTGTTAATTACGAGAGAAGTCAGTCACTCGTTACTTTTCGGTGCGATCATTAGGATGTTTTTGCCAACAATTACTTACATTAATTATTACTCTATTCATTCATGTTCAAATAACCGTCATGCTTGTAATGAAGGGTAAACAAACAAAAGGTGTATGTACTTTACCTTTTTTCTTTAGTCTGCCATCGTTATAAGCTACTTATATAATTACTGTAAAGTGTACAGTCACGTCAGTCTTAACACCACACCTATAATTTTCGAAGGGATGCAAGCAGACTTGTACCTCATAGTACAGCCACGTTTCGCCAGTTGAAAAATAAAATAGGGCAAGCTTTTTTCCAGGCACAAATCCAGTGAGAAAAGGGTAGTTGACTGACTAAAAACATTATGATTCTGTTTAGTCCGTCTGCTAGATTATCGAAAAATATTGTATAGGTACATCTTTTTTGTTTTATGAAATTAATAAAAATTGCGAAAATAAAACGTGTCAAAAATCGTGAGTGGGGACTGGTGATTTCACTTTCTGGTACATAGTGTACCAATCTGCGACGTCGCGTCGCGCGACATTTCGAAGCACTGTATCGTCTTCTTTTATTGTTTACGTGAAAAAAGAAAAAATACGTGTCCAATATTTTTTGGAAATCTATCAGACGGACTAATTAGATTTGTTCTTGTCAACTACACATCACATACGAGTACCACATCTAGTTGCGCGCGTTCCGTGTACATTTAAGCTGTTCCAAGTTATTACAAATTACCCTACACTCATAGACAAAATATTGTATTTTGTAAGTATATTGAGGGTATATTTTTTTCCTGTTGCTAAAACTGTACCTACTTTAGAAAATCAATATTTTGTAATCTAGTTATAATATTTCTCATGTAAGTGAATTTTTTTCTTATGGGAAATAAAAAATATCTCAAACCCAAACTACCCTAATACCTATCTGACAAGAAATATTAATAAAATATTTTTATTATGAAAATGTTTTACATGAAACGAGTATTTATATTCTAAAATCGACGTATTACGGTACGTTTACACCGCACTTTTGTGCTTGGATCTCAACCAGGTCTTCCCCGCTAACTTCTAAACATCATAATACCCAAATAATTACGTAGCTAGTAACTAAGTACCCTTGTTACGTAGGTACTCACTTCAATTCTAGAAACAACTACATCAACCTCGTAAAAACAAAATTAATATTTAGCCAGACAATGTTTATACAACGGCGTTTTGCTTCTTGAAGTTTTTTATATTTTTTACTGGCAATGATTCAGCATAATGGCAATTTAATGGCGAGATAACTGAAGAATATGGTTGTATGTAGGTAATCGCTAGTTAGACGATGTAACAAGTGTTATTTGGAAAAATATTATTTTATTCGATTTTTGCTTAATAATTGTAAGAAACGAATGGACTGTGTCAAGAGTGATATGACAAGAAATGAGGCGTCTAATGAGATGACGTGTAATGGAGAACTATGGAAGAACAAGACATGCTGCGCCGCCGCGCCGAGGCCAAATAAATAGAGTAGGTACCTAGTTAACAAAAAAAATCTAATTAGTCCGTCAGATACCTAGATTTTCAAAAAATATTGGACAAGTATTTTTCTTTTTTCACGTTAAGAAACAATGAAGACGATACAGTGCTTTGATATCTCGTGTGACGTCATTAGTATGGCATTTTTTGTCGGTCAGTGACGTCACAAACCCCCACTCAAATCTTTGATGCGTTTTATCTTTGTTAATTTTTATTGATATGATAACAAAAAATACCTATCTTATATTTACGAAAATCTAACAGACGGACTAATTAGAATCACATTTTTTTTAGTCCGTAAACATCCCAATTGTGATAAAGGCAAGAGAGTAATGATAAATAGTAAGAAACGGTATGGTATTCTATACCGGGAGTAGGTACAGGACACGATGTATGAGAGACCATTCCATTCTTAAATTCTGTAATGTAATATGAGTATTCGAGAAGAATCTACTGTTGCAATTCCAATTGGCAATCATCTGCCTAGCCTATCCCAATCCCAACTATGTTGGGGTCGGCTTCTAGTCTAACCGGAGCGTCTTTCTATCTGACCTTTACAACCGAATTGGTAGAAAGGTCAGGGTAGCCCGTTAACAATTGCGCAACAGGATATTTTTTATGTGAGCTCAACCTACGTGATAAGGGTCTGTAACAGTTCTGGTTAGTCTTTGAAACAATATACTAATGGTTTTTCTTTTTCCGATACTAATTGGTGCCCAAGATACAGGCTTTGCCTAGTTTGGGTTCAATGTACCTAAAACCGTGTTATATTTTTGTCAATACAGTCAATTGTATTTGGTATTAAATATTTTCCTTTGCGCTTAGTTATAAAGAATACCGCTGAACACAGGTAAACGCTAGGAAGGCTTCTAAACAATAAATTTATTCAGACTACAAAACCACAATACCAACCTAATAAACGAACCACATCAATGGAACCAACATAAAATAAATTGTATAGCACCAACCAACACCATGGCTCGTTGAAGGTCAGTCATAGTGCAAAAAAACGTTTCATTATGTGCCCGATAATAGATCTACGGCTATTGTTGTTGTTCATTGATAGGGTTTTGTTCATACGTGACGATTTGCTTGCGACATGCGATGACAGCTGTAATTGAAGTCGCAATGTTTAAGGTGTCTTGTGGATTATTTACTTGGTCACCTTTTTTTATGTAAAAAAAAATGGAATATAATTTACCGAACAATTTGATGACTTAGGTCCAGTGGGAAAAAAATAAGAAATAATTGGTGTGTATTGACACCAATTCTTTAAATATAATTTTATAAAGTTTTATTAGGGGAGGAAATTGACTTGTCGTCGAAGTAGACCGCTGCGAAGTTAGTGTGGCGATCTGATCTTGTTTGTAGGGTGAACATGACCAGATATCGCAAATGATAGAAAGATTTGAAAGTATAAAGTGAAGGTTTGCCCAGCAGGGTAAGAAAAGAATTATAAAAAAGTTACATAAAATGTATGCCCCAAAAATCGATTAAATCGCGTACTGTTTACATAATTCATTGTCAGTCATGTAATAATTATTATTGAGGCTTTGAGTTACAATATAAAAGCCTAGACTCTTAGGAAGCAGAAACAAATGTCGCAACAGAACTTTTTCATAATTTCCCGTGTCTCGTCCAACGTGTCAAAAAAAAACGATTTATCATCCATTATGCTGCCATTGTTATCATAATAACGTTTGGTTCACGCATGACGATTGTTCTATATGACCTTATTTATCACTAGCTTTTCCTCGCGTTTTAGTCTGAAATTATCCCACGGGAACGTTTTAAATATAGCCTATGACATTCAGGGACAATAAAGCTTCCCATTGGTAAAATAATTTTCAAAATTGATTCAGTAGATCCAGAGATTACCCCCTAATCTTTATAATATTAGTATAGATTAAGGTGATCATCGTATACACATCATATCGTAATGAAATCAGCTGTCTGCATGCCTAAGTTGTAAAACTTAATAATTTATTCATTCATGCATGCATCACTAATTTATCAATGACCCTGTTTACTGTACAGCCTTTGGCTGAGAGACTGAGAGCAAATGTTTGTAAAACTATCATGCTTACGGTGGAGAACTGGTGGAAGAGTGAAATTCAAATTTTCTTTTGTTTTTCAAATTTACAGGTCAGTGTCTAATTCGAAATTGACCAAAATATGATACGTGACCGTTACAAATACCGCTTAACAGAGCTGTAATCATTAAAATCATGAATACATCCTGAAGTTCATTTAATCCCAAATGGAATAAGTTTTTCAAGTAAATGATAGCGTGACGATTGACAGGGAAGAATGGAAGATAAACAGTGTGAAGATGATGATAAGTATTCCACGAAATAGTTGTTAAACAAGGGATTAACTTGAGGGTTGTATTGATGACTCCGATTTAATATGGAACTCATAGCAAAACAATTTCAAAGAATTCCCCACTGTAATGAACCGTTTAGCGACGAAATTATAACACGTTCTAGTATGAAGACATCAAGTGTTGTGTGATTGTGTATGCACGTTGGGCATTGTTTTTTATGCCATTACAGTCAAACTTGCCTCTTTTTGTGGGTGCCTTTTATATTTGCCAAAGAGTTGCCGCCTTTGATTGGCGATGGACGAAAAATTTTCGCGTAATTGTTAAAAGTAAATCGGTTTTTATTGCGTTTGGTGATATTTTTTGGCCGACTGCGGCGAAACCCAAAAGGAGGGTTATGTGTTTTTTAGTGTCTGTGATAAGTGTGTTGCTAACTAGTTAACTGCTGAGGACGGAGGATTCAAAGTGTTTTAGGTTGGGGCATTTTTATTATAAAAACTGAAATTATGATTGGATATGAGTGTAAGAAAATATTGAGCTTAAATAATTCATTTGAAGCTTGGTAGGTACTCGTTTAAATGTGTTACCCTGTCAAAGAATATAAATTATTAATTTAAAAAAAAAATATATTAGAATAAGAATTGTCTTTAGGTACATTTAAGCGCAGTAGTGTTATTCTTATAAACAATTAATTGTATAGTTTTTAATTTATTTCCAATCCGATGCAAATAAATGCGATTCCAAATGAATTAGGGTAATGGCAAGAGAACGATGCTTGTATAGAAGTTGAGCATTGTTTAATTACTTGAATTACGTCTCCGCCACACTAATAAGTCTTTCAGACAGTAGTAGGCCATTCGACAGTCTGTATAGGGTAGGTTCTGTTGAGACTCCGTACTACGCTACGCCAGGGTCGCCAGGTTAATTCGTTACCAGTTACCACCAAGTTTTCAGCGATTTTTTATTTTAAGGGTATGAGGATCAGGATGTAAATGTTTCGCCCTCGTCCTTGATAAAGGATCTTCCGTCCAGATGGTCCACTGTCACAGTTACAGTCAGAAAAAAAAAATAGTTTCTAGACGACTTTATTTTTTTAGCAGCGTGATGTTTTGTTATTCTACTAATAAATACAAAAGTTTGCGAGGTCGTATTGATATCTAAATGATAGCAAATGGATTGGGATTATTGAAATCATAACATAACACCAGTTCATAACATATTAACATCACGCCGCGCCGGTATGTTGTGAAGGGCACATGTGAATCACTAAAAAGTGAAAAATTAAAACTTAGTTCTGAAGGCTTTGGCAAAAAAATTAAATCAAACAAACAAAAGTCACCGACTTCAGAAACTAATTTTTCTTCAAAATTTTATTCTTCACTTGTTATGTTTGATTTTTTGTCGAAGTCGGTTTTATTTTTTTGTTAAAAAGTTTTTATTTTTCACTTTTTTATCAAGTTTATTTAATTAGTGGAAATAAACGGTCGAAACTTGATTTACTTTGTCATTTACGAGTAGTAATCAGTTTTCATTTAACAATATTTTATCCTGTAGTGTGTCCATGAAATCTTAATTAGGTACTGATCCACAAATCTTGATCCATTCTCCGATCTACCAGATTCGTTACTAAGCCTCGCTATTGCTACAAAATGTGGTTTTGTCTGATAAAATTGATGGTATGGTCCCTTTGTCTGTCTTGAGTTTTGAAACGCACAATAATTCATATTAAAAGATTCATAAACTGATGTTATCAGCAAACATGTTGAGTTTTCCAAAACGGACATTAATGAACAAAATTAATACTTAAAACCTAGCAACATGCCCCATAAAAGTTAACAACTTTAGCAAACAATGAGTGTTACACTTTTGTTACTAGACCCAACAATAAAACAAAATTAAACGATATCCTATGGTTTGTGTCACTAGAATGCATGGAACGTAATGTCAGACCGCAAGTTATTACCACTTATAAACATGTTATTACTAGAGTCACCACTTACGGACTGTTTTCCGAGACTGTCCCACAAATATCGGCCTGAATTATGTTGAGCTTTGCCCTCCTGGAGTCCTTGATTGCTGCCCACTCGTCAATAATGAGTTGTGATGATATGAACGTAGTGTCTATTTTTTACTTAGCGACAAACTATTCAAAGCAATTCGCAGAAAAAAACTTACCATCATGAATTCTTTCAACATCAATTCGTAGAAAACAAGTTTGGAAGTTATATATAAATCTGTGTTTTGTGTGTTTTTTTCATTCGTTATATTGTTATGTAATAGTTTTTCGTATTTAAAAAGATTTTCCCATTACCTATTTAAAAAAAATCAAAAAAAAATCTAGATGCATTGGTTGTAATCATAATAAAGTGGTAAAGTATAGAACTTATCATTACGCTTAGCTGTACACTATGTTATTCTTACATGAGCGTCCAATGCAAGTGATTTTCAGGCAAAAATTACCGTAATCAGTTGGAATAAGTTCCTATGAATAACTTCAAAAGAGTGAGGTTTTTATTTTGACCTTTGAGCTCACTGAAGCCGAACAAGCCTCAGTCTCATTAGCAGACTATTTCTATGGTCGCTCTTATATAACACATTGTTTTAAAACCTACAATATGATATGTGGGAAGTGTGAAAATCAAATATTTCATGCTATGACTTTATCGTCTTTAGTCGAACAAGTCTCCATGATATCATCATGTTTGACAAAATACGGCGACCGTGACAGGTTACGCAGAAATTACACTGTTTTTTTTTTCTTAAATATCTTAATTGAAAAAAAAAACACGATTTACTGCATCAATTACATACTTGAATTGCGTAAATCGCGTCGATGTTTCTGAGTAACACCGAAATATAAATAACATTAAAATTAACTCGAATGAACCTATTATACATAAGTACGAATTTCCACAAAGTAGTTTTTTTATCAAATAAAACATGTACAGAAAAACACTCTGTAACCAAAATTAGCATTAAGGAAAAACCAGAATCGCTTATAAGCTCGTGTCAAAAGGAGCGTACAATTGATTTTTTTGTCAATGTAACAATTGTGTCTCACGTAAACCAAAACGATGGTGTCACTAGCGTTACATCACAACTTCAAGAGCGATTTAGCTTCATTCAAACTTGACTTTAGTGATCGGTAGCTGTGACTGTGAAACACTATTATAAATACTCGACAAATTAACAGTTACTTTCCTAAGTGATATTTAACATTAACAATAATTACTACAGTGCAATATAGTGATTATTGAAGTGGAAATAGTGCATATTTTCCTGTAATGACAATGGAGTGATGAGTCATTTTAGAAACAACGTGAATTGATTGCTGCTAGTATGTAATAATAAATGTTTGAGACCTGGATCGCAGTGTGTGCTTCGTACGGTGTTTACCTGGCTTTTAGTGGGCGTTATGTGGAGTTGACTGATGATGATGGTAAAATCAAACCTACATAATACCTTCAGTATTGATTCAGTATAGATTCAGTATTTGATTGGCCTGTTGGTCTAGTGGTTAGTGACCCTAACTGCTATGCCGGAGGTCGTGGGTTCGATTCCCACCCAGGACAAATGTTTGTGTGATGAGCACGATCATTTGTTCTGTATCTGGGTGTAATTTATCTATAATATGTATGTATTTAGAAATATATAAGTATGTTTATCAGTTGTCTAGTACCCATAACACAAGCTCTGCTTAGCTTGGGACTAGATGGCGTTGTGTGATAGTTGTGGAATATTATATTATTATATTTATTATAGTAACTATAACATGTGTCAGGGAGTACCTCCCGTCGGGGCTGCGGGTTGTTGTAAGAGATACCGCGGCCTCGACATAAAGGGCTAAGTAGGAACATGGGTAATGTTTAGTCAGTAGAAGTCTGTCACTCCCTTTCGCTCTGCCCAAGAGCGGGAGGGGTTATTTAATGATTTCCCACCCCAAAAAAAAATTGCGTAGATACCTTGCTGGTCTGCTACACTGGGTTGGAATCGAACCCAGTGATAACTATCTGGTCTGGGGCTCATATTTAGGAGTCGTTCTTGCGACCATTAGATCAATGAGGCAGTCAATGACCAGTAAGGAAGATAGTTATTATATTCGACCTTTTCCATAATAGACTGTTTAATTTAGGTACTATTACTCGTTATCGCTATACCTAAACGTTTGTTGCTTAAATACTGACAGCATAACTTAAGGTGGAAGCTCACATCTGGCCCGCGAAATTCTAATTTTCTTACGTTTTTGGCAATTTGCAGGCCAGTGCTTGGTTGTATGTTTATGAAAATTTGATTTGCGACTGTAAGACGTATGAAGTTACCGAATTATAACCATCAAAATTACTAACTACTAAAGAACGACGACTAAATTACTAAAGAATGACTTTTACATGCAAAAATCAATCTTGACATGAAAATGAACTTGGAGGGTTGTATTGATAATTTTGATGGTTATAATTCGGTAACTTCATACGTCTTACAGTCGCAAATCAAATTTTCATAAACATACAACCAAGCACTGGCCTGCAAATTGCCAAAAACGTAAGAAAATTAGAATTTCGCGGGCCAGATGTGAGCTTCCACCTTAAGCTGGAAAATTAAGTTAATCAATATACAAGATGATTTTTTTGTCACCGTCCAAATTTTTTCTAGGCATTAGGTATCATTCATTAACACTACTTATTTAAAAAAAAAAACGATACGTAAAATTTTCATATTAAATATTTTTTTCGAAACAATTATCCGTGAAACGTTTATCTCAATATTTTTGTATTGAGTCATACTAAAAGAAAAAACACGTATTCAATGATTTTCGCCAAAGATTGAAAACTTATCAGAATTTGGACGGTGACTAAAAAATCATCTTGTACAGAATCAAATACTAGTGATCTGGGTAAATGAGCAGGTTTTATGAAACTTAGTAATTAAATAGCAGTTTGACGGAATTCGTAAAGCTAATTTTAGGCAGGAACCAGTCTAAATTTTTTTGTAATTATTAAAACTAGATTTCTATTCTCGGCCGTTTAAAAAAACGTGATACTATGAATAAGCGTTTGAATTCGTTACATTCGATCACTAATGTCATAAATGATTTGTATTATATAAATATATATTATATTTGTACTACTACGGTGGAACTATGCCGACCATTACAAAATTAAGATACTTGCGAGTATCCATCATTCAATACATTAAACTTTTTTTTGGAAACAACGTTTATTAAAATAAAAAAAAATAAAGAAAAATAGTTTTAAAAAAACGAGTGCCCTTTCTATTAATTCGATGCTGAATTCTCTCTTGATCCTAGCTGCAGAATCAAATCATGCCTGGCATAAAAATGTATTGTTGTTGTAAACTTTGCACACACCTTTATACGGCCAAAGGTATGTGCAAAGTTTAGGCTTAATCGTTTTGGGGAACTGGGTGCTTACTCTGGAATATAATTCCAATAGATCGACATTGGTCAAACGTCACTTGGTTGAGATAAACGTCAGGGATTGGCTGGACTCTATGAGTCTAGCCAATCCCTGTCGTTTGACTGACAATTCCAATGTCGATCTATCGGAATTATATTCGAGAGTAAGCACCGTTTAAGATTCAGTTGGAATATTTGACCATAATAACTAAGTAACGTCGGGCAGTAGTTTCTTCTTTTATGGACGATGATGAACTTTACACGCCTTTTTTTGCAAGGTGGATAATCATCAAATTACTCCTCCCGCTCTGGGCGGAGCGAAAGTTAGGGTCAGACTTCTACCGACTAAAAAAGACCCGTGTCCCTTCTTAGCCCGTTGTGTCCGAGGCCTTGATATATCCTTCGAACAACCCGCAACCCTGTTCATACCCTTCCTTACATTCCCATGAGACAATTTCTGATCTCCACTCACGCAAAAGCTAGATACAAAATATACACGAGTAGAGAACAAATGCTATTTGAAATTGTCATACATTTTCCTACTTCGTTTGGCCTTTATTCAAAGCCATTAAGTTAACCTATCGTTACAAACTGTTCTATATTATTTTATCACGGTGTACTTAAATTTAATTTGATGTATTGGTACGTATTCAATCTATGATGTAAATGGTTGAGCCTGTAGTTTTAAACCATCCCCTAAGTAACGATACCACTCAGATCTAGCCTGTCCCCTTGCTGCCCTCGCCCAGCGACGCCCTAAGCCGAGGCTCGTTCTCCACCCTCTTGGCGTGTGGCAGTATAGCAGCCCACCAGACATAACACCGGTCGAGGGAACTTTACAGTCTGCTCTTCATATCCCTAAACCGTTTTTTATGTTTCGTATAAATCAGAAATCATTCCTGAAAGCCTGATAAGTCGTTAGGTATATGTTTTTATCAGCAATAATGTTTCATAGTGGATTCATTATCGCTAAATAATCTGGACAATAAATCACCTAAGGCTTATTAAAGGGCAACGCTCCACATGACCATGAATTGTCTAAAAATATTTTTGTTGCCGATTTAGAGATGCTTTACCACCCGAAAGAGGCTACTTACTGGTATCATCATCATCAGTTTCCAGTCTAACCAGATACAGCTGAATACCAGCATTTTTACATGGAGCGACTGTTTATCTGACCTCCACAGTTAGTACTGGGAAGATGTAAAAATGACAGCCGGGATCAATGACTTAACGTGCTTTCCGACCGAGGCATGGAGGAAACTAGATACTTTTGTATTGAAACCAAGCTTTGCTACAAATAGGGTAGTTGACAAAAAAATCTAATTAGTCCAGCAGATAGATTTCCAAAAAATATTGGACACATATTTTTTCTTTTTTCACATAATTAAAAAATTAAGACGATACAGTGCTTCGAAAACTCGTGTGACGTCACATCGCACTGCATTCTGTACCAGGTAGTGACGTCAAAAGCCTCTCATGATCTTTGACGCGTCTTATCTTATTCAATTTTTATTTATTTGATAAAAACAAAAAAACACGTAAGTATCCAATATTTTTCGATAATCTAACTGACGGACTAAACATCACATTTTGTTTAGTCTGGGAACATCCCTATTGATCATTACAAGTTTCACACTGTAATGCTCAGAAGTGCAATTACATGGTCGACTGCACAAAATAAGGACATTCAACCCCACATCAATGAAAGTTTTAGTTTGATTGAGCCTTATATTGTAGCAGTAATGGCGAATTTATAGTGCAAGTGTGACTGTATTGGTTTACCTACTATTTTAAAGTCTATTAATATAAATATAATAAGTCTTTTAAAGTCTATTATATTGACTGACCTGTTGGTCTAGTGGTTAGTGACCCTAACTGCTATGCCGGAGGTCGTGGGTTCGATTCCCACCCAGGACAAATGTTTGTGTGATGAGCACGATCATTTGTTCTGTGTCTGGGTGTAATTTATCTATAATATGTATGTATTTAGAAATATATAAGTATGTTTATCAGTTGTCTAGTACCCATAACACAAGCTCTGCTTAGCTTGGGACTAGATGGCGTTGTGTGATAGTTGTGGAATATTATTATTATTATTAATAGTTAAACTTTAACCAGTTTGGTTACCGCCTTATACACACAAAAAAAATGGTACTTACCTACAAAAAAAAGGTATTCGCTTACAAAAATGTAACCTTCAAATGTGGATTCCTCGCGGAGTATCGAAGCGTGAAGTACTTACGGTGCTATTCATGTTTTTACTCTACTGTATTTCACCTTTATGAAAGCCGCATATATACATAACATCACGGCTGTACTCGCCAAAGGGTAAGGCAGAGGTGTACCCATTATTACACCCACACCCCCATGTAATAAAAGGCCAGCCTATTGTTATCGCCCGTCAGAGCTGCGGGTTGTTCGCAAGAGATACCGCGGCCTCGACACAAAGGGCTAAGAAGGAACAGGGGTGGTTTTAGTCAGTAAAAGCCTGACACTTCCTTTCGCTCTGCCTAAGAGCGAGTGATGATTTCCGAACCCAAAAAAAAAACCTTATCAACCGGGCACAAATCCAGACACCGCGACTGCTAATGAGAAATTCCTGATTGAAAAACCTAATAACAATTTGCCCGACCCGTGAATCCTACCCAAGACCTCATCCACAGAAGTCGCTCTTGCAACCATTACTAGACCAACCTAACAATCGTATCAGATGTAATTTACCTTATTATAATCATTTACACAGCTTGTAGGAAAATAATTATGTCGCCTTCACAACTATTTTGCGGTCTGATCTCACCTTTAGATTAGATGTATGACCTCCTCGCTGTGACCTCTAGCATTGATAGCAGAAGTACCTGTTGTCAGTGTAATTATTAGATAACGCCCTGATTAATTCTGCATCGGAGAAAATTACGAACTTTACACATAAACTTTCATCATCGATTAAACCTTTGGTCTACCATGGATCCGTGAACTAAAGTTATCTAAAAAACCCATGATGTCGTTTTGGTGGTGATCCGCGTTTCGGCATTATATTGGGATTGCGCAGATCCACGTTCCTCAGCGGCATACCGCAGGTCAACTCTTCTATGGGTAAATTTCATCGTAACAGAAAGAAGTATTGATCAAAAATTTTAAATTCTAGAATCTAGACCGTGCCCTGCTTTGTGGGTTAGGATAAAGGATGAATGAATGAATAAGATTTAACATTATTTTTTTAACAGATTGAGCGCCTTATTATAGACACAATTAAAAAGCCATTGTTTTATGTAGGTACAGATGGTGTTCGTAAGGCGCGCGAGGAGTTAAAGGTTCATGGACCAATGAGTCAAATCTTATACATCTTTTTAAACGTGTCTTATGCCGAACCTAGATTATACTTACTGGATTTTTAAGATTGCCTCGTTGGTCGACTGCTGTGCATCAAGTTTTGTGTTCAATTTCCGGGCCAGGCGGTCTTATGAAGTTCCCATAAGGATTTTCTCAGTACCAGAAACGGAGACTGGATTTGAGCTCAGTTGGTGGCAACAGGCTCGCACCCAATAGTTACCCAATTGACAAAAAAAACTAATTAGTCTGTCAGATAGATTTTCAAAAAATATTGGACACGTACGACTAATTTTTCTTTTTCCACGTAAACCATAAATGAAGACGATACAGTGCTTCGAAAACTCGTGTGACGTCACATCCCACTACATTTTTGACCACGTACTGATGTCAAAAGCCCCCATGATCTTTGACGCGTTTTATCTTCGTCAATTTTTAATCATTTGATAAAACAAAAATCACGAATCCAATATTTTTCGATAATCTAACTGACGTACTAAACGGAACCATATTTTTTTTACTTAGGACACATCCCTATTACTTGGAACTTAAACACAACTGGTACTTTTGGGTACACTGCTGCCTAACTCGGTTTACAGGCGTGATTTTACGGTATGATTCAAGACCAACCTTACACTAGCTACAGTACTTATATGTAATATAGTAGCCTTAGTTAATAGCAATTACTCACGATTGCTAGGCAGATAGCAAGTGTTAAAATGTCACATGTCACCACCAATCGCGTTGATTAATTTGTAGTTTGCCTCATGGACGGTTTTAGTAGAGTAGCTCGTAAAGTGATAACACGAGACCACACAGACACGCTCCAGTTTTATGGTATTGAAAGGTCCAATTGATTACTGTTAAATGAAAGAATCTCTTCGAAATATGGGAAGTAATAAACGATATTTGAAAAAACGTGCATACGTTTATCCTGAATTCATACGTGACAAAAATCTTCTCTTGCGTATATACACTGACCGTTTGGGTATCGCCGTTTTGAGTGGAATAGTTGATTGTTTTTAATAATCGACGAAAAATCGAATAAGATAAGAATGTTTATTTGCTCAAACACATGTGTACCCATACAATAATAATAAGTGCATGTAGGATAACAGACATATAAATTCGTTTAGACAAAGTCATCAAAATGCATTGAATACCGCGATTTTTTTTAACATATCATTTCAGTTTATCACACTAATATTATAAAGACGAATGTTTGTTACTTCTTCACGTAAAAACTACTGAACGGATTTGGATAAAATCTAGTACACAGATAGTTTATAACCTGGATTAACATATAGGATAGTTCTTATTCCGATTATGTCTTCCCGTGGAATAATTTTCGAGTTGTAGCGGGTGAAGCCGCTGGCAACAGCTAGTTGTCTTTAATTTGAGGTGAATTTAACAAAAAAATACCGAAAGGCAAAATTAATTGTCTAAGATTATTAACTAGTATTAGATGGTGTGACTGACACTGTCACGGCCACCGTTAAGGCGCTAACAGACTTAATAAATTAAGAGAATTACTTATTACCGTCAAAAGTGCCACTTTTATTTTTAATCAGTAAGTCTAGGATCATGAAAAGTGATTAAAAAAATACTACAGGTTATTTCTTAGCATAATAGTGTTTTAGATTTTTCAAATGTTATGTGTTTTTAGAGTAAAAGAAATAAGATGTGGGTGGCGCTAGTTTCGCGTTTAGTGGCGAATTTAACTTTTATAACGCAAAAATGCAGTTGCCAAATAGTGATAAATCTAGAAACATACTTTAAATACCTTTCTCTCTCTCTTATACCTGCTCTAATTGACTATTGACTATTCATTGGCCATGCAATTTCACTGCTTGAAGGTGCATTAAAATGGCTGCGGGTTGTTGTAAGAGATACCGCAGCCTCGACTTAAAGGGCTTAGAAGGAACATGTGTGGTTTTTAGTCAGTAGAAGTCTGACACTCCCTTACGCTCTGCCCAAGAGCGGGAGGGGTTATTTGATAATTTCCCACACCCAAAAAAAATGTGCATCAAAATTGCCTTACTTTTCATGATCATTGTATTGGTCAATCGACTATGACCTACATCTATGACACTTTTTAAGTCAACTTCATTGTTCATAGATGGCTAACAGGCATTTATAGACTGAAAAAAGTCCTTCAATTGACGCTGACATTAAACCTAGATTGTACTAGATAAGGAATTAACAATTTAATTCAATTAGCAGTCTTATTAATATAAGGTTACCTACTTGATATCTGTTACATTTGTCTAGAACTTCAGACGTCTCCGGTCTGATCGGTCAATTTGTCTCATGACTAGCCGTGGCAGTTATTTCATTAGTCGGGCGAACTACGAAATAAAACAAGCATATCGATACCAGAAGTATCAATTAATGTAAGGGACAAAACACGGTTTTTCAGGAGAGCCAAAAAACTATTTTATTTTTATAAATCTGTGTATAACTTTTTACTGTCTGCCCCAATTTTAATTGTGTCTAGAGCAAAGTTTCTTAGAATTTCCTCTTCTTTCATGCTCTAAACGAAAGATTTAGGAATACCCAGCGGTTTAAAATATAGCATGTCCCTTACATTAAAAAAATGTGTTTAGTTGTGCCTTACGTTACTAATATTTTATGTGTAATTCGTCAAGCATAGTGTAAGCAGCAAGAGAAATAGAAAATTATACGTAATTCTATTGTAAAGGACTTTTACAGTGTTGCAATTTGATGTAACTATAGATTATCTACTAAAATTATGGTATTTTAACACCATGGAAATAGGTTCTTTGCATGATCAATGTTAGTTTCAGCTTAGCTATCACAGATTTAATTGAAATTTAGGGATACAAAAATAAAACGATTTATTGTTAATATTTTATTTTTATTTTAGACTTTTATGTCTGCGTAATTATCATAAATTCAACACACTAATCAGTCTATAAAACTTTTTTTTTTAAGTTTAAATAAAAATGTTCTAAAAGTAACAGTGCTCTAATTAACAGTCTTACACACCTTCTAGTTATCAATGTAAAAATAATTATGTATAATTGACTCCATGATCTCTTTTAAGTACCAGTCCTACAAAATCTGTACTTTTAATAATTACGTTTAATTGGCTTTATAATTATAATCACAATGAATAAAAAAAATGTTTTCTCAGACTTAATCAACAGTCTTATTTATTAAGTAATTGAATGAATGTACTGGAAACAGAAGACAGATGAAAAAATATTAATTGTCTGAAAGATGAATGAATAAAATAATATAAATGATATGAATATTAATAAGAAATATACCTATATTATTACAAGAATAAATAATTAGGAATGGGCAGACAGATTATGATGATAACTATTAGTAAATTAAACTATTTTAATGGTGAAATTGAAATGGTTGGAATTACTTTTTCTATTTGGTATTTTATCTAGTTATCATCATCAGCTGTCATCACATCTTCATCGTCGTCCGTTTCATTGAGGGTATCTTTAACTGGCGATTTATTCGGAAGGTTCAAATATTCACCATGAAATCTTTTTGGTATTATACCGGTTTCGCACAATTTTAAAATAATAATTCTTAAAAAACTCTAATCATGAATTAAAGTAAGGGACATGCTATTTAAATCAACTGATTTGAGGTTTAAGGTAAGGTTGTAAATTATTTAACACTATGACTTACTTTATTTTTCAGAGAGAAAAAAATGTTAACGTCTGTTACATCATTTTTTTTTTCATAAATCGTTTTATGCAGGCCAAATTTTTGTAACGTAAGGGAATTTTTTTCAACGATAGAATTTGTTTAGTAATACCAATCGATAGAGCAGAAAATTCTGAATCCAATGATGTAAATAACTCATTTTCGCCAAAATGTCCCTTACGTTAATTGATACTTCTGGTATCGATATCCTGGACGATAAAAAAAAATCCAACTGCCGCACTCAGAGAGTTTTAATGATTACTTAGGCCATCACTAACTAAAGGTTTTGACAGTTTTGTCATACAAAAGTTTGTCAAATATTTACTAAGTGACGGCTTAAGTAATCATTAAATATCTGAGTACCGCAGTGAGTGTGTAACAGGATTTTAGGTCAAATACCTGTGGCTTAAGACGTCTTGCGAAAAAGCTATGAAAATGACCGTGCATTGGCCAATATGGACAAAAACGTCGCCGGATGCATATTTTTTTTTGAACTTGAACAAAATCGTTAACGTAAGCCATTTCCTGTACCTCACTAAAACAAAAACAAAATTATACTTGAACCACATTCGTGCCGTACGTGATGATTTGAACTCATTCCTGACTGAGTAGCCAGACAAGGTACGACACCGGGCGAGTTGAAAAAAAAATGAGGAGGCCTCCCCTCATTTTTTTTTGGTCCCAGGAGTGGGACTCCATAAAAAGAATGTAATGACATTACAATCATAATTGGTAATGTGATGAATATAGCCCTCTGGTTATTTCCGCGACGACCTGACTTAGAAATCTTACAAACAGCAGATTCTCCCAGCCTCCATCAGGCAAACCATGTCGGCTTAAAACGCCATGGTATTGGTATAGATACCTATACTATTCGTCCTGTATATGTCCGTCTGTCTCTCATACCGAAGGCTTAAACACGCCATATTACGGGGTCAAATGTACTCTCTTGCTAAACCCCATTCATGTGTACCCAGAAGGCAGTAGATGGAAGGACTGGCTCCTCGCGTCGTTGCTGCTGGGCGCCGTGGTGGGCGGATGGGCGGCGCTGCGGGCGGGCCGCGCCAGCCGCCACCAGGTCCAGCGTATGCTGCGCGACATGGAACAGCTCCGGAAGGCGGAGATGGCGCTGAACGATATGCAGAAGGAACTGGAGAAAGCGCGTTTGGAACAGGTCAGTTGGTAACATATAACATCACGACTGTATTCGCCGAAGGGTAAGGCAGAGGTGTAATACCTAGTAGTATATATACACCCACATTTCGCCAGTTATTTTTAGTCCTATCTAAAAGGGGGGGAACCTATTGCCATCAAACTTGCGCAATAGGGTAGTTAACAAAAAAATCTAATTAGTCCGTCATATAGATTTCCAAAAAATATTGGACACGTATTTTTTCTTTTTTCACGTAAACAAACAATGAAGACGATACAGTGCTTTGAAAACTCGTGTGACGTCATATTCTAAGACGTTAGTATGTCATTTTTTGCGGTTAGTGACGTCACAAACCCCCACTCAAATCTTTGACGCGTTTTATATAAAAAGATAAAACAAAAATACGTTGGATACGTATTTTTGTTTTATCTTAACATTTTTTCGATAATCTAACAGGCGGACTAATTAGAATCATATTTTTTTTAGTCAGTAAATATCCTGATTGTGGAGGGATATAAGAGTAGAGTTAGAGGGAGACTAAAGAAACGATAGAACGAGAGACAAGAAAAGAAGTATCTGATGAGATGACTAGGAATTAAGAAGTATGGAAAAAGAAGACAGCTACCCAAAATGAATTGAGATCAGTGCAAGAGAATTATGATGCCGTCATTTGGTCCAGTCAGTCACAGCAATTAAGGCACTTAGCTCTTCGCCACAGACATGTTAACGAACTGCCGTTAACTAATGGTTTACTACGACCTTATTTGTGTGATTGTGTGTCATCAATATCGCTAATGAACGCAAAACTGAAATGCGTCATTGCCGTAACCTTTTTGGCAATGTTGATGAGTAAAGGCTAGCGTACACCGGACGCGGCACGGAATTATCTTTTTATTGTTTTCCTAACTTGCTCTGTTCCACTCTTGGAGAAAGGCCTCCCTCCACTCTTTCCATTTTTAGCGAACCTGCTCGTCTGGAACCCGTCTAGTTATACAAACTTGATACGACAGAGAGGCTTTCCTTAGAGAGGCTTTCCTTTCAGCAGCATAAACTAGGTACCATTTTCAAGCTCTGTATCAAAAATCAATTAAATAGGAGCAGTAGTTTAGTCGCAAATGATTTTTTAAGTTTTTGCCCCGTTTGAACACGATGTATCTTCGCTAAAAGATGGCAATGCAAACAAGGAAACAAAAAAAAAGTAGTCAGAAAACTAAAAAACCCGTCTGAAAAAGCAGGCGGGGTTCATTTGAATATTAAATTATGAAATGAAAATAAAATGGACCCCGCCTGCTTCCAAGTTTTGTTTAATTTAAAATGTGCTTGTTTTTTACTTTTTAATTTTTTCAGTCGGGTTTTTAAGTTTTCTAACTACTTTTTTTTATTTCCAACTTTTTAGTTCTTTTGTGTCTGTTCTTTCGTTGGTCGCGTAAAAATCTTCGCAGATGATTTAACTTTTGTGTTTGTTTATATGTTTTGTGACTTTGAATTTATTTTAAACCTTTAAGTGTCATATATTTTTGTAATCTCCCTTTAAAACCCTTCATTTTGATACCCTACTCGATGGTAATGGATTTTTTTAATTTTAATGTAGCCAGTGACACTCGCGCCATCAAGACGAATCTAACGACGTATATTTTATTCAAATCCCTTCATCCGTTTAGGAGTTATGAGGGAACAAAGAAACGGACATACATACATACATACATACATACATGCACGCCAAACACATAACACCGAAGTACACCAGTATGAAGACACCGAAGCACTCTTGTAACATGATAACGTACACACATCAAACGCGTGCAATCAAACACGCACACATATACACACACACACATACACACACACACACACACACACATACACACACACACACACACACACACAAATCCTCATCCATTATACGCCACTCAACTTTTACCTTTAATATACACCTTTTATACATTCATAACTTATTAGGAGAATATTAGGATTGTATTGGTAAGAAAATAAAATTGTATTATCTTAATAATTATAAGGAAGAGCGGAGTCTCCTACTACAGGCATTTTTTGCTTAAAAGGAGACTCCAATCAACAACTAATGTAAGAACTATTGTTTTACGGAAATAAATATTTTTGTATTTTTTTTTTTGTATTTTGTATAACCCTCCTTTTGGGCTTTGCTGCAGTCGGGTAATAAATACACACACGTGCACTTTCACTACGACAGTGACAATCATAGCAAAACATCCCGCGCGTAAAATTAATAGAAATAGGTCATTGTGTTGCGCCGCCCGATCGCTTAGACGCGACGCGCGCGTGCGACGTTTCCAATTTGTTACCTAGGTATCTAAGGTCAGTTAAATTTATTTATAAATGGTGTTTGCTCATTTTTGGTGCTTTTTATTTTTGTACCGTATCGAATTAATACTAAACACGTATAGTATACATAGTGTAATTTAATGTCCCTCTCTCACTCAACTCTGTATAATAATATGTGTATTTCATCTTTACCTCACGTAAATTCATACGTAGTTAGTCGTAGCAAGACACAGATTCCAATGTTTCAATGATACGAAGGGAAATCCCTCTCGACGCATTGGGGATTGATTTGTAAACTTTGTCGGTATCGTAAAGATAAAGAGTACTGCCACTAACAGAGTACACACCACACTCCAGGCTGTTACAGAACCCGTTGGGGCTGTGGGTTGTCCCCGCCGGGGCTGCGGGTCGTTCGAAGGAGACAACGTGGCCTCGACACAAAGGTCTAAGAAGGAACATTTGTGGTTTTAGTCAGTAGAAGTCTGACAATACCGCTCTGCCCAGATCGAGGAGAGTCATTTGATAATTTACCACCCTCAAAAAAAAGGCTGCTACAGAAATTCATGATACAAAAACACGCGACCACTAGAAAAAGAGACATATATTATAATAAAATCTGAATTTTAGTTAAAGTTAGATGTCTGAAGGTTGATGTAATAAAGTTTCATTGTTTTCTGACAACTCAAAACAAGATAAATGCTGTGATTTTCAACTGTTTAAGTAATCTTCGCAAGAGCTGTCGGTTTTTTATAACTTAATCTTTTGGCGCGTCAAAGGTTTTACCAACGCTTTTGTCAAAACAATGTTTTTATTCAGTTACGAATTTATGATTTTGAAAACTGGTGGGATTGAGGAGTAATTTTGTATGGCAGTGCGGGTAAATCGTGTTCTAGTAGCGAAAAGCTTTTAGGCGGTTTATGCTATGCCTTTTTTTTTTTGGCGGTTGGAAAATCATATAATAACCCCTCCCGCTCTTGGGCAGAGCGAAAGGGAGTGTCAGACTTCTACTGACTAAAAACCACCCATGTTCCTTCTTAGCCCTCTATGTCGAGGCCGCGATAACTAGTGTACAACCCGCGGCCCGTTTATGCTATGCCTGTATTGTATATCGGGCTGGTATCCGCAACTTCAAGTCCATAATAGCGGAGTATTTTGGGTTACTTTATTAATAGACTAGCTTATGCCTGCGGCTACGCCCGTGTGGTTTTCGATCGGGATTATAATAACGGGATAAAAAGTATCCTATGTGTTAATCTAGGTTATACACTATCTGTGTGCTAAATTTCAGCCAAATCCGTTCAGTGCTTTTTGCGTGAAGGCGTAGTAACAAACATCCATCCATACATCCTCTCAAACTTTCGTATTTATAATATTAGTTATTATTTATAATGTTATTCTTACAATTTTCAAACATTTCTTCTAAACATTTCTAGGAGAACGTGACAACAGAAAAGAAGAATTTGGAGAAGAAACTAAGAGAGGCAGGTGACACACCGCTTCTTAATTCTGCGTCATCAGATCTTGAGGTGACGCAGTTGAAGGCGGAGATTGAGGTACGTTAACTACGTTTTCCATTTTTATCCATTTCAATCCGGTTCGAATGACACCATCAAACAAAATTATAAATTACTAGCGGGCCTGACAGATGTCGTACAGCCCGGACAGCATCGCCACCTACCGGGTCCAAGATAGCAAAATTCCCATTAACAAAATGATTCGCCATTTATTGAATTCATTAGTTACAAAAAATGTGATAAATGAAGAACCTCTCGACCGATTTTGTGCTAACTTCACATTAAACCACCGACTAAATAGTCCGAACAAAGCCTAAACATTTGGTTTGGATAGGTGAGCCCGTTCTTGAGTTATAAAATTACAACGAAAAGTGGCATTGATTTGTATTGATGATTAATCAAAATAAAGAAAGAAATTTATGTGTGCGTATTGTAAAGGAAAATATCGTTAGGAAACCAGCATGCCTGAGTGATATTTCCCGACGGCATGTAGAGCCAAGTCAAGGGCCCAAAAGTGGGCTGCGGGATGTTGTAAGAGATACCGCGGCCTTGGCATAAAGGGCCAAGAAGGAACATGTGTGGTTTTTAGTCAGTAGAAGTCTGACACTCCCTTTCGCTCTGCCCAAGAGCGGGAGGGCTTATTTGATGTTTCAGCGAAAAAAAAAACCAGCACCTCTCCCACATCAAAAAAAAAAACCAACTACTTACACATTAGAATCCGGCGGAAGGAAGGAAGTCTTTACTTCCGTATTTGAATATCCAACGCCCCACAAAAAAAAGGGGCATAAAACTTACCACAGGTTAGCAATTACCACACCATAATAACCTACACAGATCATTTAAGCCATGTTTTACATGGCCTGTGCAAAGTTCTGCAACACCAACTATCAATTTATTCATTTTTGTTTTTAATGAGAAATTCTTTATTCTGCTAGTACAACTATTAAGTGTAATTTCAGTACAAAATGGTGTAAAATAATAGACGGACTTCTACCATAATTATACTGTTTCGCTGTGATGTGATGACTTGAAGATTTTGTTTTATTTCGCTGTTGTTTTGTCATTGCAAGATCAGAATGTATTTATGAGCTTAAATAACATGGAATTTACGTAAAACTGAGTACAGGTTCGGAAACACTGATTCTTTCATTGTAATTGATATTTAATCGCCAAACATTTACACCTTTCCGCTTGATAAACAACTAGCTCTAGCTCGCGACTTTGTTCGCGTGGAAATTTTGATGTATGTGTGAGCGAATAAAAAAATAACCTATGTGTTATTGCGATAAACATCAAGATACACTCATCTGTTCTGGCGTGATCGAGAAGTAACATCCATCAATCCAAACTTTCGCATTTCTTATAATAAGACTGATGACGAATTTCACAAGCACACATCAATCATTCCAATTAATACCTACATTAATATAAGAATCACAAACCTTTTTTTTTGGATTGTGGGAAATCCTCAAATGACTCCTTGACAGAGTGTCAGACTTCTACTGACTACAAGCCACCCATGTTCCTTCTAAGCCCTTTGTGTACGGGTCACGGTATCCCTTTCGAACACTACTACTACTCTTGAACTGCTTCAAAAACCACAAACTTCAAACTCATACAAAAGGCCTAAACCATTCCCTTTTATCTCCAGATGCTACGCGCGGAACTCCGTCGGGCTGAAGGCGAGTTAGAAGACAGATGCTGGGCCCCCCCTCCCGGGTTACAGCAATGGCTGCAGCTGACACACGAGGTCGAGAACAGGGCGTATCTTAGGAAGAAACAACAAGCTGATATGCAGCTTCAGCAGGCTAGAGAAGCTGTAAGTACATTTAAATAGTACACTATACCATAAAATACAAAACATACTATACTACGTGCCATAGTCAAGCGCAAGCATATACAGCGTGGAGATGACAATACGACAATAAATTGAACTGTGTATTCATACTGCTGCCCAGTAACAGTATGTTTATAAAAATTCAATCGAATTCAAATTCTGTAGTTTAGTCACATAATATTTTTCATTTTTATTATTTTCGGCATGAAGCATCGGTTAATGGAGCTGCGGGTTGTTAAGTGGCCGCGGTAAGAGATACCGCGGCCTCAACATAAAGGGCTAAGAAGGAACATGGGTGGTTTTTAATCAGTAGAAGTCTGACAGTCCCTTTCGTTCTGCCCAAGAGCGGGAGGGGTTATGTGATGATTTACCACCCCCATAGGCTAGCACCGACAGGAGTATTTGCGCAAGCGGAGCGCTAAAACTATCGCTTCAATCTCCTCAGTCGGCTCGAGAGCATCGGACGATATACAGTATGGAATTCACATCTTGGCAATAATTGAAACCTCAAGGAATATTACTCCATTGAAGTATAGAAAAATTAAATAAAAAATAAAAAACCGAAAATGAAAAAAGTTAAAGGAGAATGGGCAAAATCGTACGGCACTTGGTCTATCAGCGGCCAGGAACATTTTATTTTTTTTTGGTTTAATATCACCCTACAATAACGGGTTCAAGAAGTTTTATATCTGTAGTGTCATTATTAATGGAACTAAATACATTTTTATTTTAGATATGTAAGCCTGTGATTTAGCGTATTAATTACTAAGATTTAGTCTTAAAAATAAGGAAATAAAATAAAATGACTTGTTTACTTCAATACATTTATTTTACATACATTTACATACATAAACTCACGCCCTTTTCCCATGGGGGTAGGCAGAAACCACAGAACGCCACTTGCTACGATCCTTACATACTCCTTTTGCCTCGTCCACATTCATACATTTAATGTACAATAATAGCACTGAGTTCTGATGCCGGTAATAAAATATCCTCGTCTTGATGTCTAGCCCATGCCAGATACCACACTACACACATAACGTGTGCGCAACAACCGATTGTGCGCCTTCCACTCAAACAACTGCAATAATAATGAGCAATTGCTTCTCTATTTTGTCTTTGTCGGTTAATTACAATATAAGAATAATATATTCTGGACCTTACATGTCTAGATTGTATTCGCACACGTAATAACCAAATATCTTCTTCTTCAATAAAATCTCTGAGCTGACTTATTTGTCGCTCCCGGTATACTTCGATATTGTATAAGCCTTCAATTAAGTGTTCAGCGTAGTAGCTGCGAGCCAACTTGATTTGGTATGTGCCAAGTGCAAACAGAATTAGGTCTTCTTCAGAAAAAACCGGAAAGTCTTCAAAAATAGGTTGGTCGCTGCTGAGTCTTTCAAATGATGCCCTCTGTCTATTTATGTTATGACGGATAACATAGTCCGCTAAGAGGTTCGGTATTTCAAAACGTTCATTAATTATATTTACGAACGATGATGCATGAATACTATCTTGTATTGGTGTTTGGAACGCATTGATGAGTGCCGCTGCGTTTTGAAAGTCCTCAAACATGTGACTTAAGGCGCGATTAAAATATTCTTGCCTAAACAATTTGAAATCTCGCTTGAACCTGCCATTTATAACTTCCACTACCCAGCGGCATAGAGTTACCAGCCTAGTTCTATTGGCCTGTTCAGTAGTAAGCTGGTCTGCACCGCGGTCTTTGGTTTCTGGCATATAGGCACTGTAGTTGCATCGCTCCAAATCGCCACAGACGTCTCTAAACCCACGATCTAAAATGAATATGTCGCCAGCCCGGTAAAACCAGTGAAATGTGCCTTCTTCGTCATTTATAATTCTTTCCAAAATACTGGCATCTGAGTCGGTAGCAGCATAGGGCCCGCAAACATCAATTATATGCCCATCGGAACACACCATTAAGAACGGTTTTAATAGATTTTCGTATTTGTGTAGACTGTAGGTCTGTCGCTGGAACGAAAAGTTGGAGCTCTTCTGTATATAAATATATGTTCCATCCATGATTGTTACTGCCTTCCTTTCTTCTGGAGAAGACTCGGGATTTCCAAATAACGCGTTTGGTACAATAAGATTACGGTCAGCGACCATTCTTCTATTTAAATGGTCGAGTCCCAGGTGTCGTGGCTTAAAATCCAGAGATATAGCATCACGCGCGGTTTTTAAATGCCTTTCTAGAGTCCTTCTACTTATGTTAAAGAGCGTGGCTAATCTCTCGTTGCTATCACCAGTTCGCAACTTCATTAAATAAATGGCTAGTTTTGTTTTGGCGTTTGACTCAGACAAAGAAGGCGTTTGTTCCAAGATTGTATTGAATTGATCTCTGCTAACGCCCAATCGAATATGAATCTCATTAGGATCCATATTTGCAATATCTTCAAAGTCCAGAATATTTTTATTTAAAACAGCTTTTTTAAAAAGCTCTAGTATTTGCACAAAATGAGAGCTGTTAAAATCATGTCTGAGATTTGGACTATCAATGAGCTCTTCCCAATCATTTGATGTTAAATGTGCATCACATATTCTGGCACTGTCTGGTATGAATAAGTTAGAATGTAACATAAGAGTAATCCTTACATTCTCAGGCATTCGACGACGTGAAACACTACGGCATCTGTCAAACATACAGTTTGCCGAGGTGCTAGGCACTCGTGAATATTCTTCCACTTGAAGAACACATTCGTGCGGGGCAGGGTTATTGTTTGGCTGCACAGCCCGTTGAGCTCGTTGCCAACAGGGTCGACAAACTTATTCTCGGCCGTTGTATTCAACCTGAAAAGGAAAATAGTTTATAACATAGTATTTAAAACTCACAGCAGTTTCAGTTAAATCATGTGTTGTATAGTAGAACATGCCGAGCTCTTTTTCAACGTGACGAATGAGTCATGCTCATACGCATTGTTAATGAGTGGTTGGCCTCTATTATATTTCGAAGCTAGATAACGTTGGCTCTGTTTCCATATGCACCATGTGTGTAAAAGAGAGAGAAGATCTGTTTTGACTATAACTTAAGTATTGTTAGAAAAGAACCATACGCTTAAGGAAATAACATAATTCACTAAAAGGACGTACATAAAAATACAATCAAAACTGTAACGTGGACTTTCAATAAAGAGCCCACACTTCACCCAACGATGTGTCGCATATGCACATCGTGACACAATATTATGAGGCCATCACCGCTATAGGGTGCGTACATACGGGTAAAAACAACCAAAAAATAGTCTAAAAATACTTACTTGCTGTGGAGCTATAGCTTCAATAATATATTGAGCATTGGCAGCATTTTCCTCAAAAAGAGCATGGGTTATTTCTAACCTTCTTCTATTAACCACTGATCGATTGCACAAAACACATATAGGTCGATTTTCTGCCATTTTTCAATAATGTTCCGTTGGCGTACACAAGTCCAGAGTCCAAGTACACAAGCACAAACGTACAGAAGTTCAGAGTTAATAGCCAGGTTATCAGGTTAGGAAGAAACACAGTCCAGAGGGTAGCCAGGGTCAAAACGTTTGAAAAAGAATCCGTAGATGAGCGCACAGTACACAACGTCACAAGGGTAAGCGAAGGACTGCGCCGAGTGACGCACACGCACCCCACACCTCGGCTCTTTTGTTTGCACTCGAAGCTGATTGGGCCGTTCGAACTCAGGTAGTCCATGTAGTAAACCCATTGTTGAGCTGAGTCTTGTAAACGGTATGCTGACAACGTTTTGAAATACTTTTGAAGACATAAACTAATGTTAATAAGTATTTTATAAAATGGGTTTGCACATTTTCTTGCACTTATTATCTAAGTATTTTACCTATATGTATTTTTTTTTCTAAATGAGCTGCAATGTTACGTTCATAGTAAAAGTTAGTCCTTAGTAATAGTACTTTCATTTAATACCTATTTCGTTGTTGGCCGCTCATAGACCATTTTGCTCTTTCTCCTTTTCAAACAAAATAAATATCAAAATAAATTCACTTAAAGTAAACACTCTGTTTAGACAACGTACCTTGACCCCAGGAGCGAAGAGTGGCAACGGTGCACGCGGGCGGCATGGCGGCTTTTTTGTCGGCACTTTGATTCGTTTGACAATGTGCGACGAAAATAAAATCCACTAAGTTCATTTGTACCGCCACGTGTTTATTTGGCGATAACTGAACTGAACTAAATACTTCAATATTACACATTAGTTCCAAAAAGAATAAACTTAAATTTTCTCATTTTCAAAGTGTCCACCACGTTTTTGAATGCACAAGTTACATCGCCGCACAATGTTATCCCGAAGCCTGCTCAGCAAATTTCGTTCAGGATCCAGAGCCATGGTTTTTAATTTGTCAAAGGCGGCGACAATACGATTGCGCAGTTCATCTTCGGTTTCGGAGACACGCGAATAAACTTCATTTTTAATAAAGCCCCATAAAAAGAAGTCGAGAGCAAAGTGTATACAAAATACTTAAAAACACAATTTACACACACACAAAGTCAAATAAATACTAAACTAATAAGTGTCCATTCCACTGATAAAAAAATAAACTAACTAAGCACTAAATTTACTGGTATTTGCTAATCACGTTTTGAAGCAATGCGCGGAAGTAGACTCTGAGTAGACGAAATCTCTGCGGCACACACACTATCCCGGAAGACTAGCGGTGAACTGACAAAGCGGAACGCAACTTCCGAGATGGCGAAAAATATTATAATGTAGGGCACATGGTGCAATTATCGTAATTGACGCTTATCGATAACTTTTTACACATAATTACTTACTACCGAAACAAGGCATTAGAATACAAGTATCTTTGTGTAATTTGAATATTTATTTTTAACAATTAAAAAATATTAATTGGACATTAAAAATACGATTGAACAGTTTACGAAACTACCGTTAAGTTAGTGACTTCCTGAGTAATCCTGAGTACCAATCGGGTCTCTCGATCGACCGGGAGCCGGTCGGTAACTAACTATGTAACATGCGAAAACAATTCATAAATTGTTGTTGTTTACTTTATGCATTTTATCTCTAAATCTACTTAATAATATTTAATAAGAACACACATAAACAAAAAAGCTGTTTAGATTTAAATACTCAGGGCATAGTGGTTTCTAGAATCATGAAAATAATTCTTAAAACACCATAGCACCACCAAGTATTTAAAGCTAAACAGCTTTTTTTATTATCTATCTTTATTCCTTTTAACAGAAGCTAATAGTCAATAACAGGTGTGCTTCCCTACGTGGCGCAAGCGCACCCTGCACCCGCGCGCCCCTCTCCCTCCCTGCCGGCCTGCCGCGCGCCGCGCCGCCCGCCGCGCCGGCGCCGCCCGCAATATTATTTCGCTCAATCGCCGCCTTTGAAGAAAGCCGCGTGGCTCGTGCCGCCCTGTTTAAAGAAGCCGCCAAAAGACACCGCTGCCGATGTACACCCGCAGGAAATGTAGGCGCGTCCCAGTGATAGATTATGTTTGTGTAAACAAAACAAAGTTTCGACCATGGCAGGCCAAGGAAGTTGTTTAATAGGAAATTCCAAGTACTAGTATACCGAAAAAAAAACCACATTAACATTAAATTTCATAGTCAGTCTGTACTGGTCTTGTGCCTGTGAGAGGTAGTGGGCCGTACCGTCACAGTATTAATCGAATGTGGGTGTCGTCGGGCGGCGCGGTCCGCGGCTGCGTCTCCCGTACACGCTTAGTTTTGCGCACGCACTCAAACGTTGAATTGTTTTTTTTTACATTAAATTCCAGCCTGTCGTGCAGGTGTACCGATTTTACATTTCGGCAAATAAGTAGAATAGGTACGTAACAGCGTCGTGATAGTTTGCACTGAGTGGCAACGTCGCATTTTAAAGGGTTCATTGAATCATTGACCTAGTGATCCAATTCTACAGAGTGTTTAAATTTGTTCAAAATGAAAACTCTACTTTTTGACCTAATTACTGGACCGATTTCGTTCATTTTTTGTATATCGTCAGAAAAGGCGATACCAAGTGTGCCCTAGAAATTATTGCACATAAGCGGTCCCCATACTGTATATATACACCGTGTTCTTTTGTTTTTTTTTATTCCCCTCAGACTTCAGATTAGTAGTACTGTCAATCAAATGCCCTACCTATCTAAAGAGAACGTATAAGGCTACCAAGCAGGAAGGTACGTATTTCGAATTGTGAAGGTTTAATTTAAAAAAAAACCTATCCAGATCATGATAACCTCTGCCCACGATATGCAGCCTTCGCAAAACGTTTCTGTAGTCCTTATTTTTTATTGTAGGTTTAGAGCAACGCAGAACCTCCGACGACGGAAAGGGGAGTAGGCTACCACAATTACCCTAACCCACTCTACCGTTTCGGCGTAAGGTGGAAGCGTCTTGGTAGCTCGCGAAATTCAAATTTTCTTACGTTTATTTGCAATTTGTAGGTCAGTGTCAGGTTGTATTGTTGATTGTACAATTATCTCAAAACTATTGAATAAAAGAAGGGCAGTTCACCTCGCAATCTGGCGACCACACTTGAGGTCGCGTACATTCTTAAAAATACTCTCAAAAGATAGGTTTCGATCAAATTAAGATAAAAGGTAATCACAGCATATTTTTTTATATTGCATTTGGCTAGAATAACATAATTTATGACCACACTTGTCGCGCGGGCAACATCAGAACTAACGCCGCCATCCTATTTTTCAATACATTTCACAAATGTAATGTTTACCAACAACCTCAATGGACGTCATTCAAAAATATTTTCACTATTTACATTGTATACAATCCAATAAACCTTATGTTTTATTACATGTATTTAAAAACTGTCTACGTAGCCTACGGAACTCGCACTTGCACAACCCATCACATTGTCTTATGATTTTGGTCGGCTTATTAATGACATAATTACACTAGTCATCGCAATGGAATACATATAAGCTTACAATATTGCGAAAAAAACAAACTTTAAAGCTGGACGAGTTTGAAGACGGGCTTACTCGACCGCGTTCATTTACACTCGGTCGTTTGAGGAATTCCATAGGCAATCGGATTCGGGCGAACGACCATGTGTAATTGCGCCATGGAATAGGCAAAAATGAAACATTAATTACGAAGTTGAATAAAACATTTATTTTAAGCAGCACAACATTATAATCTCATGAGAACTTGTTTAAATAACTGACCGTGGGCATGCCATCATCATCGGCATTACTATAATCGTATGGTGAATATTCACCAAACGATGCTCCTGACACATGCTAGCAATATAAATAAGACTGGTAAACAAATAAAATATTCACAACAAAACCCTTTTTCGACACAAATATTCAAACGAGTCCTAATTTGGCCATTTAAATTCACAGACATTTGTCTCATTTGTTCAGCAGCCTGAGATATTCTTTCTAACAGCTGTTCACGGTTCTGAATTTGTACGGAGTACACCTTCTCCTTTAAGGTTCCCCAGACATAAAAATCTAAAGGAGTCAGGTCTGGGGACCTAGCTGGCCATGCGATATTTGGGCTACCTCGACCAATCCAGCGGCCAGGAAAGGTTGCATTTAAATATTCACGTACTTGTGTGCCATAATGTGCAGGAGCCCCATCATGTTGGAGCCACATGGTTCGCAGAGTTTGAAGATCCACTTCTTCGAAAAATTCCAAGCTAGTGACGTTTCTTAGAAACTCTAAGTAATTTTCAGCATTTAGGCGATGGGGAATCTCAATAGGGCCGATCAGCTGATTGTTAAAAACACCAGCCCACATGTTTACAGAGAATTCAGTTTGATGTGACGCCTGCCAATGTAAATGCGGGTTGCTCTCATGCCACTGAACTTGATTTTTGGAATTGAATACTCCCGCCCTTGTAAATTGAGCTTCATCCATCCAAAGAATTTTTTGAAGCAGTATAGGATTATTTATTAGTTCTTGGTTCATTCTCTGGCAAAAAACAATTCTTGAGAAGTGATCAGGTGGTATAATGCCTTAGGATTTTCTGTAGTGGTAGGCATGTAAACCATATCTCTTCCACAGTTTCCACATTAGCTTATGGGATACACCCACGATTCTCCCAACGCGTCTAGTCGAGAGTGTAGGATCATGAATAATATGGTTCATTATTCTGTTTTCTTGAGCGACGCTCAAATTGATTGATCGTTCAGGGCGGCGTGGTCTAATTCCGATCTCACAAAATCTCCTGTGTATGCTGATAAATGTTCGTATATCAGGAACGCGCCGACCAGGGAATCGCCGTTGGTACTCTCGTACAGCCGCTGTAGCATTTCCGTCACAGAAACCGTAGACGAAGTGAATATCAGCTTGGTGTTGAGCCGAATACTCGTACGGCATAGTGAATGTTGAAATTATAATGATTGATTAAATTATTCGTAAACCCAAAAGCAAATTACAATAAACAACTAATCTGACAGTTAAAATCATGCATGACAAATAACAACTTGTGTATCCATAGAGACCAGTTTAATCTCTTTGATAGATTTCTATCTCTCGGATTCCTCTCGTACGTGCAAATGAAATGCAAGTAGTATTTGATAGATTTGTCATTTTAATTGCACTGAGCGGCAACATAGGCCAAATTAAGACCCTTTCATACTGCATAGCTCGATTAAACTTCATTAAATGAAATTACAAATATCTTTGTAACGAAGCCTTTTTAAGTACTACTTCCTTTGTTAGATTTGATTTGTTAAAGCTATAGAAGCGTTTGCTAAAGTTTATGGATAACGTGAAGAACACGGTGTATATACGAAATTACACGAGACTTTGCCAAACGAACCACGTTTTTTTTTTAAAACACGTAATGATTTTTAGATAGAAAAAAAATATGATTCCAATTAGTCCGTCTGTTAGATTATCGAAAAATATTGGATACGTGTTTTTTGTTTTATCAAATTAATAAAAATTGACGCAAGTAAAACGCCTCAAAGATCATGGGTTGTAGGTAAAAAATGACGTGTGACGTTTTCGAGGAGTTCACGAGTTTTCGAAGCACAGTATCATCATTTTTTATTTATGTGAAAACAGAAAAATATGATTTCAATATTTTTTGGAAATCTATCTGACGGATTAATTAGTGTTTTTCGTCCGATCCCCTATTATTTCCTCGTCTATGCCACTGGTATTAAATATCAAAATAAAACTAACCTAGTCCACGTTTGATTCCAGTGCGAGAAACTCCGCAAGAAGCGGTCGAGCCTGGTGGGCGCGTTCGTGTCGACGCACGGCAAGTCTATCGACGACGTGGACCGCTCCATCGTGGAAGCTCGCACGGCGCTCAACGAGGTCACGCAGGAGTTACAGGTAACATTTTATAAAAAAAACCGGCCAAGTGCGAGTCCTACTCGCACATGAAAGGTTCCGTACCATCGTAGTAGGGGAGTCGCTTTTTTTTTTTTTTTTTTTAATTATTAAAAATATTTTTATTATATGATGTAACTAAAAATTTATGCTTTTCGCAATTTTTCCTTTATCTGTGTTATAAGACGTTGCTTCGTACCAAATTTCAAGATTCTGAGTTCACGGGAAGTACCCTGTAGGTTTTGATTCCCTTGCGAGTGTCGAAAATTTGCGGCATAAACGGGAGTATCTTTTGATCGCGTTGACTTAGAAGTTTGATTTTTTCACAGCTCCAAGAGACCATAGACTTGAGTATTTGATATGAATTTCAGCTTGATACCTCCACGCGTTCCTGAGAAAAAAGGTCTTGACAGACAGACAGACAGACAGACAGACAGACGGACAACAAAGTGATCCTATAAGGGTTCCGTTTTTACCTTTTGAGGTACGGAACCCTAAAAACAGTATTATTTTCACTGGGAAATAAGTTCTCAGTAATCTGAATTTATGTCCAGTTAACACTTTCGATGCCAAGCACCCAGCGTATGGATCGAAGAAAAAATCGTTTGTGTCTCTCTCTCTCGTTCCCAGTCGTCGATATACGTAGTTACGTACGATGACTTGCGCTCACACTACATACAAATAAAAATGGATAATTTGAACTTGGCACCGAAAGTCTTAATTGCATGTACTGTCCCACTCCTGGGCAAAGGCCTCCCCCAATTCCTTCCATGGACATGGAAGGAATTGGGGGAGGCCTTCTTTTATCTAGACCTGTTCAGCAGTTCTGTCGGGATTGAGTATATAGGATAGATCCTACTCTTCTCATGTCTTAGTAAGCAAACCTATAGAGAAACTAAAACCCAAACTTCAATATTTATAGATATTGTCTAAAAGCGAAACTTCAATATTTGTAGTTAACAAAAATCTAATACAATATTATTAGCTAAATATTATTTATTTCCAGGAGCGTATGCACAGGTGGAAACAGATCGAGCGTCTGTGCGGATTCAACATCATCAACAACAATGGCTTGCAATATCTCGAGACTGCCCTCTACAGGAGTGCTAATGGACGACCTACAGGACGAGGTAAACCATCATCTGCCTAGCCTTTACCCAACTATGTTGGGGTCGGCTTCCAGTCTAACCGGATACAGGAGAATACCAGTATTTTAAATGGAGCGACTGCTTTTCTAACCTCCACCACATAATTAGGTACTGAGAAACAAGATACCCTTTGGTAAGACTGGTTGTAAGACTTTCTAGGCAATGACGGCTTAACGTGCTTTCCGAGGTACGGAGGAAACTCGGTATGTAATGAAGGGTTACCAACCTTGTCAAACACGGCTTACTGTTTGCCTAGGTTGGACCAATGAGGCAGTTGTTTAATACCATTGAATGACTTTTTCGTGAAATATTGATTGATTAACAGAACCAACACACTGCTTCATTTTAACAACTTTCTCTCATACCAGCCACAACAGACCATCAAAAACAAACTGTTTTGTTTCACATAGGCCTACATGGGCACTTGTAAAATGTCGAATAAAGGAGCACGGGTCCGGTTAGTCGTTTTCTTCCGAAGAAGAACTCTAACCCCCAATCTGATAAAGTGGAAATTATGTGTTTCCTACTCCGCCGCTATTCTTTTCTGATTAATTTTAATATGGGGTCCAAGACAGTTAAACCATTTTTCTGGAACATTTTTCGTCGAGCTTCATTGTCTCGGCGCTTTTCTGGTGGTCGCCACTGTTGATTTTGCCCTTCAAGAGTTATACTGGTTTGAGAATAGTGTCTTGGGCTTGTCCCATAAAAATGACAATATAATAACCCCCATTCTCGTTTCAGGTCGCATCAGCAGTTCTCAAGACGACCTAAGTATCGGCGACGACGCATCCATTTGCGGCTCAGGTAAGAACTACGATGAGATGTCCCTCTTCCACGAACACGTTGAGTAAGCTAGCTAACGGTGCAGTAGATGCATTTGTAGTGTTATTTTATTAGTTATTACTGGCTATAATCGTTTAAACTGAGGTACAGGGAACTGTAGTGTGGAATACAGGACTTTTTAAGACAACTACGAATATGCTCACATTACATTGATGTATTTCAAGAACACTTTCAACTTTGGCCCATTTCTGGCTACTCTCTTCGACTCAACTTTTCTCAATTTTATTGGGGTCGGCTTCCAATCTTACCAGAAGCAGCTGAATACCAGTATTGGAACGAAGTTCCTTATCGCGCGTTGTGAAAGGGGGCTAGACGGAAAAAATTCTTACGAAAAGTTGTCACGACACTTTTTGCTATAGTAAGCTATTGTAAGCTGTGCGGCGTCGCATGTTTCTCTGTCTGTCTCTCTCTCTCTCTCTTATAGAAAGCATATTTTATATTTTAAATTTATATAAAAAATAATAATTAAAATAATATAATTAAAATATATATATATATATATATATATATATATTTTATTATTATTTTTTTTGGTCATTCTTGTGCTGTTTGCGATAGACTTTAACTTCGTTCCATCCGGGTGTCCCTTGACACCTCTCAAGTTTTTTTTAAATGGGCGACTGTCTATCTTACCACCACAACCCAATTAGTGACGCAGACCTGTGACGGCTGACAATTATATCTACAAATGAGAGCCGCGGGACCAATGGTTTCACGTGTTTTCTGGGGCACGAAGAATCCTCGGTATGTAATGATGGTCATCTAAAGGGCGGTCAAATGTTCGTAATCGGCTATTTGGCTACTGTTCAAAGTTCACGAAAATGTTTTGTTATTACCACGATGTGTGAAAAAAAGTAATAATATCGATTAAAAAATGGAGTAGTTACATGCTTTAGAAGTTTTTCGTGGAAACACTTTCTATCCTTGTCGCACGAAACGGCCATTTGTACTTCTACGTAACCGTGACGTTACTATGGCCTTAATGAAATATGACGTCACGTTTATATAGCGCTGTCTTTGTCTAACACGCGATTTAAAATCAGTTAAAACGAAGCCATTTTTTGATTTTTACCCGTAGTCTCGAGGCCAATTTATATGGAATACTGAAATTGATTGTTTTGCACGTAGTTACAATTTACTAGTTAAATTAAGTTTCTTTGTTGAAGTAAACATTTATGTCATCTCCCACTCTATATTGCCTGTATCGCGAATAGCGAGTAAAAACATTGTTTTGGTTTTATCCAATAATCAAAATATTGAAAGTTTTGTAATAAAATACACAACGTTACAAATGCATCTATTTTTAAATCTTGTTCCACTCAATCGTTCAACTTGCGAACTGAACAGAATTTTATCGATTTATATACAAAATAAATTAATCGATTCTTGAGCTTATGGATCATTGATGCTCTATAATCTTTACTCGTAAATTGAACGGTTGTGTCGAACCAGCAGTTACAAAGTAATACACTTTTATATAAAGTTGCCAAAAGACATATTTCAATTTTTTTCATATTTCGTTAGACATTTTTGTTTGTGGCAAACGTAGTTTCGAAATCTTGATATGGAGTGTTTTTAAAATAAATTTTATACCATTATCATTGAGCAATATTTGACAATTGTTTTCAATTGAATCTCGGTAGGGTTTCATGTATTTAAATCAGTAAACACTTCATAGTTATGCTCGTTTTTACCAACATTTACCAATACCTAAATGTAGTGCCTGAATATTTTTGCTCGATTGTCAATTCTTGGCACACATCA
The DNA here is from genome assembly GCA_932274075.1 of Diarsia rubi. Classification (NCBI taxonomy): domain Eukaryota; kingdom Metazoa; phylum Arthropoda; class Insecta; order Lepidoptera; family Noctuidae; genus Diarsia; species Diarsia rubi. Next base: position 14,613,730 of record OW026413.1, read on the forward strand.
AGCTATACAAATCCAGTATAACCTGACCTGCTTCGCTTTGTGTAAGCTTTCTGAATAATGAGAGGTCAGCTTAATTTGGTTTTGCATACCTTGGTTGGTTGTTATGTACGTTACTATTGAGATGCAACAATTAGGTGTTGCTTTTGTTGGTGAAAATGGGCATTAGTCTTGTAAGCAGTAGCAGCCTTTGAATGCAAACAGAGGTACCTAGTAAATACAACGGCTTCTCCACAAGGACCCAATATAATAATATCTTCCGGTTTTGAAGGCCAGTTCAATATTAAATCTGTGGTCAAATCTTTTTAAGTCCTTGGCTGGTGATGGTTCAACCAACGTATCTGTGCAGGGGAGAACATTCAGAACTAAAATAAATGTGTGTTTGTGTATGTGAGTTTAAATATTCGTAACCGTTTTTTTTTTTTTGTTTAAATATTTACCAAGTTTGACATACAGTTAAAGTTTCTGGTTTGTTTCAGTATGTCTGTTTTCAAGAATAAAGCATACACAAGCATTTTTTCTTGAAAGCAGCGCCGCCTTAAACTAAACTTAAATTAGTCAAATAGTTCGGTTCACACTTTTTGGTGGCTCGGACGTTAGCTGCGATTCACTGTCTGGGCATTATACAGCCGAGATGATGCGTCTTCTGCGCCCCTCCGTTACCTAAAATTATGTTATGCGCAGCTTTACTTTAGATGTTCCGCGATGTGCAGCCATAAAGTTTGGATCTCCGAAAACCCGTTATATCAGCGCAGACCATGACTCGCAGCTGACTTCCAAACCGCCATAAAGATTGAACCGAACTACCTTGTTATTTCCAACATATTTGACAAAACACATGCATACTTTTTTACCTACAGCGCTCACCTGACGATATACATATTTCAAGCTCAAAAGAAGCATGCGGCCCTATATTGAAAGATTTGACATTAGATCGACCTTTTTAACTGGAAGCTGGTCCCGAAAGAATCTTTTTATTCGCTCTTTCATTACAAGTCTTATTCTTTCTCTCTTTCATACAATAATGTCCACTTCAAAAGCGGCTATTACTTCTAAGAAATAATGTTTGAAAGTATTAGAATAGTCAATTTAATATTTATTTAAAGCTTTGGCGGCAGCAAGTTCTAACTTATTTTGCGTGGTTTTCTTTTTATTTAAAATATTTTACTGTATTATGTTATAAAAATGCATAGAAAAAATATACATTTTTAGTTTGCATGATCATGTTTTAAATCCAAATTTTGTATGTACAAATCGCGATGTTTTATTTCCAGTTAGAATAAAAAATATTAATATCTCGTACAAAATGTCTCGAGTTTTTGTAAACTGAATTATATAAACATTCTTTTTAAAATGATGTGATAATATTAACTTTTGTATACAAGTAAATAAGCTTGCTTTTAAGGTGATAACTTCAAAAGTTACCTTTTATATATTGAAGTAGCTAAAACTATTTAAACTGTGCTCAAATTATGTATCAAATAAGCAGCGATTGTTAGTGTTGTACTTAAACAAAACGATTAATGTATCGATATAGATATTTTAGTCGATTTTTAATGTCATAAATAAATCGTTTTGTAATTTACTTAAATTAATCTATAAAAAATAAATTTACGTATATTATAATAATGAAAAAATTAGCATCGATTCCCCATCGAATTGTTAATTGTAAACCGTAGACAGTTTGATTAGTTTACAATATATATCATAAAATCTAATTCATCTTCCATCGATTACGTTTAGACGATTAATCGTTACAACAATCGAACTATTAGTCGAGTTCCTGATGTAGATCTTAAATGTTTCATAATGGTGACATTAATAATAAGTTTGAAAAACATTGTTATTTATTATTATTAGTTTCTAAGTAACAGTTTTATGTATGTATTTTAATTTTAATAAATCGTACTTTTTGAAAATTTAATCGTCACAATCGGTAGGAAGCTTTCAGGCTGATAAGAAGATTTATTTCAAGTTTTTTTAGGTTTCCCAGATAAGTAAAGCATGTATGAAGTAATAAATGTTATTGTTGTATATAATATTTCCTTTTGGTGTGGGTTTTCTTTCACTTTTCTATATACCCTAGTGCATGTTTGTTTACTAATACACACATACAAAGTAGTCCCATTTGGTGATAATAAGCTTGAGCAAGTTTTCTTTGCACGCTAGTAAAAATGTACTAAAATGCAATTATAATTGAAAAGGCTTGACTGACCCCGTGTCCTAATATAAGCCAGAATTCACGAGTACGTGACCGTCCTGTTCAAACATTTTGTACATCAACTATAATATTATAGTGATGGATGCATTTAATTGTAGTTAATTGGTATCTTTATCTAAAAAATGTTGGTACTTTGAGTTCCAATATATCAAGTTCCTGCCTAGCATAGCTATTCACAAACAATCGAATCGAAGTCGAATCGAACTTGACACTTTTTCGAGTATCATATTTTTGAATCGAACGATAGGCAAATGCTATTCACAGATTCGATCGACATGGTAGTACAGTCGAACAAGCTAATAAGTTTACAGCCAGCTAACTTGTATTTACTTTTAAGATTATACAGATACATTTAGAGACTGATGTCAAACGATACAGCGTTTGACATCAGTAGCTTAATGCGAAACACTATCAAAAATAAAATTGCAATCAATACTTTTAGTGTTCTAGAATCATAAAAATCTCTACCTGTATACTTATTAACTTATTCAGTACTTAAACACTTGTGGTGAAAAATTTTATGTAGCCAGTAAATTATCTTTAATGAGTATTTCTATAACTTTTAATATACATTGTACTGAATATCAGACGAGAAACTAAACATATAATTAAAAACAATTCTAAAATGATTTTAATTTTAAATGGATACGCAACGACTGTTGTTTATTGTATAGTACAAAATGGCGTTGTTATTCTAATTCGATTGCACTTCAGATAGCAAATAGCTATCGGCAGGATTGATAATCTTCTTCGGTTTTGAGAATAGCGATTTTCGACAGTACGAACAATCGATTGGATATGACGGACAAATCGAGTGGTTGTAAATAGCTGAATGCTGGTATGGTCCAGAACAAAAAAAAATCGCAATGACAGAGAGTGTTTTGGCGTCATTAAGGATCTTTTTATATCTATTATGTCAGCACAAACCATCCGTAGGTTCGCCGAAGAAAATTAAAAGTGACGCGCGTCGATTGCATGTTTGTACGGCGACTGCTTTGTTTAGAACACGGCATGACAGCAATCAATAGTGTTCTTAATATCTTATTGATGTAAAATTAATAATAATTACTGGCTTGAACGTAATACTGCTTAAATTACACCCCAGCTTGAATTGTTTAGTAGATTTTGATATGTAGTCGATTTTGAACAAAATGACTTGAAACTCTATGCACGTTTGAAAGCTTTTGACGATTGTGATTTTGTTTTATTTTGCCGCCATACCCTTCCCCGGCTTCCATCAGTGTTGCAAGGATTTTCCAGTATACATAGAATTAATTAGATGCTTTATCAGTGTTTTATATGGCAACATTTTTCCTTGGCACTTACAGGTAAGAGATTGTCATGTATCAATATATTTTATGCTTTTTATAGTGTATTACTTCAATATTATTTCATACATGCTTTCACCGATTTTTGACGCTTTTAAATTTAAAAAAGACGGTGAAATATAAAATTGGCGACTGGGGAATTATTTGCTTGTTTTATATAATTTGATAGAAGTTATTAATTGTATTTTGGTTATTACAGTAGCTGATAACTTCCTTTGGCGCGAGGACTCGTCTGGTAGCGAAGCAGACGCCCCACACTACCCCTTAGATCTGAGACTTGCGGAGGCTAGGTAAGTTATAAATAAATACTTAAATAAACCAATATATTATTATGTACAATCCCTAATAAGTTTAGCGATAAAGGCATATCGAAAAATCATCAATACAATCCTCTATTTTTGTTGTTAATCCTTTATTGGAAGAACTTTCTAACGAAATAGTTATTCAATGGGATTGCATGATTATTTTAATGATTCTAATTCCGTAACAACAGTATTAATGTCGCGAATCATACTTAAATCAACATAGAAACTGATACTGCCATACTAATTACAAAAACCGTAGTAACTTTGAAGGCTACCATGGCGGTTCCACCTTAAGCCAACTCTTATTTTTTTAATGTAGCCTTCGATCTGTAAAAGATTAAGCCTTTTTTTAATGTAGTTAAAGATACTTAGTGCCCAGGTCAAACAAATAAGTAAGTAATAAGTTATAAAATGTATTGGCATAGTAAAAGAACAACCTCATACACAAATCCCAACAATCTTGTGATCTACGTCTACTAATTACAAATACTATCCATAATTGTGTAGTTATAAATACCTGTGTTATTATGCGGTTGTTTGAGTTCGATTCACTCTGACCAGTGAAAACTGTATCACGGCAGGTCAGTCTTCCTCGTTTGCAAACACTCACACACTTCCACACGATTACCGATATTTCATTTTAACAAACATGTTGAGACATTTAATCTAACTGTTAAGTAAAACACTGACCAGCAGGGCTATTGCGTATCTTATTATAAATGACAGTTGCTATCATATAGTGTCCATCAATTAACTGTCAAATGGTTCCATTTTGTACTAAACCATAACCAATTTGACAGTTAATCCATGGACAATATGATAGCCACAGATATTTAAAAGATACGCAATAGCCCTGCTGCAGGGCTATTGCGTATCTTTGTGTCAAATTGGTTATGGTTTAGTACAAAATGGAACCATTTGACAGTTAATCAAAGCACACAGAGCCAAAGTGATATTCAATAAATCTGTCAACAGAGAAACGCAATAGCCCTGCAGAGTATGGCTAAGAAAACAGAATAGTGGGTATTACTAAATTATTTGATGAAATGTTAAACGACAACTTTCCTATTCCCATAAACTGCATTTATTTCGCAGATTACAGCTTGAAGAGCGTTTAGCTCAAGAGGCCCGCGAGCGCCGCCAAGACGAGCGGATCGAACGAAGAGCGGAGGATAAGCGCGTCGCACTCGAGGAGTATAGAGCGAGGGCCTCCTACAACGATCTGCGCAAGAGTCCTACTGATGAACGGATTAAAGACCAAGTGCAGTTCATACTCGGAGGTGACAAGTGAGTAATGAGAGTAACACTAATATTTCTACATACAGGCTGTAAATTAACCCTTCACACATACGTCAACCGTGCATTCTGTACATCAAACTAAATACCCCTACGCAATTTTTTTTTGCTGTGAAACGACTTTTTTTTTGGGTCAATAATCACATTTTACGTTAAAACTCAATGTAGCACTCCTAAAACATTGTGCTAGTGGATGCTTTGAATAGTAAACGGGTCATGGAGGTAATTTAAGTAAAGTTTTTACCTGAAAAACTAGTATTTACAAAAACAGCTGTGCATTGGAACTTTGACCCCCAATATCTCCGTAACTAGGAGGGTGTAGAACCAAAAAATGATCGCAGTGGTGGGGAGAACAAGTGCCCTTCGTTTGCGTTAAGGATACTTTTATATCCTTTATTTTAAAGATTCGAAAGTTATTTTCAATATTATATTTTAAACCATCTTTATAATAATCAAGGAAGAGAGCGTGCCGCGGTGATCCCAAATAAATTGGGACATCTTCTGGTTGTCATATTAGGTGTCAGAATTTAATTTGGTAGTTAGTTATGAGAAGTTTGCGAGATTGCTTGGCGAAAATGCTAGAGTTAATGTTTTGTGGGTAGAGTTTTGCTACGAAATAAGTGTCTAAAGGCCGGAAAATATTTATTCACTTGCTTTTGCCCCTCGACCATGTGGATGTCGGTAACATAAAAGAAAAAATACGACTTTCCATACAAACTCTTATTCCGTTTCACACACTTTTTTTTTTGTGAGGTGGGAAATCCTCAAATAATCCCTCCCACTCTTGGGCAGAGCGAAAACGAGTCTGTTCTACTGACTAAAAACCAGCCATTTTTCTCCTTACCCCTTTATGTCGAGGCCACGGTATCCCTTGCGAACAACTCGAAGTTCCAACGGGGTTTCACACGCTTGAGGGTTGAATTTTGAAAAATCCTTTCTTGGTGGATTTCCACATTTTCTTTAACTACGTTTCCTTTCACCATTACATTCCGTACGCACAATACGTGCTTTAGACGAGTAGTTGCAAACATCAGGCTGCTAAACAATACAATACCATTATATTTGACAATAAAATAATGATTTTCCTGTTCCAGCGTAAACTGGTCAAACGAAGGCGAGCTATCTCGTGCGGTGGAACTCGCCCGTGCAGTAACGTCTCTATCCACGCCAGCCCTGCGCGCGTCCCTGCGCGGCGCCCCCCTGCCGCCCCCCCGGCGCCCCCTCGCGCCCATCGTACGGTCGCGCAGTACTGACGTGGTGCCCGGCGCGTTGGACGAGCCTAGGCCGCCGCCTCGGAACGCTTTCACGAAACAGAAGCCGATAGGTGAAGGTTAGTACTACTAACAAACAGTCTTGGTCTAAATAGGTGTCACCAAATTGCCCAAGGTTCTTTTAGGCCTCTAAAAGGACCGTGGGCAACTTTCTATGAAATCTGGACGTAAAAATGACATAATTTGGGCTGTAGGTTGTTCGAAAGAGATACCGTGGCCCCGGACACAAAGGGCTAAGAGGTAACATGGGTAGTTCATAGTCAGTAGAAGTCTGACACTCCCTTCCGCTCCCCCCCCCCCTCAGCGCGGTAGGAGTCATTTGATGAATTCCCACCCGCCAAATAAAAAAAGTCCAATGTAACTAAAATATATCTCAAATCAATCTATGAAGTGAACTCCTAATAATAAGCTACATTTGATTATGTATAGCAATTCTTTCAGACTTACGTCCAGATTTCATAGAAAATTGTCCATGGTCCTTTTAGAGCCCTAAAAGGATTTGGGGAATTTGCACCAAAAAATATTAATAATGAAGTTAAATTATCGTTATCTTATTTCATAAAAGGTTATAATTTTCAAATTATGGTCCTAAACAAATTATTCTTCTTTTTCGTCTTTGAAAGCACTTCAATGAACCTTTTCACCCCCTACAGACGTCCCAACACCCTCAAGCAACACGCCACCCGAGGAGGAATCAACAGACTCTTCCCTCATGGACGACGAAGGTATACCGAAACCTCGCAAGCGTCGCATCCACCTCCCTTTTGGTAAGAAGGCCAAGACTCCAGCGTGACGACTGCGAAGCAGGCACCGGTAGCATTCGACAGGACACGGCTGAGCGAAGCGTGTGGTTAATGTTTTATTAGTACAAAGGTGGAAGATATGGGAATCTCGGGCGGTTTTTAGTGAGCAAAATTGACGAAACAAAACAAAACTGATACTCCAATGTTAAGTCGAGAGCAGGCCATTAGCAACTAAAATAAAATGTAATATTCAGGGACTGCTGCCTGGCCAATGTTTTTGGGATATAACGTATCTCTTTTTACATCATACCATAAAATATAAATAAAATATTAATTTCAAAGACCTGCCAAGACTCAAGTGCCAATAATTTGAACTGTACCTTCCTATTTTGTACTGATATAAAACAAATTTAGCAAAATATTAACTATTTTGGCAATAAATAACTCCGTTTCCATATTTTAAGTTGAGCTTCCTAAAGTAAATACTACTAGAGTAATAGAAAATATATTATAAATTGTGCGGCCTAATAAAGAAATGTTTTCGTTTCTTAGTATAATTATAAATGTCAATTGTTAAAACCAAAAAACTTGGTAAAATCCAGTTTAGGTAACCGTTAGTTTTAAAAATAATTATAGTGTATTTTTCTTTACTTTTCTTATTTGATAAACAAATATATTACGAGAATCACGAGTGACTCGAATCAATTACACATTTCCAGTGGTATAAGTAATAAGATTTAAAAATTGCCGACCGTTGGTTAACTCGCTAGTACCTGAATTTAGTACAAGATAAATCTATCTGAAACTCACAAAACTCAAAATCGAAATCTCAATACATTATTTTTGTTTACAAAATAAGTAATGTAAAAAGGAATACGCTTTACCTCATACTGTCAATTTCGGTGACCATCTAAGTTAAACATATTTAGTTAAAAAGCGCGCTTCGTCACAGTTATGTTACAAACTCGGTTGTAATCTGACTGAGCGTCATTTTTTGTTTAATGTTTGATTTTCCCCCTAAAATCATTATTTCTTGCACGTTTGTCAGTTTGACTACACGTTTAGGTGTAGCTCTTATTATATTAGAGAAGCCATATTTTTTGTAAACAAATAACTTCTACAAAGTTACGTAATATAGTTGCTGGCAGCTAAGATGTCAATAGCGGTCATTGACTCACCTACATAATATATTAAAGTTCTTAACTTTGAAATCCAAAAATAAGCCTGTTGATGTCTTGAATCGTCATCTATCGTGATCTTCAACATTTTTTTCTAATGAAAAACGATACATGGTTTATTTGTTTTAGTTCGAACGATGAGATACTCGATTTAGGGAAAGGGGCAATGACCGCTATTGACATCGTAACTGACAGCAACTATAGACGACAGCACTTTAAATCGCAATCGAATCGAAAGTGGAATTATTTGTTGTTAATTGATTTGTCACTACTTATCTTTGTAGTAGTTCTTTGTTTACAAAAATAATAGCTTCTCGTGGGAGTATATTTATTATGTACTTAAATTCCTTTTTCAACCCGTTTGAACGTTATTTATTTCTGAGTATGTGTTTGGCTATGCTATGATTAACCCTTAAAACCATGTCCTTAAAAACTGTTTTTGTTTGGACGGAATATTATTACAGCGTAAAATATATTTATTTGAAGCTCATATTATAACGATTCATATTAGAAGATAAATCGACAGTGAAAATTCGGTCAAATCCTCAAAGGATTCTATGATTTGTGCTTACTGTATGTAGATACAAAATTATTCAGGAGAATGAAAGACATTTATTTTGTATATAAGATTATTATCGACTATACAGGTCTAGAAATTAGACCAAGAATTTGTATCGTTATTTATTTTAAATATTTTTTTATTATTTAAAGAAATTTTAAAGTAGGTGTCTGTGTGTCTGTTTTTGGAATGTTTTCCTATGAATCCAGTTATCCCTTTTGAAAACTCCAGTCTTGTTTTTCGAGATTTTGTAATTATGAATATTTTATTTTTATTTCTTTTGGGAACCCTTGTTTTGTGCAAACGTATTTTAGTTACTTCTAAAAGATCACTAAGTAATTATGTGTCTTCAATATATTTTTTTATTTTATTCATACGAGGGCGGTCCCATAAATACGCGACCTTACTTACTTACTGGCAGTTTTTATTTGATTAACTCTTTTTAAATTTAGAATTCGAACGCGCTAGGTCATTTGGCATTTGTTCTGAAGCATATTTAGTGAAAGTTGTCATCGAATTTTTCGACTGTAGATAAAATTGGTGTTCGTTACCTAATTCAATACTTTTATTTGAAAGGTCTCAGCCCAACTAATATCAAAGTGGAGCTAGATTCTACTTTGGGGGAGTCTGATCCTTCATTTACAACAATAAAATTATGGGTGGCAGAGATCAAGCGCGGTCGCTCGAGCTGCCACGATGAACATCGCAGTAGATGATATCACTAATGAGGTCACTAATGCAGTAATATTTAAAAAAAACCATAAAACTGTACTGGATGACCGTCGACTAAAAGTGCGCGAGATAGCAGATATGTTAGGCATTTCAAAAAGTGCAGTCCATCGTATTTTTCAGAAAACTTGGACATGAGAAAGCTGTGCGCAATATGGCTGCCGCGATTACTCACAGTAGAACAAAAATCGCGTCGTGAGGATGTGTCAGTCGAATGTTTAGCAAAATTTCGCAGCAACAAAGCCGAGTTTTTAAAAAGTGTATTGAGCTACAAGGTAGCAATTTAGAGAAATAAATGTAGTTTATCCCATTTATTTTGATTTTTCTTGGTTAGGTCGGCTACTTCTGGGACCTCCCTCGTAAATACATATTAAAATATTTATATTTTGTAACTGATGACTGCCTAATGTGTTTTCATGGCTTTTTAATCCTGTGACTAGATTCAATTGCAAAATTGAATAATTTACGAAATCTTCGTACTCTTGTTGGTTTGTTTCATGTATAATACATATATTTACTTATAAACGCTATTCATATTGGTGTATGTTTGTCATAACATATGTTGTGTCTTCAAATTCAGTTGGACTGTCGACTATAAGATGAGCGCTCAGTTATGTTGTGATTATTATAGTGTATATACGGCGTTTCGGAAAATGTCTAGTGTTCCTAAATCAATGTGTATATATTACTTACGAAAACTTGCAAATGGGACTCGCAAAATGTCGGTACACCTCTGCCTAACATATCAGAGATTACAGGCGTGATGTTGTTTTTTCAAAAGCAAGTATGTTAACAACAACATTTTCAACGATATAAACTAAGTTTATATTACAAAGTAAAATCTTAGTAAGCGGCCGATATTTTCTGAAACGCCTTGTTTGTAAATCATTTGCTAGTTTAATGAACTAATTGCAGTATGTTACGATTAACACGAGTTTACCATATATCGCATCATTCCCTTTTTTTGCGTAGTTATGATAGCGATATTATCGACCTTTTAGCTGTACGAGTAGGATTATTTGTAAGGCAACATGGTGCTAAATGAACGTTCTCAGACTGAACACCACGCATGGCTCAAATTTTTGTATGAATTTTAATATTCTGTTCATTTCTATGTGGTTTTTGTACTAAATTGTAACCTGCTGTTGCGTTTGGCTCCAAGTATATCGTTGGCGCTAATGAAAATTGATAATTAACGAGCCTAACATTAGTTCAATCATCTATTTATAAAATCATTTCCGAGTTACGGCTCCAGTTTCGTTACGCCAATGTCATTCAACAAATCAGTATCATAGACAAGTAAATAAACGAAGACAATATGTAAATATTGTAGCGAGATATCCCAGTTCTGTCTACAATCGTAAAATATGAAGAAATTCGTACTTAATGAAATCAATAGTATAATGCAGATGTTGAGTACAAAAATTGTATTTAACAAGTTGTAACCAGAAACGCCTAGTTGGTTTGGTACACACTTGTTGTCAATAATGTTAACTTTTAACACGAATTTTAGACATAATTTAATTAGTTAATTTTTTGAGATTTATTATATGGCATCAAACTGTGCTGAAGCAATAATTCGATAGCATTATCTTTATTTTAATGGTCTAAAACTATTACTAAGGGCAGCTAAAATCTTCCATAATTATGTAGGTTTTACTGGAGTAAAAACTTGCCTTATATTGGGTTTGGTGCCATAAAATTGATCAGGATTTTTCACGAAATGTATATTTTGTAGACCCCAGATCTGATCGCGTTGTAAAGACAAATCGTGATAAATAAATTGTTACAATCATTGAAAGTTAATAAATTGATATTACAAAAATGTGTTTTATTAGTTAGTCTCACCGAAATATCTTTTTTCTTTCGAAGTTGATTGTTGTGAAGAACTAACGGCACACAGAACTTCTCGTTAGTAATGTTTACGTATCTTCTAACAACGTCCAACATTAACTAGACGAAGTTCGCTGTCTATGTCTATAAAGATCATCCTATCAAACCGTAGACAAACATCCCGCCATCTGTGTTAGGGCCGGCACACAAATTGCGGAGCGCAGCGCAGAGCATGCCCGCAGTTTTCTAAACGCGTGACACAATTTTCTAACCGAGCATGCCCTTGCGCATAGTGCCCATCATCGACACGTGCTTTTTACATTACCTACCTACTTGCAGAAGAGGAGGAATTAAATGTGTGGCGACAGCGCCATCTATCGCAACAGATGCGAACTAACATTGGCAATTCTGCATCGCGCTATCAAAGTTATCCGCCACATTAGCCTATACAGAAAATCCCGACTTACATAATAATATGTCGGGCAGTTAGCCCACCAGACACAACACCCGTCTGGTCGGAAGATCCTCCCTTTTCTATGGGGGATGAGGAACTTTACACCCTGTTTCTCATCACCCCCAAAACTGGTGACCCCGAGCATGAACATCAGCGCAGCCTTCGTGCAATTACTTCATCATCACTTCCTCGAGCCTTCGAGCAGCGAGTCATACCGTCAGCCAGCAACTACGGCTTCACCGGGTATCCTGACCACCAGCATGCAGCGGAAGCGCATTCCTGGTCATCACCCTCAGCCTCAAATCAAATCAAATCAAATAATTTATTCGCATAATATCATAAGCGACCTTGGCACAGCACACTGCACTTCGGCCGGTCAACAAGCAGAGACGCTCTTTTCTCCTGGTCGACGCAGCAGCCAGCCACTACGCAGCACTGCACACTCCGACTCACGAGCACACGCAGCATCACCCCGACTCACTGGGGTATCACCGCAGACAGTTCCGACTCACCGTGAACTATGCGGCATCCGGTTCCGACGCACTGGAACCTTCCACTGGCCTGGCAAGCATCAAGACTCAGCCTGCAATCGCCATCTATCGCAACAGATGCGAACTTACATTGGCAATTCTGCATCGCGCTATCAAAGTTATCCGCCACATTAGCTTATATAGAAAATCCCGACTTACATAATAATATGTCGGGCAGTTAGCCCACCAGACACAACACCCGTCTGGTCGGAGGATCCTCCCTTTTCTATGGGGGATGAGGAACTTTACACCCTGTTCCTCATCACCCCCAAAAAATGTACGGTTCGAAATGTTGACAACAAAATGGCAGCTCTCGCCCGTTTGTTACTTCCGGCGAGCAGCGCGCTATCTTTCGCATGTAGTTGCTTCGATGCTCTTTAGAAATTAACTGTCGTATTTATTGATTTTAGATATTAATATAATGAGGACAATGTCGATAATAGCTTTGACAGTGAAAATTTCAAATGATCTGCGCTGCGCTCCGCCTTATGTGCGCCGGCCCTTATGAATGAGGCGGCGAGTTTCATTATTTTTAACCTATATCCCAGATATTGGCGAAAAACTAAAATGGTTTTACAAGTAGGTAAGCCATATTTTAGGCCAGGGTAGATATTTTTTTAAACCAAACAAAATTATAGTAGGATGAAACCATACTAGTATTTACAAAAACAGCTGTTCAAAAGTTGGAACTTTGACCCCCAAAATCTCCGTAACTAGGGGGTTATTAACAATAACAAGACGAATAATAAACTAAAATGACAACAACAAACTGAATGACTATCTCTTACTGCGGTACTCAGAGGTGAAACCCATTGGAAAAGGAAGAGAATATAACAACAATTAAAAGAAAACTAAATTGCGGAAAATGTAAAATCAGCTGCGACGAAATAGCTAACTAGTAAGTCTCAGACAAGAAATTATAAGCGTATTTATTGCTATTTCATGCCTCAGCGACCTACCTACGGATGATTGACAGGTCATCGCGGTCATCGCATGTATGGAGCGTGGTCATTGTTCTTTTAGCCCATCAAAAGGTATTTCACAGAGAAGTGGGGAAGGGGCTAGGAGGGTCTGGCCCTTACTACTTGTTATTTCGTAGCAACTGATTTTGTATTTTCTAAGAAAATTTACAATTGCAATGTATGTTTATTTTTTACATCATCAGAAAGTAGAGATTTGAACGAACAAAACTCCTACCGACTATAAAAACAGATACTTTGACAGGTCGCGGTCAATGTAGGTAGGTAGGTCATCCATCACTCCCAGGAGACATGTCCCGGTGGGAGACGATGTAAGTTTAAATATTTTTTTGCATAAAGCGTGGGCCTAACTTGGCCCTAAAAGTTGTATTATACAGCTGTGCCGTATCGCGTTAATTTGTATTGTTGCCAGCTATTGATCACTACAGGTTTTTATGCGATTTTGAAAATAAAGTACAAGCCAGAACTATTAAGAGTTTTGAATTTACCTGTTATTTAATTTCTAGAACAGTCTCGCTTGAACCGCGTTTCGATGCGGACGCGCCTTTAATTTAATATTCGTTAAATCGCTAAGCGCGGCGCAAGCCGTCGCTCGAAAGTGTACCGCTATTGGTGAACAACTTGTGGTGAACGAGCTGCTGACGTTTCTGCAGCAGAAACTGGATGTGATGGACGAGGTGTCCGCTTTTCAGATCTGCGCAACAAACTTCAGCGAGGAAGACATAGCTGCCGTCAAGCTGTTGCTGTTTACTGCGCTGAATAAGCGCGAGCAAATGGTGTCTCGCCGCCGTGACGGGACCAAGAGAAGCCTGCAGGATATAATCACGCTGTTTAAGGAGACCGACCCAGACGACGTGCCGACGTTCGTGGCGAAGGAGCTAAACAAGCTTCCTTCCGTGACCTTTGACCATGTCGACGTAACGAGCCTACTTAAGGATATTGCGTCCTTGAAGGCCAGTCTTGCGGATGTGCTAGCAAAACTGGAAGCATCCCAGAACATTGTCACAGACTTGAGCAAGGAAGTTGGAGAATTGCGCAACAGTGTGGCAGTATCTAGGTCAGCAGTCAATGTGCCTAGCGTTGACACATATCGCGGAGCCGGCCACGATATATCGTCGTCGAATTCCGCGTCAGCAGTTTCAACGCCCATAAGCAGATTGCTGAGCTTGCAGAACAAACCGCGCGCGCACCCCGCGTTACCGCGGCGGCAACTTCTCACTGCGCGGCCCGAACTGTACCGCACGACCCGCTGCCCGTTTCTGCAGCGCCTGCAGAACTCAACGTGTTCTTAGAGATTTCGCTAGTATTGTCGCGGACAAAACTGCTCCCGCTGGAAAGCCTGTGCCTGAAAAAGCGCCGATCCAGGCTGATGATGGTTTTGTGACGGTGGTGAGAAAGCGTCGTCAGCGTACCATCAAGAACAGCTGCGGCACGGCTCCATTGGAGCCCAACATGACAATTCCGGTGTACATCTCCCGCCTACACTACACCACGACATCGTGGAGTACGTGCGCCAGAAGACGAAGTACGTGGCGACAGTGCAGTTGCTTGAGTCGCGCCGCAACGTCAACTTTTTATAGGGCATTCGTGGTGCGAATACCAACATGTTTTCTGCATCTTGTCCTGGAAGAGGACTTTTGGCCGCAGGGAGTGGTGTTCCGTCGCTTCCGCGGGCAAGTGCCAAAGAACGCACAGTGATTTAGTGCACTAGTGCAGTGTTACTACTAACACAAATTGTATTTTATAATAATTATGTTAGTCTGTAAGGTATTTATCTATCTATGGGCCTTAGATGCCTGGAAATAAATGGATTACTATTTTATATTATTAACCACCTGCCTTCAACCAGTTAGCCCGTCGAAAATCTAGCTAACAACCCAAGAGCTGGACTGACCCGGATCATTCCTACTAGTTCTACTGCACAGTCTTACAAGAGAACTACCCTAACCGGTCCTATTAAACAATTTGCAATAGTACTAATGGCACTTTTTGTTCCCACTAGTTCTTCGATCTAATTGGTATTACAAAATCTTAGAACTAGCGCGACTAAGTTTCTCATTATAAGAAAACCGTATCCCCGTATCGTTTTTAAAGTTTCTGACACAGTTTACGGTACAACTACGGGGAATTATTTTTCTCACTAGTCCTACGTTTTAATATGATCCAGATTAGTAGAACAAGTAGTAAAAAAACCGACACTACGAACACGTCCCGGACGTCAGCCTGAACGAGATTAGGATGGCTCTGAAACAGCTTAAAAACAACAAGGCACCTGGTGATGCCGGAAATACGGTCGAACGCCTGAAGGCGGGTGGCAAACCGGTCTTAATTAATGCTCTCTTCAGAAGCCGTTTGATTCCGTCATACTCGAGGGGAAAACGCCCAAGGCATGGTGCAGGGGTGTGGTGGTACTCTTCTTCAAAAAGGGTGAAAATGCTCGGATGAAGAACTATAGGCATAACTCACTTTAAGAGCCATGGCTACAAGTTGTTTTCAAGAGTCATCACGAATCGTCTCGCGCGCAGGTTTGACGATTTCCAGCCACCCGAACAAGCCGGATTCCAAAAAGGCTGTATAGCCTGTTTAGCGTTTGTGGACTACGAGAAAGCCTTCGATTCGATCGAGACTTGGGCTGTACTGCAGTCACTCTAAGGGTGTCAAATCGACTACCTGTACATCGAGGTATTGAAGTGTTTGTTCAGAAACGCCACAATGTCAGTCTGACTTAGGATCAGACCTCGAAACCTAGTCGTCATATCTCCGAAACTGTTTACCGCTGCACTGGAGGATATCTTCAAGTATCTATTTTTAAGAGGACTTGGCGTCAATGGCGAGAAATACTCGATGACTTTTTTTTTGGTGGGGGGAAATAACTCCTCCCGCTCTTGGGTAGAGCGAAAGGGAGTGTCAGACTTCTACTGACTAAAAACCACCCATGTTCCTTCTTAGTCCTTTATGTCGAGGCCGCGGTATCTCTTACATCCCGCAGCCCATACTCGATGACGTCAGTGGAGCTTCTGGAAGAGGAGTGACATGGACAAAAGTATGTTGTATGCCTATGTAACACGTGGGTGTAGGTGTGGGTGAGGAGTGGTCCTTTCAAGATCGGAGACTACACTCGTTGTAGAAAGGTTTACCTGGGTGCAGTGAGGTAGGTCTAACTTTGAGAAAGAAGTCGTGTGCGTTACCGTAGCAAAATGACTGTCATGAGGAGAAATTTGTTTACTAATAGCAAAATTTTTGTGTGAATTGTAGTATTCGAGTTTTTTGAGAAAACAACATTTTGCTGGGGTAATGTTTTAAACGATACCGCAGCAAAATCTTTTTTCAAAAATCGTTTCAGCCTGGAACCAAATACATGAATAGATGGCTCTAGTTGCGTACTAAATGTGTGTGAATAGCAAAATTTGTGTGTGCTATGGTTCTGAAGTTTTTCAAGATTTTGCTGCGGTAATGTTTCGTGATTGATAGTCTCATCTCTCTAGAGCACAACATTTTGCTAGGGTAACGCACACTCCTCACGAAACTCCTATACTGGATAAATCTATCGTGATCTTGTCACATTAGCCTAAATTGTATGTGTGTAGGTGTCATACCACTGTTATGAGATTATTCAAGAGGAGGTAAAGCAGGTTTACAGAAATAAATACAACAGACATTTCATTACGAAATTTATTTAAAAATGTTATGTGTACAAATACCTCATAGCTGTGGTGTACGCGATGCGAGCATTACGCTATACAGTTATCATTATAAAAGAACCACTGGTCTCAAATAGCTTTACAAGTAAATTGTAATATAACTTACGCCTATATCATGATAAGTTGCATTGTTTAGACCTGTTACCACAAAAAAAGAAACTTATGGCGACATCGCAGTTTGGCGCATTATTACAATTACAAAATAACATTATTTTAATATTAATTACCGTCTCATAGACCGTTAATTCCAAGTTGTTAACAGGCAGTGTTAAACTACATCACATCTCAAAAACTAGCCTAGCTATCGTGCCCTAAGCACCGACCTTTTCAGATTACTAAAACAATGGACAAATAATAAACGACAGCGAGACAACTGAAGGCGGATTAAAAAACGGGCTGAAGTTTCGAAGCGGCGGCGATAACGAAATAACTTACAATTATCGATTGAGCGCTCTAAATCCATTAAACGGCGCTTGACATGCAATCTGAGAGAGAATTACTCGAACGAAAGCATAAAATGAAAGTATCGTCACCGTTTCGAAGGCCACCTGTCTTACATTCCTTTTGTAATGTGTTTTTACACGAAATTAGGAATGTGAAGGAAAGATGCGAGGTCTCTCAGTCCAACTATTTCATGTGTTCGTTTTCTACAAAGCGTCCTATACTAGATATCAGTCACTGCATTATTTATAATTTAGTGCATTTGTGTATGGCGAGGTCGGGTGACGTTTTTTTTTATGTTCACGGCGTTATATCTTCAGAGACAAAAGCATTACAACATCACAAATATCGATACATTAATTAAGTAATAACGACAACTTCAAAGATGTTGCTTTTAACCTTTTCACCGCCACGGACATCAATAGAAGTTCCAGATTTTCGTGCCACCAGCGCCACGACTTCATTAGAAGCTCTTCATTCTACATATGTTATAAAAATAAATTTACTGTATTTAACAGGCCTTTTTTCATTTTATTATTTAAAAGCACTGTCTAATACCCTGTTTTTTTATTTTCCCACACAAAAGAAGCCCTTAATTGTCTTAAAATTGGCAAAAACAAAAACTGCGAACATTTTTAATATCCCCAGAACGCCAAGGACTTTATATGTAGTCGGCCAGTGATGTGACGCGAAAGTTAAAACTGTTTGATTTCACCCGTTGAAATATTTAGAAATATTATTATCGAAAACAATTTGAGGTCAGTAAAATATGAACTTAGATAACTACTTTATAACAAAGGGAAACTAGATGAATTTCGACCGTCGGATATGTGCCGAACCGGAATTATATAGTTGTTGGCAATCCTTATCGATAATTATATTACCATCTCTACAAAATAATTGGTTGTCAGCGATAAGTCTATGGTTGTCAGTACCCCGGGCGCCACGGACTAATATGGAAGACGTTCTGTGACGTCATAAACGTATGGCTGTCAAGGCCACTTTGTCATAGTGCAGTGCAGTCTGCAGCAATATTTGTTAACTACATAGGTAAAGAAATATGTAAGTTATTGACATGAACGAAGAAATGGATACCGATGAGCTTTTAAGCATTCTACAAGGTGTGGAATCGGACTCGGAGTCTTTTGTGGAGAATGTTGCACCAGAAGACGATGATTCTGAGGTATGTCCAACTTGATAATAATAATAACGTTTATTCAAATGATTACATTGTAGGTACATATTTGTAAGATTCAATTCTGAATGAAAAATTAAAAGTAATGGCTCAGATATATCGAAACGACCCTACCTATATTTCTTCATTTTGCGTCTACAAAATAAACCTGGCGCGTCATCGACCAATGTTCGGGGCCTGGCTAAAGTATGCATGAAAATTATGGTGGCAATAAGTAGGAAATCCATACTTACGTTCCATTTCGAAAAACACGGCGAAATACACAATAAATACAATGAAAAGTTCTGCCGCTTAGATACCTACGGTAAAAAAATGTTGACAGAAGTAGTTAGGTAGTTAAAAAACACGGGAGTAGACAAACATAGAAAAAAAACCATAGACCACATCCCTAATCAGAATCGAATTTAACGTGTTCTGAGCGCCAAGGACTTGAAATGAAGTCAAAGAATGACGTCTTGAAACAATTAGAGATGTACCTCATTTCTTATGGCTCTAATTGAGTTACGTATTTGTTTCTTTGATTCTTATAATTTATATTGTTTTTTCTCATTAAGGATACTGTGAAATAAAACAAATATGGAAATATTTAATCAGTTTTTATTTATATCCGTAAAATTATAAATAAAACATAACTTAATGTGTATAATTCTCATTCATCGATATGACGCTAGCCTCATCACTACTTTTTACTATACATTTCGTTATAGATGTATAGCTTGGCGCTAGGCGAGGCATCGCGTTCTGTGTACGCTGGCGGTGAAAAGGTTAAAACCGGTTGCCTCTTTAACGAAGAATCGAACACGTATACGAAATAGATTATGAAGGTCTATAAATACAATTTACCTTACACGACTGATTAAGGAACATTGCCGCTCACTACAAAAGACCCGAATACGTTTAAAAACTAAACTTACTTGCGGGGTTAAAAAATTACCTAATTAAAACCTTTTGAGTGTTCTCGCGAGAACCAAGTTAGATTATAAATAGCTAGAGGTGGTCGAGTGTAGTGAAGGGTAAAGTAGACATTCAGCACCAAACATACTATTCGTATGCACAGACCTCGACGTTAGATAGAGTAGCGCAGATGGCGCGGGTTACTGTTGCTTGCACTCGGCAGGGTTGTCCTGAGCGCCGCCGCCCTTGATGGGCTTCTTGGCTCGTCTCCGCGGCGCTGGCTCCTCATCCTCGCTCTCTTCCGTGGAACATTCCTCCTCCTCCTGACAACGCCAACACAACGTCAACACATATTACTAAACACCAACCTCGACTCTCGTTACCTCGCATAAAATTTTGAACGTGAATTCTGCAACCATCTGCATTCTCGACAAACTCGCACAATTCGCATGCAAATAATAAGGATATGATAAATAAAACACACTCGAGTAAAAAGCATACAATTTTTAATGTCATCATTACGACATCATGCCAAAAACATAAAGCCATTACCGATATATAAAAAACTACCTGTCGAGCTGCTATACATTGACATTATTATGCTAACTTCAATAGAAGGTTACATAAATAAAAATATACATCTATTATCCGAACTAACTATTGTCAAATCATTCATTATTAAAATACATATCATATCGGATAGATCACAGTTGGCCATGTTAAGTGATGATGTAAAAAATGCATTTTGGCACTAAAAAGAGATTCAGCGAATTCAATTCCTGGGCAGAGTGCCGTTACGCAAGGTACGAAGGATCTACTAGCGTCTCAATGGAATGACAGTACTTTAATTTTCATTCGATAGGAAACATTAAATATAGCCTTACAGAATAGTAATATCACATGAAATTTCAAAGTACTCAAACGAATATGTAAAATTCGTAAACAAAATACACACTATAATTACTGTATAATAATAAATAAAAACGAATAATGTATAAAACTAAACTAGAAATGCAAAATAGTCGTCGTAACAGACACTAACAAGTTAACATGCATTATACATCGATAATGAAGGCACCTCACTCTTCTCGCATCAAGACTACGCGAGCCCCTCGGGAGCTCAGTACAAAATCTACCCTAAAACATATTTATCTGGCCAGAGGGATAAACCATGCATAGAACGGACGAGTGGATGAGCGAGAAGTTATTAATTAAATATTCTAGCGTACAAATACTACCGATTTTAGGACAATAACCCGACGCGTCGCAGGAGTATTGGGTATCACGTTTCGCTTGGCGAACCGATTTTTGGTACAATTTAAAAGAGATATGGGTTGATATGGTCGCGATAGACTAAAGCGCGCTGAGCTCGTGAGCCGAGCCGCTAGGGGCCCACGTCGAGCGACGTGGGCACGTAGCGAGCTGCCGAGTGACGGATTTTATAACGCTAGGGGCGGTCGGACAACGTCTTGCATCAATCCTCCGCGTCGGACACTTCTTCCGTCCCAGAGTCTTCGTCAAAGTACGAATCCTCCTGAAACCAAATATACCGGTTTTGTTTGTGCAGCCACCAGCCAACACCCACCAGACGCAGATACTGTATACTCTGTTACCCGTGGAAGATTTATGCAGACGCACTTATCATACACTATAATATAGGGGAGCGGGGTTTAGAATACATACTGTACCTTCGTCTGATATGCGGGAAGTGGAAGGAGGCAAAATCAACATTTAGCACACCGGATGTGCTAAACTAGCTAAGCAAGCATTAATAAAAAATAGTCTACCATGCAAGTAGTTCAAACTAACACCTCATAGAAATGCTAGATGGCTGTAGAATTCACTGTTCCTGAAGTTATGCAGATAAGCGTTGAGTGAAGACAAATTTATTGATTATCGTCTTGTTTGTTGTGGCGACAGTTCAATCAGAAATAGCTTTAATTCAGTAACATATTGACGCACTTAAAAGCAACAGTTAGTTCGTTAAATTAGTATTCACTTTACAATTGTTAGTAAATTACTGCATACTTCTGATTGAACAATTGGACACAATCTACAGATTTGGAGAAAAAAATTACTACTTCTAAGCTACCTGCCTATTTGGAAGCATATTTCACTGAACATCGAAATACATAAGGTCAAATCAGGGAAGCACTATGCTAGAATACCGGGGCACACTACCACATGACAAAACCCAAAAATAAAATAGATGACTGAATACAACCTATAGATTGCTATTACGAGATTGTGAGATGGTATTTTTGGACAGAAATGCAGAATCAGTGGTTGCTTGTAAGCGACGATCAATGAGGATATTGAATAAACAGTTGTGAACCTAAAACAATGAAATATAAGTTAATGAGGTCTTACATGAACCGTTATAGCCGCAAATCACTGATAAGAGATGATGATATCATAATAAATGCGTTTTAAGAAATATTACTCGATACATAAATTTACACGTCCAACTAAAACTACAGGACAAGCAAGAAATCGCTAGAAAACTATCCTATCTTACACACAATTTTCAACTTGGTAGCAGTCTAACCTATACGACAGCGTTTACATATCGGGTGTAATTTATCTAAAATATGTATGTATTTAGAAATATATAAGTATGTTTATCAGTTGTCTAGTACCCATAACACAAGCTCTGCTTAGCTTGGGACTAGATGGCGTTGTGTGATAGTTGTGAAATATTATTATTATTATCGCCACTGTTCAGAATTTCATACAAAAAACTTACGGATTACGGCTTCGCACGGGTGCAATATAGATAAAAACCTTTTTCATGAGTCACTCTACTGAAAACTGCATTAAATCCGTTGCGAAATTAAAGATGTATGCGTACAAACAGCAGGCGATTTTGTTTTATACTATGTGAAGATGAAATGAATTCTATGATTTCTAGATTCTCGAATCCTGACCCCATTTAACTTTTGTAGACCGTTTGGTATTCGTTCAGCTGTATAACATGGTACTTCCTTGACAGACCTAGTTACTAGAGTCACGTATGCAAGCGTGTACTGACCTCCTCTTCGTAATCGTCGTCATCATCATCGTCGAGACCCTCACCGGTGTACAGGAGAACGGCGCGGGAAACAACGCGCTCGCGGATGTAGTGGCCGATCTCGAAGTCAGCTGTGAGCAGGGCCTGGAAAGATACGTGTGTTTATGTTAGACTATGATGTTAATTGGTAGTTCTGTTTTGATTTGGTAATATAAATAAACTCCTTAAATTGAGCCTAAATTGAGTCAACCCTTTAGCTACGAGTTTGACATTTTCAGTTGTGTCCATGAGCTCCTGTGATGTAATAAGGCAGACAGGACAATGTGCCCCATCATTTGTGGGCCAACACCACATTTACATTCCAGGGCAGAGTCATCTATGAACGTTCACCTGAGCAGGTTTTCCTTACTTCGGCCAACCTGTGTCCATTTCTACTATATTGCAGTGAGTCTTGCTGACTTCTGTTAGATGATATTTGAAGTGAATAGGAATCAGTTCCATCGTGTTCAAAGGATGTCAACTAACATAATATGACAGACACATTAAACCATCACCTTCATGCATTTCTATGTTTAATCATATTGTGAACACTGACTAACTCCAATACCCTGTCAAAGTCCTTAAATTTGTAAAAAAACAAGCCGAATATTTACCTGAATATCCGAGGCGAGAGTCGAGTTAGGGTCATCAGGCATGGTGGGCGGCGAGAAGAAGTTGAAGAACGAATCCGCCTGCACCGACTTGGTGACGGTGCGTACTGAGCCGCGGGACTTGTGCTTCTGCTTCTTCTTTATCGTTTTCACTGTGACGTTCTTGCCTTTTTTCCAGTTGATCTCGCAGCCCTGTTTATGTAAATTTTGTCGTAAATAACATATATCGAGACCTTTATCGGTTCAATATACATGGTTAAACAGGGGAAGTTTATGGATATTTTCTTCACCTATTAGTTGTACTTTTCAATTGAACACACTTTCGAGTTTTATTGTCTAACCAACGTCAACATTTTCTTCTTTGATGAATTTTGCTAGATGTTGTTCTAGCTAACTTCAGCATTCTCAAGCATGTTGGTTCGCTGTTGTTACATGCTTATAGTTACACATGTAAGATAGTCGGTAGGCTGATTATCTGAGTCTTCAGACTGTATATTTATAAAGGATATAACAATACGAGCTATACCACATAAGCACGGGTTCTGATTTGTATGGCAATTAGGCACGTCATGAATCGTCGAAAGAGGGTACTTGTCATACCATGTTCACAAGACAATTTCTACTTGAAATCTTGTGCAAAAATCAGTAAATTGCTCGTAAAATCGTCTTATATAGCTAGGTCTAGCGCGACTTTTAGTTAGCATGTGAGGATACCTGCATGATTAGTATATAATGCCTATCTTGTGCATACCTGCATTTCGACGAGCATGCGGCGCCGGTACTGTCGGTACTGATCCAGCGCGAATAGTGGGCAGCGGGACAAAGCGGTTTCTATTTAGCTGTTAAGCACTACCCCTAGCACGAACTAGTTAAGGGTTTACCCAAGTCTGCCGGGGCTGCGGGTTGTTCGAAAGAAATACCGCGGCCTCAGACACAAAGGGTAAGTCTCCACTCCGCTCAGAGCGGTAGGAGTCATTTGGTGATTTCCCACCCTCCATCCTACCGG
Organism: Diarsia rubi; assembly: GCA_932274075.1. NCBI lineage: Eukaryota > Metazoa > Arthropoda > Insecta > Lepidoptera > Noctuidae > Diarsia > Diarsia rubi. Next base: position 14,638,051 of record OW026413.1, read on the forward strand.
CCTACCTTGGCTGGAGGTGGTGATTTCCTACCCTCCAATCTACCAGCCTACCTTGGCTAGAGGCTAAGTGTTGCCGTACTCTCTTGAGCACATAACCAGCTGACAGCGTTACGGAGCAGTTTTTAGATGCCTGTTTATAAGTTCTTGTTAGTTTACTCTAAAAGTTACCTACGTCATTTGGTGTACAAGCTTTTGTATCAAGTTATATTCTAGTTCCGTGTGGTGGATTATAGAAGAGAATAAGCTCGAATCCCAGTTGTGAGAAAATTATACGACAAAAAGGATTGTGCTGCGCTCAGTTTCACATGCCACTTATAACTTATCAATGGTGTAACGATAATAGTGAATAAACTATTTTGGTATAAGTTCGTGCTAGGGGTCAAGTTATACTTAATTTCACGTAAAATTTATCCTGATTTTCGTTTTTCACCATACTACATCAGGCGCGAATACCTCTTATTATGGCAAAGAGATAGCTCTGAGCAAGCTCTTGTCAGGAATCAGGACATATCTTATGTGAAACAAAGTACCATGATAATGGGGAATAACAAAAAATATTGTAGATAGACCTAATGTTTATAAAAAAATACTTACAGTGCCCTAGACTAAAAAAAATTAAGATAACTAAACAAGCCTTTTGCATGGTGTGTGAATTTACTGTAGGAGAAAAAAAAACCATTTTAGCAAGAAACTTTTCTTACCTTGCACGAGTAAATTTCGGGGCCTTCAAACTCCAGTGGGTTCTCATCATCAGGCTTGCATTTCATAGAGTACTCCTTAGTCAGGATAGTGTTTGTGAAGTAGTCGTTAGGCGCGAAGTGGAATTCCAGAGTGAAACCGATCGGGTCCTCGTGCATTTGCACTGAAAATGTTGATACATGTTACATTTGTGGACATGGTAGGGTAGTTCGTTGTGTTGGAACGAATGCCTCAGTTGGTGATGCATGTTAAACAAATCAGTCATGATTTCTTCAGTGATTGGGTGTTGGATTGTCATCATAAAAAGTCTATTTTCATGTGTCATTTTATATTGAGCAATCTGAAAGTAGTCAAACATGTTCAATGTTCATGTATGTTTCAGATTGGTCAATATTGCATATCTGAAAGGGGTAAATCAGAACCTGCCTGCCAATATCTTACCTTTAATGTCCAGCAATGTCTTAAGGATAGGTTCATCATGTTCCTGCATCATCTCGCACAGCATTGAAACATTCTTGAATATGGTGTACCAGAAGTCTGGGATGCCCTTAACATTGGGATCCATTGGTCTGAAAAATTGTCTGTGGTTAGAAAACTGAAGGACTATAGTGTCATGGAGTTCTGCAGGGTTAAAGCCTCAGTTGGTGATGCATGTTAAACAAATCTTATCATGATTGTTCAGTTAATAGGTGTTGGTGTGTCATCATAAAAAAATAAAAAAGATGGTAACTAGCAGTTCTCATCCCCATAACACAATAATCTACTTACTCGGCAGGTTTCTCCTCTGGTTTCTTCTCCTCAGTGCCGTCAGTGATGGCGGCGCTCTGGACCGCGCGGGCCAACTCCTCTTCCTCGTTCTCATCGCGCCACGGGTTCAGGCACTCCTCATCGTTAGGCTCGTACGCCCCGTTCACAACCGATGCGCGCTGGCAAAGAAAAGCGAGTCTTGATATCAGGTCTGTATGCTCAAAAGTTGTATGTGAGATTTATTTGAGTTGGAGAATACTTTTAGGCTGGTTTTGATGACCCGAAGTTATTACTGTAGATATTTAACTATTTTCATTTGGCTCGTGTTGATTGACAGGCTTTGTTTAGCATCAGTCAATTTAAACTGTAGCCTATCTGGCTAAAGAAAACATATTAACCAGACAATCAAACGGAGAGCAAATGGTCCTGGGGTTGGCTTCGAACGTCACGCTTACGAATTAGACCAACTAGACAAGCCAGTTGATATAAAATAATGCATAGTATTCTTCAATACTTACAAAAAAACATTCCAAAATCGAATTTGGAAAACAACAAAAATACAAAAGACACATTTGAATCCTGATGAACAAGTCAGTCTTTGTATTCATGGGAGTTCTACTAGAACTAGCTTCATTACATTCATATCAGCACTCATGAAAACCTGACCGTCAGATATTGCGTAGTTACCGTACCTTTTTATATCATTAATAATCTGTCGCTAACCTATAAAATGATCAGATTATTTTGGACTATGGATCCTACAAAACTTGGTTAGTGGCATTTTGTAGCAGCATAAACATAGCAAAATATTTTTATTTATTTTACTATTTATGTACACACAGTAGACAGGCACAGGAAAATAACATAAAATAATATCAATATGCAGTAGTGAGTGTTAGAAATTACATCAATAGACTGTTCATTTCTCAATTATCTTGAATTCTTGACACAGTAAGTCGCATGTGTGACGTCTCTAATAGCAGTTACCCTAATTATTTACGCGGAATCGTAGGCGACATACATTTGTCCTATTTATTACGGTGCGAGTAGCATCGAATCGAATAAAGTTTATTTCGCTATTATCACATGAACTTGAAGCTTTCGGCCTGGATCAAGCTTATTCTGCGAGTCTAAAGATAAATTCTTAAGTACCATGAGAGGCCTTCAAAAACTGGAGGGAATATCGAAGATATTCTTACCTTTTCGAACAGAGGCTTGTAAAGTTTCTCGTACTTGCATTCAAGAGCATGTACTTCGCTGTAGAACTTGGCTTCGATGTCCACAAACTCCTTCTGGAGCGTACGTAGAGCACGGATGCGCCTACGCACGTTCGGTGGGAGGGAAGCCATTGCCTCCACGTGGATGCGGTTCGTGATGGCAGCTAACATCTCGTTACGGGTGATTCCGCTGTTGACAAGAATTAATAGTTAACATATTTGCTTCGAAGGATGTTTGTTTGTGTTTGTAAGGTGAATCCTCAGTTGGTGATGCATGTTAAACAAAATCTTATCATGATTGTTTCAGTTAATAGGTGTTGGTGTGTCATCATGAAAAATGTTGAACTTTTATACAGAACTCCTTACTTTAAACACAGCCAGCAACCAAAGGTAGCAGGTTTTTCGTTTTAATCGCATTTTTTTTAATATAAATCAAGAGTTACCCGACCATGATATCTTTAATAAAAGAGATACATGTGTATAAAAGCTGGTATTGTTTCAAGCCGCGTGTATCGCGTCTACTCCTCAGACATTATGGATTTAAAGAATAATTTACGGCTAGATAGACTAGAGACGGTTGAATGTTATTCGCAGAAGTTATAATAAACTTGATACAGTTAAAATACATAACGGATTCTAATCCACATTGTAAATCCTTGAGATAGCCGTATTTCACAGAAACCGAGCAGTCGAAGAAGCAAAGGTCGAACAATCGATTAAACCACGTTGGTTTATGCAAAGGTTGTGCAGAAGCGTTTGACTGGGATCATTAAATTACAAGATTTATTAAAGCAACATACAAAATCATTGTCGTCACGTGAAATATTCTCAAAATACGCGAGTTTCCACAAACAAGGAAGACCTGCCACCTGGCTTACGTACATAACAAGCTAATTTACGTTTCACGACATAAAAACACCAGACTTTTATCCCGACGCGCAGTAGATTTACAGTTGCGCCCCGATTTCCTTGAAATAGCCCCGTTGCGCAACGAAATAAACAGTACGGTGCTGTAAACATCAGTTAACCTATCTATGATGTAGACTGTTACGGTGTTACCTGTTCAAAGGTTATTAGTTTCTACGAGAAGCGACCTTCGCTTGTTAGTAGAAGAGCACTTTATTGCTCTGACGATGCATAGATACTCTGAAAACTATGCCATCCTTTTGCGAATATTTTCTAGTAAAGACTAGCTTTTCCCCGCATCTTCGCTCTCGTTTTGGCCGGAAATTATCCCACAGGAACGTTTTAAATAATAAATTTAATAAATGAAAGAATTTGCAAAATTATTACAGTAGGTAGATCCAGAGATAACCCCTACAACCTCACTAACTTTACCTCTTTATAGTAGTCCAAGAACCCAGAACCACCAGACGTCACATATTTTCTGACGAAGGAAATGTGGACGATTGAGTAGTGTTAATGTTTTTATGTACCTTGATTACCTGAAAATTGGCCGTCTAACGGCCGAATACTGAAACGCTACTCAATTTTAAGTTGCCCTTAAATCTCGTTGTCTCTGTTACTTCAGCATAGAGCAACCGAGACAGCACTAGATTTGAGCGTTACTTATACATATTTGAGTGACGTTTCAGTATTCGGCCGAAGCAAGCTAGCATGTAGGCAAGCGTTCTTAGTACATACTAACACTACTCAATCGTCCACATTTTCTTTGTCAGAAAATACGTGACTTCTGGTGGCCTTGGGATCTTACTCTATAATATTAGTATATATTAAGATTGTCTCTGCCCCCCCATCGTTAACGTTCTTCAATTGAAATGAAAAAATAACACGAAATAGTAGCGCTCCATTAGTGCCTGTCTTCTGTACTGCACAATATTGCTTGTAGCGATAGAAGAACCAATTAAGCGAGTACATACGTCATTCATTTCATGCGATTGTGGGCTCACGTTATTTGATCGCCTTTTACTTGATTCGGAATAAAATGAAGCCGTACTAGTGTAAAGTGCCGTGATTTACTTGTATGAAAAGAAAAATTGGTCAATTAGTCCACTCGTATTATAGTATATTTTAGATAGGGATCTTTTGCGTTGCAATTTCTGGGGGTAGCCCAGAGATCTAGTGATATCAAGTTTGTTTTTATCAAACTAAAACAAAGAAGCCTCGGAAGATATAATGGTGTCAATTGCGTGCTCCTTGTAGGCTTGATTAATTCCACAAAAGAACTGCACCATAACCGCTCGATACAAGTACAAGCTACATCGCTATACATACACACGTATTCCGATATTCGAGGAATATAGGTATCAAGTTTTTATTAAAGCTCTTCGATGCGCCGACCGACTTTCGTTACGGTTACCAATTGTATGCCGATATTTTTTACATAGCAAGCCATGATTGCACTTTTTATCTACAAAGTTATAAAAAAACAGTCATGTTTGGCGTTACAATTGATGTTATCTTACAATTGCTTCTTGAGAGCACAAAAAAGAAATTAATTAGACACAAAGATTGATAGATTAAATAGCTTATTTCTAATAGCGTGATAGATATAATTGGTTTAATTGAATCATCTTTGAAACAGTTAGGATAAGATTTACACACGATATGCAGATGATCAAAAGATTAAGCCTCAAAAATTAAACTAAACCCCGAAAGATGAAAAAAAAATGCTTAGAATCATCAACAATGTTTTTACGGAAATCAGCAAGACGCAGTTTTTATATTTATTTTATTGCAGCAGTGTGAAGGACCGGAGAGCAGGGAAAAGGAACCGGTTTTTTTTTACATATTTAAGCACACTTACGAGTCGGCTTCCTGCGTACCTAGGTAGGTACATCGTTACTTTCGACGTAAGATGGGTTTACGCTTCCGTCGTCGGTTCAAAATCAGCTCAAGGCTACATTTAGCAAATACAAAATCTTGGATTTAGACTAGTTCATTGTTAATAGGTGACCGGACTGGGTCAAAAAATATTTTCTAGTTAGTCCGTCAGTTAGATTATCGAAAAATATAGGATACCATGTCTTTTGTTTTAACAAATTAATAAAAAATTACGGAGATAAAACGCCTCAAAGATCATGGTTGTGAAGTCATTTGTAGGTAAAAAATGTACCGACTTGTGACGATTTCGAGGACTTCACGAGTTTAGGAAGCACTGTATCGTCTTCATTTTTTGCTTAAGTGAAAAAAGAAAAAAATTGTGTTTAATATTTTTTGAAAATCTATCTGACGGACTATTTTTTTTGTCCGATCCCCCAAACCCTATGTAGTTAAAACTTTTAGGTTAAATATTAGACTTGCAGATGCGACGGATCTCAAAACAACCTTCGAAACCTACTAAGATTTACAAAAATAATTCAGTTGACAATTATTTTAAGTTTGTCAATTGCATGCTGCAGAGGAAATAAAAGAAATAACAAGTACCTATCAGCTGCCCAACATGCTGAGTCGTAAGAACGGAGTGGGAAATGGCTTATTAAGTTCACACCGCATAGCAACATGGAACGCATTATTTGCTCCCATCCTGACTCATCAACCCATTAAAACGACAGACCATGAGGTACACAAGTAGCTTGGTTGCTTAGTTACCATTTACCTTGTGACTCGCCCTTCGAAATGAAGGTCTGACGTCTATAACGGGAAAAAGAGTTAATGCAATAAAAAGGGCGCAAAATTGGCAAGCTAATAACTTTACTAAGGCCAAGAATTCTTTGTACAATGCGCCTTTGAATTCACAGTTACAATAGCTTTTTTATGTTCGTAGATATAAAAGGAACTATGAATTCTACTTTTTTTATAGAGAAATGCCTGGTACGGACGAGCGATGTTTAAATTGTTCGCGTTATTATATTGTAAAAAAAAAGCATTAATGAATCCATCCGGCCGATAAAAAAAGTCTAATAGTTACTAAACTAATTGAAAAATTATCAGAGCATGAGATGTTTTAAACGGTCGTATTATAACATTACATGTACGTACATTATTACGTTACATTGCGTATAAAATGTGGATCATAGTAATCGCATAACCGCTCATTACCGAAGGTTAAACGCGAATTGAAAAATACTTATCAATAACCTGAAAGATAAGATACTGGCATGGCAGGAACACGTACCTATTTAATTATGGAACAAGAAAAACCTTTTTGGATCAATAATTTTATTATTGAAATGACGAGTTCGGAATATAAGCAAACTTTTTTATAAAATAAAGAGTAGGTACCTATTGGTTATAAATCTGGTTCATCAGAGCTATACAGGGTGTAAATTAACCCTTCACACATACGTCAACCAAGCATTCTGTACATCAAACTGGCCTGTTGGTCTAGTGGTTAGTGACCCTAACTGCTATGCCGAAAGTCGTGGGTTCGATTCCCACCCAGGACAAATGTTTGTGTGATGAGCACGATCATTTGTTCTGTGTCTGGGTGTAATTTAGGTCTAGGTTTTATCTATAATATGTATGTATTTAGAAATATATAAGTATGTTTATCAGTTGTCTAGTACCTATAACACAAGCTCTGCTTAGCTTGGGACTAGATGGCGTTGTGTGATAGTTGTGGAATATTATTATTATTATTAAACTCAGTATCCCTACGCAATTTTTTTTGCTGGGAAACGACTTTTTTTTTTGGGGTAAAACACACATTTTACGGCAAAACTCAATGAAGCACTCCTAAAACATTATGCTAGTAGGTGGATACAAAAAAATGATCGCAGTAATGGGGAGAACAAGTGCCCTTCGCTTGCGTTAAAGGTACTTTTAAACCCTTTATTTTATTTGCCCTGGAGTGGGACAGAGCAGGCAAGTAAAAAAAAATAAAAATATTAATACAGGGAAAAATGCAAAATACAATCCTGGTTTGCAGTCACTGCATTTTGTAACTTATTAAAATTCACAAAGATTTATGCATGGTTAAACCACGTCGCCTTACAAATTCCGTCAGCTCATCAAAACACTTATTAATCAAGTAGAGCGTAAAATGACTCATTAGTTCAATGGCCCGTAATCTCATCTCGCGCGTTTTTGCCCATGCTCCTTAGCAAGTAGATCTGAGTCAGAGTAATCATAGACATTACATTACTTGTGGCCAATAACAATGATTTAAAGAGAATTTTACTTTTTGTAATTTTTAAAAACTAGTTGTATCTTAGAAAATTCTTTATGTTTTAGAGTTGATACATATAATACTTATAAATGTTGTGTTATCTTATCTGTCTCAATGATGGCTGCTAAGATGAGGAGTAATAGAGCAAGCAGACCCCAAATAAATTGTACTGACAAGAGAATGAATGATGAATCTTTCCTCTGGAATTTTTATCATCATCATCAGTTCAGCCCGGAAACACCCACAGTTGGGTCTCCCATTTCTCCTCTATTCTACGAGTCCCTCGACTATCCTTTTTCCTATGCTCCTGACAATATTGTCAACCCATCAACTTAACAAATAATTTCTTTACAACTATTGTTAACCATAACATGTTTATTTCAATTTAATTAATGTTCTTACTTTTATCTAAGTTTTTTTTAAAATTTATTTTAATTAACATTATTGCTAGAAGACATAGTAAATGAAAAGTCTATAAAATATGAAATATTTGGCCATACTGCTATTGAACTTGGATAGTAACTGCTCAAGTTTAAAATAGCTTGAATCAAGCCGATGAGCCATTTCCACATTTTATGAATGTTTTTAACCGGGACGAGTGATTCATCTGACATGAATTTAGGACCTACCATGTGATGTAATCATTTTTAATGGGAATTAAACTATGTTGGACTGTTGGTTCTTTTTTATGGGACATGAAACATTGTCGTTTAAATGATATCTGTACATAAAAGAGATAAAATTGCATTAAATATTGCATTACACATTTCAGCGGCTTGAACCATTTTACCTCAGGGCTTTAACTTATTTTATTTTTAATGAATTAATATATTTTTTTTTAGGTGACCCTTGCCAAGTAGTGCTGTCATAATTTAAAAAAATACTGTCAAGTGACAGTTGAAACCTCATGACAAGTGCTAAAATTGTAAATAAATTTGTTAATTTTAACTTAATTCCTGACTGGGGCTGAAGTAGCATAGCTTTTGGTTTCTCTAAGAAGGAAGCAAGGAGTTCTAATGTAAAGTTCAAAAAAGTAACTGACAAAGCAGTTGTAGTAAGCACAGGGCTAACCTATACAAAGGATGACTTACCTTTTCATAAGATGTTGAGCCAGCTCACCACCACCAACAATTTCCTCCTCGTCTCCAGACTCCACCTCGGAAGTGTGGTCATCACCAGCGCGTTCCACTGTACCCATGTTTTTATCTAAAACAAGAACATCTTGTTAGAACTTAGAACAACGGCGTTCGCGCCACGTTGGTTACCATACCGGCTTCCGACAAATGCTTTTACAATCGATATCCTAATAGAATAGTACCGCACCAACTAACTTAGAACTACTCAAATAACCCATTTATCAAGCATACTTGATGATTTTCTACGAAAAACATAATGCGTAGTACGTTGAAAAACCATTTTGGCCGACCACATGGCCGACTTTGTTCCTGCACAATTTAGAATACTAAAAACCTTACGAATTATCAACGGACTTGTACGGCAAATGAAGCAGCGGTTGGGCAATTTTTGAAACACTATTTCGGTTTATTTAACAAATTATTCCTTTTCTTAACGTACCTTACTGCCGACAAAAGTTGTGAAAAGAAAGATGGCGTCGGCGGAATACGGCGAATGAGTGACCACAGTGACTTGAAATGAAAATGACGGCGAGTGTAATGAAGTAATGAACGAAACAGAATGAGACTGGTCTATATTACTATACTCTATGGAGACTGGCAAGTTTATGAAGTTTACCATAATTTCCGGATTTCTTTTTCAGGTGTCGAACGATATTTTCGAACACGCGGGAGAAAAATGATTGTGGCATCAAACTTTGTTAGGATTACTGTCCCACACCGCTAATTTTCTTTTTTATTGCTGTAAGAAGAAAGTGGATTTCATAAGAATTATAGTAGATATTGTAGTGCTTATAAAATGGGGTAACCCAGATTCAGATGACAACGAATAGTTTATAAATAAATTAGGATAAAGGCTCAGGTGAATTCCCAAAGCTAAAGCATGAAAACAAGCCCCTAATTCATAAATGCCTCAATTCGATTAGGAAAGTTAAATAAGTCTATCTCGCTCCCTTTCTTATTACCAGAAAATGACAGACAGATAAGTACGACTATAATTATGTCTTGTCGAAACAAAATTGAATCTGAGCTTTTATACATGCCCCCGTATTCACATACGGGGGCATGTATAATAATCAAAGTAAGCAATGATATATATAAATTGACATTGATGGTAGGTCTCCATTTTTATTCATAGGTAGGTACCTTTAAAGGGTTTAAAAGTACCCTTAACGCAAACGAAGGGCACTTGTTCTCCCCACCACTGCGATATTTTTTTGTTCTAGACCTTACCCGGGAACCCCCTAGCTACGGAGATATTGGGAGAAAGTTAAAAGTATAAAGTTATAAAGTTAAAAAAGTTATAAAGTTCCAAATTTTGCACAGCTGTTTTTGTAAATACCAGTTTTTCAGATTGTAACTTTACTTAAGTTACCTCCATGACCCTTTTACTATATAAAGTACCTTTTACTTCTACCGTAAAATGAAATTGTTGACCCCAAAAAAAAGTCGTTTCCGCGCAAAACTTTTTGATGATACTTGGTTTGATGTAAGAATGCTTGGTTGACGTATGTGTGAAGGGTTAATTTACACTCTGTATGTGAAGTCCCAATCATCATCACCCTATAATGTTCCCACTACAGGAGCTCAGGCCTCCTCTCTAGGAGAGGGATGGGCTATGTCCATAACACGGACTCGCGCGGGCAGGGTTGGTAGATGTCACATGTCTTCGAATTTGTTTGGTTCTAAGATAGTTTCCTCACGTTATTTTTCTTCACCGTTTTGAGAGCAGCGGTAAAAAATAAATTACGATCGAAGCATTAAACCTGCCCAAAAAGCCAAGGATTTCATACAAACATGTGCGAGCCCTTTTTTGGGGGAAATCATCAAATGACTTCTTCCGCTCTAGGCGGAGCGGAAGGGATTCTCAGAATTTTACTAACTAAAAACCACCCATGTTCCTTCTTAGCCCTTTGTATCTGGGGCCACGGTATCTCTTTCGAACACCCCCCAGCCCCGGCAGGCGTCAGCCCTTGCAAGGTTGCTAATATCTCTTTGAGACGCGCGTTGAACACGAACGCGCCATCGATACACTGTCCACAGGCATATGCACATGTCGATGTGAGAGCCCGCAGACCTCCTTATTCCGGGCATGTCGCAAAATTCGTTACTAGCAAACTTCAACTCTCCATAAACTACGTCTCTGCCAAAATTCAAGCTAGTAGCGCAAAAAGTTTAGGACTTTTAAACAAACTTGCGAGAGCCCTTAATTAAAGCTCTAATCCAGCCCTGTCACAAAACCTGTTCTTAGCAGACATCTACTAACTTTAAACTACGCCCCTTGCAAAGACAAAATTGTAGCACAAAAATAAAGGAAAACATGCGACTTGCCTTGCTTGGTGCCTTAGACCACCTACCCTGTCGCAAAATCCGTTCTTAGCGGACGTCTACTAAATAATAACTACCTTCCTTCCAATTTTCATCTATAGACGTTCAGCGGTTTTTGAGATTTCGTGACGAATGAGTTAGTGAGTGACCTTTCGCTTTTATATACACAGATTATTCTTTAATACTTTTTAGGAATAAATAGATTGAAAATAATCATTTCATGCTTATTTATTCAAGGATATTGGCAACGCCGTGGAAATTTTAAAACATTTCTATTTCAATTTCCTTTCATAAATTCTATTCACATTTTAAGCCATATTAAACCGATTTGTGTGAGTTGGTGTTTTAAAATCGTTCTAAACCAAAAACAAAACGGTATAACTGGCAAAGGGCGATGTCATTAAAGCAGGCAGGCATCGACTGGAGGCAGTCAAGAGAAATAAGGAAGGTAGTATGCAAGTAAATAAGCAAAACAGTTTGGGCCAGATAGTCTATGATTGGGATGGGACAGCTTCAAAAGGTTCATTCAACTGAACCAAATCGACAAACGAAATTCTTTTTCCCAAGTTGGTGTTGCTAATACCAAATATTGCCCTGTTCGTGTTGTCAAAATCAACCACCAAAATCAACTGTCATACGGGGAAATAAAGTAGTTGTCGCGACTCGCGACTCGCGTTGTTTGTTGTAATTTTGTTGAATGGCTTTGAGATTTTAATAATTTGATAATTCAATGTTTCTGAAATGTAATAGTGATTAAGTGAATAAATAAGTCGTGAAAATGCCACCTACCGTCCAAACAAATGAGCCGGAAAGAGACAAACGTCCTCAACGGGCGGGTGAAAGGAGGTTAGTACTTTTTCAATTTCATAACTTTGCTCAAAGTTAAAAGGCCTTACACCGAAAACATTTTACTAAATTCTCAACTTATTTTCAGATCGGAGCTTGTGACACGAGTGAAGTACTGCAATACGCTTCCAGACATACCGTTTGACTTAAAATTCATTACGTATCCGTTTCCCTCGACGAGATTCATTCAATACAATCCGACCTCTTTGGAAAAGAATTATCGGTATGAAGTGCTCACGGAGCACGATTTGGGAGTTCACATAGATCTTATAAACCGGGATATATACCAGGGTGATGGCAATGCGCTATTGGACCCGGCCGACGAGAAGTTGCTGGAGGATGACATTCTTACTCCCCAGGATTCAAAGAGGTCGCGTCATCATGCCAAGAACGTGTCGTGGTTGCGTCGCTCAGAGTATATCTCTACTGAACAGACGAGGTTCCAGCCTCAGTCTATGGAGAAGGTTTGTTGCTAGATTATGATTCTGATTCTAACATAACATTTTGCTACAAACGGAAGATTCTTGTTTCATATTACCTAGTATCTACTTTAATTGATTAAAGTGTAATCAATACATTATACTTAATGGTATATGCACAGGCAATTTATTGATTTATGAGTGTGGGTGCTTGTATGAAGACAGGTTATCCACAAAACATATCTTTTACGGTTTAGCCATTTAACTGTACCTGTTTCCACATGTGACTTAAATATGGAACTATTCTCCCTGCTCCTATCTGTCCCATCTTGTCCATACTGGAAACCTGTATCTTGGAGCCCTATATTGCATTTATGAAAAAACTACAAGATATACTAAAACAATGCTAATAATTTACAGGTTGAAGCCAAAGTCGGTTACAATGTCAAAAAGATATTCAGCGAAGAAACACTTTATATGGACCGTGAGAGTCAAATCAAGGCTATTGAAAAGACATTTGAAGACAACAAGAAACCTATAGAAAAACATTACAGTAAACCAGGTGTTACGCCTGTGGAGATTATGGAAGTCTTCCCTGACTTTGAAATGTGGAAGTATCCATGTGCTCAAGTCATATTTGACTCTGATCCCGCACCTGTGGATAAGAATATTGCTGGACAGATTGAAGCCATGTCTCAAGCTATGATTCGGTTGGTATTTGGATCTGGTGTTTCTTTGGCTATTGGTCTATTTATTAAGAGATTTCTACTGTAGGGTGAAAATCCCCTTACTCCCTTTTAATTTTCTAACTAGGGCTATTTGGCACCAGGATAGCTATTCACAACCATTCGATTGTCAGTCGTATCCAATTGATCCATTGTACTATCGAAAATCGCTATTCAGAAAACTGAAGCCAAGTAATAGATTCGATTGTCATTGCCGGCAGGAATTTGCTATCGGAAGCGCAATCCAATCAGAATTAAGCAAGAGTCGTGGCATATCCATTTAAAATAAAAATAATTTTAAAATTGCTTTTAATTATATTCTTTTACGCAACGTATATTCAGTACTAACTACAGTTAAACTTATAGAAATACTCATTAAAGATAATTTATTGGCTCCATAAAATGTTTCGCCATGTGTGTTTTTGTACTACAATGTCCATCGAATCTATACTAATATTATAAAGCTGAAGAGTTTGTTTGTTTGTTTGAACGCTGAGATCTAAGGATCTACTGGTTGGAATTGAAAAAATCTTTTTGTGTTACATAGTCCATTTATCGAGGAAGGCTTTAGTCTATATAACATCACGCTACGATCAAAACGAGTGGAGCATAAACGAAAAATGTTGCCTAAACGGGAAACGATATTCCTTAATGAGAGCTTCCGTTGCGTGCGCTGCGAAAATGGTTTAAGTTATGCAAATATGATGCAGAAAAGAAATGTTCCTCTTTAAAAGTTCTACAAAAAAGTCCGCGACAGCATATATCTATCTATTAAGATTACCTCACTGTAACCATTTTTTACCATTGAAATGTTAGGTTCAATAGAGTTATTTTTTGCGAAGCTTATTTAACCCATATGGTATTAATCTATATCTAAATAAATGTGTTTGTTAGAACGTAAATTGAATATAGAAAATTTGTGCCTTTTACTCTATATAGTTTAGACAAATATCTTAAAAGATATCGCAATGTAAAAATGTCCGCTGTGCCGGCCCTCGCGTCCCAATGTAGATGCGTGGAGATTCTGGCCTTCGGGAAATTCCAATTCAAAATATTTTTTGTACCAAAATATTTACAAGGTATTATTGTATATTGTTTTGTCAGCAGTAGTGGCCCAGTGGTGGCGCCCCCGACTTACGAACAGTTGGTTGTGGGTTCGAACCCAGGCAGGCGCATTACTTTGTGTAATTGGTTTCATCACGTGCCACTGCTCTTAAAATGGTGAAGGAAAAGATCGTGAGGAAACCGGCATATCTTAGAACCAAAAATTCGAAGATATGTGACATCTACCAATTCGCATTGGGCCCGCGTGGTGGATTTTAGCCCATCCCTCTCCTAGAGAGGAGGCCTGAGTCCCTACAGTGGGACCCATATAAGGATGATGATGATGATTATATGTACCTATAGTAATTCTCACTTTAATAATATATTGAAGGGTAATCTAAACTAATATTATAGAGAGGAAAGATTACATTTTTTGTTTGTTACGATTCAACTCAAAAATTACTCTGACGACTTTGAAAATTCTTTCCACATTAGAAAACAATTATAAAAATATTTCTATGTTGGATAGTCGATCTATCGAGGAAGGTTGTAAGCTATATATTATTGTGACGCAGACGAAGTTGCGTGGGTCAGCTAGTCTGTGAATAAAATTAGCAACACGTTCAAATAATTTTTAATTTTCCAGAGGTGTGATGGACGAGAGTGGAGAACAGTTTGTGGCGTACTGTCTGCCAACTGAGGACACGATACTGAAACGTCGCCGGGACATCGCAGAGAGTATGATATACATGGACGGTGACACATATGAGTATAAGATGGCCAGGGAGTATAACTGGAACGTCAAGAGTAAGGCTTCCAAGGGTTATGAGGAGAACTACTTCTTGGTAAGTGTGGTATTACAAGTATTTTGTGCATGATACATGCAATTTATTTTTAAGTGAGATTTCAGCCCTGGGATTAAATAAATTTGATGATAATGTGAGACAATTGCAAACAATTGAATATGTCTTTATTGTTGAGTAGCGGACGTCACCCGGTTTCACCTGAGTAGTTCCCGTTCCCGTCGGAAAACGGATAAGAAGTAGCCTATGTCACCCGGGGATAGTGTAGGTTTCATACACACAAAAATACAAATCTTTCCTCTTTATATAGTAGTGTAGAAGTGTAGACTAGCCTTAGACTAGGGGACTGTCATTACTAAGTGAAAAAAGGATAGGCGGATGATGTTGTTTTGACTCAATATAATTATATGATTGCAACAATTTCCATACTTCACTATTTATTATTTACTCTTCAACAGGTGGTACGCAATCACTGTGTCTTCTACAACGAATTGGAGACGCGTGTGCGTCTATCCAAGCGTCGTGCGCGCGCCGGAGTCGCAGCCCAAACGTTGACGCGTCTAGTCGTGACGCACAGACCGCTCGTCGCGTCTGAACATCGCATATTGAGGCTGAGAGAGAAGGAACTTGAACCAGCACAGGTGAGCATCTATTTAACCTTATCTAATTATTGATTGACAGAGGAGAATTCTTCTTCTTAGCGTGTCGATGGCAACTTTATATTAAATCGTTATCGCCCAAAATTCAGCTATGCGAACTCCACTCGCTGATGTAGTCTTTTTTCTTTTTTAAAAAAAAAACGTTGCCCCACACTAGGAATTTCTCCTGTATCGTGGGTGCGTTCACAAACATTTAAACTCACATACACAAATACCCAGACCCGGAACAACTATCTGTAGGTCATACAAATATTTGTTCCGTGCGGGAATCGAACCCGCGACACGCAGCGCAGCAGTCCATTGCTTGAGCAACTGTGCCAACCATGCCGTCGTAAGTTCGTCAAGTGTGCAGGTGTCAGGGCATGCAGCGCAAGATAGAAGGTATGACATTATCTGTGGAGAAGATGTATATGTTACAGTCAAAACTACTTTTGACTGGTTTCAGTCAAAACCCATAATACGCTAAAACGCGTTTACTCTATTAGAATAAATGTTAACTATCGCACAAGGTTATGAAAGGGTAAAAAAAAACCTAACTACCTAATAGGTTTCCTAATGATCTTTAGGTTATTATAAATCAGTAGAGAAATAAAACAAAAAACACCTAATAGTCTATATTTATATAAATCAATGCCACTTTTCGTTGTAATTTTATAACTCAAGAACAGGCTCACCTATCCAAACCAAATGTTTAGGCTTTGTTCGGGCTATTTAGAAGATGGTCTATGTGAAGTTTGCACAACATCGATCGAGCGGTTCTTCATCCACATTTTTTGTAACACTGAACTCCTCCTAAAGGGCTGGACCGATTTTGATGAAAATTTTCGTATGTGTTCAAGAGGATTCGAGAATGGTTTAGATGTACAATTGGACCCAGTAGGTTGTGCTGCTGTCCGGGCAGGACGAGGTCTGCCAGGTCCGCTAGTTTCTTATAATAGTTTTGACCGGTCAAAAGTAGTTTTCAGTTTTGACTGTGACATATGCACACTTGAGGTCTGAGAACCCCCATCTGAAGAGATTGTCTTTGCCACGGTCAACCCGTCTATTCACAAACAATTGAATCGAAACCGTATGTCATATGCCCATCTCGCTCGCCCTCGTAATGCCGAACAAAGATAGACATACGACATAACCGATCCGGTTTCGATTCGATTATTTGTAAATAGCTATGCTGGGTTCGGAGTCTATTTAGGGATTTCAAAGTCGGTTACGACAAAGCATGTCCAGGTGGAAGGCTTTCAGACGGATCAAGCCATCATGGGGCAGCTCCCGCCAGAGGTCACGTCTTGCAGGGGAGAAAGAAAGTAATAAACGTGTTGCCCCAACCAGTGGCGTAGCGTGCCTTTGCGGGGCCCCGTATAAAAATTTGTTTGAACAAAAGAAAAAAAAATGTTGCATAATATTCATCATAATTATCTGTCACTTTTTCCAATTATTTTTAATACTTTTGTTATTTCTGAAATATAAAAAAAATGGGAAGTTTTAATTGATTTTTGCCTACGCACGTCGGGGGCCCCGTATAATTGATACGGCAGATACGGCGGTAGCTACGCCCCTGGCCCCAACCCCAAATAACATTGATCAAGGGCACGAAGATGATGATCTGTCATTAGGAGTGAAGTTTCTGTTTTTTTTATATCTCATCCAAATCCAAACATTCAATAGTTCTGAGAAACACTTGCATTGATATCTTCAATTTTTTCTTTTATATATTGATTACCGAGTTGGAATGTTTTTTTACTTTCTTTCCATCTATCAGTAATCCAGTCTCTTTTTCTGAGCTTTAGGGCTCGTTTACGAAGACGCGGAGCCTCGCGCGGCACGTTCAAAGGGTGCGCCGACTGCCTTGGTTATCCATTTATTGAGAGGCGGGTCCACCGCAACGAACGCTGCATTTTAAACTAACGAGCGAATAATGGCTTCTCGAAAAATCGACGTTTAAAATCGTTTACGCTTCCACACATCGCCCTGTGTTTGAAATAAAAACGCATAACGCGCCGTGCGACGCCCCGCGTCTCCGTAAATGAGCTCTTAGGCTCTTCATAGATAGTTTTTAAAAGTGACCAAGATTATATTAGTATGTGCGGTATGAATGAGGTTGCGAGATGATCAGTAGGACTATTGCGTATCTTTTAAATCACAGTGGCTATTATTGTCTATGGATAAACTGTCAAATTGGTTATGGTTTAGTACAAAATGGAACCATTTGACAGTAATTGAAAGGCACTATAGGTTAGCCACTGTCATTTAAAAGATACGCAATAGCCCTGCTGGACGCATCATCATCATCATCATCTCATCGTGAAGGCTGGTTTGAGGTGGCTTAAGAGAAGAGTAGCTGGAATATACGAAAATGTACTGAAATGTGACGTCATACGAGTTTTCGAAGCACTGTATCGTCTTGATTTTTTTATTTACGTGAAAAAATAAAAAAATATGTGTTCAATATTTTTGGAAGTCTTATCTGACGGAGTAGTTAGATATTTTTGTCAACTACCAATGTTTAAGATTTGGTCTAGTTTCTCAAGTCTCACGCGATTCTCAACACGCTTATAGTGCAAGCTTCTTTTTAATTGACTCATGTGTGCATTAAATCGTTGTAATGTTTAATTCTTCTTTTTTTCTTTTAGGAGGAAGATGAAGAAGAAGAAGAAGAAGAAGATGACGATGACAATGATGACGAGAATAAACAACAAAACGGAGATAAAGCGAGGTTCGTATTATAATTAGGTCTTTGAATCAATATTTTTTATTTTATTCATGAGATGATCATAACTTTCACTTTAATTTAAAAGTTTTATCAATCCAGTTCCGAAAACGTGCCGACGGTTCCCGAGTAAACCCGAGCGCGTGTGACGTCACAATGTAAAATTTTTCCTAGTAGCGAACAGGTGCTGCAGTGTTTTGTTTTCGGATATTTTTAGTCAATTTACTAGCGTAAAATTGCTTTAACATTATGACGTCACAACCAATCGTGGCGCGTTCGAAGTCATGTGGTTCTTTTAACAAAATTAATCGGAGAACTATTCAGTGAAAATAAAATTTTAAAAGTTTTTCGCATTGACATTTTACACTATTTGTGTTCAAGTTTTAAAATACTGATTAATAGTTATAAAAAATCGTTTTTTTTTTTCTAAAGCCCAATTGTCAGTATTTTACGTAACTAGACGCCATTGTCAGTGCTATGCCACTGATACCAACGTTTCTCTAAACATAACATCACTCCTGTATACCCCGAAAGGTTAGGCAGAGGTGTACCCAATGGTACACCTACATTTATTTCGCCAGTTATGTTTAAGTCTTATGTAATAGGGCGAGCCACCAACTTTCCTCTCGCAGGTTTTTCAATTTTTTTTTATGAAATTAGCTGTTACAGTACAGTACAGTACATACCTTTGCGCTCTTCTATTTTTATTTTATTTTTGTATTGTTACGAGTATACGAGCTGAGTATGGGATAAATAAAAACACTACCAATTAAACACACGAATTAAGTATATTACTCACAAGACACTTATTCACAATTACAAAAACATTACTGAACCAACCTCTGTCTGTCCTTTTATACCCAAACACACACAAGAAGTTCGAGAAAATTCCCTTTTATTAACCAAAAATTAATAAAGCATTCACAAAGAAAAATAACTGAATTAACTTTAAGATAAAAGAACCAACAAGGAAGAAGTTACTTTACGCCCTCGGCATACGGTCGAAATTACAATGGCAATTGCCGCCGACGCGACACCGCCAGCCGAAAGCTGACCTTGACAATACCATTATACCTACAGAATGTACGAATCTTTTAAGCACTGCACAATTATAAGCGAGGTTTCTCGAAGATGACCGTCGTAACAGTATTTTGTGTGTACAAAAATAAATAAATAAACATCTTGTCCGACTTCAGCAGTAGCACTTTCGACCGTTAGAAAAACGATGCATTAATGGCAGTTTGCATAACAATGATCTTTATACATTTTCAGATCGCGCTCTCGTTCAAAATCCGGCTCCAAATCTCCTCAAGGATCAGACCGGTCAAAGACCTCCAAGTCCAGATCAAGATCTGGATCACGCGGTCGTTCCAGGTCGAAGTCCAAGTCTAAATCCAAATCCAGAAGTAGGTCACGTTCTGGATCTGGCTCAAGGAAATCAAGATCACGGTCCGGATCTGCACACTCAGGTTCTGCGAGGTAAGCAAATGAACTTTCTAAATACAGGGTGTAATCGTACACATCACGAAGCAGTCAGACAAGCATTATGTACATCCAAATAAGTCACCCTACGCAAAAAATATTGCTGGAAAACAACTTTTTTTTTTGGGTGATAAATCACGTTTTAAAACTTAATGTAGCACGTCTCAAAAGATTGTGCCTATGAATGTTTTAAATAGTAAACGGGTCATGGAGGCAATTAAAAAACTATAACCTTAAAAAAGAACCTGAAAAAATCGGAACCTCCAATATCCCCGTAACCATAAGGTTCCCAGGTATGGTCGATAACAAAAAAGTATAGCAATAATGGAAGGACAACAAGTACCTTTCAGCTTTATTAAGGGTACTTTTCACCCTTTGCAAAAAGTCTTGCACGGGACGGACAAAGAAGTCTGAAGATTGGGTATTTCGGCACAGCTTGAGAGAGCTCTGAGCTGGGTATGGGATAAATAAAAACACTACCAATAGGGGATCGGATAAAAAAAATACTAATTAGTCCGTCAGATAGATCTCCAAAAAATGTTGGAGACGTATTTTTTATTTTTTCACATAAACAAAAATTGAAGTCAATACAGTGCTTCGAAAACTCGTTAACTCTTCGAAAACGTTATATGATAGTACATTTTTAACTACAAATGACGTCACAACCACATCTTATCTTCGTCAATTTTGATTAATTTGATAAAACAAAAAACATGTATCCAATATTTTCGATAATCTAACTGACAGACTAATTAGAATCATTGTTTTTTGACTCAGTCCGATCCCCTATTAAACACACGAAATAACTTTATTACTCGCAAAACACTTATACACAATCGCAAATCACTACTGAACACTTTATCGCACTAGATATCTCTTCGAACCTTTCGTTTTCTCGCTTTAAAAGTAGACTGCCACGCTCCGAGCTCTGTTGGTCTTTTTATACCCAAACACAAAAGAAGTTTGAGAAAATTCCCTTTTATTCCATAAAGCATTCACAAAAACATTAACAGAAAAATAAACTTAAAGATAAAAGAACCAACAAAAAATAAGCTACTTTACGCCCTCGGTATACGGTCGAAATTACAATGTCAATTGCCGCCGACGCCGCGCAGACTAACTGCCTACAGAATTCTAGTAGGTACCTACTAGAATTTACGCGTACTTTACAGTTAATAGCGAGGTTTTCCGAAGATTCTAGATGACCGACGTAACAATAATAAAACAAAACAAAAAGCCACTCGTAATCGTTTACCATGTAACCCCTGATCTTAAACTATTGTTTCATTGTATAAATTCTTTTATGTTCAATAATTTACCAATAATTTAATAATTTACCAATTCATCAATTTTATTTAATGAATATATATCTATTTATATCGATCTTTGTTTATAATTTTGATATACCTATTCACCAATTTGGTAATCAATTTTTAATTAAATTGTATTAAAGTTTAATTATATTGTTATTTAATTGAATATTGGCGCTTGGTAGTTAGCTTAGTTATCTAATTTATTGTTTTGTGCATGTGGTGTTTACCTTTAAGAAATTGTTACGCTGTAGCCTAATTTCAAAAATGAATAATGTCGATGTATCAAGTGTAAACAATTGTTGGTATAGACCTAAATAAATAAATTAATAAAATAAATAAATTAATAAAATAAATAAATTAATAAAATAAATAAATTAATAACATAAATAAATTAATAAAATAAATAAATTACTTAATAAAATAAATAAATTAATAACATAAATAAATTAATAAAATAAATAAATTACTTAATAAAATAAATAAATTAATAAAATAAATAAATAACAACACTCTAAGGCCTGGTTACACCACCAAAGCGGAGACGAGCGGAGCGGAGAGATGTGCAGAAATTGACCAATCACATTACTTAAAAATTACAAACTGGTCTTTCGGCTCTCCGCTTTGGGCCGGGCCTTACTCTCCGAAGGCTAAGACAGAGGTGTACCTACCAGTACACCAGAGCGAGCGGGCGAGCCTATTCCCATCAACCGCCACTGAAAAAATGTTCATGAAAAACCCATAGAACCCAAACTCAATAACACTGTGGCCCGGGCATTGAACCTGGGACGTCATGTTTAGCACTCGTCCTTGCAAACACGAGGCAGTCCGACAGACGACAAATTAATATCTCTTCCAAACATTAATTCGCAGATCCGGTTCCGGTAGGTCTCGCTCCCGCTCAAAGTCTGGATCCCGTGCATCATCCAAGGCGTCTTCCCGTGCAAGTTCCAGGAGTGGTAAGGGTTCGCGCGCCAGTTCTGCCAGTGGACGAGGGTCTAGAGCCAGCTCTAAGGCTAGCGGCAAGGTATGTATTGAAGTAATAATATGGATTTCGCTTGTCCTTGCACCTATTCAAGTATGGTAGAACTGATACACCACTTTCTGGTTCTGTCTAACTTAGAAGTATCTAAAATATATGAGAACATTTTAAAAGCTTAATTAGGGTTTCCATCTCCCTAGGGTTACCAACGGGAGCCTATTACTAAGAAATGAAACTACAAATGTTTTTACATAAAACTGTTCTGAAGTGCTTTCGTCTTAACTCAAAGCAGGCATGTTTTTGGCGCGACGATGCGGGCAGCGCGAACGTATGTAAATAGGGCGGTCCCGAGCCCCCGGTCTGTCCCGGCTGTATGCAGGCTTCTATTGTGTAGGTCACAACATCCGTCTGTCTGTCAGCGTAAATTAATAATTAAAAGGGTGCCGATGGTACCAGCAAACAAGAAAATCACAATCTGTCTAACCAAGTAATTTACACAACGCCATAACCTTCTCCAGGGTTCCCGTGCAAGTTCTCGAGCCTCATCCCGTGGAAGCAAGCGATCTTCACGAGCCTCATCAAGAGCCTCGCGTGCCTCGTCCAAGTCGAAGGCATCAGGGTCCAAGGCGTCTTCTAAAGCCAGTTCCAGAAGAAATTCGGCGTCTGGTAGCGGAACTGATCGGTCTCGGAGTAGGTCTGGAAGTGGCTCGAGGAAGGTGAGTTTGATTATCAAACGAGGGGGCTGCGGGTTGTTCAGAAGATACCGCGGTCTCGACATATAGGGCTAAGAAGGAACATGGGTGGTTTTTAGTAAGAAGAAGTCTGACACTCCCTTTCGCTCTGCCCAAGAACAGGAGGGGTTATTTGATGATTTTCCACCCGCCAAAAAAAGGGCTTATGTTAGTCTTGTATAATTTTAATGTTTGAATGACAGATGACCAGGTTCAATATTCTTTGCAACCAAAATGTATTGGACTTTTTGGGGTTCTGTTGGTGCCCTTTGTACTCAAAGGGTAAAAACGGATTGGCGCAATGGCTGAACGATTGGACTGCTGCGCTGCGTGTCGCGGGTTCGATCCCCGCACGAAACAAATGTTTGTATGGCCTACAGATAGTTGTTTCGGGTCTGGGTGTATTTGTGTATGTTAGTTGAAATGTTTGTACCCGCGACACTTGGCGCAGCAGTCATCTGCTTGAGCCACTGCGCCAACCGTGCCGTGTTAATGCTGACATCTTTTTGTCTAAAATTCCGCAGTGTCTTAAGACGAGGGTGTATAACCAGTGTGTGTTGCCAGTGATGACTTATCGCTCAGAGACATGGCCCTTAACTGGCCTCTTATAGAAGCTCAGAGTCACGCAACGAGCCATGGAGAGAGCTATGCTCGGAGTTTCTTTGTGCGATAAGATCCGAAATGAAGAAATCCGCCGAAGAACCAGGGTCACCGTCATAGCTCTCAGAATATGCAAGTTGAAGTGGTAATGGGCAGGCCACATCGCTCGAAGAACCGATAACCGATGGGGAAGGAAGTTCTTGTTGGTAGGCCTCCCACCAGGTGAACCGACAGGTGGAGATTCGCGGGTAACCGATGGATGCAAACGGCAGGCTGCCGTTCTGTATGGCGTTCTGTGGGGGAGGCCTTTGTCCAGTGGTAGACGTCTTATGGCTGATGATGATGATGAATGCTTACACCCGTTTAAATTAATTATTTTAATGTTTCCAGGCCTCCCGTAGCCGCAGTGGATCGGCATCCAGCGCGTCTTCCGCCCATAGCGGCTCCGACTAAACCGACAAAACCTCACACTATGTGCTCACTAATTGTTGAATATCTTCGTAGCTTCAGTTTGACGTGTAAAGTGTAAACTTAATAAAGCTTTATGGATATTATTTGGTGTTTTTTTCGTCATCTCATTGTGGCGTGGTGCTTTTATGAATGTTTTTAGGTACTACTCATACAAAATAGGGGTTCTTGAGTCTAAGGTCACGCACTGTCACTGAAGGTAGGAAAACGGTACTGCCCTGAGCAACCAGAAGACGTCGATCGCCACGCACGGTAGGTAGGCCGGGTCTGGCGGCCTCACGCGTCGGTAGGGACGCGCGGCAGGGCGATCGCCACGCACGGTAGGTAGGCCGGGTCAGGCGGCCTCACGCGTCGGTAGGGACGCGCGGCAGGGCGATCACCACGCACGGTAGGTAGGCCGGGTCAGGCGGCCTCACGCGTCGGTAGGGACGCGCGGCAGGGCGATCACCACGCACGGTAGGTAGGCCGGGTCAGGCGGCCTCACGCGTCGGTAGGGACGCGTGGCAGAGCGGTCGACCAGGTGGGCAGCGGGCTCAGGGCAACTGGCCCTAGGCAGCGTTGGTGGTAGGCAGGTAGCGGCAGCGCAGACGGCCAGTAGGTAGTGGCGGCAGGCCACTGTCTACACGGCCACGCCGTCGTCTGGTGCCGGACGCGTAGGCGTCACAGTTTACAGGCGGCACGCGGTAGGGCGGCCGTGCAGATGCGTGCTTCTCACCGCGTTGGTAGATGCGCGGGAGCACAGCAGAGCAGCAGAACAGTGCAGCGTGAGCGAAGCAGCCATAGTTGGCTAGCCAGCGCTAGGAACCCTGAAACAGCGCCAAGGGGACGCTTGAGCTCCAAGATGGTTCCTGTAATGATGCCCCCTACGATGTGCGTGTCCCAGCCATGCGTTAGATGCGGCAAGCTCAAGGCAGTGAAGAAGATGGAAGATGGGTACTCACACATCGCAGTGGTTTACAGTGATTAGTTGATAGGTGAATAGTTTATAGACTAAAGGCAAGGCGTGGCGTCACATCGCCACGTGGTTCTCATTGACCGTTGACTCGCGTCGCCGGTTTATGATACAGCATGGATGAGCATGATTTAGTTTAGAGAATAGAATAGGATGCATGCCATGCGGAGAACCATATAACCTATTAGAGCACATGTGCATAGTGAATAGCTAGGTGCTAATTAATATTAGATACAGAATACATTGCCGGCAGCCATGTTAAATAGACACAAAGATTACAAATAGATATGGCTTGCCGGGACATAAATTTAGCAGCAAAAGAACACAATGGCGGAGTTCACTTACCCAATAACTGGGGACTTATCTAGTAGGCTGCTGCTTGATGTAAAAAGGGCAGAACCTATGCGTGCAGCCGTTTTTAAAGGAGGTCCTGAGCGACGTTCTCCCTCCATTGTGACATTACAGAACATTTAGGGTTGTACCTATAATTTAGTGAGGTGACAACTTTTTAGAATTAGTCGGTTTTTAGTGAATCGACTAATTTATGCTACATCATCATTGTCTTGCCCTTCATCATATCATCATCATCATCAGCCAGAAGACCTCCACTTCTGGACAAGGCGCTCCATAGAACGCGATAACGAACGGCATCGTGTCGCTTGGATCCACGCGTTCCCCGCGACTCTCACGATGTCATCGGTCCACCTGGTGGGAGGCCTACCCTCGATCTTTAGGCCTGCCGTACACGGACTGTTCAGACCGACTGCTTGAAGCCGCGACCGCGCGGTGAACTATAGTCATTCATTCGCTGCCGGACACACGACTGCTCGAGCAGTCGCGACCGCTTCAAGCCGTCAACTGCATGACGAAATTCCATCGTGCCGTCGACCGCTCGCGAGCGGTCGCGAGGCATATACCGACTGCTCGAGCCGTTGACTGCGTTAGAGCAATCGAAAGCTCTCCGACCTTCTTTGTGGCTTCATTCAAAAATTGGATGAGCCCAACATTTTCTCTATTGACGTCGTCGCCGTCGTCTCCGCTTGAGCAGAAGCAGCAGCAAAAGCAGTGCTTCTTCGTCAGAATCCATGACTCGACTGCGGTAGAAAATCAACTGCTCGAGCGGTTGGTAGCGACTGCTCGAGCAGTCAACAACCGACCGCTCGAGCAGTCGACGCCGACCACTCGAGCGGTCCGTGTACGTCGCTCAGCCGTAAACTGCTTGAGCAGGCCGCCCTTATCGCTATTTACTGGGGATCGGCCCAGCAAGTCGATCTTTTTCCATAGCTCTTGATTACTCGGCATCTCATCAGACTCTTATACAGTTGTGTTTCCCAATGCAGTTGTATTATTCCAGTAGCCAGTATAAATCTATACTAATATTATAAAGCTGAAGAGTTTGTTTGTTTGTTTGTTTGAACGCTAAGATCTCAGGATCTACTGGTTGGAATTGAAAAATTATTTTTGTGTTAGATAGTCCATTTATCGAGGAAGGCTTTAGGCTATATAACATCACGCTACGACCAACAGGAGTGGAGCATAAATGAAAAATGTTGCGAAAACGGGAAACGATATTCCTTATTGAGAGCTTCCGCTGCGTGCGCTGCAAAAGGTAATGCAAATATCATGTATGAAAGAAATGTTCCTCTTTAAAAGTTCTACAAAAAAGTCCGCGACAGCATAAATCTATCTATTAAGATTGACTCACTGTAACCGTTTTTTACTATTGAAATGTTAGGTTAAAAAGAATTATTTATTGCGAAGCTTATTTAACACATATCATTAATCTATATCTAAAAAAATGAGTTTGTTAGAGCGGAAATTTAATATAGAATATTTGTTTCTTTTACTCTATACAGGGTGTCCCAGAACTCAACGTCAAGCCGAAACGGGGTGACAGGATTAATAATAATAATAATAATAATAATATTCCACAACTATCACACAACGCCATCTAGTCCCAAGCTAAGCAGAGCTTGTGTTATGGGTACTAGACAACTGATAAACATACTTATATATTTCTAAATACAAACATATTATAGATAAATTACACCCAGACACAGAACAAATGATCGTGCTCATCACACAAACATTTGTCCTGGGTGGGAATCGAACCCACGACCTCCGGCATAGCAGTTAGGGTCACTAACCACTAGACCAACAGGTCAGTCAACATCATAACCATCACGAGAAAAATCTGAAAAAAAATCTATCCCATGCAGTTTGAAAATTATAGGCATTTTAAGAAAAACCTAGAAATTTGATTAAACTGTACCATTTTTCGGTTATTGTGGTTATTCTTTTTTATTTTTGTTCATTTGAACTTTGGAAGCGTAATCCTAAATAACATTTCTAGAATCCCAATAAAAAATAATGACACAATTGCCTCAAGTTTCCGAGAGTTGAGATTATTTGTTAAACTACGAATTTAAAATTTTGAAGATTCGTCGACTTTGACAGGCCCTCCTTTAAAAAAAATGTACTAAAGTGCCATGGAGTAAAAAAATTAAAACCTCAAGAAACCCGATTTTTGCTATCTCAGTTAAAATATTTTTGATTCGCACAAGCTCTAGGTAGGTTCTTAATTTTAAGGCAAAATGATGAGAGAGAGGGATAGTGGGTATGTTTGCCATGAGTGAGCGAGACAGATAGTGACACTACGCATTGAGACGGAGATGCGTCGTTTAAACGAGTGCGAATGAAACAGATAGATGTCATACCAAGCAAATGGCTACGCTACCAGTCCGACACCAACCAGTTAGTACGTTTCGCTCATTTGTCTACTGCGCACATTCGTCTTCGCTTGTGTTGATTTAGTACTGACAACTTTGGCTTCTCTTTTTGGACTTTGATCTTTGTGAATTGGACTTGTTGACAACATACCGGCAACTTTGGCTTCTCTCTAGACTTTTGTGTTGGCATCCTTTTTATCTACCATGCCTACGCGCTACACTTCACAAGAATATGCAAACATGCACCTCATTTATGGGGAATGCAGATGCAATGCAAGTGCCGCCGCTAGACTTTATCGTGAAAGATATCCAAATTTAGAGCGCTACCCGGATCACCGCGTGTTTGTTAATGTGCACCGTTCACTCACAGAGGGCGGTCGTTTCCCGAATCAAATACAGGCTGGAGGTAGACCTGTGTTTCCTTTCGAGGAAGAAGTATTGCAAGAGGTCGCAGAGGTCAAATTTCTAGGTTTTTCTTAAAATGCTCATAATTTTCAAACTGCATGGGATAGATTTTTTTTCAGATTTTTCTCGTGATGGTTATGATCAATCCTGTCACCCCGTTTCGGCTTGACGTTGAGTTCTGGGACACCCTGTATAGTTTCAACAAATATCTTATAAGATATCGCAATGTTAAAATGTCCGCGCGACAAAATAATTACGCGGTCCACTGGTCCTCGCGTCCCGATGTAGATACGTGGAGATTCTGGCCTCCGGGAAATTCAAATTCAAGTTATTTACTGCACCATAATATTTACAAGGTGTTTTGGATATTATTTTTTTGTGAGTAGTAGTGGCCCAGTGGTGGAGGTCCCGACTTACGAACAGTTGGTCGTGGGTTCGAACCCAGGCAGGCGCATTACTTTGTGTAATTTATTTCATCACCACTGTTCTCAAAACGGCGAAGGAAAACATGTAAAGAAACCGGACATATCTTAGAACAAAAAAATCGAAGATATGTGACATCTACCAATCCGGCCCGCGTGGTGGATTACAGCCCATCCCCCTTCTAGAGAGGCCTGAGTCCCTGCAGTGGAAACAATATAGGCTGATGATGATGATTGCATATTTAACAGTAAGAGATAGGTAGGTACTTAGTCATTCTCACTTTAATAATGTAATCTAAGGTTCACAGAACAAATAAAAGAGGTATACTCCTTTCGGTATTTCCTCTTTTTATCAGTTCTGTGTTCTATAATTATAATATTAAAGAGAGGAAAGATTAAATTTTTTGTCTGTGACGATTTAACTCAAAAATTACTCAGACGACTTTGAAAATTCTTTCAGCATTAGAAAACTAGGTAATTGAAAAAATATTACTATGGATAGTCGATCTATCGAGGAAGGTTGTAAGTTATATAATGTATTATTATGACGCAGACGAAGTTGCGTGGGTCAGCTAGTTTCATATATTTTTCCAGTAAAAAGGAAAGATTACCGTTTCTTTCCTATTTTTCAGTTTTATTAGAAAAATACATGAAATTATACTGGCCAATGTTCTTGAATCTTACGAAAGTTGCATTTAAAAATACGGATAAAAGCAAATTATGCAAAGCAAACTAACTTTCGGGGCTACAATTCAACGCTACTACTGAGCAAGGGCTGACGCCTGCCGGGGCTCGGCGCATATAGGGGGAGGGGTCATTTTATGATTTCCCATACACCAAAAGAAAAAACAATTCCTAGTGAAAAATCCAATAACACTGCACGACGCAGGAATCGAACCTAGGTCTTCATGCTCAGCAGTCGCGCTTGTGTCACAAGCAATTAGACCCACAACGCAGTCTGATTGAACCTGGTACATACTGTTAGACATCAGCAAAATGTTTCATTAGCGTGCAAAGACTAGAAATCAAACCAAAGCTCATATTTCAATACTTTTATTAGTGCAACATTCACTTGATTACATAAAAATACATTGGACGAATATTTCGAAATGGAAAAATTATTACTTTCTGTTCCATCCGTCAACAAAAAGTAATAATAAGATATAAGAGGGAGAGGAAGACCATAGACAAGGTTGATGGATTGTGTGAAGAACGAGGTGAGAGTAAAAAGGAGTGAATTAAAAGAGTGACAACTGATAGGTTGCTTCAACTCCAAGTAACATAGAAATGTGGGACAACGCCAGGAAAATTGTGTTAATGTTCATGCAAATTAAACTAATTTGTTCCCTTTTTTATACAACATAAGTCTTTCAATCAAAAAATTTAATACACAAAATATTTTGTAAGTATATTTTAGTCATTGGGATATTTGTTGTCACAATAAGTTTATAATTATTCTTGAATCAAATATATTTATTATTCACAACTCATACATCATGTAAAAATTGATTGTCTACAACAATAATTGAGGTTATCAAAAAAAAAAACTGGTAAGATATCAGCATGTATGACCCAGCGAGCAATAACTCTATATAATATTATTAGTAAATTAATAACGTAGGTAAATAAATTAACTTAAGGTGAAAATCTCACTCGATCGAAGCGCTACAGATAATAAAAAATATACACGTCCTTATGATATTGCCAAAAGAACCGAAGGATGCATTCGCCCTACGTGGCCAGTCCCCACTTTAGCTTGGCTGTTTTTGTCTGACATCTGCAACCTGAGTCATGGACCGTAGGGTATTAGTGTTCTGTGGTCATGGAACGCAGGGTGGTGTTCCTGCACCTATTATGCTGCTATAATAAGATATCAAATTTAAATATATTTCTGTCACTACAATACACCTTTAGGTGACAGAGATAATATCAGGATTAACATAGCAAAGTGTATGTCTTATTATTATTTTTGATTGTCTAATTTTATTTTGTTCTTTTGTCTTGTGAGAGACATATAAATAAATTTTATCTCTTTCTTTAACATTGTTAAAATTTTCAAAGATATTGCTTTAGTTTTTTATTACACGATATATATATTTATTAACTTTTAAATTTATTTATTTTTCTGGCAATTATTAAGCACCGTTACATTGACTAAACTGAAAACCGATTCAAACATAGTTGGGAAAAGGCTAGGCAGATGATGATGATGATGACATTGAATAAGCTAAAGTTCGGCCGTTCAGAGAATGCGTTCCTGACACGTCGCGATTGAACTGACGACGTAACTTTGTAATGGCGTTGCAGTTACGATAAAAATATTTTTGCTGGTTGTTTACCGTTTTAACAATTGATGACCATTAAAACAACATTATTATATCAATAATCAATGAATGTTATAATTTTGTGCCAAACTGAGTGTCAAATAACTTGGTAAACAATATTTTTCTAAATCTATACTGCGCTATTTCAAGGTTATGTCAGCGCTTTATATTTGTAGTGCTGTGCTAAAAATAACAGGCAAGTATCGTAATCTGTTCTTATACAGTTATACTTATATTTTAATATAAAATAATACGCTTTGTTTTTCTTTTTAAAAATTTGAAAATAATGGAATAAAAGAAAACTTTTATGAAATATAAAAATAAAACTATGACCAAACTAATTATACATGTAGGCGAAGATGATGAAGACACCACCTCCTCAAGCGAATCGGAGTCTGATTAATATTCTGTACGCACATTCAATTCAATGTGCTTACTTAATTGCATAGAAATACAGATTGTAACTTTGTAACAAAGAATAAATAAAGCAATAAAATTTTATTATATGAATATTACCTTTTTTTGGTTTCCACATAAATAACTAAAATATAAATTTTAAATGATTCCGCCAATTTAAAACGAAAATAATCTTAAAATAATGCGGCGGTTCATTTTGGAGGAACGGTAACGAACTCAGTGTTATGTTGTGCCCATCACTAGTCGTGACTAACTGATAGGTGTCAGGAACGCATTCTCTGAACGGCCGTAGTATAAAAGACTATTCTATCTAGTTAGTCTGTCATATAGATTAGAAAAAATATTGGTCACGTATTTTTTCTTTTTTCACGTAATCAAACATACGATACAGTTCTTTGAAAACTAGTGTGATGTCATACTATAAGACATTATTATGACATTTGTCATTGACGTTACCAACCCCACTCAAATCTTTGACGCGTTTTATTTTTCGTCAATTTTTATTGATTTGATAAAACAAAAAATATGTATCCAATATTTTTCGATAATCTAACAGACGGACTAATTAGAATCACATTTTTTTTCAAGTCAGTTAACATCCCTATTATCTAAGTAACAAACATTAATGTAATCATCATAATTTTCCTGCCGTTATCCCATTATATTTGGGGTCGGCGTTTTACTACTTTCTCTTTTAATATCATAACGTAATTATTTTATAAAAATCTATTATACATTTTCGAGATTTTCATCATAATAATGTAGTAATGTGATTATGGCGGAAGCCATTAATATTTGATGTATTTATTTATTTGATCAAATTAGTACTAATAAATATAGTCTATTTTGTTAACAGTCTACTTTGAATATAATTTGCCACCGACCACTTGTGCCGAAGCATACCGACCCGAACACAACCCTAACTAGGACATTTTACGAATGTATCAAAGGGTATATAACTACTGGAATCTATCGAAAGATATACGAATATGTGCAAATTATTATTTGCATATTTTAGGGACCTATTAAGAGATAGGTATATAGGAATTATATAATAATCTTGTTTATATTACTTCAACCATAGATTATCTACTCGTACTACAAATACTGTTAAGCATGTTACTTGTTACTAAAAATGCATTAAAATTCCTTTATAAAGAGAGAGAAGATTGGTTAAACTTTTGAATTCAGCATCTTAGATCATAACAGACAAGCTAACTGTTAAATTTTCAACTTTATCGCTACAGCGTTAGGTTCAAACTTGCGCTGCAGCGATCAAGTTGAAAAGCTATTGATGTTCCACCTTCGAAAACTTGATAATGATCTAAGATTTGGTATTCAGGTCTACTAGGTATTTTTTTTTTGTTTTTCTCCTTTTTCATCATACAAGACTGATTTTACAATGCATCCGTTTCGGGAAGAAAATTGTGTTTTTGACAGTTCATTCAAAACCTCTCAAACGACGTACAGACGATCGAGCTATACGAAACTGTCAAATGTTCTCAATCAACGTTGAACCTTACACTTTAACGATAAAGTTGAAAATTTATTTGACAGATATTAGTGGCTTGATGTCTGTACAAATACAAGGGTCTTTTGCCGTGTTGTCACAATCAGAACTAACTGGGGTACTCAGAGATATTTAATGATTACTTAAGCCGTCACTAAGTAAAGATTTGACATACTTGTTATCATTAAAGCTCTCTGAGTGTGGCAGTAAGTCTTCATCTTGTTATTTAATCAAGGGTGTAAAAGTATCCTTAACGAAGCCGAAAGACACTGGTTCTCCCCAGCACTGCAACTATTTTTTTCTTCTAGACCATACCTGAGAACCTTCTGGTTTTGGAGATATTCAGGGTCAAAGTTCCAAATTTATCACAGTATTTTCTTTAAATACTAGTTTTTCAGAAAATAACTTTACTTAAATTACCTCCTATATAAACGGGTCATCCGTTTAATATTCAAAGCATTCATTAGCACAATGTTTTAAGAGTGCTACATTGAAATTTGCCGTAAAATGTGATTTTGACACCCCAAAAAAAGTTGCATTGCAGCAATAATTTTTGCATGAGAGTTTGATGTACGGTCAGCATCAGAAGTAGCTTAACATTTTGGAACTTTTATTATTTGATGTACAGGATTCCAGCTATAATTTTTAATGGTTCAGATGATTTTTCTTCAAAATATTCCTTACTTTTGAATGACTTGTTGGTAACGAGTAATTTCCAACAAGTTTTCATTAAAAAACCTGCTTAGTAAGTTTGTGTAGTGTTAATCTACTTCTGATGCTGACTGTACATAATGCTTGGTTGACGGCTTCGCGAAGGATAAGATACACGACAACAGTCAATTACATCTCCCAGTCGACTTTCGTTAAGAGCATTTACGCCGTACGGCATTGCATACAAATTTTCAAGTCCTTATTTTTCGAAATGTCTTATATTTAATAAAACCCCGTTGTTTTGCGTCTGGAGTTAAAAGAAGATATTTGATCTGTTTGTAAGGAAAATTTAAAATCGGTCTAATTTTACTTTAAAACTATTTTTCTAAAATGTTTTCAACTAACTTTTTAGACCTATGTATCCTGCTGAGGTGTGTGAAGTTTCATTGATATCGGTTCGGTCATTTCGAAAAATAAGAACTTGAAAACTAGTATGAAATGTCGTATAGCGTAAACACTCTTAAGTGACAATACATTGGAAAACCAGCTCTAAAACTACAAAAATAATGCTTAACCCCTACTGAGTTCCTCTCCGACAATATCCATATAGTGTGACGTGAAGACCGCTTTGTTATGCATGACGTATCGGAGTAGAGTACCGGACACTGACGTCAGTTCGCGCGCTAGGGCGGACAGACCGACGGGGATCTGTCGAGAACCTCCACCGCATACTAGGATCGTTTTGAGGAATTCTAGAACACGCTGACCTGGGAAGGAAATGAATTGACTGTTATTTATTTTGTGAACAGAATTTTAAGATGAAAATGGAGGCATACTAGTTAATTACAAATATAGAGGTAACTGGTAATTACTGTCGTGATTCGTGTCCCAAAGAGGAAGATGATGGTGAAGACCACTATAAGGGTTCCTGGTTTCTGATATAAGATTTCGTAGAAAAAAAAACATGTCTTGCAGACTTCTGGGAGTATGAGTATAGCATAAACTTGAACAGCCTATAATGTTCCCACTGCGGGAATTCCAGGCCAACTCTCTATGGGGAGAATGGGCCATAATCCACCATGCGGGCCCAGTGCGAGTTGGTAGATGTAACAAGTCTTTAAATTTTTGGTTCTAGAACTTTGCGGTTTCCTCACGATATTTTCCTTCACCGTTTTGAGAGCAGTGGTGATGAAATAAATTATATAAAGTAATGCGCCTGCCTGGGATCATACCCACGACTTATTACTCGCATGTCGGAGCCACTACCGCTGCTTTAATATATGAGTATCATCATCATCATTCAAGCAAAAAGACGTCCACTGCTGGACATAGGCCTCCCCCAGGTGTCGCCACATTGACCAGTCCCGTGCGTCTCGTATCCAGCCTATCCCCGCAACCTTAACCAGGTCATCGGTCCACCTAGTGGGAGGTCTTCTGGTTCGCGGTCGCCACTCCAGAACTTTCCTATTTTTTTTGTGTATACTTACGAACAATCTCCCGAACTCTGTGTTCAGGGTCTCCGAGTGAAAAGATCTGCGTCCTGATGATCTCCTTCGTTTCAGCCGTGAGTGGAGTCTGATTGAGGTTCTCCAGGAGTTGTTCTGTCACCAGAATTATCTCCTCAGCCAATGATGGGAGAACAGCCTTTAGTTCTCTGTAAAAACATATTTTTCTTGGTGAACGAAAATAATTAACCTAACATTATGTATTTAGGTGTCCGAGCTACGCTAGACCCACCTTGAGATTACCCCTTGGATTTTCGCATGTGACAACACTAAACTCCTATCCTATCTATGCCCCGCGCGCGCTACCACCCCCCTATAGTACGCACGCCGCCATGTTGCGCCGGGCGATCGCTTCGCTTGTTCTTCAGTACGTCTTGGATTTTCGAAGTGATAACATTTAATCGAAACTAGAAACATTATTAGTGATATTAGTTCACTTCTGTTTTATATATTTATAAAAATGGTAAGTCCTATCTAATTACGATTTTAGAAATTTACACGTTGTGGGACACTGGACGCTAATAGATGTATAAATTCCTACTTTGCGTCGTCTTATTATAATTGTCCCGTAAAGTGTTAAACAGGAAAGCCCTGTTAGTGCTAGCAAATCCATGTACTTTACTAAGGAAAGCCCTTAACTTATCGTACTTAGAAAATGCATCTATTAAATATTGAAGCCGGCAGTCGGCTAAGCGTGCAGACGACAATTCCAATGCGTCTCCACAAACTTAACTATGGAAAGCCCTTAGTTTATCGTATTTACTGCATTTCCTTTCCGCAGCTGACGGTCGGCTGAGCAAACGACGTCGTCTGTTCATCAGCAGACGACACGTCGGCTGTAGGTTAGGAAGTGTCACCCGCCAATCAATTATCAGGCGTTTTGTTGGACGAATGAATTGTTTTCTACCATGGTCAAATGTCAGCTGCGTGCTTACACCAGCATAACATTAATACGAAAGCTCACACGCTGCAATGCTTCCAGATGGAGCAAACTACACTGGGCACGCTTACCGAATGGAGACCTCCGGCAAAAGAAGAAAGCTTCTTTAACAATATTGTAAACCTCTTGGATGAGGTGTATCCAGACCATTGGAGGGCCTGGGTCGTCAATACAACCTCTTATAAAGACCTTTTCGGAGAAGCAATCTCCTCGGATACAGAATGCAGACTACGCTTTGCAGTTCCAACAGTCAAACTAGCAAAGGCACACAGCCCAGAAAGTACACTTAGTGAGCGACGCTATAAAAAGATAAAAAGAATATTATTAACCTGGCCATTGGGTCGTGCATTAATTTATACTCCATTGGCAATAATGGCAAAAATACATCCAGTTCAGGCTTATAACCAGTTTCCGGAGACGATTAATATGATCAAAGCTGAGCTCGTGTCAAGACACGAGGCTTCTGAAATGCTGAAAGCAGAAGGTACGCACAACACAGAGATCGCCTCCATCTCAAGCAACTCGCGGGCTTCTAAAAGGAGCCACAGTCCAGAGGTGCCTGCTACTGCTGCTAAAGAACCAAGGATGAGTGACTTCATGACACAACAAAACTTTATATTAGAAAAACTTTGCACACTAGCGCAGACCACGAATGAAAATGTCAGACTGATGATCAATCGGGAAAATCAAGCACATTCTCTGTGTTCAGCTCAGGACCCATTGTCCCCAAGTCTGCACTCCAATTATAGTTATGATGACGAACCATCAGTGCCAGAAGATAACTGGAATGCGTCACCTATTATCACCGATCCATTAGTAGGTGCTGATGCAGGCGAATTGGACACTACTGCGGAACCGCTGCAGGATTTCACCCCGGGAACAAAAGAAACCGAGGCCAAGATTACAAAAGCTGACGAAATATTTGTGAAACAAGGGATTGACTGCCAAAGATTCAATTCAGAAAGTTGGCAAAACATACGTTATGCTGAAGTACAGAAGACGTTTCAGGCATCTCCAGCTTTCACAGCCCTGAAAGTCAACAGCAACCTTGCTACAGTGACCCCATCTTGGCAGCTGGTTTCAGTACTTGAAAAGATGGATTTATGTCTTGGCGCGATAACGCATGGCCTGTTACAACAACGTCGAACATTCCAAGATATTTATCAAGATGCTCCTACCTCAGTTAAGGCATATATCAGCAAGAAATTCTTGGAGCCGGACTCAACGTTTCGAAAAGTTTCGGACTCCCTCCTACAATACACCTGTGGCAAACGTTCGGAGGTAATCCAACAAAGAAGGGCCATATATAAACCGCAAAATAAAATTATAAGTGAATTACTTCATACAATACCTCCATCAGAAAACCACTTATTCGCTGAACCTCAACTATCTGAACTAATAAAAGAACAAGGAGGTATTTTCAAGTTTTTTCCCGGCAAGTTTCGCAAAAACACACCCGCTTCAACGTCTGCGAATCGTTCGACGTTTCGAGAGAGACGAACACTACCTGCGACGACGACACAAATCAGAGAAAGATCTCAGCAGAATCATCATGGTAGAAACTCCAATAATCGGAAGCCGGAAAGGTCTCGATTTCAAACAAAGCGCGTCCCCACTAACCGAAATAGAAACAAGAAGTTCTAAATTTCGTGCGGGGCAGGTTAGTAAAAAACTTCACATCTGGGAAACACTAGGGGCGCCAAAAAATATTTTATCAATATTATCAGGTCACCGGATACCATTTGTGAGCGTTCCACCATCATATAGATTTAGCAAAAAGGCCTGCCAACGTTATCAAACTAAAACTTCCAAAGAGATGTCACAAGAAATAGCAAAAATGTTGGATTCAGGCGCCATCCAAAAGTGTTGCCACAAATCAGGCTTTCTGTCGCCTTTATTTCTGCGTCAGAAATCTGATGGATCCAACCGCCCTATATTTGATTTAAGAAATTTAAACTACTATTTGCAACCACCGAAATTTCGGCTGGTTACCCATTTCAAAATACCATTTTGCTTGAATACATCAGATTTCATGACAAAATTAGATTTGTCACAGGCATATTTTCACATTCCTATTGCCAGTACACACCGTAGGTTCCTGGCTTTTGCTTATGAGAACAATATTTACGAAATGACATGCTTGCCTTTTGGGCTGGCCACTGCCCCATACACGTTTGCAAGTATTTCTAATTGGATGGCTAATTATTTCAGAAAAGGAGGCATCAGAATCATCGTGTACCTAGACGATTTTTTAATAATGCACACGAATCAGCATGTCTTGTTACAACAGACTCAACAGGTACTGCAATGTCTAGTCGACCTGGGATGGTGTGTCAACCTAAAAAAGTCGATCACAACTCCAACAAGAGTAGTAGAATATTTAGGAATAATATGGAAGACAAAGCAAAATGTCAAATGCCTCCCAAAGATCAAAACACAAAAAATTATAAAACTATTAGAAGACACACTGAGGAAAAACTGGTGGACGTGGCACAAAGCAAAAGTCATTCTAGGAAACATCAGCTTTGCGTCATTTGTTATTCCCTTGGGAAGACTTCATTGCAGACCAATCCAAAGACAAGCAAATTTACTCCCAGAGGACGACAGAAACAAGAAGTTCAGCCTTCCAAAATGTGTCGTGAAGGAGCTTCAGTGGTGGTTAGACCATGTCGATCAGACATCACCGATTCACCACAAAGATCCCACAGTATTTGTTACAACCGATGCATCAGATCAAGGATGGGGTGCCACAGTAAACGACAGGAGTCTAAGCGGCACCTGGACCATCGATCAACAACCTTGGCACAGCAACCGAAAAGAGCTGTGGACATTAAAGATGGTTCTTCAAAAAGTTGCACATCTTTACAGATGTCAAACGGTCTTAGCTCAAACGGACAACAAATCTGTGGCAGCATACATAAGCAAAGAAGGGGGGAAAAAGTCCCTAAAACTACTACAGCTGACGACAGACATACTGGAAATAGCACATCAACATCAAATTTACCTTGTAGTTCGCTACTTGCCAGGAAGATACAACCTTCTAGCCGACAGCCTTTCAAGATTCCGCCAAGCACCAGAATGGACACTGTCGAAGCAATTAACACAAATCATATTCAACAAATGGGGCACACCAACAATAGACCTCTTCGCGAGCTCTCACTCAGCGGTCGTAAAACGATACGTGAGCGAAGATGTACGAGATCAAGCATGTGCATTTGTGAACGCCTTCAGCAAAACATGGCATTACGACCTCGGCTGGCTCTTTCCCCCGCCCTCACTGATACCGCGAGTTTTACGACACTTAGAAAAGAGCACGGGAATATACTTATTCGTGGTCCCGAATTGGGAAAAGACCTTTTGGAAAGCGGAATTGAAACAGCGGGCACTAAGTCCCCCATTTGTGATCCAGAACTTGCGTCAACATCTTACGGACCTGAAAACGGGGAAACCTCCACCAGACGTAGAAAAGCTATTTTTGCAGGTATGGAGGGTTCAGGCTGGACCAGTTTAGTTGAAACCTGGCATGAAGAAAACAAAATACTCTTAGAGTCCGCATGGCGCAAATCAACGTTAAAGACATATAAGGCCGCTTGGGAAAGGTGGCGCTTATGGTCCAGAGGAAAGTGTCAAATTGATAACCCCAAACCTGATGACCTCTCAAAATTCATTTGCTACTTACACAATGATGCTAACCTGGCACCTAGCACTATAGCCGTACACAAGTCTGTAGTGGCTACTTTTGCAAACCCTGAGAAATCCGAAGTCCTAGCCAGACACCCATTAGTTAAGCAAATAATGAAAGCTGTAGCCATAACAAAACCTCCACCTCGCAAACCTTCCACTTGGGAAGCTGGCAGTTTAATTGAATATCTACAACATTATTGCATCGATGTTGATAGCATATTTCAAATATCGCGTCATGTCACGGCACTTTTATTACTGTGCACGGGAAGAAGAGTACATGACCTCACTTTATTGGACATAAGCCCGGAATATTTTGAAAATAATGGCGATCATGTGATACTCTGGCCCAGATTTGGATCTAAAACTGACTCGGCAACACACCGACAATCGGGGTGGCGCTTATCAAATGACGGCCCGGAAAGGCTAAACCCTGTCCTATGGATTCAAAAACTAATTAGTATATCACATGGGCGAAGGAAAACTAGACAAAACTTAAACAGCCTGTTTATTACAACTAGAGGAAAAGTAAATGCGGCTTCTCGAACAATTATCGCTGGTTGGATCAGAACTCTTTTCCGAGAAGTCAACATTCAAGACTCCCCCGGCAGTTTTAGAGCTGCAGTTAACTCTGACATGTGGGTTAACAAAAATATTAACATTGACGAAGTATTAAGAAGAGGTAATTGGAGAAGTAGAGACACATTCCTTAAATATTACTATAAAGAGGTAACCAATCAAAGTAGAGATTCAGGCGGTGCAAATCTTACTGATTTATTTTCACCAGTGTGATTGAAAAAGTTAAATGTTACGTTCATGTAATAATTTCGTTATAAGTACTTGGAAGAAAAGTAATGTTATGTTTTTTTTTTTTTTCTTCTCTCATTTACTTTACTAAAAATAAACGTTTTCTTGCAAAATTAGAAAATTCTTTACATTAATTTTACTACCCTAACCAAAACATCAGATCATATTCAATCATTGAGCATCACCTCAACTGCTTCTCAATGTGTTATCCGATCACAGCACGTCATGTAGCGCCGGCAGAAAATAAACACATCTCAAGGTGGGTCTAGCGTAGCTCGGACACCTAAATAGCACCGTTTTTCCCCCGAAGGGTAGAAAACGGATATTTAGGTTCCAGCGTAGCTAGACCCACCACTTTAGGCCTTGCCGGCTTGAGAGAGTACTGAAGAACAAGCGAAGCGATCGCCCGGCGCAACATGGCGGCGTGCGTACTATAGGGGGGTGGTAGCGCGCGCGGGGCATAGATAGGATAGGAGTTTAGTGTTGTCACATGCGAAAATCCAAGGGGTAATCTCAAGGTGGGTCTAGCTACGCTGGAACCTAAATATCCGTTTTCTACCCTTCGGGGGAAAAACGGTGCTATTTAATGTAGATCACCAATATTTCGCTAGCAACGCAGCCCTCAATAAAAGGGGAGGTAATTAGGATAACGTGTTTCTAAGGGAATTTTAGGAACTGCACATAACAACGCCACGCCACGAAGCATAGGTGCACCCATTTTTTTTGTACCATGCCAAAGGGGGTGAGCCTGTTAATTGTCATCAACTGGGCACAAATCCAGACTCCAGGACCGCTATTGAGAAACTACTGATGGAAAAACCCAATAACACTTTGCTGGACTCAGGAATCGAACCTAGGACCTCATGCAGTCGCGCTTTACGATCACTTGACCAACGAGGCAATACAAAAATATAGTAGACGTTTGGGGGTCTAAAATGGCCATTTTAGCAGATCATAATAATTATGAATTCCGTTAAAAAGCGTGAAATGGACCTTCCATATTAGTATCTGCGTCTGTGACCATTTAAAAAATGAATCATAATAGGAACATAATACGAATTGCGTTAAAATTCGTAAAATGGTCACAGACGCAGTTTTTAACGCAATAGGCTGCCTTATTGCGTTAAAAACTGCGTCTGTGACCATTTTACGAACAAATAAATCTAAGTCCGCCAGGTAGATTACCAAAAAATATTGGACACGTATTTTTTCTTTTTTCTCGTAAACAAACAATGAAGACGAAATAGTGTTCTGAAAACTCGTGTGACGTCATGTTCTAAGACATTAGTATGACATTTTTTACCGGTGAGTGTCGTCACAAACCCCCACTCAAATCATTGACGCGTTTTATCTTCGTAAATTTTTATTGATTTGATAAAACAAAAAATACGTATCCAATATTTTTCGATAATCTAACAGACGGACTAATTAGAATCTTTTTTTTTTGTCAGGAAACATTGCTGTTCATTGATCTGCTAAAGTGGCCATTTTAGACCCCCAGAAACACAATCAGGACTCACATATCATTCTCAGCACTATCCATGATAATGAGTATCTTCTCCTTCAAGGTCTGTTTGTGTGCATCCGCAGTATTGGGGTCACTGCTACACGCTGGACTGGCCAGCATTATTGAGGCGACGCATATGAGACGGTAGACCTGGGTGCCCAGCTCGGCGAAACGTGGAGCGTCGAGGGAGACTGTCTATACGACAAATACATACAACATATATTTATATATACAATGTGGATCTGGAACTACGACATTAAATTAAAACTAGCACTGTACTAGTCCATCGAAACATTTTAAAACACGAAGATTAGTAGTTAGTGGAAAATTTAAAAATTGCAATTTTCAAACAAAATAAATAGCAGAATCAACTGCATAAAAAGTAAACACGCTTTAACTACGAAAAGTCACTGACCTAGTGCGCGGGGTGCAGCGAGCGGCGGCGATGTTGGGCGTAGGTACTTTTTATCGGAGAACAACAAATCAGCGGCATAAACTCACTAAGTTGCGAGTTGTTAATTAATAAAAGATCACTGATTGAATAATTAATCACTTAAAATCACATTACAATCAGAATTTGAGGCATAATTAAACTAAAAAACTTACTAACTTAACCTAAATCACAAAACTAGCTACCTAATAAATGCCTAAATAACTAATATTACACTAACACCAATAAGTCACAGTAACCTATGCACTAATCCAAATATCATAAATCGTCTTTAATCACAATAACAACAAACTTTTCATAAAATCACGACAATGCGCGCGCGGCTCGTCTTGTGATAAAAAAAGTAGGCGTGTGCTCTCCTCAAAGGGCGCCGCTATGCACTGACTGACATAGTTACCGAGTCAAGGACTTTTTGCCGAAAAAAATTCCGCTCACACACACACTCGCAATTTTCTATGCACCACTAATGCATTATTTGCGTAAGTAATATTACTTTTTCTTTATAATTGTAGTATTTTGTGGGAGTGTGCGGGGCGCGTCAGAGTGGGATCGTATGACACCTTTCTCTGTCTTTCAAGCGTATTGAGACGTTGAGAATAGAATCGTAGGTTTTTGCACAGGTTCCTGACCTTACAATGTTTACCTATTATTACGGACTCCGATCTACATCATGTTGAAAAATAAGAAAATGAAAAATAATTTCCTGTGGCTAAAGTAGTCATTGGATTTGATTGATTTTTTGTATACGGGTCAAGAGCATGCCTTTCTTTACGTGGTTTAGAGGAATGTCAATCGTCCTGCTCCACATTGTATAAACTTCCGAATTTGTTTGAAATTAGCGTTACAACCTAAATATATAAAAAAAAACCGGCCAAGTGCAAGTAGGACTTGCACATGAAGGGTTCCGTACCATTGAGAGATTTTCCATGTTATTTTAGCACCATAGACTTCTTATAGGTTTTCCTGTAATCTATAAGTGTTGAACTAATTTCTGGATTTTTTTCAAAATTTTAGATAATTCCGTCGGGAAGCTACTTTATTCCCGGGTGACATAGCCCGGGCACAATGTAGCTTCCCAACGGTTACGTTTTATCCCTGTATTTCCACGGGAACTACGCGGATGAAACCGCGTGACGTCCGCTAGTATGCTTAATATAAGGTTAAAATTACTACTAATTTCAAGGCAGATTACCTCAGGATACTTCTTAGACGCATTCCATTTCCGATTGTTATAACTTTTAACAACAAAGTCATAAGGTTTTGATTAGCTTACCTCTGGATAGTCCTTAGACGGGTCCCACTCCAGCAGCTCAAGGTAGGCCTTGGCTAATGTCTGAGCGGTCACGTTCCTGATGATATTCTTGTCTGTGACTGGGAGAGTCAGCCCTTCCAGGTCTATGTGACGTTTCAGCCATTCTCGAGTATATTGGAGACCATCTGTTATGATATAGGGAAAATTAGTAATATATCTGTGCGAAAAGTAAAGTATTTAGTTGGACCCACTTCTCTAAATTACATAACATCACGTCATCTAATAATGTAACCATAATACGGATGTTTACTGACTAAAAAAAATCTATGATTCTAATTAGTTCGTCTGTTAGATTATCGAAAAATATTGAATACGTATATTGACGAAGATAAAACGCGTCAAAGATTTGAGTGGGGGGTTTGTGACGTAACTTACCGGTAAAAAATGTCATGTCAAAAAATAAAAAATACGTGTCCAATATTTTTCGGAAATCTATGACGGACTAATTAGTTTTTTTTTGTTAATTACCTTGTTCACGTCTGTAATCCCCAAAAGGGTTAGGTTGCAGAGGAGTA
This sequence comes from Diarsia rubi, assembly GCA_932274075.1. Classification (NCBI taxonomy): domain Eukaryota; kingdom Metazoa; phylum Arthropoda; class Insecta; order Lepidoptera; family Noctuidae; genus Diarsia; species Diarsia rubi. Next base: position 14,682,150 of record OW026413.1, read on the forward strand.
TCTAATAGTAGGTACCCTCACATATCGCCAGTTAAGTTTTAGTCCCATTATTAGGAGTTGAACCCATTGCCATCAACGGGGCACAAAACCATACTCCGTGGGTCCTATTGAGAAATTCCTGATAGAAGAACACATCGAACTCAGGCCCTCATGCTCAGCAGTTGCGATTGTGTCCATTAGACCAACGAACTAATTCCATTAAAGTACATAAAAGGTTCAAAGGTTTTTATGCTACACATACACCATTAGTATTGTTACGAGCTGGGAATGGGATAAATAAAAGCACTACCAATTGAACACACGAAATAACTTTATTACTCGCATAACACTTATACACAATCGCAAATCACTACTGAGCACTTGATCGCACTAGATATCTCTTCGAACCTTTCGTTGTCTCGCTTAAAAGTAGACTGCCTCGCTTCGTCCTCTCTCGGTACTTTTATACCACAAACACACAAAAGATATTCAAGAAAAATCCCTATTAAGCCGTATAGCATCCAGAAAAACATTTAAAATAACCAACAAAGAAAAAGTTACTTTACGCCGTAGGCATATGGTCGGAATTAAAATGGCAAGTACTGCCGACGCCGGGCGCGGACTAACTACCTACAGAATGGAAATAGGTAACTGCTAGAATTCACTCGTACTTGTCAGTTATTAGCGAGGTTTCCCGAAGATTCTAGATGACCGACGTAACAGTATTATGTGGAGCTGAGACAAAAACTATGCTGCACCTTCTATCCTGCCCTCTTAGCCAAAATACATATATCCGAAGTTACCTTTGCGCTGCCACCGATGAGGCGGTGGAAGTGGTAAAGTTCTGGGCTAACAAAGGATCATCAAGAGACTGTAGGCCGGAGCATATGGTTTTAACTTCTCGTTGATTTCACGCGGTCCCGAGATAAAGGGTCTTGTCTAGACATACAGACGGACAGACAGACAGACAGACAGACCATAAAGTGATCTATTATGGGCTCCGTTTTTTTCCTTCAGGGCTGCGGGTTGTTCAAAAAAGATCCCGCGGCCTCGACACAAAGCGCTAAGAAGGAATATGGGTGGTTTTTTGTCAGCAGAGCGGGAGGAGTCAATTGATTGAAACCCCAAAAAAAATAGGTAAAAACGCAACCCTTTTTTTAAATTTCTAAAAATTGTCGTGCCAGCGATACGAAGAAGAAGCAGTGTACCAACCTTCAGTAACCTTAAGTAGCTCATCGAACTTGGCTCTCTCATACTGAACACTCTCCTGCTGTACATGAGGCCGGATCATAGCGATCAGAGTGTTCGCCAGATCTAGTTTGAGGATCTCTAGCGTTTCTAATATTGCACGGAATACATCCACCTGGGAACAAAGAGTTTCAAATAATGTCTAACGAACTTTTTGCTGTACTATTATACTGCTAGGAAAGTGATAAGTAGAGATCGGAAATTCGGATGCATATTTACCTAAAGTGTGAGTAGTAATTTTCAAATTTTATTGGTTTAATTCAAATGAATTATAGGCGAGGCATATTCACCATGAATAATGTTAACTGTACGTTTTCGGTTTCAAAACAAAATCGCGCTATAAATTGCTTGTCACAACAATGAAACAATAATGGCCTACTCTTGCGTAAAATATAATTTCTAATTTGTCGATAGAAATATACTACCAAATAAAATTGCATCATTATCATATCGAGAATGTTCGCAACTGCGGTCAACAAAATTTTATACTACTACGAAATCAATCAATGGGATGACAACATTGAGAACTTCGCACTAAACAGGTGCTGCACTCTGTGCACGGAAGCGTGCAGCCCGCGAAGCGCGAAATAAAAATTTCCTAACGTTTTTGCAATTTGCAGGCCAGTGCTAGGTTGTATGTTGGTTAAAATATGATTCACAGCTAGCGAGCACTGGCCTGCAAATTGCAAAAAACTATAGATTGGCTTGTGCTGTTGCAGCCAATCACAGCCCAGCTTATCAGCTACACTCGCAGGAGCTGACGCGTTAAAATGGCGGAATTCTATCTATGTGTGCGGTTCATAGACACAGGAATATGCACCGATGTGACGCTGTGTGCGTAAAATGATGAATGGGTTTAGGCAAGTCGAGTGTTAGCCTGTAATAAGATTCGTACTATTCGTAGTACTTGCCAGTGAGTGTTAGTGGGTCGCGGAAAAATTACTTTAAGTATTTTAACAAGAACTTTTTTTATTATTATTTGTACATAGTGTTATTTTATTACATAGTTAATTATTTATAAGAAACGCTTAGTTTGCAAGGTAGGCTAAGCCTAAGAGCCTTAATAGGGCGCACGCGCCTGCACGTCGTCCTGGCTAAAATTGGCTTTCAAAGAAGCCGCTTCCATACTTTTGTACCCTATTTATACCCGTTTTGGAAAAACGTAGGTACTTTAGATATGCATCCGAATTTCCGATTACTAGTGATAATAATATCATGTTTATTGTTCCAGTGCGCGAAAAAGAAAATATTCTACTTACTGTATCGGTAAGCGTGGTAATATTCTGGATGATATCATCACGCGCCGGGGCAGCTAGCTTAGCCATCAGATCTATGACGAAGCTGGCATACTTGTGGAAGTCCAGGCTACTGTTTTCAGCCTGCTGCTTTATAAACTCCGAGTCTAGAACCTCTTCGATCATCTCACGGATCCGAGTGTGGCGGGGAAGGAGGATTGCGAAGAGTCCCTGGGAATTCGAAATTTTTTTGTAAGGATACCGCGGCGTCGCCATAAAGGGCTAAGAAGGAACATGGGTGGTCTTTAGTCAGTAGAAGTGTGACTCTCCCTTTCGCTCTGCCCAAGGGGCAAGGGGCGGGAGGGGTATTTGGTGATTTCGTAACCCACAAAAAAGCTGTTAGGCAACTGGGCTTATCCCAGTTCTAAACGTCCCTGTGTGCCTATTGGCCTTGTTCTATTCTGTCTCCTGCTGATATGGAGGGAAGTGGAAATTATATTTTTCTTACTCCTCCGCTATTCTTTTCTGATTAACTTCGTTGCAGTATCCAAGACAGTTAAATCGTTTCTCTGGGACTTTGTCGAACTTCATTGTCTCGGCGCTTTTCTTGTGGTCGCCACACTCGCCACTGTTGATTCTGGCTTACAGGAGTTACAGTGGTTTGGGTGGCTTGTCCCAATGAAAAAAAGCCACAAAAAAAGGACATTTTTAAAATTAATTCCCGAAGGGTTTTCTCTTGTAATACGAATAGTCTATTGCCATCAGCCGGCCACGAATCCAGACTCCATTTCTGCTACTGGGGAATTCCTGACGGAAAAACCTAATTACAGTTTGCACGACCCGGGAGTTGAACCTTCAGTAGACGCATTTGCGACCAATAGTCGAACGCGGCTGTCAATTTTTTTGTTTCTGGCGAAATGAGGGTGTACCATTAGTACACCTCTGCTTAACCCTTCGAGGTATACAAGCGTGAAGTTACCTATGTAGAATCTTGAACGTCAAGAAAAAGAGGATGGTAAAGTTCATTTAAAATAACAAATGTTTTACTTATAAATAACTGTTATGCAATTGGATGTGTGGCAGCTACTTAAGACGGTCGCTGGATTTCAGAGCATGGAATAATTAAGAACACTGTAACGGTTTCATAATAATATTCTGATGCGGCAATTTTGGCTTTATCTATACTATTATTATAAAGAGGCAAAATTAGTTTGTAAGTTTTGTATGTAGGGGGTGGTCTCCGGAACTAAAGGTGCAATTCTAAAAAAAATCTTTGTCTTTAGCAACCATCCTTAATTTACTACCAGTCATCTTCTGGAAGTCCCTTTTAAAAAGCCAACAATTTTCTAAACAAACCTGTTTGACATCTTCTAATAGTACAAGAGCCTGCTTGTATTCAGGTGGGTCAGAGTTCAGCTGCTCTCTTAGAATATCGAAGTATGCCTTGTGCATCGTCTCTTTGACTAGTTTCTGATAGCTGCAATGTGAAATAGGAAGTGTAGTGGTACAGTCTGCATTAGAAGTAGATAAACACTACTTAGAGTTTGAAAGCAGTTTTTTTTTTAATAAAAACTTGTTAGATATTACTTGTTATTAACAATTTATTGAAGACTAAGGAATATTTTAACAAATAATCTAATGAAACATTAACAATAATACCAAGAGCCCTGTAAATGAAATAATTAAAATTCCGAAATATTAAGCTACTTCTGTTGCTGACTGTACATGATAATCAAATAGGACATAAGGAAGTAATCTTCTATGTGCGTGACGTCCTAGTAAGCTCTTTATAGGAAGTAAAATGCTCACAAGTATTGTAATACTAGCTGTTGCCAGCGGCTTCACCCGCTACAACTCGAAAATTATCCCGCGGGAAGATAAAATCGGGATAAAAACTATACTATGTGTTAATCCAGGTTAAAAACTATCTGTGTACCAAATTGTATCTAAATCCGTTCAGCAGTTTTTACGTGAAGAAGTAACAAACATACACACACACAAACTTTCGCCTTTATAATATTAGTGTGATTTACAATGCACTAATGCAGGAAGCATCATTTTGTACTATGTTTATAGAATATCCTTGACAATCTACTAGATGTTATGTTTTTTTTTTGTGTGGTTAGTGCCTTAACTGGTGTCAGATATTTTATACTGCCCAAGGGGTCTCTGACTTGGCTTTTACTTTTACTTTTTGACATTTTAGTCAGTAAAAGTGTGACACTCCCTTTCGCTCTGCCCAAGAGCGGGAGGGGTTATTTGATGATAACCCAACCCAAAAAAAAAAGGGAAATCTATCTGATGGACTAATTCCTTTATTTTGTCCGATCCCCTAATGAATCTAAAATGATTTGGGTTCGAACTTAAGATCTATGACTTGGCAGCCCGCCCGTCACACCACTAGGCTATCTCACCCAATACAGGAAAATAATAATGTAACCTTAACCAAAAAAAGAATACACAACTAAATATTTATCTATTTTTTGACTTCCCGAATGATGTATCAAACTTACTTTAAAGAAAACTGGACCCTTCTTTGCAATAAAATAAGAATTAAAATAAATAAAGCTCACCTATTATCTGGTGGTTCAAAAGGTTCCAGTTTGAAGTCCTGGTCAACAGCAATCTCATGAGCTAATGCCATGTTTTGCATGCCATGGGCTGCCTTCATTATGTCTTCAAGAGTCACAAATTTGGGTGGAGAGGCACCAGTGATGGTGGAACCTCGCACTCTGAACTGTATTGGTTCATTGGCGTAGTAACTGGAAGAGGTTTAATAACAGGTAACTATGGTTTTTGATCATGGGGTTAGCTATGGAGAAAAAGTATTGATTAAATACTACATGGAGATTAGAAGTCACCCTAATCTATCAACCATAGGCAAATGGCTAAGAGTGTAACGAAATCAATATTCTTTGTTTCTTGTGATTAAATTATTAAATGAACATCAATAAGTCTATCAAATTTTAATAAAGTAAAGAGTAACAGTTTTTATTTAATAACATTCGCCTGATCAGTTAAAAATCAACAAATGAACAAAGGTCTGAAATTTAACAAAGGAAAGTAACCATAAATAACTATTAATTATTAGAACTATAAAATTAAAAATGGAATTGTATTGTTAAAAATTTTGCACACTACATAATCATTAAAACATATAGGTAACTATATGTTCTAATAACATAAAATTATTTTGTAAGTAAACAATGACAATCATATGAAATATTGCTAACTCTATTTGTTATGACATGACAATGACATCTATTATGGTTAGTGACTCATATGATAATTAATATTGTGAGAGATGACAAAATCGTCTTCTTTTTCATTTATCTATTAAATCAGGCTTTAAGAACTATTCCAAATAACTCTGTGTTATAAAAATCCTAGCACTTAATTGCGTCAATTACAGTGTATTTACATAAGCTTTCTCAATTACTAATATTATGCAGAACAAGATAGAAATTATTACAAGAATCTCTCAAATATCAGAACAAAAATAATTAGCAACTGTCCTAGATACTAAAACAAAACAAAGAAACTACAAACCTTGAAGCAGGAGCAGAAGGTATCTGCTGTGATGAACTACGAATATTCTTCTCTCCCCCGGATCCCTGGGATCCCGATCCACTAGGATTCTCGCGGTCGCTCATCACGAGAACTTAATGCAAACTGAGCTGAGGTAAAAGCAGTAATCTCCTTAACCCATATAAGGCTACCTTCTCAAAGGTGCAGCATGAAAACGGTCAAATCATCGAGCACAATCACTTTGAGTCATAACAACACATAACCTAACTTTTGCAACAAAGCAACGCTAAGCTTTTCGATTTGCTACGCGAATATTTTAAACAGAAACTATGCATCAGGTTTTGTAGTGTACTTGTGATTGTTTTAAACGACTTTTTGTGATGTTTTCGTATATTTTTGTACGAAATAATAAAGATGTTTTCGTTAACTTGTCAATTTGGTTGATTGTCAAAGTCAAAATTGTTGTTTATTGTACGTTTCGTTACTAGTAGTTGGCGTAATGCGTTACTTTTCATAGAGCCTAGAAATTAATTCTAGGGAAATAATAGAAATGTTGTGGGTTTCTTTATTCTCATAATCAAAGTGGTTTAAGCAGCAGACACGGCAGAATGTATAAGTATTTACACAGACACTGATGCACTTTCTCTTTCCTCTCACATAGTCCGATATCCTATCGGACTCAAACAAGCTACGGCGCGCTAACCGAGGATATATTACAGGCGTAACACAATCCATTCCCAAACTACGGGCTGGCTAAGTTATTCTTATTAAACATCCAATATCGCTTTATTCGTCCTGGAAATCAAACCCACTCACACAAGGTGGTCTGCACAGTTGGGTAGAAATTGTAATAGAAATCGTAACATGAAGTGCTAGTAAAATCAAGCCACTAAGTACTTTCCTGAGTATGGGAGATTCAAAGGGTTGCCTTTTGCAGACTAAATCCGAACTATAGCTATTGGAGGTACGTTTTACACATTACACCCCGAATGCTGCATTTTCAGGGTCAGCTTAGCAAACAGCAGTTACAGCACACATTTTTATAAGCTGATTCTAATCCGATGTGGTGCCCGGTTACGATTATGATGCTATAAAAATAAATAACAACACCACGCCTGTAATCCCCGAAGGGTTAGGTTAGGTTTATACACTAGTTATCGCGGCCTCGACATATAGGGCGAAGAAGGAACATGGGTGGTTTTTAGTCAGTAGAAGTCTGACACTCCTTTTCGCTCTGCCCAAGAGCGGGAGGGGTTATTCGATGATTTTCCACCCTCCAAAAACAAAAAAAAAAGGGTTAGGGTAGGTTAAACCTGCTTAAGTTCCAAGTAATAGGGGGGTGAGCCTATTGCCTTCAACCGGACATAAATAAATCCAGACTTCGAGCTCTTCGAGGCTGCTACTCTGAAATTCCAGACTGAAAACCACAGAACAAATAATAACCTATTTTATCTGTTCTGTGGTTCTAATACAAATCAGGAACTATTTCCTTTCTAACCTCTTTTAACTGTTCTGTGCTGAAAACCCAACAACACTGTCTCTGACCCGAGAATCCAACCCAGTAAGGACCTCATGACAAACTAGATCAACGAGGCACTAAAACATAGACGTTACATTAACAATATTCTAATAAATGTGTTTTTTTTGAGAACTAGATAGTCACGACCCTCACGACTCCGCGAGACGTAGAACAAGTGAAACAAAAAAAATAATTTTCTTAAAATGTTTTTTCTACTTCACCGCTATTCTTTACTGAATGACTTCGTTGCGGTATCCAAGACAGTTAATTTTTTGGGTCCTTTCTGGACCGCGGTCCAGGATTCCCCCTAAATAATAATTATGTTTTATTGGAATTTAGGGACCACAAACAAACTTATGCATTTAAAAGTAAGATCAGCCAAAAAAAATTAAGTTATACAAATAGAACTAATTTTATTAAATGATAAGCATACGCAGTTAGAAAAATTCGTAATTTAACCGATGTAGAGACAGTGTACTTTAGTTATTTTCATAGCGTAATGTCGTACGGCATTCTATTGTGGGGGAATGCCGCTGATATTCAGACCATTTTTGTTTTGCAAAAACGGGCGGTTAGATCTATTTATAAATTAAGTCCGAGACACTCTCTGAGAGAAAAATTTAAGGAAATTAATGTAACGACTGTTCCCTCTCAGTATATTTATGAAAATCTTTTGTATGCTCACAAAAATATAAAGCTGTTTAAGAAATATAGTGATATTCACAATATAAATACAAGAAATAGACATAAATATATTGTACCCACAACAAGGCTCAAGAAAATTGGTGGATCATTTAGATGCCAAAGTATTCGCTTTTATAATAAACTACCAAGCCACATTCAAAATTTAAGCCTTAATAAATTCAAATCCTTTATAAAACGTAAACTTTGCCAGAAAGGATTTTATACTGTTAAAGATTATATAGAGGACAAAAAAGCTTGGGATTGAACTGCTCCAATTTGAATTGACTTAAACATATAATTTTTTTTTTTACAATTTGACATTTTATGATTATTTTTATACACTGATATTGTTTACTTTAAGTATGATGTTTTTTTTTTGACCAATATTTACTTGTTAAATATTTTATTTTATATATTATTTTTTTTGTGTTTTTTTTTATTTATTTATTTTTTTTTTTTGACATCTTATTGAAGTCAAAAACTTATATTATTTATTCGAGGAAATGCTATATAATGTAAAATGATTATACAAATTATGATAAATATTTAAAAAATTGATATTGTGAATGTGAGGACCATGTGGGTCTTTCTTAAATTTTAATTGTTGTGATTGTCTGGCAGTTTGAGTACTTTAAGTGTCCCAAATGTCCTTTCTTTGGTATTGTTCGTCGTGACGTTGAGCTCCTTCGAGTTATAAGTCGAGCTCCACGATATCTGACAAATGCTTGCACTGACTGGACGGGTCCACTCAAATCTGTGTGGTGCTTTCTTCAAAAGACCATCTCAGACATTAATCTGCATGGTCTTCATGTGTGTATTATACCTTATTGTTAACCCAAACGATTTTAAAAGATTAAAAGAGTAACCTTTGGAGTTTCTTGCCGGTTCTTCTCCTTAGGAATCGACCAATGCACCGAACCGTGCCCCTTTTTACCGACGTTTTATAAGTGCCCATGTAGGCCTATGTGAAATAAAAAATATTTTGATTTTGATTTTGATTTTGATAAAATATTTCTTTTATTTCAAAAATAAATAATAGGTGTTAATGTAATGTGTTATGTAGTAGGTACTAGGGTATCATAAGTTAATAGGAGATTAATCATTTCTTTCAGGCGGTCACCCCGTAGCTTATCTTCAACTAAATCATGGTACAAAGTTCAAAATGTACCTAGTACTTTTAAATAAAATTTGTTTTAGAAGAAAACAAAAACTTGTTCTTAAATTTGAACTTTGTAAGTCTTTGTACCATCAACTTGATTGATTGTTTTAACATTAAGAAAATCTTATAATAATATATTCAACAGTATACATAAGTACAACATTAAAAATTCATATAATTGTTGATCATAATATTATATCACTTTTTTGCTAACTGTACTATAACTATGTAATTTTCTTGTGGTCCCGATGTACTACTCCAAATTAAATTAAATATTACAGGTCGCTTTCGGTATATTCAGGTGGCTTTTTGATGCGCATCCGTGTGTCACATGTTGATCCAGTGACCGCCCCTAAGACGACCCCCTGACCAATATTTTATTCGGTACACAATTCTGTTAACACAAATAAGTAAATCTCGTAGTTCTTTCTCAAAAAAAAACAAATCTAACTTCCATAACCCCTCATTTTCCATTTAACACAATCAGCATAAACAAAACCAAACAAAAAAGCAAACTAAATCAATCCTATTATAACGTTTGAGATAAAGCAAAGGAAGGAACGAAGGTAAATTCTCTCAAGTTTAAAATGAAATAGTTGTGAAAAAGCAATCAGCCCCGCTAAAGGCAAGCCAGTACGTTTGCCTAGGTAAATTAGTTGCTAGTTCTGTCTGTGAGCAAGTTAGATTGCCTCCTTGACTCCGTACGGCTGTTTAATTTTTCTCTGAAATATACTTAGTAGTTGGATTGCAAGTTTTTGCGTATTATGGAATTGCTTTTAGCTTTTACAGAAATAAATGGGAGCGGTTAGATGTTTATTTAGTTTTAGGGCATTATGCAGTTCAATCTAAATATTATATTTCGATTCTATAACATGGCTTAAAATGAATAACTAGTTTAATACAGTCATAATCAGTGATAGGAATAGGTAGTGCCTATTTGCCTAAACTTAGGCCTTTAGGCCTTTCGACTTCAATTTGAAATGGTTTTCCAAAGTTGGCCGGGCTATGTTGGAAACGTCTTGACTTGAGAGAAATACGTAAGTAACTAGGTAATACTATTATGTTTTAGAGGATTTAACAAAAAATATTAAATTATTATTTAAAACAAGGAGGAAAAACGTCGTTTAATACATGCAATAACAAAATGTACTACACGTTTCAATGTATTAACTCATCAAACTACATTATCAAAAAGTACAACATTGAAATCGGCCAAAATTGTGATTACAGCTTCAACATTAAATCAGAATCGTGGAAACACGAACAGTTGATATTGTTAACCACAATATTTTATATTATTAGAGTGTACTACTGCGGACTTAGGCTTCGCGCAAACGGGCCACCGACCACTGCCACCGGCGGGGCGGCCGTCATTAGTAGTCGGCCGGTGTAGGCGGTGAAGTCGGGCGGTGAAGTAGCGAAAGGCCGCCACCGGTAGCGTGTCGCGAACACTTTGTCACGGGTGGACGCCACTCGCTACACGTGTGTGGCGATTCCATAAAAAAACCTTAAACAGCTAGTCGCTAGCCACCGGTGGCTTTGAAGGGGTCCGTAAGGCCCGACGCCTGCCGGAGCTGCGGGTTGTATAGCGCGACCCCGGAACACAAAGGGCTAAGAAGGAACATGGGTATGTTTTAGACAGTAGAATTCGGACACTCTCTCCAGCTCCGCCCAGAGCGGGAGGAGTCAGGAGTCAGTTAATGATTTCTCATCTACTAAAAAAAAAGGCCACCGGTGGCAGTGAAAAGTGGCCCGTTTGCACGGAGCCTTATGATCGGCGCTCGTTCCAATCTGCTTCAGTTGAATTACTGCGGTTGAATTTACTTATAGTTCGAGTGTTGGATTAACTAGAGGGTTTAGTGCATTTGTTGGCAAGTTAAACAGCTTTGCAATTGCATTGTATTAAGTAGGAAGATAAATTCATGTGCTGTTGGGAAAGATGACTTTGCTGATCGACCTGAGCGGCTGTTTTTAGTTAGCCACGAGCTGCTCTTGCGTAGAGGAGGTTGTTGTCATCAGTCTAATAATATTTATCTATGTTCTGATTCTTTGTGACACTTTAGAGACCAAACGTGTGGGCCGGTTTCGATGACCAATCAATGTTGATGATGGTCAATCGATTTGTCTTTATTTCGTGAAAGTATAATATTAAATGTTTATTGCTTGTCAGTTTTAGGTTCTGTAATTGATCACTTTTAAAAGAGAATAAGGCATGCCTCATTGCTTTTATGAGAACGCTTTTGCTTCGATCTGAACAATGTATCACATCACCTGTGACATCACCTTATTTCGAAGATAGCGATGTTTCTTTGTTTTCAGGGCTTTGATCTCCTGCACCTTATAGGTATGTGTCAATGTGTGTGTCATGAACTCGAACATACTTGTCTGCAATTTACGCTGCGAACGAATATTATACTTTGTTAGCATTTAGAGCTAAATTGGAAAGAATGAAAAAAGTTAAATTATGGGTTATAGTGCTTGAAGTTGTCCCATAAAGATCTTTAAGTAAACAAACTAAAATGTCCATCACAAATACCGACCCTATGTATCAGAAGCCCTATGTAAGGGACGACCCCTAGCTACTGCTCGAGATCTAGAAATGATACCCGAAAATGACTAGTTTTGTGTTTATATAAAAATTACTGATGAAAATGTACTTAAACATTCCACAAGGTAATCAAATAACCTAATTTCCATACGCACGAAATGACAAAAAACAATTGAGTCACGACAAAGCCACCGTATTCCTTATCTACATCTTACAGAACGTCTTATCCGATATAATATGCTCTATAGTTGAATTTATTAGCACTTCGGGTGTGCACTGTGATTATTAGGGACCGGATTATATGGAAATGCATATTTGTATATGCATTTGCATATTATTATAACTGCATTCTAGGTGTAAACGGACGGTGTAACGTTTTTGATAAATCACGTTTTACGATGGGTGCACTGCTTATTGTAAAAAAAAAAACATTATTTATAAGTGTTTACTAAAAAAAACTAATAAGAACGTTATTTATTATTATTATTTATTTACCACTAATTATAACAGTGAGTTGTGCTGGGGCGGCTGCTGCAGGTGCTGAAAACCTCAACCGGCGCAAATACAACAACTTAATTGGCAGTTATGTGTTTGAGCCGTTTGGGGTTGAAACACTGGGGCCTTGGGGTCCGAATGCTCACCTAATATTTAAGGAAATTGCCAAGCGGTTGGTCGACTCTTCATGTGACCAGAAGGCTGGCCTATTCTTTGGCCAAAGAATCAGCATTGCCATCCAACGTGGGAATGCTGCTAGCCTTCTGGGCACTTTTCCTGTTGACAGCAATGTGGACGAATTTTTGACGCCATGTAATTCTTCTCTTTTTGATATTTGTTTATAAAATAATATAGTTTTAGTTCTGTAAATTGTAGTTTGTAGATATTGTAAATAAATTAGGTACATAATGTCAAAAAAGAAAAAAAAATATAACAACATTACAGATTAGATCCAATGCGGTAAGACACAAAAAAGGATTTAATATAAAATTAAATTAAACTACAGCTAGAAAATATAAAAATATATCAGTTGGAACTTAGCAACTTAACAATAACTCCCTAAATAGGTAAAAGATTTGGCAATTTTCTTGCATAATATATATTGAGCACTTAGCATCACCAGCAGGTCTGCAATAGGGATGTAAATAAAAGAAATATGTTTCTAATTAGTCCGTCTGCAAGATTATTAAAAATATAGGATACGTATTTTTTGTATTATCAAATCAATAAAAAATTACGAAGATAGAACGTGTCAAAGATTTGAGTAAATGTCATACTAATGTCTTAGAATATAACGTCACATGAGTTTTCAAAGCACTGTATCGTCTTCATTGTTTGTTTCCGTGAAAACTGAAAAAATATGTGTTCAACATTTTTTGGAAATCTATCTGACGGACTAATTCGATTTTTTTGTGATTCATTTGGCGACTCCAAATGAATCAGCAGTCGTCTTCTTCTTTCGTACTTCTCTAGAACTACACACACAGCATATGGACATACTTGACCAACATAAACACCTCCGTGAACTTGTTGCAAATTTCCAGCATTGTAGCGACACCTACGATCAGGCGTTGAGTCGCATATCTGAACTGGAACATGAACTAAGTAGGGCCCAACACTCAATAACTCACTTAGAATCGCTTAGAGACCTTGAAGAGACTGCGAACACCTGCAGTCTTTATGATGAGTTGGTTGGTAGCCGGTCAGGACCTGTGTGTGTTGAGCCAATTGTGACCATAGACTTAACTAATGAAACTATCTGTAAAAATAATTTATTCACTAGTCATAATAAGATTAAAAAATACATTAAAATTAATAAACGCATTAGAAATATTAAAAAATCCTTGAAACGCCTAAAAGTTAATAAACAAAACACAAAACTGAGGCAAAAAAATGTAAATTTAATTCGAGATCTAAAGAAGTGTGACAGTGAATTAGAATTTTGTAGATCAATGTATGAGACTGACATTCAAAACCTTCAGGATGAGCTATTTGTTAGGGAATATGCACTAAAGGATATTTTTAGTAAATATGAGGCTTCTCAACAAGACCTGAGTAAGCGTATGCAAGAGGCCAATGAGCTGGTGGACCTGGTCACGTACAATGCAGAGAGGTACGAGTCTCTGACGAATAACCTTTCTTATAGCTGTGCCTGCTCAGTTATTCCTCAGCCTCAGCACCAGTCACCTACCCCCTCAGTGGCTCAGCCAGCTGGTAGTATTGATGATAGGAGTAATGAAAGTAATATTTTAACAGATACTACATACTTATTTTCTGATAAGTTTGGTCAAGGATTTGGTACATTATTTAATCAATGTTCACCACACTATGTTATAAATTATTGTTTACCCGGTGCCAGTGTTAGCCAATTAATTAGTTATATTAGATTGACTAAAATAAATCCCAATTCTACTGTTATTTTATTATATGGGAATAGTTTAAATGTATGGAAAAGGGACATCATTGAATGTGTCCATTTGATGTTACATCTCAACAAGACTATTAATTGTAAATTCATTTTCTGTGCCTTGCCTTATTCTCAATATTTGTCCGTTGAGCAAAATAAGTACATTTATGATTTAAACTTGTTAATTTATAATAGGACATGTCGTCACAGTGACGTTATTTTGTGTTTTGACTGTAATCAATTTATATCTGATTACAGACTCACTGACTTCACAATGTTTTTACCACCTAGTTCTAAGCGACGTATTGCTAACCTTTTAGCATACAATATACACAGCGACACTGGTATGTGTTTACCAACGTTTTCTGTTAGTAGTGATACTAATACTGCTTTTGTTACTAACACTTATACAGATACTAACACTTTTATTGATACACCTTGTAGTTTAAACTGTTAGGTGCGACAACAGGTAGGCCGCATATGTTGAATGTTGTTCATCAAAATATGCAGGGATTATCTGGCAAAGAATTAGAGTTAAGTTTGTTTATGGAGAATTATGATGTTCAGGTTTTATGTCTAACTGAACATTGGTTGAAGGAACATGAAGTAGTATTTATCAATGATGATTTCTATACCGTACAGAGTGCATTTGTGAGAAAATCTGCTATTCGCGGTGGATCTTTAATTCTTGTATCAAACAAATTAAAATGTAAACAACGTTTAGACTTAGTTAATTTGTCAATTGAGCGCACTATTGAGTTGTCTTGCGTTGAACTCGAGCGATACATAGTAATTTGTGTTTATAGACCCCCTTCTGGGGACTTTACTCATTTCGAATCAGTAATGGAGGATTCACTTAATAAGTTAAAATCAAGTAATAAATCTATAATTTTATGTGGAGATTTTAATGTTAATATTTTAGATGTTACTCCATTAAGTATCAGATTTCTCAATTTGTTTAGATCATTTAATTTAGTTAACCTGTTTTTTGAACCAACAAGGATCACGGCTTCTTCATCAACTTGCCTTGATAATATGTTTAGTGATTGTGTTGCCGAGGACAAATTAGTGTTAAGTGACTTATCATCTGACCACTGTGGCTTAATAGCTAGCTTCCCTATGTTATTAAAACAAAAGCCGCGCAAAATAGAATGCAGGCCTCATACAGCTAGTCGTTGCAATAAATTCAAAAATAATGTAGCACTTAAAGTAACGCCGTCAATAGTAGAGCACGAGACTCCTAATGAAATTTATAAAGCCCTTTTTGATGTTGTGCAAAATGAATACCAGTCTATTTTTAAGTCTAAAACGATTAACATTAAGGGACCTTCTGTGGGCTTCTACCAATGGGCTACACCAGGTATTTACAAAAGTCGAGCCCGATTGTACGAGTTGTATGGTCTTAAACAATACAGGTTTGATACAACTTTTCTAGAGTATGTTAAAAATTATTCCAAATTATTTAAAAAGGTTTGTATTATTGCAAAATCAAAATTCTTAAGCGAGACTATTAAAAATTCTAATAATAAAGTTAAAGCCACTTGGAAAATCATTAACAATGAAACGGGTAAATCTGTTAAACAAGATAATCACCTCGAGATCATGGTGGGTAACAAATTAGTTAGTGAAGCAGCCGACGTAGCCGAGGCTTTTAATGAGTATTTTGCCAGCATACCTATAGCGACGACTCGTTCCCTGAGTTCGTCGCCGTCTAAAGCCGAAGATCTTTTGCATAGCAGCGTGTCTAAATGTGGTAAAGTATTTAGTTTCGAACATGTAACGCCTCGTGATGTAGTTAACGTTTTTAATTCACTTAAGTCTAAAAACACAGGTGATTACTGGGGCATTTCTATTAAACTTTTAAGTAACATAATCGACATTGTAGCCCCCTGTCTTGCCGTTACTTTCAATAAATGCGTCGATTTGGGGACTTTCCCTGACCTTATGAAGAGCAGTAAAGTCATCCCTCTATTTAAATCAGGCAGTAAAAACGATATCGGTAACTTTAGACCAATTTCTATTTTACCTGCTTTTAGCAAAATTTTTGAAAAATTAATTCTCAAACAGTTGTTATTACATTTTAATTTAAATAATCTCCTTCATAATGATCAATATGGCTTTACAAAGGGTCGTTCGACTACGGATGCAGGTGTTGCTTTGTTGAAGCACATATTTGACGCATGGGAGAACGCGCAAAATGCAATCGGTGTTTTCTGCGATCTCTCTAAAGCTTTTGATTGCGTACATCACGACACGCTTTTACGGAAACTGCGTTATTACGGTGTTCAAAATGAGGCCCTAAATGTGATAGATTCGTATTTGCAAAATAGATTCCAATGTGTAGACGTAAATGGCGCGTAATCTTCCGGGCTACCGGTTCGGCTAGGTGTACCTCAAGGTTCAATACTGGGTCCGTTTTTATTCTTGGTTTATATTAATGATCTACCATACTATTTAAAGGGTTTTTGTGACGTTGTACTATTTGCAGATGATACCTCTCTTATCTTTAAAGTAGATAGGAATAGACACGAATTTGACGACGTAAACAGCACGCTATCAATGGTCACGGATTGGTTCACAATAAACAACCTTGTTCTTAATGCCAAGAAAACTAAAATAGTTAAGTTCGCTTTACCCAATGTTAGAAATCTAGGTCCCAATATTATCCTCGCCAATCAGGAGCTGGAAACTGCCGACTCTGCTGTATTTCTGGGCATAACAGTAGATCCAAAATTACAATGGGGTTTACATATATCAAGCCTAGCGGGAAGGCTAAGTTCAGCCGCATACGCCGTCAGAAAAGTAAGACAATTCACTGACGTTGATACAGCACGGTTAGTCTACTTCAGTTATTTTCACAGCGTTATGTCATACGGTATTCTGCTGTGGGGCAAAGCTGCTGATATTCAAAATATATTTGTTCTGCAGAAGCGAGCGGTTCGTGCAATTTATCAGCTGGGTGCCCGAGTTTCTCTTAGAGATTTTTTTAAGGAGATTGGTATCCTCACTGTTGCTTCTCAGTTCATCTTTGCCAACATTTTATATATTAAACAAAATATCCACCTGTACACTAAAAACAGTGATATTCACAACTTTAACACTAGAAATAAGCATAAACTACGCGCTCCTTTTCACCGGCTTCACAAAGTTCATAATTCATTCGTCGGGCTTGGTATAACATTTTATAACAAACTGCCATCTTCTTTTCTAGACTTGCCATTTAATGCGTTTAAAGCCAAAGTAAAATCTAATCTTTGTTTAAAAGCGTACTATTCCATTAACGACTACTTAAATGATAAGAACATTTGGTCGCTGAGTTGAACACAAGACAATGTTTGTTATTTATTTATGTTCTTTCTCCAAGATTAGTTTACTGATATGTTATGTCTTTTTTTATTATTATTATATACTTTTTTATACTTGCCTTACTATTGTATCGAGTCTGGTTCTTCTAACCAACCTAACAGACAGATGTGTGCTGGGGAGTTTGTTCCGCCACTTCTTCTTTCCAGCAAAAACACTAGGAAGTGTCGAAGGGGGGGCGTTTTTGGGGGACTGTCTCTTGTAAATAAGTAAAGTAAAGTAAATTTTGACGTTCGAAAAGTGCTGATTATCAGCCTAGTTTGAATAAATGAGTTTTGATTTTGATTTTGATTTTGATTTTCTAATAGATACTTACACATCCTTTCTTGCCATCTCATCCTTTACTCTCCATTCATCGTGTCTTTAGTCTTCCTCTACTTTATTTATTTATTTAAACTTAATTTACAAGAGTGGTACATAGGCGTAGGCGTACTTAATACCACAAGGCATTCACTACCAGTCAACCTTTGGGTCAAATAGGACAGCACTGTGGTGGAGTACAAAAGAAAAAAAAGGATTTTAAAAACCATTTTGTAAACATAATTCATAAATTGTTGCATACATAAATATACAGATAGAATTAAATAAACTAATAGATATTTTAATACATACACAAATACGAGAAACCTTATAATAATTACCTACTAAGACTAGTGACTTGATTGAGAGCAATTTAGTCCGATTTCAAAAATTATATAGAAGTGTAGTGGTGTGTGTGTGTGTGATTTGTGTGTGTTGTGTGTGTGTGTGTAGTATATTATTGATTGACATTTATATTTAAAACTTTCTAAAACAGATAAAAATTTCGACCACTTATATACGGTGCATATTAGCTTGCATATTTCGACGATTTAAAGTAGCATATAAACCGGTCTCTAGTGTTTAGAAATGTAGATCGGAGGGGGCAAAAACTACGCTCAATAGACCGAGGAAGCGTTTAGCATAGTAATTAAGTGTTTTGGATGTGCCGGAATTAATAATGTGAATGCGTTCTCTTTATTACTCGTATCTTGCTTTTGAGATGGGGTTTGTGCCGTATCGATTGAAGGAGTCATTTGCATCTCCTTCTTAGTTCATTGTACCTCGTGGGTCTAGTGATCGCAAGCGCCACTGTTGAGCATGAGGTTCTAGATTCGATTCCCGGGACGTTAGTCCGTCATATTATAGTTGATCAAAAAATATTGGACACGTATTTTTTCTTTTTTCACGTAAACAAACAATGAAGACGATACAGTGCTTTGAAAACTCGTGTGACGTCATACTCTTAGACATTAGTATGGCATTTTTTGCGGTCAGTGACGTCACCACTCGAATCTTTGACGCGTTTTATGTTCGTAAATTTGTATTGATTTGATAAAACAAAAAATACGTATCCAATATTTTTCGATAATCTAACAGACGGACTAATTAGAATCACATTTTTTTAAGTCAGTACACAACATCCCTATTGGTATTGGGTTTTTCCATCTGGAATTTCTCAGTAGCAGCCACGAAGTCTAGATTTGTGCCCGCTTGTTGGCAATAGGCACGCCCCCCGTTCCATGGGGCTGTGTGTAAACGCACCTACAATAGAGGAGAAATTTGTAGTGTGAAAATAAAAAAAAACTTCTGCCATTGCATTTACCTGACTATGCTATGCTTTATCCGATTTCCGGCAATCAATCACATGATCGGTTGAGTGCGGTCAGTCTATTTTGATAAGGGACAACTTGGAATCTACTACAGTAACAGTACCTACTCCCCCAGATTGCAGTGATCGTAAAAGATAGTACTTACGTATAAAATCCTTGTCAGTCCCTTGAATCGTAAAAGTAGACTGTGAAAAGGGTTTCTTTGATGCTATAACGTCGACGACCGATGTGCCCGCAAACTGTAAGCGATTTTACAGAAACTCGATCATCACGTTGGGTTTGGAGATGAAATCTATGAAGTAAGTTGTAACTTAAGGTAATATCACGCTTGCCTCTCTACCTAATGCGGCCGCCACACACTAGATGAGTGGCATGGGATGTAGCGAGGAAAGGAGGCAGAGACATAGTGTGGCCACTTTACTCGTCATGCCGCACGTCATGCTCCTCGACCTGCCCATCGCTCCCTATGTTGTTGGTTTTTGTTTTTGTAGGAACGTCGCGATTAATTGCGCGAGTAGAGCAGTGTGGGCAGAGCAGCCAACATCGCGGCAAATAGCGGCAGCGCGACGAGCATAGCGATGAACAGCGCAAGGAGCGTAGTGTGGCGGCCGCATTCGCGCTTTGGGGATGAGCTGAGGTGTTTTCCTTTCGCCCGTTTTTTTAAGTTCCTTATAATGGGGACGAGCTTAATAGGGTATTTAATTGAATTCGAGTAGTTAAAAAAGAGTTTTCCTGCAGTAAAAGGTATAGGTATTTTATGAAATTCTCTTAATTAAAAATTACCTAATTTTTGTGTCTGGGTTTGTGCCCGGTTGATCCCAATAGGCTCACTTTCTATCACATTGGACTTGAAGCATGACTGGCGCTATTGGAAACAATTCTGCCTAACCCTTCCGGGTAATTCAGGTGTAATGTTACGTCTAGACCTTCTTTGTAGAAATGAGTATTTGAAAATAATTTTGCCCTTCTTCTGGGTATATAAGCTCGTTACATCGTCAACCTCATCTATGCCCATAGGGCAAGATTGTGGTTAAAGTAAGTACAACGGGCTGGTGTCCGCAACTCCGCGCCTAATGCGCGTTTTTTGCGTACTTAACGTAAGTACCTAGTAGAAGTAAGACCATTTTAAACA
Organism: Diarsia rubi; assembly: GCA_932274075.1. Classification (NCBI taxonomy): domain Eukaryota; kingdom Metazoa; phylum Arthropoda; class Insecta; order Lepidoptera; family Noctuidae; genus Diarsia; species Diarsia rubi. The sequence goes on from OW026413.1 coordinate 14,702,577, forward strand.
ATTAAAAAAAACACTGTAAATTGGGCCTTTCCTCTATACAAAATGCAACCACCTCTGTCCTAAAATCCAAGATTGGCTACAACCAACTTTTATCTTCAAAATCAACAAAATACAGAAAGTACTCCTGAACCGTTCAGGAAACAATTTCTTGGTGCCGAAGAGTCGGACGGTTCATTAAATATGTGGTGGTATTCAGTCAGCGGCTTAGCTTAGTTGTGGAGAGCTTGGCGCTTCCACCCACAGATATAGTTGTATCTAGATATCGCAAGAGCACCGACTTCGCGTGCCCGGGTTAAGTATTTTATTTATACTTAACGACGTTATTGCCGCAGCAAGTTTATTTGTTTAAACAACAACGTTACACCGTTACAACCCAAGAATTTAATTCTACACATCAATCACTACATACTATAAAACAAAGACCTTCGCCGCGTCTGTCTGACTGTTCGTGATAAACTCAAAAACTACTGCACCGATTTTCAAACTGTTTTCACCAATTGATAGAGTGTTTCTCATGAAAGGTTCGAGTGTACAGTTTTTTCGAAATTCAACTTCTTAGGGATTTAAATAGGGGATAAAAATTTGTTGGGATATTTTTGCTTATGACGTAGATAGCCAATTAAATGGCTAGTTGGTTTTCATGCGGGTCGTGATATTTGCGTTATCTAGAAATATCTATGTATATCTGTGTCTTTACTCCACTACTAGCAACTTTTCTGACTTATAGACTTAATAGAAAGTCTGCTGACGGCTTTGGTTTACTGTTTGTTATCTACAGGGTTGTTTCTAGTTGATGTGTTGTTATAGAGGGAGCGTTTTATTGAGAGAGATTTGTAGGAAATTTATTTACAATATCTACAAACTACAATTTACAGAGATTTTGTTAAGTTGGCTAGTGTCTGACAAGGGTCTAGTGGTTGCAAGCGAGGGTAATTGACAAAATAAATCTAATTAGACCGTCAGATAGATTTCCAAAAAATATTATAAAGGTAGGTACACGTATTTTTCCTTTTTTCTTGTAAACAATAAATAAAGACGAAACAATGCGTTGAAAAGTCCCTTTAAACGGTGCGTGACGGTCTGTGCAAATCTTTTGATTAGCTTCATTTCAAAACGCAAAGTGAAAGATAACTAGGTATCGTCGCTTTCTTTCACTTTTTCTTTCACTTTCACTCACCGCACCTTTGAAGTTACGGCCTTGCGACGGATACCGGCGCACCGCCACCAACGTCTTGTGCTACCACGGACGAGACCTTACCCACGGTGTTTCGTGCGAGCTGGTCCGCGTCCGTCCGAAATATCACGGACCGTGGGAAGCTAGCTTAAGAGAACATTCTGAAGACAGATATAAAACAACAATGATCTTGTCATACTTTAATACTTAGTCCAAAACTATAAACACATAAAAGGAAATACAGCAGTATGTCATGTATTTTTGAACCCTAAATCACACTGATTACTATTAAAATGAATGCATATCTATGATACTTATTTATCTGTGCAACAAATGTTTTCACTATTAGCCGCTATGCGCCGTGGCGCCACTGTCAATGCAAGTTGTGTTACTGAATTATGAGAATAAAAAGTCGTCGTCCATCTTGCAACCGTGCGGTGTTTCATTGTCTAAGTAAAACCCAAATATAGATATCCTTAAACCTCCTCCAAAAGGTTATGGGCCCAGATCCCGCTCACAGGAGTCAGATCTCCAAGAGGAATTATTTTGGGGTCGCTGCGGTATCAGCAGCTAAAACGACAACGACGAGTGGAAAATTCCACGCGGGAAAACGTCGCGTCGGACGGACCGGTAAAGGTCCAATCTCAACAAGGAACGAATATTAAGCATTGCGGTATAGCAATAATACAATGGAATCCTTGGGAAACACGCCAGCAGTTGGTTTTGTCGGCCAGCAACAACTACTGGAAGGCGTCGAAAACTGGTGCACGTGGTCATACAAAATCAAGATAATCTTAAGGGCGGCAGATCTTCTAAGCATCGTGGACGGTACAGTCCAGCCTCCTTCAAATGGTAAGGCAGAAGAATACGAAAAATGGATGAACAAGGACGCCAAAGCTCAAAGTATTTTGGTCACACGCATTTCTGAAAAAGTACTTGCGCAAATTGTGAGCTGCCAAACGTCGAAGGAAATTTGGAACAAGCTACACACAGTATTCGAGCAACGGGGAGAATTGTCGGTTCACATTCTTCAACAGAAATTTTTCTCAATGAAATTTGAAGAAAAAGAAACAGTCACGGAATTTTTAGGCAGATTCGAGAGCCTGTTATGCAAGCTGAAAAACGTCAAAGCAGAAGTCAGTACGAGCATGGCTATAACCAAAATTACGTCATCTCTTCCCTCTCAGTATCAGCACTTCGTGTCAGCATGGGAGTCGGTGCCAGCAGAGAAGCGCACGATGGAGGAGCTAACTGCAAGACTACTTATCGAGGAACAGCGTGCCACGACCTGCATGCAAGACAGTAACGAGTCAGCAGCACTAGCATCCAGATCCAGCAGAAAGTGTTTCCAATGCGGCAAGACAGGACACATAAAAAGGAACTGTAAAAACAAGGTAAAAAGTAATATTTGTGTTTATTGTAAAAGGTCAAATCACAAGTCTGTTGATTGTTGGTTCAAAAATAGTAAAAATAAAGGTGTAAAGAAAAATGAGCCTAGCGAGCAAGGTAATGCATTCCCTGTGTCCGTGTTGTCATCAGCATTTTATAGTACATCAGACAGCAGCCTGTGGATAATGGATAGTGGAGCTTCAGAGCACATGTGTAGCAGTGTTAGCATGTTTACTAAATACAAAGAGTTAGAATGTCCTCGACCAATCATAATCGGTGACGGTAAAGTCATAAAAGCTGTAGGTACAGGTATTATACAATTAGAGGCGTATAATGGTAAAGAGTGGATCAGTTCAACATTAAATAATGTCCTACATGTCCCTGCTATAAAAATAAATCTATTTTCAGCAAGTTCAGCTGCAGATAGAGGTTATAATATGACAATTGAAAAAGAGTGTTGCTATTTGAGGAAAAATAATGAAGAAAAGGTTAGTGCTGTAGCTTATCGTAAAAATAATGTATTTATCATGAAATTCAGATACAATACAGATGAAAAAGCTTATGTAGGTAAATCTTTTGATAGTCTAACAGAATGGCATCAAAAAATGTGCCACCAAGACATACAGCAAGTAAAAATAATGTTAAATAAGTGTAACATTGATTTTAGTGCAGATAAACATGAGGAACTCACATGTGAGCCATGTCTCCTTGGCAAAACTCATAAACAACAATTTCCACAAAGTCTAAATAGGGCAGAACAGCCTGGTCAAATTTTACACATGGATTTATGTGGTATTATGGAAACCACATCATTAGGCGGTGCCAAATATTACTTATTAATAAAAGATGATTACACAAAGTACAAACAGGTTTATTTTCTGAAAAATAAGTATGAAACAAACAACAAAATAAAAACTTTTTTAAAATATGTCATTAAGAATCTTGAATACAAAGTTACAACAATAAGGTCAGACTGTGGCTTAGAATTTACAAATAAAGAATTGAAATCTCTATTAGATAGTTTAGGTATTATCCACCAAACTAGTGTTCCATACACACCTCAGCAAAACGGGTGTATAGAACGTGAAATGCGCACAGTTACAGAAGCAGCTAGAACTATACTATTGTCAAGTGGTTTGGATAAGTCCCTATGGGCTGAAGCGGTCAACACAGCTGTTTATGTCTTAAACAGAACTGGTAAAAGTAGATTAAACGGTGTTACTCCTTATGAACTTTGGTATAAAAAGCAAGCCTACAACATAAATAATTTGAAAGTATTTGGATCAAAGGTAGGAGTACATATCCCTGACCAACGGCGTAAGAAATGGGATAGTAAAGCTGAAATAGGATATTTTGTAGGTTATAGTGAAACAACAAAAGGTTTTAGAATTTATTTCCCACATAAAAATGATGTTCTTGTAAAAAGAGAGGTAACATTCATAAAAGGTACGCTTATTAATGTGCAAAAGGTTTGTAAAAATAGACAGGATCAGAACAGTAAACCCTCGGTTACTATCACAGACTCTGAAACAGAGGAAATGGAAAATGATAAGCAAGAAATAGAAAATGATAACAAAGAAGTAGAAGAATATCATAGTTTCTGTGAAGAAGAAGACAGATCACAGACACCAGAGCTAGAAGAGAATCTAGAAATTCCCATGGAGGGAATATCAAGTCCAGAAGAGGAAAGAATAATGTCTGCAGAAGATTCAGAAGAAGAGTATTCAGTTGATAAAGCAATAGAACAAGAAAAACCACAAGAGGTAACAAGAAAAGGTAGGGTAACAAAGAAACCATCATGGTTATCAGAGTATGACACAAACCTCTTATCCATTGACACTGAACCAATCACTCTGGAAGATGCATTAAATTCAGAAGAAAAAGAAGAATGGGAAAAGGCTATGAATATTGAATTAGACACCCTGAAAGAAAACAATACATGGACCGAAGTTAATAGTATTCCAAGTGGAAATAAAGTTATATCAAGTAAATGGTGTTTCAAAGTCAAACAAATAGGTGGAGAAAAAGTATACAAGGCTAGGTTAGTTGCTAGAGGTTTTGAGCAATCAGACACTGATTTAGAAGTATACTCTCCGGTAGCCAAATTACCAACATTTAGAGTATTTATAGCTGTAGCCAATAAACTACAACTTCCAGTCCATCAAATGGATGTGGTAGGCGCTTTCTTACATGGTGATATAGATGAAATAGTATACCTAAAGCTACCAAATGGTAAAATATGTAAACTGAATAAATCCCTATACGGTTTGAAAAGTTCCCCTAAATGCTGGAATAGAAAGTTCGATGAGTTCATGACTAAAGAAAATTTCAATAGATCAAAAAATGATTATTGTTTATATTATAGGAAACTAAACGGATGTGAACTATACGTTTTACTATTTGTAGACGATATACTTATGTTTTGTTCTGAAAATAAGGTTTTAGAAAATTTCAAAACAGAGTTGCATAATAACTTTAAAATGAAGGACTTGGGGTTAGCAACTAGTTATTTAGGCATAGATATCAAACAAGATAAATGCAGAACAATAATCAGTCAGAAGACATATTTAACTAAAGTCTTGGAACGTTTTAATATGTCAAATTGCAAACCTATATCAACTCCATTAGACCAGAATTACAAGTTTGATTTGTTGAAAAGGGAAAAATCTGAAAATCCAATAATAGAAAGAAAGTGTAGACAACTTATAGGCAGCCTAATGTATGCAGTATGTGGTACTCGACCAGATTTATGTGTGTCAGTTTATTTTCTTAGTAGATATCAACACTGTGCTAGTGTTATGTTGTATAAGTCATTAAAACGTATTCTACGGTATATAAAGGGAACCTTAGATTTTGCATTAGTATACAGCAGCACGGGCACAGGAATGCAAGGCTTTGTAGACGCAGATTGGGCTGGTGACACCCAAGACAGAAAGTCTACAACGGGTTACATTTTTAAAGTGTTTAATTGTAGTGTAGTATGGTGTTGTAAGAAACAACTCAGTGTATCACTATCATCCACTGAATCTGAATACATTGCATTAAGTATGGCTGTAACAGAAGCATGTTGGTTAAAGAATTTGTTATGTGATTTCAATATTGTCATTAATGATGTGATTATTTATGAAGATAACCAGTCAGTTATAAAATTGGTTTTCAACAATGGAAATAATAAAAGGCTTAAACACTTGGATATCAGATATCACTTCATCATTGACAAAATAAAAGAAAAATGTATGTCTTTGCAGTATATTAAAACAGAAGATAACTTGGCAGATCTTCTCACTAAACCTTTAGGTAAAACTTTGTTTGAAAAGTTTGTCAAGTTACTGTATTAGAATTTAAGCTATTGTGTGAATTGTAAACTTTTAGGTTAGGTACTATTCATATCAGCTGGCCATTCATGCATAGGAAAATAAAGTAAATAAGCTAAGTTAGTTCTCAAACAAGTTGAATTGTTAATGCATAGCCAGCCAAGTTAAGATTTGTTTGTGTAATTGAAGTATATTAAAGTACAGTGTAAAACATAGAATGTAAAGATTGAAAGAAAATATTTGTTGAGGGGGGGTATTAAAATGAATGCATATCTATGATACTTATTTATCTGTGCAACAAATGTTTTCACTATTAGCCGCTATGCGCCGTGGCGCCACTGTCAATGCAAGTTGTGTTACTGAATTATGAGAATAAAAAGTCGTCGTCCATCTTGCAACCGTGCGGTGTTTCATTGTCTAAGTAAAACCCAAATATAGATATCCTTAAACCTCCTCCAAAAATTACAATTGAAAATAACTTCAAACCACACAATCACAATTTCGCCTCACAAGTGAACTAAAAACCCAATCAAAAAGCCCTAACTACTTAATCCTCTAAAACAAAACACACACAGATGTCCAAAACACAATTTACGTACAAAACTCTGATCCTGTTTAATGTGTTAAGAACAATAAATACAATATGGCCGACGGAACAATCTGCTTAAAAACAGGATTTAAAGTTAAATTAACATTGGACCGGGAGTGTCGACACCGGATACACTGTTTTATCATGCGTTTTAATCTCTTAAAATAATTTAAACTCTTTAATCCTTGTTTGTGTATGTGAATTTGGTCGGTCGGCTTTCGATGCCATTATTGCTGGCTATAATTTTCAGGCCGTTATAAAAAAGGTTAATAACAGTTCGTTTATTTGTCAATAAGTACCATATTTGTCCGTTTAATTTTATTGTTGGGACGTTTGCAAATATAGCAATAAATCAATCAGAGACAGATGTTACTCGTATTTTGATCTAGTAAGCTAAATAATATGTACAATTTATACTATTTTAATATTAAAGAGATATAAAATTTGTTTGTAAGTTTGTATGTAGGGAGTAATCTCTGGAAGTAATAATTCAATTCTTAAAACAATTAAGAAAGATACACTGACAATTGGGCAAGACCTATGTCCAGCAGTGGACGTCTTTCGGCTGAAATGATGATGTTGATGAAAAAAAGATACATTACTATTAGTTAAAAATTGTTGGTATTTATACCATGCATATTAGCCGAGCTATCACAACTTTTGCGGGCGAAGTCGCGGTCGATACTAGTATGTTACCAAACTAAAAATAACTTAATTTAAAGCATATGGGACAGTTAATGATTCACCCAGTATTCTTTAATGTTAATGATTTTAAGACCACAAATATTTTGAGATGCCACAATATTCGTCAAAAAATGGGTTCCACCATTTTCTAAAAGTCTTATAACTAGAGCTATGTTTCAACCAGGCTTCATGGTTCATGAATCGACAGAGAGTGCATGCGTTTAAAATTGTGGATTCTTTTATCACGTAGTGGTTTCTCCAACTAAAGAATTCATAGTACCTTGTCTTATTCTGAATTGCTTCGTACATTTTTTTTGCTGTTAGCTCCTCACCTGCTTGTGTGGCTTCTATGTACGAGTTTGGGGGTAGATATCTGTGAAAGTAAAATTTAAATTATTTTGGGCGCAATAAGTACAAGGCAGGCACCGGGTCCGCGTGGTGGATTATAGCTCATTTCCTGTCATAGAGAGGAGGCCTGTGTCCCAGCAATGGGAACATCATTAGTCAATAATGCCTTATCATTATAAACCGATGATGATGATGATGATAAGGCTGGTGGCTTAATTAATAAGACGTCGTAACGTCACGTACGTCAGGCGACGTAAGTCAGGCTAAAAATGGGTGCACAGCGTTAGGTATGGCATGGTACCTGGTGGGGAATGTGAATGAATCTACTTGTATCTCCAGGATAAGGGTAAAACCATGGGTTTATTGTCGGCAGAGGAACAATATAATAGCCCTGCCGGGGCTGCAAAGCTGTTCTAGAGAGAAACCGCGGCCCCGGAGCACGAAGGGCTAAAAAGGAACATGGGTGGGTTTTAGTTGACCAAAAGCCTCCCCCCTTTCGCTCTACTGAAACCATCATTTGACGGATTCCCATCCACAAAAAAAAGATAACCAAATATTAAGGAATAAAAGAGCCAATCCCTACTTCACTACATAGTATAAAACAAAGTCGCTTTCTCTGTCCCTATATCCGTATGTATGCTTAAATCTTTAAAACTACGCAACGGATTTTGATGCGGTTTTTTTTAACAGATAGAGTGATTCAAGAGGAAGGTTTTAGTATCTATTTTGCACCCGTGCGAAGCCGGGGTGGGTCACTAGTAATTTTATAAATGTGAATGTAAGTTTGTTTGTTACGCTTTCACGCGAAAATGACTTAACCGATCATCATGAAAGTACAAATAATATATTTTTGAAGGTATTAGAAGTAACATAGGATACTTTTTATATAAAAAAAGAAATCAATGCGAACGAAGTCGCAGGCAACAGCTAGTAAACAATACAATACCTATGATAGTTAGCTCCGCCAAGCACAACCGGCACAGCATTATTCTGATAACCGTACAATACAGAACGTGTGACAAAATCAGTGGCCAACGAATCTTCGAAAGCCAGATAGAAATAGTAAGACATCCTGATTCTGTAGAAACATGGTTTCATAGAGCTCCTCCCACAGTTCTTGGTTCCGCAAGGACCAAAGACATCGGCAGTGAGATTGTATTTTTTTAAATGAATTTGGAGGTTCCGAACGAAGTATTCTCTTTTGCTGTTTGTGGAGCATTTATCTATATAAATAGCAGCAGCCAGAGACTTCGAAGAGAGGGAGCTTTTAAACTGCGCGGAGATTGGCTTCATGTCGTGTTTCCAGTGGAGACCTGCACCTAGTTCTTCGTTATGCATATTGTACACGGATATATAGCTGTAGGGAATTGAGGAATCCGATCTGAAAAATAAAAAAAATTGAATAGCTTAGTCTTTGAGAACTAATAATTAGCCAAAAATAAGCTTCCGGAAATCATAAATTATTATTATTATTTATGGTTTTCTGACAGATCTACGGAGGAAAGTTGAAGCTTTGGCAAGCTAGAGGAGAAGTAGCTTAAATATCTGTGTGACCATTTTTATCCTCAAATCATTCCGTTTAACTAAAATGTGGGAATGTACTTTTATGTTCTTATAAAAATGTGTGAGTTTCCTATGACAAACAGTCTTATGAAAATTACGACTTCAAATTTTCACCCCTTTTCCAAAATGTTTGGAAAAGTTATACTTTGATTCTTTTTTTTTGGCAGGTGGAAAATCATCAAATAAGGGTCCCGCTCTTGGGCAGAGCGAAAGGGAGTGTCAGACTTCTACTGACTAAAACCACCCAGGTTCCTTCTTAGCCCAATATGTCGAGGGCGCGGTAACTTGTGAACCAACCCGCAGCCCCTTTGATCCTTGAACACTCAGTACCTGATATCATTATGGATACTCAAAAACTAAAGCCCTTAAACGCACACATAACTAAACGTAACGTTTAAATCAAACAAAATACACAAAATTTCTCTATAAATAATGAAACAAAATAACCAACTTACTTGTAAGTCCAGGTCCAGTTAAAATAATCATCATATTGAGCATTGCAAACAGGGTAATTATGGGCAGAATCGTTGGAAGCAAAAATATACTTCTGAACTAAACTCCTTACTTTTGGCAAACTTGTAAATCTACTATGTCTGCTCACGTCTTGGGCATTGAAAACTATAGCATCGAAGTATCTCAAATCAGGAAAAAAACTCCTATTCATAGTAAAGTAACAGTTTATTTTTTCACAGCGATTCCGAATAAAATATCCCTGTCCTTCTTCATTTATACCAGGAACATGAGACCACAATAATATATGCTTCATATCTGCTATATATCTTTCAATTTTCTTCACAGATGCTATCGGTTCCTGTCTCCTGATGAAGTAGCTGATGAGTGTCAAAATTACGACGTGCATGATTAATTTCACACACTTTGTTATTCGAGCCATTTGGTCTAATAAGATGAGCAGATTGCTGTTTGTGGATGAATTTGTGGAGTCGAAGCACTCGTTATGACAATTGGATGCGTTATGGAATAATGTGTTCATTGTTCCGACGCTTATAGGCGTCACAGAGATTTCTAGTAAAGACTTTCCATATTTGTTTACGTTTTGCTTGTTTTGGCGTTGATTGTCTCGCTTACTGGCGTCAAAATAATTTCCAGAAATACGGCTATGGAAAGTTCTGAAAGATGTGCGCAGTCAAGATGCATTGCATAACTTTGCAGTTCAGTATGTTAACCTGGTTTTGCAATATTTTCTCATTTTATAGCGCTAACTATTTTGTGCAGATTTTTTACTTTTACTTTTCGCATGAATATTTTCTTATCGCATGGGACTAAAAGAGAGTATCATTGTTGATGGATAGAGAGGGAGAGGAAGAGTAAGACAAAGGATTGTGTGAGGAATGATATGAAAGAAAAACGAGTAAATTATAGCGTTATGGTTAAAATGGACTATAGAAGAAAAAAACCTGGGGTTTTTTAGCAACCCAGTTGGCGCCGACCCCAGGTAACATAGGACAATAGCAGAACGATGATGATGATGACTGAATATTTTCAGAATGAAAGATTTCGCTGTTACTTATATTAAAAAAAAAAAAAACATACCAAAATAAAATATACAGAAGCTGAATCGAAACAGAATACGAAAAAAATAAATTCATTATTTGATTTGTCACAATACGATTTGGCGCGCATTTTTCCAAAATGGCGACAATGCTTCCCGCGCTTATTGTGCACTTGATGTGGGTTCGGACGGACAGCCAACAAAATTGTCCGTGTTTTTTGAAAGGCTTGTCCGATTAATGTTGTTCAATAAGGACATCATTTTGATGGACGCTTTACAAAACATTTTTTGTGCTTCAAATGTGATGTACGAATTTGTTAAAGGGAGAATATAATACAAAAAAAAAATCAAACGTAAGAACCGCTGTGGGTAGGCAATTACCGTTACTAGAATTCTCAAAAATTGGCAATCGCCTTGACAAAGTTTTTTTTGTGTTTGTCTAAAACAAAAAAAAACAAAAATAATTTTTAAATGAAGAATGTTAATCCCATTGTCAATCAACCCACTGCTTGAATGAAACCTATTAAACATGAAAAGGAGGAACACACAGCTATACAGTGTTAACATGACATCACGCCTATAATCCCCGAAGGGTTAGGCAGAGGTGTAGGTACCTAATAAAACACCCAAATTTTGCAATGTAAGTCCTATGTAATAGGGTGCGAGCCTATTGCCATCAAACGGGAACAAATCCAGACTCCGTAGCTGCTACTGAGAAAATCGTGATAGAAAAAGTCAATAAGACTTTGACCGACCCGGGAATGGAACCCAGGACCTAATGCTCAGCAGTCGCCCTTAAGTATAAGTAAGTATAAGTATAACGGGCTGGTGTCCGCAACTCCACGCTCAATGCGCGTATTTTACGTGCGGGTGGGAATATCACTCGATCCACCCCAGCTCCCCGAGAAAAGCCAGCAACCCCTTGGTGTTACTGGCAATCTCGCGGAGAGTACCTGGGTCACCGAAGTATTTGGCCCTGTATGGGGCAACCCCCGGACAGTGCAGGAGCACGTGGGCTGCTGTTTCTTCTTCCTCCATGCAGGCTCGACACAGAGGACTATCTGTGACTCCTATAACAAAGAGGTGCTTGTTAAAAGTACCGTGTCCAGTGATGGCAGCCGTTACTGTGCGTAGCTGCAGTTTAGTTAGCCGGAGCGCTTGTTTGGTGAGGCGAGCGTCGATGGCGGGAAGCGCCTTCTTGGCCTGCCTACACTCGCCGTGGTCTAGCCACAGCTTGGCGTGAAGTTCTTTGGTACGTTTCCTTACCAGCGTGCGAAGATAGCCGAAAGGTAGCGGCACGATGGGTTCTGGGCCCACCGCCGCCATGCTCGAGCCCCTTCGAGCGAGTTCGTCCGCTGCATCGTTGCCTCGGGAGTCGCTATGTCCTTTGATCCATTGAATGGTTATATTATTGAGGTTACCAACCTGGTTCAGGCGTTGGTGGCACTCGTGTATTATTTTTTTTTTAATGGGACAAGCCCGCCGCACTATTCCCAAACCACTGTAACTCCTGTAAGCCAGAATCAACAGTGGCGACCACAAGAAAAGCGCCGAGACAATGAAGCCCGACGAAGTCCCAGAGAAATGATTTAACTGTCTTGGATCCCGCAACGAAATTAATCAGAAAAGAATAGCGGAGGAGTAGGAAAAACATAATTTTCACTTCCCTCCATATCAGCAGGAGACAGAACTGAACAAGGCCAATAGGCACACAGGGACTCGTGTATTAGCCCGGAATTCACCGTGTGGCTCCTTAATGCCAGCAGCACTGCCATGCTGTCTGAGAGTATGCGGATGGAGTGTTCCTTTACCTCCCGAGCCAAGATGGCAGATGCCGCCAGGGAGATGCCCATGCATTCTGCCTGAAAGACAGTGTTGTGGGCCCCCAAATGTACGGCTATGTGGATGTTGAGGTCCTCCGAGAAGACCCCGGCTCCAGTACCAGTACCTGTTTTAGATCCGTCCGTGAAGATCCTTAATTCTGCAGGGTTAAGTCCCTCGCAGCGGTGGTCCTCATGGAGTTGGATTTTGTATTTCTTATCGAATACGTACTGTTTGGGTACTCGATCGTTAACAGCTTTCACCAGGGGGAACTCACTTTGGATTCCCTCTAGTGCCGCAGTATGCTGCGTGCACTTCTTACCCCAGAGTTGTAGCGTATTGAGGCGCAACGCCGTCATCGTTGCTTCCTGCTGAATGAACAGGTGGAGCGGCGGAAGCCCCAGTATCGCTTCGAGAGCTGCGGTCGGAGTTGTCCTCATGCAGCCTGTGATCGCCATGCAGGCGAGCCTTTGCATACGTTGCAGCTTGCTTATCGCTGTGATTAATTTGGTTCGGGGCCACCAGACCACTGCCCCGTAGGTGATCATGGGTCGGATTACCGCGCAGTAAAGCCAAAGTATAATTTTAGGGGATAGGCCCCACTTCTTACCTATCATCCTCCTGCATTGCCAAAAGGTGATGCAGGCCCTGTTAAGCTTGTTGTCAAGATGACTGCTCCAATTTAACTTACTGTCCAGGATAACTCCCAGGTATTTGACCTCGTTGGTTACCTGGAGCTCAGTATCGAATAGCTTAGGTAGGCGATGAGGGCCTAGCGTTCGTTTTTGGGTAAACATGACAAGTTCAGTTTTTGTGGGGTTCACTGAGAGGTCGAACTCAGCACACCATCGCTCAACTATGCGTAATGCCTGCTGAGTGAGGTTGCAGATTGTCCCTGTCACCTTCCCCGAGATGAGGATGGCGAGATCGTCTGCGTACCCAATAGTGTAAAAGTGGTTAGCATTGAGCTTCGCGATGAGGTCATTAATCACCAGATTCCAGAGGAGGGGCGACAGTACTCCTCCTTGGGGACAGCCCCTGGCTATCACTGCTGACTGCTGCTCTGCACCAAGGCGGACGACTCGTTTGCTAAGCATATTGGTAATCCAGTCTATCAGTACCTGTTCCACCCCGTGTCGGGAAAGAGCGGCGCTGATGCTGGAGAAGTTTGTTTTGTCGAAGGCTCCTTCGATATCTATGAAAGTACCCAGGCAGATACCCTTCTGATGGATCGCTTCCTCTATCCGGCCAACCACTAGATGCAGAGCGGATTCAGTGGACTTACCCGCGCTGTATGCGTGTTGATTTGCGTGAAGAGGTATTGCTTTTAGAACGCCATCCCTCAGCTCTCTCTCGCATATCTTCTCCATGGTTTTCAGGAGAAAGGAGGTCAGGCTGATCGGCCGGTAGGATTTGGCGTTACTATAGTCACTCTTACCTGGCTTAGGGATAAATATGACTTTCACTTCCCTCCATCCTTTTGGGATGTACCGAAAGGCTAAGCACGCCCGTAATATGGGCACCAGTCTTTCAGCTATGGAGGGTCCACCCCATTGCAGTAGTGCAGGGAACACCCCGTCCGGACCGGACGCCTTGAAAGGATGGAAGCACCCGATCGCCCACTGGATTTTCTCCAGCGTGATCATCATGTGAGCATATTTCCAGTCGTTTCCTGTTGGAGTTTGGTTTACCTCAGTCCAGTCAATTGTGGGCGTGAAGACGCAACCTGGGAAGTGAGTTTCAGTGAGGACGCGCATCGCCTCTTCTGGAGTAGTGGTAAGCGAGTTGTCAGGTTTTCGAAGCACTACAGGTCCAGCAGAGTTCTGCTGTGCTAGTATTTTCCTTACCCTGTTTGCTTGTTGGCAGGATTCTATTTTCCCGCAGAATTTCCTCCAGCCAGTAGATTTTTTCTGCCGGATGCATTTTTTGTAGCTGGATTTGGCCGCCCTGTAGACGTCCCAATCCTCGTCAGCACAGGTGTTCATGGCTCTGTTTAGGGCTGACCTTACCTTCCTGCGCTTGCGTTCCAACTCAGGTCCCCACCATGGTTGCTTGCCTGGTGTTGTGGGCGCAGTGGTTTCAGGGCAGGATGAATGATAACTGTCTAACAGTGATTTCGACAGGTAACTTACCTGTTCTTCGATCTGGCTCGAGTTCTCAAGGGTCGACCAGTGCTTTGTTGGCGCAAGCTTGGTTTCAAGGATACGAGTGTAGGCAGCTCGGTCCGTGTTGCGTGGGTTGCGGCGTGGCAGTACAGGTGTCACACAGACTGGGATGTCAAAGCGGATCCACCTGTGATCAGAGCAGGAGGCCTCTTTCGAGACCTGCCACCCGGTTATGATGGCCGCTGCGCCTTCCGATGCCAGAGTTAGATCAATAATCGTTCGACTGCGTCTGGTGACGAAGGTTGGTTCGGAACCTGTATTTAGTAGGGTTAGGTTTGTCGTAAACATATAGTCAACTAAAGCCTTACCTCTTTCGTTCTGCGTGTTCATGCCCCACAGAGGGTGATGAGCGTTTGCGTCGGCCCCTATGACCACCTCCAAGCGTGTGCACTCACAGTGTCTTACGAGGCGGGCGAGGTCATGCGGGGGTGGCTCCTCAGCCTCAGGCATATATGCCGAGACGAAGGCCACCTCTACTTCCGTGTCCCCGCGCTGTAATAGCAGCCTGGCTGCAGAGATATCCCTGCAACAGAATTCCGTAAGTGGCTGTGCTTTTATGTTACGCGTCGTATAGATGCACGATCTTGGATTATCGTGCTCTGAGCTAAATAGAAGCTTACCCCCAAGATTGGAAAGTCCTTGTATTCGTCCCGCCCTGATCCACGGCTCCTGGATCAGGACTATGGCCGTGTGTTGAACCTCCAGCCACTTCCGTAGCTGAGCCGTTGCGGTCTGACTGTGGTGGAGGTTTGCCTGCAGGACTTTACAGGTTAGCGAAGGGGACGCCATCACTGGTCGATCCTTCCTCGTCTCCCTCGAGCCGCAGCCCAGCAAACAGAAAGTCGGGGTCGAAGCCGCCCTCCTCCAGGTCAGAAGCCGATGACAATATATTGTCATCGAGCTCCCCACCCGACGAAAGGACGGTCTCCACACCGGCAACTGTTGGGGCAGTCGCCCTTGCAACCACTACACCAACGAGGCTGTCCAACGCACAGCTAGTACTAAAGAAATATAGTCTTTGAAACCAGATATAGAATTTAAATGAATTTTCCCGGAGCAATGATCGCTATACCTACAACATAGTGATCACAATTCCTTTAGTATAATTTTATCAAACGTAAAAATACGGGTATTTCTGTCCGTAGCTTTTTACGATTTTTCACAATTATTGTTAAAAAGTTTCGATGTATTTGAACAATGATTTCATTGTCCACTGCACTGGAACGCATTAATCCACACAGAGAACTAATCGTAAAAGTGAATTTAAAGAAATATGAATTTAGCTGCAAAAGCGTATCTCTATACACTCGAATGTATATTAAACCATTCAATAAATACGAATATTCCGTGCATGGAATATCATGCAATATTCAACCGGCATTGCGAATACAATCCCAGTCGATATGAACAGTATGTCAGTGGTTCTATATGAGATTTAATACAGAGATTCACAGATATTGTCCTGGTTGTTTAGTATTCAAGGGGTGGGAGTGATTTTCCAATGAGCGGGCTGGTACGAATGCAAAGACGCGATGTCTTCAGTGCCGCGGACAACGACGACGTATTCTGGATAAGACAATTCGATTTTTCGTGAATTTTCGTTTCGGTGGAGAGAAATGTCTTAACTCATTGTAAACTGTTGTAGACCTGAGCAAGCTCTTAATATTAGGCTGTTATACACTTTATCACTAATATTAAAACGAGGAAGGATTTGTAACTTTGTATGTTTGAAACAAATAAACTTAAAAAGTACTGAACAGATTTCAAAAATTCTTCAATCATTCGAATGCTACGTTATCCCTGAGTAACATAGGCAATACTTAGGTATCATAGTTATATATATATATGTTTGTTTCACAGTTATATTATATATACAAAATGATTCTTTAGTCACCTTCCAAATATATTAATCTTTGGCATTATTATTATTATTATTAATACAAAAATATTGAGATATCACGTCACAAAGTTTCAACGTTTCACGGAGGGCGGATAATTCTTTCGAGAAAACGATTAAATTTACATTATTTTTTACAAAAATGGTGTAAGTGAATGATATCTGTGTATCAAGTATTTGTTCCGAGTCTGGGTGTTTTTCTATCTATAATATGTATGTATTTACAAAAAAAAAAATGTATATAAGTAGTTTATCAGCCATCTCGTTACCATAACACAAGCATTAGGTTGCTTAGCTTGGGACTAGATGGCGTTGTGTGAAATGTCCAAGGATATTTATATTTATATTTATATTTATATCTAATACCTAGAAAAAAATTAACGGTGATTAAAAAATCATCTTATAATTAGATTATATTCATTAATGTTTGCAAGCCAACTTTATGGCAAAATGTGTCATTGCACTACATACTTATTAATTTACCATCTTTTGTACCACATTTGCTGCAAATGCCTAAATAATTTTGACTTTGACTGATTTATAACAAGATTAATAATTTAATGTCCACTTATGCGAAATAAATTTAGTGACGAGAGACGAAAGCGATCTGCATCTGCGTATATTATTCTGAATGGTCGTAGAGCACGTACTAATAGTTCTCATCGTAACATTACCTACACGGTTTATACAAAGTCCCATTTCTGATTATCATTTACGAGTATATTATCATGTAATAGTAGTGTGTGTAGTTAAACTTACATACTTTTAAGTCATTACTAACAATTTATGTTTTTTTTTATCTGAAATCTTTTCTTGCTCAACTGCCTTTCTATTTTCGAATAATATTACCGTTCATTGTACGTTAGTTTGAAGAATGTTAAAAGAACATCGAAACGATACGAAATCCACCGCCGCATATCTAGAATAGTCCCGCGACAAGGTAGCGTAGCCCGTCTGCTAATGAGATTCTTTGGGTCGCGGTTTGCATTTCAGATCAGGCTGTCTCGACGCCGACTGTCTGTCTTGTTCCACTGAACTCCTGCTCTAGTAATGTGCAGCTACTGCTGCAGTTTCCAAGTTTAATTTTGGCATTTTGTCGCAGGATCGATGATTGAGAGTTAGAATGAGGAATTTAGCTTTTGCGTTTGAGGAGTTCGTGGCTAAAATTTAGACACACACTCATATTTGTCGAAATATGGAAAACGATGACATGTTGCAGCGGTTTAGGTTGTTTTTTTTTAAATAGCGTAATAAGACGTTTATATGACTATACCTACTTTTTTTTATTCGGAAATTAAAACTTGGCATAGAGCTAAATGCTATGAGATGAATTGCTCTGCTGTTTTACGTGAATTTCACTTTGATATTATACCACGTAACTTATCTTTCCACCTACAGTGACCTTCAAAACCTTTCTTTGATATCCAAAAAGCGTGTAACTTTAATCTTATTTCTTCACAAGGGCCGTCTAGTCTTAAGATTGAAAAAATAATGGATCGACTTGCCTGGTTGAACTCTGACTAAAACGTATGAAATGTTCTCATTTTACCCCTGAAAGGCTGTATATTATTATGTTCATAGAAACTTTAAATAACAGCTTATCTATCACAGACTCGTATTACATTTTCTTATACAGCAATAACATGATTAAATCTAATGGCAAACGGGTAGTAACTTTTCAAATGCGAATAAAATAACGAGGGTTCGTAAGTCCATCTATAAAAGATCACACAATATGTCATTCATCCCATGAATACGTCATTTAAAATATGATTTGTGTAAAAAAGGAATAAATTTAGCGTGGAAATGTAACAATATCGTCGCAAGTGTATGAGGAGAATACAAAAAATCCTTTTATTGAAACTAGTTCGGTCCCGTTATCCATTATGTATTAGGTACTTGAGGGCTCATCTCCGTTGACGTTAGGTTGGGTCCAGTTATATTATGTTCTTGCTGTACGTTGGATTAACTTTAGAGCTGGTGAAGGTTGGAGATATTGCTATAAACACGGTGAAGGCGGAAGCGTCAAAGTAGCCCGCAAAATTAGTTTTTTTTTGTAATTTGCCGGTTATTGTCATGTTGAATTTAAAACTAAATAATATTCGCGGGAGTAATAGTTTTTATTTACAGAAATATTTACCCTTTCAGTTATTTTTTTTATTGGGGACAAGCCCGCCACACTATTCCCAAACCACTGTCACTCCTGCAAGCCAGAATCAACAGTGGCGACCACAAGAAAACCGCCGAGACAATTAAGCTCGACGAAGTTCCACAGAAACGATTTAACTGTCTTGGACCCCGCAACGAAATTAATCAGAAAAGAATAGCGGAGGAGTAGGAAAAACATAATTTTCACTTCCCTCCATATCAGCAGGAGACAGAACAGAGCAAGGCCAATAGGCACACAGGGACGTATACAACTGGGATAAGCCCAGTTGCCTAACCCTATCAGTTAATTGAATTACTATTTAATAAAAAATCATAAGGAGCAATCACAGGAGCAGGGGTGGCGCGATCTGTAATTTCTTTCGTGACAATCCTACCAGTCACTTAAGTTTCGGATACGATTTCATCATCATGATTCTCCTGCTCTGCTGTTTTCTTCTTCAATTGCACTGCCTCCTTTCTAGCCATATTAGTCAACTAGCTTGTGCCAACGGCTTCGCTCGCGTGGAGTTCTATAATTGTCCCACAGGATCTTATTATCGGGATAAAAAGTATCCTATGTGTTAATCCAGGTTATAAACTACCTGTGTTCTAAATTTCATCCACATCCGTTCAGTAGTTTTTGTGTAAAAGAGTAACAAACATCCACCCATCCATACATTCTCACAAACTTTCGCATTTAGAATATAAGTAGGATCCATCGTTTCTTTAGGATACGATTTAACGCAAATATCTCCAGTTTCATGAAGTATAAAATGAAGGGCTTGTCATTTGGACGTAAGATACACGCACAAAAAATATTTGAAAAAAATAACGCTTGTTTATAACTGAAATATGCGAATATGCTCACAGAAAACCCTAACCTTCTGATTTTTGTCAACTTCATATCGTCATTATCAAACCCAATTAATACAGGAATGACCAATATCGCCAGTAACATCTGCACATAACACCTTCATCCGATAATATCGCCCCCTAATCCCGTATCGTACCGTCCAATGGTCACTCGCAGCAATAATGCGCACATATTTGCAACATTCAGTTTTTTCGTCTACCTTGTCTCTTGGGGGCCACTGTCTATGACATATGCGAAGGACTGCCTCTAAAATGGCCCCCCTGAATATATTTGCCCATCTGATATGAGATGTTGCCTTTTGTCACCATATGTGCGACACGGACAGCTAGTTTTTTGCACGTCGTATTTGGCCGCCATTTTTTTTTGTAACTGTGGAATTTATTGGAATATTTTATGAATATTTTTTTTTGTACTTCTCTTTTTTTGTATGTTTTGTTTCCTATACCGTATTGAACTATCCGTTTTATTGTTCACTCTGAAATATTACGTTGATTTGGATTTTATTTGGGACATTCCATAACATAACATCACGCTTGTATTTCCCGTGGTTAGGCAGAGGTGTACTACGATATATCCATATTTCGCCCCATGTAAAAGGAAAAAATAATTAATTAGATTACAATTTAAAAAAAACGTATTTATATAGAAAAAATTGGGAGCAAATCTTTTGCCACTAAGCGGGCACAAATTGCTGTCCTTTTTTCAACGATGCTGCTTTTAATCTTAAAAAATATTAAAGTAAGTTTTAGAGAAAAACAAATAATATTTAAAAAAAAGTACGATAAAAAATAAGATAGAAGTTATTATAGCCAACTTTTAATTGGCTTCAAAATTTTAAACGAACCGAAACATCTAAAATAAACTTTTTAGAACTTTCCGTGGTCGTTATGATGTGGGATTATAAATAATTATTAACAAAACCGATACTAGTACGATAAGTTTCAGAAAAACATAACATCACGCCTGTAATCCGCGATGGGACAGGCAAAGGTGTACAAGCAAGTGGCCTGTTATGTTTAAGTCAAATGTAATTAATAGGGGGCGAGCCTAAAGCCATCGACCGGTCACAAATCTATACTCCACAAAACTCTGAATAACCCAATAACACTACATGAACCGGGAATCGAACACAGGACCTCATGTTTAAAAGTCGCGCGCCTATAACATTGGACTTAAACAGAACTGGCTAAATAATGGGTGTCTATTAGGCACATCTCTGCCAAACCCTTCGGGAATTACAAGGCATGATGTTATGTGATTCTACAGCCCACATTCCTTCATCAGCATTCTTCAGAGTTATTTCAATTATCATTTACACATATTTGCAACATAATCCGGTTAGCAATAGAGATATTCCAGGCACGGACCTCTTTGAGGCGTGATTTAATTTTACAGTTCGGGCTTTACTGAACTGAGTTATATTTGGTTACTCGTCCATTGGACTGTGATAGCATACTAACATGTGGAATATGTTTTATTTACAAATGGGTAGTTAACAAAAAAAATCGAATTTGTCCGTCATATAGATTAAAACTATTAGACACGTATTTTTTCTTTTTACACGTAAACAAACAATGAAGACGATACAGTGCTTTGAAAACTCGTGTGACGTCATACTCTAAGAATTAGATGATGGATGGCAAAAAGTGTTTTATCGTAAGAAACACCCCAAATATCGCTATAGGGGTAAAACTGGTGTCGCGACAGATGCGGAGGGACGATTTAAAGCTGCAGATAGAAAAGTGCCAATGTTTATCACAAATATACATAGTGAGACGACCAAAGACGAAATAATTAATTATATTTGCTCGAGAACACAAGACACGGTGTCTCTGGAGAAAATAATAATGAAGAAGGAAAGGGGACACGTTGCCTACAAATTCTTTGTTTCCGAGTCCAAGTTACCATCATATCTGGATGAGAATTTATGGCCCCGGGGCATCGTGTTTAGGCGTTTTGTCAATTTTAAGCGTCGAGAGTCGAACGGATTGTTATCTGTTGACGGTGTCAATAAAAACAGTAATGGATAGCAGACCATATCGTTTTGCTACATACAATTGTAAAAGCGTAAAGCGCTCCATAGATAGTGTGAGGGAGCTCTGTCGTTCGTGTGATTTGGTAGCCTTGCAGGAAACTTGGCTACTTCCTGAGGACATTCCGTACCTAAGTACGATTCACAGCGAGTTTGGCTACACGGGGATTTCAGCGGTGGACACGTCCGCGGGTCTGTTGCGAGGGCGACCTTTTGGTGGCGTGGCCTTGCTGTGGCGAAGCAGCGTATTTCAGCAGGTGTCTGTGTTGCGTTGTGATAGTGAGCGTATTTGTGCCATTAAAATAATAACCAGTGACCGGCCAGTGATAGTGCTAAGCGTATATATGCCTACGAACGCGACGGGCAATTTAGCTGAGTTCACGGATTGTCTTAGTGTGGTAAGCGCAATAATTGATGAATATGGCATTGAGTCTGTGTATATTTTAGGCGATTTTAATGCTACACCGTGTAGTTTATTTTTCAATGAGCTTATAAGCTATTGTGTTGAGCAGTTTTGGATATGTGTTGATGTGGAAATGCTAGGTATTGACTCGGATACGTTCACTTTCATTAGCGACGTGTACGGGTCGTGCAGCTGGCTGGACCACTGCTTGGTAACTCAGTCTGCAAGGCAATCTGTTACTAAGGCGTATGTGGATTATGACACGGTATGGTCAGATCACTTCCCACTTATTATCGAGTGTAAATTAAACCTAATTCCGAAGACGGTACATCACAGTGCCATGCTGAATAGGGGGGTAGTGTGGGGTGTACGTACGGGGGAACAGATTGCCTTGTATACTAGTGAGTGTAACAGGAGGCTCAGACTTGTTGACTTTCCTGCTGAGTGAATTCAGTGTGCTGACTCTTATTGCCGCGACCATTGTCATAGGCGTGCCATTGACAGACTGTACTCTGATATTGTGTCCGCTCTTCGTGACGCGTCTTTGGGGGGTCGGGGTAGCGGGAGGACAGGTGTGGCTGGCTCGCGCGTAGTAGGGTGGAACAATAACGTCAGCGAGGCTCATCGGGTGGCCAGAGCTAGGTTTATGGAATGGGTATTATGCGGCAAACCTGGGTGCGGGGAAGTTTATCGCGAAATGTGCGAAACCAGAAGGGTATTCAAATCCAGGCTTAAGTGGTGCCAAGATCATCAGGACCAATTGAGAATGGATACCCTTGCTGTGAAGCACTCGTGCGGTGACTTTCGTAGTTTTTGGAAGGGTACCAGTAGGGTAAACTTGGGTCCTGGCCTTCCGGTGAGCGTCGAAGGGGTTAGTGAACCGGGAGATATAGCAAGTCTATTTAAGTCCTACTTTTCTGTAAAGCCTCAGTTGGGAATGCGGGCCGCGGAGGACAATGTTGTAGAGCTTGCGGGGGTAATGGAGAATAGGATTTTAGCCAGTGAGGTGGGGAAAATCATAAAATATATGACTAGAGGAAAATCTCCTGGCCATGATGGCCTGAGTATTGAACACTTGCAGTATGTGTTTAGGGTTTTGGCTATGTTCTACTCGCTATGCCTGAGCCATTCATACCTGCCGCATGACTTCATGAGAACTGTAGTAGTGCCTGTGGTTAAGAACAAAACTGGTGATCTGGCCGATAAAACTAATTACAGGCCTATCTCTCTTGCTACTGTTATAGCAAAGGTGTTTGACGGTTTGCTTGATACACGGTTAAATAAACTCGTGTCACTGCATGATAATCAGTTTGGGTTTAGACCTAAATTATCTACTGAGAGTGCAATACTGTGTCTCAAGCATACCGTCAGATACTACACGGATCGTAAAACACCAGTGTACGCGTGCTTTCTCGACCTGTCCAAGGCCTTTGACTTGGTTTCGTATGATTTGTTGTGGCAGAAACTGGAGGGCATAAACATGCCGCATGAACTTGTTAACATCTTCAAGTATTGGTACGAACACCAGGTTAACAATGTCAGATGGGCGGGTACATTGTCAGAGTCATACAGGCTTGAATGTGGAGTGAGACAAGGTGGGTCGACCTCACCCACACTTTTCAATCTCTACATGGATGCACTCATCGTCGCGCTCAGTAGTCGGCATGTGGGTTGCCATGTTGATGATGTTTGTGTTAACAATCTGAGTTATGCAGATGACATGGTGCTGCTGAGCGCGTCGGTTTGTGGATTACGCAAGCTGCTGAATATCTGTGAGGAGTACTCGGGCAGCCATGGTCTTATGTATAATGTCGCGAAGAGTCAATTCATGGTGTTTCAGGGAGGCGCCAAATGCCCACAGCAAGTACCCCCTATTCGCTTGAATGATGTACCGTTGGAACGGGTGGATCAATTTAAATACTTGGGGCACTGGGTAACAGCCGATCTGAAAGACCATGTCGACATTGAACGGGAGCGGAGGGCACTGTCTAAGAGAGCAAATATGATAGCCCGTAGGTTTGCACGTTGTTCAAATCAGGTTAAAATCACGCTTTTCAAAGCTTTCTGCACCTCCTTATACACGTGCAGCCTATGGGCATCTTACTCACAAGCTGCTTACAGTGCCCTTCGGGTTCAATACAACAATGCGTTCAGGGCAGTGTTGCGGCTGCCCCGTTTCTGCAGCGCCTCGGGCATGTTTGCGGAAGCGCGCACCGACTGTTTCCACGCCACCATGCGCAAGCGGTGCGCGTCCTTGGTGCGCAGGGTGCGGGCTAGCTCCAACACTGTCCTGGCGATGATTGCTCAGCGACTGGATTGCCCCTACGTTGGGCATTGTTGTAGCAGGCATATTGTTGGGATTTGATTTTCCTTTTTTATGGCTTTCATGACTTGTATTATAATTTTCGCTTCTGACATATTAACTTAATTTCTTAATTTATTTGATTCATTGTTATTTAATTATTTTATTTTGTTCAATTATTTTATTTTGCTTTGTACTTTTGACATTATCATTTGATTTTTCAGACATTTATTGGTTTCTCACATTTTTTATAAAAAAATATTTTAATGTAATTTAATTAACTTTATTTTTTAATCAGTCAGTTATTATTTATTGCACAAATAGTGAAGCCTGTGAAATTGGCCATGTGGATTGTTGTTGTTGTTGTTTTTTTGTCTAATATGGGTCAACGACCTGAAATAAATGAATTTTATTTTATTTTTTATTTTTTATTAGTATAACAGTTTTTAGCGGCCAGTGACGTCACCAACCCCCACTCAAATCTTTGACGCGTTTTATCTTCGTCAATTTTTATTGATTTAATAAAAAAAAAATTCGTATCCAATATTTTTCGAAAATCTAACAGACGGACTAATTAGAATTACATTTTTTTAAGTCACTAAACATCACTATTGTTTTACGTTAGGATTGATCTGTCAATAACCGGTTATCAGTGGTTTTATGGGGCTTCCTCGTTTATAAACAGCATAGAGTGTAGAAGGGAGAGTGATGCATGGCCGGGGCTGCGGGTTGTTCAAAAGAGATACCGCGGCCCCGGACACAAAGTACTAAGGAGGAACATGGGTGGTTTTTAGTCAGTACAGTCTGACACTTCCTTCCGCTCCGCCCAGAGCGGGAGGTGTCATTTGATGATTTCGCACCCTTTAAAAAAAAGGGATACTGATGTACAAACGGTTGCAAGTTACAACGATTTCGGTACCTCATTCTTGGTTACATCAATCATCAGTATATGACCTTGGCGTCACTTTGATTATCAGGCACCATGAAGAGACCTTTTGGCCCCTTGCGGGACCAATTTAAGTTTAATGTTTGTTCAAAAGGAGGGTTGTGTGTTTAACGTGTATGTATGTTTCTTTGTTCCCTCATAACCCCTGAACAGATGAATGCGAATTTTGGGGGCCATTACACGGAATTCAAAAAAAATTAAAATTCCAGTACTATCGAGTAGGGTATCAAAAATAAATGAAGGGTTTTAAAAGGAGATTATAAAAATATAAAACACGTATATGTTTAAAAGAGATTTAAAGTGACAAAATAATCCTATAAACAAACGCAAAAGTTAAATCATCTGCGAAGAATTTTACGCGACCAAGGAAAGAACAAACACAAAAAAAAACTAACCTGGTGGAAATTAAAAAAAAGTAGTTAAAGAACTAAAAAACCCGACTGAAAAAACTGAAAAGCAATCAACAAGCACATTTCAAATTAAACAAGACTTGGAAGCAGGCGGGGTCCATTCTATTTTCATTTCATTTTGTTCAAAATAACCCCGCCTGCTTCTAAGTTTTATTTATTTTAAAATGTGCTTGTTGTTTGCTTTTCAGTTTTTTCAGTCGGGTTTTTTATTTTTCAACTACTTTTTTTTTAAGATTTTGTTATGAGAAATTATAGGTAAATGACATTTTTCTATATGGCACATAGAAATACATCAGATGTTCCATACATTAAACACCACTTAAAAAAAACCGATGAATTTGTGTGTGCGCTGCCCTTTCTATCTTGTATATCTTAGGACTTTTTGACATATAGATTTTTTGCGGTTATAGACGACAAACTTTTTTTTTTTGGTGGGTGGAAATTCATCAAATAACCCCCTCCCGCTCTTGGGCAGAGCGAAAGGGAGTGTCAGACTTCTACTGACTAAAAACCACCCATGTTCCTTCTTAGCCCTTTATGTCGAGGCCGCGGTATCTCTTACAACATCCCGCAGCCCCGACGGGCGTCGGCCCTTACGGGCCCCTCCCATGTGGCTGACATCTCTTTGAGGCGCGCGTGGAACACGAACGCGCCGTCGACACAGCCTGTCGTCGTCATAAGATGGACGGACGGTGAGCTAGCCCATCACTCACCGTCCACAGGCCCGCGTCTACGGTGGCCGGAAGCCATCACGTGGCCCCCTACGCCCCCCACGGCAACTGGGACGAGAGGTTCATAGAAGACAATCTCAAATTAATATCTTACACATACCTTTCATGCACGATAGTGTTGTTAATATCACAACACTACTAATTCTGTGGCATTATCATCAATCAGCTGATTACTATCGCCTCATTAAAGGACCCAGAATTTATACCAATAATCATATCTGCTACTGAAGGACCTACGTGCTTTAGTGGCGGCAGGAACTACAAAAAGCTACCTACTATACCCAGTACTAATTTGGTTTGTGGAATTCTGATAGGCAGTCGCTTCATAACTATATGTAAAATATTGGTATTCAGCAGCATCCGGTTAGACTAGAAGCTGACCCCAACATAGTTGGGAAAAGCTTAGGCAGGTGATGAATTCAGGAGATGAAAATTTTACTTAAATCGATAACAAATTGTAAACACATGCATAATTATATCGAACTACGAATCAAAGTACTGGGCGTGCATAAAAGCGAAGAGGTCGATCACTGTAGAAACTACGGCCAACTATAAAAGTACTAGTTTGTTACATAACTACGAATTATTCAGTTCTACCGGCGTGCGTGTATGACCCAGATGTATAAACATAGACAAGGCTAAATGATAAGTGTGTATGGATCGTAGCAGGTGGCGCTCTGTGTTTCCTGTCGACTCCTCGGAAAAAAAAGCCTGAGTGTAATTAGTGGATGTATTTTTACTCATTTCTATTAAGTAAACTTCCGTCCATATTTGAGTAACTTACTAATAACTGCTTACTGAGGTGATTGAAATAACTCAGAAATCGATACATAACCAATAAACAATATACATACATCGAACAACGAATCAGAGTACCAGGCTAGCATGAGAGCGAAGACATCGATCACTGAAGGAACTACGACTAACTGCGCGCGGACAGGGTGACCACGCGTCTCGTCGCGATCTATCTTCATCTGAGCACTGAGTTGTGTGATGCTGTGTCCATTGTTCATCCTCCCACGCATTCTGATAAATTTGTAAAGAGGAGAATCCGATTCACTGTGTCAAGATGTTATTAGCTAGCTCAAAGAGGTTTGATTTTAATTTAAAGGATCGTTTGTTTTCGTTACATCTTCAAAGTTCATTACCTACTGCACGACACTACTTAGCCCTGATAGTAATGAACATAGCTCAGATCAGAGAGTTCAGATCTCGATGAACAGACCGCTGGTATCAATTAGGTATTCCTTCTTCTTTGAATGAGTTGTTAAAGGTGTCAGCAAAGTTGGTAGCGCAATTAAGAGCGTGTTGAACAGCATGGTGAGCTGTTCAAATATTAGAGTAAAATTTTATGGAGTTCTTTTTCATTGAGTCGCAAGCACGACAATTTTTATATTTTGTTAGCCCAGAACTTCGCCACTTCCACCGCGTCATCGGTGGCAGTGCAATGGTCACTTCCACTGCATGTTTTTGGGCTAAGAGGGCAGATACTAATATTATATCACACTAAATATATTTTTATATCACACTAATATGTATTATAAAGGCGAAAGTTTGTGACGCGTGAGTGTGTATGTTTGTTACTTCTTCACGCAAAAACTACTGCACGGATTTAGATGGAATTTGGTACACAGATAGTTTATAACCTGGAATAACAAATAGGATAGGTTTTATTCCGATTTTACATTCCCGTGGGTTAAAGCGGGTGAAGCCGCTGGCAACAGCTAGTACATACATAATTTATTTGATCTTCCTCTAGCCCTCCACATTCATACTCAAAGCCTTATTCACGAAATTTTCCTCTTTCCTCCACATCACATACCGTTATTACGACAACCGATAAACCTGAAAAGTATTTCCCCTAAACCGACGCAAAAATGAAATAAACATCACCTTTTTTAAATTTTCTCTCCGATCTCGTACCGTGAGGCATTGGACCCCCTCCCCAGATTGACTGATAGTCCCATGTAATGGGGGCATTGAGTGATCACGCTTCAATCTGACAAGTTAGTTCTACTCTTTCGGGTGTGATCGATGGACGAAACACATCGTTCAGTCGACAAGATGGATACGTTATTGATTGACTTTTTTGAGAAGCACAGATTGAGATAAATTGGCTGATTGAATGTTTATTTTTGGAGACATGAAGGAAGTTGATAAATTATTTTTAATTCTACATTATTCACAAACTACAAAAATATCTAAAATAACTATTACAACATGTACATACAAGTACCAAAATAATTTACGTGTTAATAATATATGATATCACAAGAAAAAAATCACTGGCAGGGTTTTCCTGCGATAATTATCAATGTAATTTGAAACTGACTAGATGTGGACATAAGAAAACAAAAATGTTGTAGAACAGAGAGGGATAAAAAGACCAAGGAAATGATGGATGGACTGTGTGAGAATGATATGATATTCAAAGGAGTTAATGATAGCGTGACAGAGGAGAAAAAACCTTTTTAACAAAAAATAAAACACAAAAAAGTGAAAAAAGAACTTTAGAAAAAAAATCTGTTTTTGAACTTGTGACTTTTCTTTGTTTGATTTAATTTTTTTGCTAGCGACTTCAGAAACTAATTTTTATTTTAAAGTTTATTTTTCGGTTTTCTGTGTTTTGTTTTTTGTTGAAGTCGTTTTTATTTTTTGTTAAAAGTTTTTATTTTTCACTTTTTAGTGGTTCACATGTGCTTACCCCTTTATAGCGTAACGGCGCGGCGCCATGTTAGGCTATGAACTGGTGTAAACAATAGACAGACATGATATTTCAGCAATCCCAGTCCATTTGCTATCATTTATTGAGGAGTTCCGTTGCCTGTCTCCGAAGTTCTTCATGATATATCTTCACCAAATTGAAATGGGATCACTCCGAGAAGGTACTCTTCCAAGACTACCTGGAAAGTATACCCTTTCAAACAAAACAAAAATAAAATCGAAATCGGCTGTGTTGTTTTCCCTGATTACTCAAAGATGGCTGATCTTTGAGTAATCGGGGAACATATATTACATAAAAAAAATTGAGACCTCCTCCTTTTTGAAGTCGGTTAATAAAAGAAAACAACGTGTTGTGCCGACCCCAAGTAACATGGACCAAGGGCAAGAAGACGGTCTAGCTCGCCGTCCGTCCGTCCTATGACGGCGCCAGGACGTGTCGACGGCGCGTTCGTGTTCGTGCGGGCTGTGGGATATTGTAAGAGATACCGCGGCCTTGACATGTAGGGCTAAGGAGGAACATGGGTGGTTTTTAGTCAGTAGAAGTCTGACACTTACTTTCGCTCTGCCTAAGAGCGGGAGGGGTTATTTGATGATTTCCCACCCCCCAAAAATGAAATAAAAAAGGGCAAGAAGATGGTGTTCTTTGTGAGAACAGGCATAGAGTTGGAATTAGGGAAATATCACAGCCATGAGACCCATATATGAGTCATCAACACGAGATGAAGAAGCAGGAAAATAATCTTAGCAGACTCTTTACAAGATCGTGATAAAAAATTATACTCACAAATTGTTGCAGCCAAAAATTTACTCTCGCCTTTACCAAAAGCTAATTAAACGAGAGCCCAGTAAATAGTATTATCTAACGCAGATATCAGCGCGCGTAGTATTAGGCTGTGTAGCAGGGAAATATGCAATATCGTCAGCTCAGGTCGTATCGGAATAATGAAGCAGAATAACTAGTCTGAAAAACTATTGGAATTTTTAAGAGGAAACATGTATTTATTACTGATAGTGTACAAACACCAGCGGTAAAATTTCTTTATATGGATTTTCAACTTTATCGCTAATGCTAGATTCAGGTTTTATTTCCACGTCTGATTGAGAAAATTGGACCGTTTCAGCTTGATATGCGGCAAACGGATCAAAATCAAACTTAACGTGACACAACATCGTTCTTGTTACATGATTTGCATTTGTAAATCTTCGACAGAGAACTATCAAACTTACTTGATTGATTGTATCTAAAAATAGTAGGAGAATACTGTCTGTTTATAAAAATTGCCAGAAATATATACAAAATGATTATTTGCTTAGCCTTTCCCCAACTTCTCAACCTTCTGCCTTTAATTTTTCCAATATCCCCCCCCTCTCCATCGTCGGCCGGGTATCCTCGTTATTTCAGAGTTATATTCAGTTATTGCTCTGATATAATTTCCCCACATAGTTCTAGGCAATATTGTCAACTATTTAACATTGCTTTTCGTAATTGATTTACGTGGCGTAGGCGCTGGGCTTGGGAAACTAACTTTGTATGGAAATATTTAGTTGGGTAACGTTTTTGAGTTAGTTTTCTATAGGTATTTTAGAACAGTTAACAAGAGGAAGGAAATTAGGTTTTGTTGCTATTCTTTTCTGATTATTGTCGTTGCAGATAGTTTAAATCGTTTCTCTGGGACTTTGTCGAGCTTCATTGTTTCGACGCTTTTTTGGTGATCACCACAGTTGATTCTGGCTTTCAGGACTTGCAATGTTTTGGGAATAGTGTGGCTTGGCCCAAAAGAGGAGGAAGGAATAAGCAAGAGAATGTCGTAATGCAACTGCACATAACCTAATTTATTTTGAGTCGGAGTAGTATCTCTTTTTAACCGACTGCGCTGAGCTCACAAGGAAGTTTATGGATATGTCAATTTTATAACCACAATAGTCACCTCGTTCCTAACTAAATCCATAGATTTTTTTTTTTTAATTTGGCAATATTAACAAATTGGGCTCACCAATTTGGTTGCACCATATTTCGTTCTCACAGTTGCACTAGAAACTTTATTAACCACGAGCGGACGTCTCGCGGTTTCACCTGCGTAGTTCCCATTCCCGTAAGAATGCAGGAATAAAAAGTAGCCTATGTTAATCAGCGTGAATACATTCACGCTGATTAACATAGGCTACTCATACATAGGCTATCAAATAGTACAAAATTTTTTTAAATCGGCGCAGTAGTTTTTGAGTTTATTCGTTACAAACATACACACACACATACAACAATACAAATCTTTCTTCTATGGAATATTAGTGTACGTATGTAGTTTTTACTAAACTACATACCTACTTACATAATAATATGTCTTTTGCACAATCAACTGTAATGTCCTCACTGTTGCGATTCAGGTCTCCTCCATGTGGGGAGAGTTATGTATCTAGAATAATATATTAAAAGTTAAACTTCAGATATTCAGCTGATAACCGTATGCTATTCGAAGCATATTAAAAGTTGCCAAGATCAAAAATACCTATCTATTCAGAAAAGCTCAAGCATGAAAATCCATTTTCTTCGTCCAATAAATTCTCCTACACATTCCGCGCACTGCGTGCATCATTATCTTCGTTAAATATTATAAATATTTTATCAGACATCGCTGCTTCTGTTTAAGTCTTCGGCCCCTATAAACCCTTGGCTATACAGAAAGCGGTTAAAGAGTAGACCTTGATTAGAGGCAGTTGAGTGTAACTGTGGTACGCACCAATCAAGCTATGCAAAACCAAATCAAGCTTTTATGGGAAACTCTTATAAAACGAGGTCAGGTTATACTGGATGTGTATAGCTTGATGTGGTGCCGTCTATATAGTGCTGCCAATATCGTTATTTTCAAGAGAACTTGGTAAGTAATAAATATGTGTAATTCGAAAAAGGTACTTATTCACTTTCTTTTGCTTTTTAGAAGGTTATGTAAATGGCATTTGGCTTTTTGTAATTGCTTCAGCGATTTATCCATGGTTTTGTTTTCCATTTAGATGATTCCATTTAAGCCCTCGAGTTATATTATTTGTGTTTAGAAATAGCCATTAGTTCTCTATGTTGCGTTTTCGACGCTCCCAAGTTAGAAATTACGTCTTCATCTCAAGGTTTTGCCATTTCGGGGCTGCGGGACTATTCAAAAGAGATACCGCGGTCCCGGAACACAAAGGGCTAAGAAGGAACTGGGTGGGTTTTTGTTACTACAAGTCTGACACTCCTATCCGCCCCGCCCAGAGCGAGACCTCATTTGATGTTATCCACAAAAAACGAGCTTTGTCACTTACGCCTCTTTCACCCGCGTAGCTGTCAACTGCTCCGCTACATCTCCGCTTGCGGTATAGCCAAGCTTTAATTAGATGCATCGTGCACGCGCCGCTTCTGAATATTTCACGTGTTTCAACTATTACTGGAACTACGCACACATAGAATGGGTAATTCGTTCGTGTAGGCTGTATTGTACGAAGATTTGTGTACATAAAGGAATGTGGAATTATGTGCTAATGTTAGCCGTTTTCGTCGGTATTTTTAATAGATTGTTTTTCAGCGAGAATATCTAAAAACTTTACTTTGCTTTGACTGATAATGTTTACAAAATCAATAATATCTCGTGCCTACTGTAATCTTAAACCAATATTGTTAAATTCAAGTTCTACTTTTACAGAGTGAAGACGTATGGTTCAACAGTTTGTCGGGGCCGCGGGTAGTCCACCGGTTATCGCGGCCTCGACATAGAGGGCGAAGAAGGAACATGGGTGGTTTTTAGTCAGTAGAAGTCTGACACTCCCTTTCGCTCTGCCCAAGAGCGGGAGGGGTTATTCGATGATTTTACACCCACCAAAAAAAAAAAAAAATGGTTCATCAGTTGGGACGTTACAGGCTTATCATGCTATACTCTACAATCAATTTTTAGGTTGGTACAAACGATGCTAAAACAGGTACCAGGTATTCATTACATAATTCTGGAAAAAATCCAATTTCCTACTAAACTGCAATACAGACCTACTTTAAATCATAGATGTTTTTATTTACATAATGGCTTATGTATCACAATGGTATTATTTTGTTCAAGACCATACCTGGGAACCCCTACTTCTGGAGATACTTATTCGGGGTCAAAGTTTTTTTTAAGTACTGGTTTTTCAGGTAATAACTTTACTTAAACTTCCTCCATGACCCGTTTACTATTCAAAGCATCAACTAGCACAATGTTTTAACCTAATGCTAGATCGAGTTTTACCGTAAAATGTGACTTTTCATCCCCAAAAAAAGACACGTTTCCCAGCAATAATTTTTGCGTACTTAGTTTGATATACATATTGCTTGCTTGACGACTTTGTGAAGAGCTCGTTTACATCTTGTATGTATGTACAGTCAAGAAGTAGATGAACACTATTTAAAGTTTCAAAGCAAGTATTAAACAAAAAACTTTGTAGAAATAACACGTTACTAACAAGTTAGTGGCGAGTTAGGAATATTTTATTGAATAATCTTCAGAAAAATTACAAAATATAGCTGAAGTTACATACAATAATCTAAAAACGAAATGTTAAGCTACTTCTGGAGTTGACTGTACCTATCACTAACTTATTTAATGACACTCACTCAGTTGGTTTAGCGTAGGTGCAAGCTCACTTAGCATGTCCTTCTAAGAACTAGGTATTTATTTTTAAAAGAAAAAAAATATATATCATAATATTTTATCATTATTTTTAGGCTAATGTCGCG
Source organism: Diarsia rubi (assembly GCA_932274075.1). Classification (NCBI taxonomy): domain Eukaryota; kingdom Metazoa; phylum Arthropoda; class Insecta; order Lepidoptera; family Noctuidae; genus Diarsia; species Diarsia rubi. Next base: position 14,736,339 of record OW026413.1, read on the forward strand.
GATCACTTTGATATCGCGATGTAGGAATTGCCTTTAGTTCGCATTTGTTGCGCTAGATGTCGCTGTCGCTACAAAGTCCTGAAAATAGGGGATTTTAAGGACTTAAACACAACCGACAAAATAGTGGTGTAGTTTTAGGTACACATCTGTCCTACCTTTCTTGGCTAACAGGCGTGGTGTTATGAATTAAAGTTACTTACTTTTTTTGGATTAAAGATAAATAAAATAATAATAGAAATGTTTTTAGGCTAACAGGCGTGGTGTTACGAATATACATAAATATATATGTATATTATAAATGTTTGGTCGGTCTACGTCTGCCGTAAGACAAACTCGAAACAAAATCTCCTCTACTTTCCAACCTCCTTTATCTTAGACTTCCCTAACTAGTACAACATCTATCTCAGAATATTCTAGACAAATACGATTGTATTTTTCAAAAGCCTGTAGTGTAAAGGCCCCAGTTATTAGGTATGCTGTCGGCGGGCGCGGAGGGTACGCCATTTTTCCTCATAAAATATAAATTCCTCTTATAAGTTTGAGTGATCTTCCTGTGGTTATTCGTAATTTTACGACGAAAGTTTTGCTACGGCCGTGTTCTGACTTGGCTATTGTTTCGCAAGGTAGGTTGGTTACTATGTGGATTTTCGGTGGATGATAGTTACTGTACATTCAAGCGTCTGTTCACAAATAAAAGACTGGAAGTAGGTAGAAACATTCAATATCAAAGTTCTAAATAACTGAATTAAGTTTTGCGTTTGTTTGTTGAGATGAAAATGGCGAAATTAAATTGTTTTATGCAGACCATAATCGGCATTTGAATGTAATGTTTTTTCCGTCATTTTTGAAAGTCCGCTATATTAGATGTATGACCATGCATTGTCATCTTAACTTGGTAACAGGAAAGTGGGTCTTTAACTAACATTATTTGGTTAATATAAATAAAATGTATTCCTTTATTTACAAGAAAAGCTAGAACTATAATACAATCAAATAGTTACAAAAAAGGTACTAATTTTGAGTAAAATAAACTAACGAACTAAATAAACAACAGGAGTCTAAGTACTCGTTCGCATTGCTGTCACCTGGAAACGTAACGGTATCTCTTACAACAAACCGCAGTCTCGACGGGCGTCGGCCCTTGCGGGCCCCAAAAAGCTATTCCTCTGGTCACAAAGTCACAATTCTTTACAGATGAAACTTTACAGGTGAAAGCGTGTTAGAAAATGTTCTCGATGATTCAGTTTTCATCTATGTAAAATATCCTTGCCGCCTATTCTGAACAGTCACTAAGCTGACTACAGTACGCTAATATAGAATACTTGCCAGGGTACCGATGGGTTACTTCATAACTCGTGATTTCGCTCGTTTAATGGGCTTAGTTCAATGTGTTCGGTGATGTACGCCGCATCAGGCCTGAGTGACGGCGGGGCAGTCTAATAGCGTAGTATAGTGGGTTTAAACTTGGTGTTTAATCGGCGATTTGGTTGATATTTTGAAGTATTTTTATTGGAGTTTTAGAGGTCGCCGACTAGGTCCGAGGCGTGACCTGGAAGGTACAAGTCTTTTTAGTGTTTGTACCTCAAAAGGAAAAGAGAAACCCTTAACTTATGTAAGATCACTTTGTTGTCTGTTCGTCTATCTGTCAATACCGTTAAGTTAGGTTAAGTATCACGTTATCATTTAATATAAAAACTTGAGTAGGTAGGTATACGATCTCTTTCAGTTGTGAAAAAACTTGTAATGTGCATGTGAAGAAATAAAAATATAACCGTAAATATGTTATAGTTAAAAACAAAATACCCAAATAAAACTTTGGACGGAACCCTCAGTGCGCGAGTCTTACTCGCAGCTGTCCGGCTTTTTGTGATATAAAAGTTAATTTAGAAATATGCAGCTCAGAATCTTGTCGTCACAATAATAGATCGTACCTGTGCAAAACAAAAGCGGGTTACTACTTAGAACTTGAACGAATTTGCGATTAATATAATCACAGCTGCATTTGAAACTTTCCCCAAAAGTCAAATTAATTATACAACATCCGTATGACTTTCCGTAAATACTTGGATCGATGGCAAGCCGAGAACAACAGACGGCTCATTGTAGACGCATCTCAATAAGCCGAAAGCCGATTATTCAGTAATTTGCATCGGAGCGGGCACAACCCTATTACCATGTCAAAACCCGCGAACTCAAAGACAGACTGTTTGGCGTCGTGTTAGTCACCGGATAATGGCGGGAAATATTATCTATGGTGTGTTGTGGATCTGTGTGTGTATTTTTTTGTTTGAATTTAGAACTGTGATTTGACGAGGGTTTGTGCAAATAAATTCAGAGTCTGACTGCAACGCAAGGTTAAGCTGGTTATGGACACGTGGTCCGAACGCATAGTCCGATCAATCGGACTACGTGAACTTTTTTTTCCAGTTGGTTCGATTTTAGAATCTTGCCAGTCGAACTACTAAATCTTAGGACCGCGCACTTTGGAGTCGAACCACGCGGTCGAACCAGGTGAACGATTATTAGTTCACTTAGTCCGATTCTTCGAAATATAATGGAATCCCAAGTTTTGATAGTACGACTTCCGACCTCTATGCAATAGGTTATCAAATCTCCTCTCCTCTCTTTCGGTTAATTCTTGAGTGGGAATATCAAACCAAAGCTCTGAAATCTGTCATCATCATCACAATCGTCCACAGCCCACACCCACTGCTGGGTATAGACCTCTCTTTGCTCGTGCCAAACTCCACGCTCTTGTGCCAGCCTCGAAATCTGTCAGCTACACAAAATGTGAAGTAAGGACCCAGACAAGCCCGTCGGGGCTGCGTTGGTTGTTCGCAAGAGATACCTCGGCCTCGACATAAAGAGCTAAGAAGGAACATGGGTGATTTTTAGTCAGTAGAAGTCTGACACTCCCTTTCGCTCTGCCCAAGAGCGAGAGGATTATGATCTCCCACAACCCAATAAAAATGTACAAATATTTAACGTAATGTTACACATGTAATACAAAGGGTAAGACAGAGGTGAACATAATAGGCACCCACATTTCAAAGTTATGTAATAGAGGACGAGCATTATGCTCGGGCTCTAGGGCTCTAATCTGACTCCGTGGTTGCAGGGAATTGAACTTAATACCTTATCCTTATGCTATTAACCAGGCACTTTAAAATATAATATTAAGTAGGAAATCGTGCTGGCAGTCTGTTAGCTTAATCGTGAAGCAAATCACATTTACGCTAGCCACATTGAAAGTAATACACAAAACGACACAATCCCATCCTACTATACAGGGTGTAAATTAACCCTTCACACATAATTATGTCAACCAAGCATTCAGTACACCAAACTTAGTACCCCTACGCATTTTTTTTGCTGGGAAACGACTTTTTTTTGGGGTCAAAAATCCCATTTTACGGTAAAACTCAATAAAGCACTCTTAAAACAGTGTGCTAGTGGATGCTTTGAATAGTAAACGGGTCATGGAGGTAATTTAAGTAAAGTTATAACCTGAAAAACTAGTATTTACAAAAACAGCTGTGCAAAATTTGGAACGTTGACCCCCAACATCTCCTTAACTAGGGGGTTCCCAGCTATGGTCTAGAACCAAAAAATGATCTCAGTGGTGGGGAGAACAAGTGCCCTTCGTTTGCGTTAAGGGTACTTTTATACCCTTTATAAGTAAGTAATTGGGAAAATTTGTGAGGCAACTCTTTCACGCAAATACTACCAAACGGATATTTATGTTATTTACATGTTATTTAGCACAGAGATTATATTTTATCCTGGTAGTATTATATCGAAGGACAACTATCGCGTCCCACGCGGGCTAAGTCGCAGGCATGATATAGTAAACTACAAAATAACGTCTGTAATCCCCTGTAAAAAAATATACCAGCCCTCATCCTACCAGTTGTATTTGACGATAATGATGATGATGCCATCTAGCCAATTTCAGCCACAGCGTCTGCATTCGCTGACTTTCTATAGATTGTCAAGAGCTTTATTGTGTTGCTGTTTTGTGTGCTCGCATATTCAACTTTGACCGCAAAAGTACGAGCACAAAGCATAGCGTAGGGTATAGCTTTAGGTAGTCTAGCTTAAGGTCATCAGTAATGTTTAAGTCCCATGAAATAGAGGGCGAACCTAATGCCATCAACTGGGCACAGAAAAACCCTGTGACTGCTACTACCAAATTCAATACACTTTATCCGGGAATCAAACCCAGGACCAACGCAGCCCGCAACATGTTTCTTATGTAAATATATTACAACTTACTTATACAAAAAAGGTACACTTCATGTCGCCTAAAATGTTGTACTTACTTACCGTTTTTGTATATCAAGTGGCGATGTCTAGACGCATAAATAACAAAGCGCCATGTGTAGATAGAAAACTTTGTATCAAACATTTGTATTTTTTCGCCAGAACACAGTTTTTTTATGCCATAGTTTTTAATCGATTTATATTATATTTGTCAACATGAAACCCAGTAAAAGAGCACAAGTTTTTAGAATATAATTAGGACTTAAAAATCCATGATTCCTGATGTCAACACTCTTTTTTTTTGGGGTTGGGTAGTCATCAAATAACCCCTCCGGCTCTTAGGCAGAGCGAAAGGGAGTGTTAGACTTCTACAGACTAAAAACCACCCATGTTACTTCTTAGCCCTTTATGTCGAGGCCGCGGTATCTCTTACAACAACCCGCAGCCCCGACGCGAATTTACAAAAGCTATCCTATTTGAGTCACGAATCAGACTAATAGATGAGGGTCTGTTTATGAGTGTGTATGTTTGTTACTCCTTCACATCTAAACGGCTGGAGCGATTTCAATAAAATGTAGTATGGAGTTAGCTGACAACCTGGATTAACACATAGGATAGTTTTTATCCCGATTTTACCTTCCTGTGGGATAATTTTCGTGTTGTAGCGGGTAAAGCAACAGCTAGTAATATTATAAACGCGAAAGTTTGTAAGTATGTGTGGATGGATGTTTGTTACGCTTTCACACAAAAACTACTGAACGGATTTGAATAAAATGTAGTGCACAGATAGTTTATAACCTGGATTAACACATAGAATAGTTTTTAACCCGATTTTATCTTCCCTTGGATTTAATGTTCGAGCTGTAGCGGGCCGAAGCCGCTGGCAACAGCTAGTTACAACTAAATATATTTCATGCTTCTATATGGAGACGGACATCAATTCAACTCATTAATCTAAGCTCAGTAGACAAAGTCCAGTCAGACAAAATAAAATTTTTATTACGGTATATTTCTATTCCATCAATATCTCCGGTTGTCAAAGCCTTCTAACAGGCAAACCGAAAAGCCTGCCAAATCCCTATCACATTAACTTTCAGACGGTGCGATTTAAAAAATAAAAATGTTTAAAAAATTCACAAAGTTTCGCGTCGAGGATTCCAAGTTGATGCCTAACTTTGGCTGGCGGAGCTTACAGAAGTAACTTTCGAACGTTTCGGAAAGACGACTTTATTCAATAGCATACTTTTTTGGACTATTAGATATTTATAGACTTGAGTTTTTATGTCTGTGTTGTTTATCTTGTACGGCGATTATGGTTGAACGAGATATAATTTTTTGTATTATTTTTGACTGCCTCGAAGGTCTAGTAAATAAAATAAAATCATTAAATGGTGGATCGGACTGAGTCAAAAAAGTATGATTCTAATTAGTTTGATTATCGAAAAATATTGGATACGTGTTTTTTGTTTTATCAAAATAATAAAAATTGACGAAGATAAGACGCGACAAAGATCATAAGTGGGGGTAGAGACGTCATTTGTAGGTAAAAAATGTACTAGCATGTGACGCTTCCGAGGAGTTTACGAGTTTTCGAAGCACTGTGTCGTCTTCATTTTTTGATTATGTAAAAAAAGAAAAAATACGTGTCCAATATTTTTTGGAAATCTATCCGACGGGCTAATTACTTAGTTTTTTTGTCTGATCCCCTATTCGAGTATTACAGACTCATGATAGAAATAATACGTTCTTACAGTCACATTACATAGGTCCTACATAACATTAAATTCAATTCGCTAGTGATCGCATGCACAGTTCGAATCCCAGGTCGGTCCCCGTCGGGGCTGCAGGTTGATCGCAAGAGATACCGGGGCATCGACATAAAGGGCTAAGAAGGAACATAGGCTGTTTTTAGTCTGACACTCGCTTTCGCTCTTCACAAGAGCTCTGGCAAGAGGTTTGATGATTTCCCACACCCCAAAAACAAGAAAAGGTCGGTCAAATAAAGTGTTCTTGGGGTTTTTGGTCTGAAATTATCCAGTGGCAGCCACAGAGTCCCGGGTTGATATGACAACAGGCCAGGACTCTATCACATGGGACTTGAACATACCTGACAAAATGTGGGATTATAAGCGTCATGTTACGTGAGTAATTTTGACGACACGGTTGGCGCAGTGGCTCAGGCAATGGACTGCTGCGCTACGTGTCGCGGTTCAATCCCCGCACGGAACAAATATTTGTATGGCCTACAGACAGTTGTTCCGGGTCTGAGTATTTGTGTATGTGAGTCTAAATGTTTGTGAACGCACCCACGATACAGGAGTAATTCCTAGTGTGGGGCATTATTTTTTTAAAACAAAAAAAAGTAACAAAAGTGCTTTAAATTACGTTGATGTAAAAAAATCACGTAACTCAATTTTTTCGTTACATTTTCAACTACAAAAGCCAAACATCAATAGGTACATTTACGACTGCAAATACAAACAAACACTTTATCGACTATTTTGTTTATTTTCCCCGTATTCCTGGTCGTGTGTCACGTATTTTTTCGTCGGGCGTTTAGTATCGTGAGTCTGACAGTTGCTATCTCTGCCTTCCGCCATATTGGGGCGACAGTGTTGCCAACTTGTCATTTTTTAATGGTGAAACGAACCGACTGAGTTTACATCGAGTTCAGTTTTTGTTTTGAGAAATTTATTGACTTGTCTTGGTAGCGTTTTAAATTGCCTGTTTACAAGAGTTTCCGTTTTTATAAAGCAAACAAGTTTGTGTTAAAAACTATTGGAGGAGTGGCTACAAGCTAGTTTTGGATACAGTTCGGCTGTCTGCTCTAGATTAAGGTAAGTATCTAGATATATGTCTGTGTACATGCCAGCAAAGATATCGTTTGCATGCTCAGCAGTCTATGCCCACCGGCTGAGCCATGTAAGTAGGTATGCTTTAGAATACGAATAAGTACGTCTTCTAATTTTTGTCCTCAGTAAAATCCTGAGTTGTAAAGTTTAATGTTAATAAAATGGTTTCTCACGCTCCGAAACCAAAAGTAGCTTTCTACATTAAAATTAAATCGTAGTTTTGTATACTACTTGGTTTATTATTTAAGCATAATTGCATTGTCCTATCAGCATCATACCAGCCGGAAATCACTCACTGATGGGTATGGACACCAGTTTTTTTTCTACCGACTAAAAACCACCCATGTTTCTTCTTAGCCCTTTATGTCGAGGCCGGTATCTCTTGCAAACAACCCGCAGACACACGAACAACCCGCAGCCGCGTATGGAACTATAGACCTCTATCTTCTACAATACTTCTGTGTGTCCCTTATCTAGGTGTTTCCCGTTTGTACAGTCCACCCAAGGTGCTTCTGGATATCCCTGGATTGAATGATAGCCTAACCTTGATCACCACTAGGTCAATTCTGTTCCATCGGCCAACTGCGCGTTTAGTCGTGTCTTGTCTTTTTTCATCTATATTATGTCCTGTCTATCGGACCCCTTATGATCTGTCGGCTGGGAAAGTGTCTCCAAATCCTTGTCCTATTCTATTCATCCTTTACCTTCTCCGGCCAATCATTCAGGGACGAGTCCAATTCATCACGCCAGCTCGAGGAATAAAAATAATAATAATAAGTATAAAAATATTAAATCCTACTATCCGACTAATATTATAAATGCGAAAGTTTGTGAGGATGGATAAATGTTTATTACTCTTTCACGTAAAAAGTACTGAACGTATTTGGATGATATTTGGCACAGATAGTTTATAACCTGAATTAACACATAGGATACTTTTTATCCCGGTAGCATGACAACAAACGTGGGACAGCAAAGCCGCGGGGTAAACCTAGTAGTCAATAACGTACACAGAAGACAGCCAACTGTCCCACAACCCATCACACAATAGCCAACAGTCCCAAACCGCCATGGCATTCATCACCCAGACCGACAACATTAACATAACCAGTATTAGCTAATGTATTCGCAGAGATAGGTCAGGCCCTGTCGTTTGAATTATTGTAATTGGTACTACCGAACACGCAAACACTGTTAGTCGAATAACCATGACTTGTAGATCTATTGGGCAGTTTGCACTGTTTTAATTTAGTAAATTGTTTACCTACATTCTTGTTGTTTACGGAGGAGGTCGTGGCTGAATAAGAGACCCTGAGAAGCTGCTGCAAGCCTAACCTAAAGTGGTTAGGCTTATTTGTGGTGAAAAGGATAAAGAAACAAAGCGCGTCGCCCGTAAACTTAAACACAAAAGTGATAGTTCAGCGAAAATGGACCCACAAATAATGTAGAAATATGGCAGAATTTTTTTTTTTGGAATAGGGTAGTTAACAAAAAAATCTAATTAGTCCGTCATTTAGATTACCAAAAAATATTGGACACGTATTTTTTTCTTTTTTCACGGAAACAAACAATGAAGACGATACAGTGCTTTGAAAACCCGTGTGACGTCATACTCTAAGACATTAGTATGACATTTTTTAGCGGTCAGTGACGTCACCAACCCCCACTCAAATCTTTGACGCGCTTTATCTTCGTCAATTTATATTGATTTGATTAAACAAAAAATACGTATCTAATATTTTTGGATAATCTAACAGACGGACTAGTTAGAATCACATTTATTGAACTCAGTAAACATCCCTATTGGATCATTAGTTCCGGAGATTACTGCTACAAACAAAATTAATCACTATTAGGTTTTCCATGAATTGCATAGATGTCTACACTATTTTCGACGGAGGCAGATTTCATTTAAAACAACAATTTCTACACTTCTATCAACTGTAAATTGCACCGTTTACTAGAATCTAATTCTAAGCAAGTTATAGATTTACCAGAGATCGGTAAATGCAAATATTGATTTAAATTGTAAACCCGGTGGTTGAATGCATATTCATTTGACCGTGCATCTGCTACCCGTAAATTGGACATACAGCCTAGCTTTCTATGTAGTAGTGTAATACCAATAGCTGTAGTTAATAAAAAGTTTAAATATTGAATGATTAATTTTATAATAATTCTGCGCCTTTTTTATGGAATTATCCCGACGACTGGTTGACACTACGCGTGAGTGACCAGACGGCTGAATCTGTCTATGGCCAAAGATTTTGCATTTTCATTCAACGTGGCAATCCAGTCTTCTAGCCACGTTTTTGGATGACAGTACTTTGACGCTGCGCCCAGTTGCTATTAATATTATAAATGCAAAAGTAACTCTGTTGTTTTGTTACATGTTCACGACTAAACGACTGATTATTTCATAATGAGATTTGGCAAGGGATTCCGGGAAAACATAGGCTATCTTTTTCAGGACACATACACATCAAATTTTTTTCGTAAACGAAGTCGCGGGCAACATCTTGTAGTCTTCACAACCCAGTTATTGGGTATCAACACTCTCTTGCTGACACTGGTTGTCAACTTTTGAACCGTTTACTCGTACTACTCGTAACACACATGTCAACGATCTACGGATGACGCTCGGGGGCATCTGTTTAGCGTACTGTCGAAGGTACGGAGGGGTCACAATTTACAACAAATCACCCAAAAATCAATAGCTTATCCTTTGATGTAGTAAGTTAGCCACGACGTTTCCATTCATCAACTCCAAAAAAACTTTCATCTCTAATAGAAATCTAAAAAACATCCTACATCCCACAATAGTTGTCGGAAACATAATATATCATCACGATGATTCAACAAATCTGTATGTTACGAGGGAAATCACTTAGTTCATGACAAATAGTGGCGGAGTGACACTACTGCTTTCATGCCTCGCTCGCAACCTCAGGCGAAGCAACTCGTACCGCGAAGACACGCGCGTTTGTGTCTTGTTTCCCTCGGGCGAGTATCGCGGTATAGTAACCCGCGGTTACTCATAGTGAGCGCACTGACTTTCATTTATCTTCTGCGCAATCGTGACCCAGTGGTAACAGCCTCGACTTACGAGGTGTAAGGCATGGGTTTGAAGCCAGGCAAGCGCGATATTGTGTAATTTTAATTCATCACCACTGCTTTTATCTACTGACTCGTACTGAGCCCGCGTGGTGGAATACGACCTCTCACTAAGAAGACAGGAACATTAAAGTCACATTATTATGCTATGCCGTCAAAAGACGCGTGTCTCTTGAACGCGTCGGTCGTGGCCAATTTCGACACATAATCATGTGGCTCTTGTGGGACTGAGGGTGTCGCGGTTAAATAATGATAGGTTAGTGGTTCGGGTTATGTTGTATTTTGGTAGATTTGGACACGACGTTATACAGGGTGTTAATTAACCCTTCACACATACGTCAACCAAGCATTCTGTACATCAAACTAAGTACCCCTACGCAAATTTTTTGCTGGGAAACGACTTTTCTTTTTGGGGTCAAAAATCACATTTTACGGTAAAATTCAATGTAGCACTCTTAAAACATTGTGCTAGTGGACGCTTTGAATAGTAAACGGGTCATGGAGGTAATTTAGGTAAAGTTATAACCTAAAAAACTAGTTTGCATAGTTGACGCTTCTCGTGACCCAAGGGCTGGCTTTTATCTTGGCCAGAGGCTAAGCGTTGCCACACAACGTGGCAATGCCGCCAGTCTTTTGGGCACATTACCGGCTGACAGCGTTCAGGAGCAGTATTTCGATGCCCTTTTATAGTTTCTTGTTAGTATTTTAATGTAAAAATAACTAAATTATATCCTAACATAACTAAAACTATTCATAAACGAAAACATGGCGTCGAAAAATTCATCCGCAGTGCTGTCTACTGGTAATGGTGATAATGTACCCAAGAGGCTGGCGGCATTTGTCACGTTTGTAAGATAACGTTGTTAGGATAATTATGTAATAACATAAATAATTAAGGTGCAAAATTTAAAATTATGTAATTGCGAGTTGCGAGTTGGCTTCGGCCCCTCGTACGCCTTCCAAAGGTCCGGGACCCCAGGGTCCCGAGATTATGTCAACATTTTAAAGTAATGGTAATGGTAGTGGTAACATAAAGTAAGTAAGTAATGACATACATCTTACTATTGTGTTATTGCTAGTATTACATAATTGTTTAAAATTGTTGTTATGTTGCCGTGCCCTAACCGGGTTTCATGTTGGAACTATTTTAATTGTACCTAACAACTAACTACACATGAATGCAATAAAGAGTTTGAGTTTGAGTTTGAGTTTGAGTTTAGTTTATTTTATAGTTTTTAATTATGTACATAGTTTGGAAGAAATAAAAACTAGTATTAACAAAAACAGCTGTGCAAAATTTGGAACTTTGACCCCCAATATCTCCGTAACTATGGGGTTCCCAGGTATGGTCTAGAACCAAAAAATGATCAGTGTTGGGGAGAACATGTGCTCTTCGTTTGCTTAAGGGTACTTTTACACCCTTTATGATTAAAACAGCTACTGCAGTTTAAGTATGTTGTATAGAAAAAATATATATTTTTATCCAATCTGTTGTTGTTTCTTTTGTAATTTTTAGCAGTCCTTCATACTTACATACATAAACTCACGCCGTTATCCCATGGGGGCACTGTTATCCCATGGGGGCACTGTTATCCCATGGTGGCACTTGCTACGGTCCTTCCATATAGCTTTTCCATCGTCCACGTTCACACATCTGACCATACACGCACGTCGGTTGCGAGTACTACGCATCTGACCTTTCCGAAGAATTACACCAACTGGGTATGTCAACACGTAATTGGCCCACCATATTTTACGTGTTGACTGAATAAGTGACATAAAATAATAAATACAATAACGTTCACAAGATGATGATTCCCGAAATTAGAAATCATCACCGATTGCCTCGTTGTTTTTTTTTTTGTTTGGGAAACCATCAAATAACCCCGCCTGCTCTTGGGCAGAGCGAAAGGGAGTGTCAGACTTCTACTGACTACAAACCACCCATGTTCCTTCTTAGCTCTTTATGTCAAGGCCGCAGTTTCTCTTACGACATCCCGCAGCCTGGTTTTGGTGTGCTGAGTTCGATTCCCGGATCCGGCAAATTGTAATTAAGTTTTCCATTTGGAATTTCTCTGTAGTTGCCATGGAGTCTGGATTTGGATCGGTTGATGCTAATAGGCTCTACTACATGAAACTTAAACATAACTGGTGTATTGTGGGTGATGTGCTATTCAAGAATTCCATTTTTTATTTTACTGTTTCAATTTGAGCACCACGTTCAAAATATTGGTTGGTGCTCTAATGGGAATAGCTTTGGTTCTCAAACATAGGTGCTCTAAAAATAGGTTCTCAAACGGGATTGTTCCGTTAGTACACCTCTGCCTAACCCTATGGCGTGTACAGGCGTGATGTTATGTTGTATCATCACCGACTAGATATCTGTGTCAGTTTGCGTCAGTTTAAACCTGTTTTTAATGCGCCTATCTGTATTCTGACATGATTACTCGCTGTGCAACGCTTAAATATGGCTGCGTTGTTAGAGGCTTTGTGGCTATATGGCTATCATAGTGGCTATTTGGAAAGACGTGTGCGATGCAAATATGTGCATAGTTGTAGTGGAAACATTTCTAATGGTAGTCATAAGGAATGGTAATTATTTCTAGGCTTAAAGTGCGGTTTCCGTGGTATTGGAATGAATAGGGGCTTGGACAAAAAAATACTAATTATTCCATCAGATAGATTTCCAAAAAGTATTGAACACATATTATATTACTTTTTTCACATAAACAAAAAATAAAGACGATACAGGTGCTTCGAAAACTCGTGAACTCCTCGAAAACATCACATATCAGTACATTTTGTACCTGCAAATGACGTCACAACCAACTCATCATCTTTGAGGCGTTTTATCTCCGTCAATTTTCATTAATTTGATAAAACAAAAAACACTTATTCAATACTAATTAGAATCATATTTTTTTGACCCAGTCCGATTGCCTATGGCGCAAGTATCAGGGCAAGTATGAGGACAGTTTTGGGTATGATTGTGGATGGGTATAAGAGTAGAGGAAGAGCAAATAAACGATGAATGAACTGTGAGATGGATGATAATGGGCCGCGGGTAGTCCAACGGTTATCGCGGCCTCGACATAGAGGGCGAAGAAGGAACATGGGTGGTTTTTAGTCAGTATAAGTCTGACACTCCCTTTCGCTCTGCCCAAGAGCGGGAGGGGTTATTCGATGATTTTACACCCACCAAAAAAAAAAAGAAAGATGGATGATAATAATATGGCTGGAAAGGCGGTGGTCTGATAACATGACGAGAAATAGAGAATTATGGAAGACGAAGTCATGCTGCGCCAACCCCAAATGATTTGACGGGCAACACAATGATGATGATGATGTGTACTGGAATACTTCATACTCCAATCACTGATGTAATGCTTGAATCTTACAACATTGACAATACATACTATCTGTTGCCATTGGCTTCACCCGCTACAACTCGAAAATTATCCCACAGGAAGACAAAATGGGGTTAAAAACTATCCATATCCAAAGTATTAATACAGATAGTTTTATCTGTGTATACAATTTTATCCAAATCCGTTTAGTAGTTTTTGCGTGAATAAGTAACAAACATACACACTCACACACTCGCACACTCACAAACTTTCACCTTTATAATGTTAGTGTGGAGTGTGATAGTGTGAAGTGTGTTAGTGTGAAGTGTGATTGGTGTGATTCATATATGGAGGCACCGCAGTGCCCCCGCCAAGTCGAGCAATAAAGCGGCACGGCTGTACCATCCTTTTCTCGAAGCAGCTCAGGCCATTTTCGACATCCTATATCTTTGTTGTGCATAAAACTAGAAACCTGAAGTGCTTTTTGATTCACTGCATCACATTGGCCAATGCGAAGGCGATTAGCCATTAGAATTAGCTGTTTTACATTGACGAATGCGATACGATGGCAAAGTCAATCTATTTATTTAAAACATCAAAGTTTTTTAAGTAGGGATTGAATCAATTAACTGACTTGTGGTATTATATGGATCTCACTACTTTTTACGGTAGAAGAGCTGAGTTGCGCGACTTGTTTTTTTTACAAGTTTTGTTTTGGTATATATTTGGCTGCGGGGTGCTGTAAGAGATACCGCGGCCTTGACATAAAGGGCTAAGAAGGAACATGGCCGGTTTTTAGTCATTAGAAGTCTGACACTCCCTTTCGCTCTGCCCAAGAGCGGGAGGGGTTATTTGATAATTTTGGTATATGTTTATAGGCGAAAGTCTCAGTAAAAAAGGGCCTTCACAATAGTAAACGGCGTTTTGATAAGGCGCAAAATATATCAATTTATTACTGAACATAACTATCAAGAAACTATCGATATATAAACGATTAACCTACATAACATCTGTTTATTTCAATAGCCATTACATTAACAACCGCGATGTCATACTAACATGAACACAAACAATTAGTTTAACACTGTTATGCCTGCAGCGCTACGGCGTAGCACCGACCTCTGTACCGTAGACCCGTCGTAGACTGTTCGTAGAGGTCAGCAGACAATGTTTACGATATTGCAATGCACATCGAACCGCGTAGCAAACATTTCTATGTTTGCTACGCAGTTCGATATGCATTGTAATCGACCTTTATTAGACTATGTCATTGTGTTCTGTAAATTACTTATATATGTTTGTTCAGGTCCAATCTTTTTCATAATCAAGATTAAGGAAAGAACACAATCTTTTGACTGTCCGTGACTCGAAAAGCACGTTAAACTGTTGGTCCCGGCTGCCATATATAATATATTATTGACATCCAACCCCGAAAATAGTTGGGAAATGGCTAGGTCGATGACTTATATATTTTACATGGCGTGACTGCCTATTTGACCCCTTGGTAAAACAGGAAATTTAGTATATCTAGTAGAAAATTTCATAAATATAATTATATTAAACTGGCTCAATGCGACTTAGACTCGCGCATAGAAGCCAAGATCAAGATTCAAGATTTAATGGAACCTCTTTTAATTATATTAAAAAAACAACTACGAATACATCATACTTATACAACCTGGTGACAGGCAGACGGACAGTGCGCGGAGGCTTAGTAATAGGATCCCGTTGGTTAGCTACGGAACCCTAAAATAATTACATTCAGTCCAGTGAAATATCACTTTTCAGATTAACAAAACTTTCCCAAAAAAACACAACAACTACAAGTCACAGACAACACTCCTTTAACTAAAAGAAACCGTTTAAAAATAAATAAATTGCACCCCATTTTCAATAAAAGTCGCTTAGCAAGAATCCATCATTGATTCCCCACTGTAGCCTGCTATCGCTAGAATCGAACCCGAAAACAAACGGAGAGACGACCGGATCAAGGGTGATTGATCGACTTAGCTCGCCCGACAAGGGAACCTCATTCATTCACGAGAGTGAAGGCTGTACTGCGTTGTGATATTCTCTAAACATCACTTTGGGACTTGAAAAGTGAAGCCTTGATGATTTAGTTTGGCATTTCAGGATGAAGTTCAACTGGCATATTACAATAATAGGGATGTTTACTGACTTAAAAAATATGATTATAATTAGTCCGTCTTTTAGATTATAGAAAAATATTGGATACGTTTTTTTTTTGTTTTATCAAATCAAGGGGATTGTGCGTCCCATCGGGGCTGCGGGATGTTGTAAGAGATACCGCGGCCTCGACATAAAGGGCTAAGAAGGAACATGGGTGGTTTTTAGTCATTAGAAGTCTGACACTCCCTTTCGTTCTGCCCAAGAGCGGAATTATTTGATGATTTTACACCCGCCAAAAAAAAAGGGGGCTGTGACGTCACTCACCGGTAAAGAATGTCATACTAATGTCTTGGAAAATGACGACACACGAGTTTTCAAAGCCTTCATTGTTTGTTTACGTGAAAAAAGAAAAAATACGTGTCCAATATTTTTTCGAAATCTATCTGACGTACTAGGTATGTAATTAGATTTTTTTTGTTAACTACCCATTTATTGATACTGAAAACGGAATATTTGTCATGTTTACTTTATTTCGAGTTTCCGATTTCAGTATTGATAATTTATTGTGTTAGTGACCACGTCAATTTAAAAAACTTAAATGGCATACACAAGGTGATGGCGGAGGGCCCGTGTGTTGTGTGTTGTTCTATGACTTTCGGGAAATCAAGATTTTATTTTGGTTAAACCCAGTTAAACCATTTAAGTTAATCGACAGCTGTTAGTTCCTATACAAAGTTCAATTTTATTTTGCCTTTCAGAACGTAATCGGTGAAACCGCACGGGAGTTCTAACGTTTATTATGTTGCATCTTGTAAGTAAGTTTTTATTCTTCAAAAATGGGTACAGTCTATGGTGACAACAAATAAAGCCGGCTTTTGACCATGGCATGTATATTACATCTTGGGGTATAATATTTTATCGCTCGTCATACATTTTGTACGTGACCGTTCACACTGCGCTATAATATATATATATATATTAACTCTCAAAGGCGGGATGTAATATATAGCTCAAGATGATACATCCCATAATCAAAACCCGGCTAAGAGGTAGGTAGAAAGACGGTAACAGTTTCAAACACTTCTTTAATGAATCTATACGAAAGGTCAAGTTATATTATATTTAAGTCTGATGTAATATTGTTGAATTAGCGAGCAAAACTAAACCCGGGTATTGAACTCAGGAAGAAAAGATATCTTGCATTGATGAATATATATCTTCCTTTGATGAATAGATATCTTCCATTGATGAATAGATATCTTCCTTTGATGAATAGATATCTTCCTTTGATGAATAGATATCTTCCATTGATGAATAGATAGCTTCCTTTGATTAATAGATATCTTCTATTGATGAATAGATATCTTCCTTTGCCATTGGCTTGTGTTTTATAAGAGACAGATACACAATGATTTAGTAAGCAATAAGCAACAAAACAAACCCATTTAAAAACCAATTTTCCATTACGAACTTCACAAAAACTCTCTCACTTTCAGGCCCACAACAGTGAAAAGCGACCAACACAGCGTCCGCAGACCGCCAAGGATTAGATAAATAACAAGTTTGGACCAACTTTGTTATATTGGCTGGCCGACGATCCCCTATTTCGGCGCTAACTAGCTAACTTCCAATGAGACTCCTGTTTACTTTCTTTTGTGCTAAACTTTCCTTTGATTGTCAGGATGTGGGCTCTCGGATTAAGTGAAGGTTATTGGACGGATGCCCTTTTGTTTGTTTCTGTAACGGTACCTGGATTTGAAAGGGCTTGTAATGTTTCTAAAATCGTTTTAGACTCTATTTAATATTCACAGTGATTTGTCTACTTGAATTAAATTGGGAATGGAAGTTTGAATCGAAAATTGTCATTGATTGTTAATTCTGGCTGCGGGATGTTTAAAAGAGATACCGCGGCTCCGGACACAACAGGCTTAGAAGGAACATGGGTGGTTTTTAGTCAGTAAAAGTCTGACACTTCGTTCCGCTCAGTCTAGAAAGCGGGAGGAGTAATTTCATAATTTTTAATCCTACCTTCCTACAAAAAAAAATGGTGAGGCCTATAAGACAAGTCCTCTTACGTCCTCTTTAGAAATTTCTTCTGTATTTCGTGGGTACACAAACAGCCAGACCCGTAACAACTACATATCGGTCATACAAATATTTGTACCGTGCGGGGATGAAACCTGCGACTCGCGGCATAGCACCTAATCGCTTAGCCACTAAACCAACAGTGCCGTCAATTGTTTCTGTTTTAAGAATTATATTGAGCTCGTCTGATAGAAATAGGTCAGCTATATATCGCACTGAAACAACTTTTAACATCCATTTATGGCGTATCCATATATATATATACTCAACCTTTTAACATCATCAGCCTATCTGACCTCCACAACCCAGTTAATACTAAGTAATACGATACCTTTTGGTAAGACTGGTTGTCAGACTTTCAGGTCACTGACTACCTGTAACGACTGCCAAACATCTATTTATGGCAGCCGGGACGAACAGCTTGACGTGCTTTCCGAGGCACGGAGGAAACTCGCAATGTACCATCCACAGACCAACCTAGGCAAGTGCAGCTTAACTGAAAGATCGACCCGAGTGGCAGTTCTTATTAAGCTACGAGCTCCTCAACACTCTTTAAAACATGGACTGAAAATATAATAATAATAATAATAATAATAATAATTTATTTATTCTTTAAAATTAGACACAATAATGTTGAACAGTTTTAAATGCAGTTAGAATTAAGTACGATACATAATATGAGCAACTGTGCCCGAGCTAGGCTGAGCCTGTATTTCAGGTCACAGTTCTCTTCCCAGTGTTTTGAGCGGTATTAACAATGGTTGTACATTTAATTTCATTTCATTTAGCCGATTTCTAAATAAAAACATTATATATTATTAATTTCCAATAAAAAGTTAGTTTGGTGATTGTGAGTGTCGTGGTGTGGGTGTGTATTGTATTGTGAGTGCTGTGTTGTAGGTGTCTGTGTGTGTTGTGATGATTGTGTGTCTAGTGTTTGTGTTGAGTTTTAATACAATTTGTTTATTTTATCTTAATGTTTTTAGAAGATCCTCAGTGGTTTGGTAATCACATGTAAGCAGAAAGTTTAATAATTTGGTTTTGCATTCCTGTTTGTTTAGTGTGTAGAAGTTGAGTGTAGTATTAAGTTTGTTGTAAAGAAAAGGACCGCAAAAGCAAAAGAACCTATGTGTATACATGTGTTTAAACTGAATGGATCGTGATGCTACAGCATTGCGACGTCGTTTTAGCACAATACTCCGGTCTAATGGTGTAAGAGTGTGTTGTTTGAGGATGGTAGACATGATGAAGTGTTGGCGGACGGTAAGTAATTTCCAGGACTCGTATAATAAATATGTAGGGTAATATATGGGTCGAAAGGAGCCTACTTTAAGGACTGCCCGTTGAGCTATCTCTAGTGGAAGAAGAGTGGTCTTCGCAGCTCCACCCCAACATATAATGCAATATGTTAGTATCGATTGGCATAGTACCTTATAAACTTTTATTAGTATCGTAATGTCAGCCACATCTCGTAAGTTTTTAAAGACATATATTAATTTTCTCACCCTAGACTGAAGCAAAGCTATATGCGCATTGAAATTCAGAGATGAGTCTAAAACAACGCCCAAATATTTCACCTCAGATCTCCTAAGCAGAGAAGGACAAGTACAGGTACAGCTACAGTTTTTTGTGTGAATATCAGCAGAGTGTGATATCAGGGTTAGTTGTGTGGGAGGTTTACTAGGATATCTGATGTAGAATGGCATGTACAAAGTTTTCTCTGTGTTTAGGGTAAGAATATTTTGCTTCAGCCACTCAGACACCCTATCAAAGCCAGTTTGTGCAAGTCTGAAAGTTTTGTCCCACGTATCAGCAGAGAATAACAAAACCGTATCATCAGCATAAGATATTATAATGCCCTGGTCCAATTTTAAGCCACATAGGTCATTCAAATAAATTAAGAAAAGTGTGGGTCCTAGCACTGAACCTTGTGGGACACCAAAAGAGATAGGAAGATCTGTGCTAATGTAAGAGTCTATTTTCAGGCATTGTTTACGACCGCTTAGGTAATCCTGAAACAATTTGAGCTGCAAACCTCTTATTCCAAGACGTTCCAATTTAGCAAGTAGACGCGGGACGGACACCGTGTCGAACGCCTTGGCAAGGTCTATGAAGATGCCAAGTGCTTTATTGCCATCATCAAGATTCCTAATAACATAGTCAGTAAGTTTATGCACTGCATCTTCGGTTGACTTACCAGAGCGGAAACCAAACTGAGAAGAGGAGATTAAATTATTGCTTTCAAGATACCCAACAAGTCTATTATTAATTATTCTTTCTAGAATCTTAGAGAGAGCTGGTAGTATAGCAATAGGCCTGTAGTTACAAACATTGTGTTTATCACCTGACTTAAAAATAGGTACAACAATGGCTTTTTTAAGCACGTCCGGAAAAACACCCAGCCCAAGGCAAGCATTGAATATGTGACACAGAGGCTGAACAATTATGTATTTAATGGCTTTAAGTAAGCTGTTGGATATTTTATCATGTCCGACTGCGCTTGAGACTTTAAGTCCATTAATCAGTGTCAGAATCTCATGCTCATCTGTGTCTAACAATACAAACGAAGCATTATTGGTGTGATTTGAGACAGGAATATCAGTTGGATTTTGAACTACTGTTGAGTTAAGATGTTTATTGGCCAGTGAACTACCAACATTGGCAAAGTAATCATTTGCCTGGTTTATAGATGTTTGAGGACATTCACCGAGAAGGCTGGAGGAGCCCGATTTTGTTTTGTTTGTGTTGGTAATGGTTTTGATTACTTCCCAAAGCTTCTTATTGTTATTGCTATTTTTGTCCAATTCAGTCTTGTCATGTTCCCTCTTGAGTCTTTTTAACAAATTATTACAATGATTTCTATACCTAGTGTATGTTAGTTTTAGTATTTCATTATCGGGTGATGTCTGTGATTTTTTATGGAGGCGATCCCTATTTGCAATACACCTAAGCAATCCCGGTGTAATCCACGGTCTAATTATTAGTTTTTTACGAGCAATCTTAACAATCGTGGTATTTTCATTAATCGCATCCTGTAAGGTCTTAACAAGTCTGTCCATAGCCTGATTGGGATCTTCCATATCTCGAATGAAGCCAAAGTCTATATTCTTCAGTTGTTCAGAAATAGCTGCGATGTTAAGTTTAGTCATATGAGATTGATGATGTTTTTTATTTTGAACTTGATAAAGACAGAGTAGTACCGCGTTGTGATCTGTGACTGTGGAATTTAAGACAAAAGTATGCGATTTAAATCTTGTTTTAAGCAGGACGTGATCTAGACAGGTTTTACCTTGCCTTGTGGGAAAAGTGTGGGCAGGCAAGAATCCTTCAAAAGCTGTTGCGTTAAGGTATTCTGGTGCTTTGTTATCGTGCGATTGTGTTGTAATGTCTATGTTCAGGTCTCCAATTATAGCAGCAGATTTAATATTTTTTAAGGTAGTCAAAGTTGAGTTAAGGGATGATAAAAAAGGAGTCAAGTTGTTGTATGATGGTGAGCGGTACATTGCGATTATAGCTGTGTCATTATTTATCGTTATTATTAAACAGTTGCTATCCAAAAATGGTGGTTCAGTTATATTTACATTAAGCGATTCTTTATAATAGATTGTAATTCCATCGTTCTGGTTTTTATAATTCCGTGTTATGTGATACTTATAGCCAGGTAGGTTTGGTATTGTAAGATTGCACGATAGCCAGCACTCTGTTAGTATGATAACGTCGCACTCCATTTTCAATCTATGCAATAGGACAACTAGTTCGTCAAAATTACGAGAAATACTTCGAATATTTTGGGTTAGTATTTTTATGTTTGTTTTACTGTGTGAGACAAAACGATGACAGTCTTCAGCATCACAAACTCTGGAGTCTGATATGGTTAGGTCATCAATTTCTACGTCGGTATTAGCCATTTGTTACAATAAAAAATAAAGTGGACATAGAAATAATTGGCCCGAAATAACAGCAAATGCATAAACATTGAGGTGTGATTATCAGAATGTTAACGCTTGAGTCATAAAGCGAGCGCGTACCACTTCCGTATAGATACAGATAGGTAGTGGTGTAATGTTTAGGCGTGCATAAGATACTAAACGTTGAGAGGGAGTTCATTAAAGCTTGTAGTGTCATACTCATTCTTGTATAGCATCCTTTGCTCGCGCTAATTATGTGGTTATTAGCATTATGAATTAAGATGAGGCACGGAAAAACAGTATTTATCTTGATTAGACTGGTTTTACTAGTGTGTGTAGTAATATAAAGTGTAAAATATCTGTGAATAATTAAGGATATCGCCAGAGGCATATACGAAGAAAGTGAGGTTATGACGCGTACTAGTGAGCTAACACGGATTAAATACTTGATCCATTTATTGTTTGGGGACGATGTGTTTATTTTCTGCGGTGAGTGAGTCATTATCTTCAGTGGGATAGGGTAAGCAGTGTTAGTGGTGAAGGTATAAGTGTTATTTAAGTGTAATGTTCGTTTGTGTTTTATTTGGTGTTTAGAGTTAGTATTAATGTGTGCTGCTGTACAGACATATTTTTCAATTAAAATTAAGCATGCATAGTTATTATAAAACAGTAAAAATATAACATTCAATGAAAGACAATGCAAAACAAATGACATGTACAAAAGATTGATATTTAGTCAAATATCATTATTTTGATTCTTAAGTTCATTCAAGTGAACTTCGTTTTTGATACGGATGTAGGGTTTTCCTTCAGCTTTGCGTACATAAATATAACCATTTGAGGACCAGACAAACTTATACTCAGCGGTTTTTGCAAAGTCTCGCGCAAGGAATAAAAGACGCTTCATTTTAGCTGTGAGTAATTCTGAGATGTAGATTGGTTGTTTTGAAGTTCGAATGCCCATGTTGGTTGAGTTGAGTTGATCAGTGTGCTGTTTAGAGAGATTATACTTCTTGACTGCTTCTTGAAAATATTGTTTGGTCAAAGTGTTTGTAAATTCAACTGCTACTGTCGAACTGTTTGTGTCTTTCTTAGACGGTAACCTGGCGACATCACGTATATCGTTTCTATTTAATTCCTGATAGTTTACCGTCTTAGCCAAGTTAAAGACGTATCCAAACAGATCCGATTTCTTTTCGTTGTGGACTTTGGGTACATTTCTAACCTCCGTATATGATTTTAAACTCCCAATTTCGAGAGAATCGAGTTTTTCTTCCAGTGCCGATATGTGTAAATGCACTTGCTTACGCTCTCGTTCCAGTTGGTCTATTTTATCTTCGACTGCTTTAACATTAGTTGACAAGTGCGTAATCGAGTTGTCGATATCTATATTAGTTTTCTGTATGTTTTTGTTCTGCTCCTGAATGGATATCATGTATTCCTCCAACTTATCTAGACGATTGTTTTGAGAGACACGGATTTCATTCATCATGGACATTATTTCGTCTTTAAAAATTGAAAAATTATTGTTAGGTGTACAATCCTCATGCAAACGGGGTCTTTTACGTTGTGTTATGTTAGCTGGTGTGCTGATGTCACAGGAATCTATTTTATTCAGATCCGGTGCCGAGGTGGACATATTTGTTAAAGTTAGGTCGTTCGTTTTAGGTGGTGTTCTGTGTGTAGCCATTTTACTTGTAGTAGTCTTCTTAAATAAAGAGTATGATGATCGTAATTAGACGCTTTGGCCCTAGCAGAATACAGCTTTCAGTGGTCTACAGTGGAAACAGATGTACGTACACGATGGTCGAGTTGCGTTGCAGCGCTGCGTTGTAGGTACGTGAAGCATGTATCGGACGTCAGCGGGGTGGTAGGCTGGTTGCGGGGAGCAGGTGACTGTTGTACGATGACTGTCCGTTTGGTAGAATTTTTTTTAAAAGTTTTTTCACTGTATTTTATTCTTTCACTGATTTTGGATTAGCCTTGTTTACTTTTCTTGATAGCAGAGTTAATTGGCTAACTAGTACCGTCAACGACACACAGTAACGTTAACTTTTTATGACTTTTTGGATTTTAAAACCGAGAGCACAGTAAAAACGATACACTACTGTCAGATGCGTTCCAGGGAAGCAATAGTATCTCTTCTGCGTTATAACATTGAACATCTACCCCACAGGTGCCCATGTAACGCTCAGACATTGACACTTCACAAAGGACAGTTTCTGCTCTCATTAGCACCTTTTGGTTTCACATTTGATGTGGTAAAGTTTCCCTAAACAGGAAGAAAGGTAAACAAAGAGTTTTAGGTGCGTATCCCTAAAAGGTTACTACTGTAGCCCAAAGTTTTTTGCTGGTACAGTCAGCATCAGAAGTAGATTACCACTACTCAAAGTTTCAAAGCAAGTTTTTTAATAAAAACTTGTTAGATGTTATTCGTTACTAGCATTTTATTAAAGAGTAAGGAATATTTAAAAGAATAAACTACTGAAACATTAATAGTACATTACTGCCGCGGTCTATAATGACTACTTTGCTGGTCGCGCTGATGATGGCCGACAGCGCAGCGTAGCGCAGCTCCAGGCCGACACAGCGCGGTCAGCGGACAGCAAGGGCTGCAATGATGGCCAAGCTGTAAGGCCTAGAGCGTAGCTAGGCTAGCTCGAGGCAATCATAGCGTGACCAGCGAAGCAGTCATTGTGGGCCAAGGTTTGTATAGTGCTTTACTCAAAAATGCAAGTACCTAATCTAAATAAAACCAGCAAGTAATTTAAATAAAAAATATATTAATTAACTAGACTTTTAATTAAAATGACAATTATGAAAAGTACAGTTACTAAAATTCAACACCGACTTTCCCGGTTTGATATTACTGATAGTTTGCGATAATTCTAATGCGGTGTTTGACTGCTGGATTATTTCTTCATTTATTACTTCATTTAAATCTTTTTTTTTTTTACCTTTAGACGTACAAACAGCTGTGTTTTAAATAAAATCTTTTTGGAATTGATTTTTTAAAACGTTGAAACGTCAAAATAGCGGCCGGCAAAACATTGCCGGCCTGTTAGAGCGGCCAGCAAAACTTTGCCGGCCGCTCCTTGAAACAGACCGGCAAGGTCGACTTTGCTCAAACAAGTTTGTCAAAATAATGACAACATTACATGCATTTTTGAGTAATAGTACATTACTGCCGCGGTCTATAATGACTACTTTGCTGGTCGCGCTGATGATGGCCGACAGCGCAGCGTAGCGCAGCTCCAGGCCGACACAGCGCGGTCAGCGTGCAGCACTTGATGGACGAGCTGAGATAAAGGCCGAGACCGTAGGTCGAGGCCTTTACAGCGAGGACAGCAAGGGCTGCAATGATGGCCAAGCTGAAAGGCCTAGAGCGTAGCTAGGCTAGCTCGAGGCAATCATAGCGTGACCAGCGAAGCAGTCATTGTGGGCCAAGGTTTGTATAGTGCTTTACTCAAAAATGCAAGTACCTAATCTAAATAAACCAGCAAGTAATTTAAAAAAATATATATTGATTAACTAGAATTTTAATTAAAATGACAATTATGAAAAGTACAGTTACTAAAATTCAACACCGACTTTCCCGGTTTGATATTACTGATAGTTTACGATAATTCTAATGCGGTGTTTGACTGCTGGATTATTTCTTCATTTATTACTTCATTTAAATCTTTTTTTTTTTTACCTTTAGACGCACAAACAGCTGTGTTTTAAATAAAATCTTTTTGGAATTGATTTTTTAAAACGTGGCAAAACATTGCCGGCCTGTTAGAGCGGCCAGCAAAACTTTGCCGGCCGCTCTTTGAAACAGAACGGCAAGGTCGACTTTGCTCAAACAAGGTTGTCAAAATAATGATAACATTACATGCATTTTTGAGTAAAAATATTAACTGGAGTCCTGTGAATCAAATAATTAAAATTCTGTAATGTTAAGCTGCTTCTGTTGCTGACAATACTATTGCGCTTTAAACCTTATTACTCAAGGCATAATGGTGAAAAGTGATAACATAATAACAATTCGTTCGGGTCCATCTTTTGGTTAAGCTGTAATTACCTATGTTGATCCGTGGATGGGTGACCTCCCATTACATGTCGTGACCTCCGTACCTCGGAATCTCTGACAGTCGTAACTGATAACATAATCAGTGGCCCGCAAGGCCAGTCTTATCAATGGATATCGTATCACCTAGTACTAACTGGGTTGTGAAGGTCAGATAGGTAGTCGCTAAATGTAAAGGTGGACCGGACTGGACCGAACCAAGGTCGCGGGGCACAATAGAGATGTTTACTGATAAAAAAATATGATTCTAATTAGTCCGTCTGTTAGATTATTAAAATATAAATACGTATATGAATACGTATTTTTTGTTTTATCTTGTCAATAAAAATTGACGAAGATAAAACGCGTCAAAGATTTGAGTGGGGGTTCGTGACGTCACTCACCGGTAAAGAACGTCATACTTATGTCTTAGAATATGACGTGACACGAGTTTTCAAAGCACTGCATCGTCTTTATTGGTTGCTTACGTGAAAAAAGGAAATATACGTATCCACTATTTTTTGGAAATCTATCTGACGGACTAATTAGTTTTTTTTTGTTAACTGCCCTATTATACATAAAATAAACTACGTCTATGTGGTGAAAGCTGATTGTTCTTTTTTTATTCGTAATAATCGTTGTCCGTACAAACGAGTTTAAAAAGGCTAGTGCTATTTTAACATGGAATATTCTAGCTGTACTTGTTAAAATTACAAAAGAGTTATCGACCATCGTGTACCTACAGAAAAAAAACAAAAAAATTAATAGTAACATACGCGAACAGTCAAGTTATGACTGTTATAAAAATATAATATTCAGTTTGAAAACTATAACATACATTTATTTCAATATCAATAGATAGGCAGTCGCTCCAAATGAACATAACTTAACATCACGCTTGTAATACCCCAAAGCTTGGTCAGAGGCGGCTGCGGGTTGTTCGAAAGAGATACCGCGGCCTCGATACAAAGGGCTAAGAAGGAACATGAGTGGTTTTTAGTCAGTAGAAGTCTGACAGTCCCATCCGCTCTGCCCAGAGCGAGAGGCGGTTATTTGATGAATTCACACCCCCAAAAGAAAAAGGGGTTAGGAAGAGATGTAAATACCAAAGACCGAAGGTACACCCAAACGTAGTAGTATGTAGTAGGGGGTGAGCCCTTTTTATTTTATTTTTTTATTTGGGCTAAGTCCGCCACACAATTCTCAAACCACTGTAACTCCTGTGAGCCAGAATCAACAGTGGCGACCACAAGAAAAGCGCCGAGACAATGAAGCGCGACGAAGTCCCACAGAAACGATTTAACTGTCTTGGATCCCGCAACGAAATTAACCAGAAAAGAGGAGTAGGAAAACCATAATTTCCACTTCCCTCCATATCAGCAGGAGACAGAGCAGAACAAGGCCAATAGGCACACAGGGACGTATACAACTGGGATGAGCTCAGTTGCCTAGCACCACGGATATTATTGTCATTAATATTATTGGGTCCTAAGTTGTGAGCTGTTATATTTGATTCCAATAATAGGTATGACAAAAATGCTTGAACGGGGGGGGGGGGGGTGAGGGGTATTGCTCGCAGTTGCTGGGCACCAATACAGACCCTGTAGCTAAGAATGAGAAACTTCTGGTAAAAAAAACCCAATAACACTTAGCACGACTCGAGAATCGAACCCTTATGCTTAGTAGTCGCGCTTGTGACCACTACACCAACAAAGCAGTTCATGCCAGAGTGTCCCGACTAGTATTATAATTAACTAGCGGACGTCATGCGGTGTCACCCGCGTAGTTCCCGTTCCCATGAGAATACAGAGATAAAAAGTAACCTATGTTACTCAGGGTGAATGTAGCTTTCCAATGGTTAGAGAATTTTAGAAATCGGCGCAGTAGTTTTTGATTTTATTCATTACAAACATACATACACACATAAAAATATAAATTTTTCCTCTTCATAATATTAGTGTAGATGTAGATCATTTGGATTCGGTTAAACTGGAAGCCGACCCCAACATACATAGTTAGAAAACGGGAACGCTTAAAGCATATGACGGATTTCGAGACCAAAAATTATTAAAACTTACTAACATTTCACCATAATCCTATCCATATATCCGTCATTACTCATAATCATCACAGAATAATACGCGATATCATTCGTAAAAGGGTTTTACGAACTAATTTATTTTGGAGGAACTCTAATCCGGGTAACTCGCGGTCACATGTGATTATAATCCTTTGGACACTAGTTATTCATTGCTATATTAAGTGGAAATGGTATTGTACAGTGAGATTATTGTTCAGGTTTACATTTACAAAACTCACACCCTGATCAGGCATTTAGGCAGAAACTGCAGAAATCGACTGCGGGTGGACGAGGCAAAAGGACTATGATATAATGTCAGGATCGTGGCAGGTGGCGTTCTGTGGTTTCTGCCTACCCGAGTGCTTAAATTTGTCTAAATTAGTAGATCGACGAAATAGATACTTTGGAATTAATTCTTTACATTTGACTAAGTATAAGCTTTTGATCGCGGCCTTTGAGTCCGTGAAATTATTGTAAAATTCTGACTTTCCATATTTGAATCCGATTTTTATTAACAACTAGCTGATGCCAGCGGCTTCACCAGCTACAACTCGAAAATTATCCCACGGGAATATTAAATCAGGATAAAAACTATCCTATGTGTTAATACAAGTTATAAACTATCTGTGTACCAAACTTTATCCAAATCCGTTCAGTAATTTTTGCGTGAAGAAGTAACAAACATACACACTCACACACTCACAAACTTTCGGCTTTATAATATTGGTGTGATTTCAAGGGTTTTGGTTTTTTTTTTTTGAACCTAATTCTTTTTCTGAAACAAAGGTCCTCCTTATAAGATCAGCTATCAGCTAGTAAAAGTCTCGGCCAAATCCAGACATTTCAACATAGCAAACAGATTCCTTTTTTACATTGGAATCGAAGAGGATGAATGAGGACCTCATGCTTAACAAGGCAGTACAACTTTATTTTTCTTTAAAAATAAATCCAAGTAAAGATCAGAACAATAGGGTATCGGACAAAAAAATAATAATCAGTCCGTCAGATAGATTTTCAAAAAATATTGGACACGGTATTTTTTCTATTTTCACATAAACAAAAAATGAAGACGATACAATGCTTCGAAAACTCGTGAATTCCTCGAAAACGTCACATGGTAGTACATTTTTCACCAACAAATGACGTCACAACCCCCCACTCATGATCTTTGACGCGTCTTATCTTCGTCAATTTTTATTAATTTGATAAAACAAAAAACACGTATCCAATATTTTTGGACGGACGGACTAATTAGAATCATATTTTTTGACCCAGTCCGAACCCCTATTAACATTTTCTAGACGTCCGCTGCCAGTAGGTGCCTACTTACCTAATACCATTAACGCTATCTTATAAAGACCAAACAGCAAATATATACGGAGCCAAATACCGTATAGTGTCCATTTTCTCCTAATGCTCCCTTTATATTATCAGCATTAGTCTGTCTCAACCATTTCAAAGAGTAGTGTGCTTTTAACTAATTAAAGTCTGTTACGGGAAAATAAGCTGCATCGCGTCGTCAAACGAAAGCTTTCTATCCGGCTGTCCGACTGTACGGCGTCCGGCCGGACGCTTTCGTAAAAAGTACGTGTTTTTAAGTCTTGCCCACAACGTCTTGCGTTTAAGTGCAGGTTACATTGTGCTGCTGAACCTAGACGACAAAAAATGTAATTAGCCCGTCAGATAGTTTTCCGAAAAATATTGATATTTTTTTTATTCACGTAAACACAAAAAGAAGACGATGCAGTGCGTCGAAAACTCGTGTGACGACACATTTCAGTTCATTTTTTATCTCAATGTGACGTCACAAGCCCCCACTATCTTTCACGCATTTTTATCTTCGTTGATTTTTATTAATTTGATAGAACAAGAAACACGTAGCCAATATTTTTCGATAATCTAACTGACGGGACTGACTGTATATCTTTGACAGTCGTTAAAGTAGAAAGTCCGACAAACAGTCTTACCTTTGGTATCGTATTACGCAGTACTGTATGGGTTGTGGAGTCAGATATGCTGTCGCTCCATGATGCATATGGAATGAAACCTTATTATTGCATCAAAAGGTAGAGCCAGTCCAAACGCTGTCAAATTCGCATAATACAAAAATAATAAAGGATTTAATGGCGTAGACTATGCCAGGAGTCATCACAACGTGACGGTAACCACGTGAATGAAACAAACCGCGTCACGAGTGGCATCGTCCGAAGTCGTGAACAAGGCGTTACGCATGTTCTAGTAATTTGTAATGTTTCCTTAGCTTGCTTTTGCTTCATGTGTTGATACTCGTATTAACTTCGGTTTTTTTTTTCGCTTTGGTGGTGAAACGCCATTTTTATGTTTGGAAATATTTTATTAATTACCGACGACACGGTTGGCGCAGTGGTTCAGGCAATGGACTGCTGCGTTGTGTGTCGCGGGTTAGATCCCCGCACGGAACAAATATTTGTATGGCCTACAGATAGTTATTCCGAGTCTGGGTATTTGTGTATGTGACTTTAAATGTTTGTGAACGCACCCACGATACAGAAGAAAGTCCAAGTGTGTTTGAAACGTTAAAAAAAAAAAAGATTATGGTACTGGTAAGTTTTGTGGTAGATGCATGTGCATTTTATCACTGTGTAAGATGAACGTAGGTGTACACTGCTCATCCTGTTCTAGTTCCATTGACTACAATTCTTCTTTAAATGAAAGGAGTTTAAATCAACTTTGGAATGATGAAAAATCCGTGCGTCAGAGAGCAAGCTAAGCAGTTATGTTATTCCCGGATGTGATTGAGATGTGATGATTCGCAGATATTCGTAGAAGTAGTCTGAAAAGAGGTAACACGTGGTAGTTCTTACGCGTCTTTGCGTAGAACGTGCGATCGCTAGATAGGCCGCACTTGGTGACGGGGCCCGTTGGGTATGGCGGGCTGATGCCAGTCGCACGGATACGGTACGCGTGAATGCTCGAAGCTCTTGGGCCCCCGACCCATAGCAGTAGTAGAAATAGTGGGTGTTTTCAGTTGGTTAAGAGTCCGGCCTAACCCTCTTCACTGACCCCAGACGTAAGGTATCCATGACCATTATTTTTTCCTACTTTAACAAGGGGTAATCTGAAGCAAAGTATATCGTGTTTTACAATAAGTGACGGATCGGGCAAAGTGTGTTTTACCAGACCACGGCGAAGCCCAAAAGGAAGGTTATTCGATTAGGAATTTTTGAGTAGCAAACACAGAGCCTGGATTAGAGCTGGTTGATGGCAATAGGCTCGCCCCCTATTACATGCGACTTCAAAACATGACTATTAGGTACACCTCTACCGAACCGTTTAGGGATTACAAGGTGTGATGTTCAAATATCTTGAAACCAAACACAAACGTCAGCTTACCGGAATCTTTATCCCTATTTTTTTTTGACGGGTGGAAAATCATCAAATAGCCCCGCTCCTGGGCAGAGCGAAAGGGAGTGTCAGACTTCTACTGACTAAAACCACCTGTTGTGTATGTGTGCTTACTACGTCTATGTGTGCGTGGCTGCGCCCCCGCCATAATCCATTAGCAAATAAATCAGTGTGTCAATAGCTGTCCTGTGTTTCACTTGTCTCCCGTATGAAGACCTCAACACCACCCTTGTTCCTTCTTCGCCCTATATGTCGAAGCCCCGGTAACTTGTGAACAACCCGCAGCTCGAATCTTTATCACTTAACTCAATTTTATCAGCCACTGAAAAAATACATAACTAAGTGTACTCAATATTCTTATTTCGTACATTTCAGTTGTAATATCGTAGCTGCAGAACGTTATTGGAGCTGCATTTGCAAGATGATTTTGCCGTATTTAAGCGCTGGCAACATTCCAAGAGATAGGAGCGGTACACTTTCAAATATTTAGACAATATCTACAGTATTAGATGTTTAGGTTATGACTCGATAAGATGAGTTTTCGTTGGAATTGGAAATAAACTAGTAATTGAGATTTTGCTTGTGGATTGGTGCGTTGTGATCAAAGAGATTGCAGGTTCAATAGAGTAGAGAAGTTATCAGAAGATAGCCACAGTTTCCATTGTAAAAGGAGTATTTTAATTCTATTACTGCAATAATAGAATTAAAATACTCCATTTCGGACTCAACCATAACTGGCAAAAAAAACCCTCTGACTAACCCATCACACTACCATTCATCATCATTATCATCATCAGCCATAAGACGTCCACTGCTGGACAAAAGCCTCCCCCATAGAACGCCATAACGGCAATCTGCCGTTTGCATCCACCGGTTGCCCGCGACTCTCACGATATCGTCGGTCCACCTGGTGGGAGGCCTACCAACGCTGCGTCTTCCGGTTCGTGGTCGCCACTCGAGAACCTTTCTTCCCCATCGGTTGTCGGTTCTTCGAGCGATGTGGCCTGCCCATTGCCATTTCAACTTGCATATTCTGAGAGCTATGTCGGTGACCCTGGTTCCTCGGCGAATTTCCTTATTTCGGATATTGTCGCACAAAGAAACTCCGAGAATAGCTCTCTCAGTGGCTCGTTGTGTGACTCTGACTCTTTTTTAACAGGCCAGCAGTTAAGGACCATGTCTCTGTGATATAAGTCATCACTAGCAACACACACTGGTTATACACCCTCGTCTTAAGACACTGCGGAATTTTGGACGAAAAGATGTCGCGTAGTTTCCCGAACGCTGCCCATCCATTTTGGATTCTTCGGGCTCGGCGCACACTACCAGCCACAGATGACTCTGCCCTGGAGTGTTGTGAATTTCTTAATATTGTAAGCCTTGCAGATTCCTTGACGCTTGTTAACTTTTTATCTTGTTTTGATATGGTGTCCTGCCTGTTCTGTTAGTTGCACATCACAGGAAATTTTGGATGCTACTGAAAGTGCCAAAGTCATCGCCAAATGGGCTGGTTCAATTTTAATTGCTCTCAATTTAATTTGATCCTGGTTAGGTTTAATAGGAATGTTTACTGACTAAATAAACGTGATTCTAATTAGCCCGTCTGCTAGATTTTCGAAAATTATTGGATATGTATTTTTTGTTTTATCAAATCAATAAAAAGCGTGCAAAACGCGTCAAAGATTTGAGTATGGGTTTGTGACGTCACTCACCGGTAAAAAATGTCATTTAGTATGACATTTTGACGTCTTAGAATATGACGTCACACGAGTTTTCAAAGCACTGTATCGTCTTCATCTATCTGTTTACGTGAAAATAAAAATACGCGTCCAATATTTATTGGAAATCTATCTGACGGACTAATTAGATCGGGCAAAGTATTATTAGATTTTTCCATCAGGTATTTCTTAGTACACGGAGTCTGGATTTGGGGCTTGGTTGATGGCAATAAGCTCGCTTCATATACCATAAAAGCTGGCGAAATTTGGGTGCACTATTAAGTACACTTCTGCCTAACTCTCCCGGGTTTTCAGGCGTGATATCATAGCCTGTGAACATAAAGGGTGTAAAAGTACCTTTAGCGGACTGAGTCTGTATCACCAACTGCTGGTTCTAAAACTTGAGACTAAGCTACAAATCCAAACGCGCTGATGATCGTTGGTAGACTGACATTTTAATACAGAATAACAAAAGAGTATAAAAATAAACCTATTCTATATTTAAAGAAACACTATTTCAAAATATATTAAAAAGTAAATATCTATAAAAAAGGTGCGTTGCGCACATTCCTTCCCCCCAAAGTTAAGCCCTCAGCTTGAGCAGCTTCTTCAAGGGCCTTCTCAGAGTGCCCGCTGCAGTCCTGACGTCCGCCACTCGGATTACCCCATCGCGGCCCGGGTAAGTCGCTGAGATGCGTCCTCTCGGCCAGGAGCCCCTCGGTAGGTTGCCGTCAGCCACCAGGACCAGATCGCCCACAGCCAACTCTGGAACATCGCCTTGCCCGGGTCTGGGAATAAGATTCGGCAAGTATTCTTTAACCCAGCGCTGCCAGAAGTGGTCCACCAGTCTGACCGCTTTGCGCCAGCCACTTCTTGACACCAGATCTCGGTCCGTCAATGTTGCTGGTATAGGACGCCCCGACGAAGCTGCAAGGAGAAAATGATTTGGAGTGAGCGCCTCTTCGCTGCCAGGCTCTACCGAGACGTGCGTCAGGGGTCGGGAGTTGATGAGCCCTTCTGCTTCTGCCAGCACGGTTCGGAGAACTTCTTCCGTTGGAGCACGCTCGGTGAGGGTCACTCGGAGTGCTGTCTTCACACTTCTCACCAGTCGCTCCCATACTCCACCCATAAACGGAGCCGACGGAGGAATGAAACGCCAGCTGATTTTCTCCGACGCGGCATACTCCAAAGCTGCGTCCCCATAGAGTGCGCGGAGTTCTCTTCTTGCCCCGATGAAAGCAGTGCCATTGTCAGACCAGATCTCAGACGGCGCTCCTCTACGAGCCACGAAGCGCCGAAGACTCATAACGGCAGAATCCGTCGACAAGCTTCCAACAACGTCCAAATGGATGGCGCGGACGACTAGGCACGTGTACAAAGCGACCCATCTCTTCTCCCGTCTTCGGCCAATAGTCACCTGAACTGGCCCGAAGTAGTCTAGCCCAGTGAATGTAAAGGGGCGCTTGTGGTGAGCTAAACGTGCCTCCGGTAGATTTCCAGTAGGCGGCTGGAACTTCTCTGCTCGGTGAATGCGGCATAGCTGGCAACGGAAGGCAATGGAACGGACGACGTTCCTTAAGCCGAGCAAGTAGAATTTCTGGCGAAGCTCGTTGACCACGGTCTCCGTGTTGGCATGGGCGGCTCGGCGGTGGTGGTGGTCCACCAGTAGCTGGACGGCAGGATGCTTCCCATCAAGGACGATGGGGTTCTTTGTGGCTTCAGGCACTCCCGAGGCTGCGGCAATACGGCTG
This sequence comes from Diarsia rubi, assembly GCA_932274075.1. Classification (NCBI taxonomy): domain Eukaryota; kingdom Metazoa; phylum Arthropoda; class Insecta; order Lepidoptera; family Noctuidae; genus Diarsia; species Diarsia rubi. The sequence continues at coordinate 14,771,022 of OW026413.1, forward strand.
GATAGGCGTAGGAGGCCCTCTTCATCCACAATCAGTGACAGCCGGAACAGCCGACTGGTGCGAGGTATGAGCAGGGGTGGGAGGCTGCTCAGACGCATCATTTCATCGGGAAATGAGTCCAGCTGTGCCTGGCGCAAAATGTGCGTCTCGGCCAGGTGCATATCGGCAGCTGTCTCATGCGTCGAGTGTGGAGAGCCAAAAGAGCTTGACGGCTGGAAAGAAAATGTTAATATCCCCCCTTGCTCGCGCACTAAATTCTCTACGTGAAACCCCCTTCGTGATAAGGAATGGATTCTAATCTGAGTTAGATATTTATGAGCTCTATAAGTTGCTCGTACCAATCTCAGCCAAGAGCTAAACCGCTTGGGATCAGCTGAGACAGGCACATGCCTCTCAACATTATTGATGAGGTGAACTGCTGTTATGGTATGTATCGGGTTCCTACTTTCTTCTGTTATGATTGGGTTTTCTGAGGGACTACTAGGCTCAGTAGGCCAGTCAGAAGAAAGCAAGAATTCTGGACCAGTGATCCAGCGAGACTCTTGGGTTAACGTAGTGCGTTTTAACCGGGTTGCATCGTCAGCGACGTTCAACTCGCTAGGCACCCATCGCCAATCACTGGCACTCGTTAGCTCCAGGATCTCGCCGACTCTGTGCGAAACAAATGGCTTGAATGAGCGGGCCTCGCTTCGTAACCAACTCAACACCGTCCTTGAATCGCACCACAAAACTTGCCTGACGGGTCTGAAACGATGAGAGTCGCAGATTGTTGAAGCGAGGCGCGCGGCGATCAAAGCTCCCTGCAGCTCCAACCTCGGAATCGACACCGGCTTTAGGGGAGCTACACGGACCTTGCTGCAAACCAGTGCGAGCTTGACGTCTCCATCCTTAAGCACAAACCGCCAGTAAGCTACTGCAGCAAAGGCAGACTCGCTGGCGTCGGAAAAAATATGAAGCTCGCAGTGATTCACTTCACAGTCTGCTAGGCAGTAGCAGCGTGGAATCCGTAATTCGGCAACCCCGAATAAATCCTGAAACCATAGTCTCCACGCTGCACTGTCCCGCTGTGAAAGTTCTTCATCCCACTTTCGAGGCCGACATCTCTAGTGAACTGGAACACGACGATCCAAAGCTTGCCATCATTCAGACTATAACGGCCAGGCAAGTTATCGAATCTGGACTGGTCAAGACTGCTGGGAACAAGACTAAATTACGAATTGCGATCCTAGAATACGCTAAAAATGTGATAAAACTGAGACCAAGAAGACAAGAGGGCACGAATCTGTTTTCAATCCTTAGGCAGGACTCGGGTATACAGGCCTCGAAAGATACGACAAGTACAGAGGCCGGTACATCACGAACCTCGAGTAGACAAGATAGGGAAACACCATCTCCCCATCCTGGGAGCAATCCTCAATCTCATAATAGTGATGATGATACCTTCGACGACGAAATCATCCCTGATCCTCTTGCTAATGATATTAGTAAACAGTTTCCGGCTCTCCCACGAACGCCCTGTCCCAAAGTCTTGTTTATTTGTACTCTTCAGTATAAGTACCTTAATAGCTTATTTACTACAGATAGGACATCTTTCCCTAAGCGATGGAACAGCATGAAAAAATATGAAGCTCGCAGTGATTCACTTCACAGTCTGCTAGGCAGTAGCAGCGTGGAATCCGTAATTCGGCAACCCCGAATAAATCCTGAAACCATAGTCTCCACGCTGCACTGTCCCGCTGTGAAAGTTCTTCATCCCACTTTCGAGGCCGACATCTCTAGTGAACTGGAACACGACGATCCAAAGCTTGCCATCATTCAGACTATAACGGCCAGGCAAGTTATCGAATCTGGACTGGTCAAGACTGCTGGGAACAAGACTAAATTACGAATTGCGATCCTAGAATACGCTAAAAATGTGATAAAACTGAGACCAAGAAGACAAGAGGGCACGAATCTGTTTTCAATCCTTAGGCAGGACTCGGGTATACAGGCCTCGAAAGATACGACAAGTACAGAGGCCGGTACATCACGAACCTCGAGTAGACAAGATAGGGAAACACCATCTCCCCATCCTGGGAGCAATCCTCAATCTCATAATAGTGATGATGATACCTTCGACGACGAAATCATCCCTGATCCTCTTGCTAATGATATTAGTAAACAGTTTCCGGCTCTCCCACGAACGCCCTGTCCCAAAGTCTTGTTTATTTGTACTCTTCAGTATAAGTACCTTAATAGCTTATTTACTACAGATAGGACATCTTTCCCTAAGCGATGGAACAGCATGAAAAAATATGAAGCTCGCAGTGATTCACTTCACAGTCTGCTAGGCAGTAGCAGCGTGGAATCCGTAATTCGGCAACCCCGAATAAATCCTGAAACCATAGTCTCCACGCTGCACTGTCCCGCTGTGAAAGTTCTTCATCCCACTTTCGAGGCCGACATCTCTAGTGAACTGGAACACGACGATCCAAAGCTTGCCATCATTCAGACTATAACGGCCAGGCAAGTTATCGAATCTGGACTGGTCAAGACTGCTGGGAACAAGACTAAATTACGAATTGCGATCCTAGAATACGCTAAAAATGTGATAAAACTGAGACCAAGAAGACAAGAGGGCACGAATCTGTTTTCAATCCTTAGGCAGGACTCGGGTATACAGGCCTCGAAAGATACGACAAGTACAGAGGCCGGTACATCACGAACCTCGAGTAGACAAGATAGGGAAACACCATCTCCCCATCCTGGGAGCAATCCTCAATCTCATAATAGTGATGATGATACCTTCGACGACGAAATCATCCCTGATCCTCTTGCTAATGATATTAGTAAACAGTTTCCGGCTCTCCCACGAACGCCCTGTCCCAAAGTCTTGTTTATTTGTACTCTTCAGTATAAGTACCTTAATAGCTTATTTACTACAGATAGGACATCTTTCCCTAAGCGATGGAACAGCATGAAAAAATATGAAGCTCGCAGTGATTCACTTCACAGTCTGCTAGGCAGTAGCAGCGTGGAATCCGTAATTCGGCAACCCCGAATAAATCCTGAAACCATAGTCTCCACGCTGCACTGTCCCGCTGTGAAAGTTCTTCATCCCACTTTCGAGGCCGACATCTCTAGTGAACTGGAACACGACGATCCAAAGCTTGCCATCATTCAGACTATAACGGCCAGGCAAGTTATCGAATCTGGACTGGTCAAGACTGCTGGGAACAAGACTAAATTACGAATTGCGATCCTAGAATACGCTAAAAATGTGATAAAACTGAGACCAAGAAGACAAGAGGGCACGAATCTGTTTTCAATCCTTAGGCAGGACTCGGGTATACAGGCCTCGAAAGATACGACAAGTACAGAGGCCGGTACATCACGAACCTCGAGTAGACAAGATAGGGAAACACCATCTCCCCATCCTGGGAGCAATCCTCAATCTCATAATAGTGATGATGATACCTTCGACGACGAAATCATCCCTGATCCTCTTGCTAATGATATTAGTAAACAGTTTCCGGCTCTCCCACGAACGCCCTGTCCCAAAGTCTTGTTTATTTGTACTCTTCAGTATAAGTACCTTAATAGCTTATTTACTACAGATAGGACATCTTTCCCTAAGCGATGGAACAGCATGAAAAAATATGAAGCTCGCAGTGATTCACTTCACAGTCTGCTAGGCAGTAGCAGCGTGGAATCCGTAATTCGGCAACCCCGAATAAATCCTGAAACCATAGTCTCCACGCTGCACTGTCCCGCTGTGAAAGTTCTTCATCCCACTTTCGAGGCCGACATCTCTAGTGAACTGGAACACGACGATCCAAAGCTTGCCATCATTCAGACTATAACGGCCAGGCAAGTTATCGAATCTGGACTGGTCAAGACTGCTGGGAACAAGACTAAATTACGAATTGCGATCCTAGAATACGCTAAAAATGTGATAAAACTGAGACCAAGAAGACAAGAGGGCACGAATCTGTTTTCAATCCTTAGGCAGGACTCGGGTATACAGGCCTCGAAAGATACGACAAGTACAGAGGCCGGTACATCACGAACCTCGAGTAGACAAGATAGGGAAACACCATCTCCCCATCCTGGGAGCAATCCTCAATCTCATAATAGTGATGATGATACCTTCGACGACGAAATCATCCCTGATCCTCTTGCTAATGATATTAGTAAACAGTTTCCGGCTCTCCCACGAACGCCCTGTCCCAAAGTCTTGTTTATTTGTACTCTTCAGTATAAGTACCTTAATAGCTTATTTACTACAGATAGGACATCTTTCCCTAAGCGATAGAACAGCATGAAAAAATATGAAGCTCGCAGTGATTCACTTCACAGTCTGCTAGGCAGTAGCAGCGTGGAATCCGTAATTCGGCAACCCCGAATAAATCCTGAAACCATAGTCTCCACGCTGCACTGTCCCGCTGTGAAAGTTCTTCATCCCACTTTCGAGGTCGACATCTCTAGTGAACTGGAACACGACGATCCAAAGCTTGCCATCATTCAGACTATAACGGCCAGGCAAGTTATCGAATCTGGACTGGTCAAGACTGCTGGGAACAAGACTAAATTACGAATTGCGATCCTAGAATACGCTAAAAATGTGATAAAACTGAGACCAAGAAGACAAGAGGGCACGAATCTGTTTTCAATCCTTAGGCAGGACTCGGGTATACAGGCCTCGAAAGATACGACAAGTACAGAGGCCGGTACATCACGAACCTCGAGTAGACAAGATAGGGAAACACCATCTCCCCATCCTGGGAGCAATCCTCAATCTCATAATAGTGATGATGATACCTTCGACGACGAAATCATCCCTGATCCTCTTGCTAATGATATTAGTAAACAGTTTCCGGCTCTCCCACGAACGCCCTGTCCCAAAGTCTTGTTTATTTGTACTCTTCAGTATAAGTACCTTAATAGCTTATTTACTACAGATAGGACATCTTTCCCTAAGCGATGGAACAGCATGAAAAAATATGAAGCTCGCAGTGATTCACTTCACAGTCTGCTAGGCAGTAGCAGCGTGGAATCCGTAATTCGGCAACCCCGAATAAATCCTGAAACCATAGTCTCCACGCTGCACTGTCCCGCTGTGAAAGTTCTTCATCCCACTTTCGAGGCCGACATCTCTAGTGAACTGGAACACGACGATCCAAAGCTTGCCATCATTCAGACTATAACGGCCAGGCAAGTTATCGAATCTGGACTGGTCAAGACTGCTGGGAACAAGACTAAATTACGAATTGCGATCCTAGAATACGCTAAAAATGTGATTAAAACTGAGACCAAGAAGACAAGAGGGCACGAATCTGTTTTCAATCCTTAGGCAGGACTCGGGTATACAGGCCTCGAAAGATACGACAAGTACAGAGGCCGGTACATCACGAACCTCGAGTAGACAAGATAGGGAAACACCATCTCCCCATCCTGGGAGCAATCCTCAATCTCATAATAGTGATGATGATACCTTCGACGACGAAATCATCCCTGATCCTCTTGCTAATGATATTAGTAAACAGTTTCCGGCTCTCCCACGAACGCCCTGTCCCAAAGTCTTGTTTATTTGTACTCTTCAGTATAAGTACCTTAATAGCTTATTTACTACAGATAGGACATCTTTCCCTAAGCGATGGAACAGCATGAAAAAATATGAAGCTCGCAGTGATTCACTTCACAGTCTGCTAGGCAGTAGCAGCGTGGAATCCGTAATTCGGCAACCCCGAATAAATCCTGAAACCATAGTCTCCACGCTGCACTGTCCCGCTGTGAAAGTTCTTCATCCCACTTTCGAGGCCGACATCTCTAGTGAACTGGAACACGACGATCCAAAGCTTGCCATCATTCAGACTATAACGGCCAGGCAAGTTATCGAATCTGGACTGGTCAAGACTGCTGGGAACAAGACTAAATTACGAATTGCGATCCTAGAATACGCTAAAAATGTGATAAAACTGAGACCAAGAAGACAAGAGGGCACGAATCTGTTTTCAATCCTTAGGCAGGGCTCGGGTATACAGGCCTCGAAAGATACGACAAGTACAGAGGCCGGTACATCACGAACCTCGAGTAGACAAGATAGGGAAACACCATCTCCCCATCCTGGGAGCAATCCTCAATCTCATAATAGTGATGATGATACCTTCGACGACGAAATCATCCCTGATCCTCTTGCTAATGATATTAGTAAACAGTTTCCGGCTCTCCCACGAACGCCCTGTCCCAAAGTCTTGTTTATTTGTACTCTTCAGTATAAGTACCTTAATAGCTTATTTACTACAGATAGGACATCTTTCCCTAAGCGATGGAACAGCATGAAAAAATATGAAGCTCGCAGTGATTCACTTCACAGTCTGCTAGGCAGTAGCAGCGTGGAATCCGTAATTCGGCAACCCCGAATAAATCCTGAAACCATAGTCTCCACGCTGCACTGTCCCGCTGTGAAAGTTCTTCATCCCACTTTCGAGGCCGACATCTCTAGTGAACTGGAACACGACGATCCAAAGCTTGCCATCATTCAGACTATAACGGCCAGGCAAGTTATCGAATCTGGACTGGTCAAGACTGCTGGGAACAAGACTAAATTACGAATTGCGATCCTAGAATACGCTAAAAATGTGATAAAACTGAGACCAAGAAGACAAGAGGGCACGAATCTGTTTTCAATCCTTAGGCAGGACTCGGGTATACAGGCCTCGAAAGATACGACAAGTACAGAGGCCGGTACATCACGAACCTCGAGTAGACAAGATAGGGAAACACCATCTCCCCATCCTGGGAGCAATCCTCAATCTCATAATAGTGATGATGATACCTTCGACGACAAAATCATCCCTGATCCTCTTGCTAATGATATTAGTAAACAGTTTCCGGCTCTCCCACGAACGCCCTGTCCCAAAGTCTTGTTTATTTGTACTCTTCAGTATAAGTACCTTAATAGCTTATTTACTACAGATAGGACATCTTTCCCTAAGCGATGGAACAGCATGAAAAAATATGAAGCTCACAGTGATTCACTTCACAGTCTGCTAGGCAGTAGCAGCGTGGAATCCGTAATTCAGCAACCCCGAATAAATCCTGAAACCATAGTCTCCACGCTGCACTGTCCCGCTGTGAAAGTTCTTCATCCCACTTTCGAGGCCGACATCTCTAGTGAACTGGAACACGACGATTCAAAGCTTGCCATCATTCAGACTATAACGGCCAGGCAAGTTATCGAATCTGGACTGGTCAAGACTGCTCGGAACAAGACTAAATTACGAATTGCGATCCTAGAATACGCTAAAAATGTGATAAAACTGAGACCAAGAAGACAAGAGGGCACGAATCTGTTTTCAATCCTTAGGCAGGACTCGGGTATACAGGCCTCGAAAGATACGACAAGTACAGAGGCCGGTACATCACGAACCTCGAGTAGACAAGATAGGGAAACACCATCTCCCCATCCTGGGAGCAATCCTCAATCTCATAATAGTGATGATGATACCTTCGACGACGAAATCATCCCTGATCCTCTTGCTAATGATATTAGTAAACAGTTTCCGGCTCTCCCACGAACGCCCTGTCCCAAAGTCTTGTTTATTTGTACTCTTCAGTATAAGTACCTTAATAGCTTATTTACTACAGATAGGACATCTTTCCCTAAGCGATGGAACAGCATGAAAAAATATGAAGCTCGCAGTGATTCACTTCACAGTCTGCTAGGCAGTAGCAGCGTGGAATCCGTAATTCGGCAACCCCGAATAAATCCTGAAACCATAGTCTCCACGCTGCACTGTCCCGCTGTGAAAGTTCTTCATCCCACTTTCGAGGCCGACATCTCTAGTGAACTGGAACACGACGATCCAAAGCTTGCCATCATTCAGACTATAACGGCCAGGCAAGTTATCGAATCTGGACTGGTCAAGACTGCTGGGAACAAGACTAAATTACGAATTGCGATCCTAGAATACGCTAAAAATGTGATAAAACTGAGACCAAGAAGACAAGAGGGCACGAATCTGTTTTCAATCCTTAGGCAGGGCTCGGGTATACAGGCCTCGAAAGATACGACAAGTACAGAGGCCGGTACATCACGAACCTCGAGTAGACAAGATAGGGAAACACCATCTCCCCATCCTGGGAGCAATCCTCAATCTCATAATAGTGATGATGATACCTTCGACGACGAAATCATCCCTGATCCTCTTGCTAATGATATTAGTAAACAGTTTCCGGCTCTCCCACGAACGCCCTGTCCCAAAGTCTTGTTTATTTGTACTCTTCAGTATAAGTACCTTAATAGCTTATTTACTACAGATAGGACATCTTTCCCTAAGCGATGGAACAGCATGAAAAAATATGAAGCTCGCAGTGATTCACTTCACAGTCTGCTAGGCAGTAGCAGCGTGGAATCCGTAATTCGGCAACCCCGAATAAATCCTGAAACCATAGTCTCCACGCTGCACTGTCCCGCTGTGAAAGTTCTTCATCCCACTTTCGAGGCCGACATCTCTAGTGAACTGGAACACGACGATCCAAAGCTTGCCATCATTCAGACTATAACGGCCAGGCAAGTTATCGAATCTGGACTGGTCAAGACTGCTGGGAACAAGACTAAATTACGAATTGCGATCCTAGAATACGCTAAAAATGTGATAAAACTGAGACCAAGAAGACAAGAGGGCACGAATCTGTTTTCAATCCTTAGGCAGGACTCGGGTATACAGGCCTCGAAAGATACGACAAGTACAGAGGCCGGTACATCACGAACCTCGAGTAGACAAGATAGGGAAACACCATCTCCCCATCCTGGGAGCAATCCTCAATCTCATAATAGTGATGATGATACCTTCGACGACAAAATCATCCCTGATCCTCTTGCTAATGATATTAGTAAACAGTTTCCGGCTCTCCCACGAACGCCCTGTCCCAAAGTCTTGTTTATTTGTACTCTTCAGTATAAGTACCTTAATAGCTTATTTACTACAGATAGGACATCTTTCCCTAAGCGATGGAACAGCATGAAAAAATATGAAGCTCACAGTGATTCACTTCACAGTCTGCTAGGCAGTAGCAGCGTGGAATCCGTAATTCAGCAACCCCGAATAAATCCTGAAACCATAGTCTCCACGCTGCACTGTCCCGCTGTGAAAGTTCTTCATCCCACTTTCGAGGCCGACATCTCTAGTGAACTGGAACACGACGATCCAAAGCTTGCCATCATTCAGACTATAACGGCCAGGCAAGTTATCGAATCTGGACTGGTCAAGACTGCTGGGAACAAGACTAAATTACGAATTGCGATCCTAGAATACGCTAAAAATGTGATAAAACTGAGACCAAGAAGACAAGAGGGCACGAATCTGTTTTCAATCCTTAGGCAGGACTCGGGTATACAGGCCTCGAAAGATACGACAAGTACAGAGGCCGGTACATCACGAACCTCGAGTAGACAAGATAGGGAAACACCATCTCCCCATCCTGGGAGCAATCCTCAATCTCATAATAGTGATGATGATACCTTCGACGACGAAATCATCCCTGATCCTCTTGCTAATGATATTAGTAAACAGTTTCCGGCTCTCCCACGAACGCCCTGTCCCAAAGTCTTGTTTATTTGTACTCTTCAGTATAAGTACCTTAATAGCTTATTTACTACAGATAGGACATCTTTCCCTAAGCGATGGAACAGCATGAAAAAATATGAAGCTCGCAGTGATTCACTTCACAGTCTGCTAGGCAGTAGCAGCGTGGAATCCGTAATTCGGCAACCCCGAATAAATCCTGAAACCATAGTCTCCACGCTGCACTGTCCCGCTGTGAAAGTTCTTCATCCCACTTTCGAGGCCGACATCTCTAGTGAACTGGAACACGACGATCCAAAGCTTGCCATCATTCAGACTATAACGGCCAGGCAAGTTATCGAATCTGGACTGGTCAAGACTGCTGGGAACAAGACTAAATTACGAATTGCGATCCTAGAATACGCTAAAAATGTGATAAAACTGAGACCAAGAAGACAAGAGGGCACGAATCTGTTTTCAATCCTTAGGCAGGACTCGGGTATACAGGCCTCGAAAGATACGACAAGTACAGAGGCCGGTACATCACGAACCTCGAGTAGACAAGATAGGGAAACACCATCTCCCCATCCTGGGAGCAATCCTCAATCTCATAATAGTGATGATGATACCTTCGACGACGAAATCATCCCTGATCCTCTTGCTAATGATATTAGTAAACAGTTTCCGGCTCTCCCACGAACGCCCTGTCCCAAAGTCTTGTTTATTTGTACTCTTCAGTATAAGTACCTTAATAGCTTATTTACTACAGATAGGACATCTTTCCCTAAGCGATGGAACAGCATGAAAAAATATGAAGCTCGCAGTGATTCACTTCACAGTCTGCTAGGCAGTAGCAGCGTGGAATCCGTAATTCGGCAACCCCGAATAAATCCTGAAACCATAGTCTCCACGCTGCACTGTCCCGCTGTGAAAGTTCTTCATCCCACTTTCGAGGCCGACATCTCTAGTGAACTGGAACACGACGATCCAAAGCTTGCCATCATTCAGACTATAACGGCCAGGCAAGTTATCGAATCTGGACTGGTCAAGACTGCTGGGAACAAGACTAAATTACGAATTGCGATCCTAGAATACGCTAAAAATGTGATAAAACTGAGACCAAGAAGACAAGAGGGCACGAATCTGTTTTCAATCCTTAGGCAGGACTCGGGTATACAGGCCTCGAAAGATACGACAAGTACAGAGGCCGGTACATCACGAACCTCGAGTAGACAAGATAGGGAAACACCATCTCCCCATCCTGGGAGCAATCCTCAATCTCATAATAGTGATGATGATACCTTCGACGACGAAATCATCCCTGATCCTCTTGCTAATGATATTAGTAAACAGTTTCCGGCTCTCCCACGAACGCCCTGTCCCAAAGTCTTGTTTATTTGTACTCTTCAGTATAAGTACCTTAATAGCTTATTTACTACAGATAGGACATCTTTCCCTAAGCGATGGAACAGCATGAAAAAATATGAAGCTCGCAGTGATTCACTTCACAGTCTGCTAGGCAGTAGCAGCGTGGAATCCGTAATTCGGCAACCCCGAATAAATCCTGAAACCATAGTCTCCACGCTGCACTGTCCCGCTGTGAAAGTTCTTCATCCCACTTTCGAGGCCGACATCTCTAGTGAACTGGAACACGACGATCCAAAGCTTGCCATCATTCAGACTATAACGGCCAGGCAAGTTATCGAATCTGGACTGGTCAAGACTGCTGGGAACAAGACTAAATTACGAATTGCGATCCTAGAATACGCTAAAAATGTGATAAAACTGAGACCAAGAAGACAAGAGGGCACGAATCTGTTTTCAATCCTTAGGCAGGACTCGGGTATACAGGCCTCGAAAGATACGACAAGTACAGAGGCCGGTACATCACGAACCTCGAGTAGACAAGATAGGGAAACACCATCTCCCCATCCTGGGAGCAATCCTCAATCTCATAATAGTGATGATGATACCTTCGACGACGAAATCATCCCTGATCCTCTTGCTAATGATATTAGTAAACAGTTTCCGGCTCTCCCACGAACGCCCTGTCCCAAAGTCTTGTTTATTTGTACTCTTCAGTATAAGTACCTTAATAGCTTATTTACTACAGATAGGACATCTTTCCCTAAGCGATAGAACAGCATGAAAAAATATGAAGCTCGCAGTGATTCACTTCACAGTCTGCTAGGCAGTAGCAGCGTGGAATCCGTAATTCGGCAACCCCGAATAAATCCTGAAACCATAGTCTCCACGCTGCACTGTCCCGCTGTGAAAGTTCTTCATCCCACTTTCGAGGTCGACATCTCTAGTGAACTGGAACACGACGATCCAAAGCTTGCCATCATTCAGACTATAACGGCCAGGCAAGTTATCGAATCTGGACTGGTCAAGACTGCTGGGAACAAGACTAAATTACGAATTGCGATCCTAGAATACGCTAAAAATGTGATAAAACTGAGACCAAGAAGACAAGAGGGCACGAATCTGTTTTCAATCCTTAGGCAGGACTCGGGTATACAGGCCTCGAAAGATACGACAAGTACAGAGGCCGGTACATCACGAACCTCGAGTAGACAAGATAGGGAAACACCATCTCCCCATCCTGGGAGCAATCCTCAATCTCATAATAGTGATGATGATACCTTCGACGACGAAATCATCCCTGATCCTCTTGCTAATGATATTAGTAAACAGTTTCCGGCTCTCCCACGAACGCCCTGTCCCAAAGTCTTGTTTATTTGTACTCTTCAGTATAAGTACCTTAATAGCTTATTTACTACAGATAGGACATCTTTCCCTAAGCGATGGAACAGCATGAAAAAATATGAAGCTCGCAGTGATTCACTTCACAGTCTGCTAGGCAGTAGCAGCGTGGAATCCGTAATTCGGCAACCCCGAATAAATCCTGAAACCATAGTCTCCACGCTGCACTGTCCCGCTGTGAAAGTTCTTCATCCCACTTTCGAGGCCGACATCTCTAGTGAACTGGAACACGACGATCCAAAGCTTGCCATCATTCAGACTATAACGGCCAGGCAAGTTATCGAATCTGGACTGGTCAAGACTGCTGGGAACAAGACTAAATTACGAATTGCGATCCTAGAATACGCTAAAAATGTGATAAAACTGAGACCAAGAAGACAAGAGGGCACGAATCTGTTTTCAATCCTTAGGCAGGACTCGGGTATACAGGCCTCGAAAGATACGACAAGTACAGAGGCCGGTACATCACGAACCTCGAGTAGACAAGATAGGGAAACACCATCTCCCCATCCTGGGAGCAATCCTCAATCTCATAATAGTGATGATGATACCTTCGACGACGAAATCATCCCTGATCCTCTTGCTAATGATATTAGTAAACAGTTTCCGGCTCTCCCACGAACGCCCTGTCCCAAAGTCTTGTTTATTTGTACTCTTCAGTATAAGTACCTTAATAGCTTATTTACTACAGATAGGACATCTTTCCCTAAGCGATGGAACAGCATGAAAAAATATGAAGCTCGCAGTGATTCACTTCACAGTCTGCTAGGCAGTAGCAGCGTGGAATCCGTAATTCGGCAACCCCGAATAAATCCTGAAACCATAGTCTCCACGCTGCACTGTCCCGCTGTGAAAGTTCTTCATCCCACTTTCGAGGCCGACATCTCTAGTGAACTGGAACACGACGATCCAAAGCTTGCCATCATTCAGACTATAACGGCCAGGCAAGTTATCGAATCTGGACTGGTCAAGACTGCTGGGAACAAGACTAAATTACGAATTGCGATCCTAGAATACGCTAAAAATGTGATAAAACTGAGACCAAGAAGACAAGAGGGCACGAATCTGTTTTCAATCCTTAGGCAGGGCTCGGGTATACAGGCCTCGAAAGATACGACAAGTACAGAGGCCGGTACATCACGAACCTCGAGTAGACAAGATAGGGAAACACCATCTCCCCATCCTGGGAGCAATCCTCAATCTCATAATAGTGATGATGATACCTTCGACGACGAAATCATCCCTGATCCTCTTGCTAATGATATTAGTAAACAGTTTCCGGCTCTCCCACGAACGCCCTGTCCCAAAGTCTTGTTTATTTGTACTCTTCAGTATAAGTACCTTAATAGCTTATTTACTACAGATAGGACATCTTTCCCTAAGCGATGGAACAGCATGAAAAAATATGAAGCTCGCAGTGATTCACTTCACAGTCTGCTAGGCAGTAGCAGCGTGGAATCCGTAATTCGGCAACCCCGAATAAATCCTGAAACCATAGTCTCCACGCTGCACTGTCCCGCTGTGAAAGTTCTTCATCCCACTTTCGAGGTCGACATCTCTAGTGAACTGGAACACGACGATCCAAAGCTTGCCATCATTCAGACTATAACGGCCAGGCAAGTTATCGAATCTGGACTGGTCAAGACTGCTGGGAACAAGACTAAATTACGAATTGCGATCCTAGAATACGCTAAAAATGTGATAAAACTGAGACCAAGAAGACAAGAGGGCACGAATCTGTTTTCAATCCTTAGGCAGGACTCGGGTATACAGGCCTCGAAAGATACGACAAGTACAGAGGCCGGTACATCACGAACCTCGAGTAGACAAGATAGGGAAACACCATCTCCCCATCCTGGGAGCAATCCTCAATCTCATAATAGTGATGATGATACCTTCGACGACGAAATCATCCCTGATCCTCTTGCTAATGATATTAGTAAACAGTTTCCGGCTCTCCCACGAACGCCCTGTCCCAAAGTCTTGTTTATTTGTACTCTTCAGTATAAGTACCTTAATAGCTTATTTACTACAGATAGGACATCTTTCCCTAAGCGATGGAACAGCATGAAAAAATATGAAGCTCGCAGTGATTCACTTCACAGTCTGCTAGGCAGTAGCAGCGTGGAATCCGTAATTCGGCAACCCCGAATAAATCCTGAAACCATAGTCTCCACGCTGCACTGTCCCGCTGTGAAAGTTCTTCATCCCACTTTCGAGGCCGACATCTCTAGTGAACTGGAACACGACGATCCAAAGCTTGCCATCATTCAGACTATAACGGCCAGGCAAGTTATCGAATCTGGACTGGTCAAGACTGCTGGGAACAAGACTAAATTACGAATTGCGATCCTAGAATACGCTAAAAATGTGATAAAACTGAGACCAAGAAGACAAGAGGGCACGAATCTGTTTTCAATCCTTAGGCAGGACTCGGGTATACAGGCCTCGAAAGATACGACAAGTACAGAGGCCGGTACATCACGAACCTCGAGTAGACAAGATAGGGAAACACCATCTCCCCATCCTGGGAGCAATCCTCAATCTCATAATAGTGATGATGATACCTTCGACGACGAAATCATCCCTGATCCTCTTGCTAATGATATTAGTAAACAGTTTCCGGCTCTCCCACGAACGCCCTGTCCCAAAGTCTTGTTTATTTGTACTCTTCAGTATAAGTACCTTAATAGCTTATTTACTACAGATAGGACATCTTTCCCTAAGCGATGGAACAGCATGAAAAAATATGAAGCTCGCAGTGATTCACTTCACAGTCTGCTAGGCAGTAGCAGCGTGGAATCCGTAATTCGGCAACCCCGAATAAATCCTGAAACCATAGTCTCCACGCTGCACTGTCCCGCTGTGAAAGTTCTTCATCCCACTTTCGAGGCCGACATCTCTAGTGAACTGGAACACGACGATCCAAAGCTTGCCATCATTCAGACTATAACGGCCAGGCAAGTTATCGAATCTGGACTGGTCAAGACTGCTGGGAACAAGACTAAATTACGAATTGCGATCCTAGAATACGCTAAAAATGTGATAAAACTGAGACCAAGAAGACAAGAGGGCACGAATCTGTTTTCAATCCTTAGGCAGGACTCGGGTATACAGGCCTCGAAAGATACGACAAGTACAGAGGCCGGTACATCACGAACCTCGAGTAGACAAGATAGGGAAACACCATCTCCCCATCCTGGGAGCAATCCTCAATCTCATAATAGTGATGATGATACCTTCGACGACGAAATCATCCCTGATCCTCTTGCTAATGATATTAGTAAACAGTTTCCGGCTCTCCCACGAACGCCCTGTCCCAAAGTCTTGTTTATTTGTACTCTTCAGTATAAGTACCTTAATAGCTTATTTACTACAGATAGGACATCTTTCCCTAAGCGATAGAACAGCATGAAAAAATATGAAGCTCGCAGTGATTCACTTCACAGTCTGCTAGGCAGTAGCAGCGTGGAATCCGTAATTCGGCAACCCCGAATAAATCCTGAAACCATAGTCTCCACGCTGCACTGTCCCGCTGTGAAAGTTCTTCATCCCACTTTCGAGGTCGACATCTCTAGTGAACTGGAACACGACGATCCAAAGCTTGCCATCATTCAGACTATAACGGCCAGGCAAGTTATCGAATCTGGACTGGTCAAGACTGCTGGGAACAAGACTAAATTACGAATTGCGATCCTAGAATACGCTAAAAATGTGATAAAACTGAGACCAAGAAGACAAGAGGGCACGAATCTGTTTTCAATCCTTAGGCAGGACTCGGGTATACAGGCCTCGAAAGATACGACAAGTACAGAGGCCGGTACATCACGAACCTCGAGTAGACAAGATAGGGAAACACCATCTCCCCATCCTGGGAGCAATCCTCAATCTCATAATAGTGATGATGATACCTTCGACGACGAAATCATCCCTGATCCTCTTGCTAATGATATTAGTAAACAGTTTCCGGCTCTCCCACGAACGCCCTGTCCCAAAGTCTTGTTTATTTGTACTCTTCAGTATAAGTACCTTAATAGCTTATTTACTACAGATAGGACATCTTTCCCTAAGCGATGGAACAGCATGAAAAAATATGAAGCTCGCAGTGATTCACTTCACAGTCTGCTAGGCAGTAGCAGCGTGGAATCCGTAATTCGGCAACCCCGAATAAATCCTGAAACCATAGTCTCCACGCTGCACTGTCCCGCTGTGAAAGTTCTTCATCCCACTTTCGAGGCCGACATCTCTAGTGAACTGGAACACGACGATCCAAAGCTTGCCATCATTCAGACTATAACGGCCAGGCAAGTTATCGAATCTGGACTGGTCAAGACTGCTGGGAACAAGACTAAATTACGAATTGCGATCCTAGAATACGCTAAAAATGTGATAAAACTGAGACCAAGAAGACAAGAGGGCACGAATCTGTTTTCAATCCTTAGGCAGGACTCGGGTATACAGGCCTCGAAAGATACGACAAGTACAGAGGCCGGTACATCACGAACCTCGAGTAGACAAGATAGGGAAACACCATCTCCCCATCCTGGGAGCAATCCTCAATCTCATAATAGTGATGATGATACCTTCGACGACGAAATCATCCCTGATCCTCTTGCTAATGATATTAGTAAACAGTTTCCGGCTCTCCCACGAACGCCCTGTCCCAAAGTCTTGTTTATTTGTACTCTTCAGTATAAGTACCTTAATAGCTTATTTACTACAGATAGGACATCTTTCCCTAAGCGATGGAACAGCATGAAAAAATATGAAGCTCGCAGTGATTCACTTCACAGTCTGCTAGGCAGTAGCAGCGTGGAATCCGTAATTCGGCAACCCCGAATAAATCCTGAAACCATAGTCTCCACGCTGCACTGTCCCGCTGTGAAAGTTCTTCATCCCACTTTCGAGGCCGACATCTCTAGTGAACTGGAACACGACGATCCAAAGCTTGCCATCATTCAGACTATAACGGCCAGGCAAGTTATCGAATCTGGACTGGTCAAGACTGCTGGGAACAAGACTAAATTACGAATTGCGATCCTAGAATACGCTAAAAATGTGATAAAACTGAGACCAAGAAGACAAGAGGGCACGAATCTGTTTTCAATCCTTAGGCAGGACTCGGGTATACAGGCCTCGAAAGATACGACAAGTACAGAGGCCGGTACATCACGAACCTCGAGTAGACAAGATAGGGAAACACCATCTCCCCATCCTGGGAGCAATCCTCAATCTCATAATAGTGATGATGATACCTTCGACGACGAAATCATCCCTGATCCTCTTGCTAATGATATTAGTAAACAGTTTCCGGCTCTCCCACGAACGCCCTGTCCCAAAGTCTTGTTTATTTGTACTCTTCAGTATAAGTACCTTAATAGCTTATTTACTACAGATAGGACATCTTTCCCTAAGCGATGGAACAGCATGAAAAAATATGAAGCTCGCAGTGATTCACTTCACAGTCTGCTAGGCAGTAGCAGCGTGGAATCCGTAATTCGGCAACCCCGAATAAATCCTGAAACCATAGTCTCCACGCTGCACTGTCCCGCTGTGAAAGTTCTTCATCCCACTTTCGAGGCCGACATCTCTAGTGAACTGGAACACGACGATCCAAAGCTTGCCATCATTCAGACTATAACGGCCAGGCAAGTTATCGAATCTGGACTGGTCAAGACTGCTGGGAACAAGACTAAATTACGAATTGCGATCCTAGAATACGCTAAAAATGTGATAAAACTGAGACCAAGAAGACAAGAGGGCACGAATCTGTTTTCAATCCTTAGGCAGGACTCGGGTATACAGGCCTCGAAAGATACGACAAGTACAGAGGCCGGTACATCACGAACCTCGAGTAGACAAGATAGGGAAACACCATCTCCCCATCCTGGGAGCAATCCTCAATCTCATAATAGTGATGATGATACCTTCGACGACGAAATCATCCCTGATCCTCTTGCTAATGATATTAGTAAACAGTTTCCGGCTCTCCCACGAACGCCCTGTCCCAAAGTCTTGTTTATTTGTACTCTTCAGTATAAGTACCTTAATAGCTTATTTACTACAGATAGGACATCTTTCCCTAAGCGATGGAACAGCATGAAAAAATATGAAGCTCGCAGTGATTCACTTCACAGTCTGCTAGGCAGTAGCAGCGTGGAATCCGTAATTCGGCAACCCCGAATAAATCCTGAAACCATAGTCTCCACGCTGCACTGTCCCGCTGTGAAAGTTCTTCATCCCACTTTCGAGGCCGACATCTCTAGTGAACTGGAACACGACGATCCAAAGCTTGCCATCATTCAGACTATAACGGCCAGGCAAGTTATCGAATCTGGACTGGTCAAGACTGCTGGGAACAAGACTAAATTACGAATTGCGATCCTAGAATACGCTAAAAATGTGATAAAACTGAGACCAAGAAGACAAGAGGGCACGAATCTGTTTTCAATCCTTAGGCAGGACTCGGGTATACAGGCCTCGAAAGATACGACAAGTACAGAGGCCGGTACATCACGAACCTCGAGTAGACAAGATAGGGAAACACCATCTCCCCATCCTGGGAGCAATCCTCAATCTCATAATAGTGATGATGATACCTTCGACGACGAAATCATCCCTGATCCTCTTGCTAATGATATTAGTAAACAGTTTCCGGCTCTCCCACGAACGCCCTGTCCCAAAGTCTTGTTTATTTGTACTCTTCAGTATAAGTACCTTAATAGCTTATTTACTACAGATAGGACATCTTTCCCTAAGCGATGGAACAGCATGAAAAAATATGAAGCTCGCAGTGATTCACTTCACAGTCTGCTAGGCAGTAGCAGCGTGGAATCCGTAATTCGGCAACCCCGAATAAATCCTGAAACCATAGTCTCCACGCTGCACTGTCCCGCTGTGAAAGTTCTTCATCCCACTTTCGAGGCCGACATCTCTAGTGAACTGGAACACGACGATCCAAAGCTTGCCATCATTCAGACTATAACGGCCAGGCAAGTTATCGAATCTGGACTGGTCAAGACTGCTGGGAACAAGACTAAATTACGAATTGCGATCCTAGAATACGCTAAAAATGTGATAAAACTGAGACCAAGAAGACAAGAGGGCACGAATCTGTTTTCAATCCTTAGGCAGGACTCGGGTATACAGGCCTCGAAAGATACGACAAGTACAGAGGCCGGTACATCACGAACCTCGAGTAGACAAGATAGGGAAACACCATCTCCCCATCCTGGGAGCAATCCTCAATCTCATAATAGTGATGATGATACCTTCGACGACGAAATCATCCCTGATCCTCTTGCTAATGATATTAGTAAACAGTTTCCGGCTCTCCCACGAACGCCCTGTCCCAAAGTCTTGTTTATTTGTACTCTTCAGTATAAGTACCTTAATAGCTTATTTACTACAGATAGGACATCTTTCCCTAAGCGATAGAACAGCATGAAAAAATATGAAGCTCGCAGTGATTCACTTCACAGTCTGCTAGGCAGTAGCAGCGTGGAATCCGTAATTCGGCAACCCCGAATAAATCCTGAAACCATAGTCTCCACGCTGCACTGTCCCGCTGTGAAAGTTCTTCATCCCACTTTCGAGGTCGACATCTCTAGTGAACTGGAACACGACGATCCAAAGCTTGCCATCATTCAGACTATAACGGCCAGGCAAGTTATCGAATCTGGACTGGTCAAGACTGCTGGGAACAAGACTAAATTACGAATTGCGATCCTAGAATACGCTAAAAATGTGATAAAACTGAGACCAAGAAGACAAGAGGGCACGAATCTGTTTTCAATCCTTAGGCAGGACTCGGGTATACAGGCCTCGAAAGATACGACAAGTACAGAGGCCGGTACATCACGAACCTCGAGTAGACAAGATAGGGAAACACCATCTCCCCATCCTGGGAGCAATCCTCAATCTCATAATAGTGATGATGATACCTTCGACGACGAAATCATCCCTGATCCTCTTGCTAATGATATTAGTAAACAGTTTCCGGCTCTCCCACGAACGCCCTGTCCCAAAGTCTTGTTTATTTGTACTCTTCAGTATAAGTACCTTAATAGCTTATTTACTACAGATAGGACATCTTTCCCTAAGCGATGGAACAGCATGAAAAAATATGAAGCTCGCAGTGATTCACTTCACAGTCTGCTAGGCAGTAGCAGCGTGGAATCCGTAATTCGGCAACCCCGAATAAATCCTGAAACCATAGTCTCCACGCTGCACTGTCCCGCTGTGAAAGTTCTTCATCCCACTTTCGAGGCCGACATCTCTAGTGAACTGGAACACGACGATCCAAAGCTTGCCATCATTCAGACTATAACGGCCAGGCAAGTTATCGAATCTGGACTGGTCAAGACTGCTGGGAACAAGACTAAATTACGAATTGCGATCCTAGAATACGCTAAAAATGTGATAAAACTGAGACCAAGAAGACAAGAGGGCACGAATCTGTTTTCAATCCTTAGGCAGGACTCGGGTATACAGGCCTCGAAAGATACGACAAGTACAGAGGCCGGTACATCACGAACCTCGAGTAGACAAGATAGGGAAACACCATCTCCCCATCCTGGGAGCAATCCTCAATCTCATAATAGTGATGATGATACCTTCGACGACGAAATCATCCCTGATCCTCTTGCTAATGATATTAGTAAACAGTTTCCGGCTCTCCCACGAACGCCCTGTCCCAAAGTCTTGTTTATTTGTACTCTTCAGTATAAGTACCTTAATAGCTTATTTACTACAGATAGGACATCTTTCCCTAAGCGATGGAACAGCATGAAAAAATATGAAGCTCGCAGTGATTCACTTCACAGTCTGCTAGGCAGTAGCAGCGTGGAATCCGTAATTCGGCAACCCCGAATAAATCCTGAAACCATAGTCTCCACGCTGCACTGTCCCGCTGTGAAAGTTCTTCATCCCACTTTCGAGGCCGACATCTCTAGTGAACTGGAACACGACGATCCAAAGCTTGCCATCATTCAGACTATAACGGCCAGGCAAGTTATCGAATCTGGACTGGTCAAGACTGCTGGGAACAAGACTAAATTACGAATTGCGATCCTAGAATACGCTAAAAATGTGATAAAACTGAGACCAAGAAGACAAGAGGGCACGAATCTGTTTTCAATCCTTAGGCAGGGCTCGGGTATACAGGCCTCGAAAGATACGACAAGTACAGAGGCCGGTACATCACGAACCTCGAGTAGACAAGATAGGGAAACACCATCTCCCCATCCTGGGAGCAATCCTCAATCTCATAATAGTGATGATGATACCTTCGACGACGAAATCATCCCTGATCCTCTTGCTAATGATATTAGTAAACAGTTTCCGGCTCTCCCACGAACGCCCTGTCCCAAAGTCTTGTTTATTTGTACTCTTCAGTATAAGTACCTTAATAGCTTATTTACTACAGATAGGACATCTTTCCCTAAGCGATGGAACAGCATGAAAAAATATGAAGCTCGCAGTGATTCACTTCACAGTCTGCTAGGCAGTAGCAGCGTGGAATCCGTAATTCGGCAACCCCGAATAAATCCTGAAACCATAGTCTCCACGCTGCACTGTCCCGCTGTGAAAGTTCTTCATCCCACTTTCGAGGCCGACATCTCTAGTGAACTGGAACACGACGATCCAAAGCTTGCCATCATTCAGACTATAACGGCCAGGCAAGTTATCGAATCTGGACTGGTCAAGACTGCTGGGAACAAGACTAAATTACGAATTGCGATCCTTGAATACGCTAAAAATGTGATAAAACTGAGACCAAGAAGACAAGAGGGCACGAATCTGTTTTCAATCCTTAGGCAGGACTCGGGAATACAGGCCTCGAAAGAT
Source organism: Diarsia rubi (assembly GCA_932274075.1). Lineage (NCBI taxonomy): Eukaryota > Metazoa > Arthropoda > Insecta > Lepidoptera > Noctuidae > Diarsia > Diarsia rubi. Next base: position 14,793,185 of record OW026413.1, read on the forward strand.
ACGACGAGTACAGAGGCCGGTTACATCACGAACCTCGAGTAGACAAGATAGGGAAACACCATCTCCCCATCCTGGGAGCAATCCTCAATCTCATAATAGTGATGATGATACCTTCGACGACGAAATCATCCCTGATCCTCTTGCTAATGATATTAGTAAACAGTTTCCGGCTCTCCCACGAACGCCCTGTCCCAAAGTCTTGTTTATTTGTACTCTTCAGTATAAGTACCTTAATAGCTTATTTACTACAGATAGGACATCTTTCCCTAAGCGATGGAACAGCATGAAAAAATATGAAGCTCGCAGTGATTCACTTCACAGTCTGCTAGGCAGTAGCAGCGTGGAATCCGTAATTCGGCAACCCCGAAAAAATCCTGAAACCATAGTCTCCACGCTGCACTGTCCCGCTGTGAAAGTTTTTCATCCCACTCGAGACCCTTGCGCCACGCATTTTGGAACATGATGCGACCGGTCACTACTAGAGGCGCAAGAATTCCGAGAGGGTCAAAAACCCGCATCACGTGGGCCAAAACTACCAGCTTGGTAAGCTTTTTTGGTAGCCCACCCTTATTTAATCCGATATTGAAACCGACACAGTCTGTAGTGGGCTGCCAAATAAGGCCAAGCGTCCTCACAGGAGTGGCCAGGTGGCCCAGGTCTACGGGTGACGTCACCGGCGCCTCCAGCAATGTCTCCTTCGGCAACAACTTCAGGGCCGAAGCACTGTTGGAGGCCCAGCCACGCATTTCAAAACCCAAACCATTTTTGTGGACAGCGTGAATATCAGCGGCCAGTTTTGCTGCTTTATCCACGCTGTCAAGGCTGCAGATGCAATCGTCCATATAATGGTCACAAATGATTGCACGCGCTGCGTCCGGGTATCGTGTCTGATGCTCGGCAGCATTTTTATTTTTAATAGTAATTGCCGTAAAGGGACTAGAAGCGGCACCGAACATCATCGACGACATCCGGTAAACGCGCAGCGGTTCGCGCGGACTATCGCGCCACAAAAACCTTTGCGCATCGCGGTCTTCAGCGCGGATTCTAATTTGCGGAAACATTTCCCGAATGTCCGCGGTCAACCCAATTTTGCCTTCCCTAAAGCGAAAAAGAATGCCCAGTAGTGGCTGAAGTAGGTCGGGGCCCGGTAACAATAACGAGTTTAGCGAAACGCCCTCGGATGTGGCAGCGGCATCGTGCACAACCCGCAGCTTATTAGGCTTGTTTGGGTTGACTACGCCGAAGTGAGGCAGGTACCAAATACGTGGCCCTGTGGGTGCCTCTGGACACAACTCGGCATAGCCCTTCCCAACCATATCGAGAACATTGGCACGATACCTCTCCGCGTAGCCTCCATCTCTACACAATTTCTTCTCTAAACCTAAAAACCTAGAAAAGGCAAGGTTGTAACTATCAGGTACCGATAAAACGTCCGACTTCCAAATCAGACCTACTTCAAAACGACCACTGGGCAGGCGGCGTGCTGTGCGTTCAATAATCTGACCAGCACGTTCGTCATTAGCATTGCGCGCCTCACGTTTCGAAATACCTATAGACTCGAGTTTGTACTGCTCCTTAATAAGCTGCTCTAATTCGGAACGGTCGCTCTTGCCTATAGTCGCGGACTCAAAAAGTGTGGCGTGACTAACAACATCAACCTGAGTAGTTGAACTACAACCGAAACCGAACAATACCCAACCAAGCGCAGTACGAATCGCGACAGGTTGTGACTTAGATCCCTTACGTGTGGCCCTAGATACGGTTAGATGCCAGTTATCGATGCCAATGATGAGCATCGGCTGAATTTCACCGTAACACAACTCGTCTGCAAGATCCGCAAGATATGGGTATTTCGTGACGGCGTCCCTGTTGACAAACTGAGACGACACCCCTAAACCGCCAATAGATCTAGCCCTATGAATAAGGTTTATCTTTCGTGTGACGACCCTTGATGTAAAAGTCGACATAACGGACCAGTGCGTTCTTGTTAAGGCCCCCTATGCAATCAACATGAACGTGTCCTTCTGGCCCTTTGACACCTATCTTAGCAGCGACCTCCGCATCAATAAAAGTAGTGGTCGACCCGTCGTCCAATAAGGCATGAGTATCGACACTACCAGACGGACCAGACACAGTCACGGCAACAACTTTCAACAACGGACGAAGACTCCGCAATCGTACCGGACTTTCATCTGAAAAAGAAGTTGACGCGTGGGACAGGATCTCTTTCCCTTCAACAAGAGAAACTATAGGTACGGAGCTCGACGCGCACGGGGCGACGCTCGTGGACGGCGCAGAGTCATCGTCCTCTTCTACGCCTATGTGAGCCGCGGCTGCGCGCTCACTAGTACTGTGTAACATTCTATGATGGCGAAATTTACAATCGCCAATGTCGCACAAACTTTTTGCTGAACACAAACTTAGTTTATGCCAACCTTCTTTGAGGCACCTATGACAAATTCTTTTCTTTTTTATGAAATGCCACTTGTCATCTACTGACAAGGAAAGAAATTTGTCACATTGCGTCAATGAATGCTGTTGTTGACATAAAACACAATGAATTTTGCCTGCAGCAGCCGTGGATGAACTATTTTTTGATTTTGACCTAGATTTCTCTCCATCAACGACTGCGTGCACCTTATCCCTGACTCGGCTAATGGCAGCGGGAGTCGAACTCGTCACGCCAGCCGATTCAGGGAGAAGACCGAATCTAGACTGAAGCTCGACTATGTCGGCTAGGAAATCGGCGAACATGTCGAGAATGGATAGACCACTGGCCACGTGACTGCCGGCGTAGGCCACCCATTGTGCTCGTAACAGTGGGGGAACTTTAGAAATAACCGATTGAATCAGCTCTGGCGATGTTAGGTAGTGAGGCTGGTCAAGTAACCGAATCGCTTCCACACAATTACGAACACGACTAGCAAAAATAGCAAGGTCTTTACCTTCACCGGAGACGCGCGGTAAAGCGCGCATTGCGGCCGCCTCCTGAGCCACTATAAGCTCGGGGCGGCCGAAGCGCGTATCGAGCGCGCGCAGCACGACACCAGGCTCACGCGCCGTTGCCAGCAGCATCATGACCGCTTCACGCGCGCATCCCTTCAACGCTTTATTTAACCTAGCTAGATTTTCCACTGCAGAATGCGAGTCCATCGTGTCTAGGAACGCTCTTTTAAAAGTAAGCCATTCTAAATGTGATTTACCGTCGAAAAACGGCAATGGAAAATCCCTATCACCCCTACGGTGGCAAGCGCCTTTATTTACATTTTCTATGAGAATGCCTAACGACTTCACAAGGCGGTCTGAATCGCTGCAACAAAAATGCGTTTTAATATTTGTAGCTGTGGTGGCTAGGTCTTCTGCAGCCAGTCATTGACTGAACGACTGCTTAATGAACTACGATGACTGGCATCGGCATCTATAGCCGCCAATTCCGCTCGTAGTTCCAACTCCGCTGCCTCGCGTACTCGGGCGGCGACAGCGGCTGCTGCCTCGCGCTCTCGCGCGGCGACAGCGGCTGCTGCCTCGCGCTCTCGCGCGGCGACCGCGACTGCTGCCTCGCGCTCTCGCGCGGCTACCGCGACTGCTGCCTCGCGCTCTCGCGCGGCGACCGCGACTGCTGCCTCGCGCTCTCGCGCGGCGACCGCGACTGCTGCCTCGCGCTCTCGCGCGGCGACCGCGGCTGCTGCCTCGCGCTCTCGCGCGGCGACCGCGGCGGCCGTCTCTGCGGTCTCCTGCTCTAATTCAGCCATACGGCGAGCATGTAACGCCTCTGCGGCTAACTTTCTAGCCACCATTGTAGCAGAAGAACGAGATGAAGTTCTACTTACTGTTCTCGACTGAGTCTGGATGGTAGTGTCTGGCCTCAGCGGGGGCTGATTGCCGGAGACGGGCCTCGAAGGGGTCGGGACTGCGGCCGCCGTTGCGTCGGCGGTTGAGTGGCTGGGGCCTGGATGTTCCAGCTCCCTCTCCGCAGCGTTCCCTTCAGCTCCCATCTTGGCACCCGCACGAGTAAGCACCATTACCACTACCTACTACAATGGCTGTCGAAGGACCACGATTTAGCGGACTGAGTCTGTATCACCAACTGCTGGTTCTAAAACTTGAGACTAAGCTACAAATCCAAACGCGCTGATGATCGTTGGTAGACTGACATTTTAATACAGAATAACAAAAGAGTATAAAAATAAACCTATTCTAAATTTAAAGAAACACTATTTCAAAATATATTAAAAAGTAAATATCTATAAAAAAGGTGCGTTGCGCACAGTACCCTTAACGCAAACGAAAGGCACTTGTTCTCCCCACCACTGCGATCATTTTTTGGTTTTAGACCATACCTGGGAACCCCCCCTCCTTACGGAGATATTAGGGGTCAAAGTTCCAAATTTACTTCACATTTACTTCACGGCTGTTCTCGTAAATACTAGTTTTTCAGGATAAAACTTTACTTAAATTACCTCCATGACCCGTTTACTATTCAAAGCATCCACTAGCACAATGTTTTAGTAGTGCTACATTAAGTTTTACCGTAAAATATGTTTTTTGACCCAAAAAAAAAAGACGTTTCCCAGGAAAAATTTTGCGTAGGGGTACAGAATGCTTGGTTGACGTATGTGTAAAGGGTTAATTTACACCCTGTATATTATGTCAAATTAAATTGTCATTGACACGCTAAGAAGGAAACACTAGTGATAGGAGTCCTATTGATAAGATATATGCAATCTCTAATACCTATATAGCTAATATTAGCTCCAATGCTATAATTGCAAAGCTGTTAGCGGTATTAAATTAATCGCCTTTGATAGTTACAACGCAATGTGTGTGAATACAGGATTGAATAGTCTAGCTTTTGTATGTGTGTTCGTATCTGTCCATGCTGAGTTTTGGAGAATTTCGAGATTTTATCTAGAATATTCTAGATAGTACGATATTGGAGGTAGTATTTTGGTGAGACATAGAAGGAGCGGATTATTCACTATTCAGGGTGGAAGGGACTTCCTGTCGGGGCTGCGGGTAGTCCTCTGGTTATCGCGGCCTCGACATAGAGGGCGAAGAAGGAACATGGGTGGTTTTTAGTCAGTAGAAGTCTGACACTCCCTTTCGCTCTGCCCAAGAGCGGGAGGGGTTATTCGATGATTTTACACCCACCAAAAAAAAAAAAAAAAAAAGGGTGGAAGGGACTTTGATGTTCAAACGATTTCCAAGTTATCAGTATATCATTCTGAACTATCGGTAACTCAAAAGTTGTTTGGTGAAAGGTGTTTTAACTAAATACCTTACTTTGGTAAGTCTTTGTGCATCGATAGCCCTTTTTTTTGATGGGTGGGAAATCATCAAATAACCCCTTCCGCTCTTGGGCAGAGTGAAAGGGAGTGTCAGACTTCTACTGACTAAAAACCACCCACCCGAGGCCGCGGTAACTTCTGAACAACCTGCAGCCCCGACGGGCGTCGGCCCTTGCAGGCCCCTCCCTTGTTGCTGACATCTCTTTGAGGCGCGCGTGGAACACGAACGCGCCGTCGACACGGCCCGTCGGCATCGATGTGCCTTCATATTTAAAAAAGCTGATCATTTTATTACAGTAGCTTGGTTTAATATTCGACATACGGTTGGAAGACGAACGAAGACGACCCCAACATAGTTGGGAATCCCGTCGGGGCTGCGGTTTGTTGTAAGAGATATCGCGGCCTCGACATATAGGGCTAAGAAGGAACATGGGTGGTTTTAGTCAGTAGAAGTCTGAAATTCCCTTTTGCTCTGCCCAAGAGCGGGAGGGGTTATTTGATGATTTCCCAACCACCAAAAAAATGATATATATATAACATAACATCGTACCAGAAATCCTAAAACTAGTACAATATAGTACCAATAGTACCCCTACGAAAATTAACAGTTACAATAAAAAAACCGGTCAAGTGCGAGTTGAACTCGCGTGAAGAGGGTTCCGTACGATGAATATAATATATCTACCATGTTTTTTTAAATCTGACCCAAATTTGTTTGTGGTAACTAAAAAAGGTCCAGCGGTTAGGGCTGTGCGTTCAGTCATATCAGTCATTGAGTCAGTCAGGACTTTGAATTTTATATATATAAATTCACCATGTAATTTTTAGACCATGGACTTCTTATAGGTTTTCCTGTAATCTACAGGTATAGAACTATTTTCTGTATTTTTTTCAAAATTTTAGGCTCAGTAGTTTCGGAGATAAGGGGGGGGGGGGAACGGTCAATTTTCGTCTATTTACTTAAATAACTTTAAAACTATTTATTTTAAAATTATTAAAAAAATATATTTGAGACCTTCATAGTAAGCCCTTTCATTTGATGTGTCACATGGTACAGTTTGCAAAACTTTTTTTTTATTTTCTTATTTGCCCCGTAAAAGCGACCCCCATATTCAAAATTCATTTATTTACTTTAGCCGTACATGTTTGGGTCACAAAAATCCATATGTATACCAAATTCCAACTTAATCGGTCCATTAGATTCGGAGCAAATTGGCTGTGACAGACGGACAGACAGACAGACAGACACACGAGTGATCCTATAAGGGTTCCGTTTTTTCCTTTTGAGGTACGGAACCCTAAAAAGATGTCATTCTCACTATTAAATGAAAATGCTGCTTAACTTTCAGCCATAAGTGTCTTGTAGGAACCGATGTCAAAAAGAGAACTACAAATTTTGCTAGCTTCATAAATAAAATCAATAGATAAATACCTAACCTACATGGTGACCAGAGATCGAACAACGTCGGCGCGTCGGTAGCTTTCAGATTCCATTTAAGGCATGCACTTTCACGTACATTTTCTATCGCGTTCAGTACTTGACATCATAACCTTTGCTCTAAGGCAGGGGTGCCAAACCTTTTAGTATTATTATTGCGTCTGTGCATTAATGAGGTCAAATGAATCAATGAATTGATTAAAGTTATTTCGAGAACAAAAGTCCATTGAGTGTTAAGAACTTAATGTTAATATAGAATGCAGTGCTTGTTAAGTGGTGTGACCATAAGACTAGTCGTAGGTCTCGATCTGAACCCAAGAAACGATCTTCAAATTTTTTGAATTCATGTGCGTTTGATATAATTATCACTTTGCTTCGAAAGTGTGAAAGAAAACATCGTGAGGAAACCTACATGCCCGGGAGATACTTCTCAAAGGCATTTGAAGCCAATTCAGAGGCTCATGGGCGGCATAAAAAACTCTGACAACAGGTTAAACAATATTCAGCAATAACCACACGATATAGAATATTTTCAACACACTTGCTCATAAAATGTCTCTAATGACACATGTAATCAAACTGTGACTTTTTCATTGCCTTTACTCACAAGTGAGCTATAGGTTTTTTAATGGTTGAGTTAATTTATTCATAAAAAAAGTTTCGATACAAAAAGATCGTGTTCAATAGTAAAAATAAATTAATGTACCTATTATTTGCTCATTTCATGCAACTTCGTATTTAAATAGATAATTTAAACTTGTACGTTTTTAATAAATAAAACCTTCACTCAAATATAACTTTTGTTTTCTCTATAATAAAGAAACCTTTGAATCCCCGGTTTTTATGAGGCTAAAATGCTAACTGCTAAAAGAAACTACATTATTTTGCCAATCCTCGTTGTTAGATGCGCGCACATAGGACAACTGAATATTTTTCCCGCCATTGCGACAACTTTTTTTCAACTCGTTTTCGCTGTTGAAAATGATATTTTAGTAGTATTTTCTTCACAAGTGTGTTGAAAAACATCGTATGATACACGTGTGTATTGATGATTATCTTCCTCGACTCTCTTAAGACCCTCACCTTACGGCTCGGGTCTCAGTGGCGCCTCAGTGGTAATCATCAACATTACACACTAGTACCATAATGTACTATTATATAACTGATTATCTAAAGCTAGTTATTATTACCCTCCGCACAAAATGTTTAATAATAGAAGAACTAATGCTCTCCGCTACTGTTCTCAAGATCACTCTGAGTAGCGAAACAGTTTCCTAGCGAATAAGAGCGTCACACCCGTCGGTACGAGTTAGCGTAACCATTTTAATCATAAACATTTTAATCATATTACATTTTTTACGCATAACATTAAACGAGTGTTTTATTTTGGAATCCACACCTTTGTGTTCCACTGAGCCATAACCGGGCTCACGGCACTATTTAGGTTCGATTCGATTGTGAAATCGAATTGAACCGTTTGTGAATATGGGCATGTAACTTTTTTTTGTCATAGTGCCTGTTTTTTCAACCTATCTTCATCTGCCTAGCCTTTTCCCAACTGTGTTAGGGTCGGCTTCCAGTCTATCCGGATGCAGCTAAGTACCAGGATTTTACATGGAGACGAGAAAGAGAATACTGGTTGTCAGACTTTCAGGTCTGCCAAAGATTTATAAATGGCAGCCGGGACCAACAGCTTAACGTGCTTTCCGAGGCACGGAGGAATCTCGGTATGTAATGGGCGGGTCACCCATCCACAGACCAACCTAGGCAAGCGTGGTTTAACCTAAAGGTGGACCCGAGTGGCAGTTATTATTAAACCACGAGCTATCATAATCATTATATCAGACGACAGCCGCTTGGGTTGATTAGTAGAAGGGTGACCCCCGTTAATAAAATACACATTATTTTTTTTAATCTTCAAATGACACCCTGGTCTGGGTGAAGCAAAATGGGACTGTCAGACTCTCTGACTAAAACCCATCCGTATCCCTTCTAATGCCACTAGCGTTCCAAAGCCGCGGGGTCTCTTTCGTAAAGATTTCGCAACACACATTAATTTCCCTGCAATATATACTCGTAGCTTGTGTCTTTACATTTGCCAGGCCTGATCAACGTGACCGTGTTTTTGGCGTGGTTGCCATTCTACAACCATCAGTCCATTCATTTTGCGACCAATGGGACATATTACTACTTTAGTTTTGTCTTCTTCAACTAAACACAAACATAATGTTTCGCTTCCACTTCTGATTGAGCTGCTATCAGAGAAAAAAGAAGTTAAATTGGTGGCCAATTGGTGATCGACTTCATGGCATATCTTTTTCTCCACCAAACAAACATTCACATCAATTTCCCTGCAATTTATAGCTTGTGTCCCAACGTTTGCCATCCCTGATCTACGCGATCGAGTAGCGAGATGTTCGCACTTGCTCCAAAATGGCGTCGCAGATAAGATAGCACGAGTGTTAAGTGAAAATATTCGTTCACTAACATGCACACTTTATGATATTTATTAACGTTTTATGGTTTTTTAAGCTGTGCTTTGGGATAAATGTGGTGTTTTTATGAGTGTCTTTAGTGGATGAAGAATAATCTAGTTTTTGCTAGTCGCCTTTTTAGCATTGTTAGGTTTGAAATCCCAAATTCTGAGAACACTTTTAAACTAACGTGAAGAAACCGGCATGTCTTAGAACCAAAAAAAACGAAGACATGTGACATTTATCAATCCGCACTAGGCCCGCGTGGTAGATGATAGCCCATTCCCACTCAAAGAGAGGAGGCCTGTGTCCCAGCAGTGGGAACATTAATAGGCTGTTGATGATAATGATGAATTTCAATATGCTCGCCCCTATAAGGTTATTGCATAGGACTAAAACATAACGGGCGAAATGTGAGGGAGTACTCGTATTACGGTCGGCTCGGTTCTCGGTTGTACTCGCATGTATGTGAAAAAGTGTCAATAAAAAAAAATAAATATGTTAATAGTAAAAAAAAGGAGCTACGTCTGCCAACAAACTGTTTTGCAGTTTGGCGGAGGTAAATATAATGTGTAAAAATTGTTTCTGTGAATAAACACTTTTTCATTTTTTTTTTTTTTTTTTTTTTTTTTTTTTCATTAGTGGACCCCTCTGCCTAACCCTCTGGGGAATACAGGAATGTTATGTGATCGCTGGATTGTCTCCAAATCTGCGTCAATGGTGTGCGTCCTTGTCGTAAGACATAGTTACAATATTAAAATTAAAAGTTGCTTTCAGTCAGCAACGAGCATGTCGCGGGTTTATCCGTCTAGTTTCGGATTGAATCTGGAGTCTTCTATTGTGATCAACACAAACACGAGTGAGTATAGAAGATAAAATCAATGTCGGAACTTTAAAAGAGACAGTGACTTACGAGCTTGTTTCGGCTGTTTCTACTTAGATAGAGTAACAGTTTATAAACAACATGATGTGACGTGTAAAACCAATCTACAGAAATATAATTATACTGATTAATGATAAGAGAGTCTTTTGTTGTAAAAGTAAACTTAAATTATGTAGTTTCACATAATTTCCTACAACATTGTAAATAAGATTCATAATTATGATCACAGTAGGTACAACAACAATAATTAAAAATATTCCACGGAGTATATTTTGATAATTGCACAAAATAATGATGCTACTATGGGCCGTGTTTTGTATAATTACGATCCTAATTCTTGGGTTCTATCGTATGAAGCTGTTACATATTATACATTACTCTTGAATATTAAAGCGCGAGAATGCGATATATTTAATTTACTGAAGAACATAACTTCCAGTTATGTACGTATACATATTGTTACGTACATAACTGGAACTGGAACTTACACTCAGCAGAACCTACACGCAGCAACGCCGGTAACACTTAAATACAATTTTCTCTCGAAACTAGACCATCTTCTTTAAGATAATACCTATTTCGTTGTGTTATAAATTGCAATGTCCGTAACGACAAAAGATAACAATCAATACATAGGAGAAAATCTCTTTTAAAAGTTGCTACGTATAATTATATTCATTTGCGTTTTAAGTTTTTACGAGCATTGTATTTTAGAGCTCAAACTTTTACGAAACAGACTTTGTCTTAAAGAAGAATGACCTATTTTGCGAGAAATTCACTCTTGAATTTTGAAAAGTGTTTACGTTTTATTATTATATATTTGACCTGGTGAAGGTTGCGGGGATCCGCTGACCGGCCCATGTCGCAAAATTTAGGGGAGGCCTGTGTCCAGCAGTGATGATGATGATACATTTTATTGCTCGTGCATTATATTATAAAAAGGCGGTTATATCCACCATGGCATGGTAAACATACGGGAAATTTATTTCACAAAAAGTTGTTTCAGTGGTTTCCAATAGTATTTATTCAAATACTTAAAACATATCATATCAGTAACTATAACAAGTTAATTAAAGGCCTTCCGAAAAGAAGAGAGTAATTTTCTTAAACAAAACGTGCATTCAAAGGCCTAATCACTTATCTAAGACGAGCTTGGTAACTGCGTGTTGTGGTGTAATTTCGAGAGCGGTTCAAGACTTCTTCTGCATCACGCTGCTACATCAGGTGTCGTCATAGGATAGTTGACAAAAAAATCTAATTAGTCCGTCAGACAGATATCCAAAAAATATTGGAAAAATATTTGTTTTTTTCACGTAAAAAAAAAATATATCACATCGCACTATATTTCTTACCACGCAATGACGCTAAAAGCCTCCACTCTTGATCTTAGAAGCGTTTTATCTGCGTCAATTTTTATTAAATTAATGAAACTAAAAACACGTTTCCAATATTTTTCGATAATATAACTGACGGACTAAACAGAATCATGTTTTTTTTTAGTCAGGAAACATCCGTTTTGTAATTCTATTTTATTAACTTTCGAATTTTACCAATGCACGTATTTTCTAAGGAATACCTACGCAGCCCGACAATTTAAAGTATACAAACCCATTTGATGCGGATTGTTTAGCAAATCTTTGCAAAGTGAAGCTAATAATGTTGAAAGTAATGTGGTACCGTGTGAACGTTAGTAACGTAGGTTTTGAGCAAACTCTGTACCAGATTTTTTTTAAATAATGAATGAATCATTAATTAATGATTTATTTATTGTACATGTTCAAATGCACCATTTACGGCACTCCGTAAAAAGCCGAAGGGTGCACTTGCGAGGTATTTAACGGTATTTAAGGTCTTGCCCATAGCTGCCCCGATCTGCCCGCCAAATGAAGTCTGTGCTGTAGTAATAAAAAAAGGAAAAAATTAGGTGTCTATCAAGAATTGAAATTATTCGAGACTTTTTCAGAAATCAACCGGGTAGAGTGAGGAAGTCAAGATTATATTTCAAATTGTAACGATACGTCACTGTTTTTTGACGTTGTCGAGTTTAATTAAATAAATCTTCGGTATTAGACAATCATCATCATTTCAGCCGAAAGAAGTTCTCTGCTGAACATAGGCCTCCTCCAAGTGTCGGCACTTACGAACGGACCCATACGTCTCGCATCCAGCAGATCCCCGCAACCAGACCAGGTCATCGAAACCAAGGTTATCAACGTTAAGGTCGAAGATTTACCAAATTTGAATGGCAGGGGGCAGGACATATTGGTTGCAGAACGGACCGAAAATAGGGCTGAAATGTTCTGAATTGGCGACCGCGAACTGGATGACGTTGCGTCGGAATGTCTTCCGGTTGATTCCGGTGGTTATGTCTAATATGACAGATTATTTTTCATCCAAGACTCCAGTAGCTAATGGCCTAATGGGAGAAACATCACGAGGAAACCTGGACCCATAATTTATATAAGTCTAAAATTGCCAACCCGGCTTAAAGTCGATTCTATTCGCCAAAAAATACTCGAAGAGGTGGCACAAAGTTTGTTATGGTCAGATTTACATAGGACTTTTTTATTGTGTTACTAAAGGTATAGATATATAAAATCTATCGAAACACTATAGGTTTCAATTAAATTGCTTTCAAAATCGAAAAATAGAACTTACCATTGCCCGGCAGGCTGGCTGCAGCTGGCCCAACAATTTTTTTGGGAATATCCAAAAAGACTTGTGTGTGTTTTATGTCAAAGAATTGATCCGGAGTATTGCTATCTTTGTTAGCTTTAATGACTTTCACGTCTTCATCAGGCGTATCAGCTATCGTCTCAGTATCGCCGTCTTTGTTAAGTTCAATGACTGTATCATCTTCTTCTCCAATAGGCGTAACAGCTGCATTCTGAATACCAGCATCATCAGCTTCTACTTTTGGTTCTGTTGTTTTCGATGGTTTACCACTTTTTACCTCTGGTACTACTATTGTTTTTTTGGTTACTTCTTCGTCTGCGTTACTTTTCGATATAGCTTCTGTAGTTACTTCATCTGCATGTGCAAGTTTTAGAATTCCGTTGTGGAAAACCTGAAAACCGACAAATAAATTGTAACTTCTTGGTTCCCGAGTCGGGTAAAGCGTTATGTGGCTTTCCACCAGGATTTTTTGCCCGGTTCATGGTAGTAGGCTCGTTACATTGGACTTAACATAACTAGCGACATGCTGGTGTAATATTATGTACGCCTCTGCCTTCAGTGATTAAAAGTAAGAAGTTAAGTTATGATTTGTATGAGAATATATTATAAAAAAATGTCAGGTGTTTCAGAAAAGGTGAGTCAAATTAATTTTCAAAGTTAATTTAAATACCGAGGTGATAAATTGAGATTTTACACTATCAACTAGGAAAAATAATTTGATGTAGAGTTTCATAGCAATGCTATATAGTTACACTGTTGGTGATTACCAGTGATACAAATATTTTACCATAGCCACTCGAAATTGATTTATTTATCGGTAACAGTGAATAACTCTTTCACTGACTAAAAATGAATCAGCATAATTCGTGCTTGTGGCAAATTCAAAATGTTTTTCTTAACTTAGTGATGCAGTCACTCACTGAATAAAACTTTTTTTTTAGTCACTGAGTGCATAAAAACATTTTGAATTTGGAACAAGCACGAATTATAATTATACAAAACATTAATAAAATATGCTGGAAAGAATACTCTGAATTTCTCTTTATAATACATTTTTAATGATTTAGTTACATTTAGATATTTTTTTTTACAGATACTACTTACCGCAACAAAAAATAAACACAACGCTAGGTGAGACATTGTTAAAAATATTTCAACCGTACTAGATGTTAACGTATCCAAGTTTAATTCAATACTAATATCAAGAAGTTCAAATTAGATGTAACTGGTCAATATTGGTCACAGTCGTTGCAATTTCAATTTAATAATGTGTTAACATAGCGTCTCTAATCAATATTATGTTAACTGATTACGCGTAGTCGTGCTAGGGACTCTGGCCTACACTTCTGTTTTTACATCATCATCAGCCTGTAATGTTCTCACTACAGAGAGACCACTAAAATATACCACGGTCTCGACATATAGTGCTAAGAAGGAACTTGGGTGATTTTTAGTCAGTAGAAATCTGAAGTCTTTCGCTATGCTCAAGAGCGGTAGGGTTCTTTGATGATTGACCACCCCAAAATAAAAAAAGGGACTTAGGCCTCCTCTCTAGGCTAGGGATGGGCTATAATCCACCACGCGGGTCCAGTGCGCATTGGTAGCTGTCACATGTCTTCAAATTTTTTGGTTCTAGGACATGCCGGTTTCCTCCCGATGTTTTTCTTCACTGTTTTGAGAGCAGTGGTGATAAAATAAATTACAAAAGGTAATGCGCTTGACTGGGTCCGACCCCACGATTCACTGTTCGTAAGTCGAGGCCGCCATTACTTTTTTAACCTATTAAAAAACTGAAAAGTTGAAACACTAGACGCTGATTATACTAATTACTTTATAATGATCGAATTTTGGGTTTTTTCAACGTATCTAGTATCTATATTAGAAATCCTCCCTTTCTCAAAACATAACATCACTCCTGTTGTACCCGAAGGATTAGGCAGAGGTGTAATAGTACGGCCACATTTCGCTAGTTATGTGTTAGTGGGCAACCCTATTACCTTTAACTGGTTAAAAATATAGACTAGTACAGAGATATTTCTAACTTTATAACATACTGTCTAAACTAAGGTTAGCACCCAGACCAATGCACCAAAAAACCAAACAACAAATCTAGTAATATTCTTATTAACACCACCCATTCCTTCCAAAAATCACACGCAAATAACCCAATTTGCAACTACCGAATTCCCTCACGTAACGAACGAAAAACACGAAGAAGATATCCCCAAATGGCTGCAAATAGCTATCAATATAATAACTGAAAAGCTATATGTTTGTTCTTTGTGCAGCGGTGGTGAAAGGCGCGAATTGGGAGTCGAACGCGAACCCATCGATTCCCAACTAATATTTTACACATTCATGCTGAAACAAAAACGTATAGAGAGCACGATTCTGCTGTTGTGTGACAGAACGTGGTATATGCATTTCAAGTTAGTCGTTTTGGTGAATTATTAAAAACGTATTATTTGTAGTAAAAGACAGGATGGCACTTATAAAGATGAAATTGCTACTTTTAAAGTTGAATAACTAATAAACCTTCCAAATCAAAAATGAACCAAATTCTTTAGCGATAGAGAGAGAGAAAAGTTGAAAATCTTATAAAGTTTGACAAATTGTAGTAACTTGATGTGCTTCGTTATTAATTAAATTGTTGTTCGTTTTTCTTTTACAATTATTACAATCGGTACAAATCTGTAGTTTGCCCCACCGTGCACCGTCTGTACAAATACAAAAACAAACCTCAAAAACAAAATGCATTTATTTATTTCAATGATTTTCGCCAGCTACCACGTCCTACCCACTAACAACGGGTGCAGAGCTCCACTGCGGCCGCTCAAATGTAAATTAAATGATGAATAGATACGCGCACGAATGCGCTTTGCTGTGTACCCGCAAAAAAGCAAAAAAAACAACTACCCACCATTAATTCGAGATGTGGCTGTTGTTTACTCGCTTTTTCGGACTACGCTTACTTATATATTTCGTTTTTGTTTTGTGATATAGTTTTTGTTATTATTTATGGTATTTTCCATTTGTAGGAATTAAATAAACGTGTAATGTAAAGGCAGGTAATTAACTAGCGAAACTCGACTTTTAACAAAGAAAATTAAAAATAATGATTTAGTGTTTTTGTTTTTGGGGTTACCTAATATATCTTGATTCCAAAACAAAATGGACTCAATTATTTTGTTTGACATCCCAAACCATACTTAGACCTCTATGAGTTCTATTTAACTCAAAGTGAATCAATAAAACTGGCAGAAATCATATATTTCCAGACACTGACGCTTTTCGTTTTCATGCATGGAGATTTATTTAAAAATGACATAATTTTTTCTCTATCCATAACACAAAGCCAGCCACAAATTACACACCAACTACATGCCCGTTTTAAATGATATATTAGGTACGATTTTAATAACGTTGCTGACGGTACCGCACCCATATCAACAGATATACGTCAGACGCGCGTAATCCAAGGTTTACGTATATTTATCGTGCACCTGGTTTTGTAACGGTGGTTTTTCTGCTGTCCTTACGCTATGCCTATTGTTTGGTACATGTCCAAGTGAAGGGTTTTCTTTTGTGCCACTGGAGAAATCTTTTTAGTTTTGTTTGACGTCATTGTATAGGTATGTATTGTTGTTTTCAAAGTTAAACAAGTTTTTTTTTCAATTTCAGTAAAAAAAAACGCTGTCGGCACTTTACCTGCTGACAGCGTTGAGGAAGAGTTTTTCGATACCCTTTTTTAGTTAGTTTGTTTTTAGTTTAGTAAAGACAGAGTGTAAATTAACCCTTCACACAACCGTTAAACCAAGCATTCTATACATCAAACTAAGTCACATGTCTTAGAATTTTTTGATGCTAAGACATGCCGGTTTCCTCACGATGTTTTCCTTCACCGTTTTGTGAGCAGCGATGATGAAATAAATTACACAAAGTACATGTGCCTACCTGGGTTCGAACCCACAACCTACTGTTCGTAAGTCGGGGCCGCCACCACTGGGCCACCACTGCTCTCTATTTGGATTTGTGTTCGGTAGATGGCAATAGGCTTGACCCCTACTAAATAGGACTTAAACATAACTGGCGAAATGTGGGTGTAGTACTTATTAGGTACACCTCTGCCTAACACTTCGGGGATTACAGGCGTGCTGTTATGTTACGTGTAATGTACGCCATTGCCAATTTACATACACAGTCTTACTGCCGCACTCAGAGAGCTTTAATGATTACTTAGGCCATCACTTAGTAATGGTTTTGACAGTTTTGTCATACAAAAATATGTCAAACCTGTACTTTACTAAGTGACGGCTTAAGTAATCATTACAAATCTCTGAGTACGGCAGTTAATCCGTTAAATTAAGTCCTAGAAATAAACCAAAACCTTTAACAATCGAAAAATAAACCCACATAAAGTAATACATTTCATTCCTTCTTGTTTAAAGTGCTTTCCAAGCGTATCGTATTTTATTAGACAGTGCGGATTCGAACCCACTGACTCATCGGTTCCGTGGTAACGCCCCTTCCATGTCACATGCGGAGGGATGGACTTTTCCAATCCATACGGTTGATGAGAATGGGTTGTGGAAAAAGTAAATGTGACTACTTATGTGGGGTATATTGCCTTTGGTGAAATTCTCCGGTTGAACCGTTCGGATAGGGATGTTTACTGACTTTGAAAATGTGATTCTAATTAGTCCGTCTATTAGATTATCGAAAAATACTGGATACGTATTTTTTGTTTTATCAAATCAATAAAAAATTACGAAGATAAACCGCGTCAAAAATTTAAGTGGGGGTTGGTGACGTCACTGACCGCAAAAAAATGTCATACTAATGTCTTAGAGTATGACGTCACACGAGTTTTCAAAGCACTGTATCGTCTTCATTGTTTGTATACGTGAAAAATAAAACAAATACGTGTCCAATATTTTTTGGTTATCTATATGACGGACTAATTAGATTTGTGGAATTCTAAAAGGGCCGTGTCATAATGATTTTTAAACTGAGTAGTGTTTAGTTGTAAGTGAATACAGGGTGTAAACGGAGCTGCTGGTTGTTTGAAAGAGATACCGCGGCCCCGGACACAAAGGGCTAAGAAGGAACATGGGTGGTTTTTAGCCAGTAGAAGTCTGACACTCCCTTCCGCTCCGCCCAGAGCGGAAGGAGTCATTTGATGATTTCCTAACTTCCAAAAAAAGGGTGTAAACAGACCCCTTACGAAACCGTCCACCAAGGACTACCAACTTAGGAGAGAACTTTTACATGCAATAAAACTCAGAAAAATGGACTTTTTTACATTGTTTCTTTGAATTTTATTCTAATATGTGTTTTAATAAGATTTCAGGCATGTATGTCTAGACATCGCGGCGTAATTTGTATGCGCTGGTCCATCCAAGCAAATAGTGCTATATTTCTTCAGCAAAGAGTTGTATGCTAAATTGGCTTTCTAGTGCTCTATTATTTCTGATTTATCGGTTTTAAATATCCCCAGAGAAACGAATAGAAAGGCATGAAATTGTTTTTTTGTCCCACGGCTGGGCAAAGGCCTTCTCCAAATCCTTCCAAGAGCTTATTTCCTGTGCCACCTCAAACTAGCCTTCGTGGTACGGGTCTATATCGTCAAGCCACCTCTTTCTGGGCCGGCCTCGGCGTGCTGTCTTTCGGCAACCATCGTGTGGAGCTTTTGCCCAGCGGAGATCGTCCATGCGGCTGACGTGACCCGCCCAATCCCATTTCAGTCTAGCAGCCTTTTTGCCAACGTCCACTATGCCAATTTGGAGCGCAGCGTGATGGTGTGTCTAATCCTGTCTTGAATAGAATTTATCTATCTAAAATAGTTCGAGGACTTACATACATTTCCAAAACAATATTACAACAATCGCTTTATATTATTCTATTTGGTATTCCAAATGGCTGTATCTGCAAATTGCATCTAAGCGAAAGCGACACCCAAAATTCACTTTGAAGTATCTCCGATACTGCATTCAGTATGTATATGTAACCCGACAACCTAATGCTAAACAAGTAGGGTGGTAGGGTTGCACATTTATATATTTATCGATGTTTCAGGCACATATTTTAAAGAAAGAAAAAAAATGACGCAGGGATAATTCAGGTTCTTGGTTTAAAGATTTGATCTTTAAAATATACTCTGTTGTATATAACCAACATCCAAAATAAAAATAACGTTAGTCGGTCATAATTATTCAAGATTTCATGACAAAACTTTTGTCAAATGACATATGTTATACATGAACACATGTGGGCTGGGGTAGCAAGGTTCCTGATTTACCTTGTAAAAGAAATTAACGTTAACACATCCTATCCATATAAATGCGAAAGTTTGTGAGGATGTATGTCTGTTACAAGTTTACGCTAAACTACTCAACGGATGTGGATGAAAATTAGAACAACGATAGTTTATAACCTGGATTATCCCATAGGATACCTTTTATCCCGTGGGACAATTATTGAACTCCACGCCGGCGAAGCCGCTGTCACACTCTAGTAAAAAATATATCGATAAGATTTCCTAAACGCCATCACCTCACTGTTTTCGTAAAGAGAACGCTTAGCATTAGACGAAGCTTATTTGACGAGGCTAGGCACACTTAGCTCTAGACATAAGGCTTTGACAATAACTGAGGAAATGGGAAAAAACTAACAACCGATGCTTAGTTCAACATGGGCGACTAAACTATCTAGTTTGATAAATTGCTATTGGAAAAGGAAATGAAAGATATTTAATAAAGCTCTTTATACACAATCGGGTCGATTTTTAGGTTAAGCCAGGTTAGTCTAGGATGGTCTGTGGATGGGTGACCACCCGTAACATATAGAGCCCCGGGCCTCGAAAAGCATGTTAAGAGTGTTGGTTCCGGCTACCCTAGGGTAGGGCTTTCAAGCCACTGACTACCCTAGGGTATTCAGTGGCTTGAAAGTCTGACAACCAGTCTTACTTAAGGGAGGTCAGATATGTAGTCGATTCATGTTTAATATTATATTCATCAGCATCCAATTGGACTGGAAGCTGACCCCAACATAGTTGGAGAAAGGAGGTAAATTCTCTCCTGACTACTTATTATGCTGGATATATCGTTATTATCCAGACCACGGACTGCTGTCGAGAAATTATTCTTGGGAATAACCTAATAATGTTATTGCAAGACATGGAAATTGACACAGGCTGGTAAATCTGGAGGAATAGGACGTCGTCGCCTCCTTCTGCGAAGTAGTGATGCTAGCGAAGGAGGTGGCGGAACGTGAGAGGGAGAGAACCTCTCGTGCCAGCCGCTGCGGGAGACGCTCTGGGCGTCGGGGACCACGTGACGGCTTAGACGCGGGCCTGTGGACGGTGAGTAATGGGCTAGCTCGTCGTCCGTCTGTCTTATGACAACGACAGGCCGTGTCGACGGCGCGTTCGTATTCTGCGCGTGTCAAAGAGATGTCAGCAACAAGGAAGGGGCCCGCAAGGGCCGACGCCCGTTGGGGCTGCGGGTTGTTGTAGGGCTAAGAAGGAACATGGGTGGTTTTTAGTCAGTAGAAGTCTGACACTCCCTTTCGCTCTGCCTAAGAGCGGGAGGGGTTATTTGATGATCCCACCCCCCAAAAGGCTGATTAACCTTCGAAGAGTTAGGAACTGCAGGGACACTTAGCAGTTTTATCAGTTTTGTTGAAATCCCATGTAACAGGCAGGGTGGGCAGGGTGGTCACCATCGACACCTTTCTGCCCTTTTTCCATTCTACTAGGGGTTGGTGTAACATGCTCCTTTTCCATTCTTCACTATCAGAAGTCACAGTATCATATACACCCATCTCATTCATATCATAAGGATGTTTCCCGGCTTAAAAAAATGTGATTCCAATTAGTCCGTCTGTTAGATTATCGAAAAATATTGGATACGTATTTTTTGTTTTATCAAATCAATAAAAATTGAGGAAGATAAAACGGGAACTATATTTTCTATCACCAAAATTTATATTTGTCATCAAGTTGTATCACCTAATAAATAGATCTATCGCCACGAAATATTTTCGTTCTCAGATAAACAAAAAGTGTTTCCAGAAATGAATTATCAAATTAATGTTAATATAATTATGTGTAAAATAAGAGCAACAAAAAGGTAGTGCATTAGATGAATATAAACTTCGTTCTTATAATAATAGTTTTATTACATAAACAATAGTTTTGTGCCCAGAATGGTAGATCTGTCACCAAATAATGCTGAAAGAAACCCTAACCCTAGAGGGTCGACGTCAAGGTCACCCCGAGGTTCGGTTAGTTAGGTTCCTTTAATCCCTGCAGACAGACCACTGAACTATTATAATACATATGGAGGGACAGGCGTGTAAATAGCCGTGTATCTCTGCGGTTTGAGGACTTGTTACAATCTAACACCTGGATTGCGTGCTGATTCAAATGCCTATATTTGTCTGTATAATTTCAAGTTGGGAGTGGCGGCAGCAGACGGCGTATGGTGGCCTAACTCTAGCATGTAAAGAAAAGCGGTACCTGCTTCTTCCTTCTTCAGTCTCGAAGATCTTCGCAGGTGGTACCACCTGTCTCTCTGCCTGGTCTTGCGTGCTGATCACCTTCGTTTGCTTGATCACAAATTACACAGACGCGGTAAAATGGGGTTATTATTAAATCTCGGTAAATCCCTAATGCTTACGGGATGATACTCAGGATTATAAGGTTTGCGGGTGGATGATGTCTTAAGATTTAAGACACGCGGTGAGACGTGTGCGTGCGGCGCGAGAGCACAATGACATCTAGTTCATCATGGCCACTGATTCTTCCAAAAATGGCGGTCCCATACGCTATATCAATACATGCCTATAGCCAGGCACATACACACCCCGTGCTACGTACTACGCACCAACCAACTTGAAATTGAGGGGCGATACTCGCCGCACCATACTCCCCGCCTTGAAAGGTCCAGAGCTTTCAATGCAGCTAATCTATGCGGCGCGGGTGCGGTTTAAGAAGCGGGGTGACATGTAAGTATTCGTTTGTTGGAAAGCATTAAAGGAAATCTAAGTGGCAGTCTGGAACACCATCACAATGATATAGTACTCGGGATCAATTATTATCTGACTCCAGAGAATGAAATTGCGGTTTGATTTGACTAAGATGAGTGGAATTAATCTAAATTATAATTATATAATAGCGTGCCATTAAAACGTATACCTACCATAAACTCTAAACTAAATTATACTACGTAGTAATTTTACTTTATTGGGTTGGCAAAGGATACAACTTAGTGACAGGACGTTTATATGTACCTGACGCGGTTTTTACTGAAGCGACTCGAATTACACCATCCGATCCCGGGAAAACTTCCTCTATGATACCTAATGGCCAGGTCAATGGAGGTACGTTATCTTGACCCAAGAGAACGACAGTACCGATCTCTATAGGGCGATCGGGAGTGCACCACTTCTGGCGAACTTGCAACGTGTGCAAGTACTCAACTCGCCATTTGTTCCAATAGGATAACACAAGCTGATCCAAAAGCCTTTTGCGGTTTGTCAGGTTTATGTTTTCTTCTGTCAATTCCGAAGAAGGCAAATACGTGAGTGGACTGGACATTAAAAAATGCGCGGGCATGAGTACCTCCGGATGCGGGTCTGATGAAAGAACACTAAGCGGTCGAGAGTTCAAAAGACCCTCAATTTGCACCAATACGGTCGAGAGCTCCTCGTAAGTGAGAAGCTGTTTACCTATGACTCTAAACAGGTGAGTTTTAACACTCTTAATGTTCGATTCCCAAATACCTCCGAAGTGCGGAGCTCGCGGCGGTATTCTTTTCCAGTCGATGCGTGATTTAAGAAGCTCATTTTTAATACCCGTTTGAACAGTCGAATTTAATAAGAAAGAGTAAATATCATCTAGTTGCGCCTTAGCGCCAACGAAATTAGTACCATTGTCTGAGTACATGACAGACACTGGACCGCGGCGGGAAATGAATCTCTTAAATGCGGATAGGAAAGCCTCAGATGTGAGTTCCGATACAAGCTCGATATGTATGGCTTTAGTCACCATGCATACGAACAAGCATAAATAAAGTTTCTGCGAACGTTGACCCCTACGTCGAATAGGTACGTAAGCAAGCGGCCCGGCGAAGTCTACACCAGTGTGTACAAAGGCCTTAGCATCACGGACGCGGTATCCAGGAAGTTCAGCCATTTTGGGTACTGGATGCTTAGGATTTAGACGGAAACAAGTATTACATTTTCGACAGCGGGAACGTATGACTGTTCGGCCGTCCAATATCCAAAACCGCTGCCTTATAATGGATATCAATAACCCGGGGCCCGTATGGCAGTATGTATTGTGATAGTGATCAATAATTAGATCGACTACGCGGTCGCGTTTAGGTAAAAGCGCGGGATGCTTGGCTTCATACGGTAAGTCAGATTTAGACAATCTGCCCCCAATACGTAAGATTCCGAAGCTATCAACGAACACAGACAAACAGCGCAACTTCTTAGAAGGAAGTTCGCCTGCTTTAATTAAATTTAAATCATTAGAAAAATGTACACTTTGAACTATTCGAATAATGAAGTTTTCGGCGGTTTTAATGTTTTCGACAGAACTATGACTATGTAGTCTGCTCGTAAATTTAAGAATGTACATAAATACACATAACAATTTATTCCATGAGCAAACACGGTCAGCTATAGTGTCTAAAATACGCGGTTCAGTATTGGATGTTTCTACAAGAAAAATCTTTGATTTAAACTCCGGCAATGTTTTACATTGAGTCGGAGAGAATTTTAAAGGACACTCGCTAATGGGATGATGGAGCCATGTAGGGCCGTTCCACCACAACGAGTGTTCTATTAAATCAGATGGTAGCATGCCGCGAGACAGACAATCGCTAGGATTTTCTTTCCCTGATACGTGACTGAAACAAGCGGCAGGTATGTTTTCCTGTATTTTAGCAATGCGATTGCTGACAAAGATAGACCATCTATGCGGAGATGAGTGGATCCACGAGAGAGCTATGGTGGAGTCCGAGAAAGCATAGACACCTGCAATAGGTACACGAGCGGAAAGTTTGTCTTTGACCACGCGAACAAGTTTAGACAGAAGTAAAGCGGCGACAAGTTCTAATCGAGCTAGCGTTGTTATTTTAGCGGGGGAAACTTTGGACTTTGCACATAAAAGCCGGACGGTGATATTGCCTGTAGGATTGGTAATGTGTAAATAAATACAACAGCCATACCCACTAAAGCTGGCGTCGCAAAAGGCTACGATATTCACTACAGCTTCTCTAAAGACGCCAATGTGGCGAGGAACCTTTAGAGAAGAGAGCGAAGGGAAATCGCGTGCAAAAGTCGAAAACCGATCAGTGATGGAGTCCGGAGGAACTTCATCCCAACCTATTTTAGCTAACCAAAGTTCCTTAATTAATATTTTTGCGTACAGCACAACGGGTGCTACAAGACCAAGTACGTCGAACAAGCGGGCAACTAGCGATAGAATCGCGCGCTTCGTGCATTTACTATCCACGGCAACTGTTGTCAAAGAAAAATAATCATCAGCGGGTTCCCAGGTTAGTCCAAGAATTTTGAAATTATGGACATCATTATCCATGCCAGAAAAATTTACTGGTAAGCGGTAAGACTCTGGGAGAATCTCCAATAAAGCGGGTGAATTAGTAGCCCATTTGACTAAGTCAAAGGAACCTACCTTCATTAAGTCAATTAAATCGCGGGATATACTCATAGCAATCTGTTCATCAGAAACAGAATGGACATAGTCATCCATATAAAACTGAGTTTCCACCAATTTAGAAGCCTCAGGAAAGCGGTCGCTATGCTCACACGCCAAGTTACGCAGTGTGCGCATCGCTAAATAAGGACTAGGCTTTAGTCCAAAGGGAACGCGGTTAAAATGAAAGGTGCGAATAGGCTCATTTTTGTTGAAACGATATAAGATTCGTAAATATTTGCGGTGGTGTTCATTTACACCGATACGTAAAAACATTTGTTTTATATCAGCTGTCATCGCAACAGGGAGCGTACGAAAATCAATTAATAACAAAAACAAATCGGCTTGTAAATTAGGTCCGACATGCAGAATGTCATTCAGTGACAACCCCGAGTGCGTTTTGGCACTAGCGTCCAAAACCACTCGAATGCTGTCTTTGTCCGGTCTAATGACGGCGTGATGCGGTATGTAGTAACCCTCTTCTGTCAATTCCGATTCGGGTACCTCAGACAAATACCCCTGAGTTATATAATCCGCGATAGTTCTATTATAATTTTCGCGTAGGGTCGGCACTAACGTGAATTTACGCTCGAGCGCAAGTAGCCGCCGCCGCGCCGGTGAGCGACACCGCGTGAGCTGCCTAACTCGGAAGGGGTGCGCGCGAAAGGCAAATCGACAAAGTATCTGCCTTCTTTAAATAAGACTAAAGAATTAAAATTATTTTCACACTCTAATTCGTCCGGACTAATAAAACGTTGAGCTGGACTCCTCTAACTCAAAAAACTTCTGCAAATTTGACTCGAGTTCAAATTCGGAAAGCGCGGTAAACGAAGATGTAATGTTTGATAATGATAAATCACTATTGTAACAATCAATATCACCCATCAGTACATAACCGAAACTAGTCAATATAGCTGGGGGTGCGCGGGTGCCTGATTCAACCCTATCTCCTAGGTAAATAAAAGGAAACAGCTGTGCTCCAAGCACAATGTCGATTCCGCCTGGTACATTCCAGGTCGGGTCGGCTAGCGGTAAGTTATTTAAATATGACATGTTATTATCGTCATTTAATCTAATAAATCTAGCGGGAAGTTTATCTGTAATGCAATCGACGACTAACGCTTTTATATAATACTTAGTGTAAGAATTGATCCGAGATTCTATGTTGAGATGAACAAAGCCGTGTATAGGTTTTGATGTCATACCAACACCCTGTAAAGATGAATTGCGTAATTTAATTATGGGTAAGTTCAAACGTTTACAACAGTCCGCAGTAATTAAATTATTTTGCGATCCGTTATCCAACAAGCATCTGATAACCACCTTATCTCTGCTGACCCTATAATATGCATATAATTGCGCGGTCGCTAACAAAATAGTTGACTCATTCGGTAAACAAGTCTTGGCCGCAGTTGTGAGTGATACGGAACTATTGGTAGCAGGCATCTGCTGCTCAAGCGATGACTCACTTTTTACGTCGGAGAAATGCAACAGAGAATGGTGTGTCCTTTTACAAATTTTACAAACGCTTCGTGATTTGCATTTAACTAAAGAATGAGATAAACTTAAACAATTTATACAGCCACGTTTATTTTTAATAAATTCGAAACGAGCTTGCGGTGTACTAATATTTTTAAATCGCGGACAATCAAACAGCCGATGTTCAACGCCGTCACTATCGCACAGCACACATTTGCCATTTGAAACCGGTTCGTTACGCGAAACAAATGACTTTGTACGACTATGCGCTAAACTAGACTTGGCGCGCGGTTCCGCCTGTGAACTGTTAGCATATGTGCGCTGGAGTACCTTAACATAGTCTTGCATAAATGCTACAAACTCCGTATATGAAGGTAATTTTTCCCCACTCACACGGCTTTCAAACTGTTGAACAGTTTGCGCGTCAACCTTTCTTAAGCCACAGTGTAATAACACGAAATCTAGCAAGTCTGGAATGTCTAACTGCTTCAAGGCAGCGACTGACGCCGAATATCGTTCCACAAATGTATTGAGACTAGCAGCATTGCCGGCGCATCCTTTAATGTCCAGTATATTATTGAGATAATGAATCCCTAGACCACGCTTATCCTGATACCTTTTAACGAGACTGTTCCACATAACGCTGTATGTTTCAGCTGTGGGAACAATGCCTGCGGTTAATTTTAAGGCATCATTAGTCAATTTACTGACCAAGTACTGCACACGCTGCGAGTCATTAAGATCAGGATTTAAATGAACATTGCTGCGGAACATTTCATAAAATATTGGCCAATTTTCTGTTTTACCGTCAAATGATGGTAATTCTATGGGTGGTAATTTTATGCGACTACCTCCTTTCGGCTCTGATGTTTTGCTGCTCGAAAGTATGAGATTACGTTTATATTTAATATGAGAATATAAGTCTTCAAAAGAATTTAGACTTGAATAATCCGGAGCGGTTTCGTCAATCTCAAACTGCAAGTCATTGATCTGTTCAATTATTTCTTCAAATTTGCTGTATTGTTCACTAATTGTTTCTGACTGCGCTAGGAAAGACTCATTTGAGCGCGAATCAAAGTCCGAGATGCTTCTAGAAGCATTATACAAGCGATTAACTCGCTCAAAAATCATTTGCTTTTTAGCGGTAAGCTGAGCTAATTTAACTTCTTGCTTGCGGGTAGCCATTTTGAGGCACTAATGAAGTTATGTAGGTACCTAACGTAATGACTTGTACTTATTTGTACTTAAATTAACTGGTGCCTATCCAGGCTCGAAAGGACCAACTTGTGGAGGGACAGGCGTGTAAATAGCCGTGTATCTCTGCGGTTTGAGGACTTGTTACAATCTAACACCTGGATTGCGTGCTGATTCAAATGCCTATATTTGTCTGTATAATTTCAAGTTGGGAGTGGCGGCAGCAGACGGCGTATGGTGGCCTAACTCTAGCATGTAAAGAAAAGCGGTACCTGCTTCTTCCTTCTTCAGTCTCGAAGATCTTCGCAGGTGGTACCACCTGTCTCTCTGCCTGGTCTTGCGTGCTGATCACCTTCGTTTGCTTGATCACAAATTACACAGACGCGGTAAAATGGGGTTATTATTAAATCTCGGTAAATCCCTAATGCTTACGGGATGATACTCAGGATTATAAGGTTTGCGGGTGGATGATGTCTTAAGATTTAAGACACGCGGTGAGACGTGTGCGTGCGGCGCGAGAGCACAATGAAATCTAGTTCATCATGGCCACTGATTCTTCCAAAAATGGCGGTCCCATACGCTATATCAATACATGCCTATAGCCAGGCACATACACACCCCGTGCTACGTACTACGCACCAACCAACTTGAAATTGAGGGGCGATACTCGCCGCACCAACATACAAAAACATTTATTTGCTACTAGAGCCTATATCTCCATGATTTTAGGTGATTTATTGTGGAATTGATTTTATACTGTTTGGTGACTACATTTTGGTGACAGATCTACTATTTTGAGGACAAACCCTATTATTTAAGAAACACAAAACTAATTAAATTGGTGATAGCTTAAATGATACCCAGATAAAACTCGTCAAATATTTGACTGCAAAAAATGTTATACTAGACTAATGTCTTAGAGTATGACGTCACACGAGTGAAAAAAGAAAAAATACGTGTCCAATATTTTTTGGTAATCTATATGACGGACTAATTAGATTTTTTTTGTTAACTACCCTATTCCTCACATAATACATCCATATTTTCTTTAGAAATTCTCTCCCTCTTCATCCCTCAACATTAATATTCGTCAGTTTTTTAGTCACATGCGTTTCATCCTTATTTATTATATCTATGATTTTATCCCTCCTCAGAATACAAAATCAACTCGCACCGGGTATGAGTAGATTTTGTTATTGATAAAAACCCGCACTAGCTCCACTGGTAACACTTACATAAACCTTTAAATGCTCTCTATTAATAACATGCTAACTACCCATTGAAAGTTAACAAACATTATGTTGTAGCTCTTCATTGGAGCACGTTAAGCGATACATCAGCTTATCTTATCACACCATCGCAACTCATCGCCGACTCGTTTGGCTTTAGTTCGTGAGTGTACAGGGTTGGTGGCTTTAGAACTTTATGCTAGTTAGGAATAAGTTACAGAGCGGTGAACTGGAAAATGCAAAAATGTTTCTTTACACTATATTTTCAAGTTTATAACATATCATAATAAACATACATCCATGCCTATCCATCTCCTTCCTTATGCGGCCGCCACATACTCGACGAGTGGCATTGGAAGTAGCGAAGAAAGGAGGCAGAGACATAGTGTGGCCACTTTACTCGTCATGCCACACGTCATGCTCCTCGTCCTGCCCATCGCTCCCTATTTTGTCGGTTTTTGTTTTTGGAGGAGCTTCGCGATTAGTTACGCGATTAATTGCGTGAGTAGAGCAGTGTGGGCAGAGCGGGCAACATCGCGGCAAATAGCGGCAGCGCGAGGAGCATAGCGATGAGCAGCGCAAGGAGCATAGTGTGGCGGCCGCATTAAGAGGAGGTTTGAGAGTTTGGAACACTATAGGCTGATGATGACGATGATGAACATACCTGTAGGTGTAATAGCACACCCACATTTTGTCTGTTTTATTTAAGGCCCATGTCCGACGACACGGTTGGCGCTGTGTTCGCGGGTTCGATCTCCGCACGTAACAAATATTAGTGTGGCCTACAGATAGTTTGTTTCGGGTATGGGTGTCTGTGAATGGGAGTACAAATGTTTGTAAACGTACCCACGATACAGGAGAAATTCCTAGTGTGGGCCAAGTTTTTTTTTTGGAAAACAAAAAAATAATAATAGAGGGCCAGCCTATTGTCTTTAACCGGGGACAAATCCAGACTCCGTGTCTGCAATTGAGAAATTCCTGGTGGTGGAACCCGTTTTTCATTTCAACTGCGGAACTGAAAGTCTGACGTTTTAAAAGTGCATTGTATTAAGCAACCAAAATGTTGTGGGAATACGAATCACTTTAAAAGCGATTGCCTAAGTATACTATTTTTTTTTCAGCCACCTGTATTACAATCTCCGGTTAAGCGCTACTGCCAGAAAAAAAAGAAACAAATTTTGCATTTCCGGATAATAACTGAACCTTCTCGGAGGCAGTGAAACAATGCAATGTCTACAATATTCGTGTACTGAAATATTCAACTTTAAAACAAACACAAGATTTAACATCAGTCTAGTGCTGTGACAGTCGGATTGCCAATTCGAATGGTCTTGAGATCGGACCCATGACAGGCACCTCTGATTTTTCGAAATTACGTTCGTATTGTAAAATTATCACTTACTTCAGTGAAGAAAAAAATCGTGAGCAAACCAACATACGTTTTTTTTGTGGAATGGGAAATCATTAAATAACCCCTCTCGCTCTTGGGCAGAGCGAAAGGGAGTGTCAGAATTCTACTGACTAAAAACCACCGTTTATGTCGAGGCTACGGTATCTTTTACAACAACCCGCGGCCCCAACGGGAAACCAACATACCTGACATACATTTCTCAACGGCATTTAAAGCCTAGTGAGAGGACTGCATAAAAATTCTGACTCCTGGCTAGGCAATAACCACACGATAGAGAGTGGAAGATAAACCATCTAAAATCAGCAATAAATACATAAGAACAAAATCTTCCCAAACTCGTTAAGAGCATCCTTTAAATCCAAAACCCCTCAGCAATTTTTACAGTCGCCTCGATCTATAAAACGTTGATGAAACAGTTCTCGTAATCCGTACCAACAGAAAGTAGTGGCTACGAAACTAATTAACAAGTTCCACCAGACATCGCTTCTCCGAGATTTCGTTAGGCGAACAGCTATTTTTGCAGAAAACTTCGCTTTTCCCTCAGTTCTTGTGGTACTTACGCACTTTATTTTGTTAGTAGGGGTAGCTAATGAATATCTGCGGTGAACGAGGAAGCTATTTTGGGTAAATAGCTAAGGTTATTAATCTTTATGGATGTTGAAAGGTGAAGTTTTCAGTGAGAGTTTTGCTCTGAGGTACTTTTAATAACATTAGGTACATCACTCCCGTAACCTAGAGAGAGAGTAGAGAGGCAGAGGTGTATTCATTAGCACACCAAAGATCCAATGGCAATGAACCGGCTATAAATCTAGACTACGTGGCTTCTATTCAGAAATTTCTGATCAAAAAACCCGATAACCCAAGAACCCTCAAAAACCAAATGCATAGCGGTTGCGTTTGCGACAATTAGACCAACAAAGTAATCAGGTTTTTTGATTTAATATCAACTTTAGAGTCAAACCAAGTTATTTAACGAGAACTTGCGTGTTGTGGTCACAGGGTGGGTCCGATTATCTGCTCAGGCAAAGTGTTACTGGTTTCTTTTAAGAGCATTATGTCAGTAGCAGCCAGGATTTTTTAATATACAGGGTGTAAATCAACCCATCACACAGCCGTGAACCAAGCATTCTGTACGTCAAGCTAAGTAATTCCACGCAATAATTTTTGCTGGGAAACGACTTTTTTTTGGGGTCAAAAATCACATTTTTATAAAACGTTGCCCCACACTAGGAATTTCTCCGTGTATCGTGGGTGCGTTCACAAACATTTAAACTCACATACACAAATACCCAGACCCGGAACAACTATCTGTAGGTCATACATATATTTGTTCCGTGCGGGAATCGAACCCGCGACACGCAGCGCAGCAGTCCATTGCTTGAGCCACTGCGCCAACCGTGCCGTCAATTTTACGGTAAAACTCAATGTAGCACTCTTAAAACATTGTGCTAGTAGATGCTTTGAATAGTAAACGGGTCATGGAGGTAATTTAAGTAAAAGTAATAACCTGAAAAACTAGTATTGACAAAAACAGCTGTGAAAAATGTGGAATTTTGACCCCCAATATCTCCGTAACTAGGCGGTTCCAAGGTATGGTCTAGAACAAAAAAATGATCACAGTGGTGGGGAGAATAAGTGCCCTTCGTTTGCGTTAAGGGTACTTTTACACCCTTTATGCTCGGTTGACGGCAAAACGCTTGCCCTATTAGGTATTACAAGGGGTTCAAAACATACCTAGCGAAATGTGGGTGTAATATGGAACTCTGTCTAACACTTTAGAGAAATTCAGGAGTGCTGGTCTGTTAACTTTATAGTCTTTCTAGATTTTCGATATTTATCTCATAAGTCTAGCATTTTCCACACTACACACAAGTTGTAAACGGACCCCTGACAAAGCCGTCAGTTAGCATTCTGTAGCTTTTTTAGGTGTAAAATCAATTTTTACGTAGGTCTCACTGTAACGCATTCAGAAATGTGTATCAAAAAAAAAGTACGGGGCCGTGGAGGTACGGATTTACAGAGACTGTGCAGTTATATACCAATGCGCCACAGATAATTATGTAAACCTTCTGGAACAATTCTTTGTTATTGAATAACGCTACGAAGTTTGCAGCTTTTCATCTTTAACAAAATATGTCCTCAAGCATTATTCTTAATCTCATCATCATCATCAGCCTATAATGTTCCCACTGCAGGGACTCAGGCCTCCTCTCTAGGAGAGGGATGAGCTATAATCCACCACGCGGGCCTAGTGCGGATTGGAAGATGTCACATATCTTCTAATTTTTGGTTAATAAAAAGATATGCCGGTTTCCTCACGATGTTTTCCTCCACTATTTTGAGAGCAGTGGTGATGAAATAAATTACACAAAGTAATGCGCTTGCCTGGGTTCGAACCCACGACCAACTGTTCGTAAGTCGCGGCCGCAACCACTGGCCACTGCTCTTAAAAATACCTAGTACTTAAAAGTAATGCAATAAAAATAAAATGGACAATTTTTGATTGTTTAGTGGGCGGACGTTTTACTTTGTCTCGCAAAATAAATATAGTATTATAGGACTTGCAAGAAATACAACGCGTTTATGCTATTACTGGCTTGTGCAAGCGGCTTCGCACGCGTGGAGTTCGATAATTGTCCCACGGGATCATAACTACCGGGATAAGAAGTATCCTATGTATTCATCCAGGTTATAAACTATCTGTGCTCTAACTGTCATCCACATCCGTTCAGTAGTTTTAGCGCGAAAGAGTAACAAACATCCATCCATACATACATCCTCACAAACTGTCGCATTTATTATTATTAGGATTATTTTTAACTACACTTGGACTTCGACTTTAGACTGCCTTGTTGGTTTAGTGGTCACAAGCGGCATTGCTGAACACGGGGTCAATTCCCGGATTGGGTAAAGTGTTATTGAGTTTTTCTATCAGGAGTTTCTCAGTAGGAGCCACGCAGTCTACATTAGTGCTCGGTTGATGGCATTTATCATCACACCTGTAATTCCAGAATGGTTAGGCAGAGGTTTACCAAATTTGACACCCAGATTTCGTCAGTTATGTCTAGGTTCCATATAATAGAGGGCGACCCTAATGCCAGCAACTGAGCACAAATTCAGACTTCGTGACTTCTACCAAGAAATTCCTGCATTCTTGTCGGTTACTTCAAGACGTTTTATTTGTTTTGTTTTATGTTTCATCACGATTTTGAGCCATCATTCATGCAGTCATTTAAATAGGTAGTATAAGCACCTACATACATAAGCTCACGACCTTTTCCCATAGGGGTAGGCAGAAGCCACAGAACGCCACTTGCTACGATCCTTACCTATATACTCTCTTTGCCTCGTCCACACATTCATACATCTATTCATACATGCACGCCAGTTACGAGTAATTGGTTGTATTAATAATCTGCTCTAATTTAATTTTCTTTATTTATTTGTATTTTTATTGCAAAAAACACGCAAAACTTCGAGGTTCAAAAACTCCACCTCATTACCGCTAACGTCTAAGCAAATAAATTTTGCTGCAATATTTAAGATGAACTCACAGAGTTGGCGACAACTTGCAGTTTTATTCAAACAAGTTACTGCTGAAAGTGTGTTTAACTTATGATTGGGATCCGTACCTCTTTTAAGGTGCTCTGGGAACGAATGATGTGGATAAGGCAAGAATATTTTTAATTTTTATTTATATTTTCTCCATCTTAGGACTATCTTTACAGGATCACCTAATGCGATAGTGTAAACGATAACAATATTAAATTAAAAGACAATGACCGAAACTCGTACCAAGAATTCTCGAGTTTCAAGATCAAAATGTTATAGTAATTATTTTCATAATTTTGTACGACATTAAGCGGCTGGGATTTGATTTAT
This sequence comes from Diarsia rubi, assembly GCA_932274075.1. Classification (NCBI taxonomy): domain Eukaryota; kingdom Metazoa; phylum Arthropoda; class Insecta; order Lepidoptera; family Noctuidae; genus Diarsia; species Diarsia rubi. The sequence continues at coordinate 14,826,864 of OW026413.1, forward strand.
GAAGAAGGAATTTAATTTAAAGTATAAAAGTATGAATATTGTTTTACTCCCTATACATGGCGTTCACACAACCAGTTCAAAAGTCGTTCTGTTAGATCTGTCAGTTGATTTTGACACTTCGACTGACTTCGCATCGTAGAGGTTTCCCTACAATACTAACTCAAAACCAGGCAAGTTTTGAGGTTATTTTCGATTTTATAAAATGACTCCGAAACTCGGATTAAGTTTACAAAAAGAACTTTTGTAGGAGTTAATATGATAAATGTAGACAATAAAAACAAAGTTTGATGTTGACACAGTTTGGTACGGGATTCCATATATCCATGAACAAGGTCTTTTGTTACAAACATTAATTGGTTGTATAATTATCACTTTCTTCGGTGAAGGATAAAATTGTGAGGAAACTAGCATGCAGGGATGATATTTCGCGACGGCATGTAAAGCCGAGTCAAAAGGCCATAACGGGCATCATAAAAATCTGGCAACTGGCTAAGGTAACACACGATGCTGCGGGTTGTTCGCATAAGACACCGCGACCTCGACATAAAGGGATTTCTATTAGTGTTAGAAATAAGGCAAATAATTGCAATTGACTAACTATTAAGCCAGTTTACACTGATTTGTTTCACTCATCATCATCATCATCATCAGCCTATAATGTTCCCACTGCAGGGACTCAGGCCTCCTCTCTAGGAGAGGGATGGGCTATAATCCACCACGCGTGCCCAGTGCGGATTGGTAGATGTCACATGTCTTCGAATTTTTTGGTTCTAAGACATGCCGGTTTCCTCACGATGTTTTCCTTCACCGTTTTGAGAGCAGTGGTGTTGAAATAAATTACACAAAGTAATGCGCCTGACTGGATTCGAACCCACGACTCACATTTCGTAAGTCGAGGCCGCCACCACTGGGCCACCACTGCTCCTTCGAGGCCGCCACCACTGGGCCATCACTAATAATAATAAATTGAAACTATAAAATCACACAAAAGAAAAAAGAGTTTCGAAGAAAAACTCGCCTTACTAATTAAGTACTTATTCTAAGGACTGTCAAAGATCTTTAAATGACAGTCAGGATCTACGGGTTAACATGTTTTCCGAGACAAGGCGCAAATTCGGTTAGTAATGTTCACCCATCCACAGACCGAGCTTGGAAAGTGAGGCTTAACCTTGAAGATCGAACCGAGTGGCTGTTGTTATTTAACCTAGTGCTCCTCCTCTGGAGCTCGTTGTCAGACTTATTTTTTTTATCTCTGTTTCTCTATCGTAAGTTACCTTTGGGTGGGGGGGGGGGGGCGGTGAAATCAATCATCAAATAACTGCTCTTGGGCAGAGCGAAAGGGAAAAAAACCACCCATGTTCCTTCTTAGCCCTTTATGGCCCCGACGAGACTAAAATCTACCTCTGTTTCAAATTTATCAAGATCCGTTCGGAAATTCTGCCGTGTGGTTGATTCAAACAAACATCCGTAAATCTTTAGATTTACGGATGTTTAGTATTAGACATAGTCAGTGCTTTGCGTTACCTTCTTATTTTCTACAGCGTCAGTAAGTTAACGCAGGGCAATGCGAAAGGGAGTGGGACTTCTACTAACTAAAAACCACCCACGGTCCTTAGCCCTTTATGTCGACGCCGCAGTATCTCTTACAACAACCCGCAGCCCCGACGTACGGGACCCTTTTTTTTTTTTTGGTGGGTGTAAAATCATCGAATAACCCCTCCCGCTCTTGGGCAGAGCGATAGGGAGTGTCAGACTTCTACTGACTAAAAACCACCCATGTTCCTTCTTCGCCCTCTATGTCGAGGCTGCGATAACCGTTGGACTACCCGCGGCCCCGACAGGCGTCGGCCCTTTCGGGCCCCTCCCATGTTGCTGACATCTCTTTGAGGCGCGCGTGGAACACGAACGCGCCGTCGACACGGCCTGTTTTCGTCGTGAGACGGACGGACGGCGAGTTAGCCCATCACTCACCGTCCACAGGCCCGCGTCTACGGTGGCCGGAGGTCATCGCGGGACCTCCGACGCCCGGAGCGCCTCCCGCGGCGGCTGGGACGAGAGGTTCTCTCCCTCTCGCGTTCCGCCACCTCCTTCGCCAGCATCACTGCTTCGCAGAAGAAGGCGACGGCGTCCCATTCCTCCTCGCCCTGGACCATGGCTTGCAACAGGGCCGGGCGCGAGAGGTCGCCGCCGCCGATCGCCGCTACGAGAACACGGCGGGGCTCCGCCCAAGCGGGGCACACCTCCACTGTGTGCTCCACCGTGTCCTTCGGCCGATCCTCACAATGGTGGCATCCGGGCGTTTCCTCCCGCCTGATTCGGTGCAGGTACCTCCCGAAACAACCGTGTCCGGTGAGGACCTGCGTCAGACGGAAGGTGAGGGCGCCGTGGCGCCTCTCAAGCCACTCCTCAAAGAGGGGACTTACCGCCACTATCGTGGCGTGCCCTGCACGGGGTTGCGACAGTCGCTGTCTCCATGTCGCCATGAGGGGTACGGGACCCTTCATGTGCAGGTCCGACTTACACTTGGCCAGTTTTTCTATCTGAGAAAAAATAAAAAAAAAAAAAAAAAAACAGTAAGTCTCGAATGTCCACACTTCCTATCCAACCATATTCATCTCAGTTGCATTCGTTTAGAGTAGTCACAAGTTAAATAAAGTTTGTTCAAGATGCATGTGTTTGTCGCAAGTCGCAGCGACTGATGATGTGTGTCTTCATAATCATAAACCAAGTTACAACTTTAATTTAACTTAAATTTTAAACACGCCCGTAACACCAACTTAAAATTAAGTTTAAGTTTTAATGAAGTTTCATAAGCTTAGTTAGTGTGAATACTTTCGGGTTACGTGTTAAGTAAGTACAAGCTGGAGTTAAGTTTTAAAGACTTCACTTTTGGGTGTTCATATTTAATTCATGCTGTTTCTTGATTGACAAAGTTGCAGAAAAACAAGTTGGCTTACTGCAATGCTAGACTGAGAAGAGAGACAAAAATTATTAAAAAAGAATTGAAAGTCACTTATGAGTCTTAATGCACGTAAGTATATCAGCCTCTTCTACAAATCTCGCGATCAAAATTAGGTGTGCTGGTAAGAAATTCCAATTCTGGGTTAAGCTCGCTATTGTACATAACCATGATCTATATTATTACTAGCGGACCTGGCAGACGTCGTCCTGCCTGGACACCAACGCCACCTACCGGGTCGAATTCGGAATCTAAACCATTCTCGAATCCACTGGAATACACACAACTTTTTTTTATCTAAATCGGTCCAGCCGTATAGGAGGAGTCCAGTGACAAACACACGTACAGAAGAAATATGTATAAAGACACTATGTGAATACTTTTTTGTGCAATAAAAAATAAGATTAAAAGCTTAAAAACATCGTAATTAAATAAATTAAAAATTAAATATTAAAATTAGTTTAAACACTATTTAAAAAAACTTGGTCTTGAATTTATTAATACTTACTTTTTTAATTTCATAACATTAAATATTGTATTTAAACGTTTTACACTCATAATGACTTGAAATAAAAAACACATATTGCCCAGATTTGAACCGAACAAACCATTACATCATGATAAGACAACCATTGGACCGTCACAACATACATGTATGCATACAGCATGAAAAACAATAAGAAGGGTCAAGATCCAACTAGATCTCAATCTCCATTTCACCACAAACCCCTCAATTCCTCAACCAGAGCCATCAAAAAGTGCAGACGTAGAAACGGCCTAAATTAAAAAAAAGGTTATTTTTCACCAAATTTTGTGCTGGTGGCTTTTAGTCATCAAAATTTAATAGCTTTAATCTTTGCAAGGTGTCAGCGGAAATTTTAATTATGTCACTCGAAAAAATGCCGATGGCGATGATGACTGTGTAGACACAGAAAAGGGAGATGCAGAAGGACTACATGATGTTTTCTTGAAATCATGACTCATGCTCAAAAGACGCACTTGCGCCCACTACACAAACTGCCTCGTTGTTCAAGTTAACAGAAATATCTGAATAATGTGAGTCAGAAAATAAATTAATGTTTTTTTAATCCAAAGGTATATTTTTTTAAATATTACTAGCGGCTTTTCTCACCTTTGATAACCTTTGATAAAACACTCAGGACAACGTACAGACGCCATCACAACAAGTTACGATCAAAGACGCAACTGTGGCTGTTTGTGGAAAAATTTGTGGGTAGTATATTTGTTAATTTTAATGTTAATAAGTTATAAGGTAATTGTTTAAATCAAATTTAAATTTAATTTAAATTAATTATAACTTGGTACTGTTTGTTTTCCCATTAAAATAAATAAATAAACTGTGTCGCTATAGCTTGAAGCTTGATTAGGAAAATGTACAGTTTCGGGTAGCTTGAAATACTGACGTTTCTAGGTGGTATACATATTTCAATAATTATGGAGGGAATACAGGAAAAAACCCCTTTTCACCTAAAAAGAGGTGTTCACCCGTTTGACGCCAGTGGTGACGATACTGATGGTGACAAACGCGAATAATGACGGCACGGTTGGCGCAGTGGCTCAAGCTATGGACTGCTGCGCTGCGTGTCCCGGGTTCGATCCCCGCACGGAACAAATATTTGTATGACTTACAGATAGTTGTTCCGTTTCTGGGTATTTGTGTATGTGAGTTTAAATGTTTGTGAACGCACCCACAATACAGGAGAAATTCCTAGTGTGGGCCAAAGTTTATTTAAATAAAAAAAAAAAAAAAAAAATTGCCGCATATTTTACTGAAACTTCTGTCCTTCTCTAGCTAGTGGCAGCCTAATTGGAATTATCTCGGCGAAAATTCGAAGCTTTGAATAATGAGTCCCTATAACGAGGGAACTAAGAGGATTGCCTTTCTGCCGTCCCTTAACTGCTTTTATACAATTGTAAGCTTCATAGTTGGGAGTTGGACGACTATTATCAATATTAATAATTATTAAAAAGAGGTAAGTTTGTCCAATAGGGATGTTTCGTGACAAAAAAATAAAAATCTGTTTAGTCCGTCAGTAAAATTATCAAAAAATTTTGGATACGTGTTTTTCCGTTTAGCTAACTAATAAAATACCTATGACGATAGATTATTTAATAAAAGATAAAACGCGTCAAAAATCATGAGAGGGGAATAATATTACAATAATTTGTTGACAACAAATAAGGTATTCCACAAAAAAAAAAAAATTTGTCCGTCAGATAGATTTAAAAAAAAAAAAATTGACACATATCTTTTCTTTTTTCACGTAAACAAAAGACAAAGACGATATAGTGCTTCGAAAAGTTGTGTCAATTCGTGTGACGTCACAAGATAAGTACTTTTTTACACACAAAGGGACGTCACAAGCCCCCACTCATGATCTTTATCACGTTTTATTTTCGTAATTTTTTATTAATTTGATTAAACAATAAACACGTACCTATCCAATATATTTCGGTAATCTAAAAAACGGACTGCTTAGATTTATTTACCTATTCTCAGCGTTACATATCCCCCCGAATATTCGTCTCGACGTCCAAAATTCCTTGGAAATCGGGTTTCTTGATGAGAAACCTACCAGCCCCGCTGGTGCAGAGGCCGTAGTACTCAGGGTTCCACCACTCCCTGAAGTGTTTGTACCAGGACCGCTTGTGCGCGTCTTCGTTGAGGAGTTTGCATAGACGGCACACGTCTGGATCGGAGGGGTTCTTAACGTAGCTGTAGTAGTTTTTCCACCTAAATACATGACAGTCATGTTGAGCTTTGAAGTTTAAAATACCGATGAATTCAAAAGACCAGGAGAAAAAAAAGCTAAAGTACTGAACCGATTTTATGGGACCAATCAAAAGAGACCTATACAGTATGTTAACTAACAGAGGGCGTTCCCGTTAACCCGCAATAGTATAGCATCCATACAAGCAAAAAAAAAAATTACCAACCTGGAAACCCCTTGGTTACGGAGATATTGGGGGTCAAAGTTCCAAATTTTTCTTCCTAGTTTTTCAGGCTATAACGTTACTTAAATTACCTCCATGACCCATTAATTATTTAAAGCATCCACTAGCACAGTGTTTTAAGAGTGGTACTTTGAGTTTTACCGTAAAATGTGATTTTTGACACCAAAAAAAAAGTTGTTTCCCAGCAAAAAAATTTGAGTAGGGGTACTTAGTTTGATGTACAGAATGCTTAGTTGACGGGAACGCCCTCTGTTAGTTAACATACTGTATATCGGTTCATAAATGACGGAGTTATGAGATAACATGCATACAAAAAAATATAGTCAAATTGAGAACGCCCTCCTTTTTGAACGCGGTAATAAAGTTAATAATAAAAATAAAAAGAACGTTCTGCTTAAGTCAGAAAGTACAAATTTTTTTTGTCCCACTTCTGAGCAATGGCCTTCCTTTATCTTTCCATATATTCCTCTCCTGCACCACCTCGAAACAGCCTTTAGTAATGAAAATAATACCTGAAATAATCTTCATACACATTAGGATTCCTGATTGCTTTCACCATCTCATTGACTACTTGTGTGGCATTCAGTTTATAGGCATTGATGAAGGATCCAGGAGGAAGGAATCTGGAATAGATTGACATAATTATGTAGGCATATCAGTTTGAATTGCTTTTCATTGTTTGATGTCACTGTGACAACTTAATAGAAGATGAAAGGGACACCGACGCACGAACAGTTAGCCCTTTATATGTCGAAGCCGCGGTATCTCTTAGAACAACTCGCAGACGATTGTTTGACCCCTTATAATAAATTATTCCTTTCCGTTTTGATACTTGTTATATTCCAGTATTCATCATCTTATTTTGAATTTTCGTGAGCAGTATTAGTACAGTGATGGTGACTCCAACTTACCAGCAGTAAGTCTTGGGTTGGAACCCAGACAGACCGCATTACTTTGTGTAATTTATTTCAACACCACTACTCTCAAAACGGTGAAGTTTCCTTCACCGTTTTCGGATGTTTCAAAAAACATCGTGAGGAAACTAGCATGTCCTTGAACCAAAAATTCGAAGACAAGTGAGATCTAACATTGGCAACCCGCACTGGGCCCGTGTGGTGGATTATAGCCCATTACCCCTCATAAAGAGGATGCCTGTGTCCCAGCAGTGAGAACATTATAGGCTGCTTGAGCTAAGCTTAATTAAACATCTAATATCTTACATTTTTAAATAACAAAATACAAAAGTGACATTTAGGTTTAAAATAAATTACTGAATACGCGTGCTAAGAAGGAACATGGGTGGTTTTTAGTCAGTAGAAGTGTGACACTCCCTTTCGCTCTGCCCAAGAGCGGGAGGGGTTATTTGAATATTTGCAGCCCCCCCCCCCTCAAAAAAATAAGAGGTCAAACAATTGTGAATGATTTGTAATTAATAACTCTCACCTGGAATAATCTGCTCCACCATACACTATAGGAACCGCATAGTTGTTCAACGCGTGCAAAACTTTCTCAGTCACATAATCGGCACACACTGAATTCTCGAAAGCTAGGTAGAAATAATAATCAGCTCTTAGCAAGTATAAACATTCTTCAATCCTGTCCTTTGGACATTTCTTTTTTCCACAATGCCCATACACGTCTACTGTTAAATTATATTTTGCCAACTCCTTTATTAGTCCTATGGTTACATTGTTTCTTCCACCTCCTCCATGACAGTTGGAGACAAACCATGCTGCTGCCTTTGTTTTCTTCCTAATTTCCTTCTTAACCCTGTCAGGAGTGGGCTTCATTGGAGAAATCCAGGTCATATTGATTCTAGGACCAACATAATTACCCTTCTTGTCGACAATGCTAAAGTATTTCCATTCCAGATCGGAATCCAGTCGGTAAGTCCATGTCAAGTTGTAAAAATCATCATAAAAGGCGTCGCATATTGGGAACCTCATCGCTGATTCGGATGCCATAAATATAAATTTTTGATAGGGATCTCTCATCACGGTAGGTCCATCCCAACTGTTCTCGACGTCAAACAGTATAGCATCGAAATTACGGAAATCGCTTAGCAAGTTTCTGTGTGTCGTCAAAAAGCAATTGATGTAGGTACAGTTGTTTTCTATGAAAGGTCTTTGACCGCTCCCATACATCGGTGTAGCGTAATGCAAATACGCACTAGTGTATTTCAGCACGAATTTAAGATCACTTTCAAATCTATCAAGCTTTCTATACGTTTCTACATAAGTAGTTAAGTTATGATATTTTTTTAACTGCATCATTTTCTGCTTTTTCGTCATATATAGTTGGCTTGTGAACACATATTCTATATCAATTTCTGATGTAACAGGCGTTAATGATATTCTTAAATATTGTAAGAGCAGAAAAGCGTAACCGCATACTATTAATACCTTCACGGCTTTAGACATGATTGTGATAGAGTAAGTAGGAAACGAGCATACTTAAAGGACGGACCGTTTACAGAAGAACACAATGGTTGTAAACATTCATGGAGAAATTCGAGGAAAAACGTTAAACTGACGTCAATTAAGAGACTTATCTCTTTAGGATGTTTGAACAAAAATGTTTTTTTACGCATTGTGAAATGAAACCGACGTACTAAAATCGTCGGTCGGAAAACGAAATAATAATGTGCTGGCAATTATACTAAATAGAAAATTAAATATGAAAATGTCTTTGTTCGCGCTAGCGCGTGTGGTGGACTGCTGGTCTCGACGTTCGGTATGCAAATGACTATAAATAGACGAGTGGCGCCCCCACTCGCGGTGGCCGTGCCGAGATTTATTTTAGCAGTGATACGTGATACGTACGTACGACTTTCGTCAGAGAATAAAGTTTAAAAAACATTCTCGTTTCGCGTAAAAGCGTTGGTGACAAAACTGGAGGTAAACTTCTGGTTTAGTATGAAAATAGTGACAAAAATTGAAAAGAGTATGCTTAGATGGTTGTTGTGGAGAGGATGAGTAAAAGGCGTCTTAACAAAAGGTATTTAAATGACAGATGCAGTTTCAACGCCAGGAGGGGACGCCCTAGAAGGATATACACTACAGGTGATGTTCTAAAGAAAGGTCTGGTGCATAGTACTCGCAACCGGCCGGGGTGCGTATATGACCAGATATATGATCGTGGACGAGGCAGAAGGGAGTATTGGATCGTAGCAGATGGCGCTCTGTGGTTTCTGCCTACCAAAAAACGACCTTAGCAGCTGTGATTATTTACCCACGAGCACCTAGTTTGTATCATTCACGATTTACGAGTATAACACATAAGCACCTCCACAATAAATCAAGACTGCCTCGTTTTCTAGTGGGCCCAAACACGGCTGCTGAGTGTGAGGTCCTGGGTTCGATTCCCGAGCATGATATTGAGTTAATCCATATGGAATTTCTTAGTAAGAGCCACGGAGTCTGGATTTAGGCCCGGTTGATGGCAATAGGCTCGCCCCTATTACATGGGGCTTATAAAACATTACGGGCGAAATGTGGGTTTACAGGCGTGATGTTATAAATCAATACCCATTCAATGTTAGTCGCTTTGACGTCGACAACGTCAGCCGACCGTGATCCCGGTTCGCGTGACAAGTTGTCCCGGGATTTGCATAACACAGTCCGATTCCAGAACTGCTTAACATTACAATATGCTCCTCCTTAGCTCTTGTATTGTTTGTAGACATTTTTTGGTACTTGATTATTTATGTTATTGCAAAATGTAAAACTTGAATATTTAGGAATATTTAGGAAAGTGTTTTGTTTCGTGTGTTTTTTTTTTGTATTAATTTAATTTGTTTTTATATTCTACACCTCGGAGATAACTTGAAGGAAAACGTTATAAAATACCGACAAATATTATGCAATTTTAGCCAGACTAAGCTAAAGCCAAAAAGGAGGGTTATTTGAACGTTTAACCTATATTTAATTGCGTATAAATGTATGTATCGCAAAGAAGATGAATTATAGGTACATACGTCGTTAGATTTGTCTTGGTGACTGGTGAACTAAATAAAAAAGAGAAATGCACGAATTAAGTGCGCCGTATTCGAGTTTTACTTTTTTCTTCTAACTCCTAACTGTCTACATTTATTATATTACCTCCTACAAAAATTCTTTTTGTAAACTAAAACCGAGTTTCGGAGTCATTTTATAAAAACAAAAATAACCTCAAAACCAGGCAAGTAGGTATTGTAGGGAAACCTCTACAATGCGAAGTCAGTCGAACTGTCAAAATCAACTGACAGATCTAACAGAACGACTTTTGAACTGGTTGTGTGAACGCCATTTATAGGGAGTAAAACAATATTCATACTTTTATACTTTAAATTAAATTCCTTCTTCATAAATCAAATCCCAGCCGCTTAATGTCGTAAAAAATTATGAAAATAATTACTATAACATTTTGATCTTGAAACTCGAGAATTCTTGGTACGAGTTTCGGTCATTGTCATTTAATTTTGTTATCAATACGAATTCACTGTTGAGTATAGTGCTTTCTTTGCTAGTGTGAAGCTCCAGATTCTTGTGCCAGCCTCATCCAGGATATTCCAATGTATTATATGTCCACATATTATGTGTGTGTGTGTGTGTGTGTGTACGTGTTATATATGTGTTAAGTACATCAGTTAAAATTACTTAGAAAAAAATTAAACGTTTACACAGAAGGAAGGAAGTGAAACAATAACAGCCTGGTTACTTTTATATCCTGGTAAAGTCATAAAATTACGGTGTCTCGTTAACGGCGGACTATAATCCGGGACTGCGAGACATCTTGTCCGGGAATTACCATAACAGAGTGTCCTCTATCCCGGGACGTGGTACGTTCGTCAACAACACAATGCTGATTGTTTGTCGAGGGTTAATTTTATTTCTGTTTAATAATACGGTCTAATCTTAGGGCTTGTTGATTGTTTCTTAGCAGATGTCTTGCTCAAAAATCGAGTTTCTGAAATTTGTGATGAATGGTGTTGTTAATAATTAAATAAAATCTACGACGCAGGTAAGATATAGAGTATTTATAAAAATAACGCTACTTTGTACTTAGTGTTTGTCCGTCCAAGGTAAGGAGAGACTGTAGAAGCGTGTCCAGGAGTCTAGCTTTACCCGACAATGTTGGGGTCCGATTCCAGTCTAACCGTATGCAGCTAAATACCAGTATTTTACATGGACTGACTGCCTGTGATCTCTGATTTAGTACGATACCCTTGGTAAGAATTCTTATCAGAGTTTCGAGGTACTATCAGTAGAAATTTGGGACTTTAACCAAAATCTACAGAAGCAGTGAGACTCATTGTTGATTTTATAAAATAAAGTTAGTATTTGGTGTTTGACTCTTCAAGAGAGATTAAAGAAGCCTTTCTGTTCGAAATGACTACCAAAAAATTCATTGTAATTCGATAAATTTTTGAGAAAAAATATACAGCAATATTTTCAACCAAAAATTTCACTCCAATTTTTCCCCAACCCATCCACATCCTGTATAACCTCAACCAGAAAACACCACCGATCTTCACGAAAAAAATCGAAGTCCCAAAACTTTCGCCCTCAAAAGTCAAAAGCCGCTAGATATTAGCAAAAAGTCATTAAAAGTAAGGGCGGTGTTCATCATACCGGCTTCAAAGTAAGTATTAAACGGTAAGTTGGGATCTTAAGTTAAAAAGTTCATTCATTTAACGGTCGTATGCGTTCGTGGGGCGGCCGCTGAATTTCAAATTTTAACACGTATAAATAAATGTTGTGGGCTGGTTTTTATGGAGTACAGTATACGGTTCGGTGTAATCCTTGTTTGGTGTTGTATTTTATTTGGGAAAGAATTGAAGAAGAGATCTGAGATCAGAAGTGGGATAAGTTTTCTTTCTTTATATGTGGTTAGTAGATCTAACCTGGTGTGAGTGTCAGAGTTTCGTGACGTTCATGGGTTCTGCCTTGGTTTTAAATGCCGTCGAGAATACTCGTATCTACCGGTTTCCTCGCAATATTTTCCTTAATCGAAGCAAGTGGTAATTCAACAATACGCATATTCATTTGAAAAATCAGAGGTGGTATCTTTTGCTTGAAATAGAGACTTATGACTTGGCAGTACGACGATGGAAACACCACTAAGCAATCACTGCTTCTACAGATATGGATAAGTAAAGTATTTTAAGTAAATAATAGCCAGAAATGTGTCAATGGTCTTTTTTATTATACTACTGCCCCAAAAAAATAGAGTGTTATGTTTTTAGCGTTCATGTTTGTTTGTGGTTTTTACCCGACTACGGCGAAGCCAAAAGGAAGGGTAATGATTTTGGCAGTCTATGTATGTATGTATGTATGTTTGTATGTTCCACCGTAGCGCCTAGACTACTGAAGGTATTTTAATAAATGAGGTGTCAATAGATTCGTAAGAACTACGCGGGTGACATAGACTATATAAATTTTAATAATTATTTTTATGACGGAATTTAAATGTCAAAAACTAAGGGCGAAAAAAATTAAATTGAGATAATCATAACATGTTTGGTATCAAATGAAAGGTCTTGGCGAGTACATCACAAATATGTATATTATACTATAGTTTTAGTCAACATACACGTTTAGAACGGGAAAATATTTACTCGTACTATTTAAATAGCAAAACCAACATTCAGTAGAATTTTACACCATGAAAGTAATATATTATAACGGATTTATTAAATAACACTAAAATAAAATTCAAATGAAAATATAAGCTTAAAAACTAAAACCCGACTACAAACCGCGATCTTAACAGTAGAAAACAAGAAAATAATTCTTTGTTATTGAATTTGTATATTTCTATTTAAATATAATTTAAATTATTATAGAGGTCAGTCGTAGTCGCATGCCACCTTGCGAATGACAACAGCAGCTGACTTCTGTATCAATGAAAACGCCATGAAGGAGCATCAGGTATCAGTGGCATGCGACTACGGCGGTCCTCTATAATAATTTCACTTATATTTAAATAGAAATATACAAATTCAATATTTGAATATCAGATAAGATTTTTTTTTGTAGTCGGGTTTTAGTTTTTAAGCTTATATTTTTTTTTATTTCACCATAACTTCTAAACGCCTTGTCCGATTTTGATGTTTGTGGTATCGTTAGATTCTTTGCGTTATCCCGGATGACAAAAATATAATAGGATGGCCATGGTTTAGAAATAAAAGAAACTTTTTATTCGTTTATGTTTTCAAACTATTCATTGCTTGAGACCCATTTTTTGTCGTACTATATTATTTAACGGTTTGGTATTTTATACTGAAATGGTGTGTAGATGAAAATGTGACCAAGACTTCAGCAGGTCGAGAAATATTTACGCTCAGTTAGGCCGAGGGGCGAAGCAAATGTATTGGAGATGTGCCGCGAGGAGAGTAAGAATCTGCACTCTGTTCCAGTGTGCAATCCTATTGGTCAATATTTCTCTGTTTTTTTCTGCTCCGCAGCCTCGCTCCGCTATAGTGGACAGTCAGCCCAGTAAGCGGTAAATGTCATCCAGATCTACTAAACCATTCTGGCGTGCTTGAGTAACAAAAATCCATCCAAACTTTCACATTTATAAAAGATACTAATAGATATAATGAACAGCTCAATTAAAACAAACTATTCTATTGTCGGTTACAGCAAAACTTCACCATTAACGAAATAATTAAAATCAAAACGATTATCACAAATTGACCAATAAAATTTAAACAGGCAATCTTAGAAGGCATACAATGGTTGAAAAGTTAAGTTTCAAAGGCCTGAAAACTCTTTAATTCATTTATTTAACTCTTAAACTTGGTTTCCACGCCATCAGTTTATCCTATTATACCGATTATTAAATCTAACTTTTGATTTTGTACTCAGAGGTTTAAATTTCATTTTGGGCTGAACTTTCTTAATGTTTCAACCTCTCTGGCGGTATTATATCTGTGTAATTACCACTTTAGTTGTGTTTTGTTGTGATCCAAGGATTAGTGTGAAGTGTAAGAGTGACTTTTTGGACTGTTTTCTAGACTTTTAATCAAGGTTGTGTTTAATTGCTGTGTCGTTGGTTTAGTGATAGACCAGAGTCGGTTCTGTAGGACTTTTTTTTTTTAATGTGAGTGGCTATCATAATGTCCATCAATTAACTGTCAAATGGTTCCTTTGAACTAAACCATAACCATTTTGACAGTTAATCGATAGACACTATGATAGTCACTGACATTTAAAAAGATACGCAATAGAGCTGCTGGTTTCTGGTACGACTTGTCAGGTCTACGTTATCCCCCAATACCTAAGTAGGTACTTATGCTTTAATCAATATTGTCAAACCAAATAATTTTAAATGAGTAACCATCGTAGTTTCTTGGCGGATCTTCTCCAAAGAAACGACCAACCCGAGCCGTGCACCATATCTCAAAAATTTATGAATACAAATGTAGGCCTATGTGAAATAATATATTTTGACTTTAATTTTGAACCAACAGTGACCCGCGAAATTTTGAGTTGATTGTAGTCATTCAAAATTTCGACTGCAACAAATAAATCTAGTCAGAGTACTGTGGATAAACAAAATAGGTAAATAATCGATGCAAATATAAACTCATTGTGGTGCGTACTACCGCCACCCGCATATTCTTTGTTTGACATGCATTGTTCATTCTCGCTTAGTTGTCACAACTCATGACATTTATAGACATAATATAACCAATGCGTTTGGTTTCATTCAGTTCATTCAACATTCGAAATGAACTGATAAATTGAGCAACTTTTTGTTTTTGGTATATTTTCAAAGGATGTTTTTGTTCCCCTTTGAATTTATTCACAAAATATCCAAATGGTCACGTTATTTTTGAGGTCTTCTAATTTAAAAACTACTCAACATAAAGATATTAATTTAATAAAAACACCTGTAGTCTAATCCCTAAAGGGTTATCCAGAGGTGTGAGATTTACTAATTAGTACTTATATTCAATTTTCGCCAGTTACATGTCCGTCTTATGTAATAAGCTCCCCTTATTGCCAACAACCGGGCACAATAATACAGACTTCGTAGCTGCTACAGAGAAACTCCTGAAGGTAAACCCAATAACACTTTTCCCGACCTTAGGAACTGAACTCAGGACTCATATACAAAGGTCACGCTTACGACCACAAGCTCGAAAGCTGTGTATTATGTCCTGTGTTTTTGCAAAACCGGAGCTGAGTGTTCAGAAGAATAAAAATAAGGTGTACATGTTCACGAACAATATGTATATGTTAACTTTGAGATATGACCTACTTTATGATGATATGGATTCCAAAATAATAATTTCGTTCAGTAACATGAACATTAAATCGTTACAGTAGGCAAATATTGCTTCTAAATATTGCTAAGTTTATTTACTCGTTTTGTTGCTGCTGACTGTACGGATACAAAATTGCATTTTTTTTTAAATTTCTATTTTCTTTTTCAGTTTTTTTTTATTTTATTATTTCTTATTTTTTCAAAATTATAGTCTGGTTAAAAACATTTTGAAAATCGTCGTACCTAAAATTGACATCAGAAACCAAGGAAAAATTTAAACAGGTACCAAAGTCACAAAAAGCACTTAATTAAACAAAAAAAACCAACCAATCCAGCCGTGAAATAATATTAGATAACTTCTTCACCTTATTACGGCAACATTGTAACCATAATTTTGACTTGAAAGTCCGTCTGTCAGCACCCCTCGGATAAATCGTGAATATAAAATTATCACCTTGCGACCTGAGTCGGCGCGTTTGCTTCATTTTAATGAAAAAAAAAAGAAAAAAGCGCGCGTAAATGCTGGGCGCCATTTTTTTGTCGCCATTTTTTTGTCCGCCATTGCAAATCTTCGTAAACTCAATTGATTCTTGTTATTAAGTTTAAAGGTTGATTTTGAATAAAATTTGATTGTTATTCAGCTGACTGTGGCTATTATTTTAGTAAAATTGATTTCGGGTGACTCTTTTAAAAGAGATTTTTGCTTTCGATTATTTTTTCCAAAGTTGCGTTTAAGCATTTATTCATCGTAGTACTGTAGTAATAAAAATGTACGATCTCATGGCATTTAGTAGATGTTGGTTTAAAGTAAGTAACCAATTTATAATATGACCAAGGTTATCAAAGTTTTTCAATAGCAAATATCTTATCTACCCACATTGTTTACTGAGCACATAAATTATATAATTATTATAATATAAATTTGCCTTGTAATGCTTAATCACACTATACTCATGATCTCTGATTATACAACATTGGAAGCGACTAACGTCTAAGATACAGGCCCGGCCTAGTTTAGACGTTAGGGTTCATTTTGATTTGTTTTTTACTTAATGTACTTGTAACAATATTGTGATAAGTATAATAATTATGCATTTCGTCTTTTTGTTTCAATAAAGATTTTTTTTTTGTTTTTTAAACTTTGCCCCACACTATGAATTTCTCCTGTATCGTGGGTGCGTTCACAAACCTTAAACTTACATACACAAATACCCAGATCCGAAACAACTATCTGTAGGCCATACAAATATTAGCTCCGTGCGGTGATCGAACCCGCGACACGCAGCGCAGCAGTCAATTGCCTGAGCCACTGCCCCAACCGTGTCGTCAAATAATGATAACATAATACCACGCCTATACTCCCGAAGGGTTAGGAAGAGGTTTACCTAATTGGAGACCCACATATTACCTGTACCTAATGTTTTACGTCTCATGTAATCCCAGTACCCGATCACAAATTCAGACTTCGTGGTTGCTACTCAGACATTCCTGATGGGAAAATTTCAATAAAACTTTGCCCGAACCGGGAATCGAAATCCAAGACGTCATGCTCAGCTGTCGCGCTTGCAACCCCTAGACTAACAAGGCAGTGCAACATGTTTGTCATTCGACAAAAAAAACAAGAAACTCTTCAATACTACACGGTATAAATTGATACTGTCTAATAATACTTTTCTCAATATATGAAGCAATTACTAATTACAACAAATTAATAAAACCCACAACTGTTACCATCAGAACTTAACACTAAAACTTATCTCCTAAGAAATGGCCTCCTTAACATTTGGCGTTAATCCAAAAAATTAATTGGAGAAAAGCGTTCACTCAACAGCGCTTTTAGCACTGTGAAGCGCTGTAAAGCGCTCAAGGCTCAAGTGCAAGCGTGTCGAGTGTAATTAGTGCAATCAGTGTGAATCACGTTTTAGTCAAGTGCACTGTTGTGCAGAGTAGTGATGTCGTTACTATAGGCACATATTCGGATTTTGAGCGAATTTCGTACGAGTATATCGAGCGGTTCTACTAGTATAGGAACTTCAGATAGTTTGAGATAGCTACGGGTAACGACTTATGGTTTGTTTTAAGTCATAAAACAATAACATACGGGGTGGAAAGGACACTAAGATCGTTACCATCAACACCATGCACAATTTGCCAAAGTGTGCTTTTGCAGACTTGGGCAAATTGATTGACCTTATCACCTTATAGACTAACTTACCGTACCATAACATACTGGACAAACGCCTATCAAAAAGGTCCAAGTCTTGTTGATTTTCAAGTATAAAGGCGATGGAAGAGTCTAGAAATAAATGCTCTTAAAATTTGGGTGGTGGCAGTATGTATGCAAAACGTATTACGTGTTTCACTTTGTATCGATTCATATCTGTAATGACACATGGACCCCTGGTAGTAGATACTCTCGACATTTCACGAACTGCAATCATGTGAGAGGCTGCTGTTACTGCGCTTTTAACTAGCTCTTCAGTAACACCGCTTTAATACTTACTAACAACCACATCATGGGAGTAATTTGCTTCGAATTTGTGAACGTTTTCAACAGAAAGCTTAAAGGAGCTCTTGGCTTAATAATAACTGCCACTCGGATCAATCTTTAGGTTAAGCCGCGCTCATTTAGGTTGGTCTGTGGATGGGTGACCGCCCATTACATACCGAGTTTCCTCCGTGCCTCGGAAAGTACGTTGAGCTGTTGGTCCCGGCTGCCATATATAGATCTTTGGCAGTCGTTACAGGTAGTCAGTGACCTGAAAGTCTGACAACCAGTCTTACCAGAGAGTATCGTATTACGTAGTAATAACTGGGTTGTGGAGGTCATATAGGCAGTCGCTCCATGTAAAATACTGGTATTCAGCTGGATTCGGTTAGACTGGAAGGCGATTCAACAGATAGCTTAATTTTGGAGCATTTATTAGTTTCTGACTTTTTTTTTTTTTTTTTAATTAAAAAAAAAAAAAATTGTTTCTGCCTGTGGTATCTTCCGAGGGCAGATCGGAAATTACCCTACTTCTTGATATCGTGCGGTTATTGCCTTACTTAATGTCAGAGTTTTTATGCCGTCCATGACTTGACTTTACATGTCGTTGAGAAATATCTCTCAGGTATGCCAGTTACTTGTTACAGTTCACAAGTTACCGCGGCGTCGACATATAGGGCTAAGAAGGAACATGGGTGGTTTTTAGTCAGTAGAAGTCTGACACTCCCTTTCGCTCTGGCCAAGAGCGGGAGAGGTTATTTGATGAATTAAACCCCCCAAAAAAAAAGGTATGCCTATGTATTTCGGAGATGATGTTTTTCATCTCCGAAGCAAGTAATAATAAAATTATACAATATGGTCATGAATCGGATCGAAAAAATATTACTGTATTGAGTTTGAACTCGTGACCAATGACTTAACAGTTTAACGGTGACACCACTAGCCTAGCATTGCTAATTATCCCACGGGACCGTACTGTTAATATCATACCTCCGAAATTATTCAGCGGCTATATCCATAGCCGCTGATATCTATATAGATCGCAGGAATAGTTGGTACTGGATGTGCCACTTTACTTGTAGAAAAGAGGAGGAGGTTTTGGTAGGCCACCCACAAGGTATAGCTACGACCTGGAGAAGATTGCAAGCATTAGGTTGCTTAGCTTGGGACTAGATGGCGTTGTGTGAAATGTCCAAGGATATTTATTATTTATTTATTATTGCGGGATTATAGTAAATGAGAGCAGAACTATCAGCGGAGCTATATCCAACAGTGAACGTCATTAGGCTGAAATAATAATGATGAATATGATAGAAATAATAAGTTTTTTATTCAATTAATGTTTGATGATAACATGAAAACTGAAGTATAGAAAAGAAACAAAAAACCCGAATATTACCTAAACGTATGAGACATTATGCGTCTAAACGTATCAAATACCGATTTAAAAGTTTTAACTCTGGCTGCAGGGAAAAGGAGATCTAACACTCCCCTTTCGTAGTTTTCCTTCTTTATAGGTATGACTTCGATACTTAAATCATCTGGTTCTTCAGTAGTTGTCGTCGTAGTCGTGGTAGTAGTATTCTGCATTTCGGTCTTCACATATGTCACGTTCGGTGGGAACATCGGTGGTGGGATTGTCCTCGGCGGGATAGTCTGCGTTTTTGGGTGAAACTCCACAAACTGTGTGTGCACGTTGCTCAAGTGAAACGATTCGTCGTCTTTTGGAGTCGTTAAGGTAGGTTCTGCTTCCTTAATGCGTTCTGTTTCTGTTTTGATCGTTGAGCCGGTTGGATCCTCGGCTAGCAAAGCCAGGTTGTTGGTGTATATATCTTGGAAGTTCACAGTGGAGGGTACGTTGTAGGTGTACCCTTGCTGTTCTTCCATTGATTCTCCATTGTTTAGTGGCTGCGGGAGAGACATATTAAAGGATTATTGCTACACTGTTCTAGTATTTTGAAATGGTTCGCTTTTGCCCTTTGCTTTTTTAATACATAGAATACTCCCCTTTTCGAGGAATGTAGAACAAGGTATAAAGTAAAAAAAAATGAGACGGGAGCCCAACAGTAACAACATACGGAATGCGTCTGGTCGGAAGATCCTCTCTTTTCCATGGGGGATGAAGTACTTTACACTTCATACCCCTAAATCGTTTAAATCGTTTTCGGCAATAGAATGTTACCTTGCCTAGGACCAGAAGCCTTTCGTACGGAGGAGTCATGTTATAAGCATCTACTACAATTCTAGAGATACTTAGTAAACATATGCACATTTGAGAATTATCATTAACTAAGACAGCCCGCCTTATTTGTTTTTACCCGGCTGTACCCCCATTCTATTTTCATTTCATAATTTAATATTCAAATGAACCCCGCCTGCTTCCAAGTTTTGTTTAATTTAAAATGTGCTTGTTTTTTACTTCTCAGTTTTTTCAGTCGGGTTTTTTAGTTTTTTAACTACTTTTTTTAATTTTTTGATAAAGAAACGAGGGAAAGAAATTTCTAAACATACATAATATATACACACATCAAAAGTGTCTAGGGATCAAGCATTTTTATGCGGATTTCTTGAGATTGAGATGTGGCTTTGTAATAAATTTATGATTTTATAAATTTATATGGATCCTTTTTGGTGCATTTCATAATTTAAATCAGGAACTGTGAATCAAATTCGAGTAAAAGATGAAAATCAGCTGTCAATATTTTCCCTATAAAAACATACAACGCATTGAAGACATTATTAGTGCTACTGTTTCCCTACTACTGATTAAAACCAACGTTATTATGGAGCGGCGACGTCATTTAAGCAGGGAAGAAATGCTCAGAGCCGTGGGAATGATAGAAGCTGGTTCCCGGCAACGTACTGTGGCTTTAGCTCTGAATACAAGTCAGAGTGTTATCAGTCGACTTTGGACACGTTACCGAAGCACTGGTACCGTGGCTGAGTGCCATGGAGGACGGTATCGCTGCACCACACGGAGACAAGACCGATACATTCAAATCTTAACTCGAAGAGCTCCAACAATAACCGCCATGATGTTAGCCGTGAGGCTTCATCACTCTTCAGGGAACTTAATTAGCGACCAAACAGTCAGAAACCGCTTGCATGAAGTGAACCTTCATTCCCGAAGACCGCTACGGGTACCACCTATAGCAATGCACAATCGTAGGATTCGATATCAATGGGCTCTTGAACACAGAAATTGGGCAGAAGAACAATGGCGTTTCGTGTGCTTTTCTGATGAGTCTCGTTTTGGTATGAGACCGGATACAAGACGTATACGAACCCCTGGACGCCAACAGCGATTAAAATCCTGCCAGGAAGTCCATCCTTATAGTGGTGGAACCATCATGGAATGGGCGGGTATTTGGATCGGCGGAAGAACTGAGTTGATTTGGATCAGAGGCAACCTCAACGCTCAAATTTATGCTGAGACGATTGTATCAGACGTCATCGTTCCTCTACAAGTGCAAATCGGTCCCTTATTTCAGTTAATGCATGATAATGCACGACCGCACACCGCAAGAGTTGTAAGACACTCTCACCGCAGCTAACATCAATGTCCTGCCCTGGCCTGCTCAGTCGCCAGACTTGAACCCGATTGAGCATGCATGGGATATGCTACAGAGAAGAGCTCTGCCGAATATGGAGGGTATCCAGTCGCAAGAAGACCTTTTTTTGTTGTTGCAACGAACATGGGCGGCCATTCCACAGCGTAATTTGGATGAACTCATTTTGAGTATGCCAAACCGATGTTCTTGTGTTGTTAGTGTTCGCGGTAGAAACACGGATTATTAATTGTTTAAGTTACCCAATAAAATTTTAAAGAAAACTGTTATTTCAGTCTTTTTTTCGAACTTTAATGTTAGTGGTTCAAATGTCAAAAATCCCTTTATTAGGAAAATGGCAAATTTCTTTATTAATGCAAAGGTGACTTGGTTTATCGTTACTGTGACAAACGAAAACACTTTATTTGATGAATCCTTAAAGAAAATTTTAATTAATATCAATCAGGAGAAAAGTTATTGCAAAAATATATGTTGATCCCTAGACACTTTTGATGTGTGTAGTTTTATCCCAAAGAGAAACATAGGTCTGGTCACCAACATTGTAGGTTATTGAGTCATCGTTTGCTCCTCGAGGAAATATTCTGGTTTCTGGCGGCGGCGTAGCCGGTGTCTCAGGACCTGGTGATTCGTTATCAGCTCGAGTGCCAGAAGAGTCTCCATCGCATGGAACGCAAATCTGAAAAAAAAGCATAAGCATAATCAGCCTATAATGTTTCGTCTATAGTTATCTCTATGAGGAGTTATTATTTTTGTGCGCACTGCCACTCTTAATTTACACACAGATCTGGTACAAAAAGTTCAAGTTTTTTGTAAATCGTATCAGAAATTCATTCAGCTCTTGAATGCCCCTGGTTCGCACATTCGATGATATTAAAAGGCTATGGTCTATGTCGAGTTCCACGCACATGTTCAGTTTATTCTTCAGGGTGTATAATCTTACACCTGTGGCTCAGCGTTCTAGCCGTGTAGACAAATTTATCTCGGGATTGCAAGCGATAGATTACAAACTACATAATAATGTCAATTGACCGACATTATTCACTTATATTTAAATATTTTCTGAGATATTCATTATTGCCTGGTTGGTGTATTGCCTTTTTTTTGGGAGCTTGGAAATCATCAAAAAACCTCTCCCGCTCTTGGGCAGAGCGAAAGGGAGTTTCAGTCTTCTATCTGACTAAAAACCAACCATGTCCCTTCTTTGCCCTTTAGGTCGAGGCCGCGGTATCTCTCACAACAACCCGCCACCCTTGGTGTAATGCCTAGGTTTGATTGCCAGGCTGGACAATACTGGGCATAGTACTATTGGACCCATCAGAGATTTTGCAGAAGCAACCACAGGAATTTGTACCCGGTTGATGGAAATGGGTTCGTCCTATTACATGGGACTTATAAAAAAGTGGTGAAATGTCGGTATACTAATGGGTACTTCTGTGCCTAACCCTTCGGAGATTACCGGCGTGATGTTACCATTATTGTAGTGGACCCATGAAATACAGAAAACAATATATCACAGAGAGAACGGTTACAACAACTTAAGTTGTTAAATATTATTCGGTTTTAATCTGCATGGGTCTTTATATTTTGTGCATTTACAAAACTGTAAAGATCAGTTTCTATTAACCCTGGTAAAAATGACGAACTTTGGAAAAGGCTAAGCAGACATTGAGACAAATTTGAAATAATTTAGGGTTTATCAAGGGCACTTCAATTGAAATCACTATTTCTGCACAATTTTGTCAGCCACACTAAACACCAAATGAAAAAGTAATAATTATCATCATTATTTCAGCCAAAAGACGTCCGCTGCTAGACATAGGCCTCCCCCCGGTGACATTGACCGATCCCGTGCGTCTCGCATCCAGCGGGACCCCGCAACCTTCACCAGGTAAGCGGTCTATTGCGAGGCCTTCCAACGCAACGTCTTTCGGAAAAGAAGGAGTACTCACCAATATTAGAACCACAGCAGCAACTATACTAACTTGAAGCATGTTGTATCAACGGTTGTAGAACTACAACTAAATGCCACTGTTATCGTGGCCGGCGGTTGACACGTACTACTAAAGTCATCCGAATTGATTGTTCTAACCACACAATGTAGTGTTTATTCAATAGGAGTTAAATAGTAATCAATGTCATTGTGTATTAGTTGCAAGCATTGAGTATTGTTCGGTAGAATTATTTTTAATATTGGTCTTGCTATCGCCCGCGGGTTCGCTTGATCTGGTACCGAAAGTCTTAACCAACCCTTGCTCTTGTACGCTGGGTAGGCTGCCAGTCTAACCGGATACAACTGAATAATACCAGTAATTCACTTGGAACGACTGCCTATCTGACCTCCATAGCCCCAAGTGGGCTCTGTACGGTCCTGGGTAATGTATCGTGTTACCAAAGACTAACTGAGTGAATGGAAACTCATTCATGAAAAGACTGGTTGTCAGACTTTCGGGTCACTAACTACCGTAAACGACTGTAAAACCCAGAACCCTCTTGCAAACCAGCCGCTTTTGCAACCAATTAAACATAACCTACACCTCTGCAAACCGTTTTAGAAATCTTAATACTTTATTTTCATTGCGATTATTATTTTTTCTATGGAAATTCTCAATGAAACACAGTCGAAATATACGTTCATGTTTCAAATTGGAATTTGATATTGAATTGAATGTAGTCCGTATAGGTATTCGAATATTCAGTTTCAAAGGAATTTGGTCATTGATATTCTGTGAATGATATTCAGTATTTCCAAAATTATATTTATACCAATAAATAAAATGTAAGTCTTACTAAGGCGTATCGTACTACTGGGTTGTGGAGGTCAGATAGGCAGTCGTTCCATGTAAAATACTGGCATTCAGCTGCATTCGGTTAGACTGGAAGCCGACTCCAACACAATTGGGAAAAGTTTAAGCAGGTGATAATCACAACTAAAATCAAGTTTATTTCCTTGCAAAGTTTGACATTTAAAAGTGCCTCGTGATAGCCAAATTCAATACTTGTAGAATTCAGAGTGAAGGTTGCCCTAGACACAATTTCTAACTTCAGACCGACACTTCCAAATACTTGCTCAATACTTTTGCATTCCATATGTAGGTATTCTTAGGTGGTAAAATGCGCTGGTTGTTCGAAAGAGATACCGCGGCCTCGACACAAAGGGCTAAGAAGAAACATGGGTAGGTTTCAGAGGTATGTATCTGCCTTTTCGCCGAAAATTGCTTGGCAGATGATCACTGGCCAACCAACGTTTCGCCGATGTTTCACTTTGACAACTAACGATCAAATTTTTGTATGACAACGTTTCATTTGGTAGACTTATTGAGAAGCTGATTATTACAATGACATAAAACGTTTGGGTCATTTATCATTTGTCAAACATTTCACTAAGCCACACAACTATTAGACGAATTACGTTTTGACAGTGTAACAGTTCCCTTTTCATACATTGAAATCAATAAATAAACAAATTTTAACATACATTTTTATTTAAGAATCTCAAAAATAACATGAAACCTTTAAATTGGCAGCAATGGAGAGCAATATTTTTTTCTTTGAGTATCTACTGAGACCCCGCCATACCCTGCGAACCCGCTACTAGGAAAACTTGTATGCAAGAGCGAGCGAAGCAAGCTTGGGGCACCCCGACTTAAACAGGTTAGGTTAGAAGCGAAGCAAGCGAATAGACCCCGCCATCTCCTTCGTAGTTACTCTTTTTTAAGTCGGCTCCGTCGACTGGGCCTCGAGGGGTTAGGTTCCAATAATTTGATTAGGTAAACAATAAACAACTAAATGAATATTACGCAAACTAAAACAATCTGCTACTTGAAAGTTGACACTTTAAAAAGTGTCATTATGAAGACCAGACCAAACGTACAGTTGGTAACTGTGAGGTTCGGAAATAAAACAATATTATATGTATATTATGTTAAGTTGGTAAATGATAATTCAACGAAATAAAATTCTGCGATACGTTAGTATGCAAGTGAAAATCTGTCAAACAATTTTCGGCGAAAAGGCAGAAAACCGTTTTCAGACAGTAGAAGTATGAAAGTCATTAAAGTCATTTGATGATTTCCCACCGTCCAAAAAAAGGTGGTAAAATTATAATCCGATCAGACTAGCTTACGACTCGCTCCGGCTTTGCACGGGTGCAATGTAGATACTGATTTTCTTGACTTTTCTCTACTATAATATGCATGCATACTACATATAAACCTACCCTTCGAATCACTCTATCTATTGTTAAAAACTGCAATAAAATCCGTTGCACAGGTCTTATATCAAAGTGGAAAGATTTTATTTTATACTATGTAAATGTAGGCACAGCAAAATAAGTGAATCAGGAGAAAGGAAGCATTTGTTAACTAACTACTACAGCTACTACCAAAACCACCAAAATTTAGATTTAAATTCCTTCCTTCCTACCTATCTCAAAATATTAATAAAATTATCTAAACATTTTAATGACGTCGAACATCAAAACGTTGGCATAATATTCATAACAGTGCATGTAGCGGGGAGGCAAGAGAGATAAAATCGCATTTCGCCGCAAATAAAAGGAAGCCAGCACGTACGACCCCGCTGCGCGCACGCCACTGGGGTGCAGGTCCATTGAGTCGGACGACACGAGAATTCTGTAACACGTAGTAGAAACTTATAAAAAATAAAGAAATCTCGCGTGATTGTGTTCCCACTCGCAGAAACCACCCAATCGATTTCAATTACTTTTTTGCATTTATATGTTTAGTTCTAGTTGGACACCATGGGTGGCCGCGTGTAAAGCAGTGATGATCACTAGTTAGTCACCTATGACTTTTATAATAATATATAAATCAATGCCACTTTTCGTTGTAATTATATAACTCAAGAACGGGCTCACCTATCCAAACCGAAGTTTAGGCTTTGTTTGGACTATTTAGTAGATGGTTTATGTGAAGTTTGCACAAAATCAGTCGAGCGGTTTTTCATTTATCACATTTTTTGTAAAAAATGAATTCAATAATTGGCGGATTATTTTGTTAATGGGGATTTTGTTATTTGCATTTCGGCCCGGTAGGTGGCGCTGCTGTCCGGGCAGGACGACGTCTGCCAGGTCAGCTAGATATATGTTTTTACTGGCTTGCTCTGTCCCACTCCTGGGAATAATAAATTACCAAAGACATATGGGCATACTGCATGCTTATTAGTCGCTCTTGAGGCTGCAAGATCAACGAGTTAGCCCCTTAGAATACTGTCAGTATTTCTATGGAGTTCAATCTATCTCTCTTTCATCATCGACTTTATCTACTGCCTCATGTCCAAATCGTAATAATATGTCGTCGGAATAAACGGTATAGAAAATTACAGGTAGTACAAAGATAACCGGTGTGATGTCAAAAATTAAGAAACAAAATATAACTCTGTCTTTTCTACTCATTTTAAAGTTCAACGTTAACTTTTACAGAATCCTTGCCGTATCGTCAGTGACATTGGACACTCGCTCCGCCTCGCTGCGCCCGTAAGGATGCTTATGATGCGGTGTTGCAGTTTATTTAATTTCCTCAAAGGCATTACGTGGAAAAAGCATGTTTTCAAGTGCCTCCCTGGCTTGCAGTGCGCTCCGTTCCTTTCTGTGAGCCCTTTCATGTTGGGAATATATTTTGACAGGGAGTTTCTTTTGATGAGGAAGTGGTGTGAAGTGTACGAAGATAGTGAGTGAGGTGTGTGTGGTTTTCTTCGAGTGGAGGATTTTGTTTAGGGGAAGAGTTGTTTGCGAATACTGATTATATTATGTGACTGGTTAGGATTTTTGTTTAGGTTAAAATATTCATCTCTGCCCTTAGGTAAACCCTTATCATAAAAAAAAACATATCATTCATTTGTCATATTCGTACATATTCGTACGGGTTTCCTACTTTTTTAATTTCCACTGTACTTTGTAGCAGCTCGGAACCGGCGTTCGTGTATGACCAAATATATGAGGTAAAAGGAGTATGTAAGTATCATAGCAGGTCCGGGGCTGCTGGTTGTTCGAAAGAGATACCGCGCCTCGACACAAAGGGGTAAGAAGGAACATGGGTTGTTATAGTCAGTAAAAGTCTGACCCACTCTTCCGCTACGCCCAGAGCTGGAGGATTCATTTAATCAAATCATTAAATTTTGGTTCTTTCCTGCATGATTTTGTTTTCTGGAATAGTTGTATATATGTATGTACCTAAGTTGTATTTTGTGTGCTAGTGCCAGCTGTCACTGTTACCTGTTGGCCTTTTAGTTTCATGCAGTATTTTTGCGGTCAACGAGTTGTGACCAACCGTAAAAAATCCACATGTGTCCACAACCTTTTTATTTCATAATGTGTTTCAAAATCAATGTATACTTCTTTCTATTCTTCAATATGGGAGGTTTTTAGTCAGTAGAAGTCGGACACTCCCTTCCGTTCTGCCCAGAGCGGGAAGGGTTATTTAATCATTTCCCACACAACAAAAAAAAAGGGTTGATTGGGAAAATTTGAGTAACTTGCTTGATGTACGTACTTAGCACTGTTTGCAGTAACCCTTTTTTTTTGGCGGGTGGAAAATCATTAAATAACCCCTCCCGCTCTTGGGCAGAGCGAAAGGGAGTGTCAGACTTCTACTGACTAAAAACCACCCATGTTCCTTCTTAGCCCTCTATGTCGAGGCCGCGATAGCTAGTGTACAACCCGCGGCCCCATTTGCAGTAACCCTAACCCGTACCTCACAAATATTACTATATCCCATACATGAAAAGAAAACACAATCATGTCTAAACACAACATTATTTTCTAACTTAATATTTCACTTTCAGTAAAATTTAGCCGGTAAAGCTAGTTCAGCCTTAAAGCACAACTCTATAAGCGTCACAGCGCTTTCACTGGGGCTTCTCATAGTGACACGAATACGTCTCCGGCGGAGAGAGGAACCGAGGAACTGAGAATGACTTGTAATGGGGATATGGTACTTGTCACCGCGGTATAATCAAAATGAGCGTTTTGAAATGTGCTCAATCATAAGTGTGTGATAAAGCTACATACAAGTGAGAAAGCTACATTATTCGTGGGAAATAAGTAGCTTTCTGCCAATGCGTTTTTAGGAATGAATTTATTTTTTTATATTTTTAAAACAAATTTAACTTCCTTATAAATAATGTTAGTATAGAAAACCTCAGGAACACAACGGCTGGCACGGTAGGCGCAATGGCTGAGCTGTTGATTGCTGTTTATCACCGCACGAAAAAAATATGTATATCAGCTGCAGATATCATACCGGGTCTGGCTGTTTGTGTATGTGAGTCTAACGTTTGTAAACGCACCTACGACACAAGAGAAGATTCTAGTTTCCTTTTTTTAAAGGAAAAATAAGCAGTAGCCACAGAGTTTAGATTGGTGCCCGGTAGATGGCAATAGAGTCGCCTCCTATTACATCGAACTTAAACAAAACTGCCGGAATGTCGGTATACTATTTAGGCGCACCTATGCCCAACCACTTGGGAATTATAGACGAAGTTACATTATGTAATAAAAAAACAAGTGCCACATCCCCCATTTCTAAACTCCTAGACCCCACCGTAGGGATTCGCTCCACGACTGCGTTACTTGAATTTATTCCTGAACCTTTTGTGAAGGATTACGTTGACAAATTGTGTAAGCGAGTGCGATTTGTCTGTCTCACAGTCCCCTTATGGGCACAGATTTTAATGCTTATACGATGTTGATACTCTTTGAGGAGTAGTTGAAAGTGGAACGGGCTTTGGAGTCCGTAGGGGCTGGTACACAGACACGAGTACCAATATGTGTACACGAAGGAACTTTTAGAAGTGATTTTCTCCCTCAATGTTGATTAATATTTTACGTTTTTACTAATATATAGCATTTCGGAAGCCAAAATTACAACTTAAGATTTAAAGGGCGTCATTTCACAAGAAAATAGCTTTGAATTTGGCTGCATGTATACAGGGTGTAAATTAACCCTTCACTCATCCGTGAACCAAGCGTTCTGTACATCAAACAAACTGCGGTACTCAGAGACATTTAATGCTTCCTTAAGCCGTCACTTAGTAAAGGTTTGACATACTTTTGTATGACAAAGCTGTCAAAACTATTGATAAGTAATAGCCTAAGTAACCATTAACCTTACGCAAATTTTTTTGCTGGGAAACGACTTTTTTTTTGGGGTCAAAAACCACATTTTACGGTACTCGTAAAACTCAATGTTGCAGTCTTGAAACGTTGTGCTAGTGGATGCTTTGAATAGTAAAGGGGAATAGAAGTAATTTAAGTAAAGTTATAACCTGAAAAACTGTTATTTACAAAAACAGCTGTGCAAAAATTTGGAACTTTAACCCCCTTTATTTCCGTAACTAGGGGGTACCCAGGTATGGTTTAGAACAAAAAAAATATCGCAGTGGTGGGGAAAATAAGTGCTCTTCGTTTGCATTAAGATATATATGCATATATAGTGCTCGTCACTGTTCTGATTTAAGAAATATACCATTTATGTGTTGGTTTTCAAGGTGTTTTATTTATTGTCAGTATATAATATGATTGTTTAGGAACAACCAATATAAAACATACATAACATAACATCACGCTTGTAATGCCTGGAGGGAAAGACAGAAGTATACTTAATAGTACACCCACATTCTGCCGTTTATTTTTTTTTGGGAATAGAGAGGCGGGCTTATCTCAATAAAAAAAAAACAGTCTGCCGGTTATATGTATAGTCCCAAATTAAAATGGGCAAGCCTATTGCCATCAACCGGGCACGAACTCAGGCTCCATGGCTGCTATTGAGATATTTCTAATCCTAATAAGTTACAGAGGAAACTCGGTATGTAATGGGTTGTGCATCGTCTGGTCACCCATCATATCAATGTGTATGTAAAAACCTCTTCGAAATGCTATGTGATTTACGCCGATGGGCAAAAGAGTCTGTCAAATAGTTTAAAAACCTACTGTTTTTGTCAGACAGAAAAAAAATCGTCGCAGAAACATCACGAGCATACAAAGAGACATACAGAAAAAAACGCACATAATATTTGTTTTTAATATTTGTATTATTGTATAAAAAAATTGTCGTTGTAAATTATTTTGCTCGTATCTCCCTCCATCCTGAAATTTAAGATCATTTATTCTCTTATGGTTCTCTTAAGGTTGACTGGTAAAGAATGCCTTGTGGCATTAAGTCCGCCTATGTACCACTCTTGCACATGAAGTTTAAATAAATAAGAATTACACTTTGATAATGTTAAAACTAAAAATAAAAATACCAAAATGTGGGGTGAATGACAAAAATTTGACGACGATTATATTTGAGTTTTGGAGGTAGATTATAATTATATAGGACAAAATGTTAGTTCGGTACAAGACATGTAAACAAGTATTCTAACACCGATAAGCGGTAACTGGTTGTGGCTCTCTTCTCTAAATTATCTACACTAATATTATAAAGAGGAAAGATTTGTTTGTTTGTTTGTAACGAATAGGCTCCGAAACTACTGGACCGATTTTAAAAAATCTTTCACCGTTGGGAAGCTACACTATCCCCGGGTGACATAGGCTACTTTTTATTCCTGTATCCCCATGGGAACCGGAACTACGCGGGTGAAACCGCGTGATATCCGTTAGTTTATTATAAAGTTTTTATCAAGTAGCCTTTTGAAAGTGGTTTTGGGTTTTAATTCTTTGAGGTCTCTCGGTAATTTTTTAAGTATTTTAGATCCTTCGTATACGATAGTTTTTCTACCGTAATTCTAAGGCAGACCTACGCAACAAAATACATGAAATGTGATGCTGAACTCATTCCGACACCTGTCGATCCGATTTGCGTCACTGTGGATGTAACGTCTAATCCTATCTTAATTAGCTGCCTATCAATTAGGTACGATAGTACACCGCAAACTACATGCATGATCCATCTTAACATAAATCCAAACTCGAACAAAGTCGTTATCCATTTGCAGGAGCTAATTGGGTCCTGTCCTGTTACGGAATTTGTTCAAAAGCGTTACAAATGGAACGCCTGGAACGTTAAGGGCATAGGAAGAAACACAGATGGGTTTAGTCAGTAAGAGTCTGACACTCCTTCTTGCTCTGCCCAGAGCGAGAGGAGTCATTTGATGCTTTCCCATCGATAAAAAAGGAGCTAATTAGTCAATAAAAATGTAAGTGTTTGACTTTGGTAATTATTTTTTAGGCGTTTTCCATTAATGGTGGCAGAAAGTAAAAGCTACCATCTGCTACATTCCTTACATACTCCTTTTACCTCGTCTACGTTCAAACACACGTGGCGAACAAAAAGGCCGCATTTGAATCACGTATAAATTCGAAAAATGCTCACAAATGGACATACAATCCCTTTGGAGGGAAGGGAATCATCAAGTAACCCTTCCCGCTTTTGGGCAGAGCGAAAGGCAGTGTTAGACTTCTACAGACTAAAAACCAAGTGTTCCTTCTTAGCCCTTGTGCCGAGGCCGCGGTATCTCTTTAGAAAAACCTGCAGCCCCGACGGGGGACATAGGCACAAGCCTGTAATCCGATTCGGCAGAGGTGTACCTAAAAATATACACACCTTGTACACCCATAGGCAAGTCTATTGTCATCAACCGGATAGATATCGAAGCTCCGTGGCTGCCATTAAATAAATAAATAAATAAATATCCTTGGACAAACAAATCATCATCATTTTCATTAAGAAATACCTGTTGAAAAAACCTTCAAAGTTTGTCCGACCTGGGAGTCGAACTGTTGTCGTCATGCTCAGCAGTCTACTACTACACAACTGGCCTTTTTGAAGAAAGAATCGCCATTTTGGTTAATATAATTTTGGTTTCAATAGGTCTTTGAAACTTATTATTATCTTTGATATTACTTCTGACAGCGTTTCTACAGAATCTTAAATCTCTTCCCATTCAAATGGACACAACGTAACCCTGACCTACGAGTAACAGAAATAAACCAGAACTGCACTAATAGGTGCAAGGTTGACTGCGACAGACAATTTATATTTTTAGCCACGTAGACGCATTCGGGACTAAAGGTCAAGCTTTTACAGAGTACGAGTACTTTCCTCGGGTTCTTTCAGCTGAAAGAGAGTGGGAATTTGTGCAGTTTCTTGTACTGTGTAATAAGTTAGTTATATATGTATTTTTTTTAGTTACTTATTAGTTGTGTACCTATCATTCGTTTATACGGCCATGCTTATGGGTCATGCTAGTTAATAAGATTTAAAAGGTTAAAATGTATAATGTGTGTTTTGACTGGCCTGTTGGTCTAGTGGTTAGTGACCCTAACTGCTATGCCGGAGGTCGTGGGTTCGATTCCCACCCAGGACAAATGTTTGTGTGATGAGCACGATCATTTGTTCTGTGTCTGGGTGTAATTTATCTTTAATATGTATGTATTTAGAAATATATAAGTATGTTTATCAGTTGTCTAGTACCCATAACACAAGCTCTGCTTACCTTGGGACTAGATGGCGTTGTGTGATAGTTGTGGAATATTATTATTATTATTATAATAAAATTTATCAAAAATATATATTATATTATGAAACTAGATGTGGTTTATGTTTTAAACTAGACACGTACTCTTCTATAAAAATGTGCAAGACAAAAAGGCGTAAGATTATTATGTAACTGCGGTACTCAAAGAAGTTTAATGGTTACTTAAGCCGTCACTTAGTAAAGGTTTGACATACTTTTGTATGACAAAACTGTCAAAACCTTTACTAAGTGACGGCTTAAGTATATATAATCATTAAAGCTCTCTGAGTGCGGCAGTTAGTGTGTAAACTTTGACTGCCTCGTTTGTCTATTGTTCGCAAATGTGTCGGATGAGCATGAGGTCGTGTTTGATTCACAAAATATTATAAATGGCGAAGAGTTAACCCTTTTTTTTTTGGCGGTTGGAAAATTATCAAATAAGGGGGTCCCGCCCTGGAGGCGCTCCGGGCGTCGGGGTCTCGCGATGACCTCCGACCACCGTAGACGCGGGCCTGTGGACGGTGAGTGATGGGCTAACTCGCCGTACGTCCGTCTTACGACGAAAACAGGCCGTGTCGACGGCGCGTTCGTGTTTCACGCGCGCCTCAAAGAGATGTCAGCAACATGGGAGGGGCCCGAAAGGGCCGACGCCCGTCGGGGCCGCGAGTTGTCCACAGGTTATCGCGGCCTCGACATAGAGGGCGAAGAAGGAACATGGGTAGTTTTTAGTCAGTAGAAGTCTGACACTCCCTTCCGCTCTGCCTAAGAGCGGAAGGGGTTATTTGATGATTTTACACCCGCCAAAAAAAAAAAAAGGGTCCCGCCCTTGGGCAGAGCGAAAGGGAGTGTCAGACTTCTACTGACTAAAAACCACCCATGTTCCTTCTTAGCCCTATATGTCGAGGCCGCGGTAACTTGTGAACAACCCGCAGCCCCGACGGGAAGAGTTAACCCTTCGGGGATAAAAGGCGTTTTGCAATTAAAAACCATTTATCAATATACATCTTTACGTACGATACTTGCCCTACACCATTTACCTTCAAATAAAAAAAAAAACGATAATAATATCAACATTTTCTTCCATAATCCTTTTATGTTTTTGTGTAGAGCTGTACCCACGCTTCTAGTCTATGAATGTCACGCTTTCGCAGCGTGTCTATGGTCTCTCTCACGTTCCTGGCAACACGTCTTTGAATCGAGTCTGCCATCGGGGACTCTATTCGTGTTACTTGAATTTTATTTTGTACCCTTTTGTGAGATTGCTTTGATAAATTATTTCTTATATAAGTTCTGATTTGTGAGCTGTAGGTTGTAGGGCTTTTTTTCGTCGTCTTTTGATAAATAAAATGCGATACAGAAACTAAGTGTAGACCCGTACAAACCAAATAACATGAACGAAATTGTTCTCGAAAATGTTTGGTGTTGTACCTATAATAGCGTGTAGGTAATGTAAAAACACGTGTAGTTTAGATTCCGAGTTAAGTAGATTGAACAAGTTCCTGGTTAGCGTTAGATCCTGGGTTTAATTCCTGAGCCCAAACTGCCCAGGAATTGTACCTAGGACCTAACACTTAATAGTAGCGCTTTCCACTAGACTAGCTAGTATTTCTCCTATTATACAACTCTAGAATTCAAAACATAACATTACCCTCGGAATCTTCGAAAAATAAGGCAGAGGTGTACCCATTTCAAACCAGTCACGTTAAAGTACATCACACTAATATTATAAAGCCGAAAGTTTGTGAGTGTGAATGTTTGTTACTTCTTAACGTAAAAACTTCTGAACGGATTTCGATAAAATTTAGTACACAAATAGTTTATAACCTGGATTAACACATAGGGTAGTTTTTATCCCGATTTTATCTTCCCGTGGAATAATTTTCGAGTTGTAGCGGGTGAAGCCGCTGGCAACAGCTAGTTTTAATATAAGTGGGGAAACTTTGTTACTGATTCTTAGAGCCGCCAATTAAACTAAACATTTGTTTTTAACCGACTTCCCAAAAGGAGGAGGTTCTTAATTCGATCGGTCTTTTTTTATAGTTATGTTTATTTATGAAACTAGTGAAATACATCACATATTGAGCGGAAGCAACAAAAGCCAGTTTTCGAGAACTGTATTGAAATCACTTTATCACTAGAGAAATAAATTCATAACTACAACCTTTAACCACTGCACCAAACCAAACCCATAAATTTCACTGACAACCTCATACCTAAACACAGATAATACCTACGCAAGTCAGAGCAGTACAGCTCCTTAGCACTTGAATAATGCACTTGTCAATAAACAGATTGATATGCTCACTACAACCGGGCTCTCTGAGGCGCTCCCCCTCTTGGAGTGAACATACGGGGAGAATGGTTGGTGAGCTGCATGTTCAACTTGTTGGCTGGTAATAGGGATGTTTACTTACTTAAAAAAAATATGATTCTAATTAGTCCGTCTTTCTTCGAAAAATATTGGATAGGCATCTTTTGTTTTATCAAATCAATAAAAATTGACGAAGATACAACGCGTCAAAGATTTCAGTGGGGGGTTGTAACGTCACTCACAGGTAAAGAATGTCATACTAATGTCTTGGAAAATGACGTCACACAAGTTTTCAAAGCACTGTACCGTCTTTATTGTTTGGTTACGTGAAAAAAGAAAAAAATACGTGTCCAATATTTTTTGGAAATCTTTCTGACGGACTAATTAGATTTTTTTTGTTAACCACCCTATTACCGACTGATGAAGTGGCTAAGAGGGGCTCGTGGCTGTGAAATAACAGCTCCAAGGTTCCATGTTCAAGGTTAAGCGATACTTGCTTGGCCTGTGCAAGAGTAACCGTTTATATAATACACAGGTACAGTGTGGAAGGGAAATCAACGCACTAACGGCTACCGTACGTTAGGTACGTTATTTAATGATTACTCAAGCCGTCACTTAGTAAAGGTTTGCCATATTTTTGTATGACAAAACTGTCAAAACCTTTACTAAGTGATGGCCTAAGTAACCATTAAAGCTCTCTGAGTGCGGCAGTATATCACACTACCTTATAATATAATTTAAATCACACTAATATTTTAAAGCCGAAAGTTTGTGAGTGTGTGAGTAGGTATGTTGAATAAAATTTGGCAGACAGATAGTTTATAGCCGGGATTAACACATAGGATAGTTTTTGCCCAGATTTTATATTTCCGTGGGATAGTTTTCGAGTTGTAGCGGGCGAAGCCGCTGGCAACAGCTAGTTCAGTGATTACCTAAAAACATAATACTGCTGTATTTTCAACGTGTAAATATTTTAGGAAGCCGCTGTTTTTCTATTCGTAGTACAGTAATACATTCCTAAGCGGGTGGAATCGGAGTGAGGGTAGAAAGACTGAATCTGTATCTGGGCAAACATTGGTGCACTATACCTACATATATAATATCACCCGCGCCGATGGCTAATCTCCGACTGGCTTTAGACCGGCCTCCGTGACTGAGTGAGTCTCTCCATGCAAAATATTGGTACCTATTCATTCAGCTGCTCCCAGAAAGAACGGCGTCGCAATTGTAGCGTTTACCCAAGAACAAGTCCGTATGTCCCAAGACGGACGGCCATAGACAATCGTGGTAGAACCTACTGCGTATAATCTATGCCAGTAAGACACCTTTGTTCCAAGCACTGGGCTGCCGATTCAGGAGCGACACAATGGAAGCAATGCATCAGCCCGATAGCTTGTGGCTTAATCCTTGCTCTCCGATATATTACATATGCTATTGGAATACGGATGTGGGGCTGTGTGCAGGGGTTGGCAGAAGGGTCATGGGCTGACCGTAAAGGTATGTTTACTGTCTCGTTGCTCTGGTGGTGGCAATCGAGACTGCTCAGTATGTGGTCTTGGATTCAATTCCTAGGTTGGCCAAATTGTTTTGGGTACATCGGGAATTTCTTAGTAACGGCCACGGGGCCTGGATTTGTGCCTGGCTGATGGTAATAAGCTCGGCCTTTATTAAATAACTAACTGTTGCCAGCGGCTTCGCCCGTTACAACTCGAAAGTTCTCCCACAGGAAGATAAAATCGGAAAACTATCCTATGTGTTTATTCAGGTCTAACTATCTGTGTACTAAATTTTATTCAAATCCGTTGAGTAGTTTTTGCGTGAAAAAGTAACAAACATCCATCCATACTTACAAACTTTCGCGTTTATAATATTAGTAGGATAATAATAATCCCGACGGGGCTGTGGGTTGTTGACAAGGATACCGCAGCTTCGACATAAAAGGCTAAGAAGGAACATGGGTGGTTTTTAGTCAGTAGAAGTCTGACGCTCCCTATCGCTCTGCCCAAGAGCGTTAGCGGTTATTTGATGATTACACCTGCCAAAAAAAAATTAAAATAATAATAATTTGATTTAATTTGGATACCTATGATCCATTAGGGGTAGTAACAATTGTAACTTATTAACTATATAAGTAGGTACAAAGAACGAACACCAAACATTTACAAAGTTACATTAACTAAACATAAATTAGGCGCACATTTGCCTTACATTTCGGTGATTATAGGCGTAATGTGACGTAGCTTGAAGGTTATCACATCATTTTTTAACTCAACTGACCTTTAATTTTACGTCTGTAATAGGGGATCGGACTGATTAAAAAAATATGATTCTAATTAGTCCGTCAGTTAGATATTAAGATAAGACGCGTCAAAGATCATGGTTGTGACGTCATTTGTAGGTAAAAAATGTACTAACATGTACAACACGAGTTTTCAAAGCACTGTATCTTCATTTTTTGTTAATGTGAAAAAAGAAAAAATACGTGTCCAATATTTTTTGGAAGTCTATCTGACGGACTAATTAGTTTTTTTTTTGACCGATTCCCTATTCAACTTGACCTAGTAGGTACAGGGGTCAATCCGACTTAAACTTCTGCCCCACACCTATAGTACAGCCATCGCTATGGTTCGACGTAATCAATCAGGTCGAGGGTGGTTCCACTGTCTCAAAGGATTGAAGCAAAACACCATACTCACATGTCTAGCATACTGTGAATACTGTCATTATTGTCGTTGATATTATAAACTAGCTTTTGGTCGCGGATTCGCTCCCGTAATGTAAATTAACCCATGGAGACGTTTTAAAGGCCTATGACGCTCGGATGTGGCTTCCTGATGATGAAAGAATTTTTGAAATCGGATTGGTAGGTAGTTCCAAAATTACCCCCTTCGTACAAACAAATGTTACCTCTTTATAATATCAAATATTGTAAAACTTTCTGTAAAGAAAAACAAATTAAATTTTTGTCACAAATCAACTTAGTCAAAAGATAAATTAATGTGCACAAATTAAAAAGAATAAAATTCTGCGTCTAAATCAATTCACTCGTTTAAGAGCTAGTGCCACAGAGAAACACACACATAGCGGTCAAACTTATAACATCACTGTTTATGTTTATTAAGAAACACAGGAAGTTCATAAAAACAAAAAAGTAAAAAAAAAAACAAAGGAACATTCTCCAATCAAACAATCTAATTTAGACCACATAATATTTTCCAAAAGACGTTGTATTATTTAACCGGATTTTATAGCTTCGGTCTACGGCAAGGAGAAATTAATCAAGAATATCCTGGCTTCCACACTGATGGATTTTGACGCGCTGTGCTTCTCCGAGACTAGCCTATGCTTGAAAACTTGCTTATACCCGAGTACTGAAGAACCCGATAATCCATTTTCCCAGAGTCTGTGGGTGGAGCCACCCTGCAAAGTTGTTCAGCACTATAAAACTTAGTGAGAGCAGTGGTGGCTCAGTGGTGGCCGCCCCGACTTACGAACAGTGAGTCGTGGGTTCGAACCACGAACCGTACTTTGTGTAATTTATTTCATCACCATTGCTCTCAAAACGGTGAAGGAAAACATCGTGAGGAAACCGGCATGTCTTAGAACCAAAAAATTCGACAACATGAGACATCTACCAATCCGCACTGGGCCCGCGTGGTGATTATAGCCCATCCCTCTCCTAGAGAGAAGGCCTGAGTCCCTGCAGTAGGAACATTATAGGCTGTTGATGATGATGATAAAACTTAGTTGTTTTTACTAGCCCCAGGTTAACCAACACGTTATGCTTTTACTATTACTGCTAAGTAATATTTCACTTCACAGACTTATTTTCATCTATTCTCATTTCTAGAGGACTAAATCAAACAAAACTCGTCTGTCAACCCGTGTGTGACTAGTATTCGCAACCGGCGTGGTACGTGACGACGCAAAATGAGTATGTATGGATCAAAGCAGGTGGTATTGTCTGGTTTCTGTCTATTCCTATGTAACAATCTAAGAAAAAAAAAAGTAAAAGTATCGTTGATATTGATGGAAAAGCACCAACAAGTTGTGTTTGTGTTACATGAAAATATAAATTTGTGTAAGGGAGCTACATCTGCCAACAAACTAATAGTTTGTTATAATACAGTTTGGCAGTAGTACCTAATATTTATTTTGTAACACGGATGTGACCTTGAATAAACGCTTTTTAATTTTTTTTAAGAGCATGTTTATGTATGTATGTGTGTGACTACTGTGTAGCGTGTGCGCCTGCTAGCTGTGGGTGTGAGGGAGTTGGGTCTTTGCTTCACGCACTTCAGTCGTCGAGCATATTATGCACTTTGTTCAACGACACAACCGTGGCTTCTACCACTGAGAAATTCATGATGGAAAATCTTAATAAAACTTTTTCCGAAACGAACAAATTAAGGGTAAGGGTAAGGTAGGTAGACGGCCACGTCACGGCTTCCGCCACCGTCACGTGGACGGCGAGTAATTTGCTAGCTCGCCGTCCGGCGTCCGTCCGTCTTATGATGAAGATAGGCCGTGTCGATATCGCGTTCGTGTTCCACGCGCGCCTTAAAGAAATGTCAGCAACATGGAAGGGGCCTGTAAGAGACGACGCCCGTTGGGACTGCGGGTAGTTGTAAGAGAAACCACGGTCTCGACATAAAGGGCTAGAAGGAACATGAGTGGTTTTTAGTCAGTAGAAGGCTGACACTCCCTTTCACTCTTCCTAAGAGCTGGAAAGGGTAAGGTAAACGTGTACCTAACAAGTACACTCAGATATGACCAGTTACATGTAATAGCGGGCGACCCTGTTCCCATCAACCAGGCACAATTCCAGACTCCGCAGCTGCTACTCAGAAATTCCTGCAAAATAAAACTCGGATGGGAATCGAATTCAGGACCTCACGCTCAGCAGTCGCGCTTTTAACCACTAGATCAACA
The DNA here is from genome assembly GCA_932274075.1 of Diarsia rubi. Classification (NCBI taxonomy): domain Eukaryota; kingdom Metazoa; phylum Arthropoda; class Insecta; order Lepidoptera; family Noctuidae; genus Diarsia; species Diarsia rubi. The sequence continues at coordinate 14,866,829 of OW026413.1, forward strand.
AGGCGGTCAGTAAATTAGTCGTACCTTAAAAGTCCTCGAGAAGATTCCCCCCCCTATCAGGAAAAGGTGACCTCAGTTTTTATCCAAGAAAAGCTTCAGAAAGCTTAAAAGTAAACTAAGCGGCATACCTACATATACCTACATATGTAACATCTATTTTTCAGAGATCTTTAAATCATATTAATTACTGCAAAAGTAATTAACGCTTTCATAGCATTCGTTAAAACTAGTCTCGCCGCCAACCCGACAGTTAGAATGGGTTTATGCGCTAGTAACCAGTTTTAATGTTTACACACGTTTTACCATAGAAACGCACAAGATTTTTTACCTGCCTACTCATGTTTTTAAGATTACAGTTATATCAGTTGGTTTTTTTTTTTAGAAAACATGAATGGTAAAAATTTCACAGACGATTTATCTTTTCTCAGTTAACGATTTTTTTTAATAGAGGAAAGTCACCAAATATGGAATACTATTTTGTTTTTGGGATATAAAAAAAAACTTCATATAAATTAAAACAGTTTAATGTTTTTACTAATCAGTCATACATTTATATGTAGTAATTAACAGCCTTTAATCAAATATATTAGTTATCAAATTAAAATCTAACATAAAAAACAAAATCACAAATGAGTAACCAAATATGGAATAGGTACCCATATATGGAATATAAGCATAAATCAACATAACAATAACAAAAATGGACATTAATATCTTTGAGATCAATTAAATAAATATAACATATTGTGATAAATAAAAGAAGTTACATAATTACTTGCAAAAGTCACAGATCCAAGTATCAAATCAAATATATATATAATAATATATATCAATAATATATATAATATATCTATATATTATTGATATATAATATATAATATATATAATATATAATATATATCAATCAAATCAAACGACTGTCCATATTTGGATTTTTATACTACACACATCAAAAGTGTCTAGGGATCAAGCATTTTTATGCGGATTTCTTGAGATTGAGATGTGGCTTTGTAATAAATTTATGATTTTATAAATTTATATGGATCCTTTTTGGTGCATTTCATAATTTGAATCAGGAACTGTGAATCAAATTCGAGTAAAAGATGAAAATCAGCTGTCAATATTTTCCCTATAAAAACATACAACGCATTGAAGACATTATTAGTGCTACTGTTTCCCTACTACTGATTAAAACCAACGTTATTATGGAGCGGCGACGTCATTTAAGCAGGGAAGAAATGCTCAGAGCCGTGGGAATGATAGAAGCTGGTTCCCGGCAACGTACTGTGGCTTTAGCTCTGAATACAAGTCAGAGTGTTATCAGTCGACTTTGGACACGTTACCGAAGCACTGGTACCGTGGCTGAGCGCCATGGAGGACGGTATCGCTGCACCACACGGAGACAAGACCGATACATTCAAATCTTAACTCGAAGAGCTCCAACAATAACCGCCATGATGTTAGCCGTGAGGCTTCATCACTCTTCAGGGAACTTAATTAGCGACCAAACAGTCAGAAACCGCTTGCATGAAGTGAACCTTCATTCCCGAAGACCGCTACGGGTACCACCTATAGCAATGCACAATCGTAGGATTCGATATCAATGGGCTCTTGAACACAGAAATTGGGCAGAAGAACAATGGCGTTTCGTGTGCTTTTCTGATGAGTCTCGTTTTGGTATGAGACCGGATACAAGACGTATACGACACTGGAGAACCCCTGGACGCCAACAGCGATTAAAATCCTGCCAGGAAGTCCATTCTTATAGTGGTGGAACCATCATGGTATGGGCGGGTATTTGGATCGGCGGAAGAACTGAGTTGATTTGGATCAGAGGCAACCTCAACGCCCAAATTTATGCTGAGACGATTGTATCAGACGTCATCGTTCCTCTACAAGTGCAAATCGGTCCCTTATTTCAGTTAATGCATGATAATGCACGACCGCACACCGCAAGAGTTGTAAGACAGATTCTCGCCGCAGCTAACATCAATGTCCTGCCCTGGCCTGCTCAGTCGCCAGACTTGAACCCGATTGAGCATGCATGGGATATGCTACAGAGAAGAGCTCTGCCGAATATGGAGGGTATCCAGTCGCAAGAAGACCTTTTTTTGTTGTTGCAACGAACATGGGCGGCCATTCCACAGCGTGATTTGGATGAACTCATTTTGAGTATGCCAAACCGATGTTCTTGTGTTGTTAGTGTTCGCGGTAGAAACACGGATTATTAATTGTTTAAGTTACCCAATAAAATTTTAAAGAAAACTGTTATTTCAGTCTTTTTTTCGAACTTTAATGTTAGTGGTTCAAATGTCAAAAATCCCTTTATTAGGAAAATGGCAAATTTCTTTATTAATGCAAAGGTGACTTGGTTTATCGTTACTGTGACAAACGAAAACACTTTATTTGATGAATCCTTAAAGAAAATTTTAATTAATATCAATCAGGAGAAAAGTTATTGCAAAAATATATGTTGATCCCTAGACACTTTTGATGTGTGTAGTTCAAACTCTTCTAAATATTTTTTTAAGTCACAATATTTTGAAATTAAAAGATCACAAAATGGTGAAATAAACATAATACCGATATACTAAATAGTATAACACTTATGTATACAAACATATCAGCTGGTAATACTCATTTATTACTTACCTTTAAAATTTTCCGCACGACAACAAAACAAAACACGCCTGCCACAAGTGAAGTGTTCGCGCAACTGACTCGATGGTGTGAGTGCGATAGTTAGTAGACCGAATGGAACAGAAGATGGTCGAGTGTTGCGTTTCATACTTATAGTCTTAGAGAAATGAAGGTATTCCATATTAGGATACTATTTCATATTTGGTGACTTTCCTCTACGATTTAACATAACATAATAAACTCACGTCTTTTACCCATAGGGGTAGAACGAATCCTCAGAATGCCACCTGCTACGATTCTTACATATTTCTTTTGCCTCGTTCACGTTCATACATCTGGTCAAACCGGTTGCGAGTACAACGCACCTAACCTTTTTAAACGACTTCAAAAAGAGGGAGGTTCTCAATTCGAGGGCAATCTTATTTTCCTTTATTTTTTATGTGTGTTCCCCGATTACTCGAAGATGTCTGGACCGATTTGGTTTTATTTTGTTTTGTTTGAAAGGGTATACTTTCCAGGTGGTCCCATGATCATCAAGTCAGGATCTGATAATATAATCTTGGAGAAATAGAGAGAGTCGGTGGCAAAAAAATTAAATCAAACAAACAAAAGTCGCCGACTTCAAAAAACTGGGGGTGTGTGTTTTTTTTTCTAAAGTTTATTTGTCATTTTATTGTGTTTTATTTTTTGCTGACGTCGGTTTTTATTTTTTAAGTTTCTTTGAATAACCTTACTAATAAGGTCAGTGTATGTCCTTCTAGGGTGACCACTCTCGGCTTTACAACAGCTTTGTGTACTTAGATTATATTTATGTTTCTTCCCAAAAAGCATCATCTCATTAGCAATTAAAACTGTCCAATAATCCTATTTCTAAATTCAACACAGCTTTCAAAGCAAATGGTTCCGTCTCACATGACTTGTACCCGCGAGTGTTGCGAGGCACCATCTTGTACTAATTGGTCCGCGACGCGAAGATGTTCCGACGATTTATGACGCACCTACCACCCCGTGCATTTAATACTTTATACGCAATTTTTATATTAAAATCGTGTGTTATTGTTTTATGTTCCAATGTGAAAAAGTCTGGATTGTATGAATGTAAAGTTGCTGCGGGTTGTTCGAATGAGATACTGCGGCCCCAGACACAAAGGGCTAAGAAGGAACATAGGTGATTTTTAGTCAGTAGAAGTCTGGCACTCCCTTCCACTCCACCCAGAGCGGGAGGACTCATTTGATGATTTTTGCAAACTCCAAAAAAGAAAAAACAAGTTAAGGAGATTGATGAGGCTGCCACAGACACTTGGAGATTGGTACAAGTGAAGAAAGGCTTATACTCAGTCACTTTCTTTATTTTGGTTGTTAAGGGAGTTAATGGTTGAACAGGGCCCCGAGTCTGCTATTCAATAGTGTCAGAATGATCTATCACTGATCTCATAATTGTTGATTTTGACATGTTTGGTGTTGTTAAAATCAACAATTATGAGATCAATGATAGACCATTCTGACACTATTGAATAGCAGACTTGGGGCCCAGGTTGACACGCTATATCCAATAGCCATTTCTTATCTTCTTAGCGAGCTATGGCAGTTGAACTCCGTGTCTTACCACATAATTGTCACCGGCAGTGTACCAGCTGTCTTCGAAACCAATGGCTTGAAACGCGACCCGTCGGGGCTGCGGGATGTTGTAAAAGATACCGTGGCCTCGACATAAAGGGATAAGAAGGAACATGGGTGGTTTTTAGTCAGTAGAAGTCTGACACTCCCTTTCGCTCTGCCCAAGAGCGGGAGGGGTGATTTGATGATTTTCCACCCGCCAAAAACGCGACAAAGTAAAAAATATATGCTAACAAACTAACACGTCAAGTAGAATAAAAACTTATAAAAAGACCGGATGGTACGTCTTTTAAATCATCTTCCAAGCATATCGTGCTGTAGCGCTGCTGGAGCGGCTGCGGAGACCCTCGGGTTGGAACTCTGGGGCCGTGGCGTTCAAGAGCTCTCAGCCCTTTTACTAAACGCCAATTCTGTATGGCATTTATATTATTTTAAAGCTAGTTGGACGACTATTTAGCTGTGTGCGAATATGCAATTGGAACATATTGAGAAAAATATGTACTTTATGTATTTATGCAAAAAAGTATCAGTGATTTTGTCCTTTTATTATATTATAATACTAGGAATATTATACGACAAAGAATAATAAAATACAAAGTGTGACTTGTTTACCGGTTTTCTTAAGTCAGGAAAATTTAAATCTAGAAAACTGGAACTAGGTCACTGTTTATCTTTTTGACCGTAAATATAAAGTGTACGCAAGTCCGATATTTTAGAACGTCGTCCCTCTATAACCTGATTTTCATTTCTACTAAAACGTTTTAAATATTTGTAAACACACCCACGATACAGGAGATTGGGGCCTTACTCACTCTAGGCACCCACGGCATAGTCCAGTTAAGCAGTCGACAACCTCCTAGGTTGAACTGCATAATGCCATTCCCGAAAAAACCCCACGGTACTCCAGAAATGCCTAGTGTTGGGTAACTTTAATGAAAAAACAAACATACTTATGTAACACTAACATAAGAGAAAAAAGAACTCTACGATACCAAAAAGCAACTCAGTAATTCCCCACATAGGCCACTTTTATTTATTTGCCTCAACGACAGAGAACATCACGGGTGAAGGAACGTTAATATTATAAAATATTAGATGCAATTCTACGGTACTTTTTCTTTTTCTTTGAAAGTTATGATTGGGAGAAAATCTCACTAGTAAGATCGCCAACTTTGCCTTATTATAGCATAGCCTGATGTTGCGAGCTACCTGCGAGACGAACTAGTGTGGACATGCCCGGGAATATTTTATTGAATTTTTGTTTACACATACAGACTCTTTTAATAACATAACGTCATATCAGATCTGAAGGGTTAGACAGAGGTCCCGTCGGGGTTGCGGGTTGTTCACAAGTTACCGCGGCCTCAACTTATAGGGTGTAAAAGTACCCATAACGCAAACGAAGGGCACTTGTTATCCCCACTACTGCGATATTTTTTTTGTTTTAGACCTTACCTGGGAACCCCATAATTACGGAGATATTGGGGGTCAAAGTTGCAAATTTTGCACAGCTGTTTTTGTAAATACTATGTTTTCAGGTTGTTACTTTACTTAAATTACCTCCATGAGCCTTTTACTATTCAAAGCATCCTCTATCACAATGTTTTAAGAGTGCTACATTGAGTTTTACCGTAAAATGAAAATTGTGACCAAAAAAAAGTCGTTTCCAGCAAAAAATTTTGCGTAGGGGTACATAGTTTAATGTGAGTTAGTTTGTTGAGAGCAGCGGTGGCCCAGTGGTGTCGGCCCCGACTTACGAACAATAGGTTGTAGGTTCGAATCCAGGTAGGCGCATTAGTTTGTGTAATTTATTTCATCACCGCTGCTCTCAAAAGAAAACATCGTGAGGAAACAGGCATGTCTTAGAATCAAAAAACTTCGAAGACATGTGACATCTACCAGTCCGCACTGGGCGCGCGTGGTGGATTATAGCCCATCCCTCTCCTAGAGAGGAGGCCTGAGACCCTGCAGTGGGAACATTATAGGCTGATGATGATGATGACTTAGTTTGATGTACAGAATGCTTGGTTGACGTATGTGTGAAGGGTTGATTTACACCCTGTATAGGGCTAAAAAGGAACATGGGTGGTTTTTAGTCAGTAGAAGTCCGACATTCCCTCTCGCTCTGCCCAAGAGCGGGAGGGGTTATGCGATGATTTTCCACCCGACAAAAAAAGGCATTCTGGCTCCCCAAACAATACGCATATGAATCTGAAGGATCAGAGGTGCGTACCTTGGGCTCGAAGTCGTGATATAAGACTAGACAGTCCAAAGGTAACACCACTAGGCTCCATCCGTCATATGACGATAGGTCGTGTCCACAGCGCATTCGTGTTCCACGCGCGCCTCTATGAGATGTCAGCAAATAGGAAGCCTGACGGGTCTGCTGGACTGTTCGAAAGAGATCATAAGTCCCGGAACAAGAAGCTAGACTAAGAAGGAACATGAGTGGGTTTTAGTCAGTAGAAGTCTGACACTCCGTTACGCTCCGCCTAGAGAGGGACTCATTTGATTATTTCCCATCTAGAAAAAAAAAGGACATCGCGGCTAACTCCGAAAGTACCATCACTATTCACATCCACAATATTCCTTCGTCCGCCGTCACCGTAGCCTCCTGTACTCAAGTCGCGTATGAAGGAAAATTAGACTTTTTAAACTTGCCTCCAGAACTTCGATTTTACCTCATTCCTCCCAAGTTTGGAGTTACTCCCCTCAGGTGGGCTGCATGCTTATTACCCAGTTTTTTAGTCGCGGCCGACATGCACTGGGTAAATCTTTGGTTTATTTAAACGTGGCGTGGTTTATACGTTTTGGTCGAGATTGTGTTCATGTTTGCAGACGATTTTTTTAAGTATAGTTTATTTAATACAGACTTTTGTTAAAACGTTTTATAGTTATATTAACTGGACTGTGGCTTGTGGCTAGATAAAAACAGCCGCATCTTCAGGTTAAGCAGCGCTTGCCTAAGTTTGTCTATGGATGTCGTTGGATTCGGCTGTTATTTGTATATATTTGACAGTTGTAACATTTAGTCAGTGGCCGGAAATTATGACAACCAGTCTTACCAAAGGTTATCGTATTGCCCAGTACAACTGGAGGGGGAAAAAGGTTATGCAGATGATTATAACTGGTCTGAAGATGTATGGTTTTAAGTAGCTTTCAGGCCACCTCAACAGTTGAAAATATAAGTAAATAAAGAATACCTTTAACTTATTGTTTGTAACCATCTCGAGTAAAATATATAGATTATAATTGCGTCGTTCATAATCATTAGTTATAGGATTAGTCTGTAACGGTGTGTAAATCGTGCGATAAATAAGTATATAATTACTAAAACGATTATCATATTGATCTCTATACCAAACTACACAAAAATCAATGTACCAATAAAACAACAAAACTATACACCTGCAAACCGCAAAGGAAACGACAAAAAACCAATACTCGTAAATCTCACAAAAAATATAAATATCCGCCGGATACCAACCCGTTGATAAACCAATTCACAATTTATATCGGAACAGAATAAAAAGCAAAGGGCTATGTGCGAGCATCCGAAACGTCATTTATAACACATCCTATCGCTTGTTTCCGAAACAATGTTCGCGAATGACAAACGATACTACCATAGACTATGGAACTGGGTACTTGACCTTTTTTTTTATTAGTGATCTGCAGGGCTATTGCAGTAGCTATCATTACAGTGTCCATCCATTAACTGTCAAATGGTCCCATTTTGTACTAAATCACTGAACCATAACCAATTTGACAGTTAATCCATGGACAATATGATAGCCACTCACATTTAAAAGATACACAATATCGCCGCTAGAAACAGTAAATAAAACGATAGGCAAAAGTAAAAAAAAAACTAGCGTAATATCTTAAAAAATGGCTTAGTTTTAACCGATTTAAAATTATTTGCGAGACAGCGCTATAAAGATGTGACGTCATAACTCATACTACCACAGTTACGTAGTACAAATGGCCGTTTCGCGCCACAAGGAACTTCTAAAGCGTGTAGCTATTCCACTTTTTGATTGATTTTATTACTTTTTCATACATTGTATTATTTCGGGTAGTTCTTTGAAATTAATTAACATTTTTGTTAATATTTACAAAAATGTTAAGACAAAAAAAAAAAGCTGTTAACATTTTTGTAAATGTTTACAAAAATGTTAAGTAATTTCAAAGAACTAAACAAGTAGTTAAACAGTAGCTAAATACCCAATCGTCGCTCTGGCAGAGACTAGAGAAGCCATTATTGCGATGCGGTTTACTTTTGATCTTATTCTGTCTTTATCTTGTGGTTAGTGCCTAATATGGTGGCAGTTTTATGCCGCACATGGGCTTCTGACTTCGGTTTACATGCCGTTGAGAAATATCTCTTAAGCATGCTAGTACGGGCTGCGTGTTGTTCAAAAGAGAAACCACGGCCCAGGACACAAAGGCCTAAGAAGGAACATGGGTGGTTTTTAGTCAGTAGAAGTCTGACTCTCCCTTCCGCTCCACCTAAAGTGGGAGGGGTCATTTGCTGATTTCCCACCCAAGAAAAGGTGATGCTACTTGCCTCTGATTAATGATGTTAAACAAGACAAGACTGATTTTTCGTACCTAACTAATCTGAGAAGAAACCGTCAAAACAAACTCAGAGGTCATAGTCTCTTCTCGTCGGGGCTGCGGATTGTTTGAAAGAGATACCGCAGCATCGGCACAAGGGCTAAGAAGGAACGGGCCTGTGGACGGTGAGTAATGGGCTAGCTCGCCGTTCGTCCGTCTTATGACGACGACAGGCCGTGTCGACGGTGCGTTCGTGTTCCACGTATGCTTCAAAGAGATGTCAGCAACATGGAAGGGCCGACGCCCGTCGGGGCTGCGGGATGTTGTAAGAGATACCACGGCCTCGACATAAAGGTCTAAGAAGGAACATGGGTGGTTTTTAGTCAGTAGAAGTCTGACACTCCCTTTCGCTCTGCCCAAGAGCGGGAGAGGTTATTTGATGATTTAGTAATCCACAAAAAAAAAAATTTCAAAGTTGGGCAACTCACATGAGGACTATGCAGATGATTGTCTGAGATGATCTTTTGAGTTTTCGTGGCCCTGGAACGCAAAGGGCACACGAAGAAACATGGATGGGTTATAGTCAGTAAGAGTCACACACCTCCTCCTTTTGGGAAGTCGGTTAAAAAAGGGTGTTAGTGTGTCGATGTCCATTCCACCCGGTATTGTAACCTAAATCTCTTCGATCTTGTCAATATCGTTTCTGATAGCGGCCATTGTGTCGATTTCGTGCTCTGTAGACGCGACAGACTTGAATACAGCGAACATTTTGTCGTTTGTATGTTGGGTGGTAAAGTTTATCTCTTTAAAGTTGTTACAGGTAATTTTATTAGGTGCTAAAAATAGTGTAGTGTGGCTCGGAATACCAGTTTATTAATTGGCGCAGTTAATATTGGCAGCATTTCCTCAAATTCAGCTACAAACGATTCGTGCTTTCTTGTCACCCTACTGATTGAACATTGTATGTAACATAAGTATAATTTGTCCGTTATTGTTGCCAATAGTGGGACACAGACTTGTACTATGAGACAGGGAGTAGGCAGGAGACAGTCATCTCCTGTCCTTTTTCCCAAATTTATTACCTACTTATTTAACACGGGCAAAATGTATGCTGAACAACTGATTAACTAACAAAAATTACAATAAACTATTTCTATGTGGGTTTGTTCAGAATAATGTAGTGAATACGTGGTAACTGTTTTAGCGACGGTGTCCCTCCATCGTGTAGATGTAAAAACAAACGGCATATATTTAGGTGATGCTGGTCGGTACAGTTCTCATAACTATTATGCTTCGGGCTTTTAATTACTGAGGAAATGGAAATATTATCATGATGAGATGTTTTATCAATAAATTGAAAAATGTTGTGTGAGTCAACCAACAACTGTCACCTTTACTTCCCTGAGACTGACGATTATTAACGCAACCATAATTTATTAAATATTTATTGTTATTTGAACCTTAATTATGAAAATATTTATAAAACTCCCATGAAGAACTCAGCTAGCTGCTGTATCTGAATTTACAAAACACTAAAAGCATATCCCAAGTATGTATCCAATCAATGTCCAGGTTGAAGCTGGATACTATTATTTTACAAGGAGCGACTATATGTATATTTTATAAATTTCCAAATACACATTTTGTCAGTTATTTTAAACTTCCGTCCTATAATAAATAATAATAATGACGACACGGTTGGCGCAGTGGACCAGGCAATGGACTGCTACGCTGCGTGTCGCGGGTTCGATCCCCGCACGGAACAAATATTTGTATGGCCTACAGATAGTTGTTTCGATAGTTGTTTCGGGTCTGGGTATTTGTGTATGTGAGTTTAAATGTTTGTGAACGCACCCACGATACAGGAGAAATTCCTAGTGTGGGGCAACGTCTTATAAAAAAAAAAAAAAAAAAATAATAATAATAATGTGAGCAATAGGGTCCTATTGCCATCAACCGGGCACAACTTGAAAAATACTATTGAATAAGACTACGTGAAATTGAAAAATACAAATTTTTTTTTTCCCACCCAAGGAAAATCGAACCAGTCCCCCCCAGGGTGATGTAGTGATACCACTTAGCACATTAAAGATATTATCTTACACCACCCTAAATTACACCCCAAATTTATAATTGAATATTTTAAAATTATTATTATTATATATAAAAAAATAATAATTATTATTTATATTAATTATTATTTTATTTTATTTGATTATTTTTATTTTGTTATTTATTTTTAAATAATTTTGGGTTGGTTTCCAGTCCCATCTAATGCAGCCGAATACCAGTACTCACTTACTAATAAGTTGTTCAAAATACCAACAAAAATAAAATCGATAACACTTCTTAAAAAAGAACAGTTGCTCTACACATTCGCCCGGCAAGTCTTCAAAGGCACGAGGGAACGTTATTTGTCCTATTTCTTTATGCCAAACATAAAATGTTCCGCGGAGACTCTCAAAGAGATCCGTCTGTCTGTCTGCTCGCAGCCAAAAAGCTCTCGAGAAAATTTTTCTATCAGCCGATGTCTCCCTCTATTTGCTAAGACCTGTTTCGTTAGAGGTTGTGTGTGTTTCCATTTGGTTTAAGATGTTTTCACGATTTGTCACTTTATATAGCAATGGTAAGGATGGTTATGTTTTTTTTTGGGCGTAGTTTCCTATGACTTAAGCCGGCTTTTCACTAAGGGATGTATATCATCATATATATATTACATCTTGAGATATAATATTTTATCGCTCGCCATACATTTTGTACGCGACCGTTCACACTGTGATTTAATATATGTATATTACATCTCAAACGCGGGATGTAATATATAGCTCAAGATGTAATATAAATATTACATCCCATAGTCAAAAGCCGGCTTTCACACCAAAACATTTTAAAAGAGTAACCATAGAGTTTCCTACCGGTTCTTCTCCATAGGACACGACCCACCGTGCACCTTTTTGTCGACATTTTACAAGTGCCCTTGTAAGCCTATGTGAAATGAAATATTTGGATTTTGATGAAAGAAAATAACGACAACTAGTATTCGAAGGACTGGATCTATAAATGACAGCCGGGAGCAACAGCACAACGTGTTTTCCGGACTGTATTACGTTACTCCGAAGTTCGAAATACCGATGTACGGTATACAGAAAGATTGTGAGTCAGAATGTGCGCTATGACGAAGTATGGTATTCAGAATGTTCGTTACTCCGATGTACGTTACTCCGAAAGTTTGCTACTACGAAAACCTTGAAAATGTGTTTTTTTGTTGAGCTGTGAATAATGTCTAACGCATACCGCACTGAGGAGACGGCACGGTTATGTGGGGCTTACACACACTAAAATGACTGCCTACCTATTGTGAACCTACTGTCGCCTTGTTGGATGATCGAGAACTGCTACGCATGACGTTCACGACCCATCCAGCGCAGCCCGCCTCTGGGCTCCAAGCTCCTTTGGGATGAATACTAGCCTACACGACCTCCTACAACCTCACCGCCCACACAAATCCCGTGCCGCTTGCAACATTGCAAACAAACCAGTCTCTTTGCATGTAGGACGTCGAGTCTTCGGCAAATATGGACACCGCGTATGAAGTCAAACAAAATTACGTATTCCATAAAAATATACCCCTTTTGCGCACGTGACAGCCAAAGACGTGTCAATATAAACCCATAGCCGTAGTTAGTTTCGTAGAAATGTATGTACAAAATTCACTTACAGGCGCCTGATGTTGATATATTTAGTGATACATCAAGCTATATTTTTCTAGTTTAACGTGGCCTCGTTTTGTTTAGATCTCTCATTGTACGACCAATCTAAACAAAACACAATCACTATTCGGCGCAAATTGTTTGTTCAAAAAGATGTATTAAGTTCGAAACTACATCACAGGTCGAGTTTACAAATAATAACACTGACATTTCAAAACCGAAATATGCTCATCATACTCAATATCCCGTCATTCCCAAAATCCATTACTAACCATCAATTTTACAGAAACAAAATACCTTGAAGGTAACTAATTGACACATAATTAAGATGAATATTTCAAGACACAATAGCCACAAGGATTCTGAGCGATCAGTATTCGAGGAATTTGTCGGAGAATGCTTGCATTCCATTGGTTGACGGTGACGTGACCTCATCGGCTACCTCACTGTAATAATGAAGATCAGATAGATTCTGTTTTGTTTGCTTGAAACTAGACATCAGGTCATAGCATCAGGTAGGTTGATGGGATCTAGGTAAATGAAAGGCGTGTTTGATACATAGCAAGGTACCTATTTAAGATAAACATTATTCTAGGTAAACATTATTTTGAACAGAGTGTAGGTACTCGAAAAGTTTGGAGAAAATTCATTCGGTGTGATTCAGACGATAAAACTTGCCACACCTTTTTGAGACACTTATAAATTAATATAACTTTTTTTTTGTAATTAATAAAAAAGCAGACTGTTTACTGCTCGTATTATTATCTCTTACTTTTGGGGCCCAACAAACTATCAGACGTAATTTATTTTTTTACACTTTTTCTTTCTTTCTTTTCTTTTAATTTCTACATCTCAAACCGTTATGTGTAGTTTTAAAAATTATAACGATCATTAAAAAAAAAGTCAGTTAAATCTCAAAAACACAACAACAAAAATCTTGATTAAAAACAAATCGAAATGCCTAAAGAATCTCTTCACCGGGACAGTTATGTACACAGTGCTGAGTCACTTTGTTTATTTGCTATATAAAGAATGTTTTGTTTACCACCGTCGTCTAATGAGACAGCGGATGCATTCTTCTTTATTTATCGAGATGAAGCCGTCGTTTCTCTCCATTGTTCACGAGACACGACGCGAAGCAACCGACAAAAATGTATCTGGTCTCCCGAACAGAAACTTTCGCGAAATTATTTTTTATAGTCAGCTTTACCGGGCTTTTCATGTACGTAGCGTTGGCCTTTTATTCGTTCCACACTGCGTACACTACAGTGTCTCAAACGGTAAAATACTCAGATCAGTTCAATGATAACAGGAGTTATTTAAGTGAAACTGAAGTCAGATTCGAGAAAGATCTCAAGTATATTCTAGTTTGGGCGAAATACAAACCAGTTGGCAAACAAAAGGAGAAGCTAATACCAAACGAAGGTCAGACTATGTTCATTGAAAATAAGTGTCCAAATTTCAATTGCTACTTAACCACAAACGAGACGATACTTAACGGTGATTACACGAACTTCGACGCGATCGTTTTCAACATGAGCCTGATGTCGAAACTTGGATATTTTCATAAACTACCGACCAACAGAACCAAACGCCAGAAATTCGTATTTTATGGCAAACAGCCGGCCGACAACTATCCTATATGCAACATTCATGTCGAGAACTTTTTCAACTGGACGTGGACTTACAAATTTTATTCAGATATATTCAGTCCTTATTTTGAAGTGAAAGACCTAAATGGCAAAGTTGTGGCTCCTAGTAGGAGAGTGTTATGGACCACACATTTAAAACCGACAACGAAAAGTGACATAAAAGTAAACACGAAGACTAAAGCTATAGCGTGGATTAAAGACGATTGTGAACGTAGTGACACGAACCACGACAAGCAAAAGATGAAACAGATACTATTTCTTCCTAAATTAACTGAAGCCCTGAGAGAATTTAATTTGACTATTGATGTATATGGCTGTCACCATAAGAAGTGTCCTAAAGACGGGTGTCTTAAGGCTATCGAAAGAGATTATTATTTTTATTTGGCGTCTGAAAAGAGTATGTCGGAGGATTATGTGACGGCAGAAGTGTTGAAAGGGTATCATCATGGCGCAGTACCAGTGGTCGTCGGAGGCGCTGATTATACAAAGTAAGACTTTATAGTTTTGTGTCAGGCATATCTAAATCGCGTTCAAGTGTAATTGCCAATATTTCATGGCTACGATGACACTGACAGCTCACAATTGAACGCGTTCAATTTTATTCGTAAAACTAACCCATTGGTAAATGTGACTTCTGAAATAGATTAGGTTTGCCTATGAAATTGTGAGCTTAGAGAACTTGAAACAAATAATGAACATGGTAAATATCCCGTTTTAAGTGTTAATGATAATTTGGAGATGTTTTATCCATTCTTCTGTACTAATCTAATATATAAATATCTCGTGTCACGGTGTTTGTGGTCGTACTCCTCCGAAACAGCTTGACCGATTTTTATGTTTTTTGGTAATTTGCCACTTCTTCTTTACAGCTAAAACACTAGGAAGTGTCGTTTTGGGGGACTGTCTCTTGTAGATAAGTAAAGTAATTTTTGACGTTCGAAAAGTGCAGCCTAGTTTGACAAGAATAAATGACTTTTGATTTTGATTTTGTATCCACATCCGAATGTAGGCACTAGAAGTAGGTAGGTAGAAAAAGGTGCAATGCAACTTACGGCCGAATACTGAAACGTCACTCAAATATAAGTAACCTTCAAATCTAGTGCTGTCTCGGTCGCTCTATGCTGAAGTAACAGAGACAGAACGAGATTTAAGGGCAACTTAAAATTGAGTAGCGTTTCAGTATTCGGCCGTTAGTGAGTAATATTATTATGAATGCGAAAATGACTCTGTTTATAACTTTTCACGACTAAACGACTGATCGGGTCGTAATAAAGGCAAACAAACTTTTTGGTGGCATTTTTATTATTTTTTATATCCTGGGGAAGGACATAGGCTGCCTTGTTTTTCATAACACAGTGTTTGACGAGTCTTCTTTCGCTTCAGATTCCTGCCAGCGAACTCTTACATAAACTTCCAGTTCTACACAGAAGATAAACTGGCAGCCCTCATAGACTACACCATAAGGAACCCAGCAGTCTACCAGCAATACTTCAACTGGAAGAACTACTACACAATAGAGAGGGTAGAAGAAAACAGAGGATATTGTGAACTTTGCAAGATGCTAAACGATAGGAAAGCGTACGAAAGTCACAGCACATACAGTCATTTTAGGTCATGGTGGTACTATGGGAAGCTAAGTGAAAAATGTCTGCCAAAAGGGGCACAAAATATATCAGTGATTGAACAGTATCTTCAAGAGCCTAGTCGTTTGTAGTTTTTGCGATAAATATTTTGATGGGACCTGAATAATTGGACTGAAAGGGCGAAAGACCAGGGATTCTAAAATGACCTCTTTAGCAGATCATAATTTGATCTTAATATGAACTGCGTTAAAACTCGTAAAATGGCTGAATCACAGACGCCGTTACTATTATGAATAGTCAATTTTGCGAATTTTACACGCAACTAAAATTAACGCAACGCAAATAAAATTTTAACTAATGTGATTGACCGATTTCCGCACATCTCCTCTAGTCTCCGTCCCTCTCTGCTTTGGTAGAAACCGGGCGTTAGTCAACACTAACTGCCGCACTCAGAATGATTTAATGATTACTTAAGCCATCACTTAGCCAAGGTTTGACATACTTTTGTATGACAAAACTGTCAAAACCATTACTAAGTGATGGCCTTAGTAATCATTAAAGCTTTCTGAGTGCGGCAGTAAGGCCTTCCGCGCTTTTACTATTCGATTGTTGGAATGACAACAAAGTCATGCAGCTGTTACTACCGGTTTTGACTACTTACAGCAAATTAAGTTGACACGATTGTCGCGAGCAAATTTTACATATTTTCGTTTTAGTATGTCTGGAGAAATAGCAGGAAACTGGTGCCCTGACACAGTGAGACGGGGTCGTGGCAGGCCACGAAGGAGATGGCGGGATGAACTGGATCGGTTCCGTCAAAACTGGAAGGAGGACGCGCGGGTTCGAGAGAAGTGGAAAGAGTGGCGGGTCCTTTGCCCTGGAGTGGGACAGAGCAGGCTAATAAAAAAAAAAATAAAAAAAAAAATCTGGAGATGAAAAACTTTGTGCTGGATATGATTGAGCCTTATAGATTCGTCTTGTTTTACAAGGGAATGCTAACTGCTGAAGTAAGGGGGTGTTTGTTGCACACCTCTGCTTAACCCTCCGCGTATATAATTATGGGGTGATGTTTGGTTGGTTTTTTCTCTCTGATTCTAATGCAAGTAAAGGACAGGTATTACTTAAACTTATATGAGTAGGTTTTAACAAACTTAAGAGTATAATAAATTTTGTAAATATAGGTATGTGGTATGTAAATGCGATTTATGTTGTAAATAATATTAGTAGGTGCTTACAATAAAGATAATATTGAGCCGTTATTTGCATATTTTATTTCATACTACAAAAAATATACAACATTTATCGTCTGTCTAATTATGAGAATTCGTAAGTCCATTTGAGCAAATACAGAAGCAAGAATAAAAAGAATTTCTAACAAGTTTCGAGAGGTTTTTAAAATGGCATTCTATATTTAAGTTTAGAATGGGTGTAGATTTACTAATATTTTTTTGAATTTTATGACTAAGGGCCGGTTTTTCAATCGCCAGTTAAGTTTTACCTGAGGAAAAAATGTGACATTTTTTGTATAGACAATCTGTCAAAACATGACAGATTGTCTATACAAAAACTGTCAATATGACAAACTTATTCGTCAGATAAAATTTAACTGGCGATTGAAAAACCGGCCCTAAGACTAAAAATTGCGAATAAAATTTATTTTTTGGAGATACGAATTCTGATAATTAGTCCGACGATGTACATATGAAATGCTATAGGATTATTCCTCCAAAAATCGACGTATTTACGTTACATTTACAACTGATGTACACATGGACGAAGCGGAATGAGTAGATATGTAGAATCGTAGCAGTTTAGTGTTTAGTTTTCGTGATTTGTATTTTCGGCCCACTCCTGTGGGAATAAGGTGTAAATTTGTATGTAAGTACCTATTATTGTTCACATTCAATGAAGCGTATAAAACGCCTTCAAAAATGCTGTAACACCTGACTGGTTTAATATTTACGAAGACAAAGGTTTATTTTTTTTAAAGGTTACTCTTTTGACACCTATTGAGTCTTTGTTTAAAAAGAATTGATCAGTGGCATTTACTTGGTAGAAAAAAAATATGCCAAAAGAGCTTTATTTTTCTTTAGGAAAAGGCCATGGTCAAATTAAAACAAACGGGGTGATTTTGTATCTATACAAATAAATAAGATGGTGTTTCATGGGTTTTTTTACTGAATTCATATGAAAGTTTGTACGGTACGTTACTTATAATAAAAAAAAACTATAATTTTATATTTTTGTCTGTCCATCTGTCTGCCACTCTGTGTGGTAAAGAGGTTGAGAGCCAAATCGTTGTTTAATTGTTCAATTCTAATTGGGTTCTTGACAAATACACAATAGTTATTAAATTATGCTAACTATGTACATGTATAATTATGTTTGTTTTATCGATCCCGTTATTACTGTGGCCGATGTGGAACGCACAAGCTGAAGATGGCAACTGGTTGGGTGCGAATACGATGCTACGCGTTTAGACGCGCTAGTGATGTGCGTATATCGCATCGACTTAATCTTAGTGTTGGGATTCCAACACTCTGTTTATTCCAGCTTATCTCGAAAACAGCTGGACTAATTTTTACGGGACTGTTAATGGCAATTTCAGGCTTCTACTGTTTACTCGTAACGACTGTAAAATATATTGCAATGACGATGAGTCTAACTGTCAAACGTCCTGAGACACGATGAGGTCTCATTGTGTTATGGATAGTTTCTCATTCACGGACTGACCTCATAACAGTTGCTGTTTCACACCATTAGTTATTAACTATCCACTGCACTATGTTGTCAACATATTGTTCTTTTGTTTTTGTTTGACATCTTACTTTTGTGCCATAGACACCGCGCTAGGTACTAGTTACTACTATCTAAGCTGCGACGGCGCGCGGCGTCCTTTCGTCTGTCAGTGTTGCCATTTGCGCTCTTGGCATAGACAAACATTAGTTGGACCCATCCAATATCAAAGAGACTGCTACAATAGTAACTCAAATCAAAGTCTTCTTAGAAAACTCATCATTAAAACATCTTCACAAACATTCTTCTTACCGACCGACAGCAACAAAATCAGACTGGATCAAAAACAAACAGTTCTGACTCCATTCATTACCATACCGTAGTACCTAAGTAGGGTCAGCAACAAAGAGCTGTTGAATATTCGAGCAGGCGATCTCTGCGATATGCTAACCATGCCGAGCACTTGACTTGCCGACGGTACTGACGAAATGTATGAATTTTTCAGTATTTACTACTTGAGAGAAAGAAGCTTTGTTTCATCAACTTTGAGTGTGGACTGATTGTTTTGTCCTAGTTTGTTCTGTTTTCTTTTATTTTTAAAGAGAAAATAGTTGTTGGTTTTGCAAGAACTCTTTTTTGGAAATATTCTGTGGTGTATAGATTACCGACGTAGTCCGAGGAATTATTGAGGGTGTGTGGGTACACTGCTCGCAGAACGAATAACCGATGAGGTGGAAATATTCTTGAGTGGCATCCAAGAATCATAAGACGTTGTGTTGGAAAGACGCACGTGACGGTCAATGTGGCGACACTTGGGGGAGGCCTATGTCCAGCAGTGGACGTCTTTCGGATAAAATGATGATGATTTTGTGAAAAATGCTGGTGTATTTGCTCTCGTAACAAACTTGATTCAAGAGATCACACAATATAGTGCGATCACTTTGCGATGGTTCGGCTAGTCAAGAAAATTTGCAATTGTCGAACTTGGTACATTTATTTTAGTTATGTCTCTTTCCGCCTGCATGAATAAGTTAACTGAGTTAAACTTAACTCTGTCTAGATAGCTGGGTTTTAATTTTGGTAAGCCATAAACAAGTTACACCTTCTACTGGAAGTTCACCTTTAATGCTAACACAAAGTATTTTCGCAACTAGAAAGTTACGAAAATATTGTAGGTCATACTTTTTCCAGATATGGTCAGCATAACAAATAATGCTATGGAGGGGAGAACAAGTGCCTTTCAGCATCTTTAATGGTCTTTTTACACGGTTTAGAACAGAAGAAAATACAGGGTATCGTGTCACGCGGCATACAGTTTCCACACACTTAAGAAAAAAACTTATCTACTAACTTATCTACTTAGACACAACACATCTGTCTTATATGAGCCTTCCAAGCCGTTAACCACATGACAAAGATACTTATGAAGTAATCAAGTCTGGCTGATGAATATTCGAGAAGGCTCGACGACACTTCTCACGGCGAGAGGGCGCCACTGAGCTAGCGATTTGAATTATGCCTGGTCAGGTCCTTGAGTAGCTGGCGTGGTGATAATTAAAATATAAGGTCGGGCTGGGAACATGGATAGGTAGGGTTTAAGAGAAATGAGTAGAAGATCAGAAAGCTTAAACAAGGGATGTTAAACTATAGTACATATTTGAAAAAACTTATTTGAATGTTTTTTTTTTTTGGGACAAGCCCGCCACACTATTCCCAAACCACTTTAACTCCTGCAAGCCAGAATCAACAGTGGCGACCACAAAAAAAGCGCCAAGAAATTGAAGCCCGACGAAGTCCCAGAAAAACGATTTAACTGTCTTGGATCCCGCAACGAAATTAATCAGAAAAGAATAGCGAAGGAGTAGGAAAAACATAATTTTCACTTCCCTCCATATCCGCAGGAGACAGAACTGAACAAGGCCAATAGGCACACAGGGACGTATACAACTGGGATAAGCCCAGTTGCCTAGCCTACCACGGATATTATTGTCATTAATATTACTGGGTCCTAAGTTGTGAGCTGTTATATTTGATTCCAATAATAGGTATGACAAAAATGCTTGAACGCACGGAAATTTGTTCTAGTTTCTACAAGGTCCGTATAATAAATAACTCCGGAAGTAACCTGTACACTATTTAACATAATATAGACTACACTCCCAAAAGATGTGGGTGTGCAGATTGTTCATATTCGCAGTCAGATGTAGAACATTGACAGAAAGGCGAGGCAACAAGCTTAAAGGAAAATAATTTAGTCTTTAAGTTACCATGACCTGTGACAAATTGGGCAACACAGTGATCCACCTCCAGCCATGTCCTGGCCAGCCGCTCACGAACGGATGGAAAGAACTGGTGAAGGTGTCGGCCTTTGATGGAATTATCCCACCTACATTGCCATTCAGACAAAAGTTCCTCCCAGATCTGTGGTTTAAGTAATCAAGCTACTTTAGCACGGTCACGTTGCAATAAAAAGTCTGCGTCCGCGGTCTCTCGTGCGCAGTAGTACATTGAAGCACGGCGCTGCACTTCAAGATCGTCTGGAAGTACCCCTGCCAGTACCGGTAAGGCTTCAGTAAGTACTAACCGTCCTATACGCTTTACACAAGAAAATCAAGGCCAACCGCTGGCTTTGAAGTAATTTACGTCGTGCCGCTCCTATGGTGGCCCTATCGGCCCAAACTGGTGCCCCATAGCACATACACCCCAAGTAAGTAGCTATATAGATCGTCTTTAGAGTTAAAAATGATAAACCCCACGTATAGATGTAGATATTCTCGTTAAGGCATAAAAGTTCTTTTTGCTTTTTCATCGACGGTTTTTATGTGTTCAATGAATGAAAAACTCCTCTCTAAGACAAACCCAAGGTAACACACGGACTGCTTCCTTTTCATGGGAACGTTATTAAATTTAATACTAGGACATGATTTAAGATTACCTTTTAAAAGAAGTTGATAAACAGTAACAGTAACAGTTGATAAGTTGATATACGTTTTGTGTGGTGCAAAGGTCAAACGGTTATGAGCGCCACACTGGGATATTAATTTTTGGCAAGTGTCAGCCAAATTTTTGAGTCCTGCCCAAGTACTTGACTGAATAAGCAGCAGGCCGTCATCCGCGTAACCGGTTAATGAACAGCCACATGGAAGCGGAATCGCGAGGAAGTCATTGAAGCCTACGTTCCATACATACGGACCCATAACCGAACCCTGAGGGATCCCATGGTGAGGGACTTTGACATAGAATGGTGTCCGAGCTTGAGTTTCGTGGAACCATTCAAGAAGTACGAGTAAACAAGATTGTATATGTTTTTAGGGCAACCACGAATTTTCAGTTTTAGGAGTAGCATCGGCCACCATGAGTTATCAAAAGTCCCAGAAATATCAAGAAAGATCCCAACTACGTACTTGTGTTGAGATGTATTGTCAATTTTCCTGACAGACAGAGCCGCGTCTACGGTAGATTTTCCAACGGTAAAACCGAATTGGTTGTTGTGAAATTTTGGACCGTCTGGTAGGTAGTAAACGTGGAACGATAAGGCGCTCCAGGAGTTTCCCCAAAGATGGTAGTAGTGTTATAGGGCGATAAGACTTAGGGTCGTCCGGTGGCTTGTCGCCACTTTTCGGAATAATTCGTATGAAGCCGCGACGCCATACACGAGGAAAAACGCCTTCTGCAATACAACTGTTGTAAACCCTTAAAATTGCGGCTGCTGTTTTACATGCTTCTATTATCATCTGATTCGATATTTTATCTTCACCTGACGATTTGTTAAGTGGAAGCTTCCTGACAACGTTAATAAATTCGTCAATGGATGGAAGGTCTGACGCTGGTGATTCAGGTGGCACAGCCGCCCACGCACTGATTTGCTGGTGGTAGTCATTGTCATTATCAGGTGAATCATCAGGTATCAAAGTATTTAATAGAACTTCGGTTGTCTCCTCAATACCGGTGGTGTGTTTGTTGTTTACTTTAATATTTTCTACGAACGCAAGGTCCACTAATCGATTTGCTTTGAACTCGTGATACAAAGGAGACCACGGACCTTCTTTATCTAATTTTTCTACTATTTTCCGCAGTAAATTACCTTTAGATTTTTCTACCGATGCTCTGTAGCGGGACTTGGCAACTCTAAACGCATTTAAAGCATAGGTAAGTGGGTCTCCGGTGGCCTTCCGTTTTTTAATCTTATTCAAATGTCTACGCGCTCGGCGATAACTTTTACGTTGTTCAATTAAGTACCACCAATCACATCTATGTATATTGGTCATAGATCCGAGACCAATGGCAATGTCAGCACAGTAAGTGAAGGTGTCTGACATAATTTCAGCACTTTCTTCAGCTGACAGCCCGTTTCGAGTGAAGTCTTTGATGTGAGATGCAAAAAGCAAACTAAATAACTCCCAATTCGCGCCTTTACATTTATACCTAAAGTTACCAATGACATGTGACGGACCTTGAGTAAACATCGGAACAAATTCGTACACGATAAGCCGATGATCGCTACATGACGCGTCTGGTAGGACACGCCACCTATCCAAACGAACGTCTGCACTGGAAA
The DNA here is from genome assembly GCA_932274075.1 of Diarsia rubi. Classification (NCBI taxonomy): domain Eukaryota; kingdom Metazoa; phylum Arthropoda; class Insecta; order Lepidoptera; family Noctuidae; genus Diarsia; species Diarsia rubi. Next base: position 14,889,885 of record OW026413.1, read on the forward strand.
GTGTGACGTCAATACAAGATTCGCCCATTTGGCTGCAAAAAGTAGGTGGTGCATCAGGGGTATTGTGAATCGATAAGTTCATTTCAGCAATGAAATCTTCGACAGCGGAACGTCGGTCGGAATCCGTAGACCGAACCTTGCCATACTACAGAGACGATGACGCGTTAACATCCGCGCCAACGACAACTTTGCAGCCCGCGAGTGACCGCAAGACATGACGGAGGTTGTGTATGTGAGGACCAACTGGGTCTTAATATTGAAAGTAACAGCTCACAATGTAAACTTTATAGGAAGCCGATGAGACTTCCGCAACGGCACAGTGCGGCGTCATGAGGTTACGCAAAGACGTTACTGTAAAGTTAGAAGAACGAGCCACGTAAATTCCGGCTCGTGACTTTGAATCCAGCTGAACTACTTTGTGACGTAAGTGTGCGCTTTGATATTGTTCTTGAACGAGTACTACATCTAAGCTGTAATCGATTATTAATTTATCTAATTCAGAAGTCGCTACCCTGTCTTTGTGGAGATTTAATTGTCCTATGTTTAAACTATCCATTATTTTAGTAGTTTGTGTTGAGGATTAGCTGTTCGAGCTTCAGTTTGTAGGTTGTACACTCGGGTGACCCGCAACGATGGTCAAATGGTTTTTTAAAACGCTTACACGCCACGCAAGTTGGTATAAAATTTAATTTGTCCTTATGCGGGCAGTCATTTGTTACATGTGCGCACGAACGAATCGTCTAAAATTTTCTAAAACTGTTATCAAATAGTAAATGATGGCATAACAGTGTCTATTTAGAACCTGGGACGCCATAAACAAGTAAGCACATTGTGTAATTGAATTGGCAATCGCAATGCGATAGCGATGAGATTCGGCGATATATCGGCGAATAGGTGTTAACTAACTAACACGCACCTGTGACCCACACAGTGATACCCCTACTAGTGAATCTCGAAAGATATTTAACAGGACATCGTGACTGGTTCTCGCTATTTGATTGCCAGGTCCGGCAAAGTGTTACAGAGTATTCCCATCAGAAATATTTCAGTAGGAGCTGGGAGTTTGGAAATTGGCGGTATGACTTGGAAAGTACGTTAAGGTGTAAGCAAGGTGGCAAGAGCCGACGCCCGTCGGGACTATAGATCATAAAGATACCGCGGCCTCGACATACAGGACTAAGAAGGAACATGGATGGTTTTTAATCAGTAGAAGTCTGATACTCCGCACAAGAGGGGGAGGGGTTATTTGATGATATCGCATGATAAGCGCCTGATCGCTCTCCGATCGCGTCAGATCACCTACCCATCGAGCTGTGAGATACGGAGAATGTACCTACAATAATACGTCCCGCACCCGATGGCTATGCTTCCCATAAAGATTGGCTGCCGTGACCAAAAAAGGTCCGTTCGAAAATACTGATGATGGTGAATAACATTTTTCTAAGAACAATGACTTTGGAATGAGAATAATTAGCATATACATTTTCAAGTCTACACTTGGCCCAATAGTAGCGCACTGGTACATTTAGCTAGTTCTATTAGCCATGCGATGTTCGCATACGAATAAACACCTGCGCCCACAGAGTTGCTTCAAATAAACTTTTAGCATCACTGTCTATTTAACTTAGTTTTCAAAGCAATTGAGAATGTGCAGTGAGAATTGTTTAACTTGTTTTTATTGTGGCTAAATAAATGAAGTGCTTCTTGTTTGAGTTTGAGAAATCGTTTTTTTATTCATGGAAGGGATTTCTGGGGCAATTAAATGATTTGTAAGATAAATAATTTGTAATGGATGTAAAATCACTCATAACGAAGCCGAAAGTCTCCATCATTGCTATATTGCTTTGAACCAAACCTGGAATCCTTGAAGTTATGGAGATATTTGAGGTCAAAGTTCTTATAATATTGTTTTTTTAATTTTTCAAAGTTATATCTTTATCATAAAAAATAACCCGTTTACTATTGTCATCCATCAGTACCGTTTTTACCGTAAATCGTAAATGTTTATCTAAAAAAGTTACTTCCCAGTTCCAATAAACTTTGCTAAAGGTTATCTAGTTTATCTTCACAAATTAAACCATGATACCTCATGACAGATGAATTGAACAGCCTCTTATTTTCTTTCATTCAACTTTCAAGATTCAAACAATGTAATAAGCCGTTTCAAGGAAGTAATCTTTGACAGCAATGACAAAGACCTCCCTTAACGCTACCCCTCAACCTTCAACCCCCGCCATATACGGTATGAGCTGAAACTGCGGATAGCGTTAAATAACTGATTGCATCCCCTGCGACCGATTGGGCACAAAGTTGCTGCTCCTGATATTATCCCGTTAGGGTGACTGTGATTTGACGATGTTTGAAGACAATGTTATTCATGTTTTTTCATTACTTTTAAAACTTGAGAGCAGGGCCCCGAGTCTGCTATTCAATAGTGTCAGAATGATCTATCACTAATCTCATAATTGTTGCTTTTGACAAGTTTGGTGTTGTCAAAATCAACAATGAGATCAATGATAGACCATTCTGACACTATTGAATAGCAGACTTGGGGCCCAGTGGTGGCCCAGTGGTGGCGACCCCGACTTACGAACAGTAAGTCGTGGGTTCAAACCCAGGCAGGCGCATTACTTTGTGTAACTTATTTCATTACCACTGCTCTCAAAACGGCGAAGGAAAACTTTGTTAGGAAACATGTCTTAGAACCAAAAATTTAAAGACATGTGACATCTACCAACTCGCAATGGGCCCGGCGCGGCCGCGTGGTGAATTATAGCCCATCCCTCTCCTAGAGAGCAGGTCTGATCCCTGCAGTGGAAACATTATAGGCTGATGATGATTAAACTTGCAATGTTTGTTTAGGTATTACAATTGAATTTTGTAATAGTTATCCCCAACTGATTAAGTTGAAATTATCCGGTTTTGATAATTATGGTATGATTAGCTAGGTGACCAACATGATAGACTCCCAAAAATGGCGGTCTAATAATTTTTATATACCGCCATGGTATGGCTAGAAATTGACAGGGTTTGCTGAGAATGCTATGGTAAAAAACTACGTCAAACCAATTAGTTTTTTTTTTAACGAAAAGTTTGTTTATTTCTTCACAACAATGTTCCTCTTATACGTACGTATACGTACTAGAAAGGAAAAAAAACAGACCAATTAATTTTGTTGACCTATTGTAGTCTGATCCTGGGATTTTGAATTCTACTGGCGGGTTGGATAAAGTGGTATAGATTTTCTTAGTAAGGACATTTTCGCACCGCCTGGTTGGTCTAGTGCATTCGTTGTTGCGGTGTGCGTCGCTGCGTGCTCGCAGTGTTCATTGTTGCGGTGTGCGTCTCTGCGTGCTTTCGTGCTCACAGTGTTTGTTGTTGCGGTGTGCGTTGCTGCGTGCTTTCGTGCTCACAGTGTTTTATGTTGCGGTGTGCATCGCTGCGTGCTTTTGTGCTCGCAGTGTTCGTTATTTCGGCGTGCGTTGCTGCGTGCTTTCGTGCTTGCAGTGTTCGTTGTTGCGGAGTGCGTCGCTGCGTACTTTCGTGCTCGCAGTGTTAGTTGTTGCGGGCATTCGGCGGCGTGTGGTTTGGCGTGGTGGCTTTCGGAATGACGTATTGCACTCGTAGTTTTGTTTTATGAATTGTTCTTCTGACATTCAAAAGTGCCTGTAATGGCTTAATTTAAATTAATGTTTTGAGTTTGTGTTTGAGTTCAATCACGACTGCTAAGCTTAAGGCTTTTCGATTCCCGGGTCGGACCAATTGTTATTGGGGTTTTTAATCAGGGATTTTTCAGTAGCAGGCACGGAGTCTGGATTCATATTGATTTGATGGCAATAGGCCCTTCCCATATTACATGAGACTTAAACATAACTGGCGAAATGTATATTATATATTAAGTACACCTCTGCCTAACCCTTCAGGGATTACCGGCGTGATGCTATCAAAATCTTTTTTGTCTAAAATCCTTGTAAATTGACAAAATCCTTGATTCAGGGTGTATTCATATACATCCTCAACTTATAATTCATCAGAGCAATCCGTTTAATTACAGATGACGTGGTTTCCCTGTTATGTGGTATTTATTTGCGGCTGTAATGGATGAGTCGCTCGCTTGCAATTTATTATAAAGGCACCAATGTAAAATTGAGATTAAATAATATTTGTATGCTGATAATGGATGTGTTGTGATCCTTTTTTGAGTATTTTTCATCGTTATTATCAATGTAATTTTTGCATTTTAACTTTTAAAAGACCACTATTGTTGGCTTCATTAAAATAAAGAACTTAAGCTTATGTGTTTTATTCCTCCCACACGAATGACGAACCATAATAAAAGTATCCTATGTTTATAACCAAGCTCATCTAATAATCTTTCTACCCTTATCACATTCTACTCGGGGTTGGCGCAACACGTTTTCTTTTTGATACTATTTTTTATATTATGCTGCATTGTCTCGAAATTCGTTCAGCCATTTAATGATAGCTACTTAAGACGTAGCGAACCAATTAAGTCACGTTCACATAAAGATATTCTTAAGGAAACCTTTCATATTCACTTCCCTTATTCTTTTTTTGGCGGGTGGAAAATCATCAAATAACCCCTCCCGCTCTTGGACAGAGCGAAAGGGAGTGTCCGACTTCTACTGACTAAAAACCGCCCATGTTCCTTCTTAGCCCTAAATGTCGAGGCCGCGGTAACTTCTGAACAACCCGCAGCCCCGACGGGACCCTCAGCCCCGACGGGGGATCCCTTCTTTAGAATTCATTTTGGGCATATCGTCATCGGTAGTCAGTCAGTAGTCGTCAGTCGTCAGGCGATAAACGCAGAAACTCAGATGTTAATTCTTACGAGTACGACACAATAAAGACATGAACAAACAAAACTATTCAGTGCAATGCATTTAAAGAATGTTGCTAAACATCCTTCGAGAAAAATAATTGTTCCTTTAAAACTCTAACTAGCATAATAACCTCAAAAACGTACGGTCAGCATCAGAAGTAGCTTAACATTTCGGAACTTTTATTATTTGATGTACAGAATTTCAGCTATTATTTTTAATGGTACAGATGATTATTCTTTAAAATATTCCTTACTCTTCAAAGACTTGTTAATAACATGTAATTTCTATCAAGCTTTTATTTAAAAACCTGTTTAGTACGTTTGTGTAGTGTTAATCTACTTCTGATGCTGACTGTTCCACGATTCCCATATTCAATACAAACCCCCATTTTCTCAATAAACACAATCCTCCTAAAGCCATCGCTTACCATAACAATACAAGATAGCTATAAGACATACAAAACATTGAAATGTAAAGAAGATAGATGGATGGCTCATTGTGTGAGAAAGCTAAAAAGTATTCAATAATAAATCTGAGTTAGGAAATGTCGATCACAGATGTGTCCTGAAGGACTGATATCGGTATTCGTTTTAATGCAAAATTGAAAGGAAATGTGAGGAAAAAACGTCTTTGTTGGTGCAAAAGGCTGGCTGTGGATTTTTGGACGATATTCAATATCATAAAGGGTAAGGATAGAGATTATTATTTTGAAGGACATATTATTTTGATTCATGTGACGATGTGGAGTTAAGTTTTGCGTAATCCAAGGTTACCTGTGTTTGTTGGGTTTGAGCACCTACCAAAAAGTTGCTTATTTTTTTTTAGAGATACCTACTTTTTTAAGCAATGCAAAACAATTCATCATCAAATATACAATAAATCATTTGACTTCAAAACGTACTAGCGAAATGTGAGTATACGTGTAGGTATGTGTGTGTAAGTACTTTTTAGCCCTTAGGAGTAAAAAAAAAGTAACTAAATTTCACACCTGTAATAGGTGTGAAATTTAGTTACTTTTTTTTTCCAATAAAAAATTCTTCTATCCGTCGACGAGTGCTCAAAGTGTATTTTCAAAACAAAAGCAAAGACCAATAAGATAACATTTTATTGGTCTTAAAATACCTAAATAAAAGATTATCTTAGTCACCAAAAATATTACAAAACTAAATCATAATATTTGTGAGTATCTCAAATAGACACAAGATTTAATTAATCTAATTTACATTAGACTCAACGTAACTTATTTATGAATAATTATTTACAAAGGCAAAATCCTGTTTTATTCAATTAATAAGGCCTTTTTAAAACAGTATTACTCACTTGTAGACAGTTCATAGGGACCAACACCAACCATCCATGTTTACTGACTTAAAAAATTACGAAGATAAATCTCGTCAAATAATATATTTGAGTGGGGGTTTGTGATGTCACTGACCGCTTACAAATGTCATACTAATGTCTTAGAGTATGACGTCACGCGAGTTTTCAAAGCACTGTATCGTCTTCATTGTTTGTTTACGTGAAAAAAGAAAAAAATACGTGTCCAATATTTTTTGGCAATCTAAATGACGGACTAATTAGATTTTTTTTGTTAACTACTGTATACTGTAAACTCATATTGAAAACAGACTGTTCGGAAACCCTAACATGAGCAGGTTATAAGGCCAAGCCAAACTCGATGGCTTATATGGAACTCTCGCATCTACCTATTACTTGTAGAGGCAATAGCAGAAACGCGCAGTGTAAGCGTACCGTAAATACGAATTGTTACTGATAATACTGGAACATGTACAGTACGGTTAACATGTACCTATTACCCAAGGTATTTTGGGTAAAGTGCAAATAATGACTCATCATCATCTGCGTAGTCTTTGTCAACTGTGTTGGGGTCGGCTTCCAGTCCACTAGATACAGCTGAATACCAGTATATTGTATATTTCTATTTAAATATAAGTAAAATTATTATAGACGTCAGTCGTAGTCGCATGCCACCTTGCTGACGGCAACAGCAGCTGACTTCTGTATCAATGAAAATGCCATGAAGGAGCATCAGGTATCAGTGGCAGCTATATCACGGAGCTACTGCCTATCTAACCTCTACAAGCCTGCACCAAGTACTGGGTATCGATACCTCTAAGTACAACCGCTCGTCAGACTCTCGGGTCACCCGGACACATTTAGTTTTATAGTAAATTGTATGTGCTAAAAAATGAAACTATTTTTTTACAAGTGGTATTTCCAATAGGGGATCGGACAAAAAAACTAATTAGTCCGTCAGATAGATTTTCAAAAAATATTTGACACGTATTTTTTCTTTTTTCACATTAACAAAAAATGAAGACGTTACAGTGCTTCGAAAACTCGTGAACTATTCGAAAACTTCACATGATGGTACATTTTTTACCTACAAATGACGTCACAACCCCCCACTCATGATCTTTGACGCGTCTTGTCTTTGCCAATTTTTAATAATTTGATAAAACAAAAAACACGTATCTAATATTTTTCGATAATCTAACTGACGGACTAATTAGAATCATATTTTTTGACTCGGTCCGATCCCCTATCGGTAAACAAAGCACTAGTGGTATTTGCACTCAAGTTAGTGCCTCCTAGATAGTCTGAGGAATAACCAGTAAAACGTATATCTTCAACAATCTACCAGAACTAACTAACTAACTACGAAAATTTGTGAGTATGTATGTATGGATGGATGTTTGTTACTCTTTCACGCAAAAACTACTGAACGGATGTGGATAAAATTTAGAACACAAATAGTTTATAACCTGGATTAACACATGGGGTACTTCTTATCCCGGTAGTATGATCCCGTGGGACAGTTATCGAACTCCACGCGGGTGAAGCCGCTGGCACAAGCTAGTTGAAAATATTTCTTTAATACCATCTGTCTTTTCCCTACAAAAAACGTTCAGTCTCTTTCTCAGTATGGAACAGCTTAAACAATCGTTTCCTCTGACACACATCTCTGTACTCCGGGTACCACCATTTCCTGAACTCTTCTTTCACAACGGTAGTACCGTCATGCTGGTTCAGCTTCGCACACAGGTCACAAACCTGGGACCTGGAGCGTACTTGGTAGTAATAGTATTTCATCCAGTCGAAGAAGAACTCGTACATATCTGTGTTTTTGATGAGGTAGTCGAAGAGAGCTCCTAGTTTCTTCATGTCGAAGGCTTGAGCGTTTATGTAGGAGCCAGGAGGTAGGAAACTGTAAAACAAAATGGAAATGTCAATATCGTGAATTGGTTTAGAACGTAAGAAATAAAGCCTGTCTTGTTAATCTAATGGTTGCAGGCGTAACTGCTGAACATAAGGTTCTAGATTAGATTTTTAGGTTAGCAAAATTTAAATTGGTTTTTCTATTAGGAATATATCAGTGGAATAAGTCACATTGACTGAATTTTTGCCCAGTTTATGGCAATAGAATCTCCGTCTGGGACTTTAAGTTATCAGTTGAAATGTGGGTGTAGACTACTATCATGTACCCTACCCTTCTGCCTAAGCATTCAGGGGACGACGCGTGATGTAAAGAGAGGTGAGGGGGGGGGGGAGGTGTGTGTTATGAGGTAAAGTCACTAGCCATATGAATAATCATTTTCATCATTAGATTTGCTTTTATTTATCATCATCATCATCATCAACAGCCTATTAATGTTCCCACTGCTAGGACACAGGCCTCCTCTCTCTTTGAGAGGGAATGGGCTATAATCTACCACGCGGGCCCAGTGCGGATTGGTAGCTGTCACATGTCTTCGAATGTTTGGTTCTAAGTCATGCCGGTTTCCTCACGATATTTTCCTTCACCGTTTTGAGAGCAGCGGTGATGAAATAAATTACACAAAGTAATTTATATTATATCTAACCCTAAATATTCCGTACGACGATATTAGTTATTGCAATTCAAAATCAATATTTAAGTACAACACAAATACTATGTCATAATTACGAGAACACGCAATTGTTTATATTGAATCATGAATACAGTGGAATATTTGATATTTGCGATGTTAGAAACTTTCTGAATGCACATTACTTGACGAAACCACTGTAATGAAAGCCTTTAAAGGACCATAATATATGAATATTAGTAAAGCAAAATATCATGTCTTTATTCTCTTGAGTTGGGCAGGACACCTAGCAAGGCGCAGTGATGACAGGTGTAAGCCTGTGCACCAATGCACCGAACCGTGCCCCTTTTTACCGACGTTTTATAAGTGCCCATGTAGGCCTATGTGAAATAAAAATATTTTGATTTTTGTTTTTTGAAGGCTAAGAATGATTTATTTGCAAGAATATAGGTTTTTTTACATAAGTTCGTAAATAAATCGTAAATGCATTATAAACTAGAAATAACAGAATACTTACTTCGAATAGTCATTGGGCCCAAGAACGATAGGTATAGCTGCATGCGACATTACAGTAACCATAACCTCCGTCACATAATCCGTCGACAAATACTCCTCTAACACAATCTGGAAGAAATATTCCTTTTCCACCATTTTGAAGCATTTTATGGCACTGCCCCCTGGACATTTCTTCTGAGAACAAGGCCCATAGATATCTAATGTGTAGTTGTATCCTTTCAATTCAGTTCTCAATTCCTTAATAAAATCTTCGTGCCTCGATTTGAGTTTACACTTCGTCAGAATCCAGGCAATCGCCTTTCTTTTCTGTCTAATTTTATTGTTTAGTTTTTTACCCTTCTTCATTTTCTTAATCCAGTTCATATTAGTCTTCGGTCCAACGAGGGTCTTATTTGCGCTATGGATCTCCAAAAATGGTTGAGGTATATCAGAGTCCAATCTGTAAGTCCAGGTCATGTTGAAGAAATCGTCCAAATCATGCTGACATAACGGGTGTTTCTCTGGCGTTTCTAATGATCTGAATATGTATAATTGTTCTGGAGACCTCGTGAGATTGAGGAAGTCTACATCCATTTTGATAACATTGTCTATTTCGAAAACTACAGCATCGAAATCTTCATCGTTAGCTAGAGTTGATTTATCGTAAGTTATGTAACAATTTATGTGTGGACATTTCTGGTCTATAAACATTTTCTGTCCGGGCAAGAACTCTGTGGCTTTGTAGTGAGTGAGACGTGATTTCTGGATTTTAGTTTTGCCCCAAAAGAGAATGTATTTCAAATCTGTAGCGTATCTCACGTGTCGACGATGCTGGATATGATTCTTTGTCAGCACATGCGGCAGTACCATCACGATTATAGCTGTGATTGCGAACGTGAAACATATTACTGCTTTTAAATAATTCTTCTTCAAAATCATTTCTTTCATATGATAAGAAATTGTGAACATTTCCTGTGATTTGTTCTTCATGGGCTGATTTTAAGGTAGCACTAGTCTCTTCACCGTTTGTTCACTGACTGACTTATAGGTACATCTAAGTAGCTAGGTAACAAATTTTTACTCCTTGTTTACAAATTAGTTGACAGTTCTTGAATTTTTCCTGCGAAACAATGTTTTGTTTGACTTGTGTTTGCAACGCTTACGCACGTGGACTTGTAAACAAGTTGTGGCGTTTTAGAAGATTGTCAACGACAATATTTGTGAAGTTATCTATTGTTTAGATAGTGGTTGTTTGCGCAGAATTTTGATATTTCTACAGTACATGTAGCTTTGTTTTTGAAGAAGAAGTCATACTGGGCCGACCCCAAATGAATTGGGATAAAGGCAAGAGAATGATGGTGTTGATGTAGCTGTGTTTATAGATTCACTGTTTGACTAAAAAAAATATGATTCTGTTTAGTCCGTCTGTTAGATTATCGAAAAATACTGGATACGTGTTTTTTGTTTTTTCAAATTAATGAAAATTGACGGAAATAAAACGTGCCATGGATCATCATGAGTGGGGGCTTTTGACGTCAATTTGTGGGTAAAACAGTACTAACCTTGTGACCTCACACAACTTGGCGCGACTTTTCGAAGCACTCTATCGTCTTCATCTTTTGTTTAAGTGAAAAAAGAAAAAATATGTGTCCATAATTTTTTGAAAATCTATCTGACGGACTGATTAGGTTTTTTTGGTGAAATACCCTATTCCTCGTCATCTCAACAACCACCTCCTTTCCAGTCATAATTACACACATCAAAAGTGTCTAGGGATCAAGCATTTTTATGCGGATTTCTTGAGATTGAGATGTGGCTTTGTAATAAATTTATGATTTTATAAATTTATATGGATCCTTTTTGGTGCATTTCATAATTTGAATCAGGAACTGTGAATCAAATTCGAGTAAAAGATGAAAATCAGCTGTCAATATTTTCCCTATAAAAACATACAACGCATTGAAGACATTATTAGTGCTACTGTTTCCCTACTACTGATTAAAACCAACGTTATTATGGAGCGGCGACGTCATTTAAGCAGGGAAGAAATGCTCAGAGCCATGGGAATGATAGAAGCTGGTTCCCGGCAACGTACTGTGGCTTTAGCTCTGAATACAAGTCAGAGTGTTATCAGTCGACTTTGGACACGTTACCGAAGCACTGGTACCGTGGCTGAGTGCCATGGAGGACGGTATCGCTGCACCACACGGAGACAAGACCGATACATTCAAATCTTAACTCGAAGAGCTCCAACAATAACCGCCATGATGTTAGCCGTGAGGCTTCATCACTCTTCAGGGAACTTAATTAGCGACCAAACAGTCAGAAACCGCTTGCATGAAGTGAACCTTCATTCCCGAAGACCGCTACGGGTACCACCTATAGCAATGCACAATCGTAGGATTCGATATCAATGGGCTCTTGAACACAGAAATTGGGCAGAAGAACAATGGCGTTTCGTGTGCTTTTCTGATGAGTCTCGTTTTGGTATGAAACCGGATACAAGACGTATACGACACTGGAGAACCCCTGGACGCCAACAGCGATTAAAATCCTGCCAGGAAGTCCATCCTTATAGTGGTGGAACCATCATGGTATGGGCGGGTATTTGGATCGGCGGAAGAACTGAGTTGATTTGGATCAGAGGCAACCTCAACGCTCAAATTTATGCTGAGACGATTGTATCAGACGTCATCGTTCCTCTACAAGTGCAAATCGGTCCCTTATTTCAGTTAATGCATGATAATGCACGACCGCACACCGCAAGAGTTGTAAGACAGACTCACGCCGCAGCTAACATCAATGTCCTGCCCTGGCCTGCTCAGTCGCCAGACTTGAACCCGATTGAGCATGCATGGGATATGCTACAGAGAAGAGCTCTGCCGAATATGGAGGGTATCCAGTCGCAAGAAGACCTTTTTTTGTTGTTGCAACGAACATGGGCGGCCATTCCACAGCGTGATTTGGATGAACTCATTTTGAGTATGCCAAACCGATGTTCTTGTGTTGTTAGTGTTCGCGGTAGAAACACGGATTATTAATTGTTTAAGTTACCCAATAAAATTTTAAAGAAAACTGTTATTTCAGTCTTTTTTTCGAACTTTAATGTTAGTGGTTCAAATGTCAAAAATCCCTTTATTAGGAAAATGGCAAATTTCTTTATTAATGCAAAGGTGACTTGGTTTATCGTTACTGTGACAAACGAAAACACTTTATTTGATGAATCCTTAAAGAAAATTTTAATTAATATCAATCAGGAGAAAAGTTATTGCAAAAATATATGTTGATCCCTAGACACTTTTGATGTGTGTATATTCAATCAATCCATAGCGTATTGCGATCAGTCATCAGTCATATATATTATCATCCTTCACCAAAAACATTTAAATTCACTAAAAACATTAATATTAGTTCCTCTTTCACAAACTCCAACAAACTGATTAAGGCGAAGCACACACCAAATTGAATATATACACCTCAAGTTGTACTGTTTGCAATTTATGTGTTTAATTTCGCGATGGACTACCGAAACTGGCATATGAAAAACTCGCTTACATTCGTTTAATTTATGGGTAAAAAATATTTTACGGAGAGCTTAATATTGTCGCTTACCGCACTGGGTTCGGCACTGCTTTAGTCGCTCGTATGATTTATTTCGCTCCCGAGTAATATATATCGAACTAGGGGGCGACCCGTTTTTTGCTTTGTGAGGACTTCCACTTAATTACTTTATTTAGTTTGGAATTATGTTTTGTTCAATGTTGCAGTTTATCGATGTTAGTTGGGTTTTTGTTTCTAGTTGTTTATTGAAGTGGAACATAACATAACATCACGCCTGTAAACCCCAAAGGGTTAGGGAGAGATGTACCTAATAATAATACTGTAATACGGAGCGAGGCTGTAGCTAAAGTTGCGGATTTTGGGGGTCATTTCGCGGCGTAAAAAAAAAAAAAATTACTACCCCTCCCGCTCTTGGGCAGAGGGAAAGGGAGTGTCAGACTTCTACTAACTAAAAACCACCCATGTTCCTTCTTCGCCCAATATATATCGAGGCCGCGGTAACTTGTGAACAACCTGCAGCCCCGCTTATAGCATACATCGCCAAGTGCTTGATTTAAAAACGCACAACGCGCCGCGCTTCGCCCCGCGTCTCCGTAAACAAGCCCATAGGCATGCTTAACCCTTCACATATACGTCAAACAAGCATTCTGTACATTTTGAACTAAGTACCGTTTTTTTTTGGGGTCAAAAATCACATTTTACGGTAAAACTCAACGTAGCACGCTTAAAACATAGTGCTTGTTGGTGCTTTGAATAGTAAACGGGTCATGGAGGTAATTTAAGTAAAGTTATAACCTGACAAACTAGTATTTACAAAAACAGCTGTGAAATATTTGGAACTTTGACCCCCAATATCTCCGTAATAGTTCCCAGGTATGGTCTAGAACCAAAAAATGATCGCAGTGGTGGGGAGAACAAGTGCCTTTCGTTTGCGTTAAGGGTAATTTTACACCATTTAAATGAATCCTAAAAATCAGTGGCCTACACTCACATTTCACCACTTACATTATAAGTCCCATGTTATAAGGGGGGAGCCAATTGCCATCAGCCTGGCATCAGCTACTGACAAACTCCCGATGGAAAAACCTAATAACCTTTTCGGGAATCGAAATCAAGACCTCATGCGTAGTAGTGTAGAACTTGCGATCAACATCCACAAATTACCAAAATAATTGTCTCCAAACGACTCATAAATCATTACCAAACCTCACATCTCATTCAAAATTCTCAATTTAAAAGGGTATTGTGTATAATAGCCCCATAAACTGCGTTCATTACATAGCATCTGTGAGTAAACCTCGGATTAAGTTAAACACGGCTCAAGTCTTTGCTTATTTTCTGTTGTTACGCCTCAAATTGTCGACACTAGAGTACAGATTGGCTTCGTTACCCCGCGGCGAAGCGTACCTGCTGTAGGGATGGGAAGAAAAGTATCGATATGATTTTTATTTCATCGATACTTTTGTTTTTGTTTGTGTGGTAAATGATGTTTGTTTTATTTTTTGTGATCTTGAATAATGGAGTTGTAAATAAGTCTGTAGGTGTTAATATTGTTAAGAAACTGATATAAAGAAAAATCAAGTGGCTTTGATGTACCCACTTTAGCTAATCGATTTGTGACATGTAGACTTGTAGAGTCAGTGAATACTTCGTAAGTTTTTGTAGAAAAGATACTTGATTATTACGCGATGATCACGCTGTTGGGTAAGTTTGTTTGCATGCAGAAAGCGCTTCTTTTGAACACGGCTATTAGTACCACTATTTGGAGCCCGTCAACTATGACGCAAAAATAGAAGTAAAAATCTTATTTCAGAGATACGTACCATTGAGTATGGTTTAACTACCTTATTATTTAGGTCATAAAGATGAAAAGTAGTCGGCCGTCAGTGAACGCGGTAGTACAGGCACCATCTCAGCAAGCAACCTAAAACTATCCAATTCTCCCAATCAACCTTGATCCTAAACAAAATAATAAAGTTTGATATATTGTAGTAGCTTGGTGTGCAAAATTGCATAACTGTACATAATTCTAACAAAGCATACTATTTCCTTATTCATATCATGAAGCTATTCAAAGGATTGGCTATTCCTTATTCGAAGGAGAAACTACCTAGTGTTTTCCTTAAACTATCGACTAAATAAGATCCATCATGGAAACAATTAAAAAACATCGACACGACCCCATCCCTACGTTTCCAAGTGGTCGCGTAGGAAGAGCGCGGAATAATGATTTCTTTGAGTCCTCTCTGTTTGAAGTGTACGCCATTACTGACTGATACGTTTGTGTGCTGCACTTAATAGCGGATCTCAATGCCAGCCATAATTGTTTTCCCTTACCTTTGTACGGTAAAAATCATGTTTACGACTTTTTTTCGAGATGTTCAACGTAGATTTTTATCGTCATTTGAAATTTTTGTTTGAGATAATGATAAGAATTTGAATGAGCGCGAATTATGGATGTCTTTGAAATTATAATACCTTTCTGTTTGTGGGGGTTGTAAGAGAATTCAGTTCTTTATGATGAGTGAGAGTATTTAGAGCAGTGGTGGCCCAGTGGTGGCGGCCCCGACTTACAAAGAGTTGATCATGGGTTGGACCCAGGCTGGCGCATTACTTTTGTTAGCTATTTAAATACATTTATGACTAGTTTCAAGATATTTACAGTATTTTATAAGAATTGCAGATTTTTTTTGTATAATTAAGTAAGGTTGAAATGCCAAAATGGCGCCAACGATTATTGGAATGACAGTTAAGTACTGCAGTATAGTAAAGTGGTTTTAAAAGGTCCAAGGCGCCATTTTAGCAAGTCATTCTTTTCTGAACTTTGAAAGTGTAAGGAGCTCTAAAATACCTGTGTAAGTACAATTAATTTTATAATAAACTTGTAAATGTTATGCTGTAGCTATTTATTCTGTGCTTTTTTTGATGTTCTGATCCCAGTAAATAAATCATGCTTTAATCTGTTCAAATAAAAGCTTTTATTTCCCTTTTGCTCTGGCTTGTCCTACACTTTGTGTAATTTATTTCATCACCACTGCTCTCAAAACGGTGAAGGAAAACATCGTGAGGAAACCGGCATATCTTAGAATCAACAAGTCGCAGATATGTGACATCTTACCCATCCGCAGTGGGCCCGCGTGGTGGATTATAGCCCTACCCTCCCCTAGAGAGGAGGCCTGAGTCCCTGCAGTGCGAACATTATAGGCTGATGATGATGAGTGAGAGTATTTCTTGTTTGAATAAATGAGGAGTAGGAGGAGGTAGTCAGTGTCTATCGATATCTCGATGAGTTTTAATATTTTAACGGCCTTGTTGGTCTTGTGGTCACTATCGCAACTGTTGACCAAGAAGACTTGGGTTCGCTTTCCGGATCTGTTAAACTGTTATTGAGGTTTTTTTTTTATCAAGATTTTTTCAGTAGCTCGGTTGTTGCGCCTGTTTGATTGAAATAGGGCTCAACCTTTATTACATAACGGTAGCAGAAAAGTAATTAACGGGTATACATAAATAACAAAGTAACAAAATGCAAATTGTTATACCTTTACCATATTAAATTCTGAACTATAACTTGAGTCAATAACCTCGTACAAATACGTGGTCTTATACTCCGTTCTTAGAATACAAACTAGCACCAGACTGGTCAACGTACCTACTAGCCATTAGGGTAACCACTGCAACATTAATTTAAATCCATAACATCAAGACTGTTATCCCTTTTTTTTTTTTTGGTGATTGTAAAATCATCGAATAACCCCTCCCGCTCTTGGGCAGAGCGACAGGGAGTGTCAGACTTCTACTGACTAAAAACCACCCATGTTCCTTCTTCGCCCTCTATGTCGAGGCCGCGATAACTGGTGGACTACCCGCGGCCCCGACAGGCGTCGGCCCTTTCGCCCTTTTGTTCCACGCGCGCCTCAAAGAGATGTCAGCAACATGGGAGACTGTTATCCCCTAAGGGTTAAGCAGAGGTGTACCTAACGGTACACCCACATTTTGCCTGTTATGTTTCATCATCATCATTTCAGCCGAAAGACGTCCACTGCTGGACATAGGCCTCCCCTGAGTGTCGCCACATTGATCAGTCCCGTGCGTCTCGCATCCAGCGGATCCCCGCAGCCCTCACCAAGTGTTCGATCTACCTAGTGGGAGGCCTTCCAACGCAATGTCGGTAACCTTGTGTCTCATGTGAATTTTCTTTTTTTTTTGGCGGGTGGAATATCATCAAATAACCCCTCCCGCTCTTGGGCAGAGCGAAAGGGAGTGCCAGACTTCTACTGACTAAAAACCACCTATGTTCCTTCTTAGCCCTATATGTCGAGGCCGCGGTAACTTGTGAACAACCCGCAGCCCCGACGGGACCATGCGAATGCCATGTAATAGAAAGCGAGGCTATTGCCATCAACTGGGTACAATCCAGACTTCGTGGCTGCTATTGAGATATTTCGTATTGAAAATCCCAATTACACTTTGTACAACCTGTGATTCGCACCCAGGATCTCATGCACAGCAGACCAACGAGACCGTAATTTAAGTAAAACAAAAGGAACATTGAGCAAAATGGTTGCTGGGAATTTTTGGATTTGCTGGGAAAAATTTAAACCGGGGCTGAATCCTGAATTCCTGGCTTTTTTGAAAGAGAATTTTAACCCGTTATTTTCTACAAAATCGTTTTAAAATCTGATAATCTAATAAGGTCGAAAAAATTATGTGGATGATCTAAGTCCTGACCTAAATCAAAAAGACGGATAGTAACCCTATTCGCCAGTCAATAAGACAAGGGATTGAACAAATAAACAAATTCTTGAACTAGTGCAAATAGAGACGGGCCATTGATCGGTCCAAGTGTTCATAGTTAACTATGGGTATTATTGTCAGCCTGTCTGGTACCCAAGACACAATTGCTTAACACAGTAGGAACGGTCAAGCAAGAGAAGTAGCAATCATTTCGGAATTTTGATTATGAACTTATTTGATGTACAGGACTTCAGCTATGATTTTTAATGTTTCAGAACGTTATTCTTTAAAATATTCCTTACTCCTCATAAACTTGTTAATAACGAGTAAAATCTAACAAGTTTTATAGAAAAACCTGCTTAGAAACTTCGAGTACTGTTGATGATTATTATTACTTGATTTATTATCTACTGCTGATGCTGACTGTACAAAGAAAGTACACGATACACGATTAAATATGCCATTTGCATTACAATTACCACTGCTAACAAAACGGTGAAGGAAAACATCGTGAGGAAACAACCATGGCATGGCATCCCATCCCTCTCCTAGAGAGGAGGCCTGAGACCCTGCAATGAGAACATTATCCACTGTAACGTCCCGGCCGCAACGGCGACGTTTTCCTCTAGAGGCTGATGATGATGATAATATAATAACTGCATCATTGGTCGTGTGTGTTGGGTTCTATCCCCAGGTCGGGCAAAAAGTGCTGGAGAACTTTCCTTTCTTGCCTTAAAAAAATCTCAGAGGCCCTGAGTTTGGAAATTGGCAGTAAATTATATCCCCGTGCCTCGGAAAAATCTCAATGAATTCCTTTCGGCCGCGTTGGATTGTCATTTAAAAGAACAGAGAGTACCCCTGTGCCAGCGCACGCACTTGTGCACTATAATATTTCGCTGCAATTTGCCGGAACCGAAAACGGCCAGGTGGTCTATATTTAGGGTCCCGTCTCGGCTGCGGGTCCCGTCGGGGCTGCGGGTTGTTGTAAGAGATACCGCGGCCTCGATATAAAGGACTAAGAAGGAGAATGGGTGGTTTTTAGTCAGTAGAAGTCTGACACTCCCGTTCGCTCTGCCCAAGAGCGTGAGGGGTTATTTGATGATTTCGACCCCCGCCCCCCAAAAGGGTCTATATTTAGCATTGACGTGAATTGGAATCACCGTAAAATTAACAACTTCCAACCATAAAAATGCAAACAAAACAAACTTCATATAGCAAAAACCCATTGTCTGATATCGATTCTCTGTCCCTACCAAGCTAGATTCGTTTGATTCCGTACGAATGTCAGCACAAAGTGAGACGAACTCAATCAAATCTAGGTGCTGTAAAGAAAAAGTGGGGAAGTGCAAACTGGATTGTCACAGTTTCAATTCCATTTGGACGACGCGACCACGACTGTCCGGGAGGTGGGACCGTGTTGTTAGGGGTTAGGTTTGAGATGGAGCGGGAGCGATTTGAGTTTTAAAGGTGGTGATTTTTTTTCAACTTCAAAAAAGGTGGAGGTTCACTATTAGGTTGTATTTCAGGAGTTGTAGGTCGGTGGCAAAAAAGTCAATGAAACAAAGATCTTCCGAAATTACAGCTATTTTAGACTTTTTAGTTTTTTTTGGATTCTTCGGGTTCTTTTTTCCTTTATTTTTGTGAAAGATTTTTTAATACCTGGTGTGTTATATTTTCAGGGAAACCTCCCAGGGCCCTGATAGCAAGCTTTATTATCTAGTTGTATCACGTCTTACTTACATGCTATTGCATTTATATTTTTCGTAGGAGTTTAAACACATACTTTTTTTAGGGCTTTTTGTTGCCGCATGCGACCTTCGTAAATTATTATAAAAATGTCACTTCAATGTCAATTTTGTTAACAAATTTAAGAGTTTTTCAATTGTAGTAAGTACAAAAAAAAATTCCACCCTTTTACATGGGCTTGGGTGATACTAAGTTTACCCTGGTAAACTTATGTTGATTTATTTTACTAGCGTTACCCATAATAGATATTTATTTATTTATTTATTTTTAGGAAAGCTTACAGTCTAATAACTATAATTATAACAACAATATAATTCTAAATTGCTAATAACAAGCTTCCACAGATAACTACAAAAATATATACTTCCAAAATTACAATATATAAAACAATATAAAAACTACCAACTTTTAACACAACAAGATTTATGTGTTAGTAGGTGCCTCCTGTTCAAAAAATGGCTTTGCTAATAGTTTCCTGACTGTGCTTGCTTTGGAGCAGAAAAGATCAATGTCAGGTTCGCAAGAAATTTCGTTAAAGCTGCGACTGGCCCTCGAAAAGTATGCATTACGCCTATAATCTGTGATTGCATAAGGAATATGTAGAAGTGGTCGCTGACGCAATCCCATCTGGTTAGTACGTAACGTTAATTTCGAGACAAGTTCAGGACAGTCGATAGTATTATTAGCGACATTAACCAAGTAGCATACGTCATTAATATGGCGTCTACGGTCAAGTGGTAGAAAATGATACCTTCGGCATCGGTGAGTATAATTGACTGATACCTGCTTTGCCCTATAATCAAGATACCTTAGAAATTTTCTCTGGATGCCCTCAATACGAGACTTGTAGATCCCGTATTGAGGGTTCCAGACTTGTGATGCATACTCAAGGTGGCTGCGTACGAACGAACAATATAACACTTTGATCGGTTTTAGTGATCGGAAACATGCTGAGGTTCTCATTATGAAACCTAGCGCTCTTGACGCCTTATTCACTATACTCTCAATATGATGATCAAAGAGTAACTTGCTGTCTTGTATAATACCAAGATCTCTAATGCTATTGACTTTGCTAATATTAATATTGTAAAGCTTGTATGTGGAATCAATTATAGACTTCTGACGAGTAAAAGTCATGTGGAAACATTTTGTGACATTCAGCTCAAGCCTGTTACGCCTACAGTATTCTTCAAATCTATTCAAATCACTTTGTAACAGGTTTGTATCAGATACGTTTCGGATGATTTTATGAACTTTCATATCGTCAGCATAAAGTAATATATAAGAATTCTCAAAACAGTGTTTTACGTCAGCAATAAAGAAAGTAAATAAAAGGGATCCCAAAATTGAACCTTGAGGAACTCCAGAGGGGACAGAATTCCATCCAGATGTGTACCCCTGAAGCACCACAGCCTGCGTTCTATTATCAATATAAGATGAGAACCAACGATACAGATCTCCATGTATTCCGGTTTTTAATAGCTTCTCTAAGAGCAGTCTATGGTCAATACGATCAAAGCATTTACTGTAATCAGTATAAATAACGTCAACTTGTGTACGCTGTTCCATACCTTCGGATTTAAATTCATGGGATAGGATTAAATTAGATGTAGTGGAACGCTGCCTAAGAAAGCCGTGCTGTTCATCACCAAAGTTACATTTCATAGCAGCGTACACGTCAGTAAATACAATGCGTTCCAGGATTTTGGAGAACAGACATATCTTGGATATTGGTCGATAATTAGAGACATCAGACTTATTACCTTTTTTAAAGACTGGAGTAACGAAAGCCGATTTCCAAATTTTTGGAACTATACCTTCATAAAGCGACCGCCTGAATAAAATACACAGTGGTACAACAAGGCTGTCGGCACAATTAACAATAAATACTGGAGGCATAAGGTCAGGACCGCCAGACTTCGAGAGGTCCAAGGTCTTTAATAAATTTAAAACCTGAGAAGGAGATACACTAATCGAACCGATGCATGACACACTATCTTCAACGATAATGCCACCGGAAGTGGTGAGCGCAGGGTCCGGCTCCTGGAAAGTTGTGTGGAAATAGGTTGCGAATAAGTTACTGATTTCTTCACCTGTACTCGCAGTGCTATCACCATAATGCATTACTTTTGGAAAAGAGCCAGAGTTTCTTTTGCTCTTAACATATGTCCAAAAGGATTTTGGGTTCTCAATGATTGAGGATTCAATTTTATCTACATATGTATTAAAACAAGTTTTTTCCAAGTTAACTGCTCTATTCCGTAAAAGGGAAAAAGAGTGAAAGTCGGACATGTTGCCGTACGTCTTAAACTTGCGATGATATTTATATTTCTCCTTCAGTACTTTGATCAAAGCAGAATTATACCAAGGAGGATAAGATGATTGTCTTACCGATTTCATTGGAACATATTTGTCCCTAAGCTCATATAATTTATTATAAAAGATTTTCACAGCACGATCTAACGAATCAGCAAGTAGAAATTTATTCCAATTGATCAGGTCGAGTTCAGATTTAATTGCGGTGTAATCGCCCCTAGAAAACATATACTTCCTAGTCAATTTATCAGTCAATTTGTGAATCTCAACAAAGTCGGCAGTTATCCTCAATGGCTTATGATGTAGATCTACAGGTAATGCTAAAGGATCGTGACATTCAGTAACACTGACCGAGTCATTAGAAAAAACCAAGTCTAACAATCTACCGTTGTTGTTTCTCTCACCGTTATATTGAGACAGGTTAGAAGTGAGGACACCATCAAAAAATTCGATTAAGTAATTACATGATACATTTTGCGGCGTCAGTTCATTACCGTCAGAATTTATCCAGTCAACATTGCTACCAAAATTAAAATCACCCACAATAATGAATTTATCTAATGGGTGGGCCAAGATTAAGTGATTTGTATTTATACTAAAATTATTTAACTGATTATAATATGAATTGCCAAGGTTTTCTTTACAAAGGTATAAAGCGCAAATGTGTAAATTATAATTTATCGCAGGCTTAGATCGTTTTAAAATAAGTGATACCCAAATGTCTTCGGCAGAACTTCGCCAATCATGTCGTTCTACAACAGTAAGCTCACTTCCCACCGCAATCAAAACACCACCGCCCCGCTTTTGAGAGGTTCGAGAGTAATCATATACCACATGATAATCTTAGTTATATTCAATTCTGGTTCCTCGATATGGGTATGTTGGTTTAAACGACGCCACAAATTAAGGTTAAAGTTTTTTTACATATTTGGGATCAGAATCGAATCATGAATACCCTCCTTCAATACGTCCCTCTATTTTCTCGTCTCTAACACCCTGTATTTTCATTCACCGTTTTGAGATCAATGGTGCATGGCAACGACGATTAAGAAATCGCTACCCGATCCTCAATACAACCGCACCTTAATCTGTGTTAGAGTATTCACAAGTGTAAATCACGGTAAACAGTGAGGTCCACATTTTCACGTTGGGATTCAGTCGTTTTCAGTGATTTAACACCTAATTAGTGGTTTGTGGGTAGATGAGTGCCGTGAGTGAGTCTTATTTATGGACAAGTTAAGTTTACTTTGTGGGTTTGTGCTATCTTGCGGGGAGTCAGTAGTTGCTGAAATTTTGTTCAGTCTTACTACACTTACGTTACATCTATTAAATTATGGCTACTATCCAAAGTCCCCATAATCATAGCAGTCATATTATGTCCTGATAGATCTCAGTTATTTTGTGGTTGAAAAATTACTCTTGGCAAATTGACTTATGACTGTGTAATAATAAAAAAAAAAATTGGTATTTATTAAGAGAGGAGGCCTGCTCAGCAGTGGAAATATGCTTATTAATCTTATGTTTTTACTGTATTAAAAAAAAATAGAAAATAGGCCAATCTGGGTGATCTCATTTATTATTATTATTTCCTTTATTTACTTCTTTAATATAAAAGAAGTATTTTTTTTTTTTTAATATTTCATAGAAATAAACAACAGTTAGGTAATTAGAGGTTGGCGGGTGGATGAGCGGTGTGAGTGAGTCTTATTTATGGACAACGTAAGTTTAGAGTTTACTTTGTGGGTTTGGGCTATCTTGTGGGGAGTTTAAAACGTTGCTGAAATTTTGTTCAGTGGAAGGCTTGGATGTAGTTTTTGCTTTCTAATATGCATCATAAATTATTCCATAATATTTTACGTAATTTTAGGAAAGATGGCATTAGAAGCTCAGTTCTTGAAAAAATACGGTTTGTCATTAAAGGTGCGTTATATTTTATATATCAATTAAATTCGTTCTACCTGAACAACTTTCTTACATTTGAAATATTCCTTAGAAAATAATATTAAAAATCATTAAAAAATAAATTGTAGCTTAGTGAAAGGAACCTCCTAACAAAACGGTTTCTGTACCTATCTATTATTATTTTCTATATTTATCTTTAATACAAATCCACTACAGTTTTAAATATTTCTGTACAAAAAACCACAACATATAACTTTGGAAAGTAATAAAAATAATGGTTCGCCGGTGTTAGGAGCAGGTTCCAAGCTATACTGGTGGTTAGGGCTCCAGAGACATGAAACTCTTTATAATATTATTATTTATTAATTGAAAATACATTTTAGCAATATGATGATTTTGAAGCAATATAGCTCGCTAAGTGAGTTGTTCGAGCAATAAACGGTGTACGCAGTGCATTATGCCGTCAATGAACGGTAACTTAGTTGTGACGCGATGGGAAGCCGGCGAGTAACGATAGCAGAGAAACACGTTAGAAAAATTAAAATAAAACAAATAAAATAAGATGGTTTAAGGATGAGTGGAGCTTTGGATTGAAGTAGCTGAGATTCTAATTAAAAATGGCAGGAGGTCGGAAAAAAATATATCCGTGACTGTTACAGTTTGGTGATGAGTATTAACAGACTTTTAAACATGTGCGAAGCAAAAACAGAACACCACAGAACGTGTAGTAATATTGTTGTTTTTGTAATCTCTTGATGAATATATACCATCGCTTTTAAACTTGTACTTTATTTGTGTGAAATTAAATCAAATGTTAAATTAAATTAAATGTTAAACCGCAATTACATGGCTCTACAGACATGACGTGCATGGATCACATGCTAATATTTCGATAGTGGTTGAAATTATTTAACCAACCCAACACGGGTTTTGTATTTAGTCTTTTAAAAGCAGCAATGCATTAAACCTACATTTATCAATATCTGATTCTGCGAAACACATTGTTAAAAGCGACACGTTTTTTTTATAAAAAATCAATGCCTTTCTTAAATAAATGAAATTCAAGAGCGCTATTCCTAACTTATTTTGCCAACCCTGCCACTCGCGGGCCACTTCGCCGCCTCGACAAGATACAATGAAATTACCGAGACGGCTTTTTAGCGGGCGCACGCTATAATTCATAAATTGTCGTATGACCGCTTGTTTTGCTGTCTCTACTAGTTCACGTTGTACCAAAGTTGGGGCCGCTTTTAACTTCACCCCTTTTGTTTGGAGGGGTAGACAGTTGATGCAGTTATTGTGGAATATTGTGTTAGGATTGGAACCTGTGGCTTTGAAAGCTTTTGTGATTAATTTTTGGTAAAACGGGTGATGTGATAGGATTTTCAGTGGTTGGTATAGGAAGTAATAATTACATTAAGGTCCTTAAGTTGAATGTAAGTTACATAAATATATATATGTATGGTGAGAGAGAGTTTGTTGATGTGGCAATAATGTAGACAACAAGATAGAAGTGTTTAATAGAAGCGAAACCCTAAAATGAGAATTTTTAGGGTTTCGTAGTCAACATGGAACCCTTACAGTTTTGCCATGTCCGTCTGTCCGGACTAGAAAGCTGTAATTTGGCATGAATATACAAATAAGTTACGCCAACAAAGTGGTAAATTTTTTTTGATTTTCTTTTAGTTTATCCAGTACACATTAAAGTGGGGATAATATTTTTTTCCTCGCATTGTGCATTGTGCACAATGAACTTTCCGAGGAAAACAGACATTCACTTAGCCGGTTTTTGTATGTGTATACAAGTGTATTTATATTCATTTATTATATGATCAAAATACTATTCGTGTCTATGTAACGAGTCCTCCACGAACCAACCTAGATATACACAGCTTTTTAAACTAAAGATCGTCCCGACCAGCAGTTTATGGAGCCACTAGCTACTCCTATACCACCAGTTGTTTTTTTTACTGACTTACATAGAACAGAATATTTGAGCTGCAGCCTGTCAGTAAGGTTTGGCTTATTTGCTGCGGTTGATATCCAAGTCCCGTTAGTAATAGGGAGCGACCCTATTGCCATCAATCGAGCTCAAATCCTGATAGAACAGATGTTGCTTTTGAGAAATTACATATGGAAAACCCCAATAAAACTTTGCCATACTTGGGAATAGAACCGAAAACCTCATGTTCTGCTTTAATAATAATAATAATAATAACGGCGCGCATTGTCAGGAGGTTCCTCTCTCAAGAACCCTGACCACCGGTAGTTCGGACTCTGTTCCCAATGCTAGTGGACCACTATTTTTTATATTTTGAAATGTTTTTTATATACCTTTTTTGTAATTAATATTTAAAAATGTATTTAATATGTTATAAAATGAATAAAGGAAATAATAGTAATAATAAAAATGTATTTCTCATCATCATCACAAATAGCACAGAGTCAAAAGTATTACTAGATAGACTGGTGTCTGTTGAAGGTAAAACCTGTAATACAGATCACCAGGATAACCCTTTTTTTTTGGCGTTTGGAAAATCATCGAATAACCCCTCCCGCTCTTGGGCAGAGCGAAAGGGAATGTCAGACTTCTACTGACTAAAAACACCCATGTTCCTTCTTAGCCCTCTATGTCGAGGCCGCGATAACTAGTGTACAACCCGCGGCCACCAGGCTAACCCTCCGTCGGACAATTGATCCTATGACAAATTAAGGAAATTAATAATTATTAATAATTAATCCCATTAAGAAATTAATTTTAAAATGCTTTCAACCAATGAGACAGTTTTATTTAGAAAACCATTTCTTATAACATCTACAGTTTGAATGTGTGATGCAGTTACGTAAACTGCATCACACATTCAATCTCCAACATCAAAAGAACTTAAAAGCATGTTAAAGTGCTGTAATGCAACCAACTTAGCGGCAGACAAGTGGTGACGGGCACCGGAAGTTCACCCGCAAACAATATGGCCGCCGGCCACTTCCGGCCGCGGAGTTTCCGCCTTCGCAGCACAAGCGACATTAATAACTTTTTAAAATGCGTAATGTTGTTTAAAAATAGAAATCTGTTGTCATTGGCTGCGGGTAACTTTGAATGCTGTTGTTGGAAACTAAGTTAAGTAAAAGTTGATTAAGGTAGATGGAGCGTAGCCCCGCGAAGAGATACCGCGGCCTTGACATAAAGGGTGTAAAAGTACCCTTAACGTTAACGAAGGGCACTTGTTCTCCTCACCATTGCGATCATTTTTTGGTTTTAGACCATACCTGGGAACCCCCTAGTTACGGAGATATTGGGGGTCAAAGTTCCAAATTTTGCGCAGCTGTTTTTGTAAGAACTAGTTTTTCAGGTTATAACTTTAGTTAAATTACCTCCATGACCCGTTTACTATTCAAAGCATCCACTAGCACAATGTTTTAAGAGTGCTACATTGAGTTTTACCGCAAAATGTGATTTTTGACCCCAACAAAAAAGTCGTTTCCCAACAAAAAAAATTGCGTAAACCAAGCATTCTGTACATCAAACTAAGTACCCAGTTTGATGTACAGAATGCTTGGTTGACGTATGTGTGAAGGGTTAATTTACACCCTGTATAGGGCTAAGAAGGAACATGGGTGGTTTTTAGTCAGTAGAAATCTGACACTCCTTTTGGCTCTGCCCAAGAGCGGGAGGGGTTATTTGATGATTACCCACCCCCCAAAAAAACAAAAAAAAGGTAGATGGTATGGTTTGGGATTGGTTTTTTTTTTTTTTAACTGTGCTATATCGTTTAGTAAATACTGATACTTTTAAATTGAGAGACAAATGTTTATTTAGGAATATGGATTGTTATTTATTTCATCATCATCATCAGCCTATAATGTTCCCACTGCCGGGACTCAGGCCACCTCTCTAGGAGAGGGATGGGCTATAATCCACCACGCGTGCCCAGTGCGGATTGGTAGATGTCACATGTCTTCGAATTTTTTGCTTCTAAGACATGCCGGTTTCCTCACAATATTTTCCTTCACCGTTTTGGGAGCAGTGGTGATGAAATAAATTACACAAAGTAGTTATTTATTTATTTACAACTAATAAAGAACAATATTGAAAAGTAAAGTAAATAAAAATAACATAATTTGTTAGAAATCTCAAAATTATTTTTAAAATATGATGATTCTCGTATTGAAAGCAGTCCTACTATTCAATATTTAATAAAGAACGAGCCAAGGGCTGGTTTTAACCTTGGCCAGAGGCTAAGTGTTGTCATACAACGTGGCAATTTCGCCAGTCTTTTGGGCACATTACCGGCTAACAGCGTTAAGGTGCAGTGATTTAATGCTTTTTTATAGTTTCTTGTTAGTTTAGTTTTTTTTTAATAGTTTTAAATTAATATACACATTACTCTTTTTTCTTTTAAAAGACGTTACCCCACACTAAGAATTTATCCTGTTTCGTGAGTGCGTTCACGAACCTATAAATTCACATACACAAACACTCAAACCAGAAACCCAGAAATAACTATACAGTGTGATTCTTTATAATGTGCACATATCGAAATGGGGGAATCTATGCTTAATTTTATCGACGGAAAAATTATTAAAAAAAATCTAAATATTTTTTAATATTTTATATGGAATTTTTAAAAATTTTGTCTGCTACTGTGACCCCAGTGTAAACAAAACGGTGTAACTTTTAAACTAAATTATCTATCGCGATGAAACAAACTCCATAATGATTGGAAGCAATTAGGCGTCCTCGTAAAATGAAAATTGTGGAAAAAAACTACCCTCAATTGAAAATAAACACGTTTTTTGATCAAAAAAACTTTTTTTTTTCATAACTTTTTACATAAAATTGTTTCATCGCGATAGATAATTTAGTTTAAAAGTTACACCGTTTTGTTTACATTGGGGTCACAACAGCGGACAACATTTTTGAAAATTCCATAAAAAATATTAAAAAATATTTAGATTTTTTTAAATATTTTTTCCATCGATAAAATTAAGCATAGATTCCCTCATTTCGATATGTGCACATTATAAAGAATCACACTGTATGTAGGCCTTACAGATAATAATATAATAATAATAATATTCCACAACTATCACACAACGCCATCTAGTCCCAAGCTAAGCAGAGCTTGTGTTATGGGTACTAGACAACTGATAAACATACTTATATATTTCTAAATACATAGGTACATATTACTATAGATAAATTACACCCAGACACAGAACAAATGAACCCACGACCTCCGGCATAGCAGTTAGGGTCACTAACCACTAGACCAACAGGCCAATCACTAGACCAACAGGCCAATCAACAGATATTTGTTCCGTGCGGGGATCGAACCCGCGACACGCAGCGCAGCAGTCAATTGCTCGCCACTGCATCAACCGTGCCGTCGTTAGTTTAGTCTTATAAAAATAGTTTAATAAAGAACGAATAAGACTTCGTTAATTTTTTTTTAATATCAAAAACGTTTAATAATGTAACACTTTTTATCTTAACTTTAAACTGCCCAATATCATCACACCCCAAAGTCTTTTCCTATAAAAAAGTTCTCTAGAAAACGATAAAATAAAAATACAACCTCACAAACACATTACAATATAATAAATAATAACTGCACCAACATTACCCAGTATCACAGACGATAACGCATAGCTACGACGTAGCGCTACGGCGTAGCAATCGTAGCGCTACGGCGTAGCAGCCGCTGAGTTCCGGAGGAAAGAGGGGGTCGTAGACAGGCGGACACATCCGTCCTAGGGACATATGTATCGGTGGCGTTTCCGCCCTGAATGTTTCATGGCTAATCTACTATCTGAGGAAGACGGTGTAATGTAATGTGTGGTGTATTCATAGGTTTATACATTATGTAGTGTGAGATAAGGCGAGTGGAATGTTGGTAGACTTTTTCTTGGGTTTATTTGTTCGGATGTTGTGAATTGACCGTGTGTGGCAATAACAAAATTATGTAGTTGTAGTTAGTATGTTTTATCATTATTATACGGCCAATTTAATTTGGAATCCATTGTGATTTTTTCAGATACTTATGACACACACATTTATAGGAGTAAGCTTTTTCTTTAATAAGACATTTTTTTAAATTGCTACTATACAAATCGACCAAGGCGATCGGGAGGAATCCCTTACAAAACTGTGATCCTTTTTATATGTTAGTTGAAAGAGGTGTGGGGGGTAATTTTATTACACATTATACATTTTGTCACGTGACTATTTGTCATCTATACTTGCCAACTCCTGCGAAAGGATATTTAAATGTCTTCGTTGCAAATTTTCTTGTAGATTGAAGAGTCTAAAGTTTTATGTTAATTAGTGTCAGTTACAAGAACCAGCGTTTCTTCTTCTTCTTATCGTGCGGACAGTGTTAGAGTTTCTAAACCGCCAGGGCCTCTGATATTACCGCGGCCTTAGCATATAGGGCTAAGAAGGAACATGGGTGGTTTTTAGTCAGTAGAAGTCTGACACTCCCCTTTGCTCTGCCCAAGAGCGGGAGGGGTTATTTGATGATTACCCACCCCCAAAAAAAAAGGACCTCTGACATGGTTTGACGACCGCCATTTGGCGGCCGGGACCACCGACTTATAAGTGCCTTCCGAAGCACGGAATCATATTTTAATCGGACAACCAAGTGATTCAAGCCTGCAATGTCCTAGCCAAGCTTGAAACAATTTTACAAATTATGTTTCCCGTGGGAATCGAATCCACAACCACCGGGTCACAAGGCAAACGTCTAATCCACTCGATTAATCTTTTTGTAAAATCCATCCGTCTTATTACAAAAGTGGTTAACTTTTTTTTTTGGCGGGTGGAAAATAATCAAATAACCCCTCCCGCTCTTGGGTAGAGCGAAAGGGAGTGTCAGACTTCTACTGACTAAAAATCACCCATGTTCCTTCTTAGCTCTCTATGTCGAGGCCGCATATATCGCATGCCGTCTCACTTTAATAATATTCAAAAGAAAGAGACGGCATGCAATAAGGCCGCATGTTTTTTTGATTATGGTTGAATGCTTCCACATTGTGTAGTGCCACTTAATTTTCATTGTCGCACGTGAAAAAATGAAACAACAAATTCTGATAAACATTTTATTATTTAACTCATAAAGACAACACAGGCATCTAAACTACTACATTTAATTCCATAGGTACATTACAGTTTCTTACAGTAATCGTATAGTTATTTATATATTTTTTACCAAAAGTTAACAAAACACACATTTATTTTAACCTAGGTTTAGCTTTTTATTTATTTACCGGAGTTTTGATATAAACAGTATTTTATTTAAACTAATTATAATTTGCGAAATTCTATGTCTACGGACTAATTTATATAAGTATATGTATACCAATCTAGTCATAAGCCTTTTTGTAATTGTTTATATGTTACATATAAAGCACAAACAAACAATACATAATCAAAAAGAAATGAAGCTATTTTAAGGTTTTTTTATATTTGGTTATAAAAATCCGCACTGAAATTTATACAATTTTGCTACCACACAAGTATAAATTGATAGTTGTTACATATTTGTATACGAAATGTCGCATAACCTACATATATCATAAGCCTTACAGTCGTATATGTTTGCGATAAATACACTTAACAGTGTGGACGAATTATGATACTTCATTTTAAACCAAAAGATTTGTATATACATCCCTATATACATTTCTATTTCTACACATAACCCTTATATTATAATACAAGGTAAATAGCCAAGATATATTCGGATTTCAAAGCTTTGTTAATTTGTATATATTGCTTAAATTTTAACAGTAGGTTTTCTGGGAAATATTGTCTACACAATTGACGATTTACAATTATTATTTTAGGACTAATTATATATTATTTTTATTTTTTAATGCATCTTTTTATACGTTTGAGTATTATTTTGTATTTCGACAGTTTAGAAATGTCTGTTAGAAAACTCTGACTCTCATTTGTCTCTATAGCAAGAATAATATATTTTCTACTTTGCTTCTTTGTAACGATACACACGGCTACATAGTTTCATAAATATCTAAGTAGAATACAGGTTCGCTTGATTAGTATAGTTCATTTACTTGTTCTAACATTCAAGCGAACGAGGCGCCTCGATTGCCTCGTTTTAAGTTTTAAGTCTCTGCCTTTTTTAGAGTAATAGTTGTACAGAGTTGCTTATTGTGAGGCTTAGTATCTAAGTTTACCTTTTATATCATCTTCAAATAAATAGCCAACTGTGCTTAATATATGCAGTGCGGTATTTTTATTTACATGAGCAATATTTTAAATAATTTTGTGAAGTGAGGGCTTGATAAATATATAATGATAAGCGACTACTGTCCGATTTAATAAAGCTACCTTTTGGAACTCTGTATTTACGTTATATATTTTTAACAAGCTATGCACTATGGTAATATATCCCTTATATTTACAAACAAATAGTAAACGTTACAATATTTATTTTTTGTTACAACTTTGTATCTGTTGTTTGAAAAAAAAAAACATGTTTGACTGCCGTGTTTAAAAATTGTTATTATTTAATAAAATAGCACTGGTGAATAAACTGATGGTAGATAATATTCCATTTTACAACGCTGTAGTTCTAAAAACACATGAAAAGCAATTGTCCTCGATTTTAGTAATGATACAAAATTGGCAATCGACTGTAAAAACGGTGCGTTTAGAAGAGTTTTTATTTAATTGTGCGCAAGAGAGAGGTCATCAACGCTTCTGTACCGCAAGCTGTGCTCCTTCGGCCATTGGGTTGCTGTGAAACAAAAAACAATGATTAATTTTATAAATATCCATTTTTCTATCTATTTTGGAGTCGAGTTCCAGTTTAACCGGATGCAGCTAGCGAGTATTTTACATGAAACGACTGCCTATCTGATCTCTAAAACCCAATTATTATTGGGTACAGTAAGACTGGTTGACTTTTAGTCCACTGACTTTGTCAAACGTGTTCCACAAAGGAAAGTTAGTAAGCATCTTCAATTTTGTTTAAATTCCACTTTGCAATACAATGCTTCTTAGCAGAACTACTTGTTGATGAATGTCACCAAAAAATGTGACAGCTGGACCGATGACTTCTTCTGTTCTCTAGGGCTCATGGGTCGACTTCTGCTTGCGGTGTAGTTGAGCCTTGAAGATTGCTTCTCTCAGCTTATTATTATTTTGGCTGCGGGATAAGAGATAAAGCGGTCTTGACGTATAGGGCTAAGAAGGAACATGGGTGGTTTTTAGTCAGTAGAAGTCTGACACTCCCTTTCACTCTGCCCAAGAGTGGGAGGGGTTATTTGATGAATTCCCACATCCCCAAAAAAAAGCTTATAGCCTAATTCTGAAAGAATTTTTTTATCTTCATGGCTGTTTTTTTTTTTTGGAAAATTTATTTTATTACCTGGTCTCAGTACTCGGATTGGTATTGTTTGGTAAGGTAGTCTCGTCAGCTAAGGTTGTAGGAGGTAAGCTGGTGGTAGTGGTTGTTTTCTTTTGTCGTTCAGAAGTTGAAATAGACACTAGATCATCGGTGGTATTTGTCGCTTCTATGACTAAAATAAAAAAAAATAACAAAAGAAAATAAACTAATACAAAAAAGTGTACTAAAGCATGCATAATAAGAACAGCCATTGCGTATATATAATTTGCATAAGCAGAATTAATTGAAAACATTCATTGTTTTAAGCTCTTACGGTTAACAACTAAACTAAAACTGTCACTTATAAAATATATTTCATGATTTTCGTTTTTTTTTTCTACACTCGCAATCATGAAACTTGCAATAGCTCATAATAAACAATAATCACAGAAGATATTCCCTTAGTATATAACACATTTAAATAAACAACAAAACACAATCATGCAATTTTACGACACGCCAAAATAAACTCTATTTGATCACAACGACATTCACATTTACGATGTTCCCAAATTTAAAAAGTATATTGAAACTAACAGGCTTTTACTACTTCTACTTTGCAGTCAACAAAATGCAGATTAAAATCATATTTAATGATATATTGAATTCATAAGCCCGCTGCCGAAGAGCAATAGCTCTCCCCATCATTGCAATATATTTCGTACTGGTCCTCATTTGGGATCTTTCACGTCACGAAGATAATATTGGAGGTCAAAGTTCCACAAGCTTTTAAGTTATAACTTTACTTAAATTAACTCCATGACACGTTTACGATTCAGTGCATCCGACCGTACAATGTGTTGAGTGCGTTACATTAAGTTTTGATTACAGTTGTGATTTACAACCGAAAAAAAAAATACACAACGTTTTTTTCGCTAAGTTCCATAGTTTCATGTGCAGAATGATTGGTTCGTTCGTGAAGGGTCCGTTTGCACCTCGTATGCGTTTGAAGCTAATCTTAATGATATCGATTCGCTTCTATCAGTCGTTTGAAGATTGCAAAGACCTTCTTCAGGAATATATGTGGTATTTAGTCAGTAGAAGTCTGACAGTCCCTATCGCTCTGCCCAAGTGCGGGGGGTTATTTGATGATTTCCCAACCCCCCCCCCAAAGGGGTTGAAAGGGGGACAAAAAGATTACTTTTGACTTTCGACCAAAAGTGATATTTTTTTTGGTTTCGTCCGCTCATCCGCGGGCATCACCTATAAATGTTCTAAATACGTTCAAGGCTAAATGCATCCCCGTCGTGGCTGCGGGTTGTTCGAAAGAGATACCACGGCCTCGACGCAAAGGGCTAGGAAGGAACATGGGTAGTTTTTAGTCAGTAGAAGTCTGACAGTCCCTTCCCTTCTTTCCAGAGGATTGGTTATTTGATGATTTCCTACTCCACAAAAAAAGGCTTAATGCATTAACTTATTTAAGGTGCAAATGGTTCCCCGCGATGACCTCCGGCCACCGTAGACGCGGGCCTGTGGACGGTGAGTGATGGGCTAACTCGCCGTCCGTCCGTCTCACGACGAAAACAGGCCGTGTCGACGGCGCGTTTGTGTTCCACGCGCGCCTCAAAGAGATGTCAGCAACATGGGAGGGGCCCGAAAGGGCCGACGCCTGTCAGGGCCGCGGGTAGTCCAACGGTTATCGCAGCCTCGACATAGAGGGCGAAGAAGGAACATGGGTGGTTTTTAGTCAGTAGAAGTCTGACACTCCCTTTCGCTCTGCCCAAGAGCGGGAGGGGTTATTCGATGATTTTGCACCCACCAAAAAAAAAAAAAAAAGGTGCAAATGGTTCTTAAAATCATTCCAAGCCTATTTCAAACTAAAAAGCTCATCGTTTTTAACTACCCTATTTCTACAAACATGTGAAAACTATACCTAATCCTGCGACATTTCTTTGGTTTATCGTGCCTTTTGCATGCAACACTTTTTTTAGTTCGTCTCTTGCGATGGTATCGTGCTGAAAATGTGGTAAAAGAGTGATAGAGAAGTGAAGAAGAATTGTTTCAAGCACTATTTGCTTTCATTCAGAAAAGTTAAATATTTTGTATGAAGTTTCAAAGAACGGATTTAGATTACGATTTGACTGGTATGACTGTTAAGGTGCTAACTCCATTTATGGTACAAATAGGGTATTTCACCAAAACAATTCAATTAGTCTGTCAGATAGATTTTCAAAAAATAATGTACCCGGTTTTTTTCTTTTTTCAATTAAACAAAAGATGAAGACGATACAGTGCTTCGAAAAGTCGCGTCAAGTCGTGTGACGTCACAAGTTTAGTACTTTTTTACCCACCCCCACTCATGATCATGGACACGTTTTATTTTCGGTACTTTTTATTAATTTGATAAGACAAAAACACATATCCAATATTTTTCGATAATCTAACACACAGACTAATTCGATTTTTTTGGTGATATACCCTATTTGTATTAATGTACTAAATACATTAATTTAAATTTAATAAAACAATAGTAGCTAAATGGAAACATGATTGAATGTAAAAGTTAAAAAATAACTCAAAACAAGGCACAAATTTAAATCTGTGCCTCGTTTAGAATACAAAAACATTGATACGAAACATTTTTAAGAACGTAGTGCTTAAATTATTAGTATTTGCTATAACATGCTCCATTCTAGAATCAAGATGCATTAATTGTATTATAAAAGTGCATTTCAGGAATTAATTATAATATTAAGTAATAATACCTGTATAGTGCATATTCCGGTACATGTCAGGGCAGTTGTTTGAACCCTGAAACAAAAAATATCATCAGTCAGTTGTTTTATTTCATTAGAACACTCGGTAATTTTAAAAATAAAAAAAAATAATTTGACATAATATGAGCACACGGCCCGTCTTCAAGCTATAAATGGAGGCCTGGGGCACTTAAGAACAATGGAGCCCTTATAGGAAGCAAAGAGCAAGCGAAGTGAGCTCAAATTTTTTCGCACCCCAACTCTGATTTAGCTTAGGATTTCTTGCCATACGCAAACCTAAGCCATGTGTATTTTTTAAATTTGTGCAGAACAAATTGAGGTTCGGAAATTGGTTAAAAATAAGGAACTTGAAGCAAATATCCAAAAATAGGCCTTTTCGTGTTTGAGAGGAACACGAAAACCAATCCAGATGCGAATTTCAAGTGGCATAGCGTCAACCTAAGAGATAACTATTCCTTTTGGTAATCATATTTATTTTAGAAATTGAAACGCGAGCGTTGCAAAAGCGAGTGAAGCGAGCTCGAAAATTTTAGTATTCCACCTGGAATACAGGGCCCCTTGGCATCAAAGGGCCCACTTGAATTTTGGGGTCCTGGGCAATAATAGTAGGTAGTGCTACATTAATTACAAGATACTTAATTTTTTGTATTTTAGATTTGTATGTCTCTAATTTCTATTAGTAAAGAGTGCTTTATACAAATACCTTCCAGCGTTACTCAAAATAGAGCCTTAACATAATTACGATGTAACAATCTACTTATTTTTTGCGTCTTTTTCCCCTAATCAGCTTGTCTAGCGACTTGATTAAACATGTCGTGTCCAGACGTAAATTATTTTACTCCGTGGAGTCGGACAAGTCCTCTTAAACCGGGATTTGTTCAAGATTTATTGCTGGCCATGCAATTTGGTTGTGTTTAAGTCTATTGCAAGTGGCGATACTATAAATAAATGTAGCTGTAGTGTTTTGTTCGTTGAATGTTATTGTGTCTTTGGACTGTTAATACATTTTGAATTAAGTGTCTTTTTATATCATTTTTTATGTAGAACATGAAATTAAAATGAATTAACATGTAGACTTCTAATGTTTAGTGCTCTAAATAAATTCTTGAGAAATACTCAAAAAATAAACTTAAAATAAAATATGAATAGAATATGAATTATTTCTTGTCTCCCCGTGTAGCGGTTGACTTAATTTCCTTGAAATCAAATCATCCGTCAAGGCGCAGAAAAAGTAACTTATTTAATCATCATCAGCCTATATTGTTCCCACTGCAGGGACTCAGGCCTCCTCTCTAGAATAGGGATGGGCCACGCGGGCCTAGTGCGGATTGGTAGATGCCACATATATCTTCGAATTTTTGGTTCTAAGATATGCCGGTTTCCTCACGATGTTTTCCTTCACCGTTTTGAGAGCAGTGGTGATGAAATAAATTACACAAAGTAATGCGCCTGCCTTGATTCGAACCCACGATCAACTGTTCGTAAGTCGGGGCCGCAACCACTGGGCCACCACTGTTCTCTTATTAAATACCAACTTATTTAATACCAGCATTCTGTAAAATCACAGTAGTCAAATACTAAGTTAATATTTGATATTAAAAAAAAAACTAATTAGGTTTCTAATATTGCAAATAACATCCCTGGACATCATGATTATTAAAACCATCACCATCTCAAACTGTACTATAGCAAACCTATGAATTTGCTCAAAAATAATCGCCAGCATCCAACTACGAACCCCGGTATTCGCATCACTAAACACGACTACATAACTCACTGAGCCACGAAGTCTTATCTCCGAACTAAGTAAACACCACAGGGTATGAATATTTTAAAGTTATGAAAATCAAAAATAGTTGTAAATGTTTTGTAGATAATTTTATTTATGTGTGAAGTAAAAAAATATTATACTTTGAAAGTCTAAATACTTTCATAAATTGAGGGTTAGCCTCAAGAAAATTAATACCTGTGCGTTCTTTACGATAGCAACTTGAATGATTTTTAACTCATGAAATTGTAACTAACTCCTGGGTTCAATTACAGGTTGAACCAAGTTTCAACAGGATTTTTCAGTAGCAACCACGGAGTCTAAATTCGTATCTGGTTGACGGTAATAAGCTCGCACTATATTACATAAGACTTAAACATATAGGTATATCTGTCGAAATGTGGGTGTGCTACACCTCTGCCTAACCCATTTTGGAATTACAGGCGTGACGTTATGTTAAACTAAAAAAAGAACGTCCAAGTCACTTTAAGTTCTTCACTGTTAAATAACGTGGCTCCTACAAAAATTGTCTCATCTTTGAGATGAGCACTTTAGCTGGGCCCAGAGTCTGCTATTCAATAGTGTCAGAATGATCTATCACTGATCTTATAATTGTTGATTTTGACAAGTATGGTGTTGTCAAAATCAACAATTATGAGATCAATGATAGACCATTCTGACACTATTGAATAGCAGACTTGGGGCCCTGGTCTTATTCATACACCAATGTGCAAGCGGTGTATTACAGCGCACAAGTTTAAACTCTGTTTATATCACGGTTATTTGCTAACTTTGTGATAACCCGTTTTTATTGTGCTGCACTCCTTTTGTTTAGGGAGGGAACCTTGTTGATTTACAGGAGGTTTACAATTAATGTATATTCGCATAGTACCTTTTACATAGTCCACGTTTTGTATGAACGTTGTGAAGTTGTATAATTTTGACGCATCTATTCAATCGGCACTGTTATTTAAAATGATGTGAGTTAGGTCCTTCGAGACAAAGAAATCTTTTAATTAACGGAATACTCCCAATCGTAGAAAATTTTGCCATTTCGAGAATTGGGAATTAACAGAATTAGGCTTTTAGAGAATTGGGCATTCAGAGAATTAGGCTATTTGAAAATTTGCCAATTTGAGACAACTCTTTTTGCAACTCGGTTGTCATTTTGAGAATTAAGCACATTGCGCCTAAACCTTTTTCATTGTTTAACATACCATTTTTGAATTTATCCATGAATAAGGGTTCAAAATATTGTTGGTATATAATTTCAACATGATTGATACAAGTAAGATTTTGTAACAATAATTATA
This sequence comes from Diarsia rubi, assembly GCA_932274075.1. Classification (NCBI taxonomy): domain Eukaryota; kingdom Metazoa; phylum Arthropoda; class Insecta; order Lepidoptera; family Noctuidae; genus Diarsia; species Diarsia rubi. Next base: position 14,928,563 of record OW026413.1, read on the forward strand.
ATAATAAATAATAATAATAATAATAAATTTATTCAATAAGAGTTTGCAGTATTACATTTAAATCTTATAGGCTAATTTTATTCATTTACAAAAGAATCTACCATCTGTAACCGAACTAGGCAAAAGCCTGTATTTCGGCTATCAGCGCCAAACCCCTCAAATATTGATAATTAATGGTAGCCATCAAATAGACATGTTACCTTTAGTAGGTTTACAACAAAAATTCAGAAAACAAATTATAATTTGAAAATTGATCTTCAGAGTAGTAAAAAAAAAAAAAATTAATTTTAAAATCATTGAGGCAAAAATATAAATAAAAATTATTAACTATTTTCCTCTACATAAAATCACAAATAAATTAGATCATTAAATTAAAATCAAAGAAGTAAAATAAACAAAATTTGACTTAAAAGAGTGTGCATGGAGTTTCTTGTCCATTCTTCTCCATACAGTTCCACGTTTTGGAATGGTCAACTACAGTACTTTTACAAATTATTATGTCTTGTGACTGGGACTTAGGCTTCACATTTTTAGTCTTTCTGAAATTTAAATTGCTTGGAATAGTCCAATTAATAATTATTTATTTATTTTCAGACCATGGTATCCATTTTGTTAGTAGCAATGTTCTTAAAGACTAGTGTTAGTAAACTTAAGCTACCCACAACAAGACATAAAAAGGATGTAAACACAACAATCACTGCCATCCCATGACAAATGGAGCAGCAGTGACTGATGTAACTGCAGTCCAGCCGACTAGCGATACTGCTAAGGATGCTGTTGGCGCTGCTACGTACTCTACGCACCAGGGAAGCGCATCTTTTCCGCATTGTAGCGTAAAAGCAGTCTATGCGATACTCAACAAACATCCCTGATGCACTACAGAATCGCCGCAGCCCCATCAGCACCCTGAACGCATTATTAAATTGGACTCAGAGGGCACTGTAAGACTTTTGAGTATAGTCAGCCCACAAGCTGCACGTGTAGAAGGATGTACAGTAAGATCGGAAAAGTGTAATAAGTGTAAGCGTTATTGAAATGAATGCTTTGTGTTTGAGTCTGAAACATGTTGTATCTGTCAGCTTCTCTTATCGATGGAATCCTCACCTGTCCTTGCTTGTTAAAGTTGATGTTGGTCCTCACGGTGCGATGGTGTAGTGGCTGGACTGGTCTCGCGTTGTTACCTAATGGTGCCTTCGGTGTCAGCTGGGAACCTTGCATTAGCTGACGGAGGGCGTACATCTGGGAAAATAATGTGATTTGAAATGACTTCTTTTTTTATGAAGAACAGTAGAATCCCGATTATCCGAACCTCGATTATCCGGACTCATTGTTTACCTCTCTAAATACCGTATTTGTATATCCTATTGTCTAAATGACGTATGTGAAACACTATCTATAGTAAAAAGTTTTTACTTGGAAATCGATTATTCGGATTTTAGATTTTCCGGAATACCCCAGGTTTTAATTGATCCGAATAATCGGGATTCTACTGAACTAGGTTTTTCTTGTTTATTTATTTATTTTGTACGCCACCAGCAGTACATACAAAGCATTAATATGGATAATTAACAATGACAGAAATGCCAGTATTATAAGTATACGCAGCATTCACTATAGGACATCTAAGACAGTTCTCAAAGTGTATCAGGTAATGGTCATCCTTCTTTTTATTTTTTTATTTGATCGTCGAGTCTTTCACTACTGGTGGAGGATTCCTCTAGTTGTAGAGGCAGGAGACTCTAGAGATAGGAGACAATGCAACTGACCCAGACGCAACCACCACCAGTGGTGGTTGATGCGACAGATAGTTTCTATAGGCACCTTTATGGCTGCATGGTTGTACTAAAGTTTTACCTCTTGCTTAGAAATATAGATAGGTTTGTTGAAGATAATCCAGACGGCTGTCTCCCAGCAGCCAGGGTGCGTCGTGGAGCCTTCATACGTGAGGTATTGCTGGGTATTGGGCAGGAGGGAACTCAGCGGTAGGTGCTTGATCGGGAATGAGGCACCTGGAAAGGAAAGTTGATGAGAAGTTGACAGTTGGCTACACAAGGGTATTGAAATAGCCTTTTTTTTTTTTTGGTGTGTGTAAAGTCATTGAATAACCCCTCCCGCTCTTGGGCAGAGCGAAAGGGAGTGTCAGACTTCTACTGACTAAAAACCACCCATGTTCCTTCTTCGCCCTCTATGTCGAGGCCGCGATAACCAGTGGACTACCCGCGGCCCCGACAGGCAACGCGGCCCCGACAGGCCCTTGATATACTCTTGTGTAGCCAACTGTTTGAGCCGTTTAGGGTTAAATAAGAGTCATAGGGTCTGAGTGTCTGTCTAGTAACTCGTAACTCTTACTGCCGTACTCAGAGATATTTAATGATTACTTAAGCCGTCACTTAGTAAAGGTTTGACATGTCTTTGTATGAGAAAACTGTCAAAACCATTACTAAGTGATGGCCTAAGTAATCACTAAAGCTCTCTGAGTGCGGCAGTTGATGTGGTTATGTTAAGATTTACGAAAGACTAGAAGGTTGGCCATTTTGTAGGTCAACGAATCATCATCGCTATTCACGTGGCAATACTTGCCAGTATTGCAAGTGCTGACAGCGGTCCGGACACTTTTCTTGTTGACAGTGACGTGGACAATTTTTATTGACGTAATTCTTTTACCCTTTTGATACTTGTATATATTTTTATTATTGGTTTTTTTTTTTTTTATAACGTTGCCCCACACTAGGAATTTCTCCTGTATCGTAGGTGCGTTCACAAACATTTAAACTCACATACACAAATACCCAGACCCGGAACAATTATCTGTAGGTCATACAAATATTTGTTCCTTACTATACAAATATTTGTTTAATTTCGTTTAAAGTTTAGTTTGACTGTCTTGAAACAAAAAAAAATATGACGTTGTTGAGAGATTCGCCTCAAATTGAAATATTCGTAAAGCAACAAAACCTAGTTTAATAACAAAAGGGTTCAATCATGAAGCAAGCATTTATATATTTTTTGAGTATCTTTGCTTACCTCTGTATGTTACTTTGTTGAAAGCGCTTGTGATCAACCTAAAATCGGTATTAATTGGGTCCCCAACCTGTAAACAAATAAGAGTAATGAAAACGGGGCCAATGAGGAAAATGTGGTAACCAAGATGTTTGTCTGAAAATATCCTGGGTGTATTACCCATGACAATATTATTTAAGGAGGTGGAGGTTCTCAATCACCACATAATATGATAGATAACCTCCACCTTCTTAAATAATAATAAAAAAGAAGGTTTTCATTTTCAACTTCAAATAGCTTATGATTATGCGGTCTTTGGATGCAATGTTGCTTCTATACCAAGTTTTCAGAAACATAATTATAGAACTATGGAATACGTGATAATGATGACGATTTGGATAAAACAGGGATGATTGCTTATTGAGAATAAACAAATAATATGTAAAGACTTACCTGCACCATTAGTGAAATTCCGACAATTCCTTGTGATTTGTGTTGAGCTTCCGACATATTGTGGTACAGCTCTTTGTTAAAGCCATACAGCTGGATCTGTGAGCAAAAATATACATACTTTAATTAGGCTTTGTAAATAGTCGTAACATAAAATTCAAAATTAAAAGTCATTTATAAATTCAAATTAGGCTGATAAATCAGCACTTCTCGAACGGCATATTTTACAGGAGACAGTCACCCAAAACGCCCACTCTACTATCCCAGCTCCTCAGCCAGCTCCTCTCCAGCTATAACACACTTCCTAGTGTTATAGCTGGGAAGAAGAAGTGACGGAACCAACTCCACGCAACACATCGCTCTGTTAGGCTAGAAGAACCAAATTCTATACCATAATGTGCAAGATAATATTAACAAAGAGTAACATAACACTAAATTATATTATTGCCAGCTAGGACTCACTCAAAACTAGCAAAATTTGTGATGGAGGAAATACTCCCATTCAAAGGATACGTATTGGACAGGACGACTGCTTACCTACTAATAAATTAACTGATTCATTGAATTAGCAAACGGAATCAAAAAGCGGGGTGGCCTCTGAGTAGACTTTACATGCCATCGAGAAATATCTTTCAGGCATGTTGGTGTCTTCATCGATGTTTTCCTCCACCGAAGCATAATATGATTATTATAACATACGCAAATTAATCAAAAAATCCGTCGATCCACGTGCAAAAGCCACATGAACGCACAGTGTCATAGTGCACATGTGAAGTGTTACTAATATAGTTTTAAGGTTTATCTATGGGCCAAATTTGCCAACTTGTTAACCAAAAATAATCATTGATTTTAATGACGCAGCTTTCAACAATGTACCCACTAACGAGTACCCATTAACAGGAACTAAACCACAAATAAAGTTAAAACAGTAATAATGGCTAAATCAAAAAGTCATTAAGATTGAACCGCACACCGCAGTCCACAAAGTTGGAAATAACCGACTATTACCGAAATTTTCGTCACTAGCTCGAACCAAACATTTTCAATGATTAAATTGGTGAAAATTAATAGGGTAGCGGGAAAATGCAATAAGAAATCGATGATATTAAAACTGGACGCAAAAACAACCGCTTTATGACAGTTATTGAAATTTTGTAAGTAATGAATTATAACGAATTTTAGTATCTACGGGTTGGGAACTATTTTTATAATTTTTGTAAGCACAATTAATGTTAATATGGTGGATTGATGGCCTTAAGATACATGCTCAAGCCAACCACGGCAGCAGTGGAGAAAATAAAACGAAAAACGTTTGGTCTGACCATGCGAAGCGTTATGGCGACGCAACTTTTGGTGCGACTTATGTTTGGTTAATCGCGCGACTGAAACAGTTTCATGATTTAGTTGGTGGGTTATAATAAAATGTACATGTATGTTGCAACACACTCGTTTCAAAGTAGGTGCGATGGGCTATTGCAGTCTGGCAAGACGCTGCACTATTGAAACGGACAGGTCGCAAGTTGCATCGGCCGAAGTAGTGAATGGGGCCTAAACCTTCTTTGAGCTGAAGATACGATAAGCGCCTATATTTTAGACATGACAACGAAATGTTTTCCAAAAATTTTCACAATACTTTAACCTACTATTCACTACAATATAACATTAGGTAATGACACAAGTTTACAAATTAACACTGTCAATGCGACCATTATCGAGCCTATATTATTGCTCTCTGGGGTCCCAAAGACCGAACTTTGACCCCTTTAAACTGTGTTTGTTTACCGTCATTACAGCGATTTCCTGATGCTTAAATATGACATTTCCTGAAATCTTAACACTAAATGCGATAATATGAAAATATTAATATTTAATGCATAGCATGTATAGCTGATGTGTGTGTAAATGTGTCTGATATATTTAAATTTGTGTGACCTAAAATCATAATGAGGTCACAGTACGTTCTTCTAAAGCAATGGTATTTTTTTAAAAAGATTGACTTGATTTCAAGTAAAAAAAAATCTTATACACATTTAAAGTGTAAGTGAAGTTTAGATGACATACTATGTCTCGGTTTAATGTATTCCTGTCCTTTCGTAAGTCACCGTTACACAGGTATCGTTTATTTAATAAATAAAATATTTATTGGTGAAAAAAACAGTACCTTTGTGCGTATGTTATTTTCTGCAACATGTGTTTTGTATCTACATCAACAAACAAATATTTTCCTAAAAAACTACAAAACCACGATCATTTAAAAACCCTAAAATGCTACAGATAAATAACATCGAGATATTTCGACATAATAGCTTTAAAACGATCGCATTGGAAGTTAAAGAGCGAACTTCGGTCGTTGAGACCCTCGCACCTAATAATGAGTGCTCGATAACAGTGGCGTTTTAGTGTTGACTTGGAAATTATATCGTTTGGAATTTGTTCACAGATATAGTCTGATTGTTTTTGTTTCTTTTATTTTTTGAGTACGATGGCCGAATTTAAATAGATTAAGTCTAACTACCGGTTTTAACTGTTTCTATCAGTCGTTTGAAAGTACAGAAATATAATGATTAAACATAAAATCATGTCTATAATCTCCGAAGGTATTGGCATCAATGTTTAATTAATAGTTAACCCAAATTTCACTAAATTCATAAATTCTATTTAAGCAAAGGGGCCCCCCCCTTTGCTTAAATAGAATTTATGGTATTTATGGTATATTTGGGGTCTATTGCCATGAACCCAGACTTCGTGGTAAAAACACTTTGCCCGAAAAACCTAACAACACTTTGCCCGACTTGGAATCAACTCAGGGCCTCAGGCGCAGCAGCCGCGCTTGCGATCACTAAGCCAACGAGGCAGTTCGTTCCGAATCTAAACCGAAAAATTATGTGACGACATAGAAGCTTTTCATGAGTTGATTTAAAAAAAAACTCACAAACAAACATACATACATGAACGCTGAAAACATAACACACATTTTTGGGACAGTCGTGTAAAAAACTGCTATCTCCTCAACCGGTGACGTCCTTTCCGCCTTAAATACTTACGAAAGATCCGATACATTACATAACTTACCAAAGATACACATCACATCAGCAAACCACTTTTCAAACTAACCCTCAGGCTATATCATAAATACCTTAACCCGTAACTGCTTAATAAAAGCGGAATTAATTTGAAATCGAAGACGGTAGTCCCGAAGTTAGTCAATTATCGGAATGTGGGTGCATAGTTGCCAGTCTGCGGTCAGGCGGTTGCATAGTTAGACTACCTGACTGGGGATAAAGGGGGATTTATATGGTCTAGGTTTCTCAGTTATGTAGGTAAATTTATTTCTAACTAACTGTTGCCAGCAGCGGGTGAAGCCACCCGCTACAACTCAAAAATTATCCCACGCGAATATAAAATCGGGATAAAACTATCCTATGTGTTAATCGAGGTTATAAACTATCTGTGTACCAGTTAATCAAAATGTGTATAATTTTATCCAAATCTTTTCAGTAGTTTTTACGCGAAGAAGTAACAAACATACACACTCACAAACTTTCGCCTTTATAATATTAGTGTGATAATATACAATACAATGATGTCAATTTGGTACAGTAAGACTATACTAAATATTTAAACTAAACTATCCTAAAAACAAACTAACTATAAAAGGGTATCGAAAAACTCCTCAACTCTGTCAGCAGGTAAAGTGCCCAAGAGACTGGCAGCGTTGCTGTTTTTTCCGTTTTATTTGGTACATCAAACAAAGTGTACGCAAAAATGATTGCAGAGAAATGATGTTTTATTTTGAGGTGGAATATCACGTTTTACGGTAAGATTCAGAGAAACGCACTCAATACATTGTGCTGATGGATGCATAGAGTTTTATCATTAAAGACTTGTATTTAAAAAAAGTTACGAAAAAGTCGTAGGTAGGTACTTCCAATATCTAAATAACTAGAAAGTTCCCGGTATGGTCTAGAACACACACACACGGTAAATGATCGCAATGACAGGGAAAATAAATGCCGTTCGGCATAATTTAGGGTACTTTTATACCTATTATAAAATGAAGAATCGGAAACTCATATTCAAGGGAGTATCGTCCTCGTCATTTCAGCCGAAAGACATGTACTGCTGGAAATAGGCCTCCCACGAGTGTAAACCACCACCAGGTCATCAAGCAACCTTCACCAGGTCATCAGTCTACCTAGGGTATATCACACAGATCATCAAACTGAGCTAACCTACAACTGAACTATCTAATGGTCGTAAGCTCAACTGCTAAGCACGAGGTCTAGTGTTTTGTTCTAAGTTCGAAGAAATTTATTTTGGACTTTATCATCATGATTTTTTCAATGGTAGATTGGGATGGCCTAGTTGGTCAAATGGTCCCATTTTTCCATTAGGATTTTCTCGGTAACTGCCACCGAATGTGGATTTGTGCTTGGTTGCTGGTATTAGGTTCACCCTGTTTTATGTTGGAAATTAAACGCTGCTGGTGAAATATGGGTGTTCAATGCGAAGTGTCCAATCAATAAAATTTTTTTTGGGTTTGGGAAATCATCAAATAACCCCGCTCTTGGGCAGAGCGAAAGGAAGTGTCAGACTTGTACTGAAAAAAAAACCACCCATGTTCCTTCTTAGCCCTTTATGCCGAGGCCGCGGTATCTCTTACAACATCTCGCAGCCATCAATAATGGCCTAAAACGAGCAATAAGTATTTCAGTAGTTGTCTTTTTTGCACGACATTAGTGACGAAATAGAATCGATGGCTTATATGGCTTTCAAAAGAAAAGTCCGAAAGTACTTTTTGAAAACGGACTGAATTGCTTTAAATCTAGTCACTACTCATAGTAGGTAATTATTATAAGGTTTCTCATATTTGTATGCATTTAAATATCTATTAGTTTATTTAATTCTTTCTGTATATTTATGTATTAGTATGCACCAATTTATGTATTATGTTTACAAAATGTTATTATCCTTATTTTTATTGTTTTTGTACTCTACTACAGTGCTGTCCTTTTTAACCCAAAGGTTGACTGGTAAAGAATGCCTTGTGGCATTAAGTCCGCCTATGTACCACTCTTGTACATGAAGTTTCAATAAATAAATCGGAAATTGATTCGAAATTTAATCAGTGTACCATACAAAACTACCCTTAGTTATACCGTAACGTAACTATAGGTGCTTTAATATTTCCCAGTACAATCTGCTATCAGATTTAGTTATAGAGTTATATTTCCAACATTGTTAAGAATTTGTGTAGTGTTATTATTATAGAGATATTCTGAAATTGTGGGTAGTTTGGTTACATATTGGTGTTAAATTTAAGGGATTTGCTGTGTTCTGCAATTTTGTGTTGTGTGTAGTTTCTAAATGCAGGTAGTTCACCGTCATTGAACTGAGAACCTTTTAGGTACAGAGATACAGTATGTTAACTAACAGAGGGCGTTCCCGTTAACCCGCAATAGTATAGCATCCATACATGCTAAAAAAAAATTTACCAACCTGGAAACCCCTTGGTTACGGAGATATTAGGGGTCAAAGTTCCAAATTTTTCACAGCTGTTTTCGTAAATTCTAGTTTTTCAGGCTATAACGTTACTTAAATTACCTCCATGACCCATTAATTATTTAAAGCATCCACTAGCACAGTGTTTTAAGAGTGGTACTTTGAGTATTACCGTAAAATGTGATTTTTGACACCAAAAAAAAAGTTGTTTCCCAGCAAAAAAATTTGAGTAGGGGTACTTAGTTTGATGTACAGAATGCTTAGTTGACGGGAACGCCCTCTGTTAGTTAATATACTGTATATTGGGGGTCAATTTTGAAATACTAATTTGAAAGGTTTAAACTTCACTTAACTAACCTCCATGACCCGTTTATTATTCAAAGCATTCATCAGCACAGTGTTTTGAGTGTGCTATATTAAGTTTTACCGTAAAACTTGTGTTATCACCCAAAAAATATTCAGCCACGATTTTTGTGTGGGATTATTTAGTTTCATGTTCAAAATGCTTGGTTGACGGCTTCGCGAAGGCTTCGTTTACACCCTGTATGTAGAGAAGTATGAATGTCTGAGTAGAAAATAAAATTGGGAACTAATTTCATTCTTTTTCATCAATTTTGAAAATATTTTTAACTTGAACCTTTTGTGACCTGATTTACTTTAACCTTGTCTAGTGGTTTAGCGTTAACTACACAATGTGGTAATACCACCAGTCTCTTGGGGATATTGATAGCGTTGAAAAGGAGTTTTTTGGCGCCCACAGAAACTTTGTGACATCAAAGCTTTGTCTTTGACCAGCACGGTATGGTAGTTGACCATAGACGGCGATGACTAACAACCTCCATGTAAACTGCTAGATTCTTTACAATCATCATCAGCCTATATTGTTCCCACTGCAGGGATTTAGGCCCCCTCTCTAGGAGAGGGATGGGCACCACCACGCGGGCCCAGTACGGATTGGTAGATGTCACATATCTTTGATTAATTAATTTTTGGTTCTAAGACATGCCGGTTTCCTCACGATGTTTTCCTGCACCGTTTTGAGAGCAGCGGTGATGAAATAAATTACACAAAGTAATGCGCCTGCCTGGGTTCGAACCCACGACCTACTGTTCATAAATCGGGGCCGACGCTGCTCTTCTTTACAATCAAGTGACATAAGTCTACTAACCTCGCCAGGAAAAGTATGATGGTCAATCTGGTGCTCAGACCCCCGGTTATCTTCCATTCCGTAATGGAAGTAGATCTCCTCGAACTGGTAGCGGTAGGACAGTGGGCCTCCGCTGATGTTCACTTGGTGCTTCGAGTCCTTCTCCACGCGGAAGACCAGGGACTGGCCTGTGTTTTGGAGAACGCCGCTGACCTGTTGGAAGAAATAGGTTTCTAAAAGAGTTGTTCAGTAAATAGGGTAGTTAACTAAAAAAATCTAATTAGTCCGTCAGATGGATTTCCAAAAAATATTGGACACGTATTTTTTGTTTCTTCACGTAAGCAAACAATGATGACGATACAGTGCTTTGAAAACTCGTGTGACGTTATATTCTAAGACATTAGTATGACATTTTTTAGCGGTCAGTCAAATCTTCGATGCGTTTTATCTTCGTAATTTTTTATTGTTTTGATAAAACTAAAAATATGTATCCAATATTTTTCGTTAATCTAACAGACGGACCAATTAGAATCATATTTTTTTTAAGTCAGTCAACATCCCTTTTGAGGGTTATAGGACCCTGTTTATTGTGAGACCCAAGTCAAGACAGTAAGTTAGATGGTTTCTCTAGGATTTTGTCGAGCTTCATTGCCTCGGCACTTTTCTGGTGGGCGTCACTGTTTTCCGGCTTTTGGGACTTAGAGTGGTTTTGGGATTAGTGTGGAGAGACCTTGTTTATGATGGTCAAGGTAAAAAAAATACGCACATGCACTAATAACATGAAACATAACACCCCGCCTGTAATCCTCAAAGTAGTAGGCATAAATGTGTAACTCATAGTAAACCCGCATTTCGCCAGTTATGATTGAAGTCCCTTGTAAAAAGGGGTAAGCCTTTTGCAATCATCCGGGCACCTTTCTTGACTCCGTGGCTGCTAGTAAAACATTCTTGATGAGAAAGCTCACTTAGCCTGCCAGAACTGGGAGTCGAACCGAGCATCTGATGTTTAGAAGTCTCGCTTGTCACAACTTAACCGAAGAGGCAGTCAATTATAGATAATTGACTGCCTCTAGTAGATCTACTACATGTGCATTAGGGTGGAACGAAATTTTTTTTTTTCGAATTTTTATTCGGAATGGTTGTATTAAGTTGCCAATTGCCATCAATTGCTTCCATTAAAAATATAAATATTATCAGACAACGGTAAAAGCCCCCGCCATGACTTCAAACATTTACAAAAACGACAATTTAGGCGCCTATTTGCGCGGCCTACAAAATAGTACAGAATTTATTAAAATAGGTTTTTATCATTCCAAAACATATTCAAATATAGTTAACTAGCTGTTTAAATCAAATATTTTATTATTGTAATATACTTTGGCGCTGTGACAGAGGAGCAAAGTGCGGGACGAAGAGGGGGGGCGGCACGCGCCGATCTACGAATTGCAGTGTTTTGTTTCAACTAGTATCGGTAATTGTCTCAAGGTGAAAGGTTGCGCACCAATTAATTTCACAAGTACTTGTCGATTTACGTTTTTTAAGTGTATTATTAAGATGACTTCTACGAGACAAAAGTTAAAATGTCCGATATTTGGTGAAAGTGCAGAGTTGAAAGAGAATATCCTACCTACGTATGAAAATGTGATGAAATTCTATGAATGGGTTCGAAAAAGACTTAAAAGTAAAGAATAATACAACAAAAGAACCTACGTTTTTGGAAATTGCCCAAATAGTTGGAACGAAAATTGAAGAATTGTGGATAAAATCTTCTATTCCAATTGTCACTCACAAACGAGTCTTACAAATACTAAAAAGTTATCACTCAAAATGTTATAACTTGAAAAAGTCTTTGAAGAAACTGAAGGTAGAAAAATAAGAAGAGTTCAGAGTGCAAAGTAGAAAACTTTTTGACATAGCTGCATGTAAATGTAAAGATTTTGTAAGCTGTACTTGTTTGAGGGAAAAAAAGTGCCACTTTGAGAAGATAGAAGGTGAACTACATCCACAAATATCAACAGATCTGAGTACAGACTAGAAATATTTACAAGAAATTACTACTGCTGTCATAAATGGATCGCGACCCTTGAACCAAGTTTTCTACACAATAAAACATAATTAAAACCTACGCCAAAAACACGCCCGAAATAACAAATGAACTGGCAGACACCACTACCATACTAACACCAAAATAATGATCAACACGAATTGGTATGAATCACACCCACTATGGGGTGTTCGCGGGGTGTCCGTGGGGTGTCCGTGGGGTGTCCTATCAATCAATGGGTCGCACCTTGATTAGAAGCTGGCAACTTATGCGCTTTGAGTGGAGATGATGTATGGCTTGTTGACACGCGAGGGACGAAGCTTTAGTGTGCTGGAAATAGTTTGTAGTTTGAATATTCTATGGTGTTTTCTTTGTGAGTGTTTGAGGCTAATTTGATTGAGTATTTTGCATAATAGGTCGACTTTTGACCTCGATGTCCCTGATGGAAAATTATGAATTAGATGTACAAGTTAACTTGTAAGCAATAGGGTATCGGACTGGGTCAAAAAATATGATTATAATTAGTCCGTCAGTTAGATTATCGAAAAATATTGCATATGTGTTTTTTGTTTTATCAAATTAATAAAAATCGAATAAGATAAAACGCGTCAAAGATCATGAGTGGGGGCTTTTGACATCACTACGTGGTAAAAAATGCAGTGCGATGTGACGTCACACGACTTTTCGAAGTACTGTATCGGTTCATTTTTTGTTTATCTATATTTTCTGGAAATCTATCTGACGGACTACTTAGATTGTTTGGTCAACTACCCTAATATGTAGATGTATAATTAACTTGTAAGCTATTTTGACTATTAGTCAAGTACTTGCAAGCGTGACTGCTGGATATGAGGTCAGGAGTTGAATTCCCATGTCGAACAAAGTGTTTTTGGGTTTTTCCATTAGAAATTTTCTAGTAGCCAGCCACTTAGTCTGAATTTGTGTCCGGTTGATTTTAATAGGTTCTTTACCTATTACATGGGGCTTAAAATAACTGGCGAAATATGGGTGTACTATTAAGTACCCTTCTGCTTAACCCTACGGAGATTACAGGCGTGATGTTAAATGATTAATAACGGTCTGCCAATTTGTCCGAATGGTATCACACTAATAAGGCAAAAGTTTGTGTGTGTGTATGTTTGTTACTTCTTCACGCAAATACTACTGAACGGATTGGTACACAGATAGTTTATAACCTGGATTAACACATAGGATAGTTTTTATCCCGATTTTATCTTCCCGTGGGATAATTATCGAGTTGTAGCGGGTGAAACCGCTGGCAACAGCTAGTAGTATTATATACTGAAGTGTCATATTAATTAGATATGCTCTTTAATGTTGTTGTCCAGTAATTGTAAACACTTAAATATCGATTTTACTGTACAAGTCTGAATAATGAGAGAATTTCTCGAATTAAACTGACTATTAATTGTTACAAGTATTAATTACTTGTCAATATTAAATTATATTCTACTGACAAAATATTAAACTTGCAAATAAATTGATGGATTGGATACCAATCAATATCTCAGTAACTATAATAAGGCCAAACACCACATTGAGGCTGGATGCAAAATGAGAAAAAAATGCGCTGGAGTAGAGACCACAGACTGGACGGAGGAATGTGGGCGACAACCAACTAAATGTACCGGAAATTTCATAAAAATGGCGGAATGAAACTGGATAGCCAAGACACAACACCGCAAAAAGTGGAGACATTTGGAAGAGACCTACACTCAGCATTAGGTGGTCAAAGGTTGAAGAAGAGAGAGAGAAGGGAAATCATAAAATGCTCATTGAATTTCAAGGCACGTTCTGTTAAATCTATGTCTTTGTAATTTGGTTGAGGGAGTGACTTGCCTTATAGATAATGTTATGTAAGAGATAGCTACGAACATTTTAGTTTAATAAATTACTTTAAAATTTAGTTTTGTTGTTAGTGCGAGTTTGCATTAATAGTTTTATCATTAACACTGACGGGATACCACGTTTACTGTTTGTTTTGAGTAAAAAAACAGTAAATATGGAAATCGAATCATATTTAATTATACTCGTACAGCCGAATCGCGAAATCGTACAAAAAGTAATAATTTTGTGCATTACCCTGGCGCTTTCAACTTATTCAGGAAACTTGTAGGATCACGTTGTCAACAAAAAATAATGACAAATAATAATAATAAGTCTTTGACACCCTGCCGATAAGGATGAAAGCTAGGTTTCTCGTCGATGGCTATGTTGGGGCAATCCAGTATCATAAATATAAATTGCTACAAAATTTTGAGTGGTATGCGCATATACCTAGTGGATTTTTCAGTCTAGCTCGGCAGTTTCAGAACTAGAATATATAAAGTTAAGTATTTCAATATTAAAAGTAGTGGTGTTCAAAGTTGCTTTAAGGCAATATCTTGCTTAATGCTTAATGTTTGATATTTTAACTAAGATATTTTATATGCTTTATTATATCATGCTTTTTTAAACGCGTTTGCGTATCATGATAAAAAATATAAAAATAATAATATATAAAAATAATATATGCTATAAAATAATATTACATCGCGTTTATGAATTACGATAAAACAGAACCGTTAAAAATACAATGAACTTTCCTTCATACTTTCCAGGCTTAGGACTGTCTATAATTGAACAAATGTTATTATGAAATAAAATAAAGTTAGTATTACGTATTTATTTACGTAACTATATTACGTATTTATTTACGTAAGCCGCCCGAGATCTCAAAATCGTCCGCGGTGCTTATAACGATTACGCACACAACCGACCGGAATCGCTAGCATGCGACGACTGCCCGGCGCCGGCCCCTGATTAATGCTTATTCATAGCTTGTTGCTTTGAGAGTGCGATGTAAAAGCAAATAGCAACTTGTGAGAGCCACGATAGCATTTGCTTTATGTTATGTGTATTAAGCACGGTGCTTTATTTTGCTATATGATATAATATATTAACCACCACTGATTAAAAGATTGATGATTGTTATAGTATAAAAGCGATTTTATTATTTTAGGGCTAACCTTTTCGAATACGGCTGAAAAAACATAATATTATGATAATATTACACTTTTGGTTAAAATAAACTAATATAATAACTTCATGTAATATTTTATTTCTTTTTAAATTTTGCGTGCCATCAACCGGGCCAGACTTTGTGAATGCTTAAAACCCAATAACACTCTGCTTGACCCGGGAATTGAACACAGGATCATGTTCAGCAGCCACGCTAGCAATCACTTCACCAAATAGAAATGATGTTTTTCTTAGTCCTCTTTTCTGATTAATTTTGTTGCGGGATATAAGACAGTCAATCGTTTCTCTGGGACTTCGTCAAGCTTCATTCTTTTGGCGCTTTTCTGGTGGTCGCCACTGTTGTTTCTGGCTAACAGGTTACAGTGGTTTGGGAATAGTGTGGTGGCCTTGTTCCATATTTTTTTTCAAGATATCTTTTAAACGTATTAAATGCGCTATGAATAAATTCACAAAACTAATCATACTACATAAGTTGATTGCAAAAACAAATATCTACGACCTATTTAATATTACCCACCACCACATACAACATAATAATATATCGTGTCTAGCAAGGGAAGGCTACCGGCCCTCCCCTAAACCGAACCCAGCGCAGTGTATGTTGCAAAAACGTGGCCGATACGATAGAACGATAGGCTATCGCGGGCCGCATACATTAGCATAGCATTGGCCGCGCTTGTAACTCACTATAAATGAATAATTCTGCACGAATTTGTAATATTCACTGGACATACGCCTTAGGAATTAGTCCTTTTTTTTGTTTTTTGGCGAGTGTAAAATCATCAAATAACCCCTCCTGCTCTTGGGCAGAGCGAAAGGGAGTGTCAGACTTCTACTGACTAAAAACCACCCATTTCCTTCGTAGTCTTAGGTATATGCCAAGGCCGCGTTATCTCTTACAATATCCCGCAGCCCCTAGGAATCAGTCCTTACTTATTTATAAATATTATACTATGGTACTTTAGTATTCGTTATTTGATGGTCCCTCGTTGGAGTAGTGGCACAAGCGCGACTGCTAAGCACAAGGCCATTTCTTTTGGGGAGGGGGGTGATAAATCATCAAATAACTCTTTAACCGCTCTTGGGCAGAGCGAAAGGGAGTGTCAGACTTCTACTAACTAAAAACCACCCATGTTCCTTCTTAGCCCTCCGTTCCTCAGTTTCTCAGCATTCCGCAGCCCCGACGGGCATCGGCCCTTGCGTGTGGACCCCTTCCATGCCGCTGACATCTCTTTGAGGCGCGCGTGGAACACGAACGCGCCGTCGACACGGACTGTCATCGTCATAAGACGGACGGACGGCAAGCTAGCCAATCACTCACCGTCTACAGGCCCGCGTCTACGGTGGCCGGAAGCCATCACGTGGCCCCCGACGCCAGGAGCGCCTCCCGCGGCGGCTGGGACGAGAGGTTCTTTCCCTCTCGCATTCCGCCACCTCCTTAGCTAGATGCTTCGCAGAAGGAGGCGACGGCGTCCCTTTCCTCCTCGCCCCGGACCATGGCTTGCACCAGGGCTGGACGCGAGAGGTCGCCGCCGCCAATCGCCGCTACGAGAACACGGTGGGGCAACCCTGGGTTCGATTTCTAGGCCGGGCATAGTGTTATTAGGTTTAGTATCCACGGAGTCTGAGTTTGTACCGGGTTGATGGTAATAGGCTTGCCCTATATTACATGGGATTTGAAAATAACTGGTGAAATACGAGTGTACCTTTCGAATTAGTCCTTACTACGTATACTATGGTACTTACTTGAGTATTTGGTTTGTTTGGCGAGTTGATACTCAATTTCAGACGGACAAAAATATTTTTTTTAGGCGGTTTTTAAGAAGAAGATGAAGTTACCAATACTGATTAGAAGAAAGTCGTTTATCTTTACTACGAGTATGTATCACCACTAGGGTACCAAAACAAACTTTTAACAAAAAATTGACTTCTTAGGATGGACTTCCGAGGATGGACTTCCAAAGATATAGATTTTTTAAATTAAAAATTTTACTGGTGACCGATTAAAGTATGTAGGTGCCTTTATAAAACAGCACTATGGAAACGTACAATGGCGTTTTTATCAGTTTTAAAGGATATTACATGTAACAATTACATAGATATCAATTAGTTTTGTTTAAGCTGACGTCATGGTGGTAGTGTTATAAAATTGTTTAACTTAAAATATGCACGTAGTTTTCAGTGAGTAAGTACCCCATCTGCTCAGCCTGTGTTAAAAGTTTTTTAACTGACATGGTCGCTCACTTATTAATACTGTTGTGTGTTTCGAATTTCCAATATATATTTTTTGTTTAATTTGTTTTTTTTTGGTAAACATGGTAAATATATCCCGTTTTCAGTATTATTAATAGCCTGTGTTAAAGTTCATGTTCCGTTTCACCAACGTGTACCTAGCATAATGCTTCGATATAGGATTCGTGGAAAATAATTATTTAGGTTCGTTACATGTTTAGGAATCACAATGAAACTAAATCATAAAGTTAATAGTTCTCTGAAACAGTAAGTTCGCTGTCAGGTTTTGTTTATCGAAGTTAGATTTTGCATCAATTTATTATAGCAATAAAGCCATTTCATGCTATACTGCCATATAGTGACATTCAAATTAAAATAGGGGATCGGACAAAAAAAATACTAATTAGTCCGACAGATAGATTTCCAAAAAATATTAAACTCGTCATATTTTTTCTTTTTTTCATATAAACAAAAAATGAAGACGATACAGTGCTTCGAAAACTCGTGAACTCCTCGAAAACGTCACATGTCAGTACATTTTTTACCTACAAATGACGTCACAACCCCCCCACTCATGATTTTTGCCTCGTTTTATCTTCGTCAATTTTTATTAATTCGATAGAACAAAAAACACTTCCAATATTTGTCGATAAACTAACTGACGGACTAATTAGAATCATATTTTTTTGACTCAGACCGATCCCATATTCAGACAATATTTGACTTAATACGTTAGAAACGCAAAAAATACCTGAATTTAAGTCCTATGTACCTAATAGGAGCGAGCCTATTGCCATCAACCAGCCTCCATGACTGCTACGTGTTTAGTTTCATTGGCAGTTTTTTTAGTTAGGGGCTGCCCTAACTAAAAAAGCTATCCAACTATCATCAGTATATCTTGTAGGCTTATGGTAATGTAACTGAAAACCATGTTAACTTGTAGTATCGCAGCTGGTTTACCACGTTTTAGCATAGGATTACCGTGAACGCCGACCACGCTAGTGTTAATGTTTTGAGGCAGTTCACACTGATTCGGCGTTGTTGCAACGAGTGTTAGCGTTATTCTAAAAGGAGACAGTATGTGCCTCAAGGCTGCCTTCAAGACCTTTATTTGGAAGAAACTCAAGGTCCCTGCCAATTAAAATAAAAAATTTAAATATATTATAATGTGTTTTATTTATTTTGATGTCGCCGCCGTTTTACACATTTAAATTCGTCCACTGTTTGTCACCCACTTTATATTTTTAACCGAGTTCAAAAAGGAGGTTTTCAATTCGTAGGCGATCTTTTTTTTATGTTCAGTGTTTTTGACACCTTTCATTTGAATTTACTCTAATTACAAATTTCGCTCTAATAAATACTACCCAATAAATACAGCAATGGAACTCATTCAGGCAACAAATTAATTTAAATAATAATGATTGATGTATGATGCTGATGTCATTTTCGACTTTCTAGAATAATTACCAAAAACATTTTTTAAATTATTATAGTTGAGTATCATTTCACCAGAAAATATTTAACAATAACGTCGATTTTCCCTGTAACATGCATTATTGATCACTTTTCCAGTAAATCACGCTCGTTATCGACACTACAGTGTGAAGTGCCTTTAACAAGCGGTCGTGATGTTGAATTTGCAACGCACACTGTCGTTTTTCACACTGGTTTGCGTGTTAATATTCTTTTCAAGCTTTTTTTTTCTTATGCGTCAGGATATTTTGTATGAAATATGAAACCAACATGGCTGTGGTCATTCAAAACAGGTTTTAAGATGAAGTGAGTATTTACTATTATATTGCCTTACTTGGCACCTTGATGAATTACGATCTTGATCATAACAAAGGCTGATTTCATGGAATGCTCTTTATCCACTGACAAGTAAAAACAGGGAAACGTCAGAGAAGTGGTGATAAGCTCTTCTCGAAAAATCGTCTGGAGGGCTACCGTGACGCCATTTAGCGTTTTGATGTCACTCAGTGTGGGAAAACGGAGCTATAGAGGAGACTATTATTTATACTGAAAACGGGATATTTACTATTTATCGTTTTGAGTTGCCGATATTTCGGCGCTGTTACAAGCACCATGATAACGGATAAACTGAAGGCATTGCGGGTGGATGTATAAGAGCAGACAAATCGGTCTAATCTCTTTCTTGTTCGTTTTTGCATTCGGTTTGGTAGAATCGTGTCGTGAGTGACAATGGTAGTGGTACCGAACGCAAAAACCGAACAAGAAAGAGGTATACATTCACCCACAATGACTTCAGTTTATCTGTAACAGTGCCGAAATATCGGGAACTCGAAGCAATAAGTAAACATAGTAAATATCCCGTTTTTAGTATAAATAATAGTGTTACTGACCATGTCAGTTTAAAATCTTATATCGCTATAAAGGATGTGTAGCACTATATTGTTTCCACTCTGGTATAAGATTAAAACCACTTCGTAGGCCACCACCGGTGCTGCGGGACTGTTCGAAGGAGATACCGCGCCCCCGGAACACGTACGACCTTATTACAAAAGTGGTTAAACCTGGGTTTATCTTAGACTTCGTTTAGAACTAGAACAAATTTCCGTGCGTTCAAGCATTTTTGTCATACCTATTATTGGAATCAAATATAACAGCTCACAACTTAGGACCCAGTTATATTAATGACAATAATATCCGTGGTGCTAGGCAACTGGGCTTATTTCAGTTGTACACGTCCCTGTGTGCCTATTGGCCTTGTTCTGTTCTGTCTCCTGCTGATACGAAGGGAAGTGAAAATTATGTTTTTCCTACTCCTCCGCTTTTCTTTCCTGATTAATTTCATTGCGGGATCCAAAACAGTTAAATCGTTTCTCTGGGACTTCGTCGGGCTTCATTGTCTCAGCGCTTTTCTTGTGGTCGCCACTGTTGATTCTGGCTTACAGGAGTTACAGTGGTTTGGGAATAGTGTGACGGGCTTGTCCCAATTTAAAAGACTTGGTTTATCTCGCATGCCGTCTTATTTCGACAATATTTAAAATAAAGTGACGCCATGCGAGATAAACTAAGTCTAAGTTAAACCTAGGTTTAACCACTTTTGTAATAAGGCCAAAAAGGGTAAGGAGGAACATGGGTGGTTTTTAGTCGGTAGAAACTTCCGACACAACAAAAAGAAATTAGGCCACCTGGCATGGGAGAAAACGAATAGATTCTATACTGTTGCTAGGGATCCCTCATCGCCTCAATAAGCACTCGCTTGCTGCTACGTCGACAGAATACCAGACAAACAAGAAAAGGCGTGTGGAAAATCATCAAATAACCCCTCCTGCTCTTAGGCTGACCGAAAGGGAATGTCAGTCTCCTGACTTAAAACCACCCATGTTCCATATTAGCCCATATGCCGAGGCCGCGGTATCTCTTGCGAACAACAACCACCGCCGATCGTCGCTACGAGAACACGGTGTCCTCCGGCCGATCCTCACAATGGCGACATCCGGGCGTTTCCCCGAGCCTGATTTGGTGCAGGTACCTCCCGAAACAACCGTGTCCGGTGAGGACCTGCGTCAGACGGAAGGTGAAGGCACCGTGGCGCCTCTCAAGTCACTCCTCAAAGAGGGGGACTTACTGCCACTAAGACATGACAAAGACAACTAGTGTTTACTTGGTATTGTAGACTACTATGGTGTAAAAGTACCCTTAACGCAAACGAAGGGCATTTGTTCTCCCCACCACTGCGATTATTTTTTGGTTCTAGACCATACTTGGGAACCCCCTAGTTACGGAGATATTGGGGGTCAAAGTTCCAAATTTTGCACAGCTGTTTTTGTAAATAATAGTTTTTCAGCTATTCAAAGCATCCACTAGCACAATGTTTTAAGAGTGCTACATTGAGTTTTACCGTAAAATGTGATTTTTGACCCCAAAAAAAACTCGTTTCTCAGCAACAATTTTTGCGTTGGGGTACTTAGTTTGATGTACAGAATGCTTATTTGACGTATGTGTGAAGGTTAATTTACACCCTGTATATGCACACAAACCGTTGCTCATTGACAATTTTTTTTTTTTGGCGGGTGGAAAATCATCGAATAACCCCTCCCGCTCTTGGGTAGAGCGAAAGGGAGTGTCAGACTTCTACTGACTAAAAACCACCCATGTTCCTTCTTAGCCCTCTATGTCGAGGCCGCGATAACTAGTGTACAACCCGCGGCCCCGACGATGACCCGCGGCACCGACGTGCTCATTGACCCTTACCTTCTTTTATCATGTTTTTTTATCTAATTGTATTAAAATACCTCTTCACAAAAAGTAATTTAATATGTAAATCTAAATGCATTATTTTTTCCTTACCTTATGTTTGTCAAACTGTATGTCTCTTAGCCAAGGGTCGAACAAGAGTTTGTCGGGTTCTATGTTGACGGGGCTCTGTCGCCGGCCCTTGTTGCACATGCTCCATTGGGGGTTGATCAGACCCCAGAAGCCAGGACCTGTGGAAGGTATTGTTGATTATTACAAACTATTTTAGGAAACTAAATATGATCACTAACATTATCATTAACACTAAAAAAACAGGATATTTATCATGTTTACTGTGAACTCTAATATAATATACTAGCGGACATCACGCGGTTTTACCCGCGTTGTTCCTGTTTCCTAGGAAATAAAGGCATAAAAAGTAGCCTATGTTACTCAGGGTGAATGTAGCTTCCTAATGAGTTCTAGTTTTTGAGTTTATTTATTACAAACACACACACAAAAATACAAATCTTTCCTCTTTATAATATTATTGTAGATTTGACATGACTACTATGTATTCGTATAGTAAATATCCCGTTATGTGTAAATGATATTTGTCGGGGGCCACGTGATGACTTCCGGCCACCGTAGACGGAGGCCTGTGGACGGTGAGTGATGGGCTAGCTCGCTGTCCGTTCGTGTTTCAAGCGCGCCTCAAAGAGATGTCAGCAACATGGAAGGGGCCCGCAAGGGCCGACGCCCGTCAGGGCTGCGGTGCGGAATGTTGTAAGAGATCCCGCACCCTTGACAATCTTGACATATAAAAGAAAGAAGGAACATGGGCGGTTTTTAGTCAGTAAAAGTCTAACACTCCCTTTCGTTCTGCCCAAGAGCGGGTTATTTGATGATTCTCCCCCCCCCCCCCCCAAAGTGTTAATGATATTTTAGGAAAAAAGGTTAACAAAGCTTTAATTTTTATTAAAGTGATTTGATATTTGGAGCTATTTTAAGAGCAAAATAAATTTGGTTGGTTGAATGCGAAGTAATTTTACTTTTTTTGTAACATACATCGTAAACATAAAAGTCAAGTGATCTAAATAATGTTTATCAGTTTTGTGTTAATTGTATTTACTCGTAATCTCACCGCATAATGGTTGATGGTTCCGTTTTATTAAAATAGGTACTAACTATTCGTGAAAATATTTTTTGAACATGTTGTGAGTGTTCCTAGAACCATCAACAAATGAAACAATTCAGGGAATCAATAAGCTGCTCCATAATTTATTAATAATGTGTAATTTAAATGGATTTGGAACTCAAAAATGGTTCCTTACTGAACAAAAGTTTCTACTACAAATAAATAAAACCATTTAATTCGAATATCACTGACGCATATCATAATCAAAATTTATTCAGCACTCACATTACATACCTACACAAAATTAAATTCAATAAGTACAATATTTTTATTTTATTTTCGTTTTTTATTTTATTTTAAGATACCAAAAACTTAAGACCAATCCACAACATCACCTTAGAAAAAGTACAGTCGTTACAATATTCATGCATTTGTCCCATCCATCATTCCTGACTTTTCATGACTGACAAAATCATATTATTATTCTCTTAGTGTAACTCCACCTGCACGTTTAGTGACTTGACCTGTCAATGTGAAATGGGAATCGTCAACACGAAGAAGAAGACGTTATTGATAATTTTTTTTTTTGCCCAAGAAAAGTAATCCTTATTTTATGTCCATTTATGGTTGTGTTTGGATTGCTGCAGTCAGAGGAAAAATAATCGTGAAGGGACTGTAAAAGCAGACCAGTGTCATTGAGATTTAACGCGCCATTTTTTATAGCCTTTATTTTATTCATTGGCAATCCTAAAGGTACAGTCGTAAACCAAATTTACACTATTTTATTCAGTTTTCCAATTTTATTGACTTTAAATGAACGTAGTAAGCCTTAAAAGTTTTACGTTGTCAATATTTTTATTACGTAGAGATATAAAAATAAAGTATTTTTGAATTAAAATAAATGTACTAAGTTTGAAATATCGATGCAAATTTTCCTGCCAAGCAACGCTGCAAGAGTGCTTTACACGAACCTCAATCTGTAATAACTTAGTTAGAGGATTTTCCAAAAAATAATGGACTCGTATATTTTCTTTTTTAACGTAAACAAAATATGAAGACGATACAGTGCTTCGAAAAGTCGCGTCAAGTCGTGTGACGTCACAAGGTTAGTACTTTTTTACCCACAAAGTGACGTCAAAAGCCCCCACTCATGATGTTTGACACGTTTTATTTTCGTAAATTTTTATTAAGTTGATAAAACAAAAAACACGTACCTATCCAACATTTTTCGACAATCTAACAGACGGATCAATTAGACTTTTTTGGTGAAATACCCTTTTCTATGTCCTTCGATTGTTTATAAAAAAAATACTGCGAGGTTGATAATTGAGATTTTTTTTATCCGACCAGGGCCCCGAGTCTGCTATTCAATAGTGTCAGAATGGTCTATCATTGATCTCATAATTGTTGATTTTGACAACACCATACTTGTCAGGGGCGTGGAACTCCAAATCTCAAGCTCAAGTTCTAATTAGTTTCAAAATTCATAAAAGTATACCATACAATTGTTATCGATCCGATCGTTAAGATGGTATCGCGATAACATTCACTTGTCATTGCATTTATGACACTCCGTACGTAATTAGGCTATCGACGGATTTTAATGATGCCCTTTGCTATGTAGATAAATATTTTATTCTTTTAAATTGAGGGTAATAACGACCGACAATCAAAGACTTTTATTATTTTACTGATACCAGTTTTTTTTAATGTGGTACTTGCTCAAGTATAAAAAATAGATCTTTAAAAATCGTAATTTTTTAAAGGTGTACTATGTCATTGTGAACTTTGTTTTCTAGTACCTACCACATTTAATTAGTAATGGTTTTGTGTCTAATATAATATTTAATGATAATTATTATTCTACCGTACTCAACAGAGTACGGCAAAATAGTTGCACAATTACGTTCAATTCAATTATTACTATAATATCTATCATATTCATATTATTCAGATAGCTAGCACCCACAATATTATACAGGCTGATGCCAAAACAAATCAAATGCAAATTAAACCCCACTACCCACAAATTCTAAAGAAATTAGTTTTAAATGATGACGCAACCAGAATTGCGTAAAACGTTATTCAAATGGAAAACCCATTCAACCCTATAATATACCGTGATATCATTCAATAGGGATTGGGTACCGCAAAATTTGGTCACCATAGTGTACTGAATCGTGGGTAATGCGTAGTGGATCATCACCCTACTGTCGGCGACAAAAGTAGATTAACAGCGTTTTAAGCATACAGATTTTTCCTTCAGGAATTTCTCATTAGCCACCACGGAGTCTGGCATTGTGCTCAGTTGACGGGAATAGGATCGCTCCTTATTACATGGGACTTAAACATAACTGACGATGTGGGTGTAGTAAATGGGTACTCCTCTGCCTGACCTTTCTGGGATTACAAGCGTGATGTTATGAAAAACGTGTCTAGAAGAATGCTAACTAGCTGGAGATCCATTTGATTATTAGAAGTCAACTTCGCATTTTTTGACGTTTGAAAAATCACATGTAACACGGTCATCAAACTCAAAATGTAATATTTTCATTAGACCCTTACAGGCACAAGGCGATTGCCTTCAGCCTTCAGGCTGCAATTGAATAATTCCAGACGGACAAATCCACCATTATCGTGCCTGTCCTGGTAGACCATGTTCAACAATCGCTTACAATCAATAGACCAACAAGGATCCTTACCAAAAAACTAAGTTTATATCAACTTCTATCGTTGACTGTACCGTTAGACATATTGGTTTTCATTACAGTAGTGGGTTCATCATTACCCTAATGTTAGCTAGTTTTCAGTACTGTTGAATAGATGATTTGCTTCAATAATCAGGTTAGAATGGATATTGGTCTTGATGTAAGGAAGATCCATCAAATAACCCCTCCCGATCTTGGGCAGAGCGTAAGAGAGTGTCAGACTTCTACTGACTAAAAACCACCCATGTTCCTTCTTAACCCTTTATGCCGAGAGGCGGTATCTCTTACAACATCCCGCAGCCCCAACGCGCGTTGGCCCTTGCGTGTTGACACGGACTGGCATCATAAGACGAACGGACGGCGAGTTAGCCCATAACTCACCGTCCACAGGCCCACGTCTATTCGGTGACCGTAAGGCCGCCATCACGTGGCCACACGCCCGTAGCGTCTCCCGCGGCGGGTGAGAGGATTGGTTCTCTCCCTCTCACGTTTCGCCACCTCCTTCGCTAGCATCACTGCTTCGCAGAAGGAAGCGACTGCGTCCCATTCCTCCTCGCCCCGGCCCATGGCTTGCACCAGGGCCGGACGCGAGAGGTCGCCGCCGCAGATCGTCAAGATCTAGCTTGATCACAAATTAATTGGCATGTCTTGTTAGGCTATACTTCATTTACAAAAAAAAATAACCAAGGGTTTTAGGAAAATATAGTGAGACAAATGTAGAGTAGGTATGTGTGAATAGACTATTTGAAGGATGATGTGACTGGAAATGAGGTGTCTGCTGAGATGACAAGAAATAGAGAAGTATATAAGAGGGAGACATGCTATGCCGAAGAATTTTTGAAATAGTCGCAGTAGTTTTTGAGTTTATTCATTACAAACATACAAAAATACAAATCTTTCCTATTTATAATATTAGTGTAGACTGGGTTTTGGAGGTCATTTAATAGGTATATTCGCTCCATATAAAATACTGGTTTTCGTCTGCATACGGTTAGAATGGAAGAGGACTCCAACACATTTGGGAAAGGCAGAGTCAGATCTGATAGTGAGAGTTACACATACATACATTAACTCACACCCTTTTCCCGTGGAGGTAGACAGAAACCACAGAACGCCTTAGTACGATCCTTACATACTGCTTTTGCTTCGTCTACATTCATACATCATGTCATACACGCACGAGTACTACGCACCTGTCCTTTCTGAAGAACGGCACCAATAAGATCAGTGTATGTCTTTCTAGGGCGTCCCCTCCCGGCGTTGCCACTCACATCGGCCTTGTAAATACCTTTTGTTAATCGACTTTCATTCATCCTCTCCACATCACCGAAGAACATTTTTTTTATTACATCTTCTTAGAGACACATCATCATCATTATCTTCTTGTGAGAGTTTGTTTCTACTTTTTCTCTTTTTAAAAACGTTTCCCCACACTAGAAATTTCTCCTGTATCGTGGGTGCGTTTACAAACATTTAAACTCACATACACAAACCAAACACCCATACCCGAAACAATTTAACTATCTGTAGGCCATACAAATATTTGTTACATGCGGGGATCAAATCCGCGACACAGAGCACAGCAGTCCAATCGCTTAGTCACTGTGTCAAGTGCGCCAGTTCCTTAGTTAGTGAGAGTAGAAGAGACTATGAAAGTTTAAATACATCATGGTCCGCGCACAGTCCTGGTCCGGTCCGGTCTAGGTACTACAAGGGGCAGCCGCGCGTTATCGTGTTTTACGAGTCTTGAAGGAAACCTGGTATGTGATGGGTGGTCACCCATCTATAGACCAACCTTGGCAATCGTGGCATAACTTGAAGGTCGACCAGCAGGGCGTATCTCTGTTGACAGATTTATTGATTACTAGCTGTTGCCAGCGGCTACACCCGCTGCAACTCGAAAATTATCCCACGGGAAGATAGAATCGGAATAAAAACTATATAAGGACAAATCCTATTTGTTAATCCAGGTTATAAACTATCTGTGTACCAAATTTTATATAAATCCGTTCAGTAGTTTTTGCGTGAAGAAGTAACAAACATACACACTCACACACTCGCAAACTTTCGCCTTTATAGTATAGTGTGATAGTGTGATCACTTTGGCTCTGTGTGCTCTGAATAACTGTCAAATGGTTCCATTTTGTACTAAACCATAACCAATTTGACAGTTAATCCATAGACAATATGATAGCAACTGTCATTTAAAAGATACGCAATAGCCCTGCTGCTGAGCGGCTTATACCATTTAGTCACGAGTTCCACAATTTAATTTAAATTCTAAAAGTACTTGTAGTTTAAATTTTAGAATTGGAATTTAAATCATTTGTTAACATAGCACCTATACTAACTGATGTATTATGCATGAGCTAACATGCAGGTTAATCTGTTAAAATGGTATTTCAGGTATTTAACAAAACAAGATTATTCATACATTTGTAATTCATTATCACAATCATGTTCATAATTAGGTTGTATCAAAATAATTCAATCTAATTTGTAATTCTAAACTGCAAATAACATTTTGTTTTATTTACTGCTAGAAAATGTGGGTTTTCAGAACAATGGTTAATCAGGAATAACAGTTAATCTGTTTCAGTATCGAAATGATACAAAAATTACCAACTGCCTCGGTTTAGATGGTTTCGGCCGTCTACGAAACCGTAGTTTCGTAACTGGTTTCGATGAAGGAATGATTTGTCCTTGTACGTAACTAGTTTCAATGGAGGATATATTTGTCTTTGTACGAAACCACGGTTACATACAAGGAATTTTTGCAAAAATATGAAATTTTCCAACAACAAGTTTACAAGCGCATAGCTTAGCTATATCGCAAGCGTGAATACTGCAGCCTATTGCCGTCACCTGGGCACAAATCCAAACTCCGCGTTGCTGCAACTAAGAAACTGCTGATAGATAGACCCAATAACACTTCGCATGACCTAGGAATTGAACCCACGACCTCATGCATAGCACTCGGGAGTCCACTAAACGATGCAGTTACTCTATGTATGCACGCCATAGTGTGCACCCGCCTAAATTACTATAACGAACGACGCGGCGCATCACTACCTGCGGGTCGAGTCAAGTCGTGAGAAGAGAGTCGGGTAAAGAATATACGAGAGAATCGGCGCAAGCGTCCGTCCATATAACTTATGATAAATACCTTGTAAATGCAAGTACCTACTCAATAAAAGTTGATGCAAAGAAGAGGCTTTAAATGCTAACCCCTTCACTCTATCAACCAAAAAAAACGAAACCAGGAGAAACATAAAAAGGAATCTCCAAATTCCGTTGAAAATAGATAAGTACGTTGAAATTTCGGGTCTACCGAACATCGACTATCCAATATAATGACACGGCTGAGCGCGCATTATCATTAAGATGTTATCGCTGGTCATTACCGTTGCTCCATTATATGGATATGTTACTATGACCCCAATATTCATGCCATTGAGAATGTGTGGCTGTGATTCCACCTGCCTGACGTAATGGGTCGACCTTTTTGTCCTTGGGTCAATAGAGGTCATGTTTTAGGGGTGCTTTAAAAAGTTTCAGTTTTGAATTGAAGATGAATTGTTTCAAGCGTTTAATTCATTTGAAAAGTTTTTTAGGGTTCCGCATATTTATTTAATATGACTAAAACAGAACCCTTAAAGATTCGTTCTGTTTGCATGTCTGTCCCTTCGTGTGTCATAAGGTATTGTTACCGCAAGACTGTTTTCATCACACAGTTGAAATTTGGAGAGTGGGTGTATTGTATAAAAGAAAAACAGATGGCCCTTGAAAAATAATTATATTATCGAGGTTCGTTTAATATTTTTTTTAAGCCAATAAACTGAGTCATGAGATTTGGTAACATTTTCTGTTCTAAACCCGTACAATTTTTTCAATTCTTCTCTTTTTCAAATCTAGAGAAAGCGGTTACTATCGTTTACATTAGGGTATTTCACGAAAAAAATCTAATTAGTCCGTCTGTTAGATTATCGAAAAAATATTGGATACGTGTTTTTTGTTTTAACAAATTAATAAAATTTGTCGAAACTAAAACGTGTCAAAGATCATGAGTAGGGCTTTTGACGTCATTTTGTGGGTAAAAAAGTACTAACCTTGTGACGTCACACGACTTGACGCGGCTTTTCGAAGCACTGTATCGTCTTCATCTTTTGTTTAAGTGAAAAAAGAAAAAATACGTGTCCATTCTTTTTTTAAACTCTATCTGACGGACTAATTAGATTGTTATAAATACCCTATTGCAAGTTTTTAGTACATACTTATGGCCATTCAATTGTTTTGCCTGCAGAAACCATTCGTATAGAGCTCATGGCGAAGCGGAAGCAGCTTCGAAACTCCACCAAAATTGAGGGGGCTGTAGTTATGCAATTTGGCTCAAGAGCTTGATATGGTAGTCCGCAGGTTGCACGCACAGGTTGCTAGAGAGTTGGTTGGTTGATCTTACGGCTGTTTCAACTAACACTTATTAATAACTGAATTAATGCTTGGTGTTTATGGAAACGGGGAATTTACTTTAAGCGATAGGTACATGAAAAAACTAAATGAGAGCTTTATATTTTTTTACTTTTCCTCGAGATTTAGGACAGAATACAATTTATGGAAGAAAGAGACGTCATGCGCCCACTCCAAATCAATTGGAATAAGGGCAAAAGAATTATGATGTAAGAAGATTCAAGTAATTTAAGAAATTTTCGGATTTTTAAACTAATTTATCACTATCTTGAAATCTATAATTAATACTGTATGGTATATTGTATTATATAAGTTATCTACTCAATACAGTTTTAATTATGAGATAAAATGTTATAATGATGACATGTTATATAATTAAAATTAAACTGGTAGGTGACGCACTATTCAATAATTAATCACTGTTAATAAATTCATAATTTCACAATATTTTATACAAAGGCGCTTACTGAACATAAGTTATGCTCTCGACTTTGCTTGCAAACTAAATTAACTTTAACTATACACAAAATCACGCCTGTTATCCCCGAGAAGAGTTAGGCACACTTAATTATCATCTGCCCTGCCTTTTCCCAACTAAAGGGTGTAAAAGCACCCTTAACGCAAACGAAGGGCACTTGTTCTCCCCCACTGCTATCATTTTTTGTTTCTAGACCATACCTGGGAACCCCCTAGTTACGGAGATATTGGGGGTCAAAGTTCCAAATTTTTCACAGCTGTTTTTGTAAATACTAGTTTTTCAGGTTATTACTTTACTTACATTACCTTTATGACCCGTTTACTATTCAAAGCATCCACTAGCACAATGTTATAAGAGTGCTACATTGAGTTTTACCGTAAAATGTGATTTTAAACCCCAAAAAAAAAGTTTTTGCATAGGTAAGTAGTTTGATGTATAGAATGCTTGGTTGACGTATGTGTGAAGGGTTAATTTACATCCTGTATGTGAATACCAGTATTTTACATGGAGCGACTGCCTATCTGACCTCTACAACCCAATTAATACTAGGTAATACGATACCCTTTGGTAAGACTGGTTGTCAGACTTTCAGGTCACCGACTACCTGTAACGACTGCCAAAGATCTGTTTATGGCAGCCGGGACCAACAGCTTTTAGTGTTTTCGGAGCTACAGAGGTCACTCGGAATGTAATGGCCTGTCACCCATCCCCGGTAAGGCACACTTGTTTGCACATATTTAGTTAGCTATGTATTCAACATCAGCCATTAATGTTCCCTCTACTAGAACACAGACCTCTCCATGAGAGGAAATGAGCTATAATATACAAGCACCACGCGGTTTAAAAGATCGATCATCATCATCAGCCTATAACGATCCCACTGCAGGGACTCAGGCCTCCTCTCTGGGTGAGGGACGGGCTATAATGCACCACGCGAGCAAAGTGCGGGTTGGTAGATGTCACATGTCTTCGAATTATTTGGTTCTAAGACATGCCGGTTTCCTCACGATGATGTTTTCCTTCACCGTTTTGAGAGCAGCGGTGATAAAAGCCACCACTGCTAAATCACTGCTCGCTGCAATGGAACTTAAATCACTGAAATACAAAATTCAGTGATTGAATGTTTATTCGGAAAATGTCAAATGTTCTGTTTCATCGCATTATAATTAGCTATTGAACAGAAATATGTCAAATTAGTGATAATGATAAGAGAATAATAATGGTTCGGTTTATATCTGATTGCGTTTTGAATGTTGGATACCAAATTTTCTATGTGTAATGTGTTAGTGTCAGATATTATATATGTGCTTTGAAATAACTTTGCTAGGTACCTACGTAAGAGTGGTAATGTTACCAGGAAATGCAGAACCAGTCCCAGTTCAATATTAACACGTTTCGAGACATTTGACTTTTTTTAAATCTCCTATTAAGTCACTTAAAAATCCCATACATTTCATCATACCGCCTAAAGCCGTACTACCATAATACACATATTTTTAATATTTTGATACGACAAATACGGCCATAGACGTTGACTTGTATCACACTTGTGTGGCGAAGTTTACGCCTGTCGGCGGTGTGAATTTCATAGTTCGGTGCATAAACACTGCGTCTAAGTGTGTTGAAAAATGGCTCGAAAAGAGATTGCCGTGACAGCTACAAACGAATGATGTCGCGTGTTATGACAAGTAAGCTTATGTTTTATAAGTAGCCTTGTAGGCCGATGTAAAATAAAAATATTTTGATTTTGATTTCCTTTCTTTTTTCTATCGTATCATTCCTTACACAATCCATGCATCGTTTATTTGGTCTTCATCTCCTACGTGTGCCTTTAAAATTCTTCCCTAATCGTACAAAGACGTAGCTAGCTTCTTGACTAATTTCAATGTAAGCCTGATTGGTGATATAATTACATTATTTATTTAATAAATCCAAATAATGTTACATAAACAGTCACATTTATTTTGTTTAGCTGGCAGAAGGAGCACTCTTGTTTCATGGAGAAGTTTGGGAACTCTTTTTCGCGTACATTAGGAATAAGCTCTCGTCTCGTATATTTTGCGACTAATCGCTTTGATTAAGATACGGGGTAAAACAAAGAGTCATCACACATGTAGACTTAAATAAAAAAGTACTACTAACCTGATATCCCATCGTAGGTCCACCATTCTTCCCAGCTACCGGAAATGTCTGAAAAAAGGTTGTTTTGTTGAAAATTTATTTAAAACATTGCATGGGCGAATACCTACTAATTGAACTCGCAGTATGTTACTGTCACAGGGAAAAGGGGCTCAGGCAGAGAAATGCCTAAATGAACAACAAAAACAGCTTTTAACAGTATTGAAATAAGCTCTGTGTGAAAAGCTTAAATCAACTCAATACATTTTGTTCGCATCAGGTTTATAACTTGTAATCTCCGAAGCGTTAGGGCTTGTTTACGGAGACGCGGATCGTCGCGCCGCACGTGCATAAGGCTGGCCGCGTGCTATTTTATTCATTTACTGAGAGGCGGGTCCACCGCAACAAACACTGCATTTTAAACAAACGAGCGAAAAATCGCTTTTCGTAAAATCGTGAAATCGTTACCGTTTTCATATATCGCCATGTGCTTGAATTAAAATCGCCCAACGCGCCGCGCGACGCGCCGCGTCTCCGTAAATGAGAGGCCTTAGGCAGAGGTGCACGTATTAGTGCATGTACATTACGACAGTTATTTTATGAAGTCCCATGTAATAGGGGGCGAGCCTATTGCCGTCAACCGGGCAAATCCTGTGGTCGCTGTTACTGAGAAAATTACAAGGATTTAAGAAGTCGCTCTCCTTAGCGCGCTTTTTTTTTCATAATTGTTATTTATCGTCATCATTTCAGCCGAAAGACACACTAAATGATGACACTTGGGGGGGGCGGAGGCCTATGTCCACATAGGCGTCAGTCCCGAGGGTCTTGCATTCGCAGGAAGCGTGTTGTGGGAGGCCTTTTTTTTGGGTGGTGGGAAATCATCAAATAAACCCTCCCGCTCTTGGACAGAGCGAAACGGAGTGACAGACTTCTACTGACTAAAAACCACCCATGTTCCTTCTTAGCCCTATAAATGTCAAGGCCGCGATATCTCTTACAACATCCCGCAGCATGTTGTGGGAGGCCTTCCAATGCAACGTCTTCAGGTAAGCGGTAACCAATCCAGATCTTTTCAGCCCCATCGACCTTCCGTTTTGCGGGCAATGTGCCCTGCGCACTGCCACTTATTAATTGTTTTTTTTATAACAAAATATCAATAGTTACAAAATCTCACCTTTGACGGAGACGCATAGCAGCGTAAGTATGAAGAGCGAACATTGGTGCATCGTGTTGATGCTGCGGTCACGCCAGACTACTCATCTGGCTCACACTGCTTCTGTAACAAGAGAAAAAATGGTTTAGGCATAATAAAAATCTCGCGGAATGTTATTCAATATACGCTACCAAAAAAACACTTTTCTTTTTTTAATTTTTGTTCCGGCTAATCTCCGAAACGAATGGACCGATTTTGACGGGAATTACTAGCTGATTCTCAAAGTAGTAACTAAGGCTACTTTTACTGTAGTAAATCAGTAGGGATGTTAATAAAAAAAATCTAATTAGTCCGACATATAGATTACCAAAAAATATTGGACACGTATTTTTTTCTTTTTTCACGTAAACAAACAATGAAGGCGATACAGTGCTTTGAAAACTCGTGTGACATCATATTGTAAGACATTAGTATCACAGTTTTAGCGGTTAGTGACGTCACAAACCCCCACTCAAATCTTTGACGCGTTTTATCTTCGTAAATTTTTATTGATTTGATAAAACAAAAAATACGTATCCAATATTTTTCGATAATATAACAGACGGACTAATTTAAATCATATTTTTTTAAGTCAGTAAACATTCCTATTACAATAATGAGCAGAAAAATGAAACCCATGAAATTGTTTAGAAAATCTGATTCAAACAGAGAAGTAATACTTTTATTATAATTTCAGTAGTTATTATAGAATATATTATATTATATATTATAATTTATGAATATATTATATATTCAACTAGTTAGTTAATAATATTAAAACATACCATGAAAAGGGTAGTTGGCAAAAAAAAACTAGTTAGTCTGTCAGATAATTATGTAGATTCCCAACATACTCTTCTAATTTGAATAGGGTTGCATGTTAACCGCTCATTAACACTGTCACCTCATATTTGTCTTTAGTTAATAGTCACGGTTAATTGCAACCACTAATTCATTTTTACTTGGATTTGTTTAAATGTGAACGTTCTTTTTAAAAAACGAGAGAAGGTTATCAATTTGTCCGTTTTCTATTTTTGTCTATGGTTAGCGATATCTCTGCCCATTGTGAACGCATTTCTATGAAAAATCTTATTGTTTTGTTTGAAATAATATTCTCGTTGTTTGGTGAATTTCGAAAGTGAAAATTTAATTTGAGGTCCAGAAGTCAGTGGCTAATGTTAAAAAAAAAACAAAAGTCAAATCAAAAGATTTTTGTGTTTTGTGGATTTTTTTGTGTTTTGTGGACGGTTGTATTTTTTGGTAATAAAGATTTTTTTTATCCAAATATAACTTTTCTTTGTTTCAAAAGAGGTATCGGAATGGCTTGTCTTTAATTTTATCGGGGAGATACGGGATCGAATTCTTGGAGTCACATTGTTGCAGGATCCAATTTTCATAGAATCCGCTAAGCAGATATCTAGTTTCAATGACAAAACACCTCGAAACTAGAACTTGTTTTTATTGGAAATGTTCTTCAATAGGGCCATCCTGCGTAGAAATCTCACTTGGTGAACACAGACGAAGGAGCGATTTAACAATTTAGCTGGTTTTCTTTAATTAGCACAATTCAACATCAAGGATTACACCCAATTACAATAACTCTTAATTATCCAGCACAAATCCAAATCCCCAATTTATTTGTGGACGCCTAATTCACCAGTTCCCTTCAGAATCCAGTTGTTATCTAAAGTCCTGGTTAAAAAGACGCAACATTGAACGAAGGAAATTACCCTTTTTATCTGAAACTCTCATCTTCCTGATAAGGAGTAATGTTGTCTAATACCCGGTCTTCTTTGCTAATTAACATTGAACTAAATGCTTAGGGATTATCTTAATGTTGTTCTTTACTTGGAGATGTTGCTAGCTTGCTACTTATGGCTCATGATGTCCTGATACTTGGTACTTTACCAAATAAAATGGAAAGTTATAAATGAGTAACTAGAATTAGGGGCTAGGGGCATCATCAAAACTAGTATTGTAGAACGATTTTTAGTTTTAATGTAACTCATCACCAAATGTATTACCACTAACATAGTTTGTAAGTACCTATTTGTTTACTAACCCATATGGACCTGGTTGTTCGAAATTAAATTACTATTATTTTTATTAAAAATATTTTAACAAAAAATATAACCGACTTCGACAAAAAATAAAACACAAAAAATGCAAAAATAAACTTTAGAAGATAAATTTGTTTATGAAGTCGCTGACTTTTGTTTGTTAGATTTATATTATTTGACCATTTGGGAAGTACATATACCCTTTCCAACAAAAAATGTTTTTTTTTTTCAAATCGGTTAGCAAGCGACGGAGATATGCCCGAACAAACATACAAAAGTATATAAACAGACGATTTGAGAACCTCCTTCTTTTTTTTTGAAGTCGGTTACAAATATACTTCTACAGCTAACCTTAAACGGGGCATGACGATCTGGCAATCTAAAAATAGTGTCAGATAGGCATAGTTACAAACAATTTTTTCAGTTTTATTGGATTCATTGAATGTTTATGAGTTTTTTGTCACTTTTGTACAACAATTACCAGAAACAGATTACTTAATTTTTGGCTGAAAAATAGCTGGGATATAATTATTTCCCTTCGCCTTATACCTACAGGGTAAAATACTTCATCTATTGCTATAATTATAACATAACATCACGCCTGTAATGCACGAAGGGTTACGTAGACGTATAGTTAACAGTACACCTACATTTTGGCAGTCATTTTTAAGTCCCAAGTAATAGAGATGTTTACTGACTTAAAAAAAATATGATTCTAATTAGTCCGTCTGTTAGACTATCGAAAAATATTGGATACGTATTTTTTGTTTTATCAAATCAAAAAAAATTGACGAAGATAAAACGCGTCAAAGATTTCAGTGGGAGGTTGTGACGTCACTGACCGCTGAAGAATGTCATACTAATGTCTCAGAAAATGACGTCACACGAGTTTTCAAAGCACTGCATCGTCTTCATTGTTTGTTTACGTGAAAAAATTAAAAATACGTGGCCGATATTTTTTGGAAATCTATCTGACGGAATAATCAGTTTTTTTTTGTTAACTACCTTAATGGGGGCATGTCAATAGGCCAAAAATCCATAAAAACCATGTTGTTTCCCCTACAGTAAAACTATATCCCTCTATCTTTCAACTGGAATCAATTTCAAAAACAAAAACACGGGGTGTGTTTTTGAAATTGATTCCAAGCTTAACAAAAACGCAAAACAACTATCAATCCAACCCTCAAACGGCAAACCAGCGATCACCCACTCAAAGCTAACCCTGCAAATCTTCACGGCGTTGAGTTGAGGGTGCAATCTTGAGTCGTTACCCCCACCCACATCCGGTTGCCCCGATACGATCAACTTCCGATGCTCAAGATTCACCCTTTAACGAGCCCTACTATCATTTTGAATCCATTTGTGTAACACAAAGCAATAATATTGCATGTAATCAGAATTTAACTGAACGATGGACTGGAATTTCCATGTAATTTTGGTCAAATCGTGTTAACTGGAATTTAAAGCTACTTTGTGATCATTTTACTCGTATTTTGTGGGAGAGTATTATGTTATCTAATATTAGGTTATCTAATGTTTATTTCAAAGTTTGAACCGTTTGCGATTCAAACATTGGGGTCCTAGATAGATTATCAATGTAACGTACACGTACATTCAAGTGTACAGAGTGTAAAATGACCCTTAATGAAACCGTCAACCACGCATTATATAGGTACAGAAACCAGCACATAAAACTACTTATCACTACTTTAAAAATTTGCCAATCGTTGCCTTTTATTTTCTGACAACTTATTTCAACAAAAAATCGGTCAAGAAAGTACAGACTTTTTTGATTTATACCAACGCTATTGCAGCAAAAAGCTTTACATAATAATAGGTTAGTTAACTAAAAAAAACTAATAGGCCGTCAGATAGATTTCCAAAAAATATTGGACACAATTTTTTTCTTTTTTCACGTAAGCAAACAATGAAGACGATACAGTGCTTTGAAAACTCGTGTGAAGTCATATTCTAAGACATTAGTATGGCATTTTTTTTGCGGTCATAAACCCCCACTCAAATCTTTGACGCGTTTTAACTTCGTCAATTTTAATTCATTTGGTAAAACAAAATATACATATCCAATATTTTTCGATAATATAACAGACGGACTAATAAGAATCATATTTTTTTAAGTCGGTAAACATCCCTATCTAGCATTAGTCGCAGACTCTAAATTTGTCAGTTTGATAGAAATAGGCCCGCCGCCTATTACATGAGACTTAAACATAATTGGCGAAATATATATTACTAATAGGTGCAACCCTGCCTAACTCTTTACTGATTACCGGCGTGTATGTAGGTACCTATTTTTATAATTTAGAAACATTTAAGTAGAACACCGCAAGATTAAAACGAACTACCTACTTATATTATTATTTCGAAAAACAAACTTGAAAATCAAAAGTTCCCCACTTTAATCGCACAAACAATCTATACCTAGAAACCATTGAACAATAAACTTCAACAAATAGACAAAAACTTAAAGACATGAAAATATTATTGCCAAGTGTTCGGCTGCCAGACAGTAGTGTTATAAATGGTAGCAGAATTCTGGTGCCAGACCGTCTGGCGACATGGCGGGAGCTGCGTTGCCGAGTCGGTTGGCATTTGGCACATTTTTGTTTTCAAATAAGATGAATTGGTGCTTTTTGAGTGTTTGTGCTTTTGTTTGACTTGCTGCTTTGTGACGTCAATATGACGCATATTTAACATAGCATAACATCATGCCTGTGATACCTGAAGGGGTACGCAGGTCCCGTCGGGGCTGCGGGTTGTCGTAAGAGATACCGCGACCTCGACATAAAGGGCTAAGAAGGAACAAAGTGGTATATTTTTCTCAGGTTTTTAATTTTAGTGTAGCCAGTGACACTCGCGCCATCAAGACGAATATAACGACGTATATTTTGTTCAAGTCCCTTCATCCGTTTAGGAGTTACGAGGGAACAAAGAAACAGACAGACATACATACATACATACACGCGTAACCCTCTTTTTGGGCTTCGCCGCAGTCGGGTAAAAAAAAACAGTTTTGTTGATTACATGAAAAGAAACAACAAGTTAAAGTGGTTTTACCAAATAATAATTTGTAATTAGGGTGCCTTAGTAAAATGATCATAAATAAACAGGTATAAAATATCGTACATGCATGTTAATACATAACAAAAAATAACAAATGGCTCATTAAACATAACATTTTTCTCAGTAAAGAAACGGTACACTAAAAAAAATACATTTGCAGAAATCATAAATCTACACTAACTTCCTTTTGTATTCCATTTTGAACCTTACATCTTGAGAAATAAATCTGAAAATTGTTTTACTGCAATGTTAAGTCGTTAAAAGCGCTCACAGTTGTTACTTGGGGCCACGAAAACGGCCGTAGGTTAATTGAATAAGAATGAAGAAAGAAAAATATTAAGTCCCGTCTCTTTAATAAATGAAGAAGTAATTAGTGTCTGAAGTTGATTTTTTTTGCTGCCTCAAGCTTATCTAAAAAAACATTTCAGACGACTGTTCTTACAAATAGTTTTCTTTTGACTATATTAAAATAGTTTTCGCATAGCATTTTATTTATTAGCATCAAATTTATGACCAACAGTAGCCGGGTTGAAATTAACTGTCTTTCGGTAAATCGGTTTCCCTATAAGTGATAAGACCACCGCGTACTGTCGTCGTCTGAATACTATGGTTGCATGACGTCATTAGCGCATCAGCGTTAATGTTGAGGTCGAAGTACATTCGGGGCTGCTGGTTGTTAGGGGCTGCGGGTTGTTGCAAGAGATACCGCGGCCTAGGCACAAGGGCTAAGAAGGAACATGGGTGGTTTTTAGTCAGTAGAAGTCTGACACTGCCTTTCACTCTGCCCAAGAGCGGGAGGGGTTATTTGATGATTTCCCAAACACCAAAAAAAATGTCGATGTACTCGTACATAGAGAAAAGATCACTTTGTTTACATTTTAGATTTAGATTTCCTTCTCTAATATTAGTCATCGCGTTGCAGTAATTGCACTTAGTAATTAAATAGTAACAAAAATGACGCACGTTTGGTGCAAGGCACCGTGTCAGAAATGTGTAATGCACAATGTACACAATGTAAAGTTTGTCAAAAGGTTAGTGTGCAATGAAATTATATTTCCACCCGTTTTAAAGATAATTTGCACTTGAACAGAAAAGTACTTGTTCATGTAATAAAAGTTAACAAATACCCTCACTATCCAGAATTCCCCTTTTCAAACTTCACCATATAAAACGCTAACTTCACGGCCCCACCCGAACCGGAAGTTAACATCGGTTGGTAGACAAAGCTCGTTGTTTACAGGATGTGGGTGTATCTGAAACTTGCTGTTGACGTAACTAACAGAAACTGTAGGTTTTTTCCATTAATACGTTACACCTAAGAGTTGAATACTGGCGAACTGGTTTTTTTTCAATTGTTGTTATATCGTTTTAGAGTTTAACGTGTGTTTTACTGAAAATATGTTTTTACCCGAGTGCGGCGAAGCCTAAAAGGAGGGTTATTGGTGGCTATGTTTTTATTCTATTTTTGTAAATGACAAGCAAAGCCGATGTCGACCATTCTGCCAATGACGAAGTGACTTGAAAGGCATGTATATGTGTATTTAAAAATATTAAAAAAAAAGTAGAAAATTCTAAAGGACTCCGACGATACATTGAACTTAATGTAGAACTTGTGGGATTAGTACTGGAGGTGGCTATCTTTGCTGCCAATTAAATAGTAACAAAACACAATTTTGTTATTTTGACAAAGTGACGTCACAAGCCCACTCGTGATCTTGAACACGGTTTATTTTCGATAGTTTTTATTCATTTGATAAAACAAAAACACGTATCCAATATTTTTTTTCTATTATAATATATAGATTTTTTTTAGTGAAATACCCTATTAGTACAAAAGTTACAATAAACTTGTTTTTTTTTCCACGGGAACCATTTTTTCTCTGTATGTCTATTCGAAAATTAGTCGATACAAAGAGGCAAACAGACCAAAATAAAATATTTTTTTTTTGTTAAAAGTTCGTGATTATACTGTCATATGCATTCAGTAAAAAGCTGTAATTTTGAAATTAAAAACATACATTTAAGTTTGATTAGTTGATATAGATCTATTTTATTTATTTGACTTCCAAAACCAATGATTCGGATCATTAGAAAAAAGTATAATAATTGTTATATTGATTCTCTCCAGACAAAAAATATACAACAGAATCAATTACTGGACTTCGCAACGTTAATCAATAATGCATCCTCACCAACAGACTCCAAGGGAATGTAATCATTATATCCAATCCAAATAATGCACGACAGATCTTACACTGTTCTATCTACCCTTGTAATCCGTAAATCACAAATTCCGTGAATCATATCTCCAGGGGAGTCGTAGTCCGAACCCCACAACATTATTACTGCAAGTAGTGTACGCACACATATACTTAGGGATACAGGGTGAATTGGCAAAATTCCAGGGGAGATTCAAGGAGTCAACGCAGAATAACTATATTTTTATTACCCTGGTAAATACTACTACAACATACGAGAGTTAATTTGTTAAGAGGAAAGAAAATGTATTTTTTGGTCTCATACAGAACAACATACAGGGTGTAAATCAACCCATCACACAGCCGTCAACCAAGCATTCTGTACATCAAACTAAGTACCCCTACGCAAAAATTTTGACTGGGAAACGACTTTTTTTTGGGTTCAAAATCTCATTTTACAGTAAAACTCAAAGTAACACTCTTAAAACATTGTGCTAAGTGGATGCTTTGAATATTTAACGGGTCATGGAGGTAATTTAAGTAAAGTTATAACCTGAAAAACTAGTATTTACAAAAACAGCTGTGAACATTTTGGAACTTTGACCTGGGCTGATATTCAATCATAGGGCCTACACGAGTGCAACTGTGCAAATCGCTTTTAAAGTCTTTCATGATTCTAGAACGAATTACTAACTAAAAAGATTACTCATATAAATATTTTTTCTATTCCATTATGACAATCGCTGATAAAATGTTATGACTGTGTCCTTTACTCTCTTGATTTTAGTAACAGTAGAGCAAAACGACCACTAAAAGTGATACTTAACTCGTTGACCAAAATAGCGATTTAGTTCCGTACGTCAAATTTGCTTGAAGACCTAAAACTTCACACCATCGAGCAACAGAGCTACTGAGCCAGTATTACACCCTGTATACAGCAGACAGATACAGTTTCCTTAGGGGTGAGTAGGAGACACAAAGTCTCGACGGTTTGGCGCCAACGGGGCGACGAACTCGAGATGTCGACTATTGATATAATAATGATCGCTACTTCATTTAGAAAAACATAACAGAATGTCTGTAAGCCAGTAATATACCCATATATCGTCAGTTACGTTTAAGTCCCACGTGCACAAGCCTATTATCATAAATTGGGTAGTAAACAAAAAAATCGAATTAGTCCGTCATATAGATTACCAAAAAATATTGGACACGTATTTTTCCTTTTTTCACAATGAAGACGATACAGTGCTTTGAAAACTTGTGTGACGTCATACTCTAAGACATAAGTATGACATTTTTAGCGGTTAGTGACGTCACCAAACCCCACTCAAATCTTTGACGCGTTTTAAAATACGTATCCAATATTTTTCGATAATCTAACAGACGGACTAATAAGAATCACATTTTTCTAATTCAGTAAACGTCCCTATGGGCACAGAAATACACACTCCATGGCTGCGCTACTCAGATATCCTTGATGGGAAAGCACAACTACACTTTATCCGACCTGGCAATCGAAGCTACGATCTTATAAGATTTATAAAATCGAGTTTCTTGTCAGACAGCTACATGAAAAGTAACACTTGAGAAAAAAATAATTTCGAGCGCTTTTACCAAGTAAAAAGAAAATCATGTCAAGCAGAACTGAAAATAAAATTCAATTGCACCTAAGTACCTATTCCATTCAACGTCCGCTTTCTTATATATACTAGCGGACCTGGCAGACGTCGTCCTGCCCGGACAGCAGCGCCACCTACCGGGCTCAATTATAAATCTAAACCATTCTCGAATTCACCTGAACACATAAAAAAATGATCATGAAAACCGGTCCAGTTTAGGTTTCAGTGACATACACACGTACA
Organism: Diarsia rubi; assembly: GCA_932274075.1. NCBI lineage: Eukaryota > Metazoa > Arthropoda > Insecta > Lepidoptera > Noctuidae > Diarsia > Diarsia rubi. Next base: position 14,971,488 of record OW026413.1, read on the forward strand.
GAAGAATTATAATTATAAGGATATTAATATGTCAATAGAGAATTGCCAGTTCAAATAACCAATTATCCTCACCAAAGACAATTTTACTAACACACAAAATCCATAACAACAAATTCAATCCGCAATCCATCCAGGTAGTCCACAAATTCCATATTCCATTCTTAAAAATAAAAATATGGAACAATCCACAGAGTTCTCGTTATGGAATCAAAACGGTCTTCGCTCATGAAATAGAAAATACCATTAAAAGCGATCACAAAGGATTTGGCCAACAATTTTTCCGAGCAATCCAATACATTCGCTTGTTCGCGAGGGCGCGTATCGGATTCCCCTATACGAAATACAAATAAATGTGGATGGGACTCACACCGAAGTGAGCGGGTATGTTTTAGTGGGTGGGTGAATTTCTTTGCGATTTTTGTTTGGAAAATAATGTACGAGTATATTGTAGAGGTGTAAGATTTTTACATTTCATTTTCAATGCCTTTATTTTTTACTGAATGGTACTTAATTCACTAAATATTAAAGAACAGGCCGTGCTTCTATAATTTGAACAAGTTCAACTTGTTCTGTGAGTGCATTTTCACAAATTCTTTCATTTCGTCACCACTGTTTTCGACCAGTCATATTGCAAATGCGTTGGAAGCATATTATTTAATAATGTTAATTATTATTCTCTACGTGCATGCATGCGTGGAGCGACGATCTTCGCAGGGTCGCTGTTAGCAACGTGATGAGCACTGTCGAGAATCGAGTGGAGTGGCGTGCGATTGAAGGACCTATGTCCAGAAGTGATGAGTAAGCTACATGCGTGTGTGAGTTGTTTTTTGATCTTTTAAAGTATATTGGCACATTGGAAAAGGTCAGTTTCCAAGTACAAAATCCCCCACATTCCGCTACCCACACACGCGAACGTTACGCCACCGTCCAACACACATCCTAACACAGCAACAAGGAGGCACCACTGAGTTAATTTAGCTGAGTGGATTCGGTCGTGCATTGTCGCTTGTTTATCGTCACACTCGGCGCTGACGACTTAATGGTATTAAACTTTAGATATAAATGTTCTTTGAGCGGTGGAATTTTTCGCTTCGATATGTCGTGATAGTGAGGATATAATGGTTTTGGTTTTATTGGTAGACTTGAAAAAGAAGAAGGTAAATGATGGATGTACTGAATGAGTCGCTAAGGTCGATCTTTAGGTTAAGCCAGGCTTTTTCGTGAATGGGACCACACATTATAAATATTGAATTTCCTCTGTGCCTCGGAAAGCACGATAAGCCGTTGGTCCCGGTTCCCGGCTGTTATAGGAAGATCTTTTTCGTTATAGGTAGTCAGTTCTAGTCTAGTTTCCAGTCTATCCGGGTGCAGCTGAATACCAGTATTTTACATGAAACGATTGCCTATCTGACCTGCACAGCCCAGTCAACACTAGGTAATTCGATTGTCAGAATTCCAGGCCATTGAGTACTTGTAACGACATCCAAAGATCTAAAATGACAGCTGTGTGTGGCTTAACATGCTTTCCGAGGCGCTAAGGCAACTCGGTATTTAGTCTTACTTTATGTTTTTTACCCGACTACAGCGAAGCTCAAAAGGAGGGTTATATGTTTGGAACACATAACCTGTTTCTTTGTTCCCTCATAACTCCTAAACGGATGATGGGATTTGAATAAAATATACGTCGTTACATTCGCGAGTGACACTGGCTACATTTAAATTACAAAAAAAACAAACAAAAATTACGGATTTTGGGGGCCATATCGCAGATTTGAAAAAAAACTCGGTTATCAAAATGAAGGGTTTTAAAAGGAGATTAAAAAAATATATGACACACACATGTTTGGATGAAATTCAAATTCACAAATCCTATAAACAAACACAAAAGTTAAATCATCTGCGAAGAATTTTACGCGACCAACGAAAGAACTAAAAAGTTAGAAATTTAATAATAAAAAAACTGAAAAGCAAAAAAAAGCACATTTTAAATTAAACGAACTTTTCTTTTCTTTTTTTACCATTTTTTTTTAATTTCTTATTGATATACCTAAAATTGAAGCTGTCTTGGGTTTCGTGTGTTTTTTCACGGGTGACCACTGAAAACCAGCGCTGTGCTGTGGGTCCCCCATAGCACAGCATCATGCTGGGTGGTAACGTGCTTGTCGCCGTCACGACGTGCAACTTTCTTTTTATTATCCCTACTTGTTGTATTTTTTTAATATTTGTTATGCGTTGAATGTGTATTGTATTTTTGTTTTTTTTTTGTTTCTGTGACAAATAAATATTTTTTCTTTCTTTCTTAATGGGTGGCCATTTAGTTTAATCTAGGCGACTAATTTGTCGAAAATTTGTAACTTGGCCTGTTGAAAAATACATTTATTTTTGTCAGGTACAACTCAAGGCAAATTAACTAATATGTAATGGATAATCTATTTCTACATCTATTCACCACCACAACGTATTTCAAAGGTGTATTAAGGAAATTATGTGGAGGAAACCGGAAGCTCTGCTACAATGTACTAACATTAAACGTCCTTCATAGTGCCATGGTACGTCGGTACCTAATTACTATGATAGTAGCATGCTTTCTTTTAGATTTGGTTATTTTTAGTTACACGTGTTTGGTTAATGGAATTTAAAACATGGCGGGGCGATAAATATGACTGTGCCTTTGATTTTATTTAATCTATTTGTTATTTATTTTATGGGTATGGACGTTGATTAAAATAAAAAGGAGAAAAACGACAAAACCACACTATTCTCAAACCACTGCAACTCCTGAAAGCCAGAATCAAGAGTGGCAACCACCAGAAAAGTGCCGACACTGTAAAACTCGACAAAGTTTCAGGAATAATATTTAACTGTCTTGGACCCAATGAAATTAATCGGAAAAGAACAGCAGAGTAGAAAAAACATAATTTCCACTTCAAATAATGTATGTTTAAACTTTCGGGAACCCTCAATTATATTTTATAGCAGAATTAATCGTAAAACTGCTATATCTTATTAGGCGGTAAGCGTAACTGCTGACTGTGTTTTTCTGGATCGTACAAAATATCCTATGAATTTTCATAACAAATACTTTTCTCAGTAACCGCGCGGCAGCTGGATATTTACTTAGCTCGCCCCAAATATTAACAGAATCATACCAAAATTTCTACCTCTTTGTGTACTCAGGCGCGACTGCTCAGATCCTAGGGAAGATTCTCATGTCGCGTAGAGTGCTATTGGGTTTTTCTATTTATTTATTTAACTATTCAGTAACAATCACGAAGTTTTGATTCGTGCATGGCGAAATATGGGGGTATACAATTAGGTAAACCTCTGCCTTACCCTATTTTTTTTGTCAGGTGGAAAATCATCTATTAAAAAAAAAACTGGCTAAAAACCACCCATTTTCCTTCTTAGTACTATACAGAGTGTAAATTAACCCTTCACACAAACGTAAACCAAGCATTCTGTACATCAAACTAAGTACCCCTACGCAAAATTTCTTGACTTTTTTTTGGGGTCAAAAATCACATTTTACGGTAAAATTCAAAGTAGCACTCTTAAACCACCATGCTAATGGATGCTGTGAATAGTAAACGGGTCATGAAAGTAATTTAAGTAAAGTTATAACCTGAAAAACTAGTATTTACAAAAACGCCTGTGAAAAATTTGGAACTTTGATCCCCAATGTCTCTGTAACTAGGGGATTCCCAGGTATGGTCAAGAAAAAAAAAATGTTCGCAGTTGTGGGGAGAACAAGTGTCCTTCGTTTGCGTTAAGGGTACTTTTACACCCTTTATGTCGAGGCCGCGGTAACTCCAGCCCCGACGGGAAACCTTTAGAGAATAACAGGGCATAAGTAATGGCTGGGTGTAAATTATGATCAGTTTTTGAAAGGGGGGTGAATAGAGGTGTAATGTAATGTTTAGTCAAAAGGTGCATGTTTGCATATAACTGCGTAGTTTACAGCGAGTATGCTTATCGGTATTTGTTATTACACTAATTGGTATGCAAATGATCTAATTGGTGCAAATTATGGAAATACACGCGAATAAAGTGCTAGGTTAAGTAATTAAGTGTAGTGAAGCAAAATACATAATACAGGGTGTAAACGAACCCATCACACATACGTCAACCAAGCATTCTGTTCATCAAACTAAGTACCCCTACACAAAAAAAATTGCTGGGAAACGACTTTTTTTTTTTGGGGTCAAAAATCACAATTTATGGTAAAACTCAATGTAGCACTATTAAAACATTGTGCTAGTAGATGCTTTGAATAGTAAACGGGTCATGGAGGTAATTTAAGTAAAGTTATAATCTGAAAAACTAGTATTTACAAAAATAGCTGTGCAAAATTTTGAACTTTGACCCCTAATATCTCCGTAACTAAGGGGTTCTCAGGTATGGTCTAGAACCAAAAAATGATTGCAGTGGTGGAGAGAACAAGTGCCTTTCGTTTGCGTTAAGGGTACTTTTACACCCTTTATAAGGCAGGTAACAACTTAATAGCTAAATAATTATGATGACAGCTTTGCATTATCTTATTCAATTATGAAAACTACAAACCTACCATTAATGGGTTGAACGGCATTAATCAAGTCTAATATTCTTCAAATAAGCAATTCGTCGATATTGTTCAAAGCTGTAGTTCGTCAAATCGTCTTTTTGGCCAATTATGAAAGACAAATATGCTATTGGTCAAGTAATTTAAGTGCAATTAATTGTAAAAAATAAAAAAACGCCGCTGCGCTATGTGTTGCGTGTTTGATTCCCACAAATTAAATCAAATAAAACCAATTTTTTTTTGTTATAGTTGACAAATTGACTGTTTGTGTGTGAGAGTTAAAATGTTTGTAAATGCACCTACATCATACACGATAAATTCCCAACGTTTATTATTAAACAAAAATATAAATTTTATCAAAATAGTCATACAAAAATAAACACAAACAATTAACAATGCATCAAATAACAAAGCCGTAAAGCCGTCAATCGCTAAAGACAAAAAGCTCAACCCCTAATTAATATTACCGTGAATCAGTAATCAGAGGGAAGCGGTAAGACAATTTTGTGAAATTAACACCTGAAGTAGACGGGTGGCGGAATTCACGGATTTTACGGAGCTCCGGAACTTGCGGGTATCACCACGGAGTAATCAGGTGATGGAGTGTGAATGATAGATAATTTACAATTTATTTGAATTAATGTAATATGGGGGTACAGGAGTTGTAAATTTCTGTCAAGTTATTAAATCATTATGAGTCCTAAATATCTTGTAGTGGTGGGCGCTTATTAGGAAATTAATTTGAATTTGAATAGGTAGGTAGATAATGTGTGTTTGTAAATTAGCGAATTTAGGTTAAGATGCAATATTTAATTATTTATTTTATAAATAACAGTATTTATTCTAACAGTATACGAGTTATCATGTTCTCGAAAGACTGGTCGCCGATAGCGAAACTGAAGCCGAGAAGGGATGACCAAGTTTCGGCACAAGCGCTGCGCGAGTGATGAGTGAAATCTAGGTGTACTGACGACTAGAGAAGATAGTTGACTCAGACTTAGTGGAGATGGTGAAGGACGGTATGTAGTAGTGTAGCTTTGGGGAGGCCTACGTCTTGCAGGAACTTTGTTAGATTGAGTTGATTGAAGAAAGCAGCTGAGATTTTGATTCATTATATCGTGACCATTAAATTCGACTAACAAATTATGATATTACTTTCACATTATTTGTGAGGTGCTTGTCAATCTCCCGCAAGTCAACACTCCATTAAATTCCTACTCCATGTCTTTCAAAACTTCCGTCTCGCGGTCGACTTTGAAGCAGAACAGGTGTGAATTACTTTTAAAATATGGTAATCCTGAACGGAGTCCCGACTTCGTGGAGATACTTGGTGACGAATTTCTTTGAACTTCTAAGTTCGAGAATTATTATGCAGAGGTGGTATGGTATTTTTATAGCTCTTTTATTAGGTGAATATTAGGTTATCAAGTCTGCTTTTGTGGGAGGTAGACAGATATAGGAGGAGGACATTGACACCTACTGACAGTTACTCGTATATTAAATATTTTCAAATAACAGTTTAATTTCAATTTAAATATGTTTAATTAGCTTACCAATAGGGTAGTTAACAAAAAAACCTAATTAGTTCGTCAGATAGATTTCCAAAAAGTATTGGGTGCGATTTTTTTCTTTTTTTACGTAAACAAACAATGAAGACAATACAGTGCTTTGAAAACTCGTCTGACGTCATATTCTAAGAAATTAGTATTTCATTTTTAGTTTTATTTATTTCTACTGTACATCATACTCTCCTATTTTTTACAATCTACACACATCAAAAGTGTCTAGGGATCAACATATATTTTTGCAATAACTTTTCTCCTGATTGATATTAATTAAAATTTTCTTTAAGGATTCATCAAATAAAGTGTTTTCGTTTGTCACAGTAACGATAAACCAAGTCACCTTTGCATTAATAAAGAAATTTGCCATTTTCCTAATAAAGGGATTTTTGACATTTGAACCACTAACATTAAAGTTCGAAAAAAAGACTGAAATAACAGTTTTCTTTAAAATTTTATTGGGTAACTTAAACAATTAATAATCCGTGTTTCTACCGCGAACACTAACAACACAAGAACATCGGTTTGGCATACTCAAAATGAGTTCATCCAAATCACGCTGTGGAATGGCCGCCCATGTTCGTTGCAACAACAAAAAAAGGTCTTCTTGCGACTGGATACCCTCTATATTCGGCAGAGCTCTTCTCTGTAGCATATCCCATGCATGCTCAATCGGGTTCAAGTCTGGCGACTGAGCAGGCCAGGGCAGGACATTGATGTTAGCTGCGGCGAGAGTCTGTCTTACAACTCTTGCGGTGTGCGGTCGTGAATAATCATGCATTAACTGAAATAAGGGACCGATTTGCACTTGTAGAGGAACGATGACGTCTGATACAATCGTCTCAGCATAAATTTGAGCGTTGAGGTTGCCTCTGATCCAAATCAACTCAGTTCTTCCGCCGATCCAAATACCCGCCCATACCATGATGGTTCCACCACTATAAGGATGGACTTCCTGGAAGGATTTTAATCGCTGTTGGCGTCCAGGGGTTCTCCAGTGTCGTATACGTCTTGTATCCGGTCTCATACCAAAACGAGACTCATCAGAAAAGCACTCTGCCCAATTTCTGTGTTCAAGAGCCCATTGATATCGAATCCTACGATTGTGCATTGCTATAGGTGGTACCCGTAGCGGTCTTCGGGAATGAAGGTTCACTTCATGCAAGCGGTTTCTGACTGTTTGGTCGCTAATTAAGTTCCCTGAAGAGTGATGAAGCCTCACGGCTAACATCATGGCGGTTATTGTTGGAGCTCTTCGAGTTAAGATTTGAATGTATCGGTCTTGTCTCCGTGTGGTGCAGCGATACCGTCCTCCATGGCGCTCAGCCACGGTACCAGTGCTTCGGTAACGTGTCCAAAGTCGACTGATAACACTCTGACTTGTATTCAGAGCTAAAGCCACAGTACGTTGCCGGGAACCAGCTTCTATCATTCCCACGGCTCTGAGCATTTCTTCCCTGCTTAAATGACGTCGCCGCTCCATAATAACGTTGGTTTTAATCAGTAGTAGGGAAACAGTAGCACTAATAATGTCTTCAATGCGTTGTATGTTTTTATAGGGAAAATATTGACAGCTGATTTTCATCTTTTACTCGAATTTGATTCACAGTTCCTGATTCAAATTATGAAATGCACCAAAAAGGATCCATATAAATTTATAAAATCATAAAGAACAATGGCAGCCGCCCATACATTAATTTAGCTGATGTAAAATACCGTCGTCTTTAAATGAAAAATATCTTGTTTAACTCGCCGTCAACTTCTGAATTAGTCTGCGCAAGAATTTTGGTTCGAGAAGGCCGAGAATAATAGAAATTCAGTGATGAACTTTTGTAGGTTATGTCTATGGTAACAACATTGCATTAGTATTTCTACTTTCCTTACCCAGTTTTTGCAGCATGCAATGTTTTTTAAAAGGTAGGTAATCCCAGTGGTTATAAATACTCTTTGGCACGCCTTACTATAGCTAAACAATTGGTATCATGTACACAGGGCGGCTCATCAAGCTTTACATTTCCAGTATAACGTGGCTTCGATTTGTATATATTTTCTGTACAATGAGAGATCAACAAAAAAGCGCAAGCGCATAAGCGTCTGTGACACTGACGTAATCAACCATTGTCAAACACAATTATTTGTAACTAAGTATTAGTCTTTTTACCAGTCATTAATTGAAAGTAATTTATTTATTTTTACAGTACAAAGGTTTTACCTCCCAGCAAGGAACACTTCCACTTAGAAATAAACAGTATTGTTACTTAATTTACTCAATTTCATAACAATAACAAATTAAAACTGAATAAAACACAATAATGCTGAGTTTACTGTCACTAGGCAGAATAAATATAAAATGGCAACACTCGAGGTCAATGAAAAAATCAATTAACTTTTCATTTAAAATATGTTTTTTATCCGGCCCTAACTAGTTAATGTGATACTTTGAAAAAACGTAAAAAAATAATGGAACTGCCTTCGTATATAAGTCACTTTTAGACGCTCAAAATAAATTCAGCTAAGATTTCGCCATTGTTCTTTATTACAAAGCCACATCTCAATCTCAAGAAATCCGCATAAAAATGCTTGATCCCTAGACACTTTTGATGTGTGTATTAAAGAATTCAATAACATATATTATTATTTATCATTTTGCCTTCATTTATTTTATTTATTTTTCTATCCAGTAATTTTTACATTCCGAAAAAACGCTAACATTCTTAAAACCTTTTTAGAAAAAAAAAACGGAATCTGATAATTAAAAAAACTTATTTATACAGGATCACTTATGTGTCTGTCTAAGTGTGCAGTCTTTTTGATCTGAATCTACTCGACTCATTAAGTTAATGATGCACATGAACTATATAATTATACGAATTTCTGTTTTTATTAAGTTTTGAATCATTATTATTTTGCAGTATATCATTGAAGATAATACGGTGGAAGCGAACAATTATATTAGCGAAATCACAAAATTAGCTAAATCAAAGCATTTAAGTGTTTAAACTAGGAATAATTATTTATCGAAATCGTTGTTTTTTTTTATTATGTGTGTTACAAAATATTTTCGTGTGGCACATACCAATATGATTGACAGCTCAAATATTTGATTGACTGCCTCGTCGGTCTAGTGGTTCTGTCCTGTGTGAAACCAATAAATACTTTTTCTTTTTTCTTTTCTTTCTTTCTTTCTTTTCTTTCTTTCTTTTCTTTCTTTGCCTTTTGCCTAACACTTCGGGGATTACAGGCGTGATGTTTATTGATAAAAACAAAAAAATAAGGTTACAACATACATTTTACAGGAAAAGTTATACACTTAGTCCGGTCAATTTAGACAATTGATATGACAAAATGTCCCAATTAAAGCTGAAATTTCGTGAAAAGCTTGAGTTCACCATGACAAACGGAAGTTAAATAAAACTCCCTATTAATATCTAACAGCCGGACTAATTATAATCACATTTTTTCTAATCAGTAAACATCCTTGGTAGGTCCATGGAAGGTTGATACCGAGTTCTTCCTCCACACCTCGGAAGGCATGTTAAGCCGTCATCTATCCTCGAAGGACTTACATCTAGTCTGAAGTTGTGTCGTATTACTAAGTTAACGGGGTGTGGAAATCAAATAAGCAGTCGCTTTATGAAAAATATTGGTATTCAGCTGTATTTGGTACGACTGGAAGCCATTCGGCCCAGATCCCAAAGTAGTTGGGAAATTAGGCTATACCTACAGATGATGATCTCTTGTGCTCACGTAACAATAGCTTGCTCAACGAACCAACCAACCAACGTTCATAAAAAGAAACAAATAAATAACCTACAATTGATTACATACAGAATGTTAATTATGTGATTGCACTGAAACAATCAAACATAATCAGTCAAATATTAACATGATAACCTTTAAATGTTCACGCGAACATTGAGAAGGCTATAAAACAACTAAACAGTGTGTAATATCCGTTTGTATTTTGTTAACAATGAAGATTTTCTTGTGCCTGCTTTTGATTAAAATTTGTTCCTGTGCTGGCAGCGAACAACAGTCAGACAATTACTGGAGAGGAATTGCCTATGATGACGACAACTATGGTAAGAGATGGAGCCGCATTTTAAATTGTACCTCAAGATAACAGTAGCCGCACTGTGCAACACCGTACCACCAGGGCCGAGCTTGTTGACGATGATGACCTCTTTGACAGTTTCGAAAGCCAAACGAACATCACGGCTCATTGCGAAAGATTTTGATGTAAGTAAACTATATCAAATCCAAGGTAATTTAAATTTATCATGTCAACTTACCATACGTCATTTTTATAGACTGTCTCTTGTCCGTGGCATATTGTATTTAAACCAGTGCCCACATGGGCACACCGTAATAATCAGCTTTTCCATACATTATTATCAGTGATAAATTTCTATGGGGGCTCAGAATGATGTACCGAATCCATGGCAACCGTTTTTGCGTCCGTAACCCTAAACTTGACAGTAATATTTGGTAAACTTGACAGTAATATTGGGACAGTAACACACTTAAATCAAAAATCCTGTGAGCCTTATCTGGTCTGAGGGTACTCGCTTTTCAATAGAGGAACAAACAACTTAATGCCATGTTCCTCAAAATCATGCATATGCCTCGTTTCTCAGGTTATCATCAACAACGTGGACCAATCGAGCGTCCATGTTCCCTCCAAGACCTAAATTGCATCAAGCAGTACTTCGCCCACAACTCTCAATGCTCGCCAGTCCGTGGACCGGGTCCTGATGCTCAGAGGATTAAGGTCATACCAATGTCTATACCTCACGTTAACATCACCTTTGTTTTGTATGACAGTGAGGTTAAAGGATTCAACGATTTTAAGATTAACGAGTTTTAGTAAGTATTATCCTTCTTTTTGATTTGCTAGATTCTTTTAGCTTCTAAATTACCTTGGTGGGTAGCTGGTGGCAGCGTAATGAGGGTTGCCGACAATCAAGTGGAATGGCACGCGATTGGAGAGAGTTATGTCCAGCGGGTGCTTTGATTTTTTTTTAAGCCCGTTTAGTATTTTTGAAGTCCTGTTTATTACCCGACTGCGGGGAAGCCCAAAAGGAGAGCTATGTGTTTGACGTGTATTTTTCAATTTGCTAGTCCCAAAGAGAATCGTAAAATCGTTTCTTTTTTTTTGTTTTATCTTGCCTAGATATCGCGACCACATTACATTAAATATACCTTATGTTCCATGTTGCAGCGTAAATAAACAAACTGATAAACTAGTGTTAGAGTTGGAATTCCGTAAGCTATTCGTGTATGCACCTAACACAGTCATTTCATTCCACCGCAAAGGGATAGAACCCATAGTGCTGGCAGACTACGTGTTTATAGAATACAGTAAGTAGTAATTGACATAACCACTATTCTGCGTAGTTCACTATAGTTACTGCCATTAAGATGTTAATAGCGGTCATTGCCCTTTCCTTAAAATATCGTCGTACGAACCAATGAGCCATGTATTGTTTTTCATTAAAAAAATATTTTAAGATCACTATTTTATGACCATTCAAGACATAAACAGGTTTAGTTTTGGATCTCTTTAAGAATTTTAATAAATCTGGATGGGTCAATGACCGCTATTGACATCTTAACTGGCAGCAAAGAACTATAGTAGTAACCTTTAAGGAGATAAGTATCTACAGGTTGTATGGGATATCGACGCGTAACGTTAAATCCAGGGCATAGTTATTCATGAACTAACCAGTAGGTTCTTCAATCAATAAAAGTTTTTCTATACATTTGACAGAGGTATTGCACATTTGTATGAAACAGCTGATATTTTCTTTAAAGACGACGTGGTGACGGTTTTTTTTCAACGCACCAACGTGCGTTGAGGTGTCTGATACCGTGTGTATTTGTGAACATTCAATATCACACACATCACGGCTGTATCCCGGAAGGTTTAGGCAGAGGTGTACCTAATAATAGTACCTATCCTCATTTTTCGCCAGTTATGTTTAAGACCCATGGCGAGCCTATTACCATCAATCGGGCACAAATACTGACTCCATAGTTGCTACTGACAAAATCTTGATGGAAATACCCAATAATACTTTTTTTTAATTTATTTATGTACACACAGTAGATAACACAGGAAAATAACAAAATATAACATTAGAGTACAACGGTACTGCTTATTTCTCAAGAAATTTTTGCCAGCAGATCTGCAAAAGGAGAAACGAAAAAATAAATGTATACTTTAATGTGTGAGAAGCGGAAAATAATTAAAATTTCATTAATGTTTAATGTTGCCCCACACTAGGAATTTCTGTTGTATCTTGGGTGCGTTCACAAACATTTAAACTCACACACTTTGCCCGATTGTCGATTGAAATATTAAGACCATTCAATATTTATTCATATCAATTTATAATTTTTTAGAAGACCTATCAATCACCTTAGTAGCTCCTAACATCAGAGACATCAAACCATCTGAGGGAGAAGTTTACACTTACGTAAATGATATCAATCCGAGACAAGGACTGGGTCCTAACTTTACAGAAAGTAAAGGTAAATCAACATCTTTTTTTTTTTGGTTTTCTACACGTGATTTTGTGTGAGTGAATTATTGTGTAAAATTCAAATATACGGATTAAGGAGCACACTTTTGATTTTCATAATCATTATATTGTCGCTGATCGTTTACGTCACGATGGCCAATTTCAGAGGCATTTAACCATCACTGCGGGAGATATTATAGTGCACAAGACAGTGTCGGCTAGGCATAGTTGCACTCACTGTTACTCTCATTGTCCGATGAAACAGGAATCCAGTACGACCGGATAGAGATCGGACGCAGAAACAACTGTTTAACGACCTTCAGAAGCGGTGATATCTTGAAATGGAAAGGTTCTGGAGAGGCCTATATATCCAGTAGAGAACAGCTAACAGCTTATGATGATGTAGCGATGATTATCACACTTGCTTCCAGTCAGCGAATTGAGACTGCAGTTTATATAAATAAATTATTCACAAAAGCGTCACGCCTGACAACCCTCAAGGGTTAGGCAAAGATGTACCTAATAGTGCACTCACATTTCACCCGGGTGATAAGGGACGAGCATATTGCCATTAACCGAGCAAACATCCCAGACTCCATGATCACTACTGCTAAAATCCTGATGGAAAGGGCCAGGGCCTCAACTTTCGGAGTCGCGGTTACAACCACTAGATTAAATACGAGCCAGATTAATAGTACCGTGAAATAGAAATAATATTCTTTTGTTTTCCAGAACCTCAAGTACAATTTGTGACAAGACGTTTGATTGAGAGAATAGGGCTCAGTTTGCAAGAAGCATTCATAACCAAGGGGCCTATATTACTGTCCGCATTCTTGCAGAACTCAATCTGCAGTTACTAATTACGGAGAAAGAAATAATAAAATAATGTCGTCACTTTTTGATGGAATAAAGTATTCTTATTTGCATATGTCGTTTTCTTTGAAAGATTTTATCTTTTGTTGTATATTTTTTCACTATTCCCAAACCACCAGAAAAGCTCCGAGACGATGAAGTTCGACGAAGTCCCAGAAAAAACGATTAACTGTCTTGGATCCCGCAACGAAATAAATCAGAAAAGAATAGCAGAAAAGCAGGATTTATAAAAATAATTTCCACTTCCCTCCCCATCAACAGGAAACAAAACAGAACAAGGCCAATAGGCACACAGGGACGTATACAACTGGCTCAGTTACTAGCACCATAATATTAAATTATCATTAATTTGAATGGGTCCTAAGTTGTGAGCTGTTATATTTGATTCCAATGATTGGTATGACAAAAACGCTTGAACGCACGGAAATTTGTTCTAGTTTCTACAAGGTCCGTTTAGTAAATAATTCGGGATGTAACCTGTACCCTATCCAACATAATATTACTTTCCTTTTGCCAAAGACTCCCATAAAATGTTATGTGCAGTTTGTTCATATTCACAGTAAGATAAAGAAGATTGACAAATTACCTTTGTATATGGATCTAGAGTACCTATTAGTACACCCAAATTTGGCCAGTTTGTACGTCCCAATATAATAGAGGGCAGCTTTACTGCTATCAACCAGGCAAATTGCGTTTATCTACCGTTGTTTCATCATCAGTAAATTAAATAAAAGCTTGAGAAGAAAAAATATAAGTAAGCTTAAAAACTAAAACCCGACTACAAACCGCGGTCATAAAAGTAGAAAACAAGAAAATGATTCTTGTCTGATATTCATAATTATATTGAATTTGTATATTTCTATTTAAATATAAGTAAAATTATTATTGAGGACCGCCGTAGTCGCATGCCACTGATAACCTGATGCTCCTTCATGGCGTTTTCATTGATACAGAAGTCAGCTGCTGTTGTCGTTAGCAAGGTGGCATGCGACTACGACTGACCTCTATATACATACATACATACATAGACTGCCAAAATCATTACCCTTCCTTTTGGCTTCGCCGTAGTCGGGTAAAAAAGACAAAATATGCTAATCAGAAAACTATATTTCACCAAAAAGAGACGACATTATTTTATTGTTCCATGTTTAGTAACTACAGATTGAGTTCTGCAAGAACGCAGACAGTATTATAGGCCCCTCGGTCATGAAAGCTTCTTGCACACTGAGCCCTATATTCCCCGCAAGCAAACTCCTTGTCGCCAGTTGTACTTGAGGCTCTGGAAAACAAAAGAATATTATTTCACGTTCCTTCTTTCGTTTTTTCTCTTGTGCTTAAGGCTTAAAAGCACTGCCTGCTGTCAGAGTTTCAATACGGCCATGGGCCTCTGACTTGATTTACATGCCGTATAGAAATACCTCTCAGGCATGCTGATGCACGGTTTTTTCCTTGACCAGAGTACCTAAGTAATAATTATGCAATACGCACATGAATCCGAAAAATGAGAGGTGCGTGACTTGGGTTCGAACTCGGGACCTCTGGCAGTCCAATGGTCTCTTCTTCCTCGTGCACTAACCATACAAAAAAGAAAGCAAGAACCACCAACCAACCTAGTAACCTGGTGTCACAGATTTGCAACCGCCATGGGCCTTTGATTTGGCATACATTCAAATTACTTTTAATCTGATTAGAAAGTAGTTAAGTACATCGCAAATGCAATATGAGGCCCATTATTTTTTTTGGGTGGTGGAAAATTACAAATAACCCCTCCCGCTCTATATAAATAAAAATATATTAAAATAGGCTCGCCAGTTATTACATGGGACTCAAATATTACTGGTGAACTGTAGGTGTACTGTACACCTTTGCCTAATCCTTCAGGATTATTCTTCTCTGTCGTCACACTCTTGGCAGAGTGGTCGTGGTCGTCATGCTACTAGTCCAGTCAAGCTTCACAATTCAACGCCACTCCTCTCGTACTGTAGCTTGCTTCGTGCATTCGTGGAGTAGACCATTTAGTGAATTTTTGATTTGGTCGGTTCTACGCATTGGTGATCTACCGCGTGCCCTCATGCCCTCAGTTTTGGCCTGAACCACGAGTCACTCCATGGACGTGTCCTCTCGACGTGTAATATGTCCAAAGAAAGTGAGAATACGACCTTGAACGATAGAAGAAAGACGTTGTTTTATACCCAGTTCTTCGTGGATTGAGACGTTGGTTCGGAACAGTGTCCAGGCTATGCGAAGCATTCGCCTCCAACACCACATTTCTAAAGCGTCTATCTTCTTTCTCTCACTTCTTTCCTTTAGGATTACAGGTGTTATATTATATAAAAGAAAAGACGATTTACCTTTACTTTCCGTGAAGTTAGGACCAAGAGCCGCTCTGGTAACATCATTTATGTAAGAGTAGACGTAACCCTCAGATAGTCTGATGTCTCTGACGTGAGGAACTATAAGAGTGAACGATAGGTCTTCTAGAAAAGAATAAATTTAAATGTATAAAATATATTGTATGGTCTTAATTTTGACTGCTATTGGTTTGGACTTCCGGGTCGGGCAAAGTGTTATTGGGTTTTTTCATCAGGAATTGCGTAGTAGCAACCATGGGGTCTGGATTTGTACCCGGTTGACGTCAAAAGGAGCCATAAAGGCCATGGAGAGAGCTATGCTCGGAGTTTCTTTGTGCGACAAAATTCGTAATGAGGAAATTCGCCGAAGAACCAGGGTCACCGACATAGCTCTCAGAATATGCAAGTTGAAATGGCAATAGGCAGGCCACATCACTCAAAGAACCGACAATCGATGGGGAAGAAAGGTTCTCGAGTGGCGACCACGAACCGGAAGACGCAGCGTTGGTAGGCCTCCCACCAGGTGGATCGACGACATCGTGAATGTTGCGGGCAACCGGTGGATACAAACGGCAGGTTGCCGTTTGCTACGGCGTTCTATGGGGAGGCCTTTGTCCAAAAGTGGACATCTTATGGCTGATGATGATAATGATGATGATGGCAAAAGGCTCGCCATGGGACTTAAACATAACTGGCGAAGTGTGGGTATACTATTATTAGGTACACCTCAGCGTAACCCTTCAGGCAAAACAGACGTGATGTTATGTTATGTGTGAATAATCAATAGTACACAAGGTGTCAGGCACTATCCCCACTAACACCCACCAGCTGTTGCTCTTCGGCTGAAAATTTTAGACTAAATGTTTTTTTTTGTCCTCTTTATTTATCAGCATCGACTATTTCCTAGACTGGCCTGTTGGTCTAGTGGTTAGTGACCCTAACTGCTATGCCGGAGGTCGTGGGTTCGATTCCCGCCCAGGACAAATGTTTGTGTGATGAGCACGATCATTTGTTCTGTGTCTGGGTGTAATTTATCTATAATATGTATGTATTTAGAAATATATAAGTATGTTTATCAGTTGTCTAGTACCCATAACACAAGTTCTTCTTAGCTTGGGACTAGATGGCGTTGTGTGATAGTTGTGGAATATTATTATTATTATTATTATTATTTCGGACAAGTGTGCAATTACCTTGGCCAAAATGTGTGAAAAAACTTTTATTGATTTAAGATCCAACGGGTGATGACATGAATAATCATGTATTGAATGAAAAAAAAATAATACGCGTCGATATCCCTTACAACCTGTAGAGACTTTTTACATTTTAGAGCTTTTTATAGCTACTTTGCAAAGAACGTCACATCTAAAACAGTCAAACCGTTCCAGAAGTACACTGTAAAATATTAACTGTGGCGCGCCCTAGTAGGTTAATACCATAACGCCTATCTAAAAACTATTGCAAATAAACAGCTAAACTATTACAGAAAACCACATCTGAAACAGTCAACCATTTTAAAGATTAATGAGAACATTATAGTGTAAATTTACAAGCGAGAAATGATTACTGTAGCGCTCCCTATCGGAAAAATACCATGTAAAATTACAACTTTATTACAGAAAACCGCTTTTAAATCCGTCAAATCATTTTTGAGATAAATGAAAAGTTTTTTTGGCGCAGAAACAAACTCATATACCTTCTCCGTTCAGTCGTGAGTAAAAAAACGGTTATGTCAATAATTATTACTTACTGTATTCTATAAACGCGTAGTCTGCTATCACTATAGGTTCTTTTCCTTTGAGGTGGAATGTAATGACGGTGTTAGGTGCATACACAGATAGCTTACGGAATTCCACTTCTAACACCAGTTTATCAGTATGTTTGTTAATGCTGAAAATTAATGTGTATTCAAGGTATAATGACATAAGCTAGAACAATAAGACTCTCGTATCTAGTATGATCATACAAGGAGGTTTCCTGGATTTTACATTGGAGTCGTGAAGTAAGAATTTGCAGGACTACGAAAAGATCAAAGAGATTTTCGTAAAGTTCTTGCTATAATACTACTAGAGATGTCTTTGTCCAGCGGACATCTTCTGGCTGATGATGAATATGACGGGTCTGAAGGTTGTAGGTTGTTGATTACGATGATGATCATCGTAATCAACAACTTTCAGTATTCCTCTGCTGGACATAACTCTTTCCATTCCACTTAACTTTCGGTAACCCTCGTCCAGCTGCCATCAGTCACTCACAAGGGCTGTAACCAGGTAATTACAAAATAATCTAAATACTTACTAAAACTCGTTAATCTTAAAATCGTTGAACCCTTGAACCTCACTGTCATACAATGCGAAGGTGACGTTAATATTAGGCACCGAAAAGGGTATGTACTTAATCCTCTGCACGTTTGGACCCGGTCCACGAACTGGCGAGCATGGAGAGTTGTGGGCAAAGTACTGTTTGATGCAGTTCAGGTCTTGGAAGAAACATGGACGTTCAATTGGTCCACGTTGTTTATAACCTAGGAAACGAGGATATATTAATTAAGGGCATAAAGTTGATTGTACACTATTGAGAAGTAAATATCCTCGGACCAGGTACGGCTCGGTTATCCCTCTCCACACTTGCCTCTGAGACCATAGGAACTAGAGCGCTTTCCACGATCCCTAGTAAATGCGGCGCCCGCGTCTGCGGGACTTCAGAAGTCCCCAGAGGAAGTGAAGTGTAAAACTCCCTCCACGATGTCCGAATGGCAATATACCAAGGCCAAGAGTGAGACTAAACAAACGAACTATGGTTTGTTGAGATGAGATTTACATTGCCAAACGATTAAAACTTGAATTTATAAAGGATTTTGCGTGTATACCAAATTGCTTGTTTGACTGTACAATTTTGGAATGCGGTGCGAACTCTTACCATAGTTTTTGTCAAAATAAGTAATTCCTCCCCAGTAATCGTTTGACTGTTGTTCGCTACCAGCACACGAACAAATTTTAATCAAAAGCAGGCACACAAAGATCTTCATTTTTAACAAATACAAACAGATGTTAGTATTATTTAGTGGTTTTATAGCCTTTTCAATGTTCGCGTGAACATTTGAAGGTTATCATGTAAATATTTGACTGATTATTTTGATTGTTTCGATAGTGCAATCACGTAATTAACTTTAAATTTTGTATTTAAATCAATCGTATGTTCTACTTGTTCCTTTCATGGACGTTGGTTGGTTCGTTGAGCAAGCTTTTGTTACGGGAGTATATGAGTTCATCATCTGCCTAACTTGATCGTTGAATGTGAAATGGTACAATATAAAGATAGTTAGACTGTCTTGAGACTGATTTGTCCTCGTACTAGTATAAAACTGTATCACGATCGGAAAATCTTTCTCGATCCTAGAACAAACAGACTCTCAACAATTTTCCAGTTCCAAGTCACATAGCAGCAGTTTCATTACATACTGTGTAGGCTATAATTATAAAACTTAGTACAGACAATTATATTATTACAAATGATTGGAATTTTCTATGTTTGAGTATTTTGTTTTTTTTTTTTTTTACTACTTTGCCCCACTCTAGGAATTTCTCCTGTATCGTGGGTGCGTTCACAAACATTTAAACTCACATACACAAATACCCAGACCCGAAACAACTATCTGTAGGTCATACAAATATTTGTTCCGTGCGGGGATCGAACCCGCGACACGCAGCGCAGCAGTCCATTGCTTGAGCCACTGCACCAACCGTGCCGTCGTTTTGGTACTTGTATGTATAAATTTGTATACTAGTTTATTTATTTATTTATTTATTTATTAAACTTTATGCACAAGCAAAAAACTGTACAAAGGCGGACCTAATGCCTTGGGCATTTTCTACCGGTCTACCTTAGTACTACTACTACTAGTTCTGTATGTGTACAGTTTAGTGTGCTCTGTTATTTAGGTGTCTTGTTAAAATATCGTTTTATAGTAGATTTTCACTTTTGTTGTAGTCTAGTGCTTTCAAATATTTTATTATAACTTTTTTAAATATATATTAAAACAGCGTAAGACCTATTACATTGCCTTGAGCCACTCCAAAAGCGACGTTTTCCTCACGGCTTATACTGTTATTAATGTTTATAACTTGTCTCTAGTTTGTCAAGTAATCTTGGAAAAGTTGGAGAGGTATTCCTGGAGTTCCTAAGGTATCGAGTTTGTTCAGAAGGAGGGGTATGGAAACGGTGTCAAAGGCCTTTGCTAGGTCTATTTAAAAAAATTAAAAGTAGAGAGATTGGTCTGTAATTCGATAGGTACGAGTCAAAGTTTTGTCTGTATTACATGAGACTTAAACAAACTCGCCGAACGTGGGTGTTGAACTAATGGGTACCTGCCTTGCCCGTCGAGATTGACAGGCGTGATGTTATGTCTAAATATCTATATCTATAGATACAACAGTAGATACAAATTTTCAAGGTAAAAGACAAAATAAACCAATCAGAATATTTTATTTTATCATAAAATACAACATTTTTTTTTTCTTCTGTGTTTAGTAACTGCAAATTGAGTTCTGCAAGAATGTGGAGAATAATATAGGGCCCTCGGTAATAAAGGTTTCTTGCACACTGAGTCCTAGTCTCTCAATCAAACGCGTTAATGCCAGTTGTACTTGAGGGTCTGCAAAACAAAAGGATATTATTTCACCTTTCTTCTTCCTATCTTTGCGTACCTGGTGTCCGGCCTTTGGACTCGGCTTACTTTCAGCAGTCGCGATGTACCAAACCACCTAGTCATAGAAGGCGGTTAAAGGTGGTGGTACTGGTTTCGATTCCCAGGTCTGATAAATTGTTATTGTGGTTTCCACCAGGATTCTCTCAGTAACAGCTACCAACTCTGACTTTAACCCAGTTTATTGCATTAGGCTCACTCACTATTTCATGGGACTTAAACATAACTGGGTACATCATCATCATCATTAGGTACATCTTTGCCTAATCCTTCAAGATTTCAGCTGCAATGTTATGTTATGTAAGGGAAAAGACGACTTACCTTTACTTTCTGTGTAGTTAGGACCAAGGCCTACCCTGGAAACAACATTTATGTAGGAATAAACGTGACCCTCAGATAGCTTGATGTCTCTGATGTTAGGAGCTATTAGGGTGAGCGATAGATCTTCTAGAAAATAATAAATTGAAATGAATGAGTTTTGTGTGATTATAATATACATATTGGCAGCAAACTCTACGCACTGCCTGTTGCCTGGACTTTAACAAAAATTGTAGATTAAAAATGTTCTTTAGAAAACATCAGCTTTTCATACAAATGCACAATAACCTCTGCCAAAATTTGGAGAAAAGCTTTTGTTTATTAAATCACCAACTGGTAATGACTGTCATGATTAACCATGTATTCAATTTATGGTTACGCATCGATATCCTGTACAACCTGTAGATACTAAACTCGTAATGACAGTTTTTAGAAACTACAACTACGCCAAAACCACCGGCTATGACAATATTACTTACTGTATTCTATAAACGCGTAGTCTGACAGCTCTATAGGTTCCCTCCCTTTGCGGTGGAATGTAATGACGGAGTAATCTGCATATACGAAAAGTTTGCGAAATTCCACTTCTAACACAAGTTTATCTGTATGTTTGTTTATGCTGAAACGAATCAAAACGATGAAGATGAAAATATATTCAAGGTAAAACGAAATTAGCTACCAAATTCAGGTAAGAACGATTTTATTATTCTCTTGGGTGTAGCGGGGGTTTGCATTAAAGTCATAGATTAAGAATTTTGTTTTGTAAAGATTAAAACACTGGCCACCAGTAAGGGTGTGCAAGCACAGAATAGCCTTGAGTAGTTCTCTGATGAACAGAGGCCTCACCAATTGCACGTCAATACACTCTATTTTCAGGTACCCTCATCCAGCTGTTACCAGCCACCCACCAAGGAAAAAATAATCTGAATACTTACTAAAACTCGTTAATCTTAAAATCGCTGAACCCTTTAACCTCACAATCATACAATACTATGGTCATGTTAACATGAGGCACAGACGTTGGTTTGACCTTAATCCTCTGAGCATCTGGACCTGGTCCACGTACTGGTGAGCATCGAGAGTTGTGGGCAAAGTACTGCTTGATGCAGTTCAAGTCTTGGAGGGAACAGGGACGTTCAATTGGTCCACGTTGCTGATAGCCTAGTAAACGAGGCATATGTATGAATTTGAGGAACAGGGCATAAGGTTGTTCATCTTCTTTTGCAAAGTTAGTATCATCGGGTCAGATAGGGCTCACAGAAGTTGTGCTTGGTGGGTTACTATGGTTATTGTCTCTGTAAATGTGAACTGTGCGGATAACTCTGATATTGCAATGAATGGTGGTATAGATATCACCAGTGAAATATTTGTTTACAGCTGCATCTAAGGTTTCGGTTAGGCTGGAAGCCCATTGATAGTTGACTGGTGACTGTAAAATTGGTAAATGTCATACAGATAGATGGTACAGTTGGTGCCATTTGCTTATCTAGCCTTTAAAGTACTCACTTCCAGGTTATAGGCCTAATCAGTCTGGGATGGTTGAAATATGGGAACTGGTTTAAAGTCAATGTACCACGGCCTAATAGAGAGGCCAAACAAATGAAACAGGGTCGGTTGAGATGATATTTAAATTGCCTTGGACTTTATAAATAGATGATCTTACGAGTTTAGGCGTCGCATCGTGCGACATCTTGTGGTACTATTTTGAACTCTTACCATAGTTTTTGTCATCATTAGTAATTCCTCTCCAGTAATCGTTTGACTCTTGTTCGCTGCCAGCACACGAACAAATTTTAATCAAAAGCAGGCACACGAAGATCTTCATATTTAACAAATACAAACGGATGTTAGTATTATTTAGTGGTTTTATAGCCTTTTTAATGTTTGCGTGAACATTTAAAGGTTATCATGTAAATATTTGACTGATTATTTTAATTGTTTCAGTGCAATCACGTTATTTACTTTAAATTTTGTGTCAATCAATCAATCGTATGTTATACTTGTTTCTTTTATGAACATTGGTTGGTTTTTTTTTTTGATTTGTTGATCGAGTTTATGTTCATAATTTGCCAAGCCTTTTCCCAAATTCTCTGGGTTCGACCAAGTATCACTAAGTGAAGTAGACCATCATCTGCCAAGACTTTTCATTCTAACTGATTTCCAAAAAGCAGGAGGTTCTCTATTTGTGTGTATGTATATTTTTATCTATGTTCACCGATTTCTCCGTCATGAAGTCCTACCGGTTTAAAGTGTTTACTTCTTAGGGGGTTCCATTAATATTGAAAATGCTCGACAAGTTTTTGAAAAATCAATGAAAAACAAAAAAAAATAGGGAAAACCACATGTATTAGTGTCTATGGAAAATAAATGCAAAGGAAATATTTCTATTTGATATTACAACTTGAAGTAATAAAATTAAATATGTAAAAATAAAACCGACTTCAAAAACAAAAAAAAAAGTGAAAAAAACTCTTAGAAAAATAAAGAAATAGAAAACTTGAGAAGAAAAATCTGCTTCTGAAGTCGGTGGTGAAATCAAACAAACAAAAGTCATCTTTTGTTTATTTTTCACTTTTTTGTGTTTGGAGTCGGTTTTTTTTTGGTGTGGTCGGTGTATTTTACGTGAGACTGGTTGTCAGAATTGCGGGTCGTCATCATCATCTTCCTGCCCTAATTCCATTCTATTTGGGGTCAGCGCAACTCGTTTTCTTTATCCATTCTTTCCTGTTAGACGTCACGGTGGCATTGGAAATTAGAATTAGAATTTTGGGTCACTGATTACTTATAAAAAACCGGCAAAGACTTACAAATATCAGCCGGGACCAACGATTTAACGTGCTAAGTATAGAGAAAACTCGGTGTGTATTGGATCACTCATCCACGGACTGACCTTGTCTAACGTAGCTTTACCTTGACTCCGTGATTAATCTAGCAATAAATCTAGGCTAGTTATTTTGTTAATCAACCATTCATGTTCAGTTACATTGTACGCAAATTAGTTCTTATTCTTGTTATTAATTAGGCTGGAATTTGAATAATTGCTTTATTATTGCAATTATTCAAATTCAAACCTTATCATGTTACTTGTCTTTGTTTGATAACTTCAGTTCATTTATATTATTTATGGCTTCCTTTAAAAATCATGCGATCTATGATTTATTGAGTACGTGGCTTTAAATTGATTTATTATTCATGCATTATCTGGTTCTTAGTGCAGCCCTCATACAATTAACAAAGTATTTTACTACTAATTATTAAAAGTGTGGTTTAAAAAAAGAAGTACAGTGCAGTGCAGTATACAAAGAAATCGGTTAAAAATGAAGACTTACTTTTGTGTTATTCTCTTGTTCAATTTTTATAGCTTTGCTGATCCAAGTGATGGGTCTCGGGATTTTCGGCGTGATGACGATGTTGCATATCAAAAAGATGGTAAGTTACTTTTTCTATAGTTAGTGCACATTTCCGGCTGACAGCATTGAAGAGCAGTTTTTGGTGCCCTCTCATAGTTGCTTGTAAGTTTATTTAATAATGCTTAAGTTAGTTTACTCTTCAATTCATATATTTTACAGATAAGTTCGAAGACAAAGAGCAAAATAAAGACTATATCATCAGACCATGCTCTTTCAAGGATATAAACTGCATCAGAGGATACTTCGCACACTACTTCCAATGTTTGGTAGCTGAAGGACCCGTGCCAGATCCTTATGTACTTCATGTACTACCTAATATACATATTCCTCATGCAAATCTGACGTATGAACTGATCAAACCGCAAATTAAAGGCCTTAACAAATGGAAAATAGAAGAGTTTTAGTAAGTATATCAGATTTTATTCATTATTTCAGTCCAAAGACATCCACAGCTGGTCCCGTGTGTCTCGCATCCAGCTTATCTCCGCAACCTTTACCAAGTCATCGATCCACCTAGGGAAGTCTTCCAACGCAGCTCCTTTCAGTTTACAGTTTCCACTCCAGAACTTATCGGCCCTATCGGTCATCTGTTCTGCGAGCAATGTGCCCTAATCACTGCCACTTAAGTTAGGCAACACCTAAGCCTTTTTTTTTTTTTATTTAGTGGGTGTAAAATCATCGAATAACCCCTCCCGCTCTTGGGCAGAGCGAAAGGGAGTGTCAGACTTCTACTGACTAAAAACCACCCATGTTCCTTCTTCGCCCTCTATGTCGAGGCCGCGATAACCAGAGGACTACCCGCAGCCCCGACAGGCGTCGGCCCTTTCGGGCCCCTCCCATGTTGCTGACATCTCTTTAAGGCGCGCGTGGAACACGAACGCGCCGTCGACACGGCCTGTTTTCGTCGTGAGACGGACGGACGGCGAGTTAGCCCATCACTCACCGTCCACAGGCCCGCGTCTACGGTGGCCGGAGGTCATCGCGGGACCCCCGACGCCCGGAGCGCCTCCCGCGGCGGCTGGGACGAGAGGTTCTCTCCCTCTCGCGTTCCGCCACCTCCTTCGCCAGCATCACTGCTTCGCAGAAGGAGGCGACGGCGTCC
Organism: Diarsia rubi; assembly: GCA_932274075.1. Classification (NCBI taxonomy): domain Eukaryota; kingdom Metazoa; phylum Arthropoda; class Insecta; order Lepidoptera; family Noctuidae; genus Diarsia; species Diarsia rubi. The sequence continues at coordinate 14,996,891 of OW026413.1, forward strand.
CATTCCTCCTCGCCCCGGACCATGGCTGGCACCAGCAGGGCTAACATGCGCATGTCGACATATCTCATAAACGAGATGACAAATTTTGTCGATCTCGATTCGTTTGTCACTTTTCCTAACATGCGCACCATGCTCGAGAAGATATCTCGTCGTGACTTCGCCATCTCGACGCGAGATAATCGATGTTACCATTTCATGAAAACATACCATAGTCTAGTTAAGTAACGCTGGTTTCATTCGGTCAATATTGGTGGAAATTGCGTGAACGCTGCCGTATTTGTGAACGCGACCTTAAAATTGTCTCTTTGACATTTTGTCAATCCAAAATTTGCTCTGATTGTGGTTCGTTACATATTTTCAATACAATTTGAAAAATTGTTGGATTGTAGGCTAGAAAGATGATGGCTTTGGCTTCAAAGAGATTGTAAGTATTAGATCAAAATCCCGTCACAGCTGGCGGAGATGCTTATTGCTTATTAGTTTATTAGCAACTCTTTAATCAATGTTCTTTAATTACTTCCAAAACAAACCGTGTGAAGAATGCATTTTTCTACGAGTTTTAAGATATGTAATCATAATATTACGTTACATTATCTATCTCGATGAAATGTACTAACTGTAATGTACAAAATAAACACACTATGCCATACGTAAATCAATAACTATTGAATGTTCACTATTCAGCAAGTACCAACTGCCATTGCTGTGAAATATTATTTGTAATACCAACGAAAGTTTACTTGTTTTATTTATTTTATTTTATTTACTTTTACTTTACTTTACTTTTCTCTTACTTTACTTTACTTTTACTTTACTTTACTACCAGAATCATCTTCCTCTGTATTTTTCTTGCTTCCCTTTCCTCATACACAGTTAATAGATAATTATAGTACGGCACCGCCATTATACTTAAATTGTTTCATAAATTTTACAGAACACTGTTACCCCTTTTTCAGTTTTTTCTCAGTTATTCGCGGTTTCTCGTCTACGAAAACCATCGACGAGAAACTTGTCATAGGAAAACGTCAAAATTCGACTAAATATAGCGCGCATGTTAGAGCCTGACGACAAAAACAGGTTTGGCAGAACGACATGAGTTCTTTAGCAGAACGACATGAGATTTAAGTGGCGCCGTGTTAGCTCCCATCGACAAACAGACATATGTCGTCTCAGCACGAGATAATGCGTCGACAAAATGTTGTCGACTTGCGCATGTTAGCCCTGCAGGGCCGGGCGCGAGAGGTCGCCGCCGCCGATCGCCGCTACGAGAACACGGCGGGGCTCCGCCCAAGCGGGGCACACCTCCACTGTGTGCTCCACCGTGTCCTCCGGCCGATCCTCACAATGGTGGCATCCGGGCGTTTCCTCCCGCCTGATTCGGTGCAGGTACCTCCCGAAACAACCGTGTCCGGTGAGGACCTGCGTCAGACGGAAGGTGAGGGCGCCGTGGCGCCTCTCAAGCCACTCCTCAAAGAGGGGACTTACCGCCACTATCGTGGCGTGCCCTGCACGGGGTTGCGACAGTCGCTGTCTCCATGTCGCCATGAGATCGCACCGGAGGTCCCCCCGACGACTGACCCCCCGACGCAGCGCCTCCGCGCGCCATTGATGCAGGCGCGCGAGGACTATCGCCTCCAGATCCCACGGCGGCAATCCGGCAAGGAGGTACGCCGCTTCGCGGGAGATCGTGCGGTACCCCCGTACCGTCCTTACGGCCATGACCTTTTGGGGCACGTTCAGGTAGTGGGCGGCCCGCTTCCTCAAAGCAGGCGCCCACACCGGCGCCCCGTAAAGGGCCATGGACCGCACGATCCCCGCGTAGAGCCTCCGGCTGGAGGCGTTTGGCCCCCCCAGATTGGGCAAGAGCCACCTAAAGGCACAACACCTAAGCCTTGGTTTTCTTGCAGATATCGTAATTCTTGATTCTAGTTATTAACAGAAAGCTTATGCTCTGGTCAAACCAAAGGGATCCTCGGGCAAAATACAGCAGCACAAAATTCGCACACATTGAATGTGTGAACTAATTTGTATGAAGGTGTTAAATCTGGCGCGAATAGTCGCGTGAATTCCTGATCATTAAAACAATAGAAGCGCAGTCATATTTCGCATCCCGCGTGTAATTTGCGTCAGTGTAGTCAAAGCATTCAGAACGCATTTTGGTGATAATAGCGAACCAAAGACAAAAGCTATGGGTTGTGTGAAATAAGATTATAACAACGAAGAAAAAACTTAATACGGAGATCACGACACATAAATATTTGAGAGAAAAATAGATTACTGCATAGTGCATAGACCTCTAATCAACTCTACTGGACTATGACCACCAAAGGTTGCAAAATTCAACATTGCAAATTCTAGAGACTAAAGAGTTTGGTAAAGTTTTCTTAAAACTAAATTGATTTTGTGAGACGATCAGCAGGGCTATTGCGTATCTTTTAAATGACAGTGGCTACCCTATAGTGCCTATCAGTTACTGTCAATTGTTTCTATTTTGTACTAAACCATAACCAATATGACAGTTAATCCATAGACAATATGATAGCCACTGTCATTTAAAAGATATGCATTAACCCTGCTGGACGCGCACCACGAGGGTTGGTTTGAAGTGACTCAGGGAAAGAGCGCTTGGAAGGATTTGGACTCCTCCAAATCCTTTGCCTTTTGCCCAGCAGTGGGACAGTACAGAAAAAGATTTTTGTTTCAGCATAAACAAGGCTACAGATAATTTAGTGCTGGAAGTCGTCTTTGACAAGATAGTGGTGAATTGTCCACAAGCCGTATTAAAATATCATCGCAAGGGGAAAGAACCAATTGTAGTCGCAGACTTTTCCGTCATTGAATATGGTAACAAAAACATATTTTAAGAACTCGGTCTAAGGTCCGAACTCCACCAAAGTGGAAACAAGCGTAGCGGAGCGGAGACGTGCTGAAATCAACCAATCACGTTAGTTAAAATTTACATCTGGTATTTTACCCTTCCTGTGATTGGTCGAATTTGGCACATCTCCATTCTGCTCTGTTCATGTCCGCTTTGGTGAAGTCCGGATCTAAGTCAAGTATAAGCTGCGTAAATTGCACAGATTTTTTTACTTTAAGGTGTCTGTCCCGTACACTGTATAATTTTTCTCATGATTATTCATCATAGGCGTATTATAAATGTCATCATTCTCCTGCCCTAATTCCAATTTGGGGTCGGCGCAACATGTCTTCTTCATCCATACTTCCCTATTTCTCGTCATGTCAGAAGTCACCTCCTTTCTAGCCATATCATCCTTCACACAGTCCAAACATCGTCTCACTGGTCTTCCTCTACTCTTATTGCTTTTGTGTTATGAATGCATCAGCCAAAAATAAACCATACATTCTAACACCCTTTATCAGCGGGTATGATACGCTGCTGATTCGTTCTGGTTATCACAATATTTCCGTGTCTAACAAGCAACGTCATGCAAGGTCAATGTATGGTATGGTACAGTAGGCAGTCACTTTATGTTGACAGACCGACTAATGAGATTTTTTAAGTTGAAATAATTGTATTTCTTGCAGATGATGTATCCTTCACTTTGACAATCCCTCATGTTAAAGACTTGCAGTTATCTAGAGGTCACGTGTACACTTATATTAATGACCCTTATCCTAAATACACACTTGGACCTGCCACGTATAGCAGTAAAGGTAAGACAAGAAGAAAAGTTACCAGGAAAAAAATGTTTTATTGAACACTAGCTGACCCACGCAACTTCGTCTGCGTCATAATAATACATATATAACTTACAACCTTCCTCAATAGATCGACTATTCATAGTAATATTTTTTCAATTAAGTAGTTTTCTAATGCTGAAAGAATTTTCAAAGTCGTCTGAGTAATTTTTGAGTTAAATCGTCACAAACAAAAATCTAATCTTTCCTTTCTTTAATTTAAGATAGAACCTTAGATTTTACATTATTAAAGTGAAAATTTCTATAAGTACCTACCTATCTCTTACTGTTAAATATACATCATCATCATCATCATCAGCCTATATTGTTCTCACTGCAGGGACTCAGGCCTCCTCTCTAGGAGTGGGATGGGCTATAATCCACCACGCGGGCCCAGTGCGGATTGGTAGATGTCACATATCTTCGATTTTTTTGTTCTAAGATATGCCGGTTTTCTTACTATGTTTTCCTTCGCCGTTTTGAGAACAGTGGTAATGAAATAAATTACAAAATGTTCTGCGCCTGCCTGGGTTCGAACCCACCACCAACTGTTCGTAAGTCGGGACCGCCACCACTGGGCCACCACTACTATACAAAAACACCTTGTACACACACATCAAAAGTGTCTAGGGATCAACATATACACACATCAAAAGTGTCTAGGGATCAAGCATTTTTATGCGGATTTCTTGAGATTGAGATGTGGCTTTGTAATAAATTTATGATTTTATAAATTTATATGGATCCTTTTTGGTGCATTTCATAATTTGAATCAGGAACTGTGAATCAAATTCGAGTAAAAGATGAAAATCAGCTGTCAATATTTTCCCTATAAAAACATACAACGCATTGAAGACATTATTAGTGCTACTGTTTCCCTACTACTGATTAAAACCAACGTTATTATGGAGCGGCGACGTCATTTAAGCAGGGAAGAAATGCTCAGAGCCGTGGGAATGATAGATGCTGGTTTCCGGCAACGTACTGTGGCTTTAGCTCTGAATACAAGTCAGAGTGTTATCAGTCGACTTTGGACACGTTACCGAAGCACTGGTACCGTGGCTGAGCGCCATGGAGGACGGTATCGCTGCACCACACGGAGACAAGACCGATACATTCAAATCTTAACTCGAAGAGCTCCAACAATAACCGCCATGATGTTAGCCGTGAGGCTTCATCACTCTTCAGGGAACTTAATTAGCGACCAAACAGTCAGAAACCTCTTGCATGAAGTGAACCTTCATTCCCGAAGACCGCTACGGGTACCACCTATAGCAATGCACAATCGTAGGATTCGATATCAATGGGCTCTTGAACACAGAAATTGGGCAGAAGAACAATGGCGTTTCGTGTGCTTTTCTGATGAGTCTCGTTTTGGTATGAGACCGGATACAAGACGTATACGACACTGGAGAACCCCTGGACGCCAACAGCGATTAAAATCCTGCCAGGAAGTCCATCCTTATAGTGGTGGAACCATCATGGTATGGGCGGGTATTTGGATCGGCGGAAGAACTGAGTTGATTTGGATCAGAGGCAACCTCAACGCTCAAATTTATGCTGAGACGATTGTATCAGACGTCATCGTTCCTCTACAAGTGCAAATCGGTCCCTTATTTCAGTTAATGCATGATAATGCACGACCGCACACCGCAAGAGTTGTAAGACAGACTCTCGCCGCAGCTAACATCAATGTCCTGCCCTGGCCTGCTCAGTCGCCAGACTTGAACCCGATTGAGCATGCATGGGATATGCTACAGAGAAGAGCTCTGCCGAATATGGAGGGTATCCAGTCGCAAGAAGACCTTTTTTTGTTGTTGCAACGAACATGGGCGGCCATTCCACAGCGTGATTTGGATGAACTCATTTTGAGTATGCCAAACCGATGTTCTTGTGTTGTTAGTGTTCGCGGTAGAAACACGGATTATTAATTGTTTAAGTTACCCAATAAAATTTTAAAGAAAACTGTTATTTCAGTCTTTTTTTCGAACTTTAATGTTAGTGGTTTAAATGTCAAAAATCCCTTTATTAGGAAAATGGCAAATTTCTTTATTAATGCAAAGGTGACTTGGTTTATCTATTCTATCTAGAAAAGTTATTGCAAAAATATATGTTGATCCCTAGACACTTTTGATGTGTGTATTTTTGCAATAACTTTTCTCCTGATTGATATTAATTAAAATTTTCTTTAAGGATTCATCAAATAAAGTGTTTTCGTTTGTCACAGTAACGATAAACCAAGTCTAAAAATTAATAAAGAAATTTGCCATTTTCCTAATAAAGGGATTTTTGACATTTGAACCACTAACATTAAAGTTCGAAAAAAAGACTGAAATAACAGTTTTCTTTAAAATTTTATTGGGTAACTTAAACAATTAATAATCCGTGTTTCTACCGCGAACACTAACAACACAAGAACATCGGTTTGGCATACTCAAAATGAGTTCATCCAAATCACGCTGTGGAATGGCCGCCCATGTTCGTTGCAACAACAAAAAATGGTCTTCTTGCGACTGGATACCCTCCATATTCGGCAGAGCTCTTCTCTGTAGCATATCCCATGCATGCTCAATCGGGTTCAAGTCTGGCGACTGAGCAGGACAGGGCAGGACATTGATGTTAGCTGCGGCGAGAGTCTGTCTTACAACTCTTGCGGTGTGCGGTCGTGCATTATCATGCATTAACTGAAATAAGGGACCGATTTGCACTTGTAGAGGAACGATGACGTCTGATACAATCGTCTCAGCATAAATTTGAGCGTTGAGGTTGCCTCTGATCCAAATCAACTCAGTTCCAAGATGGGGGGCATCCAACGTTGTGCTTGCCAAAACACAGTCAACACTCCAGGACTCGTTTCCTTCTTTAATATTTTTTAATGGAAGTGGCCTATACACTAAGTTGCACCTCTTGAAGGAAGCTTTAAGAGACCTGTCCAAAACCACTACCAACGCCAAAGATGTTTCGATTTAGCTGAGATCAGGCCGAAACAAACTAAATTTAATAAAATAACTACATGAGATGGAAAACATCGACACAACCAAAAAATTCAAAGACATGTGACATCTGGCAACCGCACTGTGGTGGATTAAAGCCCATACCTCTCCTAGAGAGGAGGCCTGAGTCCCGGCAGTGCCATTATAGGCTGATGATGAACTACTTATGGGATTCATACTCGTAGTCAGTGACACAAAGAAGAAGACTATTTTTATTTATTTTTCAGACCCTGGTTTCCTAAGAGCTGTAGCTGAACTAGAGCACAAGGTCCCTTTATCCCTTCAGGAGGCTTTTGTGGCTCAAGGGCCTGTGTTCTTCGGCGCGTTCTTCAGAAGCAGCATTTGCGTTTTTAACTACTAGCGTTACAAATTAAGTTTGGTGGTTTGGTTTGGTTTTGAAGTTTAACTTATAGTATTCTTTTATTGTTCACATAATTGGCATAAGTAATTGCGATACTACATCTACGGTAGGTAAAAGTATTTTTAAAACAAGCATCCCAAATCTTTTCTTCATACAGTATGTTAACTAACAGAGGGCGTTCCCGTTAACCCGCAATAGTATAGCATCCATACATGCTAAAAACAAAATTACCAACCTGGAAACCCCTTGGTTACGGAGATATTGGGGGTCAAAGTTCCAAATTTTTCACAGCTGTTTTTGTAAATTCTAGTTTTTCAGGCTATAACGTTACTTAAATTACCTCCATGACCCATTAATTATTTAAAGCATCCACTAGCACAGTGTTTTAAGAGTGGTACTTTGAGTTTTACCGTAAAATGTGATTTTTGACACCAAAAAAAAAAGTTGTTTCCCAGCAAAAAAATTTGAGTAGGGGTACTTAGTTTGATGTACAGAATGCTTGGTTGACGGGAACGCCCTCTGTTAGTTAACATACTGTATTTTAAATATCTAGGTTAAGGTTACTCATTTTTATAAAACAGACACGAATACAGAATTTTGTATACTTTGGTAATAAATAAATCAATTACCTTTTAAGTTCTATGTTTTATTTTTTGTGTGTGTATCCCATATTATTAAATTGTATTAAGTCGTTTGATGTATTATACAAATTCATCATCTGCTTAGCCTTTTCCCAACTATGTTGGTGTCGGCTTCCGGTCTAACCGGATGCAGCTGAATACCAGTATTTTACATAGAACGACTGCCTATCTGGTCTCCATAACTGTGTAATACGGTAAACCTTGATAACACTGGTGGTCAGACTTCCAGAATACTGCATGACTACCTGTAACGACTGCTGAGATACAAATGGCAGCCGGGATCAACGGCTTTTTAGTTTTAGTTTACCTGGGCTTTTATCCGCACTTAGCTTCTTGATTGGGCCATTGTGCGTGATGTTCAAAGAATACCTACTCCAACCAACATAGGTCGCCCCAGGATTGTAGCAGCCTTCCCAGACTGCTGCAGGCTTTTGGGAGAGTTAATGGGGATCGTAGAGTTTGTGCCCGGTGATCTGCCACGCTCCTGCACTCTAGGAGTACGTGCCGTGGGGTTTGTTCCACCTTCATGCATCCTCTGCACAGTGGGCTATCTGTTATACCTATGCTAGATGTTTAGAGTTTTGTAGTTGTTTTTTGTGACTAAAGAATTTTGCTTATGAGGACCCTGTTTAGCTAAAGGAATCGCCTTCTTCAGAGGAGGCTTCCTCTGATGTTACAGTACAGACTACAGTGTCATGAGGTTAATGTAATTGGTCACACAGTTGTAAAAGGGTGATGCCAGCTGACCGCCAAGGTCGGTCCTAGAAAGAAGTGACGAGGTGATTGCGAGACGCGCAACATGATGGCTGGTTTGAGGTGGCGCTGCAAGAGATTTCCTACCGGAAGGTTATGGCCTTTCCCAAGCAGTGTGACATTGAAGGGGTTTGTCTCCACCGATCGCGGTATTATAAATAATTAGCCACGGATCACGGCGAGTTGTATCCACTGATACCGTGATCCGCTTCAATGAATTAGTTCGTAAGACATGTTGCCTCTTCATTTGTATGCCCATTTATTACGAAACAGCCATAAATCATACTCAACACGTAAATAACTAATCATTCTAGAAGCAAATAGAGCTATATTATAGCTTAACGATCTCCTTACGTTTACCCTTTTAAATAAATTATCATAATGTTTGATTTCCTTTAGATATCACGCAATCATTGATGAATTTATTATGTTTGGTACAGAAACTATTCAATCACTGATACACACTGAAGTTTTAAAATGAAGACAGTATTTTGTTTGATTTTTTTGTTTAATATTTGCTACTCTTTTGAAGATAGTTATGACCCCAAGAATTATTGGAAAGGTTACCAAGATGAAGTTTACCGCGCTAGTGTCAAAAAACTTTATGGTAAGCAGGCATTGATATTTAATTTGTAAAGTAGATGTTGCTCGCGACCATGTCCGCGTAGAAATTTTTTTTAGACGTTGCGTCGCCTTGTAATATGAAATTCTGCTGGGTGCGTTTACCAACATTTTAAACCCACATACACAAACAGCCAGACCCGGAACAACTATCTGTAGCTAGTAACTTTCCCATTTAAATAGAATTTTGTAAACATGTAAATATTAAATTGACATCAAGCCTGTGAAGCCCCCAAAGGGTAAGGCAGACGAGTAGGTACCTAATAGAACACCCATATTTTGGTAGTCATGTTTAGTGCCATGCAATGGGGGCGAACCTATTGCAAGCAACCGGAAACAAATCCAGAATCCGTGGCTGTTACTGAGATATTTCTTACTAGCGGTCGTCACGCGGTTTCACCCGCGTAGTCCCGTTCCCGTGGGAATACAGGGATAAAAAGTAGCCTATGTCACCCGGGGATAGTGTAGCTTCCCAACGATGTCAGTGGCTATCATAGTGTCCATAAATTAACTGTCAAATGGTTCCATTTTGTACTAAACCATAACCAATTTGACAGTTGATCGATAGACACTATGAAAGCCACTGACATTTAGAAGATACGCAATAGCGGAGCGCGGCGGAGCGGCAAGGAGTGTCAGACTTCTACGATACGCAATAGCGGAGCGCGGCGGAGCGGCAGGGAGTGTCAGACTTCTACTGACAAAAAACCACCCATGTTCGAGACCCTGGTATCTCTTTCGAACAACCCGCAGACCCTCGACATCATCCTTATATTCTCCTTACAGACCACGAACCCCATAGTTACCACCCAAACTCCATCAACCAGCCATGTCTTCTCGACGACCTGGCCTGCATCCGTCGTGTCTTCGCCCAGAACTCCAAATGCAAGCCCGTAGCAGGACCAGCACAGGACCCTTATATGTTGGAACGTCTGGACCTGCCTATACCACAGGCTAATCTCACATTTTCACTGCTGAATGCTCAAGTTAAAGGCCTCAATGAATGGAGGATTACAAATTTCTAGTGAGTATTTCTTTTATGTTATTTAAGATACTAAATTGGCGAACAACAACATCGTCAGGAGCTCGGGATATCATAGAACAAAAAACTTGAAGACATGATATCTATCAAAGGCACTGGGCTCGTGTGTTGGATTATAGTCCATTGCCTCTCATAGAGAGGAGGCCTGTGTCCCAGTAGTAGCAACATTCTAAGCTGATTACGCCTATGCTGGGCTATGCCTATGCTGCTGTAAGAGATACCGCAGCCTCAAAATAAAGGGCTAAGAAAGAACATGGGTGGTTTTTAATCAGTAGAAGTCAGGGACTCCTTTTCGCTCTTAAAAAAAAAAATACGAAAATAAAACGTGTCAAAGATTATGAGTGAGGCTTGTGACGTCACTTTCTGTGCAAAACACGTACAATGTATGTGAGTCTGACTTGGCACAACTTTTCGAAGCACTGTATATTCTTCATTTTTTGTTTACGTGAAAAAAGTAAAAATATGTGTTTATTATTTTTTGGAAATCTATCTGACGGACTTATAAAACGTTTTTGGTGAAATACTCTATTATAATAATTGTTCTGTTTCAGCCAAAACAAGGTCACAAACAAATTAGTGCTAGAAGTAGTATTTGACAGGATCGTGGTGGCATCTCCTGGAGCCAAAACAATTTGCCACCGCAAGGGAAAGGAGAACGTCGAAGTAACAGATTATTCCATCATTGAATATTGTAAGAACAGCTTGATACTGATACATTTAGCCTGCATCATTCCACTGCTGGGACTTCCAGTTGTTTTGATTTAGCCTATTTGGAACGGTCATAGGGTGATTATTAGGAATCGAATGAGTGTGTTTCGGATCATCGTCGTATTCTTGAGTGGAGACAAACGTCTCAACGTTTGTCGTATGACTCTCTTGAGGTAGGGTGAATAGTTATTCAAATGATTGGTGTATATCATGTAGGCTGGTGATGAAGATTCCCTTCACACTATCGGCTTGGCGAGCCGGCGTTATTTCATACTAAACGCGTTAGGTTTGCTTTTAATAATAAAATAAGTGACATGTAAAAATAAACCTTATGACAATCATTTAAAACTCTATTAAGAATTTGATAAAAATGTGCTCTCCTCACGCACATATGACTATAGATTGCAGTGAAATACATATATATTTTATATAGAAACTTACCTTAGACCTGCGAAAGAAAACTACGCTAATTTTGACCTTATTTGAAGCCTCAATAGTTGCAACATAAGCCTAGTACAGTCGCTAGTGCATCAAGTTACCACAAACAATATATCAATATCCCTTGGATTTTGAACTTAACCACCAGCATTTTATGGTTTAAAATCATTTGACGAAATTTTATAGTTTGAGGTAACCAGATGAGTTAGCGACTGTACCTGTCCATTGAATAAATCTAATGAAAAATCTCGTAATGAAAAGTTATTACTTTTACAGATGGTTTATCCTTTACTTTGACAATACCTAATATCAAGGACCTACAGTTTTCTAAAGGCCATGTATTTACGTATGTAGCTGATGCTAATCCTCTTTATACGCTGGGACCCGCCGTAAGGAGTGAAAAAGGTAAAACCTAAGTTTTTTTTTACCTATATAGTTTATGGCTGGCTGTTACTGGTCTAAACACCTGCTTTTCTTTTAAAAGTCGCATCAATAATAACCTCAATAAAAACGATAAGAAAAAGTTAATCCTTTTTAGCAAAACAAAGAAGAAATGAGCTTGTTATTTTTTCGTTTTCTTGATGAAGTGTAAGTATTTACCTAAATTATAATCATCGTGTTTATATTTTGTTGTTTTCACAGATCCTGATTTCAGCAAGTCGGTAACAGTTTGGCTTGATTTCCTTGCCATAACTATGCAAGAAGTCTGGGAGACCCAGGGTCCTGCTTTTATGTCCATGTTTCTCCATAGCAATATCTGCGATTTTAGAGAGCACTAGCCATAAAAGTAATATGGATAATTTTTACTTTTTGAAATGAATAAAGATGAACTTCGAGCTACGTTACAAATATCTAACATCTTTTATTACAAATTACTGTATTTACTGACGCTTATTTTATGTCCTCTTCCTTTTCCTCGGCCTATAATGTTAGCTAGAACACAGACCTTCTGGTCTTCTCTCTATGAAAGGGCGACGAATGACGGGCTGCGGGATGCTGTAAGAGATACCGCAGTCTTGATATATTGGCTAAGAAGGAATATGGGTGGTTTATAGTCAGTCTGACACTCCTTTTTTGCTCTGCCCAAGAGCGGGTGGGGTTATTTGATGATTTCCCACCCCCAAAAAAAAAGGGCGACGAATGATACGTCTGACAGAGGAGAGTGTAAGTAGAAAACAAGGTCATGTCGTATTGCCATCAGATCGGACTATGACAGTGAGGGAGGATAGTGCACCTGTATTTGCCCACATAAGTGCACTATAATATTATACCCACATATTCCCAACGTCCATGAGTGGCCATGACTAGTCGCCGATCAGCTTTTCCGCCACGACAGAAAACTGCCACGAGTACTATTATTACATCATCTGCCAAGCCTTTTTTCAATAGGCTAGTTAACAAAAAAAATCTAATTAGTCCGTCAGATAGATTTCCAAAAAATATTGGACACGTATTTTTTCTTTTTTCACGTAAACAAACAATGAAGGCGATACAGTGCATTGAAAACTCGTGTGACGTCATACTCTAAGACATTAGTATGAAATTTTTTACCCGACTGCGGCGAAGCCCAAAAGGAGGGTTATGTGTTTTTACCCGACTGCGGCGAAGCCCAAAAGGAGGGTTATGTGTGTATGTATGTATGTATGTCCGTTGCTTTGTTCCCTCGTAACTCCTTAACAGATGAAGGGATTTGAATAAAATATAAGTACGTCGTTAGATTCGTCTTGATGGTGCGAGTGTGGTTGTGGGCGGGGTTCATTTGAATATTAAATTATGAAATGAAAATAGAATTAACCCCGCCTGTTTCCAAGTTTTGTTTAATTTAAAATGTGCTTGTTTTTTACTTTTCAGTTTTTTCAGTTTCCGGGTTTTTTAGTTTTTTAACAATTTTTTTTTATTAAGTCGGTAAACATCCCTATTATGTTGGGGTCAGCTTCCAGTGTTTCCAGATGCAGCTGAATACCAGTATTTTACATGAAATCACAGCCTATCAGACTTCCACAACCCAGTTAGTGCTGGATAAAATGATACCCCTTGGTAAGACCATGGTGTCAGACTTGTCACGGCCACTTAACGACTGTCAAAAATCTACCACTGACAACCGAGACCAACAGCTGAACGTGCTTTCCGAGGCACGGAGGAAACTTGGTATATAATGGTGTAGTCACCCATCCACGGACCAACCTAGGTAAACGTAATGAGAACTCCTAATACAAATAGGATAAAAACATTACATTAGGAAGTGCGTGTCTAATAAACACTTCTCTCTTACCGTTCTTGCTGTTCAGACGTGATTTTATTGGACGCAATTTTCTAGATTAAAACGGAAATCAAGCATTACAATAAATTGCTATCAAAACGATTGTTTTCCCGGCTTTTCACTGCATAATGATAACATATAACTTCCCTAATCAATTATTTAACATAATTACACAAAGAACATCTTATATAATAATTTGATCATGTAATTAAGCTTCACTTTTGTAAACAAGGCTTCGAAATGAGGGTTTTCATTTGTTTTCTCGTGTTTGTTATAAGTGTGTGCTGTAGTTCACAGAGAGACTATACAATTCGTCGTGTTAATTATGGTGATAAGATTAATAGTGAGTAGTATTCTTTGTTAATAATATCACCTGTGTAAACAAATATCAATGAAAATAAATTAATTAAATCCTCACAAATAGTAGGCGTAGTTGGTTTTAAGATAATTTATTTCAGACTGCCTTGTTGGTCTAGGTGGTCGCAAGCGCGACTGCTGGGTTCTAGGTTCGAATTTCAGTTGGACATAGCCGGCGCCCTCACCTTCCGCAGTTCCTCACCAGACACGGTTGTTTTGGAAGGTACCTGCACCGAATCAGGCGGGAGGAAACGCCCGGGTGTCACCACTGTGAGGATCGGCCGGAGGACACGGTGGAGCACACCGTGGAGGTCTGCCCCGCTTGGGCTGAGCTCCGTCGTGCTCTCGAAGCGGCGATCGGCGGCGGCGACCTCCCGCGTCCGGCCCTGGTGCAAGCCATGGTCCGGGGCGAGGAGGAATGGGACGCCGTCGTTCTGCGCAGCAGTGAAGCTAGCGAAGGAGGTGGCGGAACGTGAGAGGGAGAGAACTTCACGTCTCAGCCGCCGCGGGAGACGTTCCGGGCGTCGGGGGCCACGTGGCGGCTTCCGGCCACCGTAGAGACACGGGCCTGTGGACGGTGGGTGATGGGCTAGCTCGCCGTCCGTCCGTCTTATGACGACGACAGGCCGTGTCGACGGCGCGTTCGTGTTCCACGCGCGCCTCAAAGAGATGTCAGCAACATGGAAGTGGCCCCCAAGGGCCGACGCCCGTCGGGGCTGCGGGATGTTGCAAGAGATACCGCGGCCTTCACATATAGGGCTAAGATGAAACATGGGTAGTTTTTAGTCAGTAGAAGTCTGACACTCCCTTTCGCTCTGCCCAAGAGCGGGAGGGGTCATTTGACGATTTCCCACCCCCCCAAAAAAAAAAAGTTACATTGTGTTTTTTCTCTTGGGATTTCTTAGTAGCAAGCGCTGGAGTCTGGATTCGTGCCCGGTTGATGGAAATAAGCTCGCTAGGGGGCGAGCCTATTGCCATATGTGGGAGTTGAACATGGCGAAATATGGGTGTAGTAATGGGTTGTCCTCCGCCTAACCGTTCGAGGATTACAGGCGTGATGTTATGAATCTAGCAAATATTTTAAAACCAAGTAGATATCCGAATAATGAAGCCAGCAAGAAACAACTGCATGCTACAACAATCTTACAAATGAACTGCATTAAAACAAAACACAATACAATCTTTAATACTAGCATGTTTCGCAAAACGCAAACTTGATATCTTCTGCACCAAATTCACTTCAAAATAGACGAGAGTAACGCTCATTCACTATCCATTGCAGGTTTAAAACAGGATAAGATCTACCGTCCTTGTGCACTGCACGACTTGGAATGCATCCGTCGAGTCTTCGCTCATATTTCTAACTGTAAGCCGGTGAAAGGCCCTATAGAGGATCCTTATGCACTGGATTGGCTGCCGATATATTTGGCTTATGCTAATGTGACTTTTATACTAAAAAATGCTCAAATTCGAGGTCTGAATGACTACAAGATTCAGGAATTTTAGTAAGTTACTACTTGTTCATATTAAGTAGATAGATGTATCTTGTATTTTTATTAAGACACTAGCTGACCCATGCAACTTTAATTAATTTAATCAAAATTGATAAAGTTGGTACTTTAGTTTTTTGTTCTTGGCATATGTTGATACGATAATCCATAATAACTTACAACAAATCATATCAACATTAATTGAGTTAAATCGTAACAAACAAAAAATCTTATCTTTCCTTTCTTTATAATATTAGTTTAGATTTTATTACAGTGTGAATTACTATAGGTATCTCTTACTGTTAAATATATAGTAACACCTTGTACTTGTAAACATTATGGTGCAAGTAAATATTTTGAATGTGAATATCCCGGACGCCAAATTCCCCACGTAGGTTCCCTACATTGCGACGCAACGCGCGTCGGCCGGCCGGCCACCGGACCGAATGACTGCCGCGAGTTTAATTATTTTGTTGCACGGGTATTTTTACATTGCGATATTTTCTAAGATATTTGTTGAAATTGTATGAAGTACAAATATTCTATATTCAATTTCCGAGATAACAAACACATTTATTTAGATATATGTATATAAATCCCAATATGGCTTAAATAAGCTTCGCAAACTATCATTCATTTTAACCTTACTTAACCTTATTTTAATAATAAAAAAGGTCTTAAAAGATAGACATACATTTTGTCGCGGACTTTTTTGTAGAACTTTTAAAGAGGAACAGTTCCAATATACACAATATTTGCGTACCTTAAAGCGTTTACGCAGCGCAAACAACGGAAGCTGTCAAATAGTAAATTATTTTTCCCGTTTTTGTAACATTTTTCATTTATGCTCCGCTCCTTTTGGTTTTAGCGTGATGTTATATAGCCTATAACCTTCCTTGATAAATGTACTATCCAACAAAAAATACTGTTTCTATTCCAACCAGTAGTTCCTAAGTTTACCGCGTTCAAACAAACAAACAAACTCTTCAGCTTTAAAATATTAGTTTAGATAGATTTTACTCTCAATATTTTTTATAATGAATTTCTCCATAGCAGCCACTGAGTCTGGATTTTTTCCCAGTTAATGGCAATAGGCTCAACACCTATTACTGGTATCTTAAAATATAATTAGTTGAATTTGGGTGTACCTACTATTAGGCACAGCTCTACCTTTTTTATATTTGAGTGTGAAAGTCCTTATTGATATCCTCCGCCTGGGGTAAACGGAGGGTTATGACGGACTCTAACCGACTAAAAACCCACTGTTCCTACTTATATCATGTGTCGGGGGCCCAGGAGAAACAAGTACATTCGCGCGCTAGGTACAGCGCTACCTACCACTTAGGAGATTACAAGCGTGATGTTATTTCAGTATCAACAAAGCTACAGACAGGTTAGTTCTGGAGGTGGTCTTCGACGCGATCACGGTGTACAGCCCAGCTGCTTTAGTGAGGTACCATCGTAAAGGGAAGGAGCCTGTTGAGTTGTCGGATTACTCCACTGTTATCTACAGTAAGCATATTTTATTGTACAAATACATGGTATTTTTATAAGTTCTGGAGTGGCGACCGCGAACCGGAAGAATGCGTTGAAAGGCCTTCCACTCGGTGGACAGGTGAAGACTGCGGGGGCCCGTTGGATGCAAAACGCACAGTACCGGTCAATCTGGTGACACCTGGAGGAGGCCTATGTCCAGCAGTGGACGTCTTTTGGCTGAAATGATGATGATCAAATGGTAGAAGGGAAATCAATACATTTTTACAAAACAGTTAAAAAAACAGTACAGACCCCTTCATAAGAATTATGATTTGCAGATGTTTGGCTATTTTTTTTACAAATAACATTAGACCTATAATTATATGTATATTAATTTTATCATGGACAATTTTATTACATTACATGATTCTAAAATGAAACAACCAACGAATTTGTAGTCCGAAATCATGGTGTGACTTAATAGCATATGAATAAGTGCCTATTCAAAGTAACGAAAACAAAACAAAGAAAAATACCTTAAAAAAAAAAAAAAAAAAAATTAAAACTAATAATGTCAAAAGGGGCCTCAGGTCAGCATAATGTCAGGTGGCAACAGAATGTATACCACCTGACGTTGATTTTTGACGTTGATATTTGCTGCCCACGAGTGCCATACGCTCGAAAATATAAACATAAAACGACTAAAATATTTCAAAAGAGAATAGGACACCAGAAATTTTAGAATGGTCAAAATCAAGAGCATTGTCCTGTCCGGGTGTGTTACGCAAATGGGTGCTGGTTTTAACCGTAACTTCAGCCGGAGATATTGGGTTAATCCGTCGGAGAATCAATAGGAGCCCTAGTCGAGTTTGAACTGCAAAAGGCTCGTTTCCCGGCTAACATTATTCGTGAAATTCGGGTGCACAATACCTACCAGATCATCTAACGATGTTTGTCTTGCATCATTGTATTTGAAAATGCACTTTTGGAAAGGCAATCTTGTGCTGCCTAGTGAAACCCAACTATTACAATGCCAAAGATTAATCTAATCCTGATCTACCTGCAAAGCCTTTTTCGCAAGCCTTTTTCATTTTAATTATTTTGTTGGCTTATTATATTTATTATGAATAATTATGCTGATGATTAATCTAAAATCTTTATTTATTTCCACAGAGGACATATCACTAACATTAACAGTGCCGAACATTAAAGATTTTCAACTGTCTGAAGGCTATGTTTACGCTTATATACCTGATGCCAACCCCCCTTACAGCGTTGGCTCCGAAATGACTGACGATTCAGGTAAACTTGTTTGATTATTTTCTACTTAGTATATTTATAGTGAGGAAAATGTTGAGTATGAATGTAGATGGGTATAAGAGTAGAGGAAGACCAAAGAAACGATGGATGGACTGTGTGAAGGATGATATGGCTAGGAAGGAGGTGACTGACATGACGAGAAATAGTTAGGTTTGGAAGAAGAAGACAAAGAAAAGAAAGTTTAGGGCAGGAGTATGATGATGCTGATGTTTATAATCCAGTAATAGGGTAGTTAACAAAAAAAATCTAATTAGTCCGTCAGATAGATTTCCAGATAATATTGGACGCGTATCATATCTTTTTTCACGTAAACATTAGATGAAGACGATACAGTGCTGCGAAAATTCGCGACGTCATAGTTTGGTACGTTTTATCTACGTCAATTTTCATTAATTTGATAAAACAAAAAACACATATGCAATATTTTTAGATAATCTAACAGACGAATTAAACAGAATCATATTTTTTTTAGTCAGTCAACTACCCTAATCGTCTACAAGCTTGTATCATCATTCTCCAGTCTTTATCTCTGGGCCAGTGCAGCATGTCTACTTCTTGTCTCATATCTCTATTTAATTCTTCGTCCACAGCATTCACCTCCTAGCCCTACCATCGTTCATACATGGATTATAATTTATAATCTATGAAACTGTAGCGCAACCTATTGACGTCTATTAAGTCGTCTATAAATAAATTTAAAAAATCATAGTAGATGACGCCACTAACTTGACTTAATACTTAACCACCTTTTTTGGTCTAATGGTCGCAAGCTACAGTACTACCGAGTAGTGCGTAGTATTGCGTATATTTTTTAATGTCAGTGGCTATCATAGTGTCCATCAATTAACTGTCAAATGGTCTCATTTAAGACTAAACCATAACCAATTTGACAGTTATTCGATGGACACTATGATAGCCACTGACATTTTAAAAGATACGCAATAGCCCTGCAGGTTGTCTGGATTTGCTCCCGGTTGCATAGCAGCGCAGCTTTGGCCCAGTGGTGGCGGCCCCGACTTACGAACAGTAGTGGGTTCGAACCCAGGCAGGCACATTATTTTGTGTAATTTATTTCATCACCGCTGCTCTCAAAACGGTGAAGGAAAACATCGTGAGGAAACCGGCATGGCTTAGAACCAAACATTCGAAGACATGTGACATCTACCGATCCGCACTGGGCCCGCGTGGTAGATTATAGCCCATTAAATTCCCTCTCAAAGAGAGGAGGCCTGTGTCCCAATATATTCATAGGCTGCTGATGATGATGATGATGATGATGGCATTAGGCTCGCCCCTACTACATGGGACTTAAACGTAACTAGCGGAATGTGGGTGCACTATTTGGTACACCTCTGCCTTACCCTATATTTTTAAATTTTCAGATCCTGCAATATCATCAGTGTTCACGGAGATGCTGAGTAATATCGGAGTTGCTTTACAGGAGACCTTCGTTTATAAAGGACCAGCAATCATGAACGCGTTTTTAGAAGGCACTATCTGTGATTTTTACAATGGAAAGAAACAGCCAAAGTTTGATTAGCAAAAAATAAAATAAAATAGAAAAAAAATACTGAATACTTTTTTAAGGGGCGCATGTAATTTTTTGCTGGTGGTTTTTGTTTCAATGTTACCTTTATCACCAGCTTCAGTAGATGTAAGATTTTTTTATTACCCTTTAACGACTGTGCGTTAACAGAAATAAATATCTACATTTCTATGTTACAAAATCTCAAAAATAACTTAAACATCTCTTTTCAAACTTCCTATTTCCAGTATTAGTAAGTAGTGTGTGTAGTGTAGTGGCTACGTCACTGGTCTAGTGGTCTCAATAGCGACTGTCTAACAAGAGGTCTTGGGTTCGATTCTCGAGTCGGCAAATAGGGATGTTGACTGACTAAAAAAAATGTAATTCTAATTATTCCCTCTGTTAGATTAGCAAAAAATATTGGATACCTACGTATTTTTTGTTTTATCAAATTAATAAAAATTGCCGAAGACGACTGACCGATATAAAGTGCCATACTAATGTCTTAGACTATGGCGTCACACGATTTTTCAAAACACTGTATCGTCTTCATTGTTGGTTTACGTGAAAAAAGAAAAAATACGTGTCCAATATTTTTTGGAAATCTATCTGACGGACTAATTAGATTTTTTTGTTAACTACCCTATTTTCGTTGAGTTTTTTCATCAGAAATTTCCCAATAGGTTATATTCGTGTCCGGTTGTCAGCAGTAGGCTAGCCCCTTAATACAATAGGACATAATTGGTGAAATGCCAGTATATCTTCTACTAAGTACACAATACACATCTGCCTAATCTTTAAGGGATTACAGGCTGTACAAGCTCTTGACTGCTGGTACATATGTTAAGATGGAAGAAGATGCTAATTTCTTGCTAAGTTGTTTAAAGGTGTATACAATAAAATGGGCAAAATCGTACTTAAATATAGCAGCACCTCAATAAATGTGCGATGTGATTACATCGCACATTTATTGAGGTTGCTAGCATAAGCATTTTTACTTTATTGTAAAGCAACTATGAAAATATATATATGTACGATTTCGCCCATTTTATTGTATACACCTTTAAACAACTTAGCAAGAAATTAGCATCTTTTTTTTTTTTTTTTTTTTTTTTTTTTTTTTTTTTTTTTGGTGGGTGTAAAATCATCGAATAACCCCTCCCGCTCTTGGGCAGAGCGAAAGGGAGTGTCAGACTTCTACTGACTAAAAACCACCCATGTTCCTTCTTCGCCCTCTATGTCGAGGCCGCGATAACCGTTGGACTACCCGCGGCCCCGACAGGCGTCGGCCCTTTCGGGCCCCTCCCATGTTGCTGACATCTCTTTGAGGCGCGCGTGGAACACGAACGCGCCGTCGACACGGCCTGTTTTCGTCGTGAGACGGACGGACGGCGAGTTAGCCCATCACTCACCGTCCACAGGCCCGCGTCTACGGTGGCCGGAGGTCATCGCGGGACCCCCGACGCCCGGAGCGCCTCCCGCGGCGGCTGGGACGAGAGGTTCTCTCCCTCTCGCGTTCCGCCACCTCCTTCGCCAGCATCACTGCTTCGCAGAAGGAGGCGACGGCGTCCCATTCCTCCTCGCCCCGGACCATGGCTTGCACCAGGGCCGGGCGCGAGAGGTCGCCGCCGCAGAAATTAGCATCTTCTTCCATCTTAACTTAACATATGTACCAGCAGTCAAGAGCTTGTACGATTGTACACAGGCGTTAAGGCCCCTCGCTCACGGCGACTTTTTGTAGCGATACTGTCGCGCATTCGCATCGATACAGTCGCGATGCGGTCGCTAGCTGTTTGCTCTCGCCCACAAAACTATCGCGCGTTAGTAGCGATGGTACGAAACGTGCGACAGCATCGCTAGAAAAAGTCACCGTGGGCGAGGGGCCTAAGTTGCTTTACAATCAGACTAGTTGTCAACGAACTCCCTAAAAATTAAACCATACCGTCTAAAATCTCAATCAGTATTCCACTCTAGTCCACCAAAATACGGTATTTGACTAAATAACAGAACCGGATACTTGCATTGTTAGTGCACCTCTACGGTAGAGCGGTGCGATGATATTACCTCCCTACCCTGGGGGCAAAACGACGTATTTATTATTTACTGAGCTACCTGAGTTACTTGGATAGCCACCTAGATTGTATCTTTGTTTATTTAACAAATTGTTTTTAGACGTTACTTCTGAGATTAGAGTGGAACTGGGTACGTATTTTGTTTCTTTGGTTTGAACTTTAAAAACATATTGTTTAAGTTGTGAATGTTCAGAATCAGATTTCTACTATCCCATCCCAGGGTAATAATAGGTGTAAAAGTACACTTAATGAAGTCAAAAGGCACTTGTTTTACCCGTCATTGCGCCATTTTTTTTTGTTTTAGATTATACCTAGCTTTGGAGACATTGGAGGATTAAATCATTTAGTTTTTGACGTAATAAATTTACTTTTAATTATCTCCATACCCCATTTACTATTTAAAGCATCCATCAGCACAATGTTTTAAGTGTGTTATCAATATAACAGTTTTACAGTAAAAAAAATACATTTCCTAGCAATATTTTTTGCAATAGGGTTATTTATTTGCACAATGTTTTGTTGACGGTTTCATGAAAAGTACGTTCACATTCTGTATAAAATAATTTGACAAAGTCACGATTATTATTACAGGAGTTATGCGCAATTATTTAAGGTTAGTTACTGCAACAAAATCCGATGTGCATTTCAAATGAACGATGTGATCGAAGAGTGACCACTGAAAACCAGCGCTGTGTTGTGGGGGACCATAACACAGCACCATGCTGAGTGGCCACCTACTTGTCGCAGTCACAACGTGCAACATTTTCTTTTCTGTTTTGTAATCCCTGCTTGTTGTATTTTTTTTTATATCTGTTATGCGTTGTTTGTGTAATGTTTTTTTTTTCCTGTATGCTCGCTATGATTCTGCGACAAATAAATAAATTTTTTTTCTTTCTTTTTCTTTCAAGAGACAAGAAAGGCGAATTTAATCGATAATTTTCAAGTTAAGTTAAAGAAATAGGTAGAATTTCTACTTGCAGAAAGCAAAGCCTCATCATAATAGGGGATCGGACTGAGTCAAAAAACAATGATTCTAATTAGTCCGTCAGTTAGATTATCGAAAAATATTGGATACGTGTTTTTTGTTTTATCAAATTAATCAAAATTGACGAAGATAAGATGTGGTTGTGACGTCATTTGTAGGTAAAAAATGTACTATCATATGACGTTTTCGAACAGTTCACGAGTTTTCGAAGCACTGTACTGACTTCATTTTTTGTTTATGTGAAAAAGAAAAAATACGTCTCCAATAATTTTTGGAAATGTATCTGACGGACTAATTAGTTTTTTTTTTGTCCGATCCCCTATTCTTCCGCCTCCTTCCCAGCACATACACAATCAAAACTTCAGCCGT